>CM043315.1:15519948-17919948 GCA_023736055.1 Quercus glauca | reverse complement strand
TCTTCATATGCAAGAAATATTATGTTTAGAGTGCCGTTGTTTCTTGGTTCTAAAGAGTGATGAGATTAGCCCACATCCCTAACATGAGATCATATTTACACAAATGTATTAGGGATCATGCCTTCGTACTCGCAAGGCTTGTTTTCGCTCAAGTAGATTAAGATGCGGTCAGTCTATCTAAAGCATTGTTGTGTTACTTGTTTAGCCACTTGATCATTGTAAAGCTTCAAGTGTTTTACTTGTTTAGCCACTTGATCATTGTAAAGCTTCAAGTGTTGACACTATTGAGTAAGGCATGCATTCCATGGCTTTGTAACTAGAAAGTGTTGGCGAAGCCGAGATTGATGATTCCATAAAGTGTTTATTTTTTTTATCATAGTGCTTCCCAACCATAATAGCCCTCGCATTTGAGGCCCTGATAGGACAAAATAGACATGATGGCATGAGATGATGCCTTGTAAAATAGCCGATGAAGGACGCAACTTGTAAGCAAGTGGGAGGTTCTTCTTTGTTGCGTGGCTATAAAAGATGTTGTTCAATGAAACATCACTATGCCAAGATGCTTTTGCTTGTGGTGACGTCGTAGCTAATATTCTTTTTACATCATTGTTAACGTATTAAGGATGGTACACATACAGTAGCTCCATTTGTTTGAGAACGAAGCCGCAATTTTTTGGGCAAGTCAGAGTCTGCTGTGGCAAGTCAAAACTCGCTACCACCCCTTCTTGTCATGCTAATAGGACTTGTTGAGTGTGATGCTTCTCCATTTTACATAGAATAAATGTACTTTGGGCACTACGCCATTGTTAAGTAAGAACTTGTAACTCACTTGGTAAGTCACATATCTTCTTCATTTTCTTTTCTTGATTGCATATAATAGTATATTAAGCACATTGTACTATGGTTTCTCGTAGGATGACTTTGGCTTAGGTAATTGTGGTGCCTTCTTTGGGACTTTCGCTCACGAGGCCAATCTCATTGCCAATGCATCATTTTCTAAGATTGAAGCCATAGCAAACAGCAACATAGAGCTGCAATAGATGGCAACATGGCCACCATTAGTAACTTTGAACCCTTTTTGGTCCATTTCTTGCTGGCGTTGGATATTTGATAAACTTGTCATTTTGCTGTCTGTGCACAGGGCCAGGTTGCTTTAAGTTCTGATGTTAAGAGACAACATCATAAATTGTTGTAAAATTGAGTGCCTAAGTTGAAATTAAGCCTCTTTTGTCTAGTCTCATCACTCCTATCTCACCTTAAGAAGATTGCAAGGCTCTTTTGGTTGAGCTTGGTGAGGAAAATAGCAACAAACATGCAGTTTTCCCTTTTAATGACTAGAGAGTGGCTATGGTAATGAAAATGCATAGGACTTGGTTTGCTCCTTTGGCTGAGGAGTGGCTGTTTGAATGAAAGAGTGTCGCTAAGAACTTGATTAAAGATAGGCTGATTGTAATGTTTCTTCTCTACTACCTCCATTGCCTTGTCGATACATGGATCAAGTGAGGCTTTAAAGTTTCAACTTGCATCTTTTGACAATCAGCTAAACTTGGAGTTTAAATTCTAACGGAGATCAATTGCAAGTGAGTGTTTCGAATGCAATAGTTTTAGATATTGTTGCAAGTCTTGATCTTCTTCGAGTCCTCCTTTTCTTTCTTATTTCTTTTGTTTCTTGAATTTGCTGAAACCTTGAGAATTTAAGTTAGGTGTAATGTATAATAGGGGTTGCTGCCTTGGAGACACATTCTCTTGTATTTCACTTTTGTGAACAACCTACTTAAATGTATAAACCAGCTCCTTTTTACTTGTATTTGTGGAAATTTTGAGCTTGTGCTATCATGGTTAGTAGATGCAATTTGTATGTTGTACAAAGAAACACATATAAGATGTCTCAACTTGTAATTTTGAATTTTGGAATGAAAAGAATGATTTGTACCTCAAAGATGTGAATAGTTTGTATTTTGTACCTTGAAAATGAGTTTGTACCCTTCTTTGATAGGCTATGAGCATGTTTTTGTTGTGAAAACAACTTGTATGACTGTGACTATTTGAGTATGTTAAGAAAAGCTTGCTTGGAAAGGTCATGCACACCTTGTTATTGAATAGCAAAATGTTGATAGATTATGCGCACGTAGTCTTTTGAGAATAACTTGTGTTTGATTGGATCGCTTATGGATATGGCTTTGCCTTTGTAAGGGCAAGTTGGTAGACATGTTGCCTGGTTGCTATGCCATTGCGGACAGGTATTGGTGCAACGTGCATCTTGCTATCTATGTACCACTTTTTCAGCGCTTTATTGACAAGCAGATTTTGGTTTTGTAGACAGTAGCTCATATATGTTGAAACTTGGCTCGCTGCTAGGTAGTCGACTTATTCTCGACATGTATTAAGTTGCTACTTTGTTAGTTTCAAGAAGCCCCCACATATGGGCTACGTTTTCGCGCATTGCGGCTCATGGTGCACTTGTTTGTCACCATTTCATAGAGGCTGATTGTGTTCTCATAGACTGTAGCTTGAATAAAGATTGTATTGCTATCATCTTTTGAAGATATCATGTTCTTACATATAGCGACTTATAGAATGCACAATTTTACCATTTTCTTGAGGAGGAGTTTTATCCTCGTGTATAGCGAATTACCATATGGCAATGAGGTAGTGATTTGTTGTGACAATTTTCCCATATTCTTGAAGGATGGTTATGTCCTCACATGTAGTGGATCATCACGCTTGAATTATAAGATATTATGTTGGCTTCCTTACTACTTTGTTTGGCTTGCCGTTAATGTTGGCTATTCCTACCTTGTTAAGGGCGTTGTACCCTCGCAAGTAAGGGTCTTGCCATGTATGAATGATATGACATCTTGTTGGCTTCCTAATCATTTGATAGAGTTTACCTTTGAGGATGTATAGGCTTTCCTACCTTGTCGAGGGCTAGTTGCACCCTCGCAAGTAGAGGTATCACCATAATAAAACGTCTCGTTGGCTTCCTAGCCATTTGATAGGGCTTACCATTGAAAGATTATATGCTTGGCTTTCCCTACCTTATTGAGAGTATTTTCACCCTCGCATGTAGAGGTTTTTTCATAAGAGTAATTTATAGACTTTCTCGCCACTTCACAAGTTTTACAATTGGGAGAAAGCATTGGCTTTCCATACCTTATTGAAGGCATTTCACTTATGAGTGAGATGCAAAAGCAACAAATGAGGTGCTTCTTGATGAATTTGGCTACAGCCATTCTCATTGCTTTTCTTGAGTGGAATTGCTTCCACCTACTTAGTGAATTACTTAGTGGCGGCTAAGACCCGAATGTAGCTGATCAAGGGTGGATGAATAGGTCCAATAAGATCAAACCCCCAACTGTGGAACGCTTAGGGACACTCATGTCTTGAAGGCTTATAGGATATGTGAGAATGAGTTTGGAGTGCGCTTGGAAGTGCAGTAACTTTTAGCAAATTTGGTTGCATCAAACTAATGGTATCCCATCACTAAAAGTTGTTGGTGGAATTTCTTCCTCCCTTAGGATTCTCTGTATTCCCCCTAATAGGCCAAGAATGTATTGACTCCTTGTGATGAATTAACCAATTAATTAGCCAAATTAATTAATTAATTCAATTAGCATGCAATAAGCGTGGTAGCACAAACAAATCACCAACCACGTTAAAATGCAACGGAAAATAAATTGACACAGTGATTTGTTTACGAATGGGGAAAACCTACAAGGTAAAAACCTCACCAGGTAATTTTAAGGTCACCACTCTCGAGAATTCACTATTATCACAAGAAGTAGTTACAAGTAAAGGAATCCCAGTACCTTATACCAACCTATAGTTAAACTCTTACCCCAATACTCAATTGGATTTGTTTTGTGGTGACAATCTCTCCTTTCAATGCACTACTCCTAGTACGTGACTAACCAATTCGATGCGCGGATCCCAGTACGTGGCTTACTCACCAACTTGAGAAAAATGTTGGCTGCAAAGTTCTTCAGTTCATCCACACGATGAAGATCATGAAGCTCCTTGGTTATAAAACCCTACGGTGTACAAACACAGCAGCTTCTTGAAGAGAAAGATGAACTAGGGCATATGTCTCCGATTCACAATATGCTTGTGAAAAACTTTTTTATTGAGTTGCATCAGCTATGACGACCCTTAAAAAAATCCTTAAATATAATCAGATCTGAAAAACTAATTTTCTTAAACCTGGACAGATACCTTATCTATTGAGTAGCTATCGAGTATTGGGCTTAAACAGCCTTTTAAACTTCGATAGATACTAGCTATCGAGTTTTAAAATCCAACACTTCTTCACTTGATTCTTGGACAGACTTGTATGGCTTTAACACTTGAACTTGAAACCTTGTTCCTTGAAGCATTAAACACATCCTAGATCTACCAAATTACAAGTAAAATACGTTTTGTCAAAGGATTAGCCAATTCTATATGACATATGTTCTTAACATGATTCACATATGTTCTAACAATCTCCCTCTTTGGCAATTAGTGACAAAATCACAAAAAACAAATGAACATATAAAAGAAGTCATAAATCTCTCAACTCATATTCACTTGTTGAATACAATAAAATCTATCCTAATACAAACTCTTGAAAAACTTAGCAAGAAGAGAGTTCATGGTAAGAAGACTTTGACAACCTGTATTTCTGAAACACTTTAAACAAAACTCATCACGGCATTTTAGTGTGAAACAGAAATAAAAGATTGCATACAATTAATAAGAATCATGTGCATAAAGATAGAAAAGAAACAACACATGTAAAGATAGGTGAAAGAACTGTAATAACAACCTCATCATATATATATATATATATATAACATCATAAATACAAGGTTGTTTTTATCGCAAAGTAAGAACAATGTATCTATAAAAGAAGAAAAGAAAAAAAATACATAAGTCTTCACTACATCCCTCAAAAAGAAAAACATTCCCCCAAACAAAAATCTCTTATGCTAACTCTCCCCCTATGTATATGACTACTCTCATATCCAAAACAACTCCTCTTTTTTGTCATGAATGACAAAGGGTATGTAAATCAAGTAGTCATTTCATTGTCACTAAGCAAGCTAGCATCCTCATCCTCATCATCATCATCGTCCTCGGAGTCACCACCATCGTCCTCGTCCTCAAATGCCTTTAGAGAAGGAGAGGGAGACTTGACGAAGCCACCAAGGCGAGCCTGCCGTCGAGCAATACGGCTGACACGGGTATTCACCTGACATAATTCCTCACCGAGTGTGTCAAGGCGAGCATCCATGCACTGCAGCTGTGCCATGACCGCCTTGAAGGTCACACCACCTGCCGATGAAGATGGTGTGGAGGTGGAAAGAGCAGAAAAACCTGGAGGAGTTGTTGTCTTTGTCTGTGGCTGCTTCGGTCAAAGCTGGGCCTCGCTTCGTCTGACGGTAGCTGCATCTATGGCACACATGACCGAAAAATGAGGAGACTCGAATAAGAGACAGAAAAATGGCGAAGAATCCGCATGATAGCCGAAGGAAAAATGAGCTTATCACGGGTCGCCGTATCCCTATAGACATCTATGAGGGATAGAATGAAGTGAGAGGGAAAATCAATAGTAAGCCTCTTAAGGAGGGACAACAAAAATTGAGCACGAGGCTTTGTTATAGAGTTATAGTGAGACAATGGATGGAGGACGAATGTCATCACCATGTTAAGGAAGCAAAGGGTGTTTTGACGATCACCCCAAGATGAAGGTGTCTTACAGAAAAGAGACGAGAGTTCGTCTTTGGACACAGTCCTCAAACGATCGCAGCTAGGGTAGTCAGGATGTGTTACCCTAGGAATGTGTAGTACCTTGGATACAATATCCGGAGTAATTACAATGCCCGTACCTTGAACGCGAGTGATAAAATGAGGTACAAAATAGTCAATTCGTGCATATTAGAGTAAAACTCCTGTATGATCACGGAGGGACAAGTGACGGGGATGCCATACAGTGACTCCCAACCCTGACTGTAGATGACAGTGGGAAGGTCAGTATCGAAAAAATCCAATAGAACGACTTGGCGTTCCAAATGAATGCCTTGTCGTGAGAAGTTCTCTAAAAAGTCCTTACGGGTTTTATCATCATAGAACTGGACGTGAGATGGAGTGGGGTCAGATGCGGAAGAGGAAGAAGATGCCTCAAAATGAAGAGGGTTCCAAGATGGTGTAGATTTGCATTTAGGTGCCATAGAGCAGACTAATGCAAGAGAGAGAGAGAGAGAGAGAGAGAGAGAGAGAGAGAGAGAGAGAGAGAGAGAGAGAGACGTAGAAAAGCAATAAAAAAATCAACATAAGAATATAAAGAAATGAAAGTACGTATGCATGAAAGTGCATGAGCATGTGATATGCAACATAAAAAGCATTATGGGATCAGCCCAATCCAAACCTAACAACACATAACAATTCAACATATATAGCACACATCTATAATGCATGAACATATAGTTAAAATACAAATGTAATGCAATGCATGATGATTTAAAATCATTTAAACAACAAATCGTCCCAAAAATTTCACAAAAACTTCAAAATTTTGAAAAACCCCAAAGTTTATCAAAAATCCTAAAAGTTAGGTCAAAAATCATGAAATGCATGATAAGAATAGAGAGAGTAAGATCATATTAGATGAAGAATTGATCTCTAGACCGAAAAACTTCTGGATTAGAGGATTGGAGTGAGAGAGAAAGGTTTTAGGAAGAGGGAGAGACGTTTTCTATCGAGAGAGATCGGTGAGAAATAAGAGAAAATCGCGTGGACCCTATATATAGAATTCTCAGTTTCTCAATGGATTGAGAGGTGTCAAGAATAAAAATGTGAGAAATAACTATTAAGGAGCTATTAAGAGGTGTCCACAGTAAATAAACTTTGACGGATCGAGAAGCTATTGAGCATTTATCGAGCATCCAAAAACTTCCTCGATGGATCGAGTAGCTGTCAAGAAGCTATTGAGATTGAATCTCAATGGATCGAGATTGCGCTAATAGCTATCGAGAAAGGAAGCTCAAAAGACTCGATAGATAGCCTAGCTGTCAAGAGGTATAGAGAAGTTGTCGAGATTGCTTAAAAACAATTTTTCAAAGAAGAGAAAAACACAGATATGAATGAAATCAAACATGCTACTCAACCAAGGATCTAAACAACATTTTAAGCTCCCAAAATCATCTCTCAACAAGAAAAATGTCAAGCATTTAAAACCAAAGCGCACACACACACACACACACACACACACACATAACAAGTCTAACCAATTTTATATTTCAAAAATAAGTTAAGACAGTTTAGTGAGCATATATTAACACATGTATTTCTTGTGATTGCCAAATCACATTATACCTGCACATGTATCAAGAGTAGTAAAGAATATTGCATATTGTGTGTGAAAAATACCGCAAGAATGCATAAATGTCTATATGTTATGACGATTTGAGATATGAGAAAATCACTTTAACTCACACATAATCATAACTGTTTGATGGGGACTATCCCTTTGAGGTACATCCTATAACTCCCATATCTCCTAGAAGACATGCTTGTAATCATATATAAAACATTTTGATTCTTTTTGCATTTATTTTTCTTTGCATATTTTCTTTTAAGCAAATCATGCATGGGCATATAAGAGAGAGAAAATAAATACCTAATGATGTTAAGTTTTTGACATTACACTTTTGCTATGTTGAAGTATACATATGTCATTTCATGATTGGCAGACAACAATGGTGAGATGATTATTTATGTCTTTCTTTTAGGATTTTCTATTCCTTCCTATCAAAAAGAGTGATACGAGTGTTAAGTATAAGAGATTCCTTAATCTTACTCATCACAAACACAAGTCACAAAGCTCACTTGCTTAGTTGTGCATAGAGATGCTCATCTAAGCTACAAAAGATACAAAGTTTAGAAAACTTTGTTTCAATAGCCATCCAAGGTACACAAGTACCAATGTACACAAAAACACACTTTGGAAGAACCCTTGATCAGGTGGTGAGGGGGAAGAATTGAAACCGTTCAAGTTCGAAGGAACATGATAGCCTTGAGAAGATCTCCAAAAGGAGCAAAAGAGGATGGAAACTGATTCTGGTTTCCCGATGAGATCATATTGTTGCTCTGTTGAGTGGCTAACCACTTATACCAATTAGGTCGAGTATGTCTAGCTACTCCATAGTGATAACAGAGATGCCGCTTCTTCTGTTTAGGCTTTTAAGTGTTTCCCTTCTTAGCCCTAGGGTTTTTAGTCTCTTTAATATCCTACTTAGGGGGTGCTTCTAAGATAGATTTACCTTTATCTATGTTCTCACTAGCTAACACATTTTTCACATCATCGTTTTCAGATTCAACATTATTAGTAAGAGAAACAAAAACAATAGTACTAGTAGAAGCAATACTAGAAGAAGAGAACTCATACCCTAAATCAGTTTGATCGGAGGCAGATTTTTGAAGACTAAGTATCTCGTTAAGCTTGACACTTGAAGTCCTTTCCAGTTGAGCTCTGACTTGGAACAAATCTGCCTTAAGCTTCTTGGTCTTCTCAGCCTAGAAATTATTCTCAAATCTCAGTGCTCCAATGGTCAGATTGACTTCATCAAACTTCGTGGAGATTTCTTCTCGTTCAAGTTCCACTTCACTGAGCTTCTTGGTGTCCAACCTACACAACTTCTTATGTTTTTTCGAGACCTTGTATAATTTTTCATAGGCTGTGTGGATGTCATCTTGTTCATCCATCTTCTCAAATTTAGTCTCCACCAAGTCCTCTTCTTCGTCCATATCTTCAATAATCCCCTCAGTAGGATTTACAGTGGCAGTAAAGGCATTTAGGATTCCATCATCCTTATTGTCAGAATCATCTTTAGGCTCGGTGTCGCTCAAGGTAGCAGCAAGTGCCTTACTCTTCCCAATGGTCTTGAGATACATAGGGTACTCTTGTTTCATGTGACCAAAGCCTTGACACCAAAAGCATTTTGGTCCTGAGGGAATAGTGTACTAACCGTCATCCCTAGCATCCTTCTTTCCTTTGTCCTGGTTCTTGAATTAAGACGAGCTGGACTGCTTGCGGTCTTTGTCAAATCCTTTAACATTGGCATTCTACATAAACTTTTTGAATTGCCGGGTGATATAGGATTTCATCCTAGAATCTTCATCATCTAAAGACTCATCAGTGTCACTACTCTTAGCCTTCAATGCCATGCTCTTTCCCTTACTAGATTTCCCTGTCCTTGTCAAACCCAACTTATAGGTTTGCAGATTGCCAACCAGCTCTGTTAAAGGAATTTTATCAATATCCTTTGATTCCTCAATCCAAGTGATCTTGGCATGAAATCTCTCAGGTAGAGATTTGAACACCTTTCTGATAATCTTAGGTTTGGGAATGGTTTCCCTAAGATTAAAGGCTGAGTTCACTATGTCCTTGAGCTTTGCATAGAACTCATTGAATGACTCATCCTCCTCCATTTTAATCTCTTCGAAGCTTGTAGTAAGCCTCTGAAGCTTCGAATCCTTGACAGCCTTAGTTCCTTCATAGGTTGTCTGGAGGATGGTCCATGCTTCCTTCGCAGTTTCAGTAAAAGATATCTTCTTGAACTCCTCATTTGTGACCGCATTGAATAAAGCATTCAATACCCTGCGGTTGAAGTTTTCCACCTTGATCTTAGCATCATCCCAATCGGTCGGTGCTTCCTTTGTCTTGGTCCATCCTATCTCCACAGCTTGCCACACTTTCTCATCTAAAGACTGCAAGAAAGCTCTCATGCGTACTTTCTAGTAAGTATAGTTAGTGATATCAAATAAAGGAGGTATAGTAAGAGACTGTCTTCTATCCATGACAAATAAGGGTCAATGGATCACACAGCAAAGATTAACTCTAATCAGAGTATGCCTGCTCTGATACTACTTGATAGGCCAAGAATGTATTGATCCCTTGTGATGAATTAACCAATTAATTAGCCAAGTTAATTAATTAATTCAATTAGCATGCAATAAGCGTGGTAGTACAAACAAATCACCAACTAAGTTAAAATGCAATAGAAAATAAATTGACACGGTGATTTATTTACAAATGGGGAAAACTTACACGGCAAAAACTCTACCGGGTGATTTTAAGATCACCACTCCCGAGAATTCACTATTATCACAACAAGCGGTTATAAGTAAGGGAATCTCAGTATCTTATATCAACCTATAGTTGAACGCTTACCCTAATACCTAATTAGACTTGTTCTGTAGTTACAATCTCTCCTTTCAATGCATGGCTTCCAGTATGTGACTAACCAATTTGATGCACGGATCCCAATATGCAGTTTACTCACCAACTTGAGAAAGATGTTGGTTGCAAAGTTCTTCAGTTCATCCACATGATGAAGATCACAAAGCTCTTTGGTTACAAAACCCTATGGTGTACAAACATAATAGCTTCTTGAAGAGAAAGATGAACTAAGGCATATGTCTCCGATTCACAATATGCTTGTGAAAATTTTTTTCATTAAGTTGCATCAGCTGTGACGGCCCTTAAAACAATCCTTATAGATGTTTAGGGTTATGAGAAAAGAAAGCCCAAACATCTATACACAGATTGGAGTAAAATCAGATCTGAAAAATTGATTTTCTTAAACCTGGATAGATACCCTATCTATCGAGCAGCTATTGAGCATCGAGCAGCTATTGAGCATCGAGCTTAAACAGCCTTTTAAACCTCGATAGATACAAGCTGTTGAGCTTTAAAATCCAGCACTTCTTCACTTAATTCTTGGACAAACTTTCATGGCTTGAACACTTGAACTTGAAACCTTATTCCTTGAAGTATTAAACACATCCTAGATCTACCCAATGACAAGTAAAGTGTGTTTTGTCAAAGGATTAGCCAATTCTATATGACATATGTTCTTAACATGATTCACATATGTCCTAACACCCTCAAGATGAATTCCAAAAATGTGATCCCAGATTTGCTATATAGAGGGCAGAATATGATTCCTTTTTGTTGAAAATTTGTTGTACCCCAGACAGTGTCTCCATACTTTGCCAACTTGGCTTCTAAGTTTAGGATAATGATAGGCTAAGCATTGGAGAAGTCGGTATAGAGTTGTTTCCTAGCACAACAGTTTTTCTCCCACACTTCGGTTAGCCTCGTTATCGAAGATACATGGTACCGCAGACAGCGGCTCCATACTTTGCTTGCTTGGCTTCTAACTTTAGGACAATGATGGGCTAAGTATTAGAGATGTCGGTATAGAGTTGTCGTATCCATAGCACAACAATTTCTCTCGTTAACCTCTATGTTGCTTATTCCAAGCTTCCACATTGTACTAAGATTCCACTCCAAAGTCTTTTTAGTGGGTTTCCAGAAACTTGAGAGTACCTTTTGAGCTATTTGACATGAATATCTAGAGTGAGGTCTAGCAAAACATTCTTCAAAGGTGCGTGCCAAGCCCCTACCATTGGGCTTACTTAGGAATTCTCCTTGCAAGAGTTGAGTGACAAGAACAATTTTCTTGAGGTTGAAAACATTGGCACTTCCCTCTTCAAGCATGATCCTAAATTCAAGAATGATCAAGTGTTGGCATGGCTTGGAATGCATGTGCTTTTCATGACTTGAAATATATGAACATGCCCTGGCTTGGCATGCGTGGATCGACCACGACTTTGGATGTGTGAACTTGTCATGGCTTTGGTGAGAAGGGATTGAGTTTAAATTTCCTTCGTCTTTAGGTGCTTCGAGAAGGTTTCCGTTTCACCCTAAGTGCAAATGTGATTTACATTAGTAAACGATAGTCATTGCTAAGTGAAGCAGCATACATAACTTATAAAAAATATTTTGATTAAAAATTTATAGGGTTAAAATGGTTTAAACGATATGTATAAAAAAAATGAATTAGCAAAGAGAGTGCTTGGGAGTCTTAGCTTAAGTGTGCATTGACGCTAGTATATGGCTCGAATGACTTCAAGACTTGGCATATAGAATGTCACTATCTCAAGACTTGGTGTGTGGAATATCTAGTGACTTGCAGTAAGCTTATTTATGGCCTTCAGAAATTTGGTGAAGACTTTATTTAGTGGTGATGTGAGAAATATTCAGTTGCGAAAGATCACACATAGTGTCAACTATACTTGTCCCAACATGAGTCAATCACCTGCGATAGCCCCCATATGCTCAGCACTAACCCCAGCAACAATAAAGGAGAAATATGCTGAGGAAATGTTGACAATGAGCATTTAGCATTGTCGTGGGGGGTTCTTGGGTTGAAATTGATGTTTAGAGCTTTGCTTGTGATTATTGGTTGGAGCCGTCATTCCCTTCGTGGTTGGACTTGCGGCTCACCATTTTTGTATTTTCAAGCTACAATAAAAAAATTTCACATATAATGTAAAGCAAGGGATATAGGATGATTCATACATAAGTATAATAGCTAAAAGAGAATATAAATGACTAGAAGAAATTTTTTTCCCTTAAATAAGAAAGTTGATTCTCCCTCCATCATCAAAATTCTTCACTTCTTGGATGGTTTCCAGAGGTTGGAGCAATTTCATTACACGTTTTGAAGCATCTCCTGCGTCTCAATGACCTAAGGATAGACATTTTTTTCAGCTCAACTTCACAATGCTCTTCTTGCATAGCAAAGTATCATACAGTTTCTCTTAGGAACGTCAAGTTGAGGCTAGAAACACCATCTCTTTGCTGGTTGCATCTTTGGAGGCATCATTTCTCTTCTTTCAGCTACTTGACTCCCCAGTGGAGTCGTCAAAATGTCGGGAATGTTTTTGCAACAAGGGCCAAAATGCAAGATTAGCCCAAATCTCCTCTTGGGTTCTTTAGAAATGTTTATTTGTAGAGAATCAAGCCCAAAATTCCAAATGTATAATGAATAAAAGGCTAATAGTGCTTGAACAAGAGAGAAATGAAAATGCTATAACTGAAATACAAGAAAATGTAGAAAAAGTACACAAGACCGAAACTTCAACCCATAGTCAATAAGAAGAGGAAATTGAGAGAGCTTTTGAGGAAGAGAGGAAAGGTTCCCCTGTACCCATATTTCCACCCTTAAGCTTCAAAATTGTGAGAATGTTAGCTGGCTAAATATGCTTTTGGTCTCAAGTTTAAGCTCTATAGAGGAAAAATGTAGTTGGTTCATTTTTGAGCTAAAGAGAGAGTTTTATATAGAGTTTGGGTCGTTGCTAATGACTGGGTTTTTTTAGTAGAAAGGCTTTTATCCCCCATGACACTAATTTGGTGTCTTGGCTTGGGTTGCTTTTGTTTAGAGAAGAGTTTGGCATGCTTTCATGATTTGGGAAATGCTTGACTAAACCCTCATTGGCTCCCCCTTTTTTTCAGTTGTTTCAGACCATTAGGAGGCCTACTTGAATGAGAGTTAGCAGTTGAAGTTGGCCAGTGAGAGCCAACCATTTTTAAAGGAAAAAAGGGTTTGGGCAGAAACTTTGAGCCACAATCAGCCAGAGCATTAAAACTATTTGGGGTAGAAGTTTCAGGTACAAGACCTCCTCCATGAGCCTGAGGTGCTACCAATGTCCCTTGCCTACTTGGGAGCATGCATGTGTTGGGCTCTTGCAAAATGTCTGAAAGGAACCGACCCATACCACACTTCCACAATTTCCCCCATAAGTTGCATGGGCTTGGGTCATGCTTAAAAGAATAAAATATAATATAATACATGAATTGAGCCCAGAAGGAAGTCGAGTTTGGTTGAATCAGGCTTGTAGAAAATGTGTCGTGAAAATAAGTATCAACATCCTTTAAGTTCCAAAAATCTACATTAGTATTTACATAGATAACTACTCAAACCATTTGTATAAATCCACCACCCCCAATAACCAACACCATTGGAATATACTCTATTAAAATCCATTTAAAAAAAAAAATTAGTTTTAAATCCATAAGTCGTAATTTTGGAGCTAAGATTACTCCAACTTGTCACCCTGCAAGGGAATACTACTTTAAAACTTTCAAAGAACCATAATAAGCAAGTTAATATATATTTTTTATTTACATTTTTGCAAGTTTGTCCCCATTTTTACAAGTTTGCCGTCATTTAGATAATTTCTATTTTGTGTGCAATAGCGCGTGCAATACAATTGTTAGTCTGCAATACAATTGTTAGTTTGCATATTTGTAAGTATCCAAAGGTTTGCTTCAAAATATTTATATTTAGAGATTAAATTCTATAAGGACTTGGTGTAAAACCCATGTTTTATCCCTCCAATCTTAACATGCCACATCATCTTATACACATATTTAAGAATAAACACAATAACTACAAAATTTACTTTAGTATAAGAAGATTAACATTTATATTTTCATACATACACATATTTAAGAATAAACACAATAACTATAAAATTTACTTTAGTATAAGAAGATTAACATTTATATTTTCATACATACACATATTATGTGGATTTTTTTAAGTACTGTATATATGTGATTTGAGTTTTTCTTGACACAATAGTTCGCCCTCCCCACCCCCCCCTCCCCCAACTCAAAATTCCTAGCTCCGTCACTAGTGACTAACGAATCCTCAACTTGACTGACAAGTCCTTAGCTTGACAGATGATTAATCAGTCTGACAAATGAGTCATACCTAATGAACGATCCTCTCCAACCCTCGCTTGTCATTCATCCCATCATCTCTATGTGTAATAACTTGACAACAAATTCTCCTACAAATTCGTCCCCACACTAAGTTGGATCTAGAGATCTCGGAACCGATAACCCCAATTTCTCCACAACGCTTATCACTATGAAATTGCCTACATTCTCAGAAAAATGATACGCTTCAAGCTACTATACAAAAGGCTATGCCCCCTCCTTCTAAAAGGTATGCACATACGCACACACAATTTCCTAATTCATACCTTTAGGGTTATGGGATCATTGTAGGAGACTGACTTAATCATCGGAGGGTCATTGGCTAATAGGCCAACCCCATATTGATGCTCTTCAAGAGTGTGTTCATCCTTGTAGATGAAAGTTTTGTGGAAGCAATATAGAAAAAAAATTTATATTTTCATTTAAAGATCGTTGTACCACACAGCCATAGATTCTAAATAGAACAAAATTGTGTACCTCTCTTAGCAACCCAAGTGTGTTGCCTCCCAAGGTATTCACGTCTCTCTCTTTCTCTCTGTTTCTTTTTGAGTTTTCAAATGACAGCAGTATCACTCAGTAATTCTAATGGGCAACAGCTGATATGATATTATAAAATCTTATTTTATAGTAGACTTCTAAAACCCTAGAGAGAGATTGGATGTGGGATCCTTAGGGATCCTAATCTTCAGCCGTAGGATTTTATCAATAACTTTTTGAACGTTATTGACTTATCTTGAAATTCTTTCCAAAATTATTCCTTAATTTTCTCAATCATATCAGGAAAATATTTGAACTTCTACAAATTGCAATAATGTCCATCAACACATTGCAATTGACCCCTAAAGATTAGAGAATTAAAAATGAGGTCCCATTACTTACAATTTTATATCTATGTCCTTCCACCATACTATATTCTCACAAGCCACTAGGACTGGATTAATATCACTGTCATGTCCCTAGCTTATGTAATCCTTAATTTCTTGATTTCATAATTTCTATTGGACTCCAAAATATTTAAAAAAAAAAAACTCTTTAAATATATATATACAATATTATATATATGAAAAACATTTTCGAAAAATGTCACCGACCGGATTTGTTTTGAGTCCAACTTCAATATGAAAATCAACTGAATATACTATCTTCTTTAGAGACTGCTGGATTCATTGTTGAGCATTTATATATCTTACTCATTACACACATAACCCAACGTGTCTGTATATAGCTTTTAAAATCGGCATCACCAATTGACATTGTCAAAGTTATGTGCATAATAAATAAATATACACAAACCCCTCATGTTTAAAGACAATAGAAAAATTATGATAGGACAACCTTTTAATTAACAGTGATCACTCCATAAGGTGTCCTTGATCGGATCCAATTCAGTGTATGTACTTGTTATATTACACCCACTTATTTGCTTAAAGTCACTACCTCAATGATGGAGTAAATCATCCTATCATATAGCAGCACAACAAGTGTAGGCTTTAGTGGTAATATTCAATTAATATCCACAGCTTAGAACAATTTAATAATCTATGAAAAATCATTACTCTCTGTCTTTGGTTCCTTAACCATTAACATGATTTTTCTACAGAGTTGACATCACATGCCACATTTAAACAATGAAATATACCTATAAAATTATGAATGTGAAAATAAATTTTTATTATCAAATAAAAATGCATAGTATTGTTTTTGAGGGCAAATAATTCTAACAGTAGATCTCCTGGAAATCTCTGTTTGGACCACCGGCTCATTGATGATTTTTTCTGCAACATCATATTGCATAATTCTTACTCTTAAATGGATTTTTTTATTTTTTTATTTCATACCTTAGCCTTCTAAAGATGAAATCCTAGCACTGTCCGTGCCACAGGTGTATAAGTATTAATACTCTAGCAAATAGCAAATTTGAGAACTTAGCAGAGTTGACATGCAGTAGTAGTGGCAAAGGCTCCATCTTACCTCCCCAATCACATACAAGCATTGGTAAATATAAATAATGACTCAGGACTACAACAAATTGCCATCTGTTCAAACAAAGTACACCTTACTCACACCAATTTATACATCAAAGCAATAGAAAGTACTGAATTCGCGGTATTCCATTGAGATGAAGTGTGTTTTCAAGAGCAATATTGCCTCCTAGAAGTTCACTTCACGACTGAGGAGACCAAGACCGCAGTGACGGACCTAAGTATGGGCTGAGGGGGGCCATTCCCCCCCCCCCCCCGCCCCAGATTTTGAAAAACCAAGGAATATTATGCATATCTACACAGAAGTCTAGAATTTTGTCCCCAAAATTTATATTTTGGCCCCCCTCGCTCAATATACTTTTCAAATTGGCCCATGAAATTAAAACAGACTTATTTGACCATTCCTGCATTCCATTTGCCCAAGAAAAACAAAAACCTTAGACAATCATTTGGACTATTCATAAAACCGGATAACAAAAAAACCTTTAGACAAGGTTTGTTCTCATGGATGGATCTCTCTTCTTTGATTTGATCTTTTCTCCCTCCTCTCACTTTCTCTTTGCCTTGTGGTGTGTTGTGACTTGTGAGGTGGCTGCTACTCTGCATTTCTTTAATCTTTAAGTGATAAAGGTGGAAAGTGGAAATTTTATTCCAAAACTATCGGTGAAAATTTTTACAAGTAGCCACAAAATCATGGCGCCTACTAACAATCCAAGAACAGGAGTACACGGTACACCTATAGTTTTATTTATTTTTTATTTCTTTTTTATAAAGAGTAAACCTTTTGTTAGAACTTGGAAAAAATGGATAGGTTAAGATGTAGTTATTAATATACGTTAATATAGAATAATGTAAAAATATTAAATAAATTAATTTTAAAAAAAATTAAAGAATCAGTCCAACTTGAATCGAACCAAAGAACCTAGAAGTTTAGAACCATTCATTTTTTCAATTCTCTTTGCAGGCATAATTTTAAAACCGTAATAAATTCCTATAATTTTTTATTATAAATAATTCAATAGCCACAATAAGAAGAAGGGGGGATTTGAACTCTGTATGTCTTCGCTTGGACACACTAAGAATTAATAAGTGTGAGTTGAGTAACAAAAGTATTGATTATAAATCCTTATAATTAATATAACTTTTATTTTAGATTATGGGAAAGTCAATTACAATGTTCGATTTATTTATAAGAAAAAATACAAATTATTTGAGAACCAATACTGATGATACAACTTTTAGTATTAATGTACCAATTTCTAAAAATTAAAAAAAAAAAAATTTTTTTGGCCCCCACTAGGCTGAAATCCTGGTTCCATCCTTGCCAACACGTATACAATCCCAACCTTCCAGCAAACAATATTTTTTATGCAATTAATAAAAGTTATATTAATTATAAATCCTTATAATTAATATAACTTTTATTTTAGATTATGGGAAAGTCAATTACAATGTTCGATTTATTTATAAGAAAAAATACAAATTATTTGAGAACCAATACTGATGATACAACTTTTAGTATTAATGTACCAATTTCTAAAAATTAAAAAAAAAAAAAAATTTTGGCCCCCACTAAGCTGAAATCCTGGTTCCATCCTTGCCAAGACGTATACAATCCCAACCTTCCAGCAAACAATATTTTTTAATGCAATTAATAAAGGGCATATAAATTCTGAACCATTGTTTTTGTGTGCTTACTTTCTATTCAATCATATTAAGTATAACAAAATAAGATATTATATCACACTCACCAACCTCCTCGACTCTTAGATCTCGAACTATACCTACTTAGCATCCTCCGTCCCTTAAAAAGTTCATTGATGTTTAAAAACTTGCAGATGCAACCGGTTGCAAGACCTATAATAAACTCATAATTTTATACCTTAGTTGAGAACTTGAGCTGGTACCATATGGTGCTAGCTTCTTTCTCTCTCTCTCTTTTTCTTTCTTTCTTCTTCTTCTTCTTCTTCCTTATAATAAACTCATAATTTTTTTTTTAGAGAGAGAGAGTTTCAACTTATGGCACCTGCTCCTAATGATAGTTTTTATCATCAGATCAAGATATCAATTAGTTTTTGGTGTAGGTGGAAATTAAAACCCAGATTTCTTATTCAAACATCAAAAACTTTACTAATTGAACTAACTGAAACCCACATATGGTGCTTGAACCTAGTAAATTTATGTACAACTTATTTACTTCACCAAGTTGTCACTATTTTCAATCCAAAAAGTAATAATGATGGATTCATGCAACCATCAATCATAACTTAACACTTTAGTAAATTTTATTGAAAAAGGACTCTGAAATATGTTTCTCCTTAGAATAGCATTATAAAATGATTTTTTATTTTATTTATGCTGAAATTACATCCAATTTCCAAAACAATTGCACTGCCATTGAATAAAAAATTCAAAAAGTTCTAAGCTCCACGCAGCTAAATCCCAAAACAAATAGTGAAATCAAAACCCATCTCCACAATCCAAAAATCCAGTGGAGAATTGACAAACAAGCAAAAATGGGAAAGAAAATTATAGGCAAAAGTAATGAATTAACAAGAAACTCTAGCTAGAACAGCATTCCATGTCCAAAACTTTGTCTTTTTTCTTTCTTTGGTTTTTGTTTTTGTTTTTTTTTTTGTTTTTTTGTTTTTTTGTTTTGTTTTTTGAGCAAATCCATATCCACATCATTGACTTGCTAAATTGATTCCTGCCTTTGCATTCTGATCTCTTCATAGAACTTCTGAATAAACCTCTCAGCCCTCTGATCAACTGAATCTTCTTCATCACCCGGATCTGATGGCTCCAAAAACTGCCTTGCTGCAATAGTATCCTCAAAGGCAGGGAAAGCAGGCAGAGCTTCTAATGTGCAATCTGCATCTCTGAAGCTACCCAAACATCTACACAGAAAGAACATCGAATATATATCTCGAAGCCTTCTGTTCTTGAAATGGTTTCTGTGGTGGTAATGAATGAGGGGAGTGCTTGAAGCAGAGAACTGGTAATCTTGAAGGAACCCATAGTTGCCATGCTTGAAGCTCTTAAGCCTTCTTGCTTTCTTAAGAGAAATGAGTTTTGGAATAATGGGTTTTCTCATTTTGGCAATAAAAATGGAAATTTTGGGAAGGTTTGAGACCTTTTGGAGCATGGGTAATCTTTTTCTGGGCATTTTTTGTGGAAGCTAGGTGAAGTATGAAAGGTATGGGGTTCAGTGATAACACTCTTTTTTATTGTGGCAGAAAGGTTGGATGGGTTTGGTAGTGCTTCAAGAGTTAGAGTCATGGTTAGAGAAGCTTTTTACGGTAACAAAAAGTTGAATGATTTCTGGTGGGGAGCCAAGCTGTAAAAAAGATGGTTGTGGTCGGTGCATTTTGGATTTATTATAAAGGAATAAAAAACTAGCCGTTGCAATCCAAGTGGGCTGTGGGCTCCCGACTAGTTCCTCCATCTTGAGTTTTGAAATTTGAACTTAGGAAAAAAATTCTGAAATTGGATATATATATATATATATATATATGGAACAAAAATAAGAATAAAAATGTGAAAAACCTTAAAGAGACTTGTAGTTCAAATTGTATCTCGTTATATTTCTAATAGAAATATTCATGATTCAAATCTCCCATCTCAAATTATTAAAAAAAAAAAAAAAAAAAAGAGTAGAAAATAAAAGTGGTGAAAAACCTTCCTCTCACAGAATGCTTGCACCAAACCCTTCATCCGCAAAAAGTTTCATGAGATGAGAAAAAACTCAGCTGCCTTGAAAGGGAAAGGGAGTGTTCCGTAAACTATATTATGGCCACGAGTATATTTTTTCACTGCAAATTTACTATCATTTTGTGTTATGATGATCCCAACTTTAAGTGAAATACGAATTCCACTTGTGAGTTAGGGTGTAAGTTTATCTGTACTGTAGCAAAGTTGATTTTATTTTTGAAAAAAAAAAAACAAAAAGCAAAATAGTAAAGCTGTAAATATTATAAATTGAATAAAAGTCTAATTTTTAAATACCAAACAAAAAGTAATTCAGAAATTTACTTTAGTACATTTTTTTTATATGAGCATTACTACAATCACATTTATATCATGTTAATTAAAATTAGTAATCACTTAAACGAGTTAAAGTCTTTAGTCTTTGCAATCAAATACTCTTAAATATCACATCAAAAAAAAAAAAAATCTTAAATAATTATTCCAAAAATAAAAAGATAACTATAAAGGAGAGGGGGACAATGAACTTTTTCGCTCTAGGTAAGGGTTACAATGTTTGACATAACTCTTAAACATGACATGATTATCATTATTATTCTTTGTGTAAGTGTTTAATAGATATGAGTTCGTATCAAAGCAAGTCAATTGATAATTTAGCGTTTAACTCACAATCAACTCAAAATGGCTTGTTTCTCAACCAAAATAATAATAATAATAATAATTGTAGGGTCCAAATTTCTTGGCCCAAGCCCAAAAGGTCAGGATTATGAGCCCAACGAACCCAGAACAATGAATTTGTAGAGAGTGGGTGAAAAAGCTAGGCTGGTTGTGAATCTAGCAACAGTAAACTCTCATGTACTATGATAAACTGACATAAAAACACGCTAGAAAGCTAAACAAACTCAAATCCGAAGAGGTTTATTATTGATTGAAAGGTGAATACAATTCTTAGAGTTTTTCTCCAGATTTTCTTCCTCCTCCCTCTCTTTAGAGGCCTATTACATTTATATATTCTTCTTCTCCTTCATCTTCACCGTCCACCTGTTCTTCATCTAAGCATTCGCTTGAGTATATGTCATATCAGATATTTGCTTTAGTTTTCCGTGAGTGGTGGTAGCTGAGATTGCACTGTTCAAGGGTCTTCTCCACATAAATGCGGCCAGGAAAGCTGCTGCAGTGCATTAAATACGGTGGTAGCAACTTTTCCTTTTAGATATTTCTCCGTTCTTATCATCTCCAGGCATGCCCAAAGTTTGTCCTTGTCGTTGAAATTGTTGGAAAGATCACTCAAACCTCCTGTATATTTGCTTGATTAAGTCCTCTTGGTGTCCGAGGAGAATGACCTCTTCGGACCATCAGGGTTTTCTTCGGACTATTCTCCTCATTCATTTCCAAGTATATTTCTTCTACCTGGACTCCTTTCTAACCACTTTTTTCTCTTCGGACACATAGTGATATTCGAATTAGGCTCTAGGCCCAGCACATGATGTTGGGCTTTTACCCCCACAATAATAATAATAATAATAAATAAAATAAAATCAAAATGAATCAATTCATTATTTGTGCCAATATAATTTGATCTATTTTGAAATGAACCTATTTAACCCATTTAAATAAATATAAGTTTTATCGAACATAAATTTGAATTTGAATTTAGAAATGAGTAATTAAAACAATTTTAATCATAATTTTGTAAATTCTTCATTAAAACTCTAAAGTCTATAGTCCTTTTATTCAAAACAAAGAAAAAACTCTTATTTCATTTTATTTTCATAGACATAAAATTTTTATTGGCTAAAATAAGAACATTTAGATTGTATGTTATTAGTAATTTAATTGATATTATTATGAAACTTAATTTGTATATGATTTATTTTTTTTATAATATTATAATTTATGTGTTTACAAAGTAGAAAAATATGCTTGCTTATTAAACAAGTCAAGTTAAGGTTAAGGATTTTTAACATGATTGTTAAATAGGTTGTGTTTACCCATGAACACGACTCAGTCATATGAATTGCCACCCAACGATATCACATGCTCTCCTCACATGGAAGAATTCGAATTTGATCATTGAGGCTAGTGCCATTTTTTGGGAAAAAAAATGTTGTAGCATTTTAAAATTATAAGGATAGAAAAACATTAGTGAGCACATTAGGTTAATCCTTTATAAATGAATAATAATTTTAGATTAAAAAAAAAAAAGCTCAAATTTCACTTTACACCCTATAATTTAGGCGTAGTATAAATTAAACTCTATAGTTTTTTTAGTTAGAAGTTTGAAACAAAAATTATAAGTTCATATTATTAATTCTATGGAAATAGATAAATACCATTTTGAAATGTTCTATGAATTCATTTGATTTCTAACTTGGGTATTTTTCACTATTTTGTCATTGTGTGTCTTGGACAGTGCCAGAAATAAATAGATAGATTTCATTTCTCTATTTATAAGTTACGCTATCATTGAATACGAAGATGAATTATGATATGGCATGATAAAATATTATTTATCTTGAAACGTGGATAATTTAATTTTATCATTGGAGAGTTTTGGGAATTATGAACTTCCTTTGTACGTAAATCACTAATGACCTATTTTGAAAGATTTACAAATTTATGAAGTTTCTTAAATGGAACTTTTCTTTTTGAAGAAAAAGGTTTTTATAGATCCACAAAATTGTGCCACTATATAATTTATGACAATTTTGAGAAGTTTATATATATATATATATCTTAGCTCATCATGCAGAATTTGTTGATAAATACATAACTGGATGGTAAGTTGTTATTGGTTCTGATTTGAATCTATAACTTTGTTGATACCCGTTTTTGACAAAGGGCCCAACAATGAAGAAAGATGAAAGAGAAAAGGATCAAAAGAAGCATGATGAAAGCAAATGGGCCACGAAAGCCTAAAAAAAGAGGTAAAAGACCCAATGGGCCAACATGGTAGGAATAATAGCTAGCAGGCCCATGAGCACAACAAGAGGTAAAAGTAAAGTAAACGGGCCATGGGAGCCCAAGGAAAGAGGTAAAAAGCCCAATGAGCTAGTATGACAGGAGTAACAGCCAACAGGCCCATGGGCACAACAAGATGTAAAGATAAAGTAAATGGGCCATGAAAGTCCAAGAACAAAGGTAAAAAGTCTAGTGGACCAGTATGGTAAGAATAAAAGCCAACATGCCCATGAGTTTAACAAGAGGTAAAAGTAAAACAAACAGGTCGTGAAAACCCAAGAAAAGAGATAATAGGAACCCCATAGGCCTACGAGATAGAAATGAAAGCTAGTAGGCCCAATGGGCATAGTAAGAGTGGTGGGCCTATGGTCAAGGGACTCAGAGGGTGTGGTTTGGTGGTAGGGGGAAAAGGAGTCTATTTTGGGGTCCTTGCTAAGGCTTCTTTTGGCAAAAATGCCTTGTTGGGATGGCATTTCGCCCAAAAGAGGTAAGCAAAGGGCTGAGACCACTTGATGCATGCCATAGAGGTAGGAAAAGAGAGAAACTCAAACCCTTATCCATTTGGTAAGGCGGGAAAGGTTAAACAAAACAAAAGAGGTTTTTGTCCTAGAACGAAGAATGGAGTAACAAGCACACTCTAAGCAAAGGTAGTGGCTAGGCCACCAATGGGTTTTTGGGTATTCTTGAAGGAATACCCACAAGAATCCAAAAGTGGTTGGTGAAGCCTTAGGGACAAAAGGGAGAAATCCCATTGAATCAATTCACTATAAAAGGAAGAGATAAATATAGATGGGAGGAGGAACACACAGAAAGATAATAGTAAGAAATTTAAAAGCAAGAAGTAAGTTAAAAAAAATGGAAATAAAGAAAGAAGAGAGGAAAAGAGAGAAAACATGGCAGAAATAGAGGCATGCATCAATAGACCGTCTTTTCCCTCCCTTCTGACAAGCCTACGCTTTGAAACTCTATAAGTAACAACGTATGACCATCTAGGTCCTTTTCCCACAATGCACAACTTTAATGGCAGAAGCCTATGACAAGGTTGTTCGTATTGAGCTTTAGATTCCTTCTTGGACTGTTTTCCTCTAAAGAACTTAACCTATGATTGAGGTGGTGAACTCACGCAATCCCATTTGCCCGGAGTTGCTATCACCATCCTGCTATAGCTCTTTTTGACCTGTTTATCATCTGCATTGATATTTGTTTGGCCAAAGCACCATTTTATTGTTAGTTGTTCTACTGTGGCATCTTTTATTAAATATTTACTATAACAGTTGTTCTATCATGACATCCTTTATTATATATTTGCTATACCAGTTGTTCTAGCGTGGCATCTTTTATTATATATTTGCTATATCAATTGTTCTGCTATGGCACTATTTGCTGTATTTGCTGAGATACCCAGTCTGCTGTAGCACTCCTTGCCTTGTCTGCATATTGGGAACGCTTGGCTTGCGCACAAGCTAGCCTGTGTCATATTCCTATTGGGATAATAGGCTAGTCCTAACTCCCTAACCCACTACTTCACGGGCCTGAGCATAGCAAAATGGGCTTTGGCCCATTAATATAAAAAGGGCCCCACATTAAATTGGTGACTCCATTGGGGAGTTGGGAAGCAGATAGGGAAGAATAGATGAAGGACCATCAAGCCCTCATGATTCATGCCCCCAAGATCCAAGATAACATGGAACATGAATGATGTACCATCTCAAGCATAGTCTTGGCTAGCTACCCCACACCAACCTAACCAGGCGGAGGGTGCAATTGGTGCAGGGACTGAGCCACAACAGTAGCAGAGGAATCTAGGAGACAACGCCAACCTTTTCATTGAGATGATGCAATCAATGTAGCATACCCAACAACAACTAATGGAGGAAATTTGTCAGCTAACGGCTGACAAGACCAAAGAAAAAGGCAGTTAACACGACCCTGAGAATGCAGCTAACAAAAAGGAAACCTCGGAGGGCTGATTCCCACAAAACGCAGAACATCGCTTCATGATGATGGCGGATGTCACGGCATTGTTGGAATGAGAGAAGGCCAAAGTACCCAAGGAGAGATTCTACTCGAGGAGACCACCATTCCCAATGTTGTTGCTCAACAAGCCATACCCTGACAAATACGAGCCACCAACTTTCTCGTATACAACGGCAGAAAGGGAAGCGCTGTTAAGCACATTAGCAAGTTTGTAGACACCATGGGACCCTATGCAGGAGACGAGGACCTGTGTTTATGCGAATTTTAAAAATCCTTGTGTGATTGTGCTTACACTTGGTATACTGGCTCAAAGCCGGGATCCATCCTTATAAGGGATGACATGGTGGATGTTTTCAGTAGCAAATACTTTCATGGGGAAGAAACTATTACACTAACAACCCTGAAAGGCACAAAACAGAGGAGTGATGAAGACTACATGGAGTACATTAAGAGATTCAGGGACATAGCTCTTGATTGCTATGACCATTATGAGGAAAGATCGTTAGTGGAGATGTGCATGGGAAACATAATCATGGAGTACCGAGTCGTCCTTGAAAATTTGGAGATTTCACAATTTGCTTAACTATTGCAGAAAGCCAGAAAGATAGCACAATTAGTTAGACTCAGCTCGAAAAAGCTGAAAGACCAAAAGTCCACCACGCAAGCTATGGTAGTATCCATGTGCAAGAAAAGAAAGAAACCAAACAGGAGGGATTGTGAAAGAGCTCCATAGATACATGCACGTCGAAAAGAGTTGGATGTATATTTGGACAAATGGATTGTAGACGGGGTCTTCAAGCCCAATCACGTTTCAAGAGAACCCACTGAAGAGGAATGGAGAGACTTGCGTTTTTGCCAATTACACAACTACGTATAGCACACTACCGTAGAATGCTGGGCACTTCGCAGACTGGTCCACCATTGAATCAAGGAAGGAAATCTCGAGTTAACCTAGCCAGAAGTTCAAAGAAGCCCACTCCCCAATCATAAAGGAAAGGGGGTAGCAGCAGTAGTTATTTGCGCTGATCTAGGCGATGAAGAGGAGGAAAGGCCCTTATTTCCTACATGAGCCATCATGACTTTGCAAAGGAGTTCCCGGTTCAAAAATCTGTTTGATTAGCTGGATTTTACAGCTAATGAAAGAAGAGTGTCCATAGAGGCCTTGGTAAGCATCACCTCGGGAGCAAGGATTGAATGCCTTACCATAGAAACTCGGTCTAACTGGGTCTTTCTTGAAGACACTAATGAATCACTTTTAGTGACGAGGACATAGAAGTGAGATACCTAGATCATAGAAGACTGCTTTATTTGGTGGCCTCAATAATTCAAATTCTCATCAAGCAAGCCCTGGTGGATACAGCCGCTTCAGTAAATCTCATACCACTCAGCACTTTGCAACCAGCAGGAATACTAGAAAGCAAGACTTTGGGATACCCAATGGGGGTAATGGGGTTTAGAGGAAAAGGTGAGTATACAGTTAGTTACATACAACTTTGGCTGAAGGTGGGTCCTATAGCCTCTTTAACTCGCTTCCATGTAGTGAGGACAGAGGTCTCGTATCACATATTGTTGGGACAGCCATGGTTGCACAAGCACCACCTTATCCCATCAACGTACTGTCAGTGCGTGAAAGGGAGGCTCAATGGCAGGACAATGCGAATCACGGTGAACCCATCTCCTTTCGAGCAAGTAAAGGCCCATCTAGTGGAAACCATGTTTTATGATGAATGGGCACCGTTAGGTGAAAGCTTGGTGTCTAAACCGTCAGGCACCTTCATGCCTAGGTGGGAGGACGTCAAAAATGTCCTAGAGCCTAATTTGAGAGAATTTTGGGAGCAATAAAAGGAAAAGAAAAGAGGCACCAACTATAGAATTAGACAGTTTGCCACGCTACGTCAAGGTCAAGTCTTGACGAAAACATAATATACAAGTTTTGAAGGTGCGTGAGGCCCACTTGCAATGCCCAAGAGGGTCTTGGAGGAAGGGCCAAGCATAGGTCCCTAATATGCTATATGGCCCAAGATGACACATCAGAAGAGAATGACAAGGAAGTGGAAGAAAATATAGCGACATAAGAAGAAACGTAAACAACGGTTGAAGAAAAGTTAGAAGAAGTAGACATGGGTACAGACTCGCAGAAACTAAGACCTATTTCAATCAGTTTGAAATTGTCAGAAGAAGAAAAATCAGACTTGATCCAGTTGCTAAGGGAGCTTAAAGATATATTTGCATGGGAGTACAGCGAGATGCCTAGACTAGGCCCAAGTCTGGTCATGCACACGCTTAATGTGGAGCCTGGGGCCAAGCTAGTGGCCCAGTCGGCCAGGGTATTTCACATCGACATACAGGCACTGATAATCTAGGAGGTGCAAAAGCTACTTGTGGTAGGATTCATCAAGCCAATCTAGCATCCAAAATGGCTGTCCAATATTGTACCTGTCAAGAAAAAGAATGGGCAAATTAAATACTGTGCAAATTTCAGAAATCTCAATCAAGCTTGCCCCAAAGATGAATTCCCCTGCCAAACATGGACATGTTGATAGATTCTGCTGCTAGACATGCCATGTTCTCTTTCATGGATGGATTTAGTGGCTACTACTACATTCGTATGGCACCCAGGGATGTGAACAAGACTGCTTTCAGAACACTCATCGAGAATTTCTATTACGCGGTGATGCCCTTCGGGATAAAAACTACAGGCGCGACTTACCAGCGCATCACGACTGCAATCTTCCATGACATGATGCATCGTGAAATGGAGGATTATGTGGATGACATTGTGATAAAGTCGAGGAAGTTTGAGGACCATGTTAGAGTATTGAGGAAAGTGTTTTAGTTGTGCAGGCTTTTTAAGCTAAGAATGAATCCATTAAAGTACGCTTTGGGAGTTTTTGCTGGGAAGTTTCTGGGGTTCCTAGTGCATAGTAGAGGAATAGATGTTGACCTAGAGAAAGCTACAGCAATAGTGACCATGAAATTGTCATCCACCGTTAAGGAATTGAAAAGTTTTTTGGGCAAAGTCTCGTACATTAGAAGGTTCATACTAGGCCTAGCGTCGATTACTTTAGCCTATGCGAAGTTGTAGAAGAAAGGGCAAAGTTTTAAATGAAGAGGTGAACAGCAGAAAGCTTTTCAAAAGCTACAATAGATTATAATGAACCTACCCATGGTGCAAGCTCCAATTCGCAAGAAGCCATTATTGCTCTACTTGGCCTCAAGCCCATCAGCTATCGGGTCGTTGATAGTCCAAGAGGATGGAGGAGGGGTTGAATAGCCAGTTTACTATGTTAGCCGCGCTTTAAAAGATGGTGAGATGCACCCTAGGTGGAGAGAGTATGCTTAGCCATTGTATATGCATCGCAGAGGCTCCGTCATTACTTCCTAGCCTACGACGTACATCTCATGACAAAGTCCCATATGATTAAAGCACTCTTATGATAGCCCATTCTATCCAACAGGATATCATATAGGCTACTGCAGATATCAAAATATGATTTGAGAGTGGGCTTCACTTGTTTCATGCCTCTATTGATGCGCACTATCGCGCCTTCCTGATGAAGCAAGGATTCAAGGCCTTTCTTCACATTCCGCCTTGTTCCATGAGGCATGGGCTGGTTGAGGCTTTGGTGCAGTGGTTTCATGTTAAGACGGGCACTTTTCACTTGAGCTGTAGGGAGTATGCAGTCCTCCTTAATTGACTGAGTTTGTGAGCTTCGTGGTGGCGAGTGAACTTTTAGGCATTTTATACCCCCTTACTAGGATGACCAGAGGGTAGATGAGCCCTAGATTCGTATGAGGTGGCTGGAGGAGAACATACCTTGTATAACAGATCCAAACAATGTTGCTCTCAAGAGGTTCTTCTTCCACTTCATCAGTAGTTGCCTGCTGGGTAACAAGTAGTCAATGCTAACTTGTAGGCTGTTAGCAGCCACGAGAGTGGTGTCAATTATAGGGGCCTACGATTGGGGGTCCCTTTTCTACGGATCTTTCATTGCTTATTTGAGGCATGCATCATGCCAGGGCTTTAGAAGCCTTGAAGGTTGTTGGCAGATTTTGATTGGTGGGTGTATGAGTACATCCTGGCCATGCGACCACAGTATGCTGACCTTTCCATTACTATATATCCCAGGGCATATGCTTGGTCCCTTTACAATATTTCCAGAGTTATTCTGACATAGTGGACTACTATCAGCGCCGCGCTTGATTGCGTCACTTGGGGTAAGATACGCAACACTCCATATGATGGAGGGTTGTTAGCTAGACCCGATGTCATTCCTGCCATGGCTCAGTCGCGCACTTAGCACTGGTTTTGGGCTTTGACTAGCTGGGAGTTCTTTTTAGCTGAGAGGACCTTTCATCAGGTCATGCCAACATTTAGAGTGCCCAGAGATCCACCTCTTGAGATATCTTGTCCTGAGGTGATTGTGGATGAGCCCGTTTATGCGATAGGTTCCTTTGAGGGCTTCCTTATAGAAAATGCTAATTATGTGATGCAAATCACGTTAATAAGAACAATGAGTTTTTTTATTGTTTTCCTTTCCCCATTTGAATTAGGATTTATTTACTCTATTATGTTGAATTAAAATCATTTTCCTAGTTGAATTGGGATTTTAATTGTTTTCCTTTTCCTAGGTAAATTATTTTTCCTTTATCAAGTAGAAGTAGGTTTATTAATTTTTTTCCTAAAAGGGATAGGATAACTTCTATTCCTATACATACTCTTTACAGGGTGGCGGTTTAATATTATGCATTTATTAATAAAAGTTTGCTAGAGAGGTGTTCTCTATTATTTTTGCCCACTAGCCTAGTGTTCTTGTAGAACTTAGGTTTCTTGGAAGAGTTGTAGTAATTGTGTGTTATATATTCTGCTTCTACATGCCTACACTGCATTAGTTGGTATCAGATTCCTACCATGGCATGGAGAGGATCACGTGGGGGAAGCCACGCTATCGTAGATGGTAAGTATGAACGCGATGAGATCACACGCAATACGCAACTAGAGGCATGCTTTCAATAGATGGAAAAGCAGTTTGAAGCACTGATAGAGTAGCTTGCTGTCTTAACCGTTGTTAACCAGCCTCGAAATTGTAGTCCAACTTTATGCTTTGTGGAGTAGGATGAGGTAGACTATAACGTTGAGGATGAGATGGAAAATATGTTTGCTAGACATAGAAGGAGGAGGGAGAAACCCTTGGTTTCATACCATTCAAACAGATGGGAATCTGGGTTCAAATTAGATATTCCAAAGTTCAAAGGTTGTTTACAACTTGAAGAATTCCTAGATTGGGTTGCTGCGGTTGAAGAGATTTTGGAGTTTAAGGAGGTGCCGCAAGACAAGAGAGTTTCTTTGGTGGCTACCAAATTCAGAGGACGTGCTGTTGCATGGTGGCAACAATTAAAGCAAGGTTGTATTCGCCAAGGTAAATCTAAAATCAATACTTAGGAATTTTTTTTGAAACATATGTGTGCTGCATTCTTGCCCCATAATTATATGCGTACATTATATCAACAGCTACACAATCTGTAGATGAGTATACTCGAGAGTTTTATCAACTTGTAGCCAGAGTTGACCTTGCAAATTTGGAAGATCAATTAGTTTCACATTATACTGGGGGCATGAGGCAACAATTTCAAGATACTTTGAATTTATTTGACCCAATTTCTATATCTGAAACCCATCAGAGAACTTTGCATTTAGAGAAGACGATGAATAGGAGGACTAATATGATTTCAAATAGTGGTGGCAATCGACTACCACTAGTAGCTCCTCCTTATGGTGCAACTACACAATCTACACAAGGAAAAAGCTAAGTTAATCAAGCTAAGCCACAACCCAAATGCATTGCAGCTAGTAGTTCTGGCCCTCGATGTTTTAAGTGTGGTGAGGCAGGGCATAGAATGGCTGATTGAAAGAAGGGTGGCTGGTATGGTAAGGGTTTATTTATTGAGAGTGAAGAATGTACTGTTGATCATTTAATTACCTTTGAGCAAGAAGCTATTTATGATGCTGAAGAGGAAGAGGAGTATGTGCAAGGGGATGATGGCCCTTTGTTAGTTACGAGAAAGGCATGTTTCACACCTCGCAAATCTGAAGGTGAGGATTGGCTCCAAAGCAATATCTTTCAAACTACATGTGCTATGGGGGGCAAGGTATGTATACTTGTTATTGATTCTAGAAGCTGTGAGAATGTGGTATCAGAAGAGGTTGTTCAAAAATTAGTATTAGCAACAGAGAAGCACCCTAACCCTTACAAACTATCTAGGCTTAAAAAGGGCAATGAGGTAACTATATCTAAACCTTGCTTGATTTCTTTTTCTATTGGGGTGAAATATAAGGATAATGCATGGTGTGATGTGGTAGTTATGGATGCATGCCATCTTCTCCTTGGTAGACCATGGCAATATGATAGAGAGGTTCAACATGATGGTAGGAATAATACATACAGTTTCATGTTTGGTAGCACAAAAATTATGTTGTTGCTTTGTAAGGAGATTGAACCTAAGCCAACTTCAAGAGGGGGTAAGAATCTCTTAGCTAAAAGGGCATTTGTTGAAGAGATGTTTGATTCGGGGTTGGTGTTTGTATTATTGGGAAAGGAGAGCTCAAAAGGTAGTGTAGTAACAGGGGCTGTGAAATCTTTATTATATGAATTTGCAAATATATTTCTTAATGATCTACCTGAGGGGTTATTGCCACTTCGAGATATTCAACACCAAATTGATCTTGTACCAGGTTCTAATCTACCTAATTGCCCACATTACTGCATGAGCCCAAAAGAGCATGAAGTACTTAGAAGACAAGTAGAGGGTTTGTTGTTAAAAGGGCACATTTGAGAGAGTCTTAGTCCCTGTGCCATGCCAGCCTTACTCACACCCAAAAATGATGGATCATGGTGGATGTGCGTAGACAGTCGTACCATTAACAAAATTACAGTCTGGTATAGATTCCCTATTCTTCGGTTGGATGATTTACTTGATCAGTTAAGTGGTGCTATAGTGTTTTCTAAGCTGGATCTAAAAAGTGGGTACCATCAAATTCGAGTACGTCCTGGTAATGAGTGGAAGACAACATTCAATACATGCGAGAGGTTATATGAGTGGCTAGTAATGCCATTTGGACTTTTGAATGCTCCTAGCACCTTCATGCATGTTATGAACCAGATTTTTCACCCCTTCATTGATAAGTTTGTTGTAGTTTATTTTGATGATATCATAATATATAGTGCCAATATTGATTTACATTTCCAACATCTTCGAGAGGTTCTCATAGTTCTACGTAGGGAGAAATTTTATGTTGCCATAGCCAAATGTTCTTTTATGACAGATAGTGTTTTATTTCTTGGTTATGTGGTGTCTAAGGATGGATTATCAATTGATGAATCAAATGTCACTGCTATTAAACAATGGCCAATACCAACCACAATCCATGAGGTCCACAGTTTCCATGGGTTGGTGTTATTCTACCAGCGGTTTATCCCTGACTTTAGCACCATTATGGCACCGATTACAAATTGCATAAAGGCTGGTAAGTTTTTTTGGACAACTGAAGCCATAAAGGCGTTTCATCAGATCAAGGAAAAGCTTACTACAAAGCCTATTCTAGCTCTTCCTGATTTCTCTCAACCATTTAAGTTGCACTGTGATGCATCCAAGGTTGGAGCTGTTCTTAGTCAAAATGGCAAACCAGTGGCCTACTTTAGTGAGAAGTTGAGTGTGTCAAAATTGAATTACAGCACTTATGATTTGGAATTTTATGCAATTATTTGTGCTTTGAATCATTGAAGTTCTTATTTAGCCTATCATGAGTTTGTCCTCTATTCTGATCATGATGCTTTGAAGCATATCAATATCCAAGACAGGCTCTCATCTCGGCGTGCAATTTGGGCTGCTTATATTCAACAATTTTCTTTTGTTGTCAAGCATAAATCCGGGCATTAAATAGAGTGGTAGATGCTCTTAGTCGATGGGCCTCTTTGCTCATCATAATGCAAACCAAAGTGCTTGGGTTTGATTTATTTCATGAGTTGCTTTCTAGTGACCCATACTTTGGCCATATATTGAATGATGTGGCAATAAGAAAGCAGTTTGGCTTCCTTATACATGATGTTTTCCTTTTTAAAGGGAATCAACTATGCATTCCTGATACTAGCCTACGCTTAAGGATTATTCAAGAGTTGCATAATGAAGGCCATATGGGACGTGATAAAACCATGAAGCTTGTGACAGATAGACCTCAGAAGATAACAATGGGGCTAAAATAGAAATCTGATCTTGAGATTTATTTAACTACTAAATCAAACTATGATCGGCCTCTTAGATGGTTTTTAAGAATTCCTCGGCTTCTTTAGTGGTGACCCTATTCCTGACTGGTTCGGCTATGCTCTTGCCAACTCTTTCCTTCTCTTTTCTAGTTCCTCAGAAGTATAACATCGACCACTCCTGATAAGTCTGGATAGACCTGAAGAGATATTAGAGCAAACTTCTTCCTTTCCAGTTTGAGTAGAGATCAAAGTCACATTGTACTTCCACGGGACATAATGGCTATCTTTGTAAGGGAAGGGCTTCGGCATATAGATGGCCACGCTTTCTTAAGTCTGCAGATTTGGTGCCAGTGAGAACATCTTTGGACCGATGATGACTAGACTGGGCAGAGTAGCTTCTAAAGCTTTTGGGCTAGGAGTCCCAGAGATTCCTTGGATAGGCTTTAACGAGGACAACAAGGGTTCCCTTATGAACAAATCTTGGAGATGGCTCAGCGATCCCAAGTAAAGATAAGATCAAAGGAGCAAAACCTTTAATGGCAGACGGGGTTTGTTCCTTCTTTGGAGCTGGAACTCCTAAATCCACAGGCGATTCTATAATCTCTTCGATAAAGACCGAAGTCGGAGGAGCTGACGTCCTCATCCCTGGAAGAACCTTACAAAAGCACTCTTGTAAGTACTTGTCCTAGTCTTTCCTTGATCCTATTGTCATAGTGTTGTGGGTATTTCCCGCTTGGATATTTGGAGGGCATAGGCTAGCTGCCATGCAATCATTCCTCCGCACGACCTCTCTTTTAATCCAAATAAGCCACGATCGGCTAAACTCTGAACTTGTGCCCTGAGCATTCTACAATTGAATAGGGTATGCTTGTCCCTACTATCACAGAATGAGCAAACTTCTTAGTTAAAATCTGGGGCTCTTATGTTTTCTAGAACAATGTGACTTTCTCGGGGCTAGAGCCCATAACGTAGCTTTCCAAGGGAAAAAGGGGGACAATAAATCTGGGATTCTCACCTCCACTATAGAGATAGCATTCACGTTCCTTTTTAGATGAGGAGGAAAAGGATTGGTGATGATATTCGGCCCGACCATGTTGTCGAACTTTACTAACTTGTTGTCGATGAGATCTTGGATTCAATGTCTCAAATGCACGCATTCTTCCAAAGTGTGCCTTTCGCCTCAAAATGGTGCCCACATTTCTTGGATGGGTCAAAATTGGGCAGAGGAGGACCATCTTTAGGTTTCGCAAATATTGGAGTCAGTAGCTTTTTCTCCAACAAATAGGCATAGAGCTCTACCAAGGGCATAGGTAACGGAGAGAATTTTCGTGGCTCCGCCTTGGGATATCGAGGTTGATCAGGCCTTCCCTTCTGATTAAATGATCGGTAAGGTGTCTACACTGGCTGAACCTGTTACTGATAAGGCTGGGCATATAGGGCTGTATAACTAGAAACAACACCCCATGGTCCTTTAGGTGCTTTGTTAATCATATTAACATCGGCTTCCTTCCTTTTGCAGCCGGTTGGCTTTTTCTTACTCCTAATACCCTCATTAATATGCTCCCTCATAGGAATCAGGCTTGCAAAGTGAGTGACTTGGGCATTGATTATCTTCTCATAGTAAGAAGGCTTAAGGTTACTAATGAACCACTTGATCATTTCGTCTTCCATCATGGGAGGAAGCACTTGGGTGGCTAGCTCATGTCACCTTTAGGCATACTCACAGAAAGATTACCCACTATTCTTTATTGTCCTTTAAAGAACTATGCGATTGGGAGCTATCTCAGTATTGAACTAGTAATACTCTAAGAATGCATTGGCCATCTCTCTCCAACTAGAGGTCTTTTCCAATCTCATATACCATGTGGCTGTAGGGCCAATTAAGATATCAGGGAAAATATGGCAAAGAAAAGGATGATTGTCTCTATAGGGTGCCATCTTCCTATAGAACATACGCAGATGGGCGCAAGGATCACCAATGCCATATACTTGAAAAATTCAGGTGCCTTGAACTTGGGAGGCATAATGACATGAGGAAAATTGGTCAGGCTATCTAGATTGACACTTCCTTGGGTAGTGGAGCCCTCTATGATATGAATTTTTTCAGTTAGGGTCTCCACTTGACTTTTGACCTAACCGTAACCAGACTCTGAGGTCTTATCCTTAGAAAGATTCAATTATTGGTCTCCCCCTTATGGGACGAATGGTGGTGTGGTTTGGCCTTGATTTTGATATGGTGGCGGCCGAGTCTCATTCTCAGACTAGGGCATAAAGCCCTCTAGAGTAGGACTAGATGAATCTTGATTCACTCCTACAACTAGTTGTTGCATCATGCGCATCATTTCTGCCTTTTGCTGTTTCAGGAGAGCGATCTTATGAGTGTTTTCCTCGATGAGGGAAGGACCACTAGTAGACATCTCTTTAGAATGAGACCTAGTGATGATAGGATCACGGTGTGATAGTAACTTTGACTATTTCCTTTAAGTAATCTTTTATCTTTATAATCCTGGAAAGGAAAAGAATAGGATGGGAAAGAAATGGGGTACATTTGAAAATTTGACAATGTGGAAACAAAAAGTTTAAGTTCTTGTTTTTAAAAATGCACCTACCATTTTCGAAAATATTGGCTTGAACCCTTGAGCGGGTTTTTATCATGGTGAGTTTCTATAGTGATGTAGAATTAATGCACAAGTTTGGCAAGTAACCGGAACTTTTATATCATGCTTGAAATTGTGGGATGGACCCTTCTCTTTTGATTACAAAGAAAGCAATGCTTTTACAAAACTTGGCTTTTAACAATGCCCCTAAAACATGGGCTATAGACAATGGCTCCAATGGTGGGCCTTTTACAATAAAAGGAAATTCAAATTTACAATGAAGAGGCTTCATTCTAGATGACCTTGCCTTCTCAAAGGGGATCTTGGACTCTTGGCAATGTCCTCCTTGGTGCGGAGTTCCGGCTACTTGCCATAAATTTTATTTGTACATATTTACATGACAGAGCCATAAATGTATGCATGCATGCCGTTGTAGGGTTGGAAACCTTTAGGGATTGGGTATGATCTAATGTGTAAGCAACAAAGTTGCTTTTCCCTAGGGGTTAATCACAGAAGCTGTGGAAACAGGATAAATGGAACCTGAAGTAGAGCACAACTTTTTGACGGAAGCAAAAGGGCAAACCTGCAAACGGGAACTAGACACTTTCCCGTTGACTCATTTTGAAAACAATCCTATGAAGGATATCCTACCCTAGGCTGGGATGTTCACTCGGCATTGGCTCTTCCTAATCCTCACAAGTTTTGACTTAGTCTAGGCCAACTATATGAGACAAGGCTTAACTTGTAAGTTGGTCCTATTCTTAGGGGGGAACTCAATCATCTAATCCTTCCCCTCATAAAAGTTGTGGGATAGAGCGGATCAAGGGGGGCCTTTTCAGTTACTCCTATCCACCCATGGATCGAGAAGTGCATACAAAGTGGCGCCCAGTAACTGACTAGACTGCACATCTAGCTATCGCCTTTAACGCTGAGCTCGAGTTCGACTCAATGTGGGGTAATGTCATGTATTTTGAAATGAAAGGGGAAAGACTTTCCAAGCACAATAGATATATGCACAGATAAAGGTGTAGCAGAAATTAAATCTACTACCCTAAGTTCGCACATGTGAAGGAAAGCTGTAAAGCATGCTTTAGGAAAGCAGTAAAGCTTCATACATACGAAAATACCTCAAAGCTGGTTTTTGGAAAACCATTTGAAAAAAATTTTTGGAGAATATTTTTGAGCTTTGAAAATAGTTTACTAAGATATAGTAAAAGCATTTTTCAAAAGGAAAGCCCCAGAGGCTAATGCCAATTTCAATGTTTTTGAATGCCAATGTCCAAAGATTAGGATCTTATCAAAAGCTTTTAAGGCTAAACTCTCTAAGCCTCCCTAGTGGAGTCGCCAATCTGTCGAAACCTCACGGCTGCTCGACCACCTATCACGGCGATGCTCGTATGCTTCTCCCTCCTTTTCGAGAGGAGTAGTAGGCATACGAAGCTCAGAGCTCGGGTGCTGTGGAGGAATGTTGTACCTAGGATGTGTAACTGGAATATAAGTCGATTTTAAGGAAATTACCGAGGGTAAGTGAAGTCGCCAAAAATCATTGGGTTTTTTCTAAGGTGTGATTGGTCACCTGACTCTATTTTAATTTTATTATTGATCCTAGGCTAAGAAAAATCTCGTTTTTCCTAATCTAATGTGGATGGATAAAAAATCTTGATTTTTGAGTTCGGAAGTTTGGTTACATGTGGGGAAGGTGTTAGGCACCCCACAATGCCTATCCTTAAACAATCCTTTGTTTTGGTAAAATCGTAATTCAAGGACATTGGCAATTGAAAATGAGCTATTAGCATTAGCTTTCTGGGCTTTATGCGAATTAGCCGTTTGTGTCATAGCATATAAAACACTATTCTCACCAAGCTTTCACCGTGAGAACACGATAATGGGGATGCCCCATTTTTAGGGTGAAAATCCGGTAGAGTTTCGCATTTAGTGTGCTATGGCGCACTAACAGGATTTCATGTCTGTGTATACAGCACGTGCCAACATGCTCATGCTAGGACGAGCCAGAGCCCTTCAAAGCATTAAGCACGTTGATATGTGTTGCATACATGGGGAAACCGATGTCACTTGGTGACATGGATCGAGACGATCACACCGCAGTGACTATGCACACAGTATGACATGAATATGCATTTATAGCAAATGCCTTGAGCACATACTCATGTCGCAAGGTCCAAAGCACTCATGGTTAGAGAGGGTCGCTTATGTAGCCACAAGTGTTCATCATACAAAGCTTAAGACACTTACACACATGCAGGCATAAATATATATACATAAATCATGCACAATGCTATCACACAGAGCAGGAAAGTAAAACATATGTTGCCAACATTCCAAGGGTATGACCCAGCAAGGTACAAGAAATGTAAAACAGACATTGCCATAATTAGGGAATGCGGCCCAAGCAAGGAGCAGGAAAGATAAAGGGTACAAGGAGAGGGGGAACCCTAATACATGCTATAGAGAAGGGGTTAAGAGAGAAAGGGAAAGAGGAAACCACTCAGGAGGGGCTAGGCCCCTTAATCTACTAAACACTAACCTTTGTAGGCTTGCATCTTCTTGTTCGCATCCTTGTCCTTTTTGCTTACGCCTAGGAGGTCGCACCCTTGCTCCAAGTGTCCATGCTTCATGCGTGTACATGCAATGACAAAAGAAACAAGCCAATAGACAAGAAAATAAACAAATAGAAGGGAAGCATGCTAAAAGACAAGCTTGTGAAAGATGCCAAATAGGGGCAAGCCAGCATATTATCAAACAAAAGAGGGTGTCTTAGGAGGATAACTGTAGGTTTGGCACAAAGCAAGCGTGCAAAGATGCAAAGATGTAGGCAAGCGTGCAAAGATGCAAAGAAAGCCAAATGGGTGGCACAAAGCAAGCAAGGCAAGCATATCAACATCGCACGAAGCGGAGAAAGGTGTGTATCAATCACACCAACACCATGGGGGTGTATCTCACAAGTGGTCGCATCCAACAAGCCACAAGAGGGACAGATGCAACCACACAAGCAAGTGGCCCCAAAGACATAGACATGCATAAAGGAAATGATCCAAACCCTTTGATATAGGCCTAGCTGTATAGATGTAGGCATAGACCACAAGATCTAGATCTACACCCTACCAAAAAGGCCAAAACACAAGAAAAATGCGTAACAAGAGATTAAAAAAAATAAATAATAAAAAGCTTGAGAAGCGCATAGTATAGTAACAAACATGTGGCTCTAGACACATGAACATGGCATGGAGCACACAAAGATGTAGATCAGAGCAAAAACATAGCAAGGAGCACATAAACATGCAGATCTAGGCACAAACATGGCATGGAGCACATAAACACAAGGATCTATGCACAAACATGGCACGGAGCACACAAAGATGTAGATCTTAGCAAAAACATAGCAAGGAGCACATAAACATGCAAATCTAGGCACAAACATGGCATGGAGCACATAAACACATGGATCTATGCACAAACATGGCACAAAGTACACAAAGATGTAGATCTAGGCACAAGACTTGGTGTTTGGACATATCCTTAAGCTAAGATATGGCTAAATACCATGCTTATGCTAGATCTACATCACCCAAGCAAAGAAATCATGGCAAAAAGCAAGTAGACGTGCTAAGAAAGCTATAAAACATGCTAGGAAGCAAGATAAAGCAAATAACATGTTAGGAAAAGTAATAAAGCATATTATGACCAAAGGTAAAGCAAAGGGTGTAGATTGTAGCTGAAAAGCTACATCTACAGCCTTTAAACCTCAAACCCAAGGTCCTAAGACCAAGGAGAGGAGAAAGAATGCAAGAACACTACCTCTTAATTGTTGAGAGAAGAAAGAAATCAAAGGTCTTCGATGTATTTGAGAGAAAATTTAGAGAGGAAAAGAGAGCGAATTTGCCCCAAAAAAATGCTTCAAAAATGCCTAAAAAACTTTTGTTTATTATTTTTTGAGGGGGATTTGGGGTTATTTATAAGGATTTTGTGACTCTTTAGCTCCGACAACCACTTAATGGCTGCCAACTTGGAATGGCTTGATGAAGGCCTTCTTGGCCTTAGATTGGGTTGATCTTGGTGTCCCCAAAAAGGTCTAGATGTGTAGTTTTTGGAAACATAAAGAACTTGGAAATCCAATAGTTAGATCAAAAGTTATGGCCTCGGGAAGTGAGTTGATGCACTTTGCACGATTTTTTCAGATATCTCAACCTTTTTGGCTTCGATTTCAACCCATGAATAGTCGTTGGACAAGGAATTCAATAATCTTTACAATGACTCTGGCCTCAACCTGTTCCGATGATCGGATCAAAATTAGGGTTTTTGCTACCCCTAGAGTCAACTTCGAGTCAAACTTGGTCAAAGTTAACGAAAATCACCGAGTAGCGCAAGTTTGATGTAGGAAAATGAAAAATGTCGTTTTGGGATGATTTTGACCAGTTTTGACTTTTGGTCAACCCAAGGGCATTTTGGTTAACTTGATCTAAAAAGGCACTTTGAGTACTCTAATGCTTGAATGGGTTACGCTATATCAATCTAGATGTTTTTGCGGCCTCTTGGAGAAAAGTTAATATTTTTGAGATTTTCGGGGTTCGGCATGCAAATCGAGGGCTGACAAAATACGGTATTTACAATAACTGCAATAGCAACTGTGATATTCTGCCAGATAGAATGGGTTACCGTAGAAGTGCCTTAATGGCATGCGACTTCGTCATAAGTTGCACTTCATAGGCTAGGAAGTAATGACAGAGCCTTTGCAATGTGTAAACAATAGCTAAGCACACTCTTTCTACTTGGGGATAGCGTGTCTCAGCATCTTTTAAAGCACGGTTATTAATACACTAGCTGTTCAATGCCTCCTTTATCCTTCTAGGCTATTAATTCCCCAATAGTTGATGGGCTTAATGCTAAATAAAGCAGTAGTGGCTTCTTATGGACCGATGTCTGCACTGTAGGCAAGCTCATCATAATTTGTTGTAGCTTTTGGAAAACTTTCTACTGTTCGCTTCCCAATTAAAAACTATGCTTTCTTCAACAACTTCGCAAAGGCTAAAGTATTGATGTTAGGCCTAGTATGAACATGCTGATATATGAGACTATGCCCAAAAATCTCTTTAACTCCTTGACAGTGGATAGTGGCTTCATGGTTGCTATTGCTGTGGCCTTTGCCGACATCTTTTCCTCTGCTGTGGACTAGGAATCTCAGGAATTTCTCGGTAGAAACACTGAAAGCACACTTCAGTGGATTCATTCTTAGCTTGAAGAGTCGACACCGCTCGAATACTTTCCTTAGGACCTTGATGTGGTCCTTGCACTTTCTCGACTTCAACACAATGTTGTCCACGTAATCTTCCATCTCGCAATGCATCATGTCATGGAAGATCATGGTTATAGTGTGTTGGTAAGTTGCTCCTACGTTTTTTAGCCTGAATGGCATCACTTTGTAATAGAAGCTCCCGATAGGTGTTTTGAAAGCGGTCTTTTCTACATCCTTGGGTACCATCTGGATTTGATTATAGCTTTGAACCCATCCATGAAATAAAACATGGCATGTCTTGTGGCGAAATCTATTAGAAGATCCATGTTTGGTAGGGGAAACTCATCTTTGGGGCAAGCTCGATTAAGATTTATGAAATCTATGCAACATCTGATTTGCGCATTCTTTTTCTTGACAGGCACGATGTTGGACAACAAACTCGGTTGCTTGATTAGCTTGATGAATCTTGCCGCGAGCAACTTCTGCACCCCCTGCACTATTTATGCCTCTATGTCTGTGTGGAATACTCTAGCTAGTTGGGCAACCGGCTTGGTTACAGGCTCCATATTAAGTGTGTGCACAACCAAGTTTGGATCCAGTCTAGGCATCATGTTGTACTCCCATGCAAATATGTCTTTGAATTCCTTCGGCAACTGAACCAAGTCTGGCTTTTCCGTTTCAAACAATTCCGAGCTAATCAAAATGGGTCTTGGTTTCTAGGGATCAGTGCCCAGATTTACTTCTTCCAACTTCTCGTTAGCTGCTACTTGTGTCTCCTTTTCTACCATTGTCATTTTCACTACTTCATTTTCATTCACTCCTTCCCTATTCTCTTGGGGCATGCAGCATACTAGGGACTTATGCTTAGGCCCTTTTTCGGGACCCCTTTGTAGACTATAAGTGGGCCTCACACACCTTTATAACTTGTATACTATTCTGCCATTAGATGTTTTTTGACCTTGATGCAATGTGGCAAATCGTTTGGTTTTGTGGTTGGTGCTTCCTTCCTTTTCCTTACATTCAGCAATTCTCTCAAATCCAACTTTGGGTTATTTTCAATGTCCTCACATCTGGGTATGAAGGTACCTGAGGGCTTGGAGACCAAGCTTTCTCTTGATGGTGCCTATTCATTGTAGAATATGGTTTCTACTAAATAGGCTTCTACTTGTTTGAAGGGAGATTGGTTTGCTGCAATTCGAATTGTCCTACCATTGAGCCTTCCCTTCACACACTGATGGTACATTGATGGAATAAGACAATGTTTGTGTAACCATGGTCGTCCCAATAGTATGTGATACGTGACTTCTCTTTTTACCACATAAAAGCGGGTTAGGGAAGCTATGGGACCTACCCTCAACCACAGCTGTATATAGCCAACCGTCTACTTACCTCTCCCTTCGAACCCTGTTACCTCCATTGGGAATCTCAAGATCTTGCTCTTTGGTATTTCTGCTGCTTATAAAGTACTGAATGATATGAGATTCAATGAAGCACCAGTGTCCACTAATGCTCGCTTGATAGGAATTTGATTTATTGAGGCCACCAGGTAAAGTGGCCTCTTGTGGTTTGGGTATTTCACTTCCATGTCCTCATCACTGAAGGTGATTTCATTGGTATATTCAAGAAAGGCTTGGTTAGGTCAAGTTTCTATAGCAAGGCATTCAGCCCCCGCTTTTAAGGAGATACTTACCAAGGCCTTTGTGGCCACTTTTCTTTCATTAGCTATAAATTCTAGCTGATTAAATAGGTTCCTGAACCGAGGACTCTTTCCTTAGCTATGAATTTCTCTGCCACTCCCTTTCCTTTGTGATTAGGGAGTGAGTTTCTTTGAACTTTTGGCTGGGTGAGTTTAAGAGTGCCTTCTTTGATTCTACGGTTGACTAGTCTGTGAAGTGCCTAGCATTCTGCGGTAGAGTGCTGCACGTAATTATGTAATCGATAGAAATGAGGATCCCTTCGTTCCTCTTCTGTAGGGTCTCTAGAAACGTGGTTGGGTTTAAAGACCTTATCTACTATCCATTTGTCCAAAAGCATGTCTAATTCCTTCGGTGTGAAGGGTATTGATTGAGGGCTCTCATACCCCCTTCCTTCTGGTCTCTTTCTTTTCTCGCTTGTGGATATCGCCACGACTTACGTGGTGGGCTTTTGGTCTTTCGGCTTCTCCGAGCTGGGTTTGACTTTCTAGCTTTCTACAGTAGCTGAGCAAATTGCATGATGTCCAAATTTTCAAGGACGGCTCGATACTCCATAATCATGTTTTCCTACACATTTTTACTAACATTTTTTCTTCATAATGGTCATAGCAGTGAAGGGCTATGTCCCTGAATCTTTTGATGTACTCTAAGAGGTCTTATCCATTCTTCTACTTTGTGCCTTGCAAGGTTGTCATTATGACAGTCTCTTCCCCATAGAAGTATTTATTACAAAAAATGTCTACCATGTCATCCCAGGTGGGGACAGATCCTGGCCTTAAGCTGGCATACCAAGTGTAAGCATGGTCACACAAGGACTTTGAGAACTTACATAGACGCAGGTCCTTATCTCCTGCATAAGGACCCATTGTGTCTAGAAACTTGCTCACATGCTCAACAGCACTTCCCTTCCTGTCGTCATATTGTGAGAAAGTTAGGAGCTCGTATCTATCAGGGTATGGCTTGTTAAGCAACCTTATTGGGTATGGTGGTCTTCTTGAGAAAAGTCACTCTTTAGGTATTTTGGCCCTCTCCCGTTCTAGCATTTTTGCAACATCTACCATGGTTACAAATCGTGGGTCTACATTTTGTGGGCATCTGCCTCCCGAAGTTTCCTTCAGGTTTGTTGCATTCTCAGGATTGTGTTGGCTGCCCTTCTCTTTGGTTTAGTGGGCTTTTAGCTAGCAAATTTCTTCTATCAGCTGCTATTGGGTATGCTGCATTGATTGCATCATCTCAATAAAAAGGTTGGCATTGTCTCCAGGATTTCTCTGTTGTTATTGTGGCCTAGCCCCGCACCGGTTACACTTTCTCCTTAGTTGGGCCGATGGGGGTTGACTAGCCGAGACTTTGCTTGAGATGGTATGACGCTCTTATTTTGCGTTGTCTTCAATCTTGAGGGCATGGCTCATAAGGGCTCTACGGTCCTTATTTTGTTCCCTTCTCTGTTTCCTAACTCCTCAGTGAAGTCGCCAATTTAATATGGGTGCCTTTTCCTGTTAAGAGGCCAAGGCCTATTCTGCTACACTCAGGCCCGTCGAATCGTGGGGCAGGAAGTTGGAACTGACCTGATACCTTAGCAGGACCATGCTACAAGCTAGTTTGTGCGTAAGCCGAGCATTCCAAGGGTGCAAACAACTAAGCACAAAAAGCAGTGAGTTGGACTATAGTCAGGTAGGCTAGTTACAGCAGAAGAAAGTGAATTGGCAAAAACAGCTGATACTGCAGAACAACTAACACAAAAAATATGGTAAAAGGTGCTACAACAAACCAATTAACACAATAAACATAAAAAAGATGCTACATTGAACAACTACTACAGAAAACATAAGATAAGATGTCACGATAGAACAGCTAATAGAAGCAAATATAATAAAAGATGCCACGGCAGAACAACTAATACATCAAATATAATAAAAGATGCCACGGTAGAACAACGAATACAGCAAATATGATTTCTAACAAGTAAGATTATATGTATTCGCAATCAAAGTCATGGGTCAGATCATTCTGTAGAAGGTGAATAAAGAAGAAACCCAAACCCCAACTTGAACAACCTTGTCATAGGCTTCTACTATCAAAGTTAAGCATTTTGGGGAATGGACCTAAATGGCATCCCATTACCACTCATGGGATTCTAGAGAGTGGGTTTGCCAAAAGTGAGGGAAAATATGGCATATTGATGCATGCGTCTTTCTACCGTATTTTCTCTCTTCTTTTTACCCTTTACTTTCTTTCTTTCTTTCTTTTCCTTATTCTTTTTCTCTCTTAGGGTGTGTTTGGTTCAACTTTTTCAAACTGTGATTTTTGAAAAAGTGGCGGTTTTAAAAAGTGTGGTATAAAATTAGGCTTTTTTAAAAAGTAGAGTGTTTGGTAAAAATTGTCAAAAAATGCTTTTTGAAAGAGCTGAGTGTTTGGCTAGCACTTATATATATATATATAAAAGATAATTCTTTGTTTTAATTACCTATCTTAATGCAAGTTATGGACACAACATTTTTACAAAAATTTCACAATAAAGTCTATATGACAAGTTGTTAATGGTAGATAAAAAAGTAATAATGTTACTAGTAGGTCTAGATGAGAACCAATAACAACTTACTGCGTAAACATTACTATGAAATTGTTATGAAAATTTTGTGTCAATAGTACTATTTTTTTCTAAAGAAAAATAACACTAAATTAAAAAGTTTAGAGATACAATAAAATGAGATAATATTTTCACAATACTCTTTATTTTTAGTTATGGTCAATCCTACTATAATATTTTATTAATTTATTTAATTTTATTTTGACATATGAAAGATTTGATTCCTCAACTATTGTGAAAATTTTGTGATAATTTGTTGTGTGCTAGCACAATTGTAATTTTTATTTTGTAAATTTCCTTGCACAATGGACACGTATCCCACTTAAACCACCTTATCCTTTTATTTACTTCTTTTTCTTTCTTTTTTTCTCAACCACATGTTTCTTTCACCCTTATCTTCTTTCACCTTTATCTTCTCCCATCTATCATTATCTTCTCTCTACTTCTCTTTTTCTCTAATTTCATCAAACAGCTTCGAAGAACCAAACCGAGCTCCTCTCAAATTTTTCATCTAACCTCTTGCATGCCAATTAAAAATCATTAGGGGTGAGTTAATTTTTCTCAATTTCACCCAAAATCAACTCCTCTATCTCTGTAACCCCAAAACCAAATTGAAGTGAGATTAGATGTTAAGATTTAAGAGTGAGATCGGTAGTGGAGGTTCTTGTTCTTCTATGTACATTTTATTGTATTTTCTGTTTGTTCTACTGTGTATGTTCTTCTGCCAATAATTTTCTTTGCAAGTCCTTCTCTGCCTAATTTGTGTTTGGTTAGTTAAAATTTGGAGGAAAGGAAAAGAAAGAACCACTACTACTAGCACAATGGGATTCTTCTTTTTGGGCTTCTTGCAATTGACAAGGAGGGAAGATAAAGTGTAGAGAAATTCCTCTCCAACTCTTTGACTGTATTTTTTTGGGTAGAGATTTAGGTAAAATTGAGATTTCATAATAAAAACAAGGGTAATTTAAGGATAATACTTAAACTGACCAACGGTAACATTACAAATCATATTTGCGTTTTCGTATTGCAGCTTCGAGGGTCCAATATGAAAATGCAAGAAAAACCACTTTTGGATAATGCGTGATGGCAATAATTACCAAACATGCATTTTGGGTTTTGGGCTTGGAAACATGCATTTTGGGCTCTAAAAGTGGAACCAAATGCACACTTAGTCTTTTACTATTGTCTCGCCGAGGGTCTCTCCCCCCTTTTACATCTATGGCTATTGCCCCCCTTTATAAGGGTTGATTCCATGGGATTTCTCCATTTTACTCCTAGGGCTTCACCAACTATTTTTAGTTTGTTGTGGACATCCCTTTAAGACTACCCATTAACCCATTGGTTGCCCGGCCACTACCACCACTAGGTGAACCTAGTGCACTCTCTTTCTTCCACTATCCATTCCATGACAAAATCTCTCTTTGTTTGATCTTGCCATAAGCTTTCCCTCCTTGTCTAAATGGATAAGGACTTAGGTCTCTTGCTACCTACCTCTATGGCTTGCATTAGGTGGTCCCAGGCGTCTACTACCTCTTTTACGCAAAATGCCATCCCAGCATGGAATTTTTCCAAAAGAAGCTTTGGCTGAAAACCCAAAATAGACTTTTTCCCCCCCACCACTAAACCATGTCCTCTGAACCCCTTAGGCTTGCCTTATTTCTTTTCATCCTTTCCTGGGCTTGTGTTTACTTGGCGTAAGTTCTTGCCAAACCAATTCATTAGGCTTTTGCTCTTCTTCTTCCTCATTTCCCCCAAGCCTTCATAACCCATTGGTCTGAACATAATTCTCCTTTTTTACCTCTTCTGTGCCTATGGGCCTGTTGGTTGTTACCTCATACCGTGTTGGCCCACTGGGCTTTTACCTTTTTTCTTGGACTATCATAGCCCCAATTACTTTACTTTTATCTCTCGTTGTGCCCTTGGGCCTTTTGGCTATCATTTCCTGCCATGTTAGCCCATTGGGCTTTTACATCTTTTCTTGGACTATCATAGACCATTTACTTTACTTTTACCTCTCATCATGCCCATGGGCCTACTGGCTGTCACTTCTTGCCATGTTGGCCCATTGGGCTTTTACCTCTTTTATTAGGCTATCATGACCATATTACTTTACTTCTACCTCTCGTTGTGCCCATGGGCTTGATGGCTGTCACTTCTTGCCATGTTGGCCCGTTGGGCTTTTACCTCTTTTCTTGGGTTCTTATGGCTCGTTTAATTCTATTGTGTTTATTTCATTCTTTTCCTCCATCTTCCTTCACTATTGGGCTTTTTCTGATGTTGGGCCTTTTCTCAAAAATGGGTATTAACACCTATAAATAGGTACTTCTCTTCCACCTTTTTGGAGATGCACACCATAACTCTAATGTGTAACAGTTAGACAATTTATTCTTATTTTTTTACTTCTATTCTTTACAAAATTTTAGTGTCTTTCTATAGCTATGCTACCTAGAACAATACTATTTTAGGACTTCCTTACTTAGTAATGAAGACTAATAAGATATCAGTTAAGGTGGTTGGGCTATTGTATCCCTGAGATGGTGTGCTAAAAAAGTTTACTGCATCAGTTGATAAAATAGCTCACAAATAGCATGCATCGTCTCAAGAGAGCAATATTTTTTGTTCCTCCACTGGGTCACCCTTCATGTTATAAGAATAACAATGCACTAATAGATCTCATATATATATTTTTTTAATCTATCTTGATGTGTTAAAGTATAATTTTGAAAATTAAGAAATTCAAATTTTTATTTTTTATTTTTTATCAATTTGTGTTTGTAGCAACACCGCATATGTGAACTCCTATACTGATGATGTCCTTATTGGTGATTTTTTTTTTTTTTTAAAGAAATAATATGTCGAATTTCAGTTAAAGAAAATTAGCCATAATCAGCCAAGAGTATATTATGAAGGTGTCAAGGAATATCCTCTGCCCACACTGAACAACCACTAATATATCTTGCATGTTTAGCTAGATTATGAGCTATAGTATTGCGTACTATACCGGTACAAGAAAAGGAAATATAATTGAAGGCATCTATAGAATTTTTAATAGAAGAAAGGAGATGGCCAAAAGAAGCAAAAGATTCCTCATCACTTCTTAAAGCTTTGATAATTATCTTGGAATAATAGAAGAGAAACCAAGATCTGAAGAAAAAAAGTAGCTCAGCTGCCATAGCTTGTACATCATTTAATTGAAGGCGGAAGCTTAACCTTTTATGACAAAGAGGCAAGAACCTGTCCCTGATAATTTGGAATCACTACTCCCAAACTATGCCGTTAAAGTTTACCTTTAAACTTTACAATGATCACAAATGTCTTCTACTAGGACACTTCAATGGACTAAATTCCTTATTAGTGATTACTTCTTTTATTTGTTTGATTTTTAATGACAATATAAAGAAGAATTTTTTATTCCACATAATCTACACCATTGACTGTAATATATTTTTCCCATAATACGAAAACAAAAAAAAAAGATTGTAATATATCCCAAAAATATTTCCTATAACAAGATGAGAAGTAGCATTTGACCATAATAAAACAAACAAACAAAAAAAAAAAAAACAAAAAAAAAAAAAAAACCAAAGCTTTTGGACCACACAACTATAATTGTGAAATTTTTTATTAAAATAAATATAATTATGAAATTTACGAGTTTAGGAACAGCTTATTTGTAGTAACTTATTTATATAGTGTCTATTAAAAGATATAGTTTTTGATAACTATAGGGGGCAAAACTAGCGGCACAACCTATCTCGGATGAGATTGGTCTAGGATGGAAGTCCAATTCAACTAATTTGTAGAGGTGGATGGTCAAGGTTAACCCTTTAAGCTTTTACAACAACAATTTGGTAATTAGAGAAAGAAAAATGGCAAGGATGATAGTTTTAGTGAGGGAAGTTCTTATTTAAGTTCTTCCCCGAGCTGGTTGAGGAGCATAGTTCTTTAGGAATACACTTCTCGGTTTTACAATAATCACTTTCTCTCTCTATCTCTGTCTATTTCTCTCTCTTTCCTTTTTCCGATCCCACTTCAAGGAGGACTTTCCTTCCTATATATAGTTGTTTGGCTTGCATCCTAGCCTTCCACTTGGATGGCCTTTGATCCTCCTTCAAATACTTGTCCTATCACCGCCTTGCTGGTGGCAATAAAGTAGGATACAGGTTGTGGGGGCATTGTTTAGGGGTTATTCTGCCATTAATGTGGCAGGCTGAGTTTTTAGAGTACATTGAACGTAGAGGTGATTGATGCTTCATCTGGAAGCTTCCTCCTACCCTTACTTGTGCATCACTATAATCCTCCTTGGCCTCTAAGCTTATGGCCTTGGTGATTGATCTCCAATCTCCCAAATAGTATTTGTTCCTCGAATGGGTGGTCCTCCTTGGTTTCTCTGACTTGACTATCCTGACTAGGTTGGGCCTGACTTGGAGAATAGTTCGGCCTAGTGGCACCTCGGTTGTATCCCACTTGATGATCCCTTCTCTTCGAGCTTCCTCCTCCTATAATAGACCCCCGAAACTCCACTCCCCTTTGTTGGGGTTTATGCCCTAAAATCCAATTTATTGGTATGTCATAAATAATTAAATTGTTTAATTATATGAGACTATTTATAAAGGAACTAATGGGACATTATCTTAGTCCATGAGATGCATAGTATGTGATTTATGTGATTTAGTCATAGAAGATATAAATCACAAGTTCTTTGTAAACTTAGAATTTTAGTTTGTAGTCGGTGATGAAATTGGGCATTTCATCTACGAAGACTATAACATATCAACTAAGATGATTTGTCTTGATCATGGAAGTGGAGACTTTTAGTTGATATGTTGATATGTTTTAAGAGTTAAGACATATTGAACTGAACCGCTGTGAGATTTATTATTCTCCTAACTACTGTCAAATGAATAATAAATCTCATGACTTCTATTTACATCAACTTTAAATCCTGAGAGAATAATGGACCTGATCATGAGATGTAGGTTGCTTTGATATATCAGGAGTGAGATGTATAAGACACGATCAAAACCTCAGTATGTTGGGCAGCTGCATTTAGTGTTGATGGAACATATATTCTCAAGATGGAATTCATAATCTCTTAACGGAGATATAAAATATTCCATTGAGATAAGTTTAATGGGTTTGTTATTCAGAGTGTTAGGCCCAACCACTTTAGTAAAAAGTTACTAAAGTATATATTTATAAAATTGGATTTCATAAATATATAATGAATAACATAAAGGATTAAACTGGGTACTTAAGGATTAAGATGTTGTAATCTTTAAAGTAACAGTCAACATTCATGACTTTGTATTACTACGAATATTTTAATGAAAGGGTTGCATGTATAATAAAGTCTTGGGATATAATTTATTAATAAGGCCTAGAGTGCAATTATATTCTTATAGTGGTATTGAATATAATTAATGGTAATTTTGGACTTGTCAAGAGTTGACAGAAAAACCCAAGGCCCATTGGAGCTAGAGTCTTATTTGTTCCCTTTGGTCCCATCTCAAGCCATAAACTAAAGCCCAACTGGGTAGGCCCAAAAGGCTAACTTAATTAGTTAATAAGTTTTTATTTAATAAGAGTTATTAAATAAAAAAACTACCAAGGTAGTTTTGTGTGTACTTATGATGAAAAGAAAAGAAATCAGTTTTTTCTCCACAATGAGAAGAAGAAGGATTTTTATTTAAGAATTTATGTACAAAAAGACTGATTGAGAGACCACACTTCTTGGGCACCGTGTGGAATTGAGATGAAGATTAAAGGTATTCTCATGTCATGGTTTTGAATTTCATTGCATCAAGGTACACTCTTTTGTTCTATATTCTGAAACTTACATAGTGCATGTTATCAATTGCGAATGAAGTAGATCCATTAATTTTCCGCTGCGTATGTTTTGTATGCGATAAAAATATGTGATTTTCCAACACCCTTGCCATTTGGGGAAGTGGGGTTTTGGTAAGAGGTAGGGGAGTTGGCATAAATGAGTTGTGTTCACACATTGGAACGTCCTTTTAATTGCCCTAAGCATATTCCTGACGCTTCAGTTCCCTCAATGCTGTAGTTAATGCTTTAGGTGGCTACGTGTCTTCAACATTGTACAGTGAGATGAAGATCCTACGGCTGCCGTTCTTCAGAGTAAATGGGCAGGAAAATTACCACTCCCATTTCAATCCTATTTAAAGAGAAGGGGAGATCATTTTTTCTACTTTCAAAGAATTTGTTCCATACTCAGAACAGCTGCCCAAGGAGCCCAGCTTCCCATCTCTGTAAGTTTTTTACGTCTTGCTCAGTTAGCACTTCCTTTAGCATTCTTTTTTCTTTATTTTTGATTCTTTAGGATGGCTAGATTTGCCAGTTTAGTAGATTCTCCCGAAAAAAGAGAGGCTTTTAAAGCTAAGTACCACATTCCTGTCGTGGTTACCATAGAACATTGCGAGCTTAGGGACCAATATACCAAAAGACCCACGGGGACTGTAGTTATCCCCATAATAGCCTTTATAAAAGGCGGGATTAGGATCCACATGGATAGGGTCATAAGGGAATTCCTTATCTTTTTAGGCTTTGCCTTACCCATAGCTACCTAAACCTCTTATGAATAGTAAATTGTGTAGCTCGGCTGAATGAGAAGATGGGTGTTGACCTTACTCATCATGATATCAACTGGGTCTATAGCTGCTAGGATAGTAAAGACACGGGGTATTACCTTAGAACTAGGTTCCTTTCGGTTAGCTTAATATCTTGTCTTCTCGAATCTAGTAAGGGCCTAGACAAGGACTTCTTGCTCTTTTCGGGGGACTGGCATGATGGACTTCACTACCCCATCATAGAAGAAGTACTAGGTGGGGTATCTAGGGGCTTAGTATTAATACATCATTCTCTTTTTCTTATGTGCACTTCTTTTGTATGCGTCTATCTTTGTTTTTAATCTTTTTCTTCTTTCTTGATTTTTAATTTTTGTATTTTTTACAGATAAGGACTTTATTGTGAAGAACCTCAATTTGGTGAATGTCCTTCATCTCAATAGGATCCTTCGTTTGAGATCTTCCTCCACACTAGCAGTCAACTCCGTGCTGTCTATGTCATCCTTGGCTTCACTCTGATCTCCATTTGCTTCCAGTCCCCAAAGCACGTCATCAAGGCCCACTACCTCCTCTTGAAGGAACTCTCCGAGCTAAGCTTACTACACAACAAGTTGCCCCTCTTATTTAGGCTGAAGAGGAGACCATACCTTCCGAAGAAGAAGAGGAGGTAGTGAAGGAACCGTCCTTAATGGACCTCGAGAAAGCCCTTGGAGTCTTAAATCGGCCAGACCTAGTTGAGAGCTTAGAGGCCAACTTAAGGGCTTGTCTAGTTGCACAAGTTAGTGCCATCCAAGAGGCCACAGACATACAAAAAGGGATGATGATTTAGAAGAGATCCTCTAACCTTTTTACTCTCCTAGAGTCTCACGCGGGGGTGGCCCCCTCTGAGGCTCTCATCTCGTTGAGGCCTCCAACTCATATCTTTCCCTGGCCTTCTCCTGCTGAACCCACTAAAAAGAAAAGAAAAACGGATAAAAAGCAAATCAAAGATACCGTGCAGGAGGGGGAGATCTGGGACTAGCCTCCCTTTAAGCCTGTTATAGGAACAAAGTCTGCTTGGCTTTAACAAAAAAAGAGTGCCTCTGAGGGCACGAGCTTCGAGGTTGCCACCGAGCGCTGACCAAGGATTTTTAACTAGAATCCAGAGTTGGTGTTAGATGGTGCCTATCTCCCCTTGGATGCCTCTATAAAGGATTTTGGAAAAGGAAGGGCAGGCTACGTGGCTGATTCCGTGGAACAGGCGCTCCTCCTTCCCAGGGACATGACCAAGCTAAGAAATCTCAAGAAGCTCAGTATTCCTATCCCTCAAGAGGGGCTTAGCACTGGTAAGCTTTCAAACCCTAGCTCTTTAAGCCCTTCCTTTTCTACTATGTATATTTTTCACTTAATGATAAACCTTGAGTTAACCTCTTCCCTCTCTTTTCTCCTTGCCAGGCTGTTTAGGAGTCTCATGTGTCGAGGAATGGGTGGATCATGCTTTGACTCAAGCTAAAGAAGAGGAGTCAAGGAGATTCGCAGCCATTAATGCTCAGGCTCAGGCCAAGAAAAAGGCCAATGAGACTTTCAACAGGTTGACCGAGTACAAGAAGGCCAAGAAAAGCTTGCAGGTTATCGTGGTCTAGTTCGAGAAGCAAGCCTAGGAGTAGCATGGTTATCTTCAGAAGGAGGAAGAGCAACTGGCCCTTGATAGGAAAAATATTGTAGTTCTGTAGAAAGAATTGGAGGGTAAACATGAGGAGTTGGGGAAGGCTGAGCAAGCAGCATACAAGCTAGGGAAAACGGAAATCAAGGCAGAACTTCGAGCTCAACTTAAGAAGGTCTATTAAGGGTTTTGTCAGCAGGTTTGGGCCAAGGCTTTGAATGCAACCAAAGTAAGCCCTTCTTCAAATCTGAGGAACCTAGAAAAGGTCATTTTTTTCTCCTGCGCTAAGAACCAAATAGGCCAACTTGTTTGCTCTAGAAGCTAGTTCATCTACGCCAACTTCCTAACCTCTAAATAGAGGTGGGGAGAAAGAGGGTAAAGTCCAATAATGAGGGTTAGGGGACTTAGGAAAATTTTTGTAAGAAAGTGCTTATGACCTAATAACTTACTCATCTTTTTGTAATAGGGCCTTAGCTTGTAATTCTTCAAATTCTAATCCATGAAAAACATTTCTCTCTTTCTTATGACAAGTGAATTTACTATTACTTTGTTTCCCCTTTTTTTAGGTAACAGTAAAGAAACTACTTGCCATATCCATATTGTGTATCTTACAGAACCAAAAATCACCTCGGTTCCTTTGTCGTTGTAGTGAGAATATGTTAAACCTTAGTTGATTATTTGAAAAACCTGAGTTAAATTGGGATTTCAAGCCTTAAAGAACTAACTTTCCCAAGGCAAGTGACCCAAGAAGTCATATCCAGCCGAGGGTCCATTTAACCTCTTAAAAAATCAATTTAACGAAGGTAGGTGACTCGAGGAGTCGAATCTAGCCGAGCTTCTGCATTATTTTTTCATTTCGTAAGAGTTAATTTACCTAAGGTAGGTGACCCGAGAATTCGAAACTAGTCGAGGTTTTGTTTAACCTTTTAACTTAACAGGAACTGATTTACCCAAGGCATATGACCAGAAGAGTCGATCCTAGCCAATGTTCTGTTTAACCCTTTGGCTTAACAAGAATTAATTTACCCAAGGTAGGTGCCCCGAGGAGTGAAACCTAGTCGAGGTTCTGTTTAACCATTTTCCTTTGGAAAAATTAATTTACCCAAGGCAAGTGACCCAAGGAGCCGAACCTAGCCGAGGTTCTGTTTAACCATTTTCCTTTGGAAAAGTTACTTTGCCCAAGGCAGGTGACCTAAGGAGTCGAACCAAACTGAGGTTCTATTTAATCTTTCCCTTAATAAAAAGTAATAATGAGGTTGGATTTAGATTTGATTTTGTATTGCAAAAGGATTAGAGGCACATAAACATAAAGGAAGCATAAAATTAAAACAAAACGAGAGTATGAACAACATCAGTCCTTCGTATCAATAGTAGTATCTATGTAAGTTATTTACATTCCATGGTTGAGGGAGTGAGATTTCGTCTAAGTCTTCTAGGCGATAAGCCCCAGTTCTTGCCACTGATGTAATCCAATAAGGTCCTTCCCAATTAAGGCCCAATTTTCCCAATGCAAGGTTCTTCATGTTTCCTATGACTTTTCTTAGGACCATATCCCCAAGTACAAAGGATCTTGTCCTGATGCCTTTATCATACTCTTGACTGTGTCTCTGCTAGTAATGAGCCAACTTAATGGTGGCGACTTCCTTCCTTTCTTCAATTAAATCTAAACTAGTAGAGAGGAGCTGCTTATTTCTATCACTATCAAATTGGTCAGTCCTCATCGTCGAGAACCCAGTCTCTAGTGGGATGATTGCCTTGGAACCGTACGTCATAGAAAAGGGGGTTTCACCTATTAACCTCCTAGACATAGTGCGGTATGCCCATAGAACATGAGGCGGCTCGTCCACCAATTTTCCCTTGGCCTTATTCAACCTTTTCTTCAATCCATCCACTATAGCATTGTTAGTAGCCTCGGCTTGTCCGTTGCTTTGCAGGTTGGTTGGAGTGGAATACTTGTCCTTTATCCCCAATTCATAATAGTATCTTCGGAAGGCTTTGCTGTCGAACTAGAATCTATTGTCTGAGATGAGGGTGTGTGGTACGCCAAATCTTGTGACAATATTCTACCAAATGAACCTCTTCACATCTTAATCTCGAATGTTAGGGAAGGCTTCTGCTTCAACTCACTTCGCAAAGTAATCAGTCTTGTCGAGGAACCATTTTCAGTTTCCAGTTGCCTTTGGGAACGGTCCAATAGTGTCTAACCCCTACTACGCGAAGGGCCATAAACTGGAAAGAGGGTTGAGGACCCCTCCTAACTGATGGATGTTAGGGCATACCTCTGGCATTGCTCACACATATTAACAAATTCCTTAGTGGATTTCTGCATGTTTGGTCACCAATACCCCTGAGTGAGAGCATTGTGTAATAAAGACCTTCCTCTAGTGTGACTGCCACAGATTCCTTCGTTAAGCTTTTCCAACAAAGCTTCTATTGCCTCAGGGTGTATGCATAGCAGGTAGGGGGATGAGTAAGAGAGCTTATACAACTTTTGCTCCTTAAAAAGCCAATATTGTGGTGCCTTCCTTCGAATCTTCTCTACTTCAATACTATCCTCAGGGAGCATCCCATTCTTGAATAATGATACAACTAGGTCCATTTAGCTCAGACCGATGTGCACCACGTTTACTGGTCTGGGAGTCCTATTGTCATGACTAGGGGTTACTAGGTCTTTTACCATTATGACCCTCGGCAAGCTTTCTCCTATAGAAGTGGCCAAGGCTACCAACAAATCGGCATGAGTGTTCTTGGACTTGGACACTTGATCTACAGTAAATGGGTAAATGTTGCGAAATAGGTTTGCAACTGCTTTCTCAAAAGGGAGATATCGGGTTTCTGCTTCTTGGAAGGATTTACTCACGTAATAGACGGGTTTTGCACTCCTTCCTCCATACAAATCAGGGCTAGGCTTATTGCGTGGACCGTGATTGCCACATAAACATACAAGACCTCTTCTTTTTTAGGTCTAGACAAGATTGGGGGGTGAGCTAAATACTTCTTTAGCTCCTTAAAGGCCTTATCACACTCCTCGGTCTAAGCAACATCCTTCCATTTGTGCAACAATTGAAAGAATAGTCTACATCGGTTAGCCGATCAAGATATAAATATGTTCAAAGTGGCTGTCTTCTCAATCAAGTGTTGTACCTCTTTTGAGTTTCAAGGTGGGTGCCAAATTATGGATTACCTTCATTTGATTGGGGTTGACCTCTATTCCTCGGTGGGTAATCATATAAGCCAAGAATTTTCCAGATTCTATCCCGAAATAACACTTAGAAGCATTCAAACGCAGCTTGTACTTCCTTAGGATTAAGAAGACTTCATCCAAATCTCCCAAGTGCTTAGATACTTCCTTGCTCTTCACCACCATGTCGTCTATGTAGGCCTCCACATTTTTCCCCAACTAAGCTTTGAACATCTTTGTTACCATCGTCTGGTAAGTAGATCCAGCATTCTTCAGACCAAAATGCATCACTTGGTAATGATTGTTTCCAGTTATTGTGAGGAAGTAGTCTTTTTCTCCCAAATGCTTAGATACTACCTTGCTCTTCACCACTATGACGTCTATGTAGGCCTCCACATTTTCCCCCAACTAAGCTTTAAACATCTTGGTTACCATCGTCTGGTAAGTAAATCCAGCATTCTTCAGACCAAAAGGCATCACTTGGTAATGATTGTTTTCGGTTGTTGTGAGGAAGGCAGTCTTTTCCTGGTCAGGCGATGCTGACGAGATTTGGTGATAACCTTGGAAAGCATCTAGGAAGCTCATCCGAGGACGGCTGAAGGTTGCATTAACAAGCTAATCAATCCTCAGGACTGGGAAGGGATCCATAGGGCACGTTTTATTAAGGTTAGTAAAATCCACACAAACCTTCTACTTTCCTGTCTTCTTCTTGACAACAACAGTGTTAGCCAACCACTTGGGATAAAAGACCTCCTTGATAGCCCCTGTCTTTTTCAACTAATTTACCTCTTCCTTCATTGCATTAGTATGCTCTTTAGAGGACCGCCGAGGTTGTGGCTTCCTTGGCACTATTGCGTGTTTACGTTAAGGTGATGGCAAATAAAATTTGGATCAACCCCAAGGGATTCGTATGTACTCCATGCAAATTTATCCAGGTTATTACTTAGGAAGGCTAGCAGTTGAGCTCTCTTGGCCAATGGTAGTTGTGTTCCCACCTGGAAATATTTCTCTTCATCCATCCCGAGGACCACTTTCTCTAGCTCTTCGCACTGTACATTGGCTTCTGGTTCCTTATCTGGAGCCCCATTCTTATCAGTCGTTGATGCAATGATGAGGGGTTTAGGTCAAGATGACTAATCTGCAGCATTTGATGTCTTACGAAAGCAACCATACATTGTCTTGCCACCATTTGGCATCCCAGAAACTCCCCGACATGCCCCTTCAACGAGTACTTCACCTTCATATTCAAAGTGAAGGAAACGACACCCATAGCATGGAGACAGGGTCTCGCCAAAATAGCCTTGTAAGGAGAATAGGCATCCACAACAATGAAGTCCATTTCAACTACCTCGTTCCTCGTCTGTACTAGCAGCCAGATCATCCCTTTAAGGATCACTGTACAAGTCAGGATACATAATCTACTTCCCTAATCTACCATCACTCTTTTCACATAAAATCCCCTAATTTAGAGTGTGACCATAAGGGCATCGTTATGGGGCTGGAAAGTTCCTACTTTATCAGCCTTGGAGAAGCCCAAGATTGGCTACTCTTTGCTTCTTTTCTGCTTAGATTCCTTGTGATCTTCTCCAACCGCAACTTTTGGATAGATGGCCATTATTCCAAACGAGGGGCCAATCTCCCTTCTTGGAGCAGCAAAAATGACGTTAATGGTCCCTAAGGGTATGTGTGGTGTCGTGTTCTTCTGAAGACCAGACCCTAAATGCTCTTCTCGTTTGAATGGTTGGTGCATGAACTACTTTAGCTTTCTTGCTTTGATCAACTGGTCCAAAAAATCTCACAGGGTCCTGCAATCCTTAGTCATGTGGCCTTGATCTTGATGATACTGACAATATAGGCTCTGATTTCGTCTAGTGGGATCACCAGCCATCTTGTTTGGCCACTTGAAGTAGGACTCATTTTTTATCTTCTCCACCACTCGGTACACAGGCTCTTTGAATATGGAGTTCACTACCTGTGTGTTATTCTGGGGTGCGTGGTTGAAAAACTCTCTCCTTGGTCTGTTAGGGCCGAAACAATCAAGCTGAGGATCTTTCCACTTGGCCATAAAGACCATTTACTTTCCTTTACCTTGGACTTAGTCGTCCTCCACCCTTTTGTATTCCTCTATTCTATCCATCAATTGGTGCATATCCTGCGCGGGCTTCATAGTGAGGGACTTTCTTAGGTCCGAATTCATGGGAAGCCCCACTTTGAAGGTGTAGACCGCTACATCTTCAAAATCCCCATCAATTTCGTTAAAGAGCTCCCAATATCTATCCAAATATGTCTTCAAAGACTCTACCTTCCTCATGACCATATAGAGCAAGAAGTCTAAAGGCTTAGGGACTTTGCTGCATATGACAAATCTAATGTCAAACGCCCTTGTCAATTCTTCATATGACCTATGGACCCCTCTTCCAGCCCATCAAACCATCTCATGATCGTGGGGCCAAGGCTCGACGAAAAAACCTTGCACATGAAGGCCTCGTTTCTGGAATGGATGGCCATCCTTTGGTTGAAGTGGCTTACATGTTCCACTAGATCTGTTTTGCTATTGTAAATTGTGAAGGTTGGTTGGATAAAGCGACGGGGGAGCTCCACGTCCTCCATGTAACTAGAGGCGTCCTATTTTGTCTATGGGGGTGTTTATCTCCCCTCACTAAGTGAGAGGGTGCCCCATGAACACTGCCTCGTTGGCTCCTTGTTGTCCTTTTATGGCTTCACTCCCTTCCTGAGCTAGAGTTTGTACTTGGCGTTAGGCTTCTATGTTTCCTCATATGTACCCTTTAATGAAGCTACTGATGCAGCTGGCGAACTTGCACTCTAAGATTATACATTCCTGGTCCTTTGGGGCATGCCTTGACCAAACAGAGTGGCTTCGACTTATATGATCAGACTGGACAAGCAAAGCCCTTATACTAGGAAACTGGGCTCATGATCGGTCCTTTCTAGGTTCCATGTTTACAAAATCTTTCCTGTGCCTAGACCCCACTGACCCCTGCCTTTCACTTTGGGCCACAATTCTACTTCTTCTTGAATATTATATCCCACAATTACTCGAAACTGTGAACAAGAATTCAAGGTGACCTTTCCATAAACGGCGACAATTGTAGGGAGCAAAACTAGTGGCCCAACCTATCTTAAATGAGACTAGTCTAGGATGGAAGCCTAATACAGCTAATTTGTAGAGGTGGATGGTCAAGGTCAACCCTTTAAGCTCTTGTAACCATGATTTGGTAATTAGAGAAAGAAAAATGTCATGGATGACAATTTTAGTTAAGAATTATAGCAAGTAAAGGGAAGTTCTTATTTAAGTTCTTCCTTGGCCTTAGGCTGGCCGAGGAGCATAGTTCTTTAGGAATACACTTCTCGGTTTTACAATAATTACTCTCTCTCTCTATATCTCTATTTCTCTTTCTTTCCTTTTTCCGATCCCCCTTTAAGGAGGACTTTCCTTCCTATATATAGTTGTTTGGCTTGCATCCTAGCCTTCCACTTGGATGGTCGTCGATCCTTCTTTAGATACTTATCCCATCACTACCTTACTGGTGGTAGTAAAGTAGGCTACAGGCTGTGGGGGCACTGTTCAGGGGTCATTTTGTCATTAATGCGGCAGGCTAAGTTGGTAGAGTGCATTGAATGTGGAGGTAATGGATGCTTCATCTGGAAGCTTCCTATTGCCCATACTTGCACGTCACTATAATCCTCCTCAGCCTCTAAGCTTACGGCCTTGGTGGTTGATCTCCAGTCTCCCAAGAAGTATCTGTTCCTTAGATGGGTGGTCCTCCTTAATTTCTTGACTTGACTATCCTAACTGGGCTGGGCCAAGCCTGGTGAATAGTTCGACCTAGTGGCACTTCAGATGTATCCCACTGGGCCACCATAGCTTCTACATCATTTAATTGAAGGAGGGAGCTTAACTTTTTATGACAAAGAGTCAAGAACCTGCCCCTGATGATTTGGAATCACTACTCCCAGACCTGCTTCCATAGTTTCCTTAAAAACTACATCGTTAAACTTTACCTTTAAACTTTACAATGATCACAGATGCCTTCTACTAGGACTCTTCTATGGACTAAATTTCTTATTAGAGATTACTTCTTTTATTTGTTTAATTTTTAATGACAATATAAGGAAGATTTTTTTTTTTTTTTTTATACCACAAAATCTACACCACTGATTGTAGTATATTTTGACCATAATACGAAGAAAAAAAAAAAAAAAAAAAAAAAAAAAAAAAAAAAAAAACAAACAAACAAACAAACAAAAAGACCGTAATATATTCCAAAATTTTTTCCTATAACGAGATGAGAAGTAGAATTTGACCAAAAAAAAAAAAAAAACAAACGCTTTTGGACCGCACAACTATAATTGTGAAATTTTTTATTAAAAAAATATAATTATGAAATTCACGAGTTTAGGAACAACTTATTTTCAGTAGCTTATTTATATAGTGTTTATTAAAAGATATAGTTTTTTGTAACTTTTATGTTAAATGTGTGACAAAAAAACTAAAAATTAATTTATTTCCCTTAAAACTAAAAGTTGGATTATTTAGGAAAAAAAATAAAATAAAAAGCAAAAAGTGAAACAAAACCAACTTTTCCCATAGACACTAACCAATGATGGGTATTTTTTCTTGGTTTTTTTGGTAACAAACTTTTTTGACTTCTTCTCAAAAAAAAAAATTTATTTTTTTGGACTTGGTTTTTTTTTTTTTTTTTTGGTTAAAAATAAGAGGCCTACAAACATGCTAATATGCCTGGTCTTCTTTGAAATCTGATACTTGGAGGCAATTTACTTCTAGGAATACCATACTTTTGATGGTCTTCAGCTTTATCCGAGTCTGGCTAGAATTTGGAATGCTTCTCATTAGAATTAGCGTGCACACATGAGCTAAAAGAGGATGGAGGCTAAGCAAAGGCCTTGTAAGGAATTATACTCATTTTCATTTATGACCTACTTTATAAGGAAATTGTTTTCCATTGACCAATTCAAAAAATTAGGTTCCATTATATTTTAAGCGAAAGAATTGAGCACCATGCCATCATCAACCGGTCATGGTAGCCGTTGTGTACAAGAATGTCATTATATTTATACCAATAAACATGGAAGATTCGTTTTGCTTTCCATTGGTCTGCCTCTAATTTTTTTTAGGTATCAGGACTGGGAGAATATATATATATATATATATATATATATATATATAACATAAGTTAAATACCTGAGAATTCCTTTCCGATTAAGCCTTGTGAGCCCTATTTGAAGAATATTTCTGGTACATTTTACTTTGGGTGTGCCAATTGCCTGATATGCTTCTAACTTACATACCACGTGAGGAATTTAAAACGATGGAAGAAACAAAACATATCTCATTTCTTTTCCGGTTTATATCCAAGGGAAAAAAAAAAAACTTTTGTGCGCACGCACTTGAGTTTTTAGAACTGAAAACGTGTTACACACGGTGTGAAATAAGCACAATCCTATATCCAAATAGTTCAAAAGGTGGGTCTTATCATGCCCTCTTCCTTACCATGAAGATCTCCGCTTGGAACTATCAGAGTACTGGCAGAACTCCAACAATGAGAGTTGATAGGTGGAAATAAAGTATGCCTTGACCCGTCAGCTTGTTATGTGTCAAGGGTCCAAGACTGATGGGGTTGGACAGCTGAAGCTGGAGACTTCGAAGCTGACGAGGAGTAATTTGATATTCTTTTGAAGGACATATAACATGACGAGAAGCTGACGCCGACATCACTGAAGGGACTAAGGTAAGCTGACGACCTTAAGGCCGACGGCACTAAGCAAAGCCAAGAGTTGGTTACCACGTATGAGTGATTAGGAGATTACTTGTTCTCCACGCCCAGTGTTAGAGTCCTATAAGGAAAGATCCCGTGATCCACGCTCATAAGGATTCCTATAAGGAAAAGACTTCCACTCCAAGGAAAAGAGGTCAACTCTCTGCTACTATAAAAGCCCCAATACCCTCACAAATCAAGGTACGCATAATTAACCCATCTCTAGCACTCTAGAGTTGAAAGAAGTTCTAACTTGACCTTCGGAGGGTACTTGGCTGGCACCACACCGGTGCTCTCTGCAAAGGTTTTCCTATTCTTTGCTGTGCAGGTGTCGTTTCGAGCATACAAGTATTGTGCAACTCACTGGTGAGATTTTTGACATCATCAGTTGGCGCCGTCTGTGGGAACGCTTTTCTTAGTTACAGTTGAAATTCACAACCGTATTATCGTTTCTCGGACTATAGGGTTGCATGGTACTCACTCGCTCGATGGCAACTACCAACGACGTTCAAGGAGAGGAACCACCCACGACCACCCTCGAGAGACAAGTTCGAACTCTTGCTGCGGCCGTGGAATGCCTCACGAAGCAAAACAATGACTTGGAAGAACAGCTGCGCCAGAAGAATGCAGCACCGAACGACTTACAAGAAGACCAAGAAGGGACTAGCACTGCAAGAAAAAACCAGGAGAGAGTTGAGGCCAGCCACGCCCCAACCAGGGCGGAGAGACAGAACGTAAGCATGCCGTCCCTCACGGATGCGACTCCTCCACACATCGTCGCAGAGATGCAAGCAATGAGAGAACAGATGGAGGTTATGATGAACGCGCTCAAAGGGCGAGTTTCCAGTGACCTTGACGATCTAGTCAACCGCACTGATTCACCCTTCACTGCGGCCGTGAATTCCTTCCCCCTGCCGCACAAGTTTCGGATGCCGAATATCGACAGTTATGACGGAGTGAAAGACCCCCTCGATCATCTAGAGACGTTCAAAACATTGATGCACCTTCAAGGGGTCGCGGACGAAATAATGTGCAGGGCTTTTCCCACCACGCTGAAGGGAGCTGCTAGGATCTGGTTCAGTCGGTTGACACCAAACTCCATCAGCACATTCAAGGAATTAAGTGCCCAGTTCACGTCTCACTTCATTGGGGGACATAGGTACAAGAAGTCAACGGCGTGCCTGATGAGCATCAGGCAGCGGGAGGACGAGACGCTGAGATCCTACATAACCCGCTTCAACAAGGAGGCACTTTCGATCGATGAAGCCGACGATAAGATACTGGTGGCAGCCTTCACAAATGGGTTGCGAAAGGGTAAATTTTTATTCTCTATATATAAGAATGACCTGAAAACCATGACGGAGGTCCTCTACAGGGCAACGAAATACATGAATGCGGAAGACGCGTTACTGGCAAGGGAGGATAAGCCGAGGAAGAGAGAACGACAAGAGGATTCACGACAAGACCAGGGGAGGAAGAAGCCAAGAACTGGAGACCGAAGAGACGAAAGGCGCTCTAGGCCCCCGGGGGGAAGATTCACAACCTTCACCCCGTTAACTGCCCCAATAGACCAAGTCCTGATGCAAATCAAGGACGAAGGGGCTCTGACCTTCCCTGGGAAGCTAAAAGGGGATCCCAATAGGCGCTCTAGAGACAAATACTGTCGCTTCCACCGAGATCACGGCCATGACACGGCCGATTGTTACGACTTGAAGTAGCAGATCGAGGCCCTCATTAGACAAGGGAAATTGCAGAAGTTTGTAAGCAAGGAAAGACCGGATCCACCACCTCAGGAGCAGCCTCCCTGACGGGACAATGACTGCCCTAGACCACCCATTGGTGACATCAGGATGATCATAGGAGGGACGGCTACCGGGTCATCCAAAAAGGCTCGGAAGACATACCTCAGGATGGTCCAAAGTGTCCAGATGACGGGCTCGACGCCAAAAGTAGCACGAAGAGAAAGCCCTATCATCGGGTTCTCCGAAGAAGATGCGCGACGTCTTCACCATCCACACGACGATGCGCTGGTTATCAATTTACAAGTAGGAGATTACAACTTGCACTGGGTGTTGGTCTATAATGGGAGCTCAGCGGACATCCTGTACTACCCGGCACTCCAATAGATGAAGATTAGCAAAGAACAGTTGATTCCGACGAATGCCCCACTCGTCGGTTTTGGAGGAACGAGGGTGTTTCCCCTCGGCACGGTCACATTGTCTGTAACAGCAGGCGATTACCCTCGGCAGGTCACAAAGGACGTGACGTTCCTCGTGGTCGATTGCTCGTCCACCTACAATGCCATCTTAGGGCGACCCACCCTCAATTCATGGAAGGCGGCAACCTCGACGTATCATCTGATGATCAAGTTTCCTACCGAATACGGAATAGGTGAACTACGCAGAAACCAGGTGGCCGTACGCGAATGCTACGTGGCTATGATGGAAATGGATGATCAACTCCAAGCCATGAGCATAGAAGAATACCGGAGTACGACGGAACCCATCGAGAAGCTTGAAGAAATATCCCTTGACGACTCCAGACCTGACCAAACAACAAAGGTTGGGACCCTTGCAAATCCCATGATCCGACAGACACTTACAGCCTTCCTCAGAGAAAATCGGGACGTGTTCGCCTGGAGTCACGAGGACATGCCAGGGATAGACCCTTCGGTCATGGTGCATAAGCTGAATGTATCACCCTCCTTTTTACCCGTCAGGCAAAAGAAGCGGGTGTTTGCCCCCGAACGGGATCAAGCCATAGCTGAAGAAATCCGCAAGCTGCAGGAGGCAAACTTTATTAGAGAAGTTTATTATCCCGACTGGCTCGCCAACGTAGTGATGGTCAAGAAAGCTAGCGGAAAGTGGAGGATGTGTGTAGACTTCACCGATCTAAACAAAGCGTGCCCCAAAGACAGCTATCCCCTCCCGAGGGTCGACACTTTGGTAGACTCTACAGCTCAACACCAATTATTAAGTTTTATGGACGCTTTCTCCGGGTATAACCAAATCAGGATGCACGAAGCCGATCAAGAGAAGACATCATTCGTAACTAGCCAAGGCCTCTTCTGTTACAAGGTGATGCCGTTTGGTCTAAAAAATGCGAGTGCAACATACCAGAGGCTTATGAATAAAATGTTTGCACCACAAATCGGGAGAAATGTCCAAGTCTACGTAGATGATATGCTGGTAAAAAGTCGAAGGGAGGAAGATCACTTGGAAGACCTCAGGGAAACGTTCAACACTCTTCGCTCTTACAACATGAAACTAAATCCTGGAAAGTGCGCCTTCGGGGTGACGGCAGGAAAATTCCTAGGATTCATGGTTTCCCAAAGGGGCATCGAAGCTAATCCGGACAAGATTCGAGCTATAATAGAAATGGCACCACCAAAAAATGTGAAGGAAGTGCAAAGCCTTAACGGCAAGATAGCAGCACTAAACAGGTTCGTCTCAAGGGCAACAGACAAGTGCTTACCCTTCTTTCACACACTGAAGAGATCTTTCGAGTGGACTGCCGAGTGCCAACAAGCGTTCGAAGAATTGAAAACTTATCTCTCTTCTCCTCCATTACTAAGTCCATCGAAGCCGGGAGAAGAACTTTTTCTCTATCTTGCAGTCTCCCCAGCCGCCGTCAGCGCCGCTTTGATCAGAGAAGAAGAGAGAATACAGAAACCTGTGCACTACACTAGTCGGGCACTACGCGGAGCCGAAGAAAGATATCCGCCCATGGAAAAGCTTGCATTTGCGCTAGTCACAGCAGCACGAAAACTGAAGCCGTACTTTCAAGCCCACACAGTGATCGTCTTAACTGACATGCCACTGCGACGGGCAATGAGCAGCCCTAAGGCTGCTGGGCGATTAGCACTATAGGCCATAGAATTAAGCGAGTTTGACATCCAGTACCGCCCGCAAACCGCCATTAAAGGACAGGTCGTTGCAGATTTCATAGCTGAGTTCACAAACGGTGAGGGCAGGGGGGCAGAAGAACCTCCACAATGGAACATACATGTTGACGGATCCTCCAACAGGCAGGCTGGGGGGGGCCGGCGTCGTGCTGCACTCACCCGAAGGAGACATGGTCAAATGTATGATTCGCCTTGAGTTCCCTACCACCAACAACGAAGCAGAGTACGAAGCTCTGATAGCAGGGCTTGACTTTGCCAAAGCTGCAGGAGCGGAAAGAGTAATAATTCACTGCGACTCTCAAGTCGTGGTCAACCAGATGAATGGGGATTATGAGTGTAAAGGCGAAAGGATGAAAAAATATCTGGACCATGCAAGGCGGAGGGTAAACGAGCTGAAGGCCAAAATTAAACAGATCCCCCGAGGAGAAAACGAGCAAGCTGATCGCCTAGCCAAAGCCGCTTCAGTTGAACATATGGCCACCCTGGATGACATACTCTCTTTCGTTCAGATCTCTCCATTTATAAGTTCTGTCGATATACAGGAGCTCGGATTCGAAAGTGATTGGACCTCGCCGTTAGTCTCCTACTTAAAGAACGGCGAATTACCAGACGGAAAAGAGGCTGCAAGGAAGCTGAAGGTCCAAGCAGCGAGGTTCGTACTAATAAAAGACGTCTTGTACAAAAGAGGTTTCTCCCGTCCATACCTACGATGCCTAGGTCTTGAGGAAGCAGATTATGTCATGAGGGAAGTGCACGAAGGAATCTGTGGAAATCACTCAGGGTCCAGATCATTGGTACACAAGCTAGTACGGACGGGGTACTTTTGGCCAACTATGCAGAAGGATGCCGAGGCCTATGTAAAGAAATGTGACAAGTGCCAGAGGTTCAGCAATGTCATCAGACAACCACCTGAAGAACTTACCCCAATGGCGGCACCATGGCCATTCGCTCAGTGGGGACTGGACATCACGGGACCGTTCCCTACGGCTATACGACAACTGAAGTTTCTGGTAGTGGGCATCGACTACTTTACGAAATAGGTAAAAGCTGAAGCTTTGGCCACCATTACGGAGAAGAACGTACGCAGTTTCGTTTGGAGATGCATCATCTGCAGATTTGGCATCCCTAGAGTCTTAGTCTCGGACAACGGGAAGCAATTCGACAACGACGCCTTACGGGACTTCTGCTCGCAATTAGGGATACGGAACCATTACTCCTCCCCCGCCCACCCTCAAGCCAACGGACAGGTTGAAGTCACGAACCGATCCTTGCTGAAGATTATCAAGACTCGGCTCGAGGGGGCAAAGGGTATATGGGCTGAAGAGTTGCCAAGTATACTTTGGGCCTATAGGACGACGGCAAAGACACCAACACAGGAGACACCATTCCGGCTAACATACGGGAGCGAGGCTGTCATCCCAGCCGAAGTCGGCCTCACAAGCTTCAGGGTGCACAACTACGACGAAGGAAAAAATGACGAAGCCCTACGTCTACAACTCGATCTGGTGGACGAGGTCAGGACAGCAGCAGAACAAAGGCTCGCACGATACCAGAACCTCATGGCTAAGCACTACAACTCCCGGGTCAACCACAGAGACTTCCAGGTTGGGGACCTCGTTCTGAAGAAAGTCATGGGAGCAGCAAGAGACCCAACCCAAGGAAAACTCGGCCCGAATTGGGAAGGACCCTACCGAGTCACGGCATGGCAGAGGAAGGGTACCTATCATCTGGAGACACTGGACGGACGGAAACTACCACATCCTTGGAATGCCGAGCACTTGCGAAAGTACTACCAGTAGAAGCGATGACTTGAAGAACAACACCTATCCTTTTATTCTTAGATTTATTATTTGCTTTTAGATTTTGCTACAATAAGCCCGGACAGGCAGGTTTTTACTTTGGTTTTTGCTACAGTAAGCCCATTTTGGGCAGGTTATTGTTTTTTATTACTTTTCATAGATGCATGGCAATAAGAGGAGTCTACTCAGAACTACTGGAATTTCTCCTTACAAGTTCATAATTCGCATAAATGAACAAGTCCACAAGATGGGCAACGCCATCAAGTTGACGGTCTAAATAAAGACCTAAAAAGAATTCAGCCATCAAGCTGACGGTCTAAATAAAGACCTAAAAAGAATTCAGCCATCAAGCTGACGGTCTAAATAAAGACCTAAAAAAAATTCAGCTATCAAGCTAACGGTCTAAATAAAGACCTGAAAGAATTCAGCTATCAAGCTAATGGTCTAATAAAAGACATGAAAGAATTCAGCCACCAAGGTGACGGTTTGCTAAAAGACCTGAAGAATTCAGCTATAAGGTTGACGGCCTAATAAAAGACAAAAGAAATCAGCTACAAGGCTGATAAAAAGAGTTCAGCCATAAGGCTGACGGTCTAAGAAAAGGCAACTTGGCTACAATGCTGCCGATTTAATAAAAGACCTAAGAATTCCGCTGTAAGGCTGACGGTCTAATAAAAAACTCACAAGATGGGCAATACCATCAAGCTGACGGTTTAATAAAAGACCTCAGCAAAAAGGATTCAGCTTCAAGCTGACGGTCCAATAGGAGACGCCATAAGGCCGACGGTCAAACCAAAGGCCCAGGTCCGAAGTGTTATCATACCAACGGTCCTGTATGAATAATCTCATGATCAGAAAACAATCAAAACTGGACCAAAGGTCCATAAGACGGACGACCTTAATCCAAAGTAATTTTCCTAGGAGCAACAAGATTAAAGGGCTGGGAAAAAGACAAGCCCATTGTTCCAAAACATAGAGGACTGGATTAAAAGTTGAAAATAATGGCATAAGTAAGCCAGCAACTACATTTGGCTGACGGCGTCAATATGATAACTTGCAAATAGAACGACGAGCAAAACCTGTGGTTGGGAGATAGCCTCGTCAAGAAATCAAGAAAAGAAAGCATAAAAACGAGGTAGCCATACATATATAATCAAACAGACGACGGGTATCATAAGAAGAGTAAATAAAATACAAACAGAAGCCCCAAAAAACCGACGGAGCACCTATAAAACATTGTTTCTAAACCAAATAAAATACAACCGTTACAAAAAGAAAGAAAAAATAACGAAGTTATAACTTGGAGTAGCAGCGTCACTGAGTAGGAGGCTCATCTTCATCTAAAACTTCAACAGGATTGGACAAACTGACGGGAGGATTCGGGGCAGGCTGTGCCAAAACGACGCCATCACCTTGAGTGGGGTCCCCGAGGTCGTCACCGTCAGCGTTAGCGGTACCATGGACAGGCGTCGGTGGTGGGAGTCCGTCTATGGTAATCCCGGAGAGATCTAGTTCAGGAAAGGCTGACGCCACCTGCTGATGGCATTCATCAAAACCAGTCCCATAGTATCCTCCACAAGAATTAATAAAAGAGTCTAACTCTTTGAACTCCCGAACCGCGTCAGCCTCACCGTCTCCGTCTCCTTACGAAGGGCCGTCAGCTCCTTTTCTAAGTTCTCCTGCCGACGGCCTGCTTCCTCCAACTTCTCTCTCGTCTCTTTTAGCTCGGCATTCAATGTCCGCATGGCCTCCTTATATTGAGCCTGCTGATCTGACATGTTTTTATTATGCTTACTTAGACGAACAGCAACGCCCTCCTTGGCCACGCACCTGTCCTGGAGCGCCTTCACGCGAACCAGGGCCTACAAAAGGGTACAACCGTCAGTCATTAAACGGGAGAAATAAAAAAGAGGGGAAAAGAAAAACCAAGGGAAAGATTACCCGTGAGAGGTCAAACAAGGCTGACGCCCCCAGCTCCTCTGTCCCCAATAACGCACAAGGATCAATGTCCGTCGACTTTATGAGTGACTCTATCATCTCGACGGCAAAGTCCTTATGTGTCAAAAGGCAGCGGGGCCCCTCCAGGACGGGACCAGAAGAAGTCATCACCCCCTTTCCTGCCCCATGGCCAGACGCGGGGGTTGACTTCTCTGGAGTCTCTTTCCCAGGAGTAACGACGGTCTTTTTCAAAGGACGGTCGTCTTTCCCGTCAGTTTTCCTCTTTGGCATGCCTTTGGTGACGGCCTTGGGAGCAGACAAGGAGCCCAATTCTCCTTTTTTCTTCTGCTCCTCCTTTTGGCGAGCAGCAGCAGCCCTGATTCGTTGTTTAGCTGACTCCATTTCTGAAAAGATGATATGTACGCATATAAAAGAAAAACTAACGTCAGTAATTAAAGTGACGGGACTATGAGAATAGGCTACTTACGACGGCGAGAAAATTCTTCTAACTGAAGGGCCTCAGGCGTCAGCTCAGGTCCTCCGCAGAAAGAATGAATGGTGTCAAGCCTAATTAAATCCCGACACGCCCGCTGTTCCAAAGGGATTTCTAGAACCCGACGGATGAAGTCTCGTTGCTCGTCAGTTATCAAAGGACGAGTATTAGCTGACGAAGATAAACAAGTAAAAGATAATTAATACCAGCAAAATATGAAAAATAATTGACGAAATTAAAAGCTGACGGGTGGAACCTGAATCCTTGACGAATGCCCAAGTATTATCAAAATATCCCCGAGAGATGGTTTTCCACTCTTCACGACGGCACACCCAGTCCGTCCCCTTAACAAAAAAAATACCTACCTCTCCAGTTTCTATTTGAATCTGGTGTCTCTGACACTAACCTCAACTCCTTCTCCCTAACGGCAAAATGATGCATTCCCTTAGAGAAAGATAGGTGATGGGGTCTATAGCAGTAAAAGAATTCATCAAGGGAGAGCTGACTGTGTCCCCCACTCAGACGACCTCATAAGATTTCAGCACCAATAAAAATTCTCCATGAATTGGGGGCAATTTGACTGACGGATATACCAAGAAAATCAACTAGCTGACGGTGCAAAGCTGTCAAAGGCAACCTCAGCCCCGCAGCAAACATAGCGTAGTACATTCCTACGTTTGCGGTTCTCCCTGAATAGCACTTTTCACCTTCTCTAAGGAGACGAATGGGAATATAATCTGGAATTTGAAAACGGACGCGCAACTCTCCAAAAACCTTATTGCTCATGGTTGGTAAAAATTTATTGACGGCCCAATCTTCGGGAAGAAGAAAGGGACGACTCCCCTCAGGACTTCCTGAGGTTCCCTCACAAGAGTCCTCGTCACCCTCTTCTCCGTCACTATCCCTTTCATCATCCCCCTCAACTTCACCAACCTCATCCACTATTTCCTCTTGACCGTCGTCTCCATGACTCCCTATTCTTTCGTCAGGAGTTTGGGCTGACGTTTCCCTCTCTGACGGATAGAAAAAGCTCCCAGACTTTGACCCTGAACCAAAAACATCGTCGTAGCCCGCTCCATCGCGGACCGACGACTGACTCGACGCGTCACTCGACATCTGACTACCTACAAGTGACGGATTTAATCTAAGTACCTAAGATGACGACCTCACTTTAGAAAGATCGATTAAAATAAAGCACATTAAAAGGGTGAAAGGAAGAGAAAGAACTTACAAATTTCTCAAAATGGGCGACGGTCCGAACGCAACGACGGAAACTCAGGTGACGGTATAGGAGGACTGACGGAGTGTATGCGACGGATCTTCTCTCCAGGAATCAGTAAAAATGTGAAAGTGAAAATGAGGAAGGAAAGAGGAATATATATATAGGAAAGGGCACGGAAGACAAAGCGACGCCCTCGCCCAGAAGCGGAGCCAACCAACTTACGCCACGTGTCCGGAACCATTAATACCAACTGCATCATTTTCTCTCTCCTGGTTGGGGTGAAGGCCTGTGTCGAAAGATAACTCCATAACCCGTCAGTTTGTACTAACGGAGATATGGAGTAGGGGGCAATTGATAGGTGGAAATAAAGTATGCCTTGACCCGTCAGCTTGTTATGTGTCAAGGGTCCAAGACTGACGGGGTTGGACAGCTGAAGCTGGAGACTTCGAAGCTGACGGGGAGTAATTTGATATTCTTTTGAAGGACATATAACATGACGAGAAGCTGACGCCGACATCACTGAAGGGATTAAGGTAAGCTGACGACCTTAAGGCCGACGACACTAAGCAAAGCCAAGAGTTGGTTACCACGTATGAGTGATTAGGAGATTACTTGTTCTCCATGCCCAGTGTTAGAGTCCTATAAGGAAAGATCCCGTGGTCCACGCTCATAAGGATTCCTATAAGGAAAAGACTTCCACTCCAAGGAAAAGAGGTCAACCCTCTGCAACTATAAAAGCCCCAATACCCTCACAAATCAAGGTACGCATAATTAACCCCTCTCTAGCACTCTAGAGTTGAAAGAAGTTCTAACTTGACCTTCGGAGGGTACTTGGCCGGCACCACACCGGTGCTCTCTGCAAAGGTTTTCCTCTTCTTTGCTGTGCAGGTGTCGTTTCGAGCATACAAGCATTGTGCAACTCACTGGTGAGATTTTCGGCATCATCAAGAGTATTAAGGGATTTAGTGTGTAAAGAAGTTCTTGGTGTAGTGCTACTCTCTTAATCTAAAGCTCTGTTTGTTTTTATAGAAAACCCTGTATGAATATTAATTTTTCATGTTTTCTAGTGTATAGTAACATTAGAAAACGTGAGCCAAATGAAAACTATTTTTGATCAACATAAAAAGTATGACTTATTTATCAGAAATTGTTTTACACTATTTTTTTTTTTTTTTGAAAAACAACATTATCTCACAGCAAGTTAAATAAGGAAAGTTAGAATATTATTTTCTAACTCATTTAAGATTGCTACTGAAAATAGAAAAGTGAGATAGTTTTATAATAAATTTTTTTTGAAAATTCCTTTTTTAGAAAATATTAACCTCAAAATAGTGCAGTAAAAAAAAAAAAACCCTCTCTCAAAATTGGGGAATCAAAAGGAAAGTCTTAGTTTTGGTGGTATCTTTTGTGTGGATGTGATTGGGAATGTTGGTGGTTTATCTCTGTTTTGGAAGAAGGGAATAGATTTGGAAGTTTTTTATTTTTATTTTTTTTAATACAAATGTTAATAGCTTGCCTTGTGTATTCTGAGCCAGCTTCAAAGGTGTGGATGCTACTACTTGTGTATGGCCCTCATAGATTGCCAACAGGGATGGCTTTTGGGAACTAATTTAAGAGATTATTACCTCCTTTTCTAGGCCATAGCTTATGGTGTGACTTTAACATCATAAGCTTTAGTGAAGATAGAAGAGGGCCAGCTCTTTTAGAGCATTTCAAAATTTTGCTTCTAATTCCGGCTCCATTGACCTAGGCTTCAAACTTCCTAAGTTCACATGGTCCAATTGAAGAAGTGGAGTGGCCAACATCAAGGAGAGGTTAGAGACCAAGGGTGTTATAATCAAGATTAGTAGGAAATCTTCCTAAAACTGGAATCAGGCACTTGATAGCTCCATCTTCAGTTCACAATCCAATCCTTCTTGATACTCACTTAGAGTGTAGCAATTTGGGTAGGCCATTCCGGTTCTAGGCTATGGCTATGTGGGCTAGAGAACCGTCTTGTGCAAAGGGAGTTGATAAGGCTTAGCAAAAACTGTTCGAAGGGTCCCACAGTTTCTCATTGGCTAGGAAAATCCACCACACTGTGATTGAACTAAAACGTTGGCGTAGATCCAACTTTGGCTAGGGAAAATAAAGGATCAAAGAGCTTGAAAGTAGAATTGAGGAACTTCAAAATGGCATTCCAAGTTAGGAAATTTTGGAGAAAGAAGCAAGCCTCATCTTGGAAGTGGAAGAGTGGCAAGCTAGAGAAGAGCTCAAGTGAAAGAAAAAATATCGAGAAATATGTTGAAAGCCACTTCTAGGAGCTTTATAAGTCCTCTAATTAATGCTTTCCAAGTAATTTGGAGAATCTCTTATTTCACCATGTATCTCGCAAGAACAGAATGAAGAGTTGTTTGAATTCCTTCAACAGAAGAGATTAAGAATGTAGTTACTGATATAAATCCATCAAAAGCCCTGGGCCCTGATGGAATGACAAGGATCTTCTTTAAGAAATTAATATTGATAGATTGTGGGATCACATGTGATAGAGGCAGTTAGAAGCTTCTTCAGAGATGCGTGGTTGCTTAGAGAAACTCAGTCATACTTTTATTACTTTAATTCCAAAGACACAAGGGGCATGTACGTTTGGTCAGTTCAGGCCTACCAATTTATGTTACTTCTGCTATGAGGTGATTTCAAGAATTTTAGTATCGAGACTCAAACCATTGTTGAACAAGATGATAGATTCAGCCAGGTTGCCTTCATTCTAAATAGAAACATCGCTGAGAATGTGTTGTTAGCTAAAGAAGTGGTGCACACTTCTGCAAACTCGAGAAAAAAAAAGTAGAAGAGGGTCGTTCCCAGCACAGGTGCTCGGGAATTTCTGTTTCAATCATCACTAAGCTAGTTTATCATCGTGTATCTACCGGCAAGTTCACTCTTCTACTGAATGGGGGAAAATGTCCAACCTTTATTTCGTTCAGAGATTTAAGATAGGTAGATCATATATCTCCCTACCTCTTAATCACTGGAAGTTATATTTTCTCTAGGCTGATCAATAGAGAAAACAATCTTAGCTCCACCAGTGGACTTAAGTTACCACAATCAGGGACGGACTCAAGATTTTAAGCTAGCAGAGGCCAAAGTATAAAGGAAAAAAAAAAAAAAAAAATCCAAATAGTAGTCTAAGGTTAGAGCAATTATGGAGTGTCTCAATAAATATTGTGAATGGTCAGGCCAAAGTATAAATTTAGAGAAATTTGGTTTATGTGATTCTCAATTCAAGGGGTACATGCTTAATTCCTGAATCAAATCTGTAATCAAAGAGGTTTGAAAAAAATTTCTCAAGGAACGAAATATCTTGGGGTTCCTTTGTTTTTATCAAAGAATAGGAAGAAATATCTCAATTATTTGAAAGAAGACTTGGAATGTAGAATTAGTAGTTGGAAGAGCAAAAGCTTGTCATGGATGGGGAGAACTAGTCTTATACGGATGCTATGGTGCGGTAATTTTGGTGGAACCCAGCTAAAGAGACCAATCATTGTTACATACTTATGGCCTGGGAATCACTCTGTCAATTGAAGAAAGATGACAACTTGGGATTTAAGAACCAACTGCTAATTAGCAAAGAAATGGGGGACCCTTTGAGTTAAGAGTCCACGAATAAATATAACATTGGTAACTCCCCCTAGTGTACCACAACCACAAGCCCTCACAAAAAAGAACCCAGTACGAGTATTGCCAAATTTGTTGAAAAAGAAACAAAAATTATCCTAGTCTTAAGATTAAAAAACAGTAAAAGAAACAAAAAATGGCGGGGTGCGGACTTTGTTAGAGTCTTGTTTTACAAAAAAAAATAAATAAATAAATAAAATTGGAGATTGATCATTAGTAGATTGATTACGAATTATACAAGGAACATAACTTTTGGCACAATTTTGTGTCACAACTCGCTATATGACGAGTTGTAATTAGTAAAAGTATGTCAGTGAACCATGCAGGGACACACCCTTTATCAATCATATGACGAGTTGTGGCATAAAATTGTGTCCCTAGTATAATTCATTGATTACTGCACATGACATCCCTTTGAAAAATAAAAACTAATAAGTTGTCCATGCGTCATTCAAATTAATTTGCATCAATTGCCGTTTCCTTGAATATCTTTTCCTGGTGGTAAATAATCCTTGATACTGTCTCACGTTAAGTTTTTTTTTTTTTTTAAATTAAATTTTAAAAATAAAAAATGATGTCATTTAAAATCAACGACCAGGAGAAGAGATCAAATAATATAGCCACGATCAAACGGCTGTCACTCTCAAATAACAAAGGACGTAACACCGATTCACCATAATATTAATATCACCCGGGAAACCCCGAAACCAAACATACTCCCCTCCCCTCCCCGCGCACAAAAAACACAACACACGGCGCATTTTAGAACGAACCCGTTTTTGTTTTAATAGAAAAAGACGAAAGTGCCCCTCTTATATAACCCGAACGTTAAAACCGCCTCTGCCTCTCTCTCTCTCTCTCTCTCTCTCCCCTCACACAGACACTTGTATTCTAATTCTATATAAACTTTGCGTTCCACTTCACCGGCGATAAAAATATATGTAAAATAAAGAAGATCAAACTTTCCCGAGAAAATTTTCAAAAGCTTTCCGGGGGAATCGCGGTAGCCAAACACTGGAGAGAAAGGATTTGAAAAAAGCGAGCTGGTTTTGAAGTTTGAGTGGTCTTTCTTCGATAGATGGTTGTAGTGGAAGAGAACAAGGGTACGAGCATGGCGATGGGACCGGAGAGATCGAAGGCTTTGCACAATTTCACTCTGCCGTGTTTGAAGTGGGGGAACCAGAGGTATTTGAGGTGCATGAAACCAGGTCCGGATGGCGGCGGTGAAGTTCCAACGGAGGCGATGGTGGATCGGCGATCTCCGGCCGCGATAGCGGAGAGCTCTTCTACGGGGACTCGGCGAAAGGAATCGGAGAGGGCAAGGAAGAAGGATTGGAAATCGGGAATCGAAAACGAAGGGATCGATGCGGTCAGAGAGAAGCTGTTGTTTGATCTGAAAACCGCGACGGATAAGATGAAAGACGCGATTTTTCGGAAAGAAGAAGAAGAAGAAGAAGAAGAAGAAGAAGACGAAGAAGAAGAGGAGGAAATCGAAGAGGAAGATGACGAAGCGGAAATTGGAGAGAAATTGGCTCCGCCGTCGTCGGCGGTGGAAGCGAGGCCGTGGAATCTGAGAACGAGGAGAGCGGCGTGTAAGGCTCCGATTGGACCGAAAGGATTGAGAATCGAAGAGAGGAAGGTGAATTACTCGCCGTTGAGGAGTGAGAATAACAATAATGGCGGCGTTAGTGTAAAGTCGCCGAGGCTAAAAAAAGAGAAAGAAAAGCAGAGGACAAAGTTGATTGTGCCGTTGGGGAAGAAAGAGGTCGAAGAAGATTTCATGGAGATGATTGGCCAAAGGCCAGCAAGAAGGCCCAAGAAACGGCCCAGAATTGTTCAGAAGCAAATCGATGTAAGTATTTGCCATTACCAATTCCAATTTATTATTCTACTCTGTTGTTTTTGTTGGAATTGGAATTCAATTTCATTTGGGTTTCGTTTTTCTGTGTGGCAGACGCTTTTTCCGGGGATGTGGTTGATGGACATTACAGTTGATTCCTACAAGGTTCCTGAGTCTGCTGACAATGGCAAGGTAAGGTCTTTGTTTGGTTGCTGAGAAAAAAAATGTGGGAAATTTTATGCAAGTCAAAAGTTTTTGCTTTTTCCTGGATTCTGATTATTGGGTTTGTTTTTAAATGCAGAGATAGTAATGGGAGTGCCAAGTTTCAAACTTTTCAAGGCTTCTTCTGTTTGCTGACTACTGGTAACTTTGTGACCCTGACTAGTGGTATACCACACTATCTGTGTGAATAGGGAACATTGGTAATATCCACAACAAAAAAGTGTTGAATTCCCAGTAACTTGTGGTGCAAATGTAATGCATGTCCAGTTGCTTTTTTTCTTTTTTCTTTTTTAATTCTAATTTTTGTTTTTTAATTATGATTCGTTTTTCTTTCTACTTAAGTCAGAATAATAATCTTGTGTAAAGGAAACATCGGTGGATGGAAGGATGTTATTAGATAAAAGAGAGATTTTTTTTCTTTGTTTTGTGAGTTTGATTTTCTTAGCACGCTTCATTTAGCTGCAGTGATGTCAATCAATCCAATTTTATCTTGATAAAGCATCAATTTTGTATTGCAAGCTCAGCTACTTGTGACAGTTTTTAAAATTTTCTGCTGTTTATTCTATTTTATCTTTTAAATTTTCAAAATCTGTATTAGTTTGAAAAACTTGAGATGCTTAGTTGAGTAACTTGAGAGGAGTAAATGTTGTAATCACACTCACCTAGCAAAAAAAAAAAAAAAATTGTAATCATACTCTGGTATAATTCTTTGTAGATAAAGCTTTTCTCCAAACTAGTTTGGAGGAAAATTCTTGCGGCCCACTTCTTTGTGTGACTACTTGACTATTTCTAGTTCTTTATGTCTTCTAGTTGGTGCAGCGTTGAATTTAGTGACCAAACTCTTGACTTTATTTACATGGAAACTAATAGGAGGTCATTGCTGTTGAGCTTTGCTTGCTTACAAAATTCTGACCCTGCACAGTTATCAGAAGTGAAATTCATGCTTAACAGACGTTTTAGGCTTGAATTTTAGAGTTGTCACATACGTGCAATTGCTTAATCTCCTTTACCCTGCCTCAACAATCAATTTTTCCCTCCACAACATTGTGCATCAACTTCTTGTGTTTATCGCTTGTTGGTATTTAATGTATGAGATCCTGTCTGGTCAATGTAGTAGAAGTGGTGGTTTCATGGAAAATGTTTAAATTCTTTTTGCTTGGTTTTTGCATCTGTAATATCGGTTCAGGATACTGCTCACTTTGAAAAGTTCTTTACCTTATATTCCATGATTCTTATATATGTTACTGAGATAACTAAGTAGTTGATCGGTTACTTATTGAATTTGATTGGAGATATTCTTTATGCAGAACTGATCAACCAAAGGATCTCTTGTGTGGTGACAATTTTTGTGTCCTAAATCTTTGTACATAAAAGCATCCCTAATGATTCATTCCAGTCCTTTCACACATTTCATTTAGTAGTCAAAAACCTTCTCTCTCTCTCTCTCTCTCTCTCTCTCTCTCTCCTATTTTTTGGTTCACTAACAGAAACCTTCTTCTTAAGTACAGTTTCCCCAAGTGGATAATCGCTGTGCTTTAGGTGGGAAAGCTTTCTACTTTGACACAGAGGAGATTAAGTCCTCTCTTTCTCTCTCTCCCTAAGGTAGAGTTCTTTTGGCCTGGCAACTAATTTTTATATGCCTTTCCTAAGCATTATCTGGGAACTAAGGAGTGCAATGTAATTCACATGAGACCACATGGTCATTTAATTCCTTCATTCTTCTTCAAATACAAACTGGGAATCTCATCGTAGGCAGGGGTTGAAGTTAATTCCCATGCTTTGCTTTTATCCCTTGTGTCATGACATCCAAAAAATCAAATGCTACATTACTGAATTTAGTCGGCGTTGTTATACAATCTATATAACGTAGATCATAGAGTTTCTTCTTATTTTTTCCTCTTCTCAAATCAATAGATTTTAGAGTTTTAGGATATGCTTTTTATCTCTCACTCTCTTTAAATCATAAGTATCTCACACTTCTTTCGTTTTTCTTTCTTTTAATGTATTATTTCCTGCTGGAAAAAAAAAATAAAAAATTTAATGTGAAAGAATTGATTTTAGGCTAGGAAGTACGGACACCCCATTTGGGGTGTTGAACTAGCTGTGTCAATGTTATAATATTTCAAAAATTGCTTGTATTTCTGTGTTGTATAATTTTTCAGGTGATACATGGATTTTGATATGTTGTCCTTGTTACTTGTTAGTAACACCTAGAAATTGGAGGGTGAGTGGTGACCCCGTTTTGAATTAGCAAAAACTGGGATTCTTTAAGCTGTAGGGGTGTTTTTGGATGGGCAACCTGGAAAGGAAATCCTAACATTCCTTTAGCGCATTGATTTGGAGCAACTGAACTAACCCATAAGGCTGCTGATTGACTTACTCAGTTGACTCTATTAATGTTTGAACACGCCTTCATATTATAATGACTAATTCTTGGGCACCGAGTGAAGCGAGTTCAGATCCAACCCAAAAACTTGTCAGTGGCCGTGGACTAAATCAATTCAGGGCCCTGCTTGCGATCTTTTGGGCTTCGAAAAAAGAGAAACAATTTTATAAAAATCACACGAAGTTACAGTTTAGCTGAGCATAGGTGGTAAACAAGCCAAGTTTAGCCGAGTAGTGCATGTTTGAGCTTGGCTCATCAGTAATAATCAAATACTAAAGCTTGGCTCAAGCTCGAGACAAGCCTGAAGACAATGTTTGAACTCGAACTCATGAGAAAGCCAAATAGCTTGAGCTTGAATTGGCTTAGTTTGATTAATTAATCAAGCCAAGCTCGAGCTTAATATCAAAGTCAAACTTGAGATCAAGTCAAGCTTTTTAGCTTGGGATCCAACAAACCGGAAATCAAAATGATTTTGCTATATCAAATAAACTACAATGCAAAAAAACTATAAAAATATATAGAAAATTTTCCAAACATGGAAATTTACCTATGGTGAGTGGAAATCAAGATGATTTTGCTATATCAAACAAACTCCAGTGCACAACAGCTATAAAAATATATAGAAAATTTTCCAAACATGGAAATTTACTTATGGTGAGTGAAGGTTGAGAATGTCTTGGAGGTAGATAGCAAAGATGGTAGTGATGCCAAATACGATGCCATTGCTTAAGCTCTTTGCACACCCACTAGAACCCTTAGATTACATGGTGATTCGGTGATTTCAACTGTTTTCCCTCTCTTTTCTCCCCTTTTGAATTCTGGCAGAGTTTTCTCAAGTATTTTTACTTCAATTGACTGTGGCTGAGTGTCTTTCACTGTTAACTGCTTACCCTTTTATAGTGCCATCATAGGGTTTCTAGCATACCATTAATTCCCCTCATTTGCTCTTCTGGGTACCAAAACCAATGTTGTGTCAGCAACATTGGTGGCTGGTCCCTTCCTCATTCTTCATTATCTTCTTCTTTTGAGGTTCCTTCTTCAAAAGCCTCTAACTGACTTTCCCATTCTGGGGGGGTCCTATAAGGCTGACCTTTGTTCTTTCCTTCTCCAAGGCTTCTAGATTCCACTTTTTCAGACCCACATTTTGGCTGCTTTCCCTTTTGTCATTTTCCCCAAGTAAGCTGATTTCTTTCTGCCAGGCTGAATGATCTTCATCCACCTTCCTTCATGTTTCTTCTTCCTGGGTTCCCCGAGGTACCAGACTTTTACTCATGAGTTGTTGGTTCCTAAGCCTTCTAATCCCTTTTCTGCATCATTGGGTGGTTGATATGGACATATTTGTTCTAGTTCCTTGTATTTCTTGGCATGCTCCTTTGAACTGTCTTAATCCCAACCTGTCTCGAGGATCCCAAGCTTTTGGGAATCCCTAGGTATCCTAGCCTAGTTCTTTTCCTGAGTTCCCCAGCGATTTTTCTGACCTTTGAGGGCTGGGTTGGGCTTTTTCTTTCTTTTGTTTCATGAGGTTCGAAACTTGCCTATTCATGGATTTGGGTCCCTCCTTATGGACCCTTAATGGGTTTGGACCTCTCTTCCTTTTTTCTTTATTGAAAGCCCAAATTTTTTGCTTTCCTAGACTTCAATCCTTTGCGTTGTTTTGGGCCTTGATTCAACATTGTGATTTTTTGGACCTCAACACCTCCATGTTCGCAAAATTTTAAGAAAAATAAAGATCAATAGCTATGTTATCAATAAATTGTTTAAATTGTAAATTTTTGTAGTTTAAAATTAAGCATAAAATATAAGCTTATAAATCATATAGTAAATAATATCTGATTGATACAAAATTTGACTTGTGTATTAAGAACATAAAGAATATGTAGTTCAACTGTTAGATTTTTAAAATATGTAGTAATATCTATTTTATTAAGCAAGGTTGTAACATAAAATTCCAACTCACCTTCAATAAAAAGATATTTTATAAGATTGTAGTCTACAACTACAACTAATTTTGTAATTAAACTTTATCATTTTTTTTTACACACAATTTTTAGTAAAAACACATAGTGTTTTACACACCCAAAAAAAAAAAAAAAAAAAAACCCTTAGGATTAAAACCCATTTCATCCTTTATGTTTGAGATAGTTCACAGTTTCTTTTTAAACTTTAAAATCAAGCAATTCTCCCCTTAGTATTTTGGAAAAGATCAAATATGTAATATTGTTATTCTTTCAATTAAACCCTAATGAAAGTTTATGATTTTTAAAATATTACATTGTGTAAAGTCTAAAATACTCCTACTAAATTTTAACATTCCAAAAATTTTCTTAATGTATTTTGAGTTTTACATGATAGTAATAATTAGAAAGTTGGACATATGGTGTTTTATTTATTACCTAAATAACATTGATTTTTAAGGTTTAAATCTTCGAAACTTATGATTTATCTAATGGAAAATTCGAAACACATGCCTTTTGTTATCTTTTTTTTTTCCTCGCCTAAAATGGGTGTTCATTAAAAACTAAGCTAGCTAAACATTGTACCTAGATTCATGTAGAATGATAAAGAAAAAAGTATGAATGAAAATTTTTTCATTGTGTATGGTTAAAGGTTTTTGATGAAAGGGTTCAATTGTAGCATATGACATCTTTCATTATGAAAATTTAAATATTGTAACAATATTTTAGCAAAACTCAGTTGCTTATTGTTGGAAAATGATAATATTCGTTATCATTCTTAGAAGTTTTTAGTGAGTGGATATTGTCATTAGCAAATAAGTACTAAGAAACTGTGGGGCCCAAATATTTGGCAATCCCAGCCCACTCCATATCGGGCCCAAGATCCACGCCGAGAAGAGTGCGGAATCCGAGGATAAGTAGGAGAGGCCCAAATCATCAAGGGACTTCGCTGAGGATGCCCACGTCCTCGGCAAGCTGACATTGAAGGAAGGAAGCTGTCACTCACCCATTAAATGCACGCCACCAACACTCTGGCCGCATTAATGGTGAATTGACCAGCAAACAGTAATGCCTTGATTACTTCAACTAACAGAAAGCCTGCAAAGGCAGCTGATGGGACGAGCCCTTAGACACAAGTTCAGATGGCCGACAGGTGGACGGCAGAAATCAACTGAACAAGACTATATAATAGATAGAACCCCCAAAGTAGTGGAGGTTGGCCCTTCATGGGGGAAGTGAGGGGGTTTTTTGGGTGTTCAAGGATAACCCTTGTGTTTATTGGTTCTAAGGAAAGAGCTCCTCAGACTGGGCCGAGAACGAACTCTCCTTAAGAACACTCAGTCAAATCTTTGTTATTATTCTTGTAAACCCGCGTCGACTGTTATCTTCCTTGCTAGTGCCTAATTCTTTTATCCACTCGTTACAAATTTATTGTACGGGGGTCGCTCGAAACGGGTCCTTACAATTGGCGCCGTCTGTGGGAAGGACTTGTGCATTAGCAAGCGCGACGGTTGGTGTGAAAAGATTAAGAGCAACATTTTTTTTTTTTCAAAAAAAATATACACACAGCCAAGGGCAACATATTCATTCAGAAGGCAACCATCACAAAAAATCGAAAAGATGCAAGAAGTAAAAGAAATAAAATGGGGCTACTTCTTCATTAATATTGAAGAGAAATTACATTTTACAGCAGATGCTCATGCAAGTTTATTCTAAAGCTAACTATAAGGATAGATGTCTATGCAGGCTTGTTCTAAAGCTAACTACAAAGAAAAACGCCTAAATAGGCTTGTGCTAAAGCCAAAAGAAAAGGAAAGGGTGAGAGGCCTAGGCAGGCTTGTTTTAAAGCCAAGCCCAGTAGTGGAGGGAAAGGTGGAAACAGACCTATGTTAGGGCCGTCCACAGCTCCCCAACCACCACTTGCAGTGGAAGGAAGGAGAAGGAAGAAGAGGCCGCGGCGCATGACGGTTCTACCTCACGGTTCCACCTGGTTTCCCTCCCAATCCCACAACAACTGAGAGCCGACGAATCACTACCAGCTTGGAGGGCTGACAGATCCAAACCCAGAGGAAGGACGTTACGTTTCTTTTGAATCCCCCTCCAAATAGCAAGGGGAGCCCCATTTCTGGCTAGGTTGAAAAGAAGGAAGATCTTCGGCCTCTGCCTACTCCGCCTCCGTCGTGTTGTCCAGAATCGGAGTGACATCTTTGGCTCCTGAAAGGGGCTCAGCTTCCTGGTCACCGCTCCTTCCCAATGCCATTTCATCTTGTAAGGCACAGGTTACTGTTCTGGCAAGGCTCTTGAGATACCTAGAAAATGGGGTGTTTGTTTTGAACTCAATTGTTGGTGAAGTTTGAAGAAAGAGTCACCCCAAAATGCCTTATATAGAAGGCAAAAATCGGCGAGAGCCAGCCTACATAAAACCCTAAAGAGAAATTACTGGATGAATTAACTCCACCCAATTTCCAAGAGGCTTATCAGCCGCTGGATCCTCGTAAATCCGCAAAGATATTAATGAGGAGGCGTCTTGCGAACCGAAACGTCAAGCGCGTTACTCGAATAACCTAAAAGACGCCTCGTAATCAGAAGAGGCATGCCAAACGAAGGGGCTAAACCAAAGAAGAGTCCTCCCTCGACGGAGCAGGCTCGAGGCCGCTGTCACTCCAAGGACAGACTCCCCAATGTTGAGGATGAGCCCCCTAACTCCAAGCAGTCAAGAAAAACTAGGTGCTAGACAGAACCAAGGTCTCGCATGGTCCAAGGACCCAAACCTGTAGGGAAACTAGTCACTTCAGAAGAGCCAAGTGCTGGACAGAACCAAGGTCTTGCATGGTCCTCAGACTCAAGCCTATGGGGAAACCAGTTACTGAATGAAGAACCAAGTACTGGACAGAACTAAGGTCTTGCATGGTTCTCGGACTCAAGCTTATAGGAAAACTAGTTACTGAAAGAAGAACTAAGTGTTAGATAGAATCTAGGCCTTGCATGGTCCTCGGACTCAAGCCTTTGGGAAAACTAACTACTCGAAAAAGAACTAGGTGCTAGACAGAACCGAGGTCTTGCATCGTCCAAGGACCCAAATCTGTGGGGAAACTAATCACTTCAGAAGAGCCAAGTGCTGGACAGAACCAAGGCCTTGCGTGGTCCTCGGACTCAAGCCTATGGGGAAACCAATTACTGAAAGAAGAACCAAGTGCTGGACAGAACCAAGGCCTCGCATGGTCCTCGAACTTAAGCCTATGGGGAAACAAGTTACTGAAAGAAGAACTAAGTGTTAGACAGAACTTATGCCTTGCATGGTCCTCGAACTCAAGCCTCTGGGGAAACTAACTACTCGAAAAAGAACTAGGTTCTAGACAGAACTGAGGTCTTGCATGGTTTAAGGACCCAAAACTGTCGGGAAACTAGTCACTTCAGAAGAGCCAAGTGTTGGATAGAATCAAGGCCTTGCATGGTCCTCGAACTCAAGCCTTTGGGGAAACCAGTTACTGAAAGAAGAACTAAGTGATAAACAGAACCTAGGCCTTGCATGGTCCTCGGACTCAAGCCTCTAGGGAAACTAACTACTCGAAAAAGAACTAGGTGCTAGACAGAACCAAGGTCTTGCATGATCCAAGGACCCAAACTTGTGGAGAAACTAGTCACTTCAGAAGAGCCAAGTACTGGACAGAACCAAGGCCTTGCATGGTCCTCGGACTCAAGCATATGGGAAAACCAGTTACTGAAAGAAGAACTAAGTATTAGATAGAACCTAGGCTTTGTATGGTCCTTAGACTCAAGCCTCTGGGAAAACTAACTACTCGAAAAAGAACTAGGTGCTAGACAGAACCAAGGTCTTACGTGGTCTAAGGGCCCAAACCTGTGGGGAAACTAGTCACTTCCAAAGAGCCAAGTGCTGGACAGAACCAAGGCCTTACATGGTCCTCGGACTCAAGCGTATGGGGAAACTAGTTACTGAAAGAAGAACCAAGTGTTAGACAGAACCTAGGCCTTGTATGGTCCTCGGACACAAGCCTCTAGAGAAACTAACTACTCGGAAAAGAACTAGGTACTAGACAAAACTAAGGTCTTGCATGGTCTAAAGACCCAAACCTATGGGGAAACTAGTCACTTCAGAAGAGCTAAGTGCTGGACAGAACCAAGGCCTTGCATGGTCCTCGGACTCAAGCTTATGGGGAAACCAGTTACTGAAAGAAGAACTAAGTGTTAGACAGAATTAAGGCTTTGCATGGTCCTCGGACCCCAGCCTACGGGGAAACTAGTCACTTCAGAAGATCCAAGCCAATGGAGAAATCATCTCCCCACGAAATACCAAGTGTTAAGTAGAGCCAAGGTCTTGTGTGTTCTTCGGCGTTAAACCTATGGGGAAACTAGCTGCTTCAAAAGAATCCAAGTACTAGACAGAACCAAGGTCTTACATGGTCTAAGGACTCAAACCTATGGGGAAACTAGTCACTTTAGGAGGATCTAAGCACTGGACAGAACCAGGGTCTCGTATTGACCACGGGCCCAAACCTACGACGAGGTTGACCATTTTGGTACTAGTAGTGAGCACTGCAGGGGACGATATTCAATGTAGTCGGTTGAAGCGCAATTGAAGTCAGAATCGTGCAAGTAATGTGTGTGTGTATATATATATATGTATAATATACTAACAAGCAAAACGAATAAAAGGAAATAAAATGTGCACTTTACTGAGTCTTAAAAAAAAAAAAAGGGATTATACAAGGCAAACGCGCCATTACAATGCTAAAAAAATAAAAAAAAATAAAAAAAAAATAAAAAATAAAAAAAAAAAAAGAAGAAGAAGAAGAAAAACAAGGCAAAGGCGCACACGGAAGATCATTCTTTCAGCTCCATCTCAACTCTCCCCTCAGGGGATTAGGTAGAGGAGGTCTCAGAATCCCTGTGGCCCTCGCTTGGGACTGAAGCCGGGGGAGGGTCAGTTGGGTGGGATACCTCCTCAACAAGAGGTGCTTGGACATCGGCTAAGGGGTCCGCAGTCTCCCCAGGCGTATCAGTGATGGGACCCTTGCTTGCCTCAACGGCCTCAGAAGGATCAACTTCCTTGGTTGGCTCGCCTGAAGTAATGGCAGTGGGCACACCTTCCTCAGAAACAACCCCAGTGCCCTCGGCAGCCACCTCGGCCTCAGAATTTGAAGGGGCGACCTCACGAATGGCATGGGGATAGTACACATTCTCTGCCTTCCACAGGTCGGACGAGGCCTCAACCCCAACCTGTGTAAGGGCCTCATTCCAAACCTGGGAGCAGTAAAGTCTGCACACCCTAAGCATTTGGGCTCTAAGGCTGTCTTTTGTTTCAGTCGCCCCTGCCTCATAGGCAGCCTGCGCTACCCTGTCTTTAGAGGCCTCAGTTTCGACCTCGGCAGACTCAGTCTCTTCCTTGGTTTTCAGAGCCTCATCCCTGGCAGACTCCGCAGCGCCTCTATCCTTATCCGCCTCAAGCACCCTCTCCTTCAGGGTTGCGATCTCCTCTCTGGCTATCCTTAGCTGATCCGCTACCTTGAGCAAGCTCTCCATTTGATCTAGAGCCAATTTTTCAGCGGCAGCAAGGGCCGTCTCAGCGACGTCTCGAGCCGCCTTCATCTCCTCCAATTGGTCTATCGCCTTCTTGAGATCGGCCTTGGAAGCGTTGAGAGTCCGCACGGCTTCCAACAGCTTGGTATGCTCTGAGCCTACGTCCTTGCTCTGGCTACTGGCCATATCCTCCAACCTGAAGGTAGCCTGGATAGCCTGCCAATTGAAACCAATACGCAGCAGATAAGGAGCCAAAGAACGGAGAGTTAAGAAAATCACAAGCAATCAAAAAGCTTACCATGCCCAAGTATTGCTTAAGGCCAGGAAGACCTTCTTGCTCCTCAAAGCCTCCAGCTGGGCTATGTCCGTAGGAAGTAACAAGGACCACCCCAATGCGTTAGCCACATGCGCACCCTCGCCCCCTTGAGGGTTCCTTAGGAAGGCGTCATCCGTCAGGGACTTCCCTTGGAGCATGGGGATAGGAAGCCAAGCTTAGGCCCCGGCCTGGATAGAGGCCTGCTTCTCTTGACCTCAGCGCCCTATCCTCAGCTATTTTGATGGCGGCTAAGTATCGCCACCACCTTGGGGAGGATCAGACTCTTCTCCCCCCTAGTTCTCTTGCCTTTGTCCTTCTTCTGCGGAAGACTAGTGGGCTTGGACCCAGACGTCGAACTTTGTTGGGGTGGGGGAGGAGGAAGCTCGAAAGAAGGAAGCTCGTGAGTAGACTTCCCCGGTGCGTCCCCCCCTGGCTGCCCCTCGATCAGTGCCAGCAAGCTCTTCTGAGGCCGCTTCTTGAAACTCATCTTCGACTGAGGAATGGCTCCTTCGGATAGAAAGTCTACTTCAGTTAAACTGGGGTCACCCAAATCACTAGAAGGGTCCTCGGGTGAATGGGGCTGGTCGAACACGCCGAACTCGTCCCCGGATAGACCTGAGTCACAACCTCCTCTTCCCCTTCCGCCTCGAAAACTTGAGCCGATGAAGAAGTACCTGCCAACGGTATGCCCTCGGGAATGGGAGACCCTTCGGGGATCAAAAATCCGTTCTCGACTACGGTGATGCTACACAGCCGAGGATCTCTAGCTCAGATCACGAGCTTCGGAGCCGAAAATGATTTTTGGAGCGAGTCGTAGCCTAGGACCACGTGGGCGGCTCTAACTTGGTTGTCGTCTTTATTCATAAAGATCTCCAACCTCAGCACCTTCTCCAAGTCTTCCTTATTAACCTGGCCAAAATGACGCTCAAAAGCTCGCGGATCTGCATAGAAGAAAGCAAGTCCCTGTCAAAAACCAAGCGAAGCAAGACACTAAAGCACAAAGAACTAAACGCTTTCCTAATCTGGATGCCCCATCTGGTGTACCTTCACTGTTGGGCAAGGAAAGCCCTCGTGCCACTCCCCGGATTCAATGAGGAAGTCTTTGTTCAGACCCTTGCTGGAATCGGGGAGGCACTGGATGAGATGGACCCTATCGTCCCTCGTCCTCATGTAATAAGACTTCTCCTTCAGGCGTTGGAGTTTGTAGCACCAATTTACATTATGATGGGTTAGCCTCAGCCCCATCTTCTCATTCAAGGCATCCACACAACCTAAGATCCTAAATACATTAGTGGCACACTAAGTGGGAGATAAGCTGAAGTGCCTAAGATAGTCCCTCATCACCGGCTCCATGGGAGTCCTCATTCCACCCTCCAGAAAGGCGATTATAGGAATCGCCACATTACCCTCTTTCCTCTTCGAACTCCACCCCCCCTCTCTGCAGTACCTCAAACCCACTATATCGGGGATCCTATAATTAGCGACGAATTTGTCCATTGACTCCTCAGACTCAACTAACTTCTTAAGCCTACCCATCCTAAAGAACTAACAAGGAACTCAAGCGAACAGTATGAACCAGAGAGAGAAGAAGACTTACAGAAATAAGGGAAAGCTCCTCGGGCAGGCTTTTTGTGCTAAAGGGAGTTACAAGTACAGTTGGAGATGTGACCGAATTCGGAGTATGTGCACAAGATCTTTGTGGAATTAAATGAGTGCGCTGCGGAAAAGTAAGTTTTGAACGGATCTACTTCATTCAATATTGATAACATGCATAAAGTAAATTTCAGAATTTGAGAACAAGAGATCGTACCTTGAAGCGGTGAATTACAAAACCAAAGATTGAAGCACTTGGGAATACTCTTAATCTTCACTCCAATTCCACTAATCGCCCAAGATGTGTGGTCTCTCAAATTGGTGACAAAGGGATGACTAGTGAGTACCAAAAACTCACTTCCACACCATTACTATGATGTTTTTCTTACCAATAATTTTCTGTACGTTTTTCCCTTTGTATCTAACCAATATATCTAATTGGGCTGGCCTTTTGGGCCTTACCAATTGGGCTTAGGTATGTGGCTTGGAGTGGGACCAAAAGGGACCAATAAGACACTAGCTCCAATGGGCCTTGGGCTTTTCTGTCAACTCTTGACAAGTCCAAAGTTACCATTAACTATATTTAATACCACTATATAAATATAGTTGCACTCTAGGTCTTATCTATATATTATATCCCAAGACTTTATTATACATGCAACCCCTTCATAAAATATTCGTAGTAATACAAAGTTATTAATATAGACTGCTACTTTGTAAATTACTACATCTTGATTCTTGAGTACCCGGTTTAATCCTTTAATGTTATTCATTATATATTCATGAAATCCAATTCCATAAATATATACTTTAGTAACTACTTACTAAAGTGGTTAGGCCTAACTCTCTGAATAACAAACTCATTAAACTTATCTCAATGGAATACTTTATATCTCTATTAAGAGACTATGAATTCCATCTTGAGAATACATGTTCCATCAACACTTAATGTGGCTGCCCAACATACTGAGGTTTTGACCATTACTTTAGATCTCACTCCTAATATATCAAAGCAACCTACATCTTATGATCAGGTCCATTATTCTCTCAGGATTAAGAGTTCATGCAAATACAAGTCATGAAATTTAATATTAATTTGACAGTCCTTAGGCAAATAATAAATCTCATGGCGGTCCAATTCAATATGTCTTAACTCTTAAAACATATTAACACATCAACTAGAAGTCTCCACTTCCATGATCAAGACAAATCATCGTAGTTGATATGTTATAGTCTTCGCAGATGAAATGCCCAATTTCATCACCGACTACGAACTATAATTCTGAGTTTACAAAGAACTTGTGATTTATATTTTCTGTGACTCTTCACATAAATCACATACTATGCATCTCATGGACTATATGATAATGTTCGAATATTCATGTTACCATTATTTCAGATAATAATAAAACAAATTTATTAAACATAATATTAAGTCATACATAATGTCAAACACAATGTCACACTTAATATCATACATAGCATCTTACAATAGGATTTAAGGGCACCAATCCTAACAGATCTCTTGGATGCAAAAGTGAAAGGACAAATCAGTTCAACTGGGTATTTATACCCCATATTAAAAATAACCGTAAGGGCTTTCCAGCCCAATGAGCCAGGAGCATCTCCACCGTCCATTTATCATCATACCGTTAAACGTGGAGGACACAGAGCCGCTGAAATTTAATGAAGGCACGCTCCAAATACTGAAACGCTAGGAACGTCCCCAGGGCAGTTGAAAGGATTGCGACACTAACAGAAAGACAAGGCTCGACAGACCAGGACATAGGCCTGAGAACATCAAAATCCTCCTCCTCGCCCGAGAGGCCGGGCAACAGAATTTTGAGGGGCTATTATGGGGTCCAAATATTTGGCAACCCCGGCCCACTCCATATTGGGCCCAAGATCCACGCCAAGGAGAGTGCAGAATCCGAGGATAAGTAGGAGAGGCCCAAATCATCAAGAGACCTCGCTGAGGATGCCCACTCCTCGGCAAGCCGACATTGAAAGAAGAAAGCTGTCACTCACCCATTAAATGCACGCCACCAACACTCTGGCCGCATTAATGGTGAATTGACCAGCAAACAATGATGCCTTGGTTACTTCAACTAACAGAAAGCCTGCAAAGGCGGCTGACGGGACGAGCCCTCAGACACAAGTTCAGATGGCCGACAGGTGGACGACAGAGATCAACTAAACAAGGCTATATAATAGATAGAACCCCCAAAATAGTAGAGGTTGGCCCTTCATGGGAGAAGTGAGGGGGTTTTTCAGGGTGTTCAAGGACAACCATTGTATTTATTGGTTCTAAGGAAAGAGCTCCTCGGACTGGGCCGAGAACGAACTCTCCTTAAGAGCACTTAGTCAAATCCTTGTTATTATTCTTGTAAACCCACGTCGACTGTTGTCTTCCTTGTTAGTGCCTAGTCCTTCTATCCACTCTCTACAAATTTATTGTACGGGGGTCGCCCGAAATGGGTCCTTACAGAAACTATTATAATAAAATAGACATTCGTATGTTAAATAGCTACCTAAACTTTATGTGTGAAATACATTTTTTTATGTATATAGTTTCATTCTTCTTCAAATAGAAATTTTATCTTAATTTTCTTACTTAAGAGGTAACATTTTCCTTACACGTGCGATTCTAACTAGTATATATAAAAGGATGAAGAAATATAATTAAAGAAACTTTAAAAAATTATATGTTGTATATATGAATCAAGATGGAATGACATAATGAAGAAATGTTAAATTATTAATTTAATACTCTTAACTATTGGTTAAAGTTCAATTTGATTTTTCAATTATTGTTTCTTAATTTAATCACTCAGTTATTAATTGTATTAAGTTAGCTTTTTAGCTTTTTAAAGCAGGTCAACACTTAGGGCCTGTTTTGATTGAGGGGAAGGGAGGGAGAGTAGAAGGAAGTAGAGTATAGTTAGATGAAAATAGACTAATTTTAAGTCAATTCTACTCTACTCTACTGCCCCTCCCTCCCCCATAATCCAAACAGGCCATTAAAATTCCTTAAAAATAAACATGGCTTAATGATTAAAGAAATAAGGTAAACCCCAGAGATGGCCTAAGATTGGTAGAAATTAGTCAAGGAAAGGTGAAATTCTTATTTATTACTCTCCTCAAGCTGGTCAGGGATCAAAGGTTCTTGAATGGAGTTACAACTTGTAGTATGGTTCTTCCCTCTTTCTCTCTCCTCTTTTTTTTTGGTCCCCCTCAAGTAGGATATTCCTTGCTTTTATAGCCATTTGAATCACGTCTCAGCCTTCCACTTAAAGGGTTGTTAGTCTTTTTTTAGATACTTGTCCCATCACTGCCTTGCTAGTGGTGGTAGAGTAGGATATAAGTTGTGAAGGCATTGTCCAAGAGTCATTTTGCCATTAATGCGGCAAGCTGAGTTGTTGCTAAGCATTTAATGCGGAAGTGATGAATGCTTTATTCGAAAATTTTCTCCCTCTTTTATTCGTACGCCACCATGGCCCTCCTCATCTCCCAATCTCATAGCTCTTACGGCCTACTCCCTGTTTCCCGAGGAGCAACTATTCCTTATACTTCCTTGAGCAAGCTGCAACCCTCGATCTTTCTAATTTGTCGACTACTTAGATTGTCTTGATTGGGCTGGGCCTGGTTAAATGAACAATTGGGCCCACTTACTCCTCAGTTTGATATTGTCAAGGGTTCCTTCTCTTCAGGCTTCCCCCCCCCCCCCCAACAATAAAATCAATTCTTAAATTTTTTTAACAATTTTTTTTAATAAAAAAATAGATGATATAACACATGAGGTACACATTAAAAGGTAATTATGGAAAATATAGACACAAAAACTAAAATTAATTCTTTTAAAATTTAAACAAGAAGGCTCAACGACAACATTAATTTAAGTTTTTTATTTTTATAATTCAATAATTTTGGGAAGTGGTCTGAACCCTAAACATTTTTATTAGAAATATTAAAATGTATCAATTGAACTATAAGACTCTTAGGAACATTGATTTATTTTAATAGTTGAAAATTTAATTAAGGTAGTTAGTAGTTGAAGGATGAAATTGAATTTTACCAAATTAATAATTTAATCGTGAAGAAATGGATTTAGAATTTCATTTTATTGTGTTTCAAACTTTATAAGCAAAATAAATTATGGCAAACATCAAAGCGATTAGTAATATCAGGGTCATCATAATTAACCAAGAGACCAGGAAATGGGTGTGACTTTTCATATATTCTGAGACTAGGACCAAAGTATTCTTCCCAGTCAAGCTGAACAAATACATTATCACCTTCATCAATCTTTTTTAGATCAAGAATAATAGCTGTAACAAGTTTATTGAAATATTCGAACCATAGGTCAGAAGACCTACCTCTCATGCCCTACACGCTCTCCTAGCTTAAACGAGCCTTACTGTTCAGTTCTCGAAATTCACTTTACGTCTAAGGTGGCGCCAACGACTGGAAGAAGGGGACACAACAACAGAGTATCAAATGTTCAGACAGACACGGACAAACAGTAGCGACACAACAACACTATAACTGGCCAGAAAAGAGATGGCTTTGATACCATAAAGGGGGAAGGGACGCAGTGCTGAAGGCGGAAGCACAGAGATTATAAAGGAAAGAGTGAAACTAAGATAATGAAAATAAGGCGGTAGAACCATCCAAGCAGTATATATCAAAATAATTTAAAGTAATTAAAGAAATTTAGATCCGTCCAAGGTGGCAGTAGCAACAACAATATATGAAATAAAAATAACTGAAAGTACTTGTTTATTGAAAGTAGAACAATAACTTATAGAAGTAGTCTCAAGCTACAAGGTTAAGAAGCATGATACAGAGTTACAGGTTACAGGTGGCTGAAATAGGTTACTAATCAGTAGAAGGAGCATCAGAAGGATAACCATCAAAAGGATCCCATAGTGGAGAATCATCAAAGTCATGATCATGGTAGATAGCATATTTACCACATAATCCGCAATAAATTAGTGGTTCAAAAACATGAGTTTTTCTGGGAGTAATAAGACTTCTTAGATTGCAGTGGTCTCTATTTGATACATCAACATAAGCTTTAGCATATGGTCTTGGGACAAAAACAGAAATCCGATCTGTGCTACCTATGAAGTGATAATCTTGCCATAGGTTTTGAGCCACTTCTCGAATTTGGTTGCCAAAATAACTTGTCCAACATTCAGTAAGAGCAAAAGAACTTTTAGGGATAAGTGGGAATTCCCTTTTAGCCATTGCCCCTGGTGAGTATGACCATTGATGAGAACGAGATGCTTAGATGGCTAGACATTCATCCAGTTGTCTCTTTCCCATATTGGCAAGGTACTACAACATCTGATAGAAACAATGGGACTAGCAAATTCCTTAATAGCAAACTGAATAATTTGAGGAAGCTGGCTAGCTTGTCTATGGCTTGTCAATTTAATAAATCTAATGAAACCATATTCAAACATTTGGGAAAGCCAATTAGGATCTCCGGCTTCATCGCCTTCCTCAGAATTATCTTCTGAATCATCATCATCAAAGCGATTAGCAATATCAGGGTAATCATAATTAACCAAGAGACCAGGAAATGGGTGTGACTTTTCATATATTCTGAGACTAGGACCAAAGTATTCTTCCCAATCAAGCTGAACAAATACATTATCACCTTCATCAATCTTTTCTGGATCAGGAATAGTAGCTGTAACAAGTTTATTGAAATATTCGAACCATAGGTCAGAAGACCTAAACATAGCATTGCTTTCCAGAATACGTAGTTGTATATCTGTTGGCAAGTTGGCAACAACACTTCTTAATAGAGATTGAGTCTTAAGACTCAATCTAGCATAATCAGTGCCCATTATAGTCATTTTATCTTTGGAATAGATTTCCTCTTTGCCAAAGAGTTGACTAATATGTGTGTTATTTGTAATATTTAGGTGGCTCACAAGGTTGGTATTAAAAGCCACATTTTCTGAAGTAAGGTTAACAAGGTAACTTCTAAAGGAATCATTTTCAGCAACAATGTTAGCATAATCACTCATTAGGGTTTCATTATGGGTAGTAAGGTTAACAAGGTGAATCTCAAGGGCTTGAAGTGTTTCATAGAAACGGATATGGTCATTTAGGGTGAAGGAAGCATTGAGATTATCAAGGATAAATTTAACAGAATCAGGTAATTCACTGTAGGTTCCATTATGAATTTGCAGATTTTTGGATTAAATCTCTTGTAAAGCAATAATCATATCATCACTGGAAAATGTCGCCTCCGCTGGGACACATTCCTGAAAGGATGTTGATCCACTAGGTTTTACCCTAGAAGATGCGCCTTCATGCATTTTAAAAGGTTGTCCCGCTGGGAGCCTTTTGTTTTGGGAATAGTCCTGTGTAGGAGCTTTTCCCTTGTTTTTCCTCTCTGCTGAGGGAGCCATAATAGTAATCCACTTACTAGTGGTATAAATATTATTATCCCACTTATTAGTGGTAATAGTATTTGTATTCCACTTACTAGCGGTAGTTATATTGACAGCAGCATTGGTAGTGATAGTAGCAGTATCAGTATTATGCTCCTTGTCCTTCAATGAAGCATTGATAGTATTAAGACAAGCTGTATTGGTTGTCAATATAGTGTCAAAATTATTACCTTGAAGTATTCTCTTCGAAAGGAAGGATTTTCTGCTAGTATAATGTTTTTTATTAATGTGGGGCTCAAATATTTGGCAACCCCGGCCCACTCCATGTCAGGCCCAAGGTCCATGCCGAGGAGAGTACCAAATCCGAGGATGAGTGGGAGAGGCCCAAGTCATTAAGTGACTTCGCCGAGGATGCTCACGTCCTCGGCAAGCCGACATTAAAGAAAGGAAGCTGTCATCCACCCATTAAATGTACGCCACCAACACTTTGGCCACATTAATGGTGAAATGACTAGCGAACGGTGATGCCTTGGTTACTTTAACTAACAGAAAGTATGCAAAGGCGGCTGATGGGACAAACCCTCAGACACAGGTTCAGATGGCCGACAAGTGGACAGTAGAGATCAACTGAACAAAACTATATAATAGATTGAACCCCCAAAGTTGAGGGGGGGTTTTTTCCTTCGGTTTTGGGAGGTGAAAGGGTTTTTAGGCCATTCTAGGGCAACCATTGTATTCATTGGTTCTGAGGGAAGAGCTCCTCGGACTGGGCCGAGGAGGAACTTTCCTTATAACACTTAGCCAAATTCCAATTATTGATCTTGTAAACCCTCATCGATTGTTGTATCTTTCGTTAGTGTCTAGTACTTCTACCCACACTTTACAAATTTATTGTACAGGGGTCGCTTGGGCTCAGGTTAACCCATCCCCAAGAGGGAGGTGTCCGAACCGGGTCCGTAAAATTGGCGCCATCTGTGGGAAGGACTTGTGCATTAGCAAGTGCAACGGTTGGTGTGGAAAGATCAACAACAACACTTCTTTCAAGTTCAAAAAAAAAAAAAAAAACAATACAAGCAATGGCAACATACTCATTCAGAAGGCAATCATCACAAAGAAATGAAAAGGTGCAAGAAGTAAAAGAAATGAAATGGGGCTACTTCTTTATTAATTAAAGAAAGGTTACATTATATAACAAATGCCCAAGCAGGCTCGTTCTAAAGCTAACTACGAAGGTAAACGCCCAAACAGGCTTGTGCTGAAGCTAAAAGGAAAGAAAAGAAAAGAGAGGCCAAGGCAGGCTTGTTTTAAAACCAGGCCAAGCATGGAGGAAGAGGTGGAGACAGACCTATACTAAGGCCGTCAACAGCTCCCCAACCACCACTTGCGGCGCTCTGAAGGAGAAGGAAGAAGAGGCTACGGCGCATGACGGTTCCACCTCAAGGTTCCTCCTGATTTCCCTCTCAATCCCACGACGACTAGGAGCTGGCGAATCACTACTAGCTTGGAGGGCCGGTAGATCCGGACGCGCAGGAAGGACGTTACGTTCCTTTTGGATCCCCCTCCAAACAGCAAGGGGAGTCCCATCTCTAGCTAGGTTGAAGAGAAGAAGGATCTTCGGCCCCTGCCTACCCCACCTCCAATGTGATGTCCAGGATCGGAGTGGCATCCTCGGCTCTTGAAGGGGGCTCGGCTTCCTTGTCACCGCCCTTCCCCAGGGCAACTTCATTTCGTGAGGCACAAGCTACTATTCTGGCAAGGCCCTTGGGATGTCCAGAAAGCAGAGTGTTTATGAGATTTGAACTCAAGTGTTTGTGAGAATTGAAGAAGGGATCACCCCAAAATGCCTTATATAGAGGGCAAAAACTAGTGAAAGCTAGCCTGCACAGAATCCTAAGGAGAAATTATTGGAAGTATTAACTCCACCCAATTTCCAAGGGGCTTATCAGCCGCTGGATCCTCATAAATCCGCAAGGATATTAATGAGGAGGCGCCTCGCGAACCGAAGCGTCAAGCACGTTACTCGAATAGCTCAAAAGACGCCTTGTAACCAGAAGTGGCATGCCGGGCGAAGGGGTTAGACCGAAGAAGAGTCCTCCCTCGGCGGAGCAGGCTCGAGGCCGCTATCACTTTTAATATTTTTAACTTCATGTTTTAGTTCAATAATTTCTTGTTTGACAACAGAAATTTCATGTTGAAAATCATTAATAGTTAAATCTTTGGATTTCTTTTTAGATTTGTTAAATCTTTCCAAAGTTTCTTCAAAGCTTATAGTGGATTTTAGCTTTTTACCAGTTTCATCTTTTAAAAGGTTTTTCTTAAAGTTATCCAAATATTCTTTTTGTAAAACAAGGTTTTTCATTTGCCCTGTTAATTTTAATAGCAAATTATCATTTTCTTCACTTTTAGTGAGAATATTAACAGATTTAATAACATTACAACAAGAGTCTTTGCATCCAATCTTAATATTAGATGAATCAGAAGATTCAGCAGAGTGATAATTAGAATCGGATGATGAAGAAAAATCCTCTTCCAAGGAATCAGACGGATAATTTTCTTCACTTTTAGTGAGAACATTAACAGATTTAATAACATTACAACAAGAGTCTTTGCATCCAATCTTAATATTAGATGAATCAGAAGATTCAGCAGAGGGATAATTAGAATCGGATGATGAAGAAAAATCATCTTCCAAGGAATCAGACGAAACGTTTGATTTAAGGATTCAGAATTGATCTTCTTGATCTTCATGAGTAATTTTTAACATGTTAAACTTGTTTTTTAGCTTATCAGGTTTTTGTTTACAGTCTTTACTGTAATGACCAGGTTTACCACAGTTGAAGCATTTTCCTTTATTAGGATTCTGCTTAGTAAATCTTTTAGAAATATTTTTCTTTTTGGCATAAAAATCATCAGGTTTATCAAAATTGGTTTTATATTTTTTATATTTTTTATGGTTATAATTTTTGTGAATTTTATCATGTTTTTTACTCTTTTACTTGGAATGAGCAATAGAGGGCAAACCATATTGTTCACAGAAATTACCTATTTCATATTTAGCTTTTCTTTTATTTTTTAATTGATGTTTTAACAATTTTTCATCATTACACATGTTAATACCAAGTTTTTTAATAGTGCTTAATATATCACCATAAGTTAAATTATCAAAGTCAATAAAATCATTATCATCAATTAATTATTGTTTTACCTTATGAGCAAAGATAGAAGGAAGACCATCAATAAAATTTTCTTTCCAATAAGGCTTATGGCAATCTTTCCAGAGCATAACCCTGGAAATAAAAACATCTTGATACCATCTATAATCAGACATAGTAGGGCATCTCAAATTATTCAAGTATTCAGCAATTCGAGATGAAACATTAGAAGGAGTACCAACAAAGTGTTTGAGAATGGTATAAACCAAAGTATTAACACCATCAGGAATACCTCGACCAAGAATTTCATCAAAAATAGGAAGACCTTCATCTTTCTTTTTAACAACATTTTTTATAGATTCTCTGGAATCTTATGTGAGATATGAATCCCACCAGCCACGAAGAGAACCAGAAAAGCCAGTAACAAGCATGTCAACAATATCAGGTTGATTAAAATTATGACCATTAGCATAAGCAATACCAACCATGGACATATGACTCATTTTATTAATCATTTCTTGTTCAGAAAAACCATCAATATTTCATTCATACATTTTATTAGCAGAAACAGAAAATTGAGTTTGAAAAGATCTTTCTTCAAATTGCATATCAGGAGGAGTAGGTTTAGAATACTAGTTTTTAGTAAAAGATAGAGGATTAGGTTTTCCAACAAATCTTTTAATTTCTGGTAGTTTATCTTCAAAAACATTTTCAACAGAAGTAGAAGACAATAATTCAGAATCTGTAGTAATTTCATAAACAGGTTCTGTATCATTTTTTGAAATAGCATGAGTAGTACTGGTAGAAGTACTTTCGGTTTTTACTTTCAAATCAGCAAGCATTTTTTCAACAGCCTCAAGAGTTTTTGTTTGAGGGGATTTGAAAATCATATTTTCTCTTTAACTAGGTAAACTAATCAAAGGCTGCTCAAGTTTTGAAATAGAAACTTTTTCAACATTTTTTGAAATAGTGATTTTCTCATCAAGTTTTTCTTCAATACGGTCAAGCTATTGCCCGATAACATGTAAAGATTCATTAGTAAAATTGTTTTGTTCAATAATGCTAACAACAGGAGTAGCATCATTAGCAATTTTGAAAGGACAGGCCTTCATTTCAACTTTATTACAAGTTATCATAACTGTATCAAGTGGAGGATGAGTGGACCTAATAGTAGAAGTATCAGCTTTAACAAAAGTCTGATTTTTTATCACATTCAAATATTGTTTTGAAATTTCATCTTTTAGGGCATAATAATTTTCTAAAAAGTCAAAAAACAAAATATGTCTATTCAACTATAGTCATAAGAATATGTCCTGACTTCAATTCGAGGATTTTGGAAAATGATATGAAATGAAGCCATTGTCGATGTGAGGGTCGTTCATGTTAACCATCATGGTAACTGAATAAAAATTCTTTGTCCAATTTTGAGTGTAATGATAAGTTAAAATATAATAGTCTTTCTCTATTTTGTTTCAAAGTTTATAAGCAAAAGAAATTAAATGCCTTCCTAGAAAAATAGTCATAAGAATATGTCTTGACTTCAATTCGAGGATTTTGGAACATGATATGAAATGAAGCCATTGTCAATGTGAGGGTCGTTCATGTTAACCATCATGGTAACTGAATAAAAATTCGTTGTCCAATTTTGAATGTAACAATAACTTAAAAGATAATAGTCTTTCTCTATATAAATTAGCAATTAGTAAATCCATGGTAAATCAGTTGCATGTATTTACCTTTTTTTTTTATTTAAGTTGATGTGGTTTTTACGTTATTTATTTTTAATAATTCAATAGTTATAACTTATGATGGAACTGTTGATGTCTTATTAGTGTTTTTAGGATTGGATTGTAAATGATTTATTAGTAATAATGTAATAAAATCTATTTAAGTATAATCTATGGAGAAAATGGGCAAATGCCCTTTTTGGGCAAAAATTGTATTTCTCAAACTAATTAGGGAAATGACCATCTTTTAAAACTCGATTTGAGATAAATTGAGTAAGGCCCTATAGTGGCGTTTTTAAGGACAAAATTGGGCAATGCGCTTTTCACCCAAATTATATAGCCTTATGCCCCCCTTCCCAAACTAATTAGGAAAATGCCGCTCTTTTAAAACTTGATTTACTCCAAATCGAATTAAGCCCTATAGTGGCCTTTTTAAGGAACCTATAATGACGTTTTAGGGACCTATAGTGGAGTTTTTTGGAACTCGGCCTCCATGAACTCGAGTTATAGGTAAAAAAATTGCCTATAACTCTATTTCATGGAGGTCGAGTTCCAAAACGCCACTATAGGTCCTTAAAACGTCACTATAGGCTCCTTAAAACACCACTATAGGGCTCCAGAATTTTTTTTTTTTTTTTTTAACTTGATTTGAAGTAAATCGAGTTTTAAAAGACGAGCATTTTCCTAATTAGTTTGAGAGGCATAAGGCTATATAATTTTGGTGAAAAGGGCATTGCCCGATTTTGTCCTGTTTTTAAGGAGCCTATAGTGACGTTTTAAGAACCTATAGTGGCGTTTTGTAACTCAACCTCTATAAGCTCGAGTTATAGGTAAAAAAAATTAAAAAAAAAAAAAAAATTGCCTATAACTCGAGTTCATGGAGGTCGAGTTACAAAATGCCGCTATAGGTTTTTAAAACGTTACTATAGGCTCCTTAAAATGCCACTATAGGGCTCCAAAATTTTTTTTGTTTTTAAACTCGATTTATCTCAAATTGAGTTACAATAGAGAAACATTTTCCTAATTAGTTTGGGAAATGAGGGCAAAATGCTACAATTTTTGCTCAAAAGGGGCATTTGCCAATGTGTTCCTATAATCTGTTAATAAGAGTGAAAACAAGCTACTAGTGGGTAATTCTAGGTGTCTAACACCTTTCTAAAAACTTATATTAGATTTGAACTTAGTCTAGGCACCGCCACCCTTGTTCCTTAGCAAAGATTTCAGCAATTCTCTCTTGGGCTATCTATAATACTAGCTTGTCTCCTACTTATACAATTCACTACCGCTTCGAATGACAATGCGACTCCACCCTTCTCTTTTGGTTTTGTATTTGAAGAAGATCCGGACCCAATTTTTTGTTACTGTTTCACCTTTTCTTCGATGCACTTGTCTTGTATTTGCTTCTCCTTGTCTTACTTAGTGGTGGTAGTATCAGTCAACATTTTTTTGAATATTATCAATTGTGTGACCTGTTGTGTCGCTTCTACGGTACAAAAGGTTGTGGCTGAGGCTGAGTTACCACCAAAACTTCAGAGCAAGTTTAAAGGAGGTTTTGGATAGTATGTAGATTGGTTCGGTTTAACACATTTTGTGACTTAAGGAGATAATTTAAAGCATTTAAAGTAAGACATTTAATGATGAGTTATTAGTTTCTTTCAATATTCAATAAAGTCAGTTGAATTTTTTTTTTTTTTTTTTTTGGGGAAAATGCCACCAATTCAATATTTGGTTTCTTAACGACACACCATTCACTGTACTCTGTGAGTACCTAAAAATAACTCATTGTCAAATATAAAGGAATCCATTTCTTTAACCTTTCCATTTTTGAATTAAGATACCAATTAACGCAAGTAAAAAGTCATAAGAAGCAAAATATATTTACTTTTGAAAGATAAAAAGACGAAAGTTTGAATCTTTATTAATTGAATATTGAACATAATTTTTGTTTATAGGCTTGGAGACCAATTTAAAAGCTCCGTACACTTGACTAACAATAAAATATATTCTAAACGGATCCTAATTGATACATTACCATACCAAGACCCTAACTTGACTTAAAAAAGCATTAAACACACCTAAAAATCAAGGAAATAATAACCATGAATCTAAAACTCTAAAAATTACATAAAAATCTCAAAATAAATAAATAAATAAAACAATATACTTCATATTTTGTCCTACATCATTAACTTAGCATTAGGAGTAGAGGAAGACTTAATTTGACATATTGGTTTACTTAAGTCATGATAAGAGAAATAGTAGGTACCTCTTTGAGGCTCTTTAGACTGTTTCCAGTTAGGAATTTACTGAAGCGCCCCAAGAAAAGCTTGGCAAGATGGTCACCAAAAGAAGTTAAAATGTTGGTGGGAGGAATTAGGGGGACGATATGGTAGATGCATAGGGCTTAGGCAAAGCAGTGAAGGAAGTAGGAGAAAGACCCATAGTCCTCTTTTCACTTGGGATATAAAACCCTACAGTAAGCTTGGCCACGACCAAGCTCGACATCCTTTTAGTTGAGGATGGACTGTGGTTAGTGGATACCTTGTTTTTGGCCTTGTACAACAAACCCTTGGCAATGCACTTTGACACGTTTGCACGAATAAAAAACCAATGAGTAAGTTGATAGTCATAAGGAAAAAAGTGAAAGAGGACTTCACCGCTCTTTATAGTGAGAGGGTTTCACATGTAGGCTATAAATCGAAGAGATAGTATTCTAGATTCTTAGTAATCACAAGATGGTCGAAGTTGGTCATGACATGAATTTTGGCTTACTTGATCCTCTAAATCCCAACATTATTAAATTGTAGCTCAGCAAGGGCTGCAAAACCTCACAAACAAGAATATAAGTGGAACCCCCCATGAGATCGAATAGGAAAATTTCAAACTACTGAGAAAAAAAAGAAGAGAAAAACAACAATTGATAATGTAAATTGAAAGATTAGATGAATAAGAGAATAACAAAAAGTGGATTCTCAAGCACAATTTCAAAAGCTAGAGGGTTTGAGAGTAAAGGGAAAGAAGTAAGGTAACCACTCAAACTCACCCTCATTCCAAGCAGAGTGGAATCCCAATCGTCGAATGTGTTATCGTGAGAATGAGCTTGATGAAGACACGTGTGTTTGAAGATGAAAAAGACCACATTCCATGTCATTTTTGGTTAGCACGCATGCAACATTAAATGGGCCTTCTACGATTCCTCAGAAAAATGTTGCCAAGATTTGGAAAGGCATGAATTCCCTTCGCCCAACATGACATGCTGATTGGCCTTAAAAATAGGGGGCAACCAGGGAGTATCCTAGTGACATGGCAGCTTAAACTCAGTCACACTCCTTAACTCGACATTAGGGGTAGGACTATCCAACCCACCCGCAAAGCCGACCCATATGCCCCAACTGACCAGATCCAACTCGAAAACTGTCCAACCTAGCATTGTGGTGGTGGGCGACAAACTTTCGATCTCAAAAACCTATTGGTTGGCAGGTCGTTGCTTGAAAACCCAATTCCAACCGACCCGACCGATATTCCCATTTAGATCTCGTCGTTCTTTGCCAGCACAAGAAAGATCTAGTAAGATTTGGTCAAATCTAATGAGATCTGGCGAGATCTCACTAGATTCAACCAGATCTGACGAGTTTTAGCTAGATATTTCTTTCCAAACTCCGACCGCTAACTACTTGATACCTGACAAGACTTGAATTGATTCGCTTTATCGGTCGATGACAAGTGCATATCTTGGGGACTTGAAGTGATTGGGTCAGTTTTGAATTGGCACAAACCAGACCCGTGTACAGCCCTAACTGAGGGTGTCCAAGATTGACCTATGGAAAGGCCTAGGTTGAGCTAACTTGCTAATTGACCTAGGTGACAATTCTAGAAAAATCTTGTAAACCATGGGATTGCCTCTTAAAGTTACAATCAAAGTTTTAAATTATGTTTGGTTCTAATCAGAATGGCCGAATTTGGTTCTAGCAAATAGACCGATATAAGTAACCCCTCTATTTCATGCCATCCAAAATTCAAACATGTACCAGATTGTGCCAATGTTTTGAGTGTAAATTTGGTATTTTGGGCAAAAATTGTGTTTTGGAATGAATTGTCAAATGTCTTTCTGGGTTTTCCTTGATCTTTTTTCTTTTTTAATAAACATGGTAACTTTAGTAATTTTCACTGCCTTTCCCTAATCAAATAGCCTAATTAGGAAAAATAAAAACAAAAACCCCTAATTTCTCTTTGTGGGTTCTTTTTTTGGACAATACCCAAGCCCAAGTGGAATCAAGGAACCTAGGCCCCCCAAAGAGTTTCGTACTTGTGGTTTGGTGGACTGGGCTTGGTTCACTGCAGCTGTGTTGGGCTAATTACGAACCAAGTTTTGTACAAAACATTGATCCTATAACACATACATACAAATATATCTATACATATATATATATATATATATATATATATATAGCAAAGCAAACGGCTAAGGAATAGTAAAGAAATAAAGAAAAAGCAATTAAGGACTTTAAGGATCCTCGAAAAAAAAATGATATTTCATTATATTGAGTTTTTAATACATTGGGCTCTTCTTCACACAGGGATATGTCACAAGGTTCAAATAAGTTCAAAAGTCACAAACTTAGATAGGTCTTTATGGGCTTCTAAGACTTGTGAGGTTTGAATCCCCTTAAATCCAAGTGTATCCTCTAGTACCTATCTCAGGATCCTTCACAGTGTTTTCCCTCATTTCTCATTTTTTGAATTTTAGAGAAGTTTTTCAGAGGATCTTATTGCTCTGATTCCTTACTGTTGAATGGTTTTTGCTGATGGCTTCACCCCATTTTATAGTACATTCTTAGGGTTTTTGGTGTACCACTGATTCCCTCCATTTGCTACCCTAGGTACCAGAACCAATATTGTGTCAGCAACATTAGTGGCTAGTCCCTTCGTTATTTTCTCACTATGTTCTCCTTCTGAGGTTTCCCCCCAAAAGTCCCCAGTTGATCTTTTTCTTTTAGGGGGTCTTAAGGGCTGACTTTAATCCTCTCTTCCCAAAGCTTCTAGATGCTCATTTTCATACCCACCCTTTTTACTGCTTCACCTTTTGTCATTTTCTCTAAATGGGTAAATTCTTCCCTGTCAAACTGAAAGATCCCCAAGCACCTTCCTTCATGGTTCACCTTCTTGCATTCCCCGAGGTACTAGACTTCTTTTTCTTAAAGTATTGATTCCTAAGTCATCAGCCTTTTTTTTAGTCATAGGAGGCTGATGAGACATGCTTATTTTCATTCCTTGTGTCCATGGGCATGCTCCCTTGAGTTGTCCAAGTCCCAGCTGATCCCCTCAGGCATTTCCCGAGGATCCCGTGGCTCTGGCAATCCCAAGGTATCTTGGTTCAGTCATTTTTTAGGCTCCCCAGAAAACTCTCCTTACAAAGGCTGGGCTGAGGTTCCTTTTTCCTTTTCCTTTCATTTCAAGGCCCCAAAGTTTGCCCATCCAAGGGTTTAGGCTTTCTCTTACTCATTTTAAGTAGGCCTTAGTTGGCAGATTGGGCCTTGCTTATTTTTTAGGGCCTTTTTAGTTTTAGATTTATGCTTGTGATATTTTGGACCTCAACATTTAGCCCCCTAAGCTTATGGGTTGCTCGTAACCCACGCGTGAGTAGGCGAGATTTTCTTTTTTGGCCCCCTCCAAGACCCTTTTACTGTTGTTGTGGGTGGTTGATACCTTCATTTTTCCTCGGTATCCTTTTCCTTCTTATTCAAGGATCCTGGTCCTTCATGTTGTCCTCTAGTGCCCCGATCCCACATATCCCACTTCTTTTGTAACTTCTCATTTCAGGGAATGTGGTTGTTGAGGATTAAGTGTCTGGGTAAGTTTCTTCCTCGTCTTTTTACATTTTCCGTAACTCCCATTAATAACCGACTAGTAACTTCTTTATAAAATTGAATTTGGCAACTGGGACGTTTTCCTATGCTTCTTCTTCTTCTCTTTTTTCTTCACACCATTATTGCTATCATCTCAATCCTTTCTTCCAAAAATCTTTTCCCCTTTTTTCTATACTCAAGAGTCCTTCTCAGTATACTTTACTTTCTTTTTGCTTCCTTTTCCCCTTTATCTCCAACACTTTTCCTCTTGTTACATTGTGTTCTTCCACGGCCTCCTCTTCTTCCTCGCAAAAAAGGAAGGAACATTCACCCACCCCTTTTGAATATGAGAGCTCCTCAGTAGGGTTAGTGTAAGGTGAGGAGCAGGAAGTCTCAGACCGCTCGGCCTTCCCACTACAAGACCCCTCGTACACCCCCCAACCTATTCTTCCCTCAAGTTACTCATAGTGATGCTCCTCATTCTCCTCATGCTTGGGTGTTTTCTAGTCAATCTAGGTTCGCTAGCTCCGCCCAAGTTCTAGACCCAAGGGAAATCCTAGACCTTCAAATCAGGCGAGGATCTCGAGAGGCAATTCCCATCTTCTTTGATTTCATTCTAGGGAGGATCACTGGCTCAGGCAGTTGGGTGGATAAGGAGCTATCTGATGGGGGCTTTGCCAACTGCTTGGAACGCATTAGGATCCTGAAGTCAATGGCGATTTCCAGGAACTTGGAAGGCTTTAGGGATGCCAAAGGTCTTAGACATCTGGTGCGACGTTGGTCTTCCTCTCTGCAAACAATTTTATTTTCTGTTAGTGAGCTCACCATTACTCTAGAGGATGTGGTTAATAATTTCCTCCTCCCCGTGTTTGGTGATGAGAATCCCTTCGATATCAAGTTACTGTTGAGGATCTCAGGGTTGAGGAGCGACTCTTCAAGCATTTTGGTAGGTGTACCGCTTCTTCTAAAGGCAAGATAGCTAGGATGAGTAAATAGGTAGCGACCCTTTCCCAAGAAAAGGACAAATTAATTAAGCAAGTTGGGTTCTTAGCACTGTGGTTGAGTAAATTTCTTTTCAGTGAATTTCTTGGCTATGGAATCAAGTCTACATTCTTCTCTTTAGCAATTAAGTTGGCCTGAGGTACTAGGTATCCTCTAGCCCCCATGTTTTTAGTCCACATTTATTCTCAGTTGGACTTGCTTCATGGTGATGAAGTTGAAGGCAACTCGTGCTATGCCATAACTTCATCTTTGCATTGCGCCATCCTCCAAGTATTCATGTGGGATCGCTACTCTGTCACCTTGACAAAGTGTAGGAATTTAAAGTACGTGAAGGACAAATTCCAAGGATCCCCAAAGGTCATCAAGGGCTTTTGTGGTAGTTCTATTGATGGCCATCCCATTATTTTTCACTGGTCTAACTTGAAGGGTGCAAATGTTAATCTTATGGAGCTTTTTGATTTGAAAGGGCATTTGAGTTGGCATTCCCCCCGAGAGTTTGGCCCTGGATTGGCTTGTGACTCTGTCCTATCTTCTTTCCTAAGTTCCCTGGGGCATACCTTTGACTTACGTTGAGGAGATGAAAGCATTTTGGCATATTTTGCTTGCACCAACCCCTCATGGCTTCCAGTTCCTTCAACAAGTGGCCCTAAGTACACTCATTATTCTGCACATTGGGTGCTTAGGCAGTTCGGCTTTGATTAGGATATCTCGCCGGTGTTCAAGGAGGTGGTTCCTTCTCTCCCATCTCTAGATCCTATCCTAAGGCTTTAAGCCTTTTCTTACTAGTCACAGAGGAGCCCCCAGTTTGTGGTGCCAAATTCCTAACGGGCAGTTTTTGCCTCAAACGGATTTTCTGGTTATTGGAGGAGGGTTCAGAAATATTTCTCAGACTTTGTTAGTTTAGGTATGATTAGGAGAACCCTTGACCCTGATCTCTTCTCTACTCCATCTTACAACAAACATTTGGCTCTCCCTACTACTGGTGTTGTGTCTGCTGCAATAAGCAGCAAGACTGGTTTCGTGGAGTGGCACGCTGCTAAGCGTGGTTAGGTGTCCTATGCCACTGATTTCCTTGCTTCTTGGCCAAGGTGTGACCTGATTGTTGGCTCTTTCAGGTGTACCAATTAAAAGAGGAGTGGTTGAGGAAATTGGTACTGCAACTTCAATTGGTAAGGGCAAGGAGAAGAAGATCAAAAAGGAAGCTAGTAAGAAATCTGAAGTTGAAGAGAGTGTTGAGGGTATCAATGCTGTCCATGGTACTAAGAGGAGAAAGACTGCTTTAGCTCTCAAGCAACTTACTATTTCTAAGGACCCTAGGAGGTGGACCCCTCTGCTGCTGAGAAGGGGGTCAACCATCCTCCTATCCCGAAGATCAGAGTGAAGACTAAGGTAAAGTCTTCTATTCTTCAGACTGTGGGTTCCCTTAAAGAAACTTCTTCTGTGAATGTTACTTCTTCAGCCTAATGTTCTTCGGGGTTTCCCGCCATTACTCCCTGATCTCCCCAGGGACCTTCTTGGCGTACCCGTAGTAACCAAAAGACTGCTGTAGAACTTGTAGAAAGAGAGAGAGAGAAGGGCAAGGCCTCATTCCTTTTTCTCTCATCCTTTCTTCTTTAGTTGCTCATTGCCTTCTCATTTTATTTTATGGTTTGTTGTTTTGCTGCGTTTCTCTTTTTTTTTTTTTTTTTTTTTTTTTTTTTTTTTTTACTGATGAGTGATTTCTGTTTTTTGTAGTCTAAACGCAAATCTGACCCCAAGGGAGAAAAAAGCATTTCTTTTGGTGATGATGTGGTATAACACTTTCCATTCTCCCTTTCTTCTTTTCTGTCTGTTCTTCCTTTTAAAGCTTGTCCATTCCTGTTATTGAGTTGTCAATTGTTCCCCTTTTCTTCCTTTCTTCTACAGGTGGAGGTTCCTCCCCCTGTGACTGGTGGTACCTTACAGGAGGAGGTGGTGGCATCTTAGCCCCCAACTATTTCTGGTGTAAAGGAGAGAATCCCTAGTGACGGAGTGGTTAGGGAAGTCAAGCAGGTTTCTGAGGTAGTCAAGGATGCTAAGTCTATGCAAGCTCCTATCCCTTCAGTTCAGGATCCTGAAGCTACTCAGGCCCCTCTCCTCAAAGATCCCAAATTTGGGTAGACTCCTAGCCCAACTAAAACTGTGATTGCTGAGCAAACTGCTAGACTCGTGGAGAGTAAAGAATCCTTTAGGACCATAACCTCATTTATAAGAGCAGGTAGGGCTTATCTTATCCTTTATTCTTTCCAGAATACATGAGCTCCTGCATTATGCATCTTTCCTATTTCCCTCCTTTTGAAAACACTACTTCTCTTTTCCTAGGCCAAGCTAGTGCTCAGATTGCCTTGGAAGTTGATCCCACCTCGAAGACAGAAACCTCTAAATGTGCATTTTATTATTTTCTTTTTTACCCTTGGTGACCCTATCTTTCTTCATCTTCCTCTTTTTGTTTCAATCATGGGCCAACCTTCTTTGTTCCTTCCTTCCTTAAGCGATTTTTCCAAGGTTTTTTCTCCTTTCTTTCAATGTGCCATGTGTTCTTCTATAGAGTCCTTTGAAGAGTCAGAAGGGCAGAAGGGTGAACCTCCCACGATGGCGAGGCAGTGACTCAGATTCAAGAGGAAGTCTCGCTGCGAGAGACTAGTATTTGCTCTTTACCCTTTTCTTTTTCTTCCCTTCCCTTTTCCCTGTGCCTCTTCCTGCTTCATTAGCCCATTAATTTTGCAGATATTGATATCGGCACCAAGGAATCCAAGCTTGTGACTATTGAGGAAGCCAAAGGACCTCTCCCTGCTGTCCAGACTGTTAAGGCTTAGCCAGGGAACTCCTAGACCACCCCAAGGCCTGAGGGTCATTCACTTCCTAAGGAAAGAGATACAATGATGGAGGTAGCCTCAGAGATGACTGTTTCGGATCCCAGCTCAGGGCTTCCTACCTTTTTAACCCGTTTTTGACTCCTTGGAATTCAACAGCCTTCTTGCAAGTCACTTTCATCGCTTTGGGCCATCTTTCGTGAACTTCTTGTGATTCTCTATGCCTACTGAAGGCTTGCCTGGAAGGATTGCTTAGAGTCCACAGGGACTTCATCAGTGGATATAGGGGAAGTGTGTTCTTGGGAAAAATTTTGATGGAAATCCTCTATGTCGTGCTGGTTTTCCTAAAGGATACATCTCTTGATTTCTTATCTGAAAGGGGGACTCTTGGAGTGGAGAGGGGTGGTGTACCCCATGGAGGCAAGTCTCAATATGTTTTTTTTTGTTGGAGTACCTTCGGTCTTTGGCTCATGCACTCTTTCAAAGGAAGGTCTCCAGGGACCTTGATGTTGAGATTGCTGCTGTTGAAGAGGCTTTGGCTCATGCTCACAAGGTGCTATAAAACTTGAAGATCAAAAAGCAGCAGGCCCTTTCCTCTCCAGCTACTTCCTTTACTTCTATGGTTCCTTGAGAAGGTTCTTTGCTGGCTGGTCTCATACCTTAGTTTTTTTTTTTTTTTTCTTTTTCTTTTTTTGATATGTGAACTTCAATAACTTCTTGCTTCTAGTAACATGTACTTCTTTTCCCTTTCATATGTTGTCTTCTCCATTTTTTTCCTTCGTTTTCTTCTTTTTTATGAAAACTAAGTCCTAGGCCATGGTTCTTGAGGACTCACTTCGTGGCAGGTCTTGGGCCAAGTACTTAGTGATAATGCTCCTACACAGGTCTTGGGCTAGGTACTATAGATACTTATCCTCATCCAAGTCCTAGGTCATGGACCAGGTGGGCCCTTTTGTGACAAGTACTAGGCCAGGTACTCAGGAGGCTTGTTTTCCATCCCAAGTCCTGAGTCATGCACTTGGATCGATTCTGGTGTAGGTCTTAGGCCATGTAATAGAAAAAGATTTTTTTTTCTTTTTTTCTTTGAATCAAGTGCTGGCCCAAGTACTCAACGAGGATTTTGGCCAAACTCAGGCCATGTTATATGGAGTACTATTTAAGTATAATTGTATGGCTTACTCAAACTTTGAAAGAAGATTTCATTGTAATTCATCATAATGATTTAAAGACATAAGATAATAACTTAAAGACATAAGATGGAAGTGGGCTTAGCATAGAGTGGCCTTTTCACATGGATTGTAAAAAAAAAAAGTTGCTAAATAAAGTTCTTGAAAAAACAAGCATATGACAAAAGATAATTCCTAATAACATAAAGGGTGATGGAACACTTAGCGAAATGAGGGATGACAAAAGGGTCCCTGGTGTACCTGGAATCTTTGTGCCTAGTACTACTTCAACCATTTCCCATTTATGGGATCTGTTAGGGAGGTCTCATCCACCTTTGCAAGGTAATAATACCCGCTATCGTGGGCTTCCTTAACAACGCAGGGGCCTTCCCACTTTAGCGAACTTGGAGGATCCTAGGATGTTCTTCCTTATGTGTTCTGCTACCCTTAATACAAGCTGGCCCTCTGTAAAGATCCTTGGGTGTAATGCTTGCTCATATGCCTTGGCCATTTTTTGCTGGTATCTCTAACTTCTCCTTCTCGCAACTTCTCGTTTTTCCTCTAGCCTTTCCAAGTTTACTAGCCTTCCCTTAGCGCATGTATCATCTGCATCTCCTTGGATCTCTTCAAGTACCACCCTTGGTGTGGGGATAGCTAAATCCACTGGGTTGACAACCTCTGTCCCATAAATAAGGGAAAACGGTGAAAATCCTATAGTTGTCTTTAAGGAGCCTTTGCATGCCCAGAGTACATCTGTCAGGTGGGAGCTCCACTTTCCCGCGTACTCATGTTTCATTTTTTTTTTTTTTTTTTTAGGATCTTCAGTATCACCTTATCAGTAGCCTCAGCTTGGCCATTTCCCTATGGATAATAAGGCGTGAATCTCCTGTGTTTAATGTGATATCCCTCTAACTCTAATAGGCTCTTCACATCATTGTTTACGAATGGGGTACCATTGTCGCTGATTAGCTTCTTGGGGATCCCAAACTGTGTGATGATGTGCTCACAAATGAAGTTTGAAACTACTGCTCTAATGGCCTTCTTTAAAGGGATGGCCTCTACCCATTTTGTAAAGTGCTTGGTGGCTACTAGGATTCATATATGGCCATTGGAAGGTGGATTTGTGGGCCCTATGAGGTCAAGCCCCCAAGTGTGGAAATGTCACGAGGTAGTCATGTCTTGTAGTGCATTTGGGTGAGTATGTATTGCATCCCCTAGTACTTGGCATGCATGACATGCCTTAACTAGCTCCTCCAAGTCTTTCTTCATGGTGGTCCAATAATATCCCAATTTGTTTATGGAGCCTTTTCTTCCTCAAGTAACTCCCACATTCCTCCGAGTGAACTTCCTTTGCTACTTTCTTGGCTTCCCTAGGCCCCAAGCATCTTAAGGGATCCCTATTATACCCTCTTTTGAACAAGAACCCATCTTGTAGAAAATACCAGACAGCTAGCTTCTTCAGTTGGCTTCCTATCAGCTAGCAAGATCCCTGAGTCAGGTATCTTACAAATGGAGTCCTCTAATCTTTTGCAACAAATACAACATAACTTTCCTCTTTGTCCATCGAGAGTTGGCAATTTTGACACTTTTCTTGCACAGTTGCAGCTTCTTTGTTCACGTTAGGCCAATAGTACCCCATACGCTATATCCTCCTATACAGATTGATTTTTTCTATGACCCCACAAATTTGGTTATGTAATTCCTCTAACTTTAACTTTCCTTCCTTCTCCCTAATACATCTGGACAGGATCCCTATGAGCAGCCTTCTGTATAGCTCCCCTTCTATCAAGGAGTAATCTTTCAATTCTTTAATACTCCCCTCACGCTCTAGCTTTCCCACTTCTCTCTTTATCTCACTCCTCCAATCTTCTTAATTTGGTTCCTTTGGAAACATCCTTTTAAGGGTCTTTACGATGGAATTCTGCTACTTGTTTACCTTTATCAAGGTGCTTTCTTCCTTAAAATGTATCTAGGATCCCAGGGTAGCCAGTGTGTCAACGAACTGGCTTTCACTTCTTTGGGCATACTCCACACTAAAGGTCTGAAATTTCCCTTCTAGTTTTGTACCCAAGTCCAATATAATGCCAGGCTCTGCTCCCTTAATGCAAAGTCTCCTTTGACTTGGGAGACTACAAGATTGGAATCTCCCAGTACCCTCATGTGCTTGATCCCCATACTAAGTGCTATGGCCAGTCCAGTCAAGTACACCTCGTGCTTAGCAGCATTATTTGAACATGGGAGCTAGAGTTTGAAGGATAATGATATGATGTCCCCGTCTTCATAGCTTAGCACGACCCTATGTCATTTGAGGCTGCCGTTGCTAACCTATCAAATCTTATGAAAATACGTGAGGATAATGGGATACCTTGTTTTACCTATCATTAGCACGACCCTTGTTTCTATATCTTTTGAGGCCCTACTCACGTAGAAAATAGGCTGTTCATTTCCTTTATCATCTTCCTAGGCCAACAATGCCCAAATTGCTTAGGAGTTAGATGCTAAATATAACAACAGAGGTCACCCACGTACTGGTGCCTATAGGGTAAGTAAATGGTTCATGATCTGTTGGATCCTTTGGAAGGCTCCCTACTGTTCAGGCCCTCAAGTGAACTTAACTACCTTTTTCAACAGTTTAGATAGCTCACTTGTGACTGAGGTTAAACTTGGTACAAACCTCTTGATGTAAGAGACCCTTCCTAAGAAACTTTTGAGCTCTCTAACTGTTGTGGGCCTTTTCATGGTTGTGATGGCAGTGGCCTTAGCTGGATCTATGCTTATGCCTTTGTGATGTACCAGGAATCCCAAAAACTTTCCAGCAGATACCCCAAAGGCACACTTCAAGGGGTTCATGTGCAGCTTGTACACCTTGCATCTTTCAAAGACTCATTCCAGTACTTGAAAGTGTCCTGCCCTGGTCTCTGATTTCACCACGATTTCATCTACATAATCTTCCATTTTTTTTATGCATCATATCATGGAAGATGCCCGTCATGGTATGCTGGTATGTGGCTCCTGCATTTTTAAGGCCAAAAGGCATCACGGTATAGTAGAAGTTCCTGATCGAGGTCCTAAATGTTGTCTTCTCCGCATCCTTGGCAACCATCCTGATTTGATTATATCCACTATACCCATCCATGAATGAGAACATGGAACTTCCTACAACTGAGTCTACGAGGAGATCAATGTTAGTTAAAGGAAATTCATCCTTCATGGGAACTATGTTGGAAAGCCATTTAGGGTGTTAGATAGGCTTGATGAACCTTGCTGCCAGTAACTTCTTAACATATTGAGTGATTTAAGCATCTACCTCATTGTGGAAGACCCTAGCTGGTTGGACTACGGGCTTAATTCCCGGATCTACATTGAAGGAGTGGACCACCAGCCCAGGATCTAGGCCAGGCATCTCATCATATGTTCATGTGAATACATCTACATATTTCCTTAGTAATTCCACCAACTGCTTTCTTTCCTTTGCCGACAGCTCGCTACTGATAAAAACAGGTTTTTGGGGTCCTAGGTTAGCCCCCGGGTTTACTTCTTCGGCTTGAATCTGCGCTTCTTTCTCTACATCCTCTAGGATTTCCTCTTAAGCCATCATGCAATCTAGTAGTTCGAGACCCTCCTACGGGGTGCATTTAGGTCCTGCATACCTTCATAAGTGATATATCAATCTACCCTCGGGTTCTCGGACTACTACACACTCCCAGGATCGTAAGGAACTAACCTCCTTCTTTTACCGTTTTTTGTCTAGGAGATCCCTTAGGTCACGGGTGCCTCTTGCTTCCTCCTCTTCTAAAACAGGTGCCCCTGAGGTTCCTGGTGTGGGACATTCGTCATTTGGTACTAACTCATCATAGAACATTGTCTCTACAAAGTTCACTTCTCCTTTATTAAAGGGATTTAGGTTGGCAGGGATCCTTATAGGTCTCCCGTTCAGTCTACCTTTCGTACATTGGTGGTATGTTGAAGGGATGAGGCGGTGCTTATAGAGCCAAGGTCGCCCCAACAAAATGCAATAAGAAACTTTTGAGTTGATCACATGAAACTAAGTCAGAGCTATTATTTGGCCTACCTTTTAGGCCAATTGCACGTATCCTTCAGTGGATTCAACAGCTCCTCCAAATCCTGTTATCTCCACAGGAGCCTTAAGATCCTCTTGCCAGCCATTCCAACAGCCTCCAAAGTACTTAAGGCAATAAGGTTGACTGAAGCCCCTGTATCTATCAGTGCTCTCCTGATCTGAACACTATTCAAGGTAGCTGTCAAATAAAGGGATCTTCGATGATTTGGGTACTCAACATCCATATTTTCATCCATGAAAGTTATTGCATTAGTTGTTTCCAAGAAAGCCTGACTCGCATGAGATTCTGCTGTGAAACACTCCACCCCTGAGTCTGCTGCTATGCTCATAAGGGACTTTGTCACAATCCTTCTTGCTTCTAGTCCAAATCCCAATTGATTGAATAGGGACTTGAACTTGGAGTTCCTCTGGAAGGTCTTAACTGTGTTTGGATGGAAGGATCCTCCTGACTCTTCTACCTCCACATCAGCTAGGTTCCCATGAATTACTATGGCCACTACCCTATTCCCTTGTGATTGGGCAAAGAGTTCCTTTGCACCTCTGGTTCTCGCTGGGTAAGCTCCAGGGTCCCCTCCCTGAGCTTCTTATATAAAAGCCTCCGAAGGGTCTAGTAATCCTTGGTGGAATGCTTGACATAGTTATGGATCTTGCAAAATAGGGGATTCTTTCTCTCCTCTTCAGTGGGTCCTTGACAAGGTAATTGGTCTAACGACTCCATCTCCAATCCACTTATGTAGAACATGGTTCAGTTCCACCGCAGTACATGGGATTGCAGGTCATTCCTTGGTCACTTTTCCTTTAAGCTTCTTCCCTTTTTCTCCCACCAAAGCTGTCATAGCCTAGGAAACTAGTACCCTTTTTTGTTTTTATGGTTAACGCTATCCTTCTAGTTCTTTGTAACAGGTCGGCAAACTGAGTTATGCATAAGTTCTCTAGATTGAGTCTGTAATCAAAGAGAATGTTGGATATACAGGTCTCTACGAGCTCTTTCTCTTCATGGTCTCAATAATAGTTTAGGGAGACATCATTGATAAACTGGACAGGATCTTCCCCAAGCCTTTGCTTCACCATCTGAACGCTTTGAAAAGTGACCTTATCCTCGCCTGGGTAGTACTTTTCACAGAATCTCTCCATCATCTTATCTCAGGTCTTGATAGACCCGGGCCTCAAGGTGGTGTACCAAGTATATGCTCTATCCACTAGGGATTTAGCGAATTCCCTTAAACATAGTTCTTTGTCCCCTGCATAGGGACCAATGGTGTGAATAAATCTGCTTTCGTGCCCTACAGCACTTCCATTCCTCCCATCAAACGGGTGGAACTTTGGAGGTTCATATCCTTTGGGGTAAGGCTTGCCGAGGAGCTCTGCTAGGAATAAGGGATCCAGAGAGAATTTTGTGGGGACCCCCAAGATCTTCTCCCTTTCTTGTTCAAGAAAGGCATTCACATCTGCTAAAGTGAGATATTAGGGATTGGTTCCCCCTTACTACTGACCCTCCTTCTGGCTGGACCCTTTCCTAGTTGACCAGGGGAGGGGCATTGTCTCTAATCTCCTACGTTCTTCCTTCTTTGAGGAGATGGATCTCCTGCTGGAGGTCCTTCACCACTTATGCCATTTAGACCATGGGGGCTGGCTTCTGCATCTCACGCCTTTACCTTGAGGCAACTTCGTGTTCTACTAGGGGTACCTCATCCTTTGACTAGAAGCTACATCATTTTCTCCTATTCCTTGGCCTTGGAGCCATGCTTTACGAAGGGACTGCTTCTTCCCTCTTCTTTGCCTAGTCCCCAACAGAGTCGCCTTAAAATGTGGGTTTTTTTTTTAGACAATACCTAGGCCCAAGTGGAATCGAGGAACTTAGTCCCCCAAAGAGTTTTGTACTTGTGGTTTGGTGGACCGGGCTTGGTTCGCTACAACTGTGTTGAGCTGATTACGAACCAAGTTGTGCACAAAACATGGATCCTATAACACATACATATTCATACATGCAAATATATATATATATATATATATATATATATATATTGCAAAGCAAATGGCTAAGGAACAGTAAAGAAATAAAGAAAAAAGTAATTAAGGACATCAGGGATCCTCAGAAAATAAATGATATTTCATTATATTGAGTTTTTAATACATTGGGTCTTCTTTCAACTGGGATATGTCACAAGGTTCAAATTAGTTTAAAAGTCACAGACTTAGATAGCTCTTTGTGGGCTTCTAAGACTTATGAGGTTTGAATCCCATTGAATCTAAGTGTATCCTCCAGTACCTATCTCAGGATCCCTCATAGTGTTTTTCCTCTTTTCTCCTTTTTTGAATTTTAGAGAAGTTTTTCAAATGATCTTTTTGCTTTGATTCCTCATTAATAAATGGTTTTTGCTAATGGTTTCACCCCTTTTATAGTACCTTCCTAGGGTTTTTGGTGTTTACCTCCATTTGCTGCCCTAAGTACCAGAACCAATGTTGTGTCAATAACATTGGTGGTTGGTCCCTTCCTTATTTTCTCACTATGTTCTCCTTTTGAGGTTTCCCCCCAAAAAGCCCCCAGCTGACCTTCTTCTTTTGAGGGTCTTAAAGGCTGACTTTCAATCCTCTCTTCCTAAAACTTCTAGATGCTCATTTTTAGACTCACCTTTTTGGTTGCTTCACCTTTTGTCATTTTTTCTAAATGGGTAGATTCTTCCCTGTCAAGCTAAAAGATCTCCAGCCACCTTCGTTCATAGTTCATCTTCTTGCGTTCCCCAAGGTACCAGACTTCTTTTTCATGAAGTGTTGATTCCTAAGTCATTAGCCTTTTTTCTAAGCCATAAGCAGCTGATGGGACATGCCTATCTTCATTCCTTGTGTCCATGGGCATGCTCCCTTGAGCTGTCCAAGTCTTAGCTAATCCCCTCCTACATTTCCCGAGGATCTCGTGACTTTGGCAGTCCTAAGGTATCCTGGTTCAATCATTTTCTAGGCTCCCTAGAAAACCCTCCTTATAAAGGCTGGGATAAAATTCCTTTTTCCCTTTTCCTTTCTTTTCAAGGCCTCAAAGCTTGCCCATCCAGGAGTTTGGGCTTCCTCTTACTCATTTTAAATGGGCCTTAGTTGGCAAATTGGGCCTTGCCTATTTTTGAGGGCCTTGTTAGTTTTAGATTTATTCTTGTGATATTTTGGACCTCAACACTTTTTCTCTAAGTAAGAAGCAGATTCCATAAAATAAAATAAATAAATAAAAAAAAGTAAGGAGCAGATCTTATTGGCTTTCTCTCACTCTTAATCTCTCCGCGTCAAAGGCTCAAAGCTTGTTGCAGTGGGACTAAATCATTAGGAAAAAACCAGCTTGGCATTGTTGATGGTCTTGTTGAGGTATTTAAAATTTTGACGAGATAAAATGAAATTTAAGTCCCTTGTCTAAGAGACAAGTATACCTTGATACCTATTCTCTGTTTTTCACTGTTTAATATTTTCTTTGCTTGTTCCTTTCATTTTCTTTGTATTAGTTTCTTTGTTCGTTCCTACTATTTTATTTGTATTAGAATTAGATTAGATCTATATGCATTATGCAGTGCTATCTATGCATTTCAGTTGTGGATTCGGTGGGTAAATCACAAATGATAGATGAAAGTTAAAGTGTTAAACCCACTTCCTTCCATGAAGTCGTAAAAATAATCTCAGACATACTTGTGACAAATTTTTTTTTTTTTTGGTGACAATGTAGTTTCTTTTTAAAATCATGTGGAAAGTGAAAATAAATTAAACTTACTTTATAATTTAATGAATCCCTTATATGCCTATGGAAAATTTTATTTTGGTATTCATAAGGAGCTGGCTAAATTCCCTTATTCTACCATTTGTTTTTGTTTCTTATCGAGTATTACAATTAATAATTCGAAAGGATACGTAAATTTTACTTCATAGTTTATTATCCAAACATAAATGAGTATTTGGAAAAATTAATTATGTATGAAAGTTTATATGAACATTTGTATTTTTTAATGTTATATTTTTTATGAATTTATGCGGGTTAATTACGAGCTTAAAAAATTATTATTATTATCATATATAAAAATAATCCTGAAATAGAGCAGCAGTACATACTAATACCAAAATATTCCGTTACAGTAACCAATCCGAAACAATCTATAAAACAAAATTCAAAATTTTAGTCAAGACCAAACAATGCCAATGAGAGCAAGACTCTTGATAGGATTGCTCACAAGTTGAATCGATTCGGTTTTGGTATCAACCAAATAACCAATCTCTCAAACCAACTTCTTTAGGTGTTTGGTTATCCCTCCCATTACCAGCTGCTCAATTAGTAAAAACCATCCAAAAATTGCCTTCAGTTTCACGGTCAAGTTTAGTTGAGATCGAGTTTAGCTTACTTATTAAGCATTCATTACATCGATAGGTAGTCATCAGCCAGGCTCTCATCTTTAAAACCCTCAATTTGTCCCCATGGCTATCCAAGAACCAAAGCAGCAAACTCGATCGCTAATTAAGAAAATGTTTTGAACAATCTATTCTTGGGGGGTTTAGGAGGGGAGCTAGGGTGATGATGTGATAAGGTTCAGAACATGTGTCAAGGAAAGGATATAAAAACCATCTCAAACTCCAATAATATCATGCAACATTTTAAACTTATTATTTAATCAGTCGGATCAGGTTATCAGATGGAAAACTTCCTCATCCAAAACCCACCACAATCACCCAAAAACCAAATAACCCATTAAACCCAACATTCAACCACCAAAAATTTCGAACCTAACCGCGCCTTAGTCAAAGCAGGCAAGCAAGTTCAAACGGGTTGATTAGCACCTCTAGCTCTTGACATACGAAAGGAAATTATTGATTGAATTAAATTAATATAAAGACAGCTATTGAGAATTAATAAAACTTATCAATCAGAATAGGGTATGATCTATTCATAAATTGCATAAAAAAAGTTCAAAATTTTAATTTGTGCAACTTTGCTTAGTTTTACTGGGGGATGTTGATTGACCATCCATCAGTTCAATCCAAGTAGATTATGGCCTACACGTCTACAAAGTTTGACTGTCCTGATACTGTTATGTCCGATGCTTTAGAAAAAGCATCATCTAATAAGAGATTGGGGATCCAAGAAGTGGACCACGTTATAGGGTGGTGTTGATAGCTAAGCAAATATTATAAAATAAATAAATAAATAAAAACTTAATAGCAAACCAATCCTTAGATTATCAAGCTAAAAGTTAGAGAAACCCCCTCAATCATTGATCCTCTTTTTTCAAATCGGAATCCCTTGAAGCAATGGTTTTGTCCTTAATATCACAATATAGAACAAAAAGACCAAAATTAAAGGATTCCAAATCAAAGTATAAATTTATAAACATACAAAAGAAAACACCAAAAGAAGCCTTCAATCACCCTTCAAAACAACAAAAGACAGCCACATTAAATTATGAAGAAAGACTTCAAAGATAAAAAAAGGGCATGGGTGAGCCACGAAAGAAGGATACCTTGTTTATCTGTCTCCCAAGCCCATAACATGTTGATGTGCACATCAACAATTACCGTCCATCCAATCCCACTGTACTGTAGTTTTCACTCTTCCAAAATAAAAATAAAATAAATAGCTCATGTAATTTCTAAAAGTTTTTTTCTTTTTTTTTTTTCCTTCACTAAAAACTTTCTTTCAATTTACAGTCTGATCATCACATGCTGATTCATAAAACAAAATGATTGACAGCTAAATCCATCAGTACTTGAACATGAGGCAGCAAAAGAAACTTACTGAAACATTATTTCTTCTTGTTCTTAACCTTACCATTACAGAAGAGAGAACCAAACCCAAAAAAACTCACAGTAACTCTAGAAATGTATGGTGGTGTAAGGTTCAAGACAGGACTAATTCGAACCCCATTGCCATAAGATCCACTATTATTCTTCTTTAACGAAGGTCTTTGTGATGAACTGTAGAAATAATATGTACTTGAGCATGATGATGATGACGATGATGACGACTTTCTACTTGACACAGATGGTTGTTTCTGCAAATGCGGCTTCTGAGTTTCTTTTGTTGAATTCAGCGTTGTTTTTTTGGAATTGGAATTGAGTACTGACGAACCAGTTGAATTGCTTCTTGATAAGAACTGTAATGAGCGAATTAAACCTCGGCTTCTAGAACTGTCACAGTTGAGGCTGCTACTTCGTTTGAACTGCCAGAATGATTTTGATGCAGGCTTTTCATCTTCCATGTCAATACTGTTGGACAAGAACTCTTTGAGCTGCTTCTTTTCACTATTCCCAGTAAAAGAAGAAGGAGAAGGCTGATGTGAGCGAGAACAAGAAGAAACAGACTGAGATTGGGAATGGCGTATTTCATTTTCATCTGGGGTTGTGACATTTTTCTTGATTTCTTTAGCACGAATCTTGCCATTGGAGAAAAGCTCATCAGCTGGAGACAGTTCTTGCACAAAGCTGTTGTTACCAATGCAGAAAACGAAGTCAGAGCTGGAATCCAAGAGAGTCAAGTCTGAGCGCTCAATTGGCAAAACATCTGTCTGGTTCAGATCATAGGAGAAGGAGATTCTTGGGCTGATTCCTGTGCTTGAAATCTCGGAGCAAACATCAACAGCCATGTCTACCGAGTGTCCCCCCAATCACTGCAACCAAACTCTATTTTGAAGAAGTGAAAGCAGTTTTAAAAATGTTGTTGGGCTTTCAAAAAACAAGCTGCAAAGAATGTCAAAGATTTGGAGTCAAAAGGAAGCAAAATGAGAAACAAAAGTCAGAAATTGCAGCCTTACCTTTTCTTTTTGTCTAGAGCTATGAGCATATTGGGATAGGGTGTGATGAATTATGGGTGTTAAAGAAAGAGTACCAAATATATTTGATTCCATTCTTCGAAGTTGTCATCAGAAACAAAAAAGAAGAGTAAAGAAGGTGAAAACAGTTGAAATTGAAGGCTTAAGCACCGAAAGGCTACAAAATGATCCCTCTCTCTAGGGGGTTTCCAAAGACACTTTTACTTTAGGAATAAGAAACCCCCCAGAATGTGAGTGAGAGATATAAAAGCACCTTCATTTGATCAAGTTTTCTGTTTCTATATGTGATGTTTTACCGTGACTCTAAATGGACATGTACAAAAGAAGGGACTTTAAATACTTTTTGGCAGTTGGCATTAACATTAGAAAAAGACCTTAAAACTTTTTGGTAACACAAGAAATGAATGAATTTGATGGCAGGCATTTGATCTCATTGCAAAGCATTTCTAATAATGCATTTTGATTAGACACATATTTTATATACACATCATTTGTAAAATATTTTGTGCATCTGATCTTTTGAGAGAGAAGGAGGTACGGGGGGCAACTCATGTGATGTGGCAGCTCCCTTCAGCAATCGGACTGAAATATACTTTGGATTTATAGTACGGGAAGAATATTTCGCACTTACATAAGAATTAATAAGAAGAGAAAAAGATTGGAGTGGTTGAAACTTGAATCTGATTCTAGTTATCAAAAATATCATAAAAAAATATCTGGATTCCTTTTATTTTGTGTGTTAGAAGGTTGTTGGAATTGGAAAAGTGAGATAGAAATAAAGAGTAGAAGTAGATTTAACATAATTTGGGTTGACAGCCCACAATGAAAAATTTTTAAAGATTATTATTATTATTATTATTATTATTATTATTATTATTATTATTATTATTTTATATAAGATAGAATTTCTACTCGAGCCTAATCTAAGTATATATGTGTGTGAACCTCCCTCCTGGAGACTTCAACTTCGACCCTTGCCCCCCACACCTCACAAGTACTTATATTTGTGAAGTGACCATTGCACTAAGAGTACGCGGTGGTTAACGAATATATTTTGGGAAAATTACACTTTACCCACCTGTGGTTTGCCTCTAATTCGATGTGCCTATCCGTGGTTTCAATTTTGACACTTTGCCCACCTATGATTCTTACCGTTACTGTGCCGTAACCCACCTCTCCACTTTCCGTTACTCTAACACAGAAAATGTAAAAAACAAAACCCAAAATAGATCAAAACACTTCTCACATGAAGAACATACACAAACATGGATTGATCCAATCTGAACTAACTGGTTGTATCAATGCTTTGCCAAAGCAAAAGGGTCCCAAGAAATAAGAGTTACACTTTACACGAAGAAATAAAGCCAGAAAAGAAAAGAGAAGAAGAAACTAATTACAGCCAAGCAGAACCCAAACCACAACATCCAAAAATCAAACACCTTACCGACACAAATCCATAGCCAAACTCTGAAAATCTACCAAGAACAAACCACAACCTCAGCAAAAACCCAAACACCTAAACTACACAAACCCACAGGCCACAGCCAAGCAGGACCCACAAAACAAAGCCCACCAAACCCATCTCTTCCAAAAAATACAAAACCCCATTCAAACTCAAACACCTTGCCCAGGTTACAAAGCACAAAGGCCGAACCCACCAAGCCAAGACCCATGACACCATAGCCATGGCTGAATCAACTTCTCTCCATCAGCCATCGGTGTTGCCTAACCGCATAGAAGGACTGTCGCAGGGAGCATCTCTATTGTTGCCGTTGTATATCTTTGTAGTGAACTACTGCGAGACTCAGCCACTGAGAGCAGACTTGATCGAGCGGAGCCATGGACAGCTTGGGATTTGACTTGGGAGAGAGCGAAGATGAGAGAGAGTTAGGCTGAAACGGTATTGCTTGATTTGATTTGTATTAGTTTTCTGGGTGTATGTTCTTCATGTGATGAGTGTTTTGATCCGTTTGGGGTTTTATTTTTTACATTTTCTGTGTTAGAGTAACGGAAAGTGGAGAGGTGGGTTACGGCACAGTAACGGTGAGAATCACAGGTGGGCAAAGTGTCAAAATTGAAACCACGGGTAGGCACATTGAATTAAAGGCAAACCATAGGTGGGTAAAGTGTAATTATCCCTTATATTTTTACTATTAAGATGTGTTACAATAGACCCCAGTGTAAGGCCTATATATTAATCAACCTTATGCTAGCCTGTAACTAATATTAATGTTGTAATACTTGCACTACAAATAAGATTATGATTGATTTGCTTGTGTTAAGAAGCCTGGTCAGAAGAGTAAAGGTGAAGCAATAGTAAAGAAGGCAAGACTCGTGTAAGGAAGGCTAAAGTGCAAAAGAAGACAATTGTCCAAAACGACAAAAGCATTGGTATTTTACTAAGAAAACTACTTGTAGTATTAAAGGGTAAGTGAAGCATGCAAGAGGCATATGAGGGAGTTAGCTGTTGGTTAGTTATTAGTGGACAGGTGGCTAATTATTATTAGAGGAGTGTTTTTTGGAAAGTTGTTAGAGGTAGTTAGTTATTTCCCGCTCTTTTGCTTTCTGTTAGAGTTGTAATCCATAGTATAAATTTAGAGTAATGCATTGTAATTCATTAATTTCTTGTAATCACTTAAATTCAGCAATAAGAATGTTCTCTCTTACTCAAAAAATTCTCTCTCTGTTTCTCGAAGTTTCTTGTAGTTTCTTTGATAGTTTTTGCTTGATTTGAACTCCCTATTTAGCTTCTGATCTTTAACATGGTATCAAAGCATTAAACAAGATCATATCAGAAAGTTTTCTTTGTTTTCCACTTTGAATTTCTGAAATTCATCTTGTTCTTCTTCAAGCTTCTATGCTCCATTAATGGCGTCCACTGAAGAAGCATCCAACAATCAATCTTCTTCTACTGTGAATGAAGATTTTGTCAATCCTTTCTTTCTTCGCAACAATGATAGCAACACAGTTCAACTTGTTTCTAAGAAGTTGGTTGGAGGAAAGAACTATTTTCCATGGGCTAAATCGATGATCATTTCCCTCACTGCAAAGCACAAGGTAGGATTTATTGATGGTACAATACCAATTCCAAATCCAGAATCTCCACAATTCATTCTGTGGACTCAATGCGACATGACTGTTTTGAGCTGGATCATCAACTCTGTTTCACCTAGAATTGATTCTAGCACCATGTACACAGATAATTCTAAAGCAATCTGGCTTGATTTGCATCATAGATTTTCTCAAAAAAGTGGAACAAGAATCTTTGAGCTTCAGAAGGAATCTGCCTATCTTGTACAAGGCCAATTCTCAGTGGAGGAGTACTATGCAAAGTTCAAGGCTTTGGTTGATGAATTAGCAAATTATCGAACAATTCCTCTTTGTAAGTGTCCTTGTACCTATGGATCTCAAAGGATTGCTTCATGAGCCTTTACCATCTATCAACAAGGTTCTTTCTTTGATCTTGCAATAAGAAAAACAAAGAAGCTTCAAGAATGGTGATTTCTCAGGATTAGTCACAACTCATCCCGTTGAAGCCACAGCATTCTATTCTGATGCAAGATCTGGTCCAAAACACAGTGGCAAAGGAAATTCCAAGAAGGAAGGACCAATTTGCACTCACTATGGGAAGTCAGGGCACACTGTAGAGATGTGTTATAGGCTACATGGTTTTCCACCCAAATTTAAGTTCAGAAATAAGTCCATGGCAAACCAAGTCACTCACAATCAAGTGCCAAGTTTTGGGAATGTCAGTCATGCTCAAAACAGTGAAGACTCAAGTCTTTCATTTTCACAATTTCCAATCTCCAAGTCACAATGTGAGCAGCTTTTGGCTTTCTTGAATTCACAGTCTGTTGGTGACATTCAGCAACTCCTTAGCAATCAGCTAGCATACCTACTGCATCAGCAAGCACTTCACAGTAGCCTTTGGCATTAAGTGCTTCTACTTCAAACTACCTGAACAATTTCTCAGGTAAGGCCTTTTTTTCTTCTATCATTTCCATACCAAATTCCACTATCTTTACTGCCAAGTTAGTTGATAGATTAGCCTTTCACAATACTAGTTGGATCATTGACACAGGAGCCACTGATCATATGGTTCACTCCATTTCAATTTTTAGCTCTATCACTTGTGTTTCTAACTCTTTTGTTCATTTACCTAATGGTGAAAAGGTTTTAGTAACTCATTGGAACTATACATCCCACAGAAACCTTAATTCTCACCAATGTGTTGTGTGTTCCTTCTTTCACTTTCAATTTGATTTCAGTCAGTCAATTGAACAAAACACAATCTTACTGCCTTGTTTTTCTTAGTTCATTTTGCTTTATTTAGGATCTTGCTCTTTGGAGTCTGGGTAGAGAGCAAAATGGATTGTACCAGCTGGATACCAAATTCACTAACAAGGATTTGCCTCATATTCCAACTTTACCTTTCTATCATTTTGTTTGTAATCAACTTGATCTTTGGCATATCAGGCTAGGGCACCCTTCAAGTGGTAAACTTGAGCTTTTAAATAAAATTGTGCCTTTTGTACAGTGTAATAAGACTGCTCATTGTGATGTATGTCCAATAGCAAAACTGGAAAAGGTTACCTTTTTTCTCTAGCAATAATATTTCTGTTTTTCCTTTTGATCTTGTTCATTGTGATTTGTGGCGTCCCTTTTCTATTCCTACTGTAGAAGGTTACAAATATTTCCTTACAATAGCTGATGATTTCTCTAGATGCACTCAGATATATTTGTTGAAGTTTAAGTCAGAAACGAAAGTTCTATTGCCACAATTCTATGTTTTTGTTGAAACTTAGTTCAATAAAAGAATTAAGTGCATTAGGATAGACAATGGTACAGAATTTCTGTTGAAAGACTTCTTCAAATCAAAAGGCATACTTCATCATTTGAGTTGTGTTGAAATCCCTTAACAAAACTCAATAGTAGAAAGGAAACATCAACATATTCTAAATGTGGCTAGAGCACTTAAATTTCAATCAAATGTGCCTCTAGCATATTGGGAAGACTGTGTGCTCATAGCAGTGTACCTCATTAATAGACTTTCTTTTATTCTTGGAAACAAAACACCTTATGAGGTTTTATTTGGTCAAGTCCCATCTTTTTCCCACCTCAAAGTCTCTAGATGCCTTTGTTATGCTTCCACACTTGCACATCACAACCACAAATTCTCACCAAAGGCAGTAAAATGTGTGTTTTTGGGTTACCCCTTTGGAATTAAAGGGTATAAAGTGTTGGACCTTGCTACACATTCAGCATTCATTTCAAGAGATGTACATTTCCATGAAACTATCTTTCCTTTTTAGTTAGATTTCTCTTCTCAGCATATTGATCCTTTTAGCTCAATTTCTCCACTTGTCATGCCTATACCTGCTTCTGATGGTATATTTGTTTTCCCTACTCCCATTGATTCAATTTCTTTGCCCAATGTGCCAAGTTATTTTCAACCTATTACTGTTGACAACCCTATTACAAATTTAGTTCCTAACCATTCTTCTGTAGATATTGAACCCTTAAACTGTATTCCTTCTTCTACTGACTTGGATTCTCAGGTTCCTAATATTCCATCTGTTCAGCTTAGAAAATCTACTAGGCCACATAAACTTCCTTCTTACTTACAAGATTACTCCTGCAATTTCATTCCGCATAAGCCCACTTCAGGTTGTCCTTATGATATTGCTGACCATCTTTCTTATGCTAACCTTAGTCCTTCCCATCAATCCTTTTCTCTTGTTGCAAGTGCCGAGGTTGAACCTGAGTTTTTCCATCAAGATGTGAAGTCAAAGGCCTAGAAAGCTGCAATGGACAAGGAGATTTCAGCATTGGAAATGAATCATGCTTGGGATATTATCCCTTTGTGTCTTGGTAAGAGTCCAATTGGCTATAAGTGTGTCTATAGGATTAAATATAACCCTAATGGCTTAGTGGAAAGGTACAAGGCCAAGTTGGTAGCCAAAGGCTATACTCAACAGGAATGCCTTGATTATTCTGAAACCTTCTCTCCTATTTCTAAGTCAGTATTAGTCAGGGTTTTGTTAAGCATTGTTGCTGTCAAAGGGTGGCCTTTACATTAATTGGATGTAAATAATGCTTTCCTACATGGGGATTTGTGTTAGGACACATGTGATTTAATGTTAGGAACATATGTCAAATTAGAATTGGCTAATCCTTAAACAAAACGCACTTTACTTGTATTTGGGTAGATCTAGGATGTGTTTAATGCTTCAAGGAACAAGGTTTCAAGATTAAGTATTAAAGCGATGCAAGTCTGTTCAAGAAACAAGTAAAGAAGTGCTAGATTTCAAAGCTCGATAGCTAGTATCTATCGAGGTTTAAAAAGTTGCTGAAGCACGATTCTCAACAGCTAGCTCGATAAATAAGCTATCTATCAAGGTTTATGAAATTCAATTTTTCATAGCTGATTTCAATCCAATCCGTGAATACATGTTTGGGCTTTCTTTTCTCACAACCCTAAACATGTAAAAGGATTTTTTTAAGGGCCGTAAAAGGTTACGCAAGTGTGAAGCAAAGTTGTGTTCATGCAAATTGTGACCGGAGACAGAATTTGCCTTAGTTCATCTTTCTCTTGAAAAAGCTACTGTGTTTGTACACCATAGGGTTTTGTAACCAATGAGCTTTTGATCTTCATCGTGTTGATGAACTGAAGAACTTTGCAGCCAGCATCTTTCTTAAGTTGGTGAGTAAGCTGGGTACTTGGATCCGCGTAATGAATTAGTTAGTCACATACTAGGAGCTGTGCAATAAAATGAGAGATTGTCACTACAGAACAAGTCCAATTGGGTATTAGGGTAAGGATTCAACTGTAGGGTGGTATAAGGTACTGGGATCCCTTGTAACCACTTGTTGTGATAATAGTGAATTCTCGGGAGTGATGACCTTAAAATCACCTGATGGGGTTTTTGCCGCGTAGGTTTTCCCCATTCATAAACAAATCATTGTGTCAATTTAATTTCCGCTGCATTTAGTTATTTGGTGATTTGTTTGTGCTACCACACGTATTGCATGCTAATTGAATTAATTAATTAACTTGGCTAATTAATTTGTTAATGCATCACAAAGGGTCGATACATTCTTGGCCTATCAATTTGGATGAAGAAGTGTACATGTCCTTGCCCCAAGGATATCACAGCAAAGGGGACTGTTCTTTTGCTGGTTCTAGTTCTAGTCCTCTTGTATGTAAATTGAGAAAGTCTCTTTATGGTTTGAAGCAGTCAAGTAGACAGTGGTATGCCAAATTGTCAACCACAATCACTGAACTTGGTTTTGTACAATCCAAGTCTGATTATGATCTTTTTGTGCACTTAAAGGGTTCAAGTTTCACAGCTCTTTTAGTGTGTGTAGATGACATTTTGATTACTAGAAATGATGCCCAATGTGTGACAGATTTGAAGAAACTCTTGGATACTAAGTTTGGCATAAAAGATCTAGGTGTCTTGAAATATTTCTTGGGGTTAGAGGTGGCAAGAAATGAGAAAGGTATAAGTCTTAACCAATGAAAATATGCCTTAGAAGTACTAACAGATGCAGGAATGCTTGGTTGCAAGCCTATGAAGACACCTATGAAGCAGCATGTTAAGTTGTCTAAGAATGGAGGTGACTTGCTTGATGATCCATCCCAATATAGAAGGCTGATTGGTAGATTGATGTATCTAACTTTGACTAGGCCTGATATATGTTACGCAGTGAATAAGTTAAGTCCAGTCTTAAGTGCACCAAGGCAGCCTCATTTACTTGTAGCATACAAGGTTTTACAATACATCAAAGGCACTCCAGGGCAAGGTATCTTCTTCTTAGCTCAATCAAATTTTCAATTGAAAGCCTTTTGTGATTCAGACTGGGCTGGATGCCAAGACACAAGGAAATAAGTAACAGGCTATTGTGTATTCCTTGGAGATAATTTGATTTCTTGGAGGTCCAAGAAACAGAATACTATTTCAAGATCCTCAGCTGAAGTTGAGTACAAATCCATGGCATCAACCTGCTGTGAAATCACTTGGCTTTTCTATCTGCTTGAGGATTTCAGAAATCAACAATCTAAAGATGCACTTTTGTATTGTGATAATAAGGCAGCATTACACATAGCTACAAATCATGTGTTTCATGAAAAAACAAAGCACATTGAAGTTGACTGTCATTTGATAAGATAAAAAATTCAAGTAGGCATGATCAAGACCTTCCATGTTAAGACAGATATGCAGTTAGCAGGTGTGTTTACAAAGGCATTAGGTGTACCAGCTTTCATGAATTTGATAAATAGATTGGGTTTGTTAAACATATTTAGTAATTGCATCATTTATCCAAAGTCTTTCCAAGACACAGAAGCTATTTCCACCTCAGAGGCAGCTCTGGTCATGAGGGGGACTGTTAAGAAGCCTAGTCAGAAGAGTATAGGTGAAGCAGTAGTGAAGAAGGAAGGCAAGACTCGTGTAAGGAAGGCTAAAGTGCAAAAGAAGACAATTGTTCAAAACGATAGAAGCATTGGTATTTTACTGAGAAAACTACTTGTAGTATTAAAGGGTAAGTGAAGCATGTGAGAGGCATATGAGGGAGTTAGCCATTGGTTAGTTATTAGTGGACAGGTGGCTAATTATTATTGGAGGAGTGTTTTTAGGAAAGTTGTTAGAGGTAGGTAGTTATTTCCCGCTCTTTTGCTTTCTGTTAGAGTTGTAATCCATAGTATAAATGTAGAGTAATGCATTGTAATTCATTAATTTCTTGTAATCACAGAAATTCAGCAATAAGAATTTTCCCTCTTACTTAAAAAATTCTCTGTGTTTCTCGAAGTTTCTTGTAGTTTCTTTGATAGTTTTTGCTTGATTTGAATTCCCTGTTTAGCTTCTGATCTTTAACAGGTTGCTCTACAAATATATAGATCCACATGAATTTGGAACTCTTACACCATAATATCTATAACAACCCGCCTCAAACTAAATGTGGAAACTTGAGTTTGAAATGCAAAATCGTTAACAAAAAGCTTAATATAGAATGGAATGCATGAAATAGATGTTGACAACGTAGATGGTGGTGATTGACAGTGGAAGATAACTGCTCTGGTAGAATGATAGCTACACTTGTAGCTAAAATGATGCATTGACAGATAAAAGTGTCGTAGGTGGCCAAATGATGGTGGTATTGTTAAGCAACAACCAAAATGAGACCATCAACTATGGACAACATCACCGATGGCTGGTCAACAATTGTTTCGGGGGGTGCATGTATTGACGCATGAGCAATTTGTTTTCAAGTGAGAGAGAGAGAGAGAGAGAGAGAGAGAGAGAGAGAGTGTGGAAGTAGAATTAATGTGATTTGAAATGATGACTTACATTCATATCAAAATACCTTTGGCTTTTACATACTATTAAACCACGTGTGTTACAATGGATCCTAATCTATGGTATGTTATATATATAGTAGCTAGCTTTAGACTTGTAATTCGTGCACTACAAGTAAGATTAGAATTACTTTCCTCTAGCTGTCTTACCATAATATGTCTAACACTATGAATCCACATGTCTCTCGTTTATAGTAAGTTGAAATTATTGTTTTTAAGTGCGGGTGATGGAAAAGTAGTGATGGAAGACACGGCCGAAGTTCGAGCTAAGGTAAGAGCTCTTAAGGGTAGATGTACTCCTAGTGGGGCTGGTAAGAGGTACTCGGACAATCAAATTAGAAATTATTTATTTAGTATAAATGCTCACAAAGTAAGTGCATATGAATTTTTTGCACATTTTAGCTAAAATCTCGTGTTAGTATTTATAAGGACTCCTTTAAGGGCATTATAATGGTTTCCCTATCCCCCAAATCCAGAGGTTAGGTCTGACACCACATATTCCTTGGAGAGATTAGGGAAGGGTGGGTAAAAGAGGACATTCCCCTCCTTCTGGGTTGTAAATTAAAGTACATGTCAAATAGTGTTTAATGCAAAGACTTTTATAAATTTACATTGTACTAGCAATGTAAACTTACATTGTAGACATACAAAATGTGAAAAATGTTGTACACATATGCAAAAATTGTACATTTATAAGAACTTCTTTTAAGGGTATTGTAAGGATTTTCCTATCTCCCAAATCTAGGGGTTAGGTATGACACTGCACATTCCTTGGAGAGATCGGGGAAGGGTGAGTAAAAGAGGACACTCCCCTCTTTTGGGTTGCAGATCAAAGTACATGTCAAATAGTATTTAATGCAAGGACTTTTATAGGTATATATTGTAGTATCAATGTAAATTTACATTGGAGACGCACATAATGCCGTAAATGTTGTTCAAATTTGCAAAAAGTGAGTGAAAATATACTTTGCAATATCCTGGCTCACTCATCGTACTGGCCTCATTGGCCGAGAATAGCTACTTTGGCTAACTTCCATGGTCATAGGGGATATTCAAGCTGGGTTGATCTCCTTTGTTAAGTAGTCGCAAGGAGGTGGGGTAATGCTCAATCATGATCTCTAATACTATTGTAATAGGGTTTTTAAGTTAGGCATTGTGGTCGGTGCATTCTTTTGCACCGATGGCCTTGGCCCAATGAGTGTATCAACATTTTTTTTTTTTCAAAAAAAAAAAAAAAAGATGATAAAGTCCCTTAAGCACATAATTAAAGTACCCTCAATTATCTTCTCCCATAAATCCCACACTTACAATTGAATTTTGGCTTTCTCCTTCACAAATAAGTGAAGATTAGTAAGGTTAAAAGGTCCTTAATTAGGGTGATTAACGATGGATCTGACATTACACTTGTTTAAGCACTTACAGATTTTTTTTTTTTTTTTTTTTGGTATGATGGAGATATTTAACCCTTTTAATGTAAATTAAAATTAGGCTGTGATCTTGTCCTGTTTCTCCTGTATATGACTGACACAAACATACGGCTGATAATTGAGAGGCCAACAATTACATGCCACACGATGTAGGGTCCAGTCCCTCAACGATAAATGGAACTTAGCTTGAATTATATACTTTCGTTTCGTATAGGATAATTATTAATGTGTGACTACTGACTAGGTCTCAATGTTTATATCATAAGTGCCCTCGTGATGATGTACCTCTGGATCCGCTAATGCTCCATTCTGAGACAAAGAATGACATATGGTTGCCTAATTTAGGGCAACCTAAACGTACGAAACTAAGCCTCTATAGCATCATCAAAATTCAATCATACTCCTTTCATGCTAAACTTAACCAATTATTCTCTTTAAGGTGATCTAACTTGCTTATCAAAACTGACAAATAAATCCCATAAAAAAAAAAAAAAAAAACTGACAGATAAATAAATAATTAAATAAAAGACGTCATCTCCATCTTTACCTACATGAATATCTTCACCTACTTTAATTAAATGTTACCTCAAAATATCTACTACTTCAAAACATCTCCCTTTTTTTTTTTTTTTTTTTTTTTTTTTTTTTTTTTTTTGATAAGATGCATAAAATATTCATTCAACTTGAAAAAAGAGTTACAACAGAGATAGCATACAAACACTGGGAGAAAATCACAGATAATTACACACCACTCTCCTCAATGAACCCGAGAGCCCAGCAATATTTCTGAGTTTGCAAATTAACATTTTTGGGGTCTCTTTTCTTGGGCTCTAGTGGTGGGCTCATTAAAAGGAGAGATATTACTTGTAGTATTCGAGCTGGGAAGTCCTTGGGCCAAAGAAGAAAACATTTGAAAGCCCAAAACCAATTTTTGGCCTCAGAGGACCATTGGTAAACACAAGAGCGCTCGATAGAGGAGGGTGCTGGGCTCAAGGAGCAAACCACTGCCAGCACAGTTGGACTGCTGGCTTTCTCCGTACTCAGGCTCACCGGAAAAACAGTCGCCGGAATCTGAAGACCAGTATCTTCCTCTCTTCTTTCTTCCTCCGATCCGCTTTGGCAAGCAGCACAATGTTTCACAAAAACCCCCTTCCTCCAATTGGCTAAATCTTGAGACTCAGACCGAAGAAACCCACCAAAACCCAAAACACCACAAATAAAGCAAAAGGAAGGAAGCCACTCCAATTGAAGACTAGATCCGAAATAGAACTGGAAGATCTTTATTCCTCTATCTACATACCTTAGATCTAAACCCATCTTCCAGGAAAATCTTGGAGTGGACTTGAAAGCTCGCACGCACTCCTCTAGGATGTCCGATCTCATGGCTGAAGCGGAGCTTTCAACTTCCTCAAACGTGGTGAGAAGAAAATGCAGAAGTTCTCCAATGGTAGCTAGATCCATGTTGCTGAGGGGACCTTGAAGGCTATAGAGATTTGGAAACTACCCGGATAGGGAGAGAGGGCTTGTATATATTTGGGGTTGTAAATAATTCAAATCATTCATAAACAACTTGAGTTTGTCTCAATAAAAAGTCCAATTATGTTTTTTTATTTATAAATAAGTCAAATTTGAGCAATAATTTTAGACTTGGTCGGTAAACGAGTTAAACCCAAGTAAATAAAATTGTTCGTGAACAAAGTTGTAAATATTAGAGCTCAGTACAAAACACGCTAAGTTTAAACTCATTTATGGGCTAGTAATAAGTTTGAAATGAGCTTAACAAATAAGCTCATATCTTACTAAAAATTGCTAGAAGTTGCGACCTCTCGTCCAAACCAAATAGGTTTGATAACAAACTTGATATAAGCTTGATAATATACTTATGTTGGACTTAAGCTCAAAAACTTAAAATTGAGCTAGAGTTTGAGCCTCGAGCTCAACTTGACTAATGATAGAGCTAAGATGAGCTCAATTTTTAAAATTTTTTGGCGAGGTCAAGCTCAATAATTATTTATAAGTTTGATACAAACTCAAGCTAAACTTGAACATTTTACTTTTATTGTCGAACTAAATTTGAACATTCATTACTCTACAATCTAGTGGGGTGTAAATTATAAAACGAAAAGAAGTGGAATTAAAAATCTAATTTCTATACCTAAAACAAAGAGAATATAAACTTAATTACAACACTAGTGTCGTGCGTGACCATTATATGAATTTTTTTTTTTTTTCCTTGGCAACGTTTCATGTTACTTGAAAGCAAAGCAAATGAACAAGATCTCATGTGTTAGCTCATTCACTCGCAAATTGCTATTTGCCCCTAGAATTTCATTATTGGTATAGACTAGTTATTGTAAGATAAAATTTAGAGTTGCAACAGAAAATAAATATACCTTCAGCCATAGTTGTTTAAGTGTTTAGAGAAAAATAATACTCATTATATGATAGTGTATATATAAAAGGTGCCTTCTAGATTATGTCATTTACCTCACATATTTCCTTTTGATGGAGACAAACTATATATATATATATATATATGCTAGACAAGGGACCCTTTTATATTTCAGATTTGTTTCATAACCCTCCTTCCATCAATGAGTTTAAAACTTGTAATTTCAAGGTTTTTATTAATCAAAAGGGTTATCCTAATTAAGAGTTACTTAGAAATTGTTATTCATCATAACGTCTTTCACAAATAAAATCCTTAAGACATGAGTTTTTATTTATCACTAGTCGCAGACTCGCGCATTGCGCGTGATAATATTAGTATTTTAGTTATTATTTATTAACAATCGGTTTTTCATTATCTTTTAAGTTAATAAAAACCATAAATATACTTTTTCTTAAATCTTTATATATTTATTTATTTAATGTGAATCTTTACATATATAAACTCTATATATTTCACTTCTTTATATATGTAAAACCATAGACTACTATTCCATAATGATAGTGGCTAATTAGTTTTATCATTTTTTTCATGATCTCATTTGTGACGTTTCTTACCATTATCATATATTTAATTACTGATTGATGATTTGCATAACAGAGACGTTAAATGAGAGGTACCATCTTTCATTAGATTTTCAAAAGTAAGGGTGAATGGGAAATATATATATATATATATATAATCAGGTTAAATGAAATGTCAAAAAAGGGATTTTCAAATTTTCAAATTTTATTTCTTATGTAATTTCTATTATTATTGGAGAACGTCTCTATTTTAGTTATGATTGGAAATATGGTTTCCATGGTTAGAGTATGATTAGTTTTAAGTTTAAATGTAGTATTGCATTTAATTGTTGATTATTGATTTAATTTTTTAACCAAAATTTGATGATGATTCTATTACATTAATAAATATGCATTATTAGTTTCTTTTTTCTATATTTGGTTTGATATCCTCATTAAATTTTTTTTTTTTTTTTTAATTTAGTGTTTCCAAGTTGATATTTGTTTTGTATTCCATTTTTCCTTTGATGCATTGGGTGTGAGAATGAATGTGTTCCTAACATTTCTCAACTTTATGAGGACAAATTTATTAACTAAATTTAAGTAAAATATTATATGTTTAATTTTTCAAAATAAATGAATAATAATATGTCAAAGATAAAACAATATTTTAATATCTCTAAGTTGAAGGTAGTATTCTATTCAATCATTTTGCCACATTTTCATATTAAATTTATTGATTCTATCTTCTAATAGACGTTTGTGTTAGATGATTTATATATATTGTGGGCACCCGAGGAACGAAGAAGGATCTGAAGGGTCACAGCAATAACCTAAAAACCAAGGAAGAAGCTGAGGGGTCACGGTGATGACGCGATGACACCATAAGTCACGGGTTCCGAGGGGGGAACCACCTGAAGAGGAGAGGTTAAGGGCTGAAGGGAATGGATAACAGCAGACGATAGAGAGGTCGTAGGCCTGTGCTTAGCCCGCTGCATCCGCATTAATTAGGGCCAACAGCTTTGTCAGCCGCATTAAATGAGGAAGTGACCAGTATAGGCCATAGCTGGGTAGGCTCTTGCCACCATCCCCTCAGATGTGAAAGGTCACCAGTATCAGGAAAAGGAAGAGGGAACCAGATGGAGATGGATGGTGTGGATGCAACGAAGGGAGGCTATATAATGGAAAGGAGTGGGGAGAGGAAGGGGTTCAAAATCCTAGAAACCTCAGTGTAAAATTTGACACTAATTTGTTTTTCAATACAAGTCTTGTACTGGAATACCAGTGCCTTCAGACAGTGCTCCTAGTTGCTATCCTTTCCCATCTCTTACAAATTTCATTAGTTTGGGCCAAGTTTAAGGGGAACAACCCATTATTATAAGTGGGCTCGGGCTCTTCACTTTTTCTTCTGGTCCTTATAATTGGCGCCGTCTATGGGAATAGTAAGTGCTTAAGTATCTGCTCTGAACATCGATGGCCAACAAAAGCCAAAGCGAAGAGGAGTCAATGGCTTCTCATAGGGAAAACCCTTTCGTTAACCAGGAACGTAGGAGAGATAGCCGACGCACCCCAAGTGCTGCAGTGGGATCCCGTCGCACTAAATGCACTGAACAGAACCGTCCTAAGTCTGGGGATCAGGCCTCACCCGAGCAGGAGACAATAGCGTTGCAACGCGAGGTTGATCGTCTACGCAGAAAGCTAAGGCGTAGGAAGCACAGTGGGAAAAGCTCGTCTTCCCCGTTAAGTGAAGGCTTAAGGGAGAGCTGTAAACGATCGTACCGGCATAGGTCTGGAACTCCACATAGCGTGGCCTACTCAGCCTCCTCATCTTGGGACAGACTAGGGGAAGGCAATGACCAACATGAAAGAGGGCCCCCTCATTACACTAAGGGAAATGACGTCTTGAGTAGAGCCCTGCGGAGGATTTCTAAGTCCCCCTTCATTAGAAGGATTAGCAAGGCTAAGCTCCCTCACCATTTCTCCCAGCCAACCTTCACCATATATAACGGAAGGACTGACCCCGTGGAGCATGTTAGTCACTTCAATCAGAAGATGGCTGTCCACGCCAACAACAAAGCCCTTATGTGCAGGGTGTTCCCATCCAGTCTCGGGCCTGTCGCCATGCGATGATTCGACACGCTAGACGAAGGGTCAATTAGGTCCTTTGAGGAGCTGACTAAGGCATTCAGCGCAAGATTTGTAACCTGCAGTAGAGTCCCCAGGCCATTGGATGCTCTACTATCAATGGTTATGAGGGAGGGGAAGACCCTCAGAACCTACTCAGACTGATACTAGGAGATGTACAACAAAGTGGACGGAGACTTCGAAGATGTGGCCATAAGGACTTTCAAAGTCGGCTTACCAACTGAACACGACCTGAGAAAGTCGTTGACAATGAAATCCGCCTCGAGCATGCACCAGCTTATGAACCGCATAGATAAATACAAAAGATTAGAAGAAGACTTAATGCAGGGAAAAGGAAAGGCAAAAGCCTTTCCCGAGAAGAAGGATCCTCAGGGAGGGGGATACCACAATGACCGGACCCGAAGGGACTTCCCTAAGAACCCAGCAGAAGGAGTTCACACAATCAATACATTGTTCAAGGAGCCAGTGCACCAAATACTCGAAAAGATAAAAAAAGAGTCGTTCTTCAAATGGCCAAACAGGATGGGGGGAGACCCGTCCAAAAGAAACCAAAGCCTTTACTGCCATTACCATAAGGATCGAGGACACACCACCGAAGAATGCAAGACTCTTCAGGACCACCTCAATTAGTTGGCCAGACTGGGGAAACTTAATTATTTCTTGCACCAACTCGAGGAGCAAGCCGGGTACTCAAAGAACGGGGTGCATAGGGACGACAATCCTCGGCCAGCACTGGGCACCATTAATACGATCCTGATTAGGTCAGGAGGGGACGTCAAGCCAAATCCTCGAGTCATGACCATCGCAGGAGGCGCAGAAACGGAGGCGCCAGACTAATAAGAGTGCTAGAAGGACAACCCTCCTCCCTGACTTGAGTTTTTCTGAAAAGGACAAAGAGGGCACCATCCAACCACATAAAGACGACCTGTGGTTACTATAAGGATCGGGGGCTATGACGTCAAAAGGGTACTAGTTGACCAAGGAAGTTAGGCTGAGATAATAATCTAGACTTGTACCGAGGGATGAATCTGAGGCCCGAGGACCTGGACACGTACGATGCCCCTCTAATGGGCTTCGATGGCAAAACAGTAATTCCCCGAGGAATGATCAAGCTCCCTGTACAAGTTGGAGCAATGGAAGTCCAAGTGAATTTCATCGTGTTAAAGGCGTTTTCCCCATACACTGCTATCCTTGGCAAACCCCGGCTTCACGCCATGGAGGCTATTCCTTCAACTTTGCACCAAAAAATCAAGTATCCAGCCCACGGGAAGGTTGAAGAGATAGTGGGCGACCAGGCCATAGCTCGGCAGTGCCTGGTGTCAACAGTGGCACGACAACCAACGGACCCTACCATGATGAACGAGGAAACAATCCAATAGCAATTAAAAGGGGTTGCCAGTAGGTAGCAAGCCGAGGCACCAAGAGGGTCATTGAAGGAACTTGAAAGGGTAATGATAGGGACTGACCCTGAGCGGTACTTCCAGACAGGTTCACAATTGCCACATGTGGAGAGGGCAGAACTGTTAGAGTTCTTGAGGGCAAACCTTGATATTTTCGCCTAGAATACTTACGACGTGCCAGGAATCGACCCGAAGTTAGCCTGTCACCGGTTGAACGTGAATCCCGAGGCCTTTCCTCGTAAACAGCCTCCTCGATGCTCGTCCGAGGATCACGCCGAAGCAGTCAGGGCCGAGGTGAACAAGTTAAAGCAAGCAGGGGCTATTAATGAAATCTTCTACCCTGAGTGGTTAGCTAACACAGTAGTGGTAAGAAAGAAAAATGGGAAGTGGCAGGTATGTGTGGATTTCACTGACTTAAATAAGGCATGTCCAAAAGACCCCTTCCCCATCCCTAGAATTGACCAGCTTGTCAACGCCACGGTGGGACATCCTTAAATGAGCTTCTTGGATGCCTTTCAGGGTTACCACCAGATACCTCTGTCATTGCCCAGCCAGGAGTAAACGGCTTTTCGCGCCCCCAATAGGAACTACCATTATCAGGTGATGCCCTTTGGACTCAAAAACGCAGGATCCACTTATCAGAGAATGATAACGCGCATGTTTGAAGGACAGATAGGAAGAAACATGGAGGCATACATCGATGATATGGTGGTCAAGAGCAAGAAGGCAGAAAGTCACCTTGCCAATCTAGGAGAAACTTTCTCAATGCTGAGGAAACAGAAGCTACGCCTCAACGCGTCCAAATGTTCTTTCGAGGTTGGCTCTGGAAAATTCCTCGGGTACCTGATAACCCACCGCGAAATTGAAGTCAACCTAGAGCAAATTAGGGCAATCAATGGCTTGAACCCTCCTTAGAATCCCAAGGAGGTTCAGAGGCTGACTAGGATGATGGCAGCTCTAAACAGGTTCATTTCTCGATCTGCGGACAAGTGCTATCCCTTCTTTAAACTACTTCATAAATGGAAAGATTTTCAGTGGACCGAAGAATGCGTGACAGCTTTCAAGGACCTCAAGCTATACTTGGCTAACCCACCGATACTCTCCAGACCAAATAAGGAAGAAGTTTTGTATGCATACTTAGCAGTCACTGAATGCTGCGCTGTCAACTTCATCCTAATAAGGAACGAGGACGGAATTTAAAGGCCCGTCTACTATGTCAGCAAATCCCTACAGGAGGTTGAGAAAAGGCGATATTGGCTATCGTACACGCCACTAGAAAACTCTCTCATTACTTCCAAGCCCATACCGTGGTTGTGCTCACTCAACTACCCTTGTAGGCCCTAATGAGGAAGTCTGATTACATTGGCAGGATTGCCAAGTTGGGGACCAAATTAGGGGGCCTATGACATCAAGTATATGCCCTGGACCGCCGTAAAAGTGCAAATCTTGGCGGACTTCATAGCAGAGTTCACTGAAGGCGTCCCCAAAGAGGTAAACGTGGGCAAGGTTACGCTAGTCTCATCGGTCACCACCACCCACCCGTGGCAAGTCTACACGGACAGATCCTCCAACAAGAAGGGAGCTGGTGTAGGAGTTGTACTGATCACTTCCGAGAAGCTGATAATAGAAAAGTCGCTGCGATTAAGATTCTCGGCCACCAACAATGAGGCCGAATATGAGGCCTTACTGGCGGGAATAAACATGGTTAGGTGGCTAGGAGGGGAAGTGGTGGAATTATACTCGGATTCTAGATTGATCCTGGGGCAAGTCAATGATAATTTTGAGGCTCGGGATGGGAGGATACAGGGATACCTAGCTAAAGTACGAGATGCCCGATCTTAATTCAAGAGTTTCACCTTGAAGCAAATCCCAAGGGGGCAAAACTCGCATGCAGATTCTCTTGCGATACTAGCTACGTCACTGGAGTCAAGCCTTCCTCGGATTGTTATAGTGGAAGACATGGATGCTTCGAGTCTTGCGAAAGTACCAGTGGCAAGAGTATGCAACGTCCACGTGGGACCAAGCTGGATGGACCCTATAATAAGCTTTTTGAAAAAGGGATCCTTACCCGAAGACAAATCTGAAGCGGAGAAGGTACGACGAACTGCCCCGCTTACTAGTTGTCCAAGGAGTAGAAGTTGTACAAACGCTCATACTCGGGACCATACTTGTTATGCGTACACCCAGAAGCCATAAAGCCTTTATTAGAAGAATTGCATGAGGGAATTTGTGGATGCCACACCGGTGGAAGATCTCTAGCACATAGGGCTCTCACCCAGGGATACTAGTGGCCCAACATGCGACAAACCTCGCAAGACTATGTGAGAAAGTGCGACCAATGTCAAAGGTATGCACCAAACATCCATCAACCTGGAGGAATTATGAACCCTTTATCCAGCCCTTAGCCCTTCACTCAATGGGGCCTAGATATAGTCGGGCCTTTTCCTCGGGTTACGGGAAATCGGAGGTGGCTCCTCGTCGCCACGGACTACTTCACCAAATGGGTGGAGGCCGAGCCCTTGTCCAACATCAGGGATGTGGATGCTAAAAATTTCATCTGGAAAAACATTGTCACCAGGTTCGAGGTACCCCATACACTGATCTCTGACAACGGCCTCCAATTTGACAGTAAAGCCTTCAGAAGATACTGCGGGGACCTGGGAATAAGGAACTGGTATTCTACGCCAGTGTACCTCTAGGGGAATGAACAGGCTGAAACCACCAATAAAGTCATAGTGGCCAGGTTGAAGAAAAGATTGGACGACGCAAAAGGAAAATGGGTGGATAATCTGCCCCATATGCTATGGACATACCGTACCACGCCCCGTAGATCGACAAGGGAGACCCCATTCTCAATGATGTATGGGTCAGAGGCAATAATCCCCCTCGAGACAGGATTTCCTACCCTGAGTACGGACAGGTTCAAGACTGAAGAGAACTGCCACTTACTCCTAAATAGCCTGGACCTGGCTGAGGAAATGAGGGAAGTTGCAACGGTGAAGATGGCCCACTATCAACAAAAGCTCAAGCAACAATATGACAAGGGGGTCAGGTCAAGACCCTTGGCCCCGGGAGACTTAGTTCTAAGGAAGGTGATGGGGACGGCCAGGAACCCCGTATGGGGCAAGCTAGGTCCCAATTGGAAAGGGCCATATAGAGTCACCTCGGTGGCAGGCATTGGGGCTTACCACTTGGAAGACCTGGACGAAAATGTAATCCCTCGCCCTTGGAATGTTAGTAACTTGTGACGTTATTACTATTGAAGAATTTTTGCTACTGTCTGTATCTCACCTTGCCATAGAGCTTGCCCCTGGATTGTTAAAAAATAAAAAATAAAAAAAATAAAAAAAGGCCTAATTGTTGAACAGAACTTGGGACTTGCCTAGCACCTCGGCCACAAGCCTAGGGTAAATCATCAGTATAAAAAGTGCCTAAGTGTTGAACAAAACCTGAGACTTGCCTGGCACCTCGGCCACAAGCCTAGGGTAAATCATCATTATAAAAAGTGTCTAAGTGTTGAACAGAACCTAAGACTTGCCTGGCACCTCGGTCACAAGCCTAGGGTAAATCATCACTATAAAAAGCGCCTAAGTGTTGAACAGAACCTAGGACTTGCCTGGCACCTCAGCCACAAGCCTAGGGTAAATCATCACTATAAAAAGTGCCTAAATGCTGAACAAAACCTGGAACTTGCCCGGCTCTTTGGCCACAAGCTCAGGGTAAATCATCACTATAAAAAGTGCCTAAGTGTTGAACAGAACCTAGGACTTGCCTAGCTCCTCTGCCACAAGCCTAGGGTAAATCATCACTGTGAAAAAAAAAAAAAAAGGGGGGGGGGGGTGGGGGCCTAAGTGTCAAACAGAACCTAAGACTTGCCCAGCTCTTCGGCTACAAGCCTAGGGTAAATCATCACTGCTGAAAGAACCTAAGACTTGCCTGGCTCTTCGGCCACAAGCATAGGGTAAATCATCACTGCTGAAAGAACCTAAGTGTTCAACAGATTGCAAGACTCGCCTAAGGAGATTTACTACCGTAAAAACAACAAAGGTTGGATGAGATCCCAAGCCTTGGCTCCTTAATCACAAATTTGTGATAATTCAACCATGCAAAATGATAAAGATATATACCAATTATTTCTAAAGCGGACCTACAAGGGCCAAAAACATTCCCATACATGGCTCCAAGTAAATTTAATTTAGCGGTTTGATTAAGTCTTTGTGAGATAGTTCATCATTAATATCTCGGTAAAATTGCGAGTCTAACGCATCTTTGTTAGCACGGGAATTGAACAATGGTCAGGATAAAGGCGCAAGTGAAGCACATAAAGTACAAATATGCATAAAAGTAATTGAGAGGAAAAAAAATATTGAACTCAAAAAAAAAAAAAAAAAAATTTACACATAAGGGTTTCCTTTTACAAAAAAAGGGGGCATTACATATAAGGGTTTCCTTTTACAAAAAAAAAGGGCATTACATATGTGTAGAAACCATTATGCCACCCAAAGACCTGGCCTAAGACCTTAAAATGGACTAACCCTCAGGATCCTCTCCCTGAGTCCCCTGTTTCTCCTGCCCCTGGGCCCCTTCTTCTTTTTCTTTTTCTTTAAAGGCGCCCCTCCAGCTACTTCCTCGTCGACCACCACTTCAACCACTTCCCCAGGAGATGGAACCTCCTTGCGCTTCTCTTTCTCACTATCCTTGGTTAAAGTAGGATCTTGCTGATCTGGGCGAAGGAAGACTGAGGAGCGGAATTAGGATCGGATCCAGGCCGTACACTTGATCGGGAGCTCGAAGCTCCGGCTCAGCGCTAACCCCCACAGTGGTGAGAGCTTGGCCCCGCGCCTTCAGGCAGAAGGCGCGAGCGACGTCCCTAAGCTAAGTAGTAAGGCTCTCAGCCGTCTTAGTCACCCTAGCATCATAGGCCGCTTGCTCGGCCGCCAACTTCTCCTTTTCCATGGCTTCTAGCTGAGTTTTAACTTGTTTTAGCTCCACCACGGTTAAGGCCAACTAGTTTTTCGCCTTCCTCTAAAACTCCAAGGCATCAGCGGCCTGCTTCTCATAACTCTTAAAGGCAGATTCAGCGTTTCTATGAGCCTTTTCCACCTCAGCCAACCGGGCAAGAGTCTCCCTCAACTTTTTGTCAGCATCCAAACAGGCCTTCTCAGCAACTTCTTGCTTGGCCTTTGAATCCCTGGCCGAGTCCAGAGCATAATCCACCTAATCTTCAGCCATAAAGGCCGCTTGGACGGCCTGCATAAAGATAATAACAAGCATCATTCCAGGCACTTGAAGGGTTTAAAAGCAAAATCACAAAGGCACATTTCCATACCTTAGCCAGATCCTATTTCAAGGAAAGGAAAACCTCCCACTTCCTGAATGACCTCAGTTCTGCCATGTCCTCAGGCAGACATAGTGCCTACTCTAGGCACTCAGCAACCATCCCGGAGCTTCCCTTTTTAGGATCCCTTAAGTTGGCATCATCTAGAACTAGGCTGCCTGAACTCAAGGTAAAAGCGGGCCTCCAGACGGAGGCCTTCCTAGATTGCTCCCCTGTAACATTTTTAGAGGTCCTAGTGTGCTCGGGCCTCTTTCTCTGTTGCCTCTTTCCTACTCGGGCTTCCTTAACGGGGGGGTCAACAATCTCCCCTTCCTCTACCACCTCGGTAACCTTGCCTCAGTGGCCATGCTTCCTTTTCTTCTCGGCCACATCCACAGGAGAGGAGGTGTGAGATGCCGCAGGTGTAGGAGGACGAAGAGTTGCTGCAGCAGTCTGGGCGGCGCCGCCGGCATGCACCGAAAGTAAGGCGAGAAGGTCTGGAGTTCTTTCCTCAAAACCCATGTTTGCTTGTGGTTGCACTTACAAAGTACAAGGAGCGTCTAAACGGTAGAAGACCTCAAAGTCCTTGTCTGTCGTCCCTTGAATGGGCGTGGCGAGGACTCCTCGGTCTCTGCGTCAGATGGGATGGTAGGCTCCTGAGAGTATAAGAGTCTGGCCACCAGGGGAGCTGGAATTTAGGCGTCCTAGGTCCCCTCAGGAGGAGGTTCTGTCAACAGGAAGCCTGGAACGACGACGTCTATCAGAGCCAAGCGAGAATCTCGGGCCTTGATGACGTTCTTCGGGCTCTAAAAGTGTTTGGTAGAGGGTTTATAGCCAAGGATGACATGCACCGCTCTAAGTTGCCCGTCCCTGTGCAGGAATATCTTCGATCTGAGGATCCTATTCAGATCCTTGAAGTTCACCAAATACTTGGCGGGGGCTGAATGGTACTCGTCTACCAAAAGGAACCATAAAGATTGTCAATAATATAAAAAAGGGAGAGAGAACTTCTACGGTAGAGAAACTACTTAGAATCCTATGTATGACCCTAGTCCTCGGGAGAGCTACATGGTTCCCCTTCTTGGGTATGGCAGTGCACCCCATCATGCCATCCTCCCGAGACAACGAGGAAATCCTCGTCCATGCCTTTGCTGGAGTCGGGCAGGCATGAAATCAGCCTAACTATGAGAACCCTACACTTCATATAATACTTGGTTTTCTCCCCTTTTTGACAGTTGTAGACCCAGTTCACATCGTGCTAGGTGAGACTAGTCCCCATCCGGCAATTAATGGCATCCACACACTCGAGAATCCTAAAAATATTCGAAGAACACTAGGTCGGGGATAATCTGTAATTCTTAAGGTAATCCCTGGTTACCGGCCCCATGGGTATTTCCATTCCACCTTTAATGAAGGCGATCATAGGGATAACCATGGACTCGGGAGGCCTATTCAAGACTAACCACTTGCCCTCCTCACAGTGCCTAATTTCCACGTTATTGGGAATCCTATATTGCACCTTGAAAGCTGTCCTAGCGTCCTCAGAATCCACTAACCTAGCGTATCTACCTATGGTCTTCTAAAAGGAGTAAAATGAAAATCTTGCAAAGAAAAGAAAAACAAGTAAAAGAGGGCTAACACACCTAGTGATGAAGACAAAGTGCACTCCTTGGGAGTTTTCTTCCTCAAAGTTTGATTGCTAGAATGCAAAAATGAGCCTCGGCCAACTCTGGATCCTCCTTTTATAGGAGTAGAAAATGGGCGGTAAAACTTCCGCCCATAAATGGAAGGAAAAAGGAGCCGTACAATCCCGATCTGACCATAGAACGTGGGGAGACAGGCAGTCGCTTGACACCATAAATGACAGGTTGCGGATTCCTAAGCGCCAGGATCGTGCCAGTGAAAGGTGAAAGGACGTGGATACATGGGAACACATGTGGCACGTGCATACGCCGTTTGTAGGACTAAAACTTCACGTTTGTTTCTTGAACAAAAGGCGAAAGTTTTAGGGGGCTATTTTAGGCACCCGAGGAACGAAGAAGGATCTGAAGGGTCACAGCAATAACCCGAAAACCGAGGAAGAAGCTGAGGGGTCATGGTGATGACGCGATGACACCATAAGTCACGGGTTCCGAGGGGGGAACCACCCGAAGAGGAGAGGTTAAGGGCTGAAGGGAATGGATGATAGCAGACAATAGAAAGGTCACAAGCCTGTGCTTAGCCTGCCGCATCCGCATTAATTAGGGCCAACAGCTTTGTTAGCCACATTAAATGAGGAAGTGACCAGTATAGGACATAGCTGGGTAGGCTCCTACCATCGTCTCCTCAGATGTGAAAGGTCACCAGTGTCAGGAAAAGGAAGAGGGAACCAGATGGAGATGGACGGTGTGGATGCAACGAAGGGAGGCTATATAATGGAAAGGAGTGGGGAGAGGAAGGGGTTCGGAATCCTGGAAACCTCAGTGTAAAATTTGACACTAATTTGTTTTTCAATACAAGTCTTGTACAGGAATATCAGTGCCTTCAGACAATGCTCCTTGTTGCTATCCTTTCCCATCTCTTACAAATTTCATTAGTTTGGACCAAGTTTAAGAGGAACAACCCATTATTATAAGTGGGCTCGGGCTCTTCACTTTTTCTTTTGGTCCTTACATATATAATATGCTATTTAAATTAAGAATTCTCCGTCATATGTTTCTCTTTAAAGATATTATTAGCTATATAAATGGTACTTTTGGTTTATAAGACAAGATGGATAAGTTAGTCTTATTTTACTATATAGTCTAAGTAATCATGCGTTTTATGAATTTGAAGAGTTATATATTGTGAGATTTATTCATATGTTCATACAATGAAAAAATTTTGTTTTTTCATTTTACTTCATTTTATATTTCCAATTTATGATATATGATTTATTGATTTTGAGAAAGAAAGAGATATCGATCTATGTTTTAGAGAAAAATACACCTATAAGAGTTGATTCGCATACATATTTATAGTATACATGGTTATAAGTTAGTATAATAGTTCTCACACTATAAAATAAAAGATAAATTTTTTATTGCATTGTGTTTTCATACTAATCTTACTATGTATAATATCCAACTACAAAATATATTATGTTACACTACCAAAAAACAAAAACAAAAACTTCTAATGTAAAACATTATATCAAATAACAAATATAGACTTTTAAAGAATATACAATCTAATATAATAATAATTGTAGGGTCACAGTATGCTACTCAAGCCCAAGATGTATGGGATTATAGGTTAATGAGCCCAATATAATAAATTTGTAGAGAGTGAGTTATAAAACTGGGCCCTAGTGAATCTAACAACGGCTAGAATGGGTTTAAAAGACAATCATGCAAGAACAAAGCGTGAGAATTGGGTGAATGTATTGTTCGAGGAGACAAATCTTTGTATAGGTCAATGGAACTGATTACAAGTGCAACTCTGGTTGCTACAGTGTTCTTTTTCTATTTTTCTGATCCCCCTCCTCATGGAGGGTCTCTTACATTATATAGCTCCCTTTAGACCATCCTGACCCTATATTTGTCGATCATCAGAGCCCTCACTTGAGTGCCTGTCCCATCAGACGCCCCCTTTGGCTCTCTGTGAGTCGTGGTAGTCAAGGCAGCATTGTTCAAGGTTCTTCTCTACATAAATGTGGCCAGAAAAGTAACTGTTATGCATTCAATGTGGTGATAGCAGCTTTTCCTTAGATTCCTCTAAGCTCTCATCTTTTTTCACAATCATATTACCTGTCTCTATAAGTAGATCGTCCTAGAAGGTTGATGCGATTTAATTGTGTGTGTTTTTTTTTTTTTTTTTTTGGTTCACTTTGATTGTTAAGTTGATCCATGCCTTGCTTATCCGAGGAGCCGATCCTCCTCGAACCAACTTTCTCAGCCCTCCCGTTTGTATTTTACTCTTGGGGTTCTAAGCTTGACACCCTCGCTGCTGTTTATCCTCCTCGAATAGGCGAGGTCCTCGGCTAAGCCCAAGGCTCAGTACATGAATTTGGGCCTTTATCCCTACAATAATAATAATAATAATAATAATTGAAAATATGGAGGATGTGATTGAATTTAAATGTTCAATAAAATAATATGAGAAGAAAAAAAGTAAAAGTAAAATATATAACAATAAACACCAAATTATCTAAATCATGCTATGTAATATAATAATATTACATTCTTATATACAATCTTTAATTCTTTATAATGCAATATGATAAAACTTAACAATCAAAGTGAACCAAAAAAAAAAACACACAATTAAATCGCATCAACCTAAAGTAGAGTTCAAAAATTTATCAACCTAAAGCAAAGATAATATATATATATATATATATATATATATATATATATATAATATAATATAAAAAAAAATCCACCAAAAGTTGAGAGAGAAATAAATTTTTTGTGAGGAAAAATTATGCATATAATGGAAGAGAGAATGTCAAATTTATAATAAAATGATAATAATAAGAATAAACAAAATAAAGGAAAATAAATGGAAAGATGAAGAGTAATATTAAGGTAGAGGGTAGTGGGTAGTGGGGAGATGAAAAGGTCAAAGGAAGGCGAAAGGTTGGAGAAAGTGTAAATATTAAAAAAATGAGTATAATTTTATTTATTTGAATTTAAATAAAATGTTATATGTTTAATTTTAAAAAATAAAAAATAAGAGAAAATATAAATAATTTAATTATATGGACTACGGAGAATGTGGCTGAGTTCAAATATTGAATAAAATAAGACGAGAAGAAAAAAATGTAAAAATAAAAGATATAACAATAAACACCAAATAATCTAAATCATGTTATGTAATAGAATAAAATATATAGTATATTCTTATATATTATCTTTAATTTTTATAACTCAATAGGATAACATTTAACAATCAAAAAGAACAAAAAAACATTTTATCAACTTAAAGTAGAGATGCAGGAAAATTTAAAAAAAAAAAAAAATACTCCAAAAAATATTGAGAGAGAGAGAGAGAGAGAGATTACTTTTTTGTGAGATAAAACTATGCAAATAATGGAAGAGAGAATGACAAATTTATAATAAGATGTGAATATAAAGAGACAAAATAAAGAAAGATGAATGGAAATATGAATAGTGATATTAAGGCTAGGGATAGTGGATAGATGAAAAGGTAAGGGAGAGAAAGATGAAGAGAAAGATGAATAGTGATATTAAGGTTAAGAGTAGTGGGAAGATGAAAATGTATGGGAATGAGAAAGGTTGGAGAAAGTGTAATTATTAAAAAGAAAAATGTAAATGTTGAAACAAACTATAAGAAAATTGAAAAGACAAAGGATAATGACGTGGATAATGATGTGACTTAACTGGAGTATAGTAACAATAAATATTACGTTTTAGCTTTTAGATATATATAGATTTAAATGTGGGCCACATAAAGTTTTTTTAAAATCTTACATTCTCCCACTTAGCCCACTTGACATTTAAATTACTTGATAAATAATATTAACTTTAACAAGGTCATGATATTACTTATGTCAACTAGTTGTGAAATGCTCTCACACAAATAAAGAATTCAATACATGAATCATGGCAATAATACCCTTAATTATAATGAGTACTTCATTCCATGTATTATAATATATGGTAATCCTTACATGAGTACTTTATGAGCCACTAATTCTTTATGAATGGATTACCTATTAGCCATTCAGGTCCTCTTTTATACTTCCCCATAGATATATCATCATTATATATCTCCATAGATATATCTAACTTAATACATATACTTTATGTGTACAAAATAAAAATCATATACCTTTCTTCTCCAAAACTAACCAAATATGTGACCAAAACATAGAATAATTAGAGAGAAATTAAACACCAAATGAGCTAACAAGTTTCATATATCCAAAAAACTTTTATACTGCTTTGTTGGTAAATCTTTAGTTATGCAATTAACATATATTAGATCAATAATTTTAATTCAATTGACACTTTCAGTTTCATAAAATTCTCTCTTAGATTGAGTTACTTTATGTCAATAGGTTTATTTTGGCTTTTACAATCATTGTCTTTAGAAAAGAAAATTATAGCCGAGTTATCTTTAAAAAATCTTTAAAAGTCTTATCATAAAATCAATAACTTTGAGACCTGTTGGAGCATTTTAATATTAAATAATTAAAATGAATAAATGTTATAACATAAATGTAAAAATATGGGAGTGAATATGGAAGAAGGAGTTAGTGAAAATGTTTAATTCCACATTGAAAATGAAAGAAACTATTTTATTCTTTTTAATTGTGGTGATTAATGGGCTAACATGAATTGTCTTAGATATTGGGCTAGATACGTGTGCAAGGAGGAGGTTAAGGGTGGAGGTATCAAAAATGGAAATTAATTAGCCTCCATATCCGTTGGTGAGTAAATGACCTTTTTATTCAGTTTCTCTTTATGGAAACATTCTCATCAAGAATGCTATAAAATTTAGCATTTAGCATATCAAAAAGTTATATTATTCATTTTAACAACCCACTTTATAATACACCCAACATCAAAGGTTTTATTACTTTACCACTTTATTTAAACATTCTTTTTTTATTCTTTCTTTATGTTTTCAAAGGGTTGTCAATGTTCGACCCAACCTGCGAACACAACACGAACCCGACACGGGTTTTTGCAGGTTAGGGTTGTGCCTTAATGGGTTTGGGTCATAAACAGGTCGACTTAAAAGCGACATGATAAGAAACGTGTCATAAGCGGTTCAACCCGCATAACCCGCAATAGACACGTTTGACACGCTAATTTATATGTGTTAACCTGAAATGACCCATTTAACACAACCTGTTTAACTCGTATAACAAATAAATATTCATTTTATTTTAAATTTGTCAAATACCTTTTATATCCAACATATATTTTAAATTTAAAAAGAAAAGTGAGTAATTACAAAAACTTACAAGGAATATAATTAGAAATTGAAACTTTACAAATTTTAGGTCTCTAAACCCTACAAACCCTAAATCTCTAAACCTTCTTATAAATATTTTCTTTTTCTTTTTTTTTTTAATTTCAACCGTACTACTCACTCTACTATCTTATAGTCTCATGCCTAATTCTCAAACTCAAAGTCTCAAACTGGTTATTGCTCTCTCTCTCTCTCTCTCTCTCTCTCTCTCTCTCTCTCTCTCTCTCTCTCTCTATGGATGATAATCGTAGCCATAGTCAGGATTAGTCTCCTGTTTGCTCCAATTCTTTCAATATTGATACTTAACTTTAGGTGAGTTCCAAGAATATTATATTTTTGTTGAACTATGTTATTTTTGTTAAACTATGTTATTTTGAATTTGGGTTGAAGTGTATGCACTTCTTTTAGAGTGTAAAGAACTTATTTCTAGATGAATATTATATTTTTGTTGAACTATATTATTTTGAATGTGGGTTAAAGACTTGAAGTGTATGCACTGTTTTTGGGATGTAAAAAAATATATTTCTAAATGGATGTTATATTAAATATTATGTAGGTTTAAATGAATTGTGTTACATTTGTGTCAACCCAACACAACTTGTTTATTTAGCGTGTTAAATGGGTTAAGTCATGTCAACTCGCCTTATTAACAGGTTAGGTTAAGGTTGAAGGATCATGACACGATTATTAAATAGTTTGAGTTAAGGTTGAGCCATTTTGTCGAAACCCTTACCTCGACACGACACGAACCCGACATGCTAACCCAAATTGACACCCCTCTTTCCAATTAACTACCATGTACCTGATAGTGATAAAGTTTTCTTCCTTCAACTACCATGAATGTATCTTGTGCTTGATGCGTATGAGATAAGGGAAGTAAAATCAGGTTAATTGCAATAAACAAGTTAATTAAGCTTAAACATAATTTTGGTTAACTGCAATACTTTTTTTTTTTTTAATACCATAAAAGGAAACAAGTACTATACAAATGCTGGATGAACCCAGCTATATGGTCTCGGGACTCTAGTTGCAGTTTTAGCAGCACTGCATACAGAACCTAGAATAATATTGGGAACAAATAGGACTTTGCAACACAGCCCTTGTTGCTTTAAGTATGAGATGTCAGCTTTTTCCTGCCAACTAGGTGTGCAACTAAAATTACAGACTTGAGAAACTCTTTTACTACTACACAAACAAAATTCTGCAAAAACGAAGCCATTTAGCTTTGACAGCAGCTTCCACTAAGGCGTCTTGAGTTGCTGCATTAGTTGTTTGATGCTCTACTGCTGGCAGCAGCTATCTAGTGCAGAAATCCAGCAGCCACCCAGTGCAGAAAAACCAGTGTAGAGGAAAAAACAGCAATTAAATTAAAACCGGTGCAGAATAAGAAAACAGCAGCCCACACTCTGCAGGCAGCAGCTATCCAGTGCAGAAATCCTGCAGCTACCCAGTGCAGAAAAACTAGTGCAGAGGAGAAAACAGCAGCACCCCACCTGCTCACATCTTCATTTTTTAGCAATAAACTTGAATGAAATTGCATACTTCGACAGACATAAAAACAATAAAACATAAACACTCAAAAAACATCTTAATGCTTTATTTGTTCAATAAAGCTAGTTGCATTGTTTGACAAAATGGCTCATCCTGAAAACATGTCCAAATAAAAATTCTTGCGACTTTGAGTCTCCCGGGCAGCTCCATGGCAACTTTGTGCTTCCCCATGCAAGGATTTCCTTTGACAACCAAATAAACTCATTTTTTAATGGAGTTCCTACAAGGTCAAATTATTTTTATCAAAACCAAACAAGTACCATATCATATGACTAGCACATGTGGTTGGCTACCCATGACCCCAAATTCTAAATTCTGAGTATGCAAAATAACAAATCATAACCATAATCTCTTTTAAGTCAAACCTATAGGACAATGAAAACATTCCTACAAACCCATTTCAAACAGCTCATTATTCAAACATTTTTAAAGACCTTGGCTTGAGACTCAGTTGCAAAAGCCAAATTTCCAAACCCCCAATTACATCACAACTCAACATTGGGTACAAGTACAACTCTGAAAACATCTAATGATAATCACATCATCTATAAATATACTAAATGATCATAACAGATTCACTTACACTAAACTAAACCAAATTTAAGATTTTAAAATTCATTGTCTAACCCCACTGGGTTCTAAATTCAATTGAAATTTTCCAGTACACACTCTATCTACAACCAAGAATTTAAATTTTCCCGCCACAAAGTCAATGAACTATAACAAGAACAAGAACAAAAACATAATATAATGCACAGGTTACAGCTAGATTGAAATGCTTAATTACAATACCATTTCAAAGCTCCATAAAAGATTCAGACCAAAATCATAGAAAGATTGACAGATATAACTAACCTGTTTTGGAGTTGAATCGGCTAGAAGCTTTGCCCCAATCGGTGATGAACTTGTGAAAGCAATACAAGACCCACAACCAAACGTCCAATCCCTAACCCAAACCAAAACCTAATAACCCATTGTTTATACCCATGGAGATTCAGTCTGACCCAAATGGAAGCCTAATCCCCTCCCTTGAAACTTCGGTTTTAAGATGAGCAGATGGGTTTCAAGGCCGGGTTTTTGGGTTCGGTCAGGGAGAGAAGAGTGGGTTCGATTAGAGGAAGAAGATAAGCGGTTGGGTTTGTGATTGTGGGTTCAGTCAGAGGAAGAAGAGAAGAGGTTGGGTTTGTGATGATGGGTTCGGTCAGTGGGAGAAGGGAAGAGCAGATGGGCTTGGCGGCATGGGTTGAAGGAAGGGAAGCAGCGGATTGGGTTGAGGGAGAACGAAGAACAAAAAAAAAGGCAGAGAGGAGGCAGAGGCGTGGGAGAAGGGAGATCAAAAAAAAAAAAAAAAAGGGAGAACCAGAATAAAATAGCACGAAGAGGCAGAAAAGAAAAGGAAAAAGGTGGAGCATGAGATGAAAAGAGGAAAAGAGGCAAATGGCACAAGTGTCTGATTAAACAAATAATTTTTTTTTTTTTTTTTTTTTACAACTTGCTACAGTGAGCTGCTAGAGAAACTGTAGCTATATGTTAAAATTTATAGCATATAACACCTTTAATGTGTTTCTCAAAAAAAAAAAAAAAAAAAATAACACCTTTAATGTAGTGTGCCTTTTTAGAATATGTTAAAAAATAGCATATTTAACATTTGAAACCTTTTATGAGAATGCTCTTATAGTTTCATAGAATATAGGATATCTTACATGACAAAATCAAATCATTACTTTCAAGTAGCATGTCATTCATCTTTAGGTGTTTACTTCCACTGATCTTAAGTTATATACACCGACTAATAATGTGCCCAATAAAACCAAATGGCACAATAAAGTTGAACCTTTATATAACATTAGTGAGATACCTATATGCCTAAATTTTGAAAAGTGTAACTTTTATTGGAGGTCAAACCTTAATGGATCTTGTAAATTAATATTAATAGCTTTCACAAAACCTTTAACTTTATAGGAATAAATTCCTAAGTTCTTACTCTTGAGCAATTAGATCACTCTCACCCTTGTACCTAATTTCTCATTTGACATATTTTATTCAATGAGATGGGTGATTCATCCACATGAGTACCAAAACATAGATCTACAAACCAAAAGAAAATAAACTTTAATGCTATGAAACTTAAACTTTAATTCTAAATTAACCAATGTTAATTTAGTAGTAAATTTGACCTTCTTATGGGTAGAGGCGCATCATGCATAGATTTCTTATAAAACTTTATTCATAAAACAAGTAAATATAAACACTAAGAATTAAATTTTCCATGCCTATGGGCCTAGGAATAATCTCATCTTAATGCTACATTCACCATTTTATTCCAATTAAATCATAAAAATAATAACCTCCCTGTGGGACCAACATAATTTAATTGAGGCGCATCATGCATAGATTTCTTATAAAACTTTATTCATAAAACAAGTAAATATAAACACTAAGAATTAAATTTTCCATGCCTATGGGCCTAGGAATAATCTCATCTTAATGCTACATTCACCATTTTATTCCAATTAAATCATAAAAATAATAACCTCCCTGTGGGACCAACATAATTTAATTGCCACTTAGATGCCTTTATTCCTAATGAGATCTTATCAAAATTTCTTGATGTGATTATCATCATGGTTTAGGATGCTATGACCACTCCCATGTTATTTTGATATTCGCTACTTCAAATAGCATCATAAAGATCAACAAATCCTCATGTTGATCATGACAGTATGCACCCAAAATTGATATGAAATAATATTTCACAACATGATAAGTGCAAAGAAACCTAAAATGTGCTTAAACAAATTCCTCACTTCAATGATCCAAATCTCATATGTAACAATAAACTTTATGAAATAGTTGCAAACTTACATGCAACACATTTATCCCCGTAATTTATTGTAAAACGTTATGGTTTCCAAAACATAAGGATGATTTGTGTTATCATGCCAAATATAGTGGACCACAAAAATAGTCTCTAAAGCAATTTACAATTGAAAATTCTACAAATTATTGAGGCATATTTGTCATATGAGCCACCATACTGTCACAAATTATTTTCCAAATAATCGAGATTTTATATCCAGGAAACAAACATAAATACTTGGATGAGCACTTGATGAATATCAAAATCAAAATCAAAATCAAATTTATGAACACTTTAAGTGCCATGGCATGTATTTTAGTCAAATTACCCACTAGTCCACGTTAGCATATCGTCAAATACTATATTTGGACAATTCAAGATTAGAGAAAACAAAGTCCTACAACATATCTACCTTTGAACCTATCCAGTTCTATATAAATAATAATCCTAAGAATTTCAAATTGATACTTCCAATCTCAAAACTCAATGGTAATTCGTTATACATATACCAATAAAGATGGAAAACAAAACTTGTTCTCTAGGATTTAGACTACACATGCTCTATATTTGCATTCAACACAACTTAAATTTCATCCCAATATTAAATTAGTGCATACAAACTTTTACTATACAAATATACGGCAATTGAAAATAATAGAAATTTCATTAACTAAAATCACTAAACAACATAGTATGAAGGATGGCTTTGATACCAAATGTAAGATAATTGATACTTCCAATCTCAAAACTCAATGGTAATTCGTTATACATATACCAATAAAGATGGAAAACAAAACTTGTTCTCTAGGATTTAGACTACACATGCTCTATATTTGCATTCAGCACAACTTAAATTTCATCCCAATATTAAATTAGTGCATACAAACTTTTACTATACAAATATATGGCAATTGAAAATAATAGAAATTTCATTAACTAAAATCACTAAACAACATAGTATGAAGGATGGCTTTGATACCAAATGTAAGATAAAATTTAGAGTTGTAGTAGAAAATAAGTATATCTTCAACCATAGTTGTTTAAGTGTTTAGAGAAAAATAAGACTTGCTATATGATAATGTATATATAAAAGGTATCTTCTAGTTGTTAATGGCCATTTTGGAAAGGAAAGAAGAGGCCCAGCAACACGGGTAGAAAAGAGTTGGTAAATAGAAAGTAAAACTATTAGGCTCAAGCGGCAGGAGTAATGCATCATAGACCCATGAAATAAAGCAAATGGGCCTTAAGGAGGCAAATGGGCTTAAAGGAGCCCGGAAAGAGAAAAATAGCAAACCCATGGGCAGTATATGATATAGAAAAGTGAGAATGGGCCACAACAGGCCCAAAGTAATGCAAGCAAAGAAAGTAAGGGGTTGATGGCAAGCCAATGAGCCCCAAGGATGAGAATAAGGTAATTGGGCCAGGGAAGCCCAATGAAGTTAGTTAAAGCCCATAGGAATGCAGATTTAGGAAAAGGGCCAAGGAAACCCAAAGAAAGCAAATGAGCCAAAGATGCCCAAGAGAAAGCAAATGGGACACAGGAGCCCGCAAGTAATGTAATAGAAAACCAATGGCCATATTGAGCCACTGGGGAAAGAATAAGCAACAGGCCCAAAGAAGCCCAGCAAGCTTGGGTTAAATAACATCACGGCAGGAATGACAGCGTAATATGGCAAGAAATGATAGCAGTCAAGGGATAAGCTGAAAGAAAGCAAAGCCCAGCATCAAATAAAGCCTAGCCCGTAAAGGGGGCAGGAAATCAGAAAATAGCTTACATAAGGAGTTAAGGACGAACAGCAGACTGAGCAAACTAGCCTTCAGGTCACGGTGAACGCATGAGCACCAGGCAGATTTTGGACATACATGGAGGGGAGGCACGCACAAGGCCCAGACATCACTAGCATGTACCCAGCTAATACAGGACACGGTGAGGTCATAGGTCAGAGGTAAGAGGGCATGGTTTGGCGGTGGGAAGAGGAGAAAAGCCTATTCTGAGGTTTCTGCTCAAGCTCTTTTGGGGGAAATGTCCTACTGGGATGACATACCATCCAAAAGAAGTAAAACTGAATTGGAACCACTAGGTGCAAGCCATAAGGGATAGGGAGAGAGAGCACCCACACCGTAGCAAGAAAGGGCGCCACGGCAGAAAAACAAATAAAAAAAATCCTCTTTGTCAAGTAATGGGGAGTGGCATACAGATGACCTAGTGGTGGTCGACAAGTACACCCAGACCAGACAAAAATGGTTACGGGCTAAAATAGTAAAATTTAGTCACGGCAGGCACTACAAAAGTAGGCATTTGCCGTGTACAGTAGGAGGGAGGAACGACGATCACTATAACAGGAACCTCTAAGAAAAAAACCAAAAAATAGAAAAATAAGTAAGGAGGAAAGAAAGATAAGAGAAAAATTAAAAAGGAAGAAAAAGAAAAACAGAGAGTTAGATCGGCAGGCATGCACCAATAGGTTGATTCCTTCTCTCCCTCTCAAAGTCATGCTCTCTGCCACAAGCAAAAAGATTCTTTTGGGCATCAATCATTCAAGTCCATTTCCCTCAAAGTGATTAATTTCTACGGCAGGATTTCCCCGGGAGGTTATTCACGTTGAAAAGAAACATTCTTCCCTCTCTGGTTTTGCTCCTGCGGACCAGATTTAACTTCATTTCTTTCTTTTCTGATTAAACCATATATTACCATTTGTTCCCTTTACTTTCTTTGTAAAAGTGATTATTATTATTGTGATTATGTTTCTTAAATAGGGATCATTTGGTCATTTTTTATTAAGTAGCCAGAGTACTCTCTTTTGTTATTATTATTATTATTATGTTTGCCATGACTCATCTAAAATAGCTCTGTCTGCCGTAAGCGTACTCTTGGCAAACAAGGCATAGTTTGTACACAAGCCGGATCAAATTGAGTTATAGTTGGGCCGGTCTTAACTCCCTTACTCAGAATACTTGAGCCCAGTACCGCAGGAGGCAGCCCAACCTCAATATAACAAAAAGGTCCGCTACACTAGTCTATGGTCTTTACCTCACATATTTCCTTTTGATAGAGACAGGCTATATATATAGGCTTGACTAGGGACCTTTTTAAATTGAGATTTGTTCCATAACCCTCCTTCTATTAGTGCATACAAACTTTTACTATACAAATATACGGCAATTGGAAATAACAGAAATTTCATCCCAATATTAAATTAGTGAATGCAAACTTTTACTGTACAAATATACGGCAATTGGAAATAATAGAAATTTCATTAATTAAAATCACTAAACAACATAGTATGAAGGATGACTTTAATACCAAATGTAAGATAAAATTTAGAGTTGCAGTGGAAAATAAGCATATCTTCAGTTATAGTTGTTTAAGTGTTTAGAGAAAAAGAAAACTAGCTACATGATAATGTATATATAAAAGGTATCTTCTAGTCTATGATTTTTACCTCACATATTTCCTTTTGATAGAAACAGGCTATATATTTAGGCTTGACTAGGGACTCTTTTAAATTAAGATTTGTTCCATAACCCTTCTTCTATCGAAAAGTTTAAAACTTGTAACTTCAAAATTTTTATTAACTAAAGGAGTTATACCAATTGAGAATTACTTAAAAGTTGTTATTTACCATAATGTCTTTCACAAATAAAATTATTAAGACATAAGTTTTCGTTAATCATTTAAAGGTGAGCCACCTAAAGTTTTCTTAAAATCTTACTGTTATCATTAATTCTTCGTTGGTTTGACACCTGGGCTATGCGACAAATACACAAAAAGAAAAAATCTAGAGTTTCCAGGAGGCATCGAACTAGCAGGAATAGAGGGAGGGCAAATTGTCAGACTCACTCTGCAAGCATTAATCATTCTTAGGTGGGTGAGCACATGTTAATTCAACACTCAGATCCCCCCTTGTACAACATTTGACATCTCCTAGTCCTAGGATAATTTTTTTATTTCCTTTGCAATCTTCAAGTATTTGGTCCCTGCAAATTGCAATTCATAGGCCAAAATATTTGCGTGGATCTAAACATTCCATTCTGGGCTTGCTTAAAACTTCTTATTTAACCGTGTATTGTGGAAAATTTTCTGCCATTGTCGATTAAGCAGATTGTGTGCTATTAGATCAGCTGTCCATCACACACACACACACACACAAAAGGAGTCCTCTTGCGGCATGTGGATCCCACACTAGTGCCGCATAGGGGTGTTAATGGTGCATTGTAGTGCAATTTTGACCCATTTTTAGCACCATACTTCATTTTTGCAATCACATGTGCAGTGTGAAGCGGTGCAGTTTGAAACTGGTATATTTTTCAAATTTTGAGTTCTTTTTGCCTTGTCAAAAGCTAATTTTTCCCTATGTTTTAGGCCAAGTTTTAAACTATTGTACTAGTTTTCTTTATTTTAGGCTATCTTTCCTAATCAACACTTACTATAGTTATTAAACTTTTTTTTTATAAAAAAAACTAGGGCTATTAAACTATTAATAATATATTTAATATTAAAAAATAAATATATTAATATATATATATATATAGATAGTGCGGTGTGGTGCGATTTGTATAGTTTTCTTATCATAAAATCGCAACTACGCTACACTGTTACTTGCGATGCTGTGTGATTATACTATTTTACAAGCAATTTTAATACAATTTTTGCGATTTGTGCGATTTTTATGGCTTGGTGAACTCTCCTACCAGGGCGCTCCAGAGTACCTCGCTGCATCAATCTAGCTAACACATAAAGCTTTACTAGTGGTCCTTCAGTTCAGGCTCTGAGAAGCGCTGGATTTTCCAATGTGCATCTTTGCTAAGTTGCCATCCGTGGTCAGTAGTAACTCAGTGGGTGTCAAATCATTATTTAAATTAATTCTGTGGGACCATCAAATTAAAATGCACCAGCTTTTAGTCCCACGCGTGTATTTTGCAAAATTTAAGGTGGTACCATCAAATTCTTTTACTCCACCTCTTTTTTCTTTTTATTTTGCAAAATTTAAATACCATAGTTTAAGGGTGGTAATAAATTAATAAATTATAAACCATTAACTTTCAAAACTAATAAATTATGGTATACTGTACTCCAAAAAAGAAATAGCGGAAGCAGCTTGGCAATTGGCATATTCAAGTCGAGGGCTCCCAAAATTTCAGGTTAGCGAAATACTTTTTAAGCGTTAAAAGGGAATTCATCAAATGGAACAAGACAAACTTTTGGCAATGTTAAGCATAGAATTAAGAGCATGTCCAGCAGCTTTTCTAAATTTTTGTATTGTTTGGATAGTGAACAATGAGATTCTCTATCATTTTTCCATCTCATTTAAATATTATTTCTTCATTCATTCATTATTCTTTTTTAATCTTTATTTATTTTTCCTCTATTGATTCTCAACAATTATATTTTTCAATAAAAAGTGTTACATCCATAACATTTTTTGTAATACTTTCACAAGAATCATAACAAAATCTTATGTGAAAATTTGTTATTAGTTCTAATTTGAACCTATTAGAACCCATCATTAAAATTATTTTTTTACTCACCAATATTAGCTAATAAAAATCTATTACTTAAAATTTATTGTGAAAATATTGTGGTAGCATTTCTCAATTGTCATTTCTTATTCTTTATATTATTTTTTCTTTGTTTCACCCATACTTTTTTTTCCTCTTGTTTTTTCTTCACCACACATGTATATCCACTCCTATCTCTATCCTCCTTTTTTTTTTCTACTCCTTTTTCTTTTTCTACTTGATTCCAGAACCTCTCTCTCTCTTTCTTTCTCCAGCTCTCTCTTTTTCTACTTCTTTTTTTCTTTCTCTACTTGATTCCAAAACATTCTCTAGCTCTCTCTGTGATAAGAAATGGAGAAAGAGGTAGAGAGAAAGAACAAGCGAGAGATCTTGCTTGCTCCACCATTGATCGAAGGACACAAGTCGGTGGAGAATTGGCATTCACTGTGCCAAGCCGCGCCTTCCACTCCACTGCCGCTCGTCTTCCTCCCCAATGCAGCCCAGATGGGTCAGATGGCTTGTGTCTTTTTTTTGCTTTTATTGTTATGATTTGATTAATTTTAAGATTGTGTTTTTGAGTTTGTATTTTGATTATGCTTGAGTTTAAAAATGTTTGAGAGAAAAGATTGTTGTGTTTGTAGCCGTTGTGAATGTTTGTAGCCGTGGTGAGAGGAGAGAGAAAGAATTGTTTTTTATTGAGTTGCATGATTTTTTTTTTTTTTTAAAGTAGTGTAGGGACCTTTTTTGTTGTGTTGGGCTAGGCTGCCTCCTGCGGTAATAGGCCCAAGTATTCTGGGTGAAAGAGTTGAGACTGGTTCAATTGCAACTCAATTTGGGCCGGCTTGTGCACAAATTATGCCTCGTCTGCCAAGAGTGTGCTTGCGGCAAGCAAAGCTGTTTAGACAGGTTGTGGCAGACAGATATAGTAATAACAAAATGGAGTATTCTGGCTATTTAATAAGAAATGACCAAATGATCCTTATTTAAGTAACATGATCACAATAATGATAAACTGTTTTACAAAGAAAGCCAAAGGAGTAGAATAATATATATATATATATATATATATATAAGTCAATTAGAAGGGGTAAGAAATCAAGTTGAGTCTGGCCGCAGGAGCAAACCCAGAAAAGGAAAGAACGCCTCTTCTCAACACAATCAATCTCCCAGGTAAATCCTGCTGCGGAAATTGATCATTTTGAGGGAAACGAATCCGAATGGATAGTGCTCGAAGAAACCTTTTTTGCTCTTGGTAGAGAGCAAGATTTTGAGAGGAAGAGAGAGAAAGAAACCTATCGGTGCATGCCGAACTAACTCTCTCTGTTTTTTCCTTCTTTCTTTCTTTCTTTCCTTTTAGTTTTTTATGATTTTCTTTATGTTTCGATTATAACTCCTTTGTGTGTTATTTTTCCTCCCCCCCTGTCCTTTCTCCTCTGTGCACGGAAAAGGCTTCTTTTTATAGTGCCTGTCGTGATCGAATTTTATTGTTCTACCCCTTAACCACCTTTGTTTGGTCTGGGTGTACTTGCCGACTATCACTGTTCCGTCTGCGTGCCACTCCCCATTACCAGACAAAGACAACTATTTTGTTTGTTAGTCTGCCGTGGCACCTCTTCCTGCCACGGTGTTGATTCTCTCTCTTTCTATCCCTCATGGCATGCACCTGGTGGTTTCAGCTCAGCCTTACCTCTTTTGGGAGGTATGTCATCCCAGCAGGACGTATCCCTCAAAAGAGTCTGAGCAAGAAACCCGAAATAGGTTTTTTCCCTCTCCCCACCACCAAACCATGCCCTCTTACCTCTGACCCATGACCTTACCATGTCTCATATTGGCTGGGTACAGGCTGGTAAGGTCTGGGCCTTGCACACGCCTGCCTTCCACATGTGTCCAAAGTCTGCCTGCTGCTCATGCGTCCGTTGTGGTCTTGGAGGCTTACCTATACTGTCTGCCGTCCATTCTTGACCCTTTATGAACTGCCTTTTTTGATTTCCCACTCCCTTAGGGGCTGGACTTTATTTGGTACTAGGCTTTGTATTTCTTGTAGCCCATTTATTGATTGTCTTAATTTCCTGCCACATCACTTATCATTCCTGCCGTAATGGCTTACTTCTGTTGGGCCTCTTCTAGGCTTGTCATTCTATTCTTTCCCCTAGTGGTTTATCATGGCCGCTGGTGTTCTTACTTTTGGGCTCCAGTGTCTCTTTTGTTTTCCCTTGGGCATCCTTGGCCCATTTGCTTTCTTTGGGTTTTCTTTAGCCCATTTACTAACTCTGCACTCCCATGGGTTTTTACTAACTTCATTGGGCTTCCCCGGCCCAATTTCCTTATTCTCATCCTTGAGGTTTACGGGCTTGTCATGGAACCCCTACTTTCTTTGTTTACAATGCTTTGGGCCTGTCGTGGCCCTTTCTCACTTTTCTACACCATATATTGCCCATGGTTCCCATTTCTCTCTTTCCGGGCTTCTTTAAGCCCATTTGCCTCCTCAAGACCCATTTATTTATATTATGGGCCCATGATCCATTATTCTTGCCGCTTGGGCTTAATGGTTTTACTTTACACTTGCCATTTCTTTGCTGCCCATGTTGCTGGGTTGGGCTTCCTTCCTTCTACTTGGGTTCCACAAAAAATGACTCTCAACAAGTAGAAAAATTCATTTGGAGTTGCTACAGTGTTCTCTAAATCAAGAGAACTACTGTAGCAACTTCAAAAAAATTTTGGAAAAGTTTTGCTTTTAGAGAAGCTTTTGGAGTGAGTTTTTGGTGTGTTTGTTCTCCAAAATTGGTTTTAGAGAACCTATTAGAGATGCCCTAGAGAGGTGGAAATAAAGATTGGCTACAAGGTCTAGAATCTACTCAAGCCAATTTAGGGTCTGTTTAGTTGGGAGAAAGGAAAAGTGGGAGGATAGAAAATGGGGAAAGGATAGAAAATATTTTAGTTTCCCTCATTTGTATTTGGTTGGGAGGGTGAAAAAGTGGAGGGATGAAAATTTTTTTATTTCGTTGAGAAGAAAAATGAGAAGATAAAAAATAAATTTTGTATAAATTTAACATCATGTCCCTATTAAATAAATTAAAAAAGTAACACATTATACTTTTGTTGATACCTGTTTTTGATAAAAAGAGCTCAACAGCAGAAAAGCCTAATAACAAGCAAAAAGGGAATGCAAGAAGAGATTAATAAGTAATGGCTAGAAAACAAAGGGCTATAAAAGCCTAAAAGAAAGAAGAAAAATAAACAAGGCCCAACGGGCTAGTCCGGCAGGAAATAGTAGTAGTAAGCCCACAGGCCTAAGAAAGGGCAAAAGAATGGCAAAACTGGGGCAAGCATAATAAGCCCATGCCATTCTCCATAAAAGATGAGCATGGGCAGATAGGATGCAAGAGCAAAACGAGACAAACCCAAGTATCAGGGACAGGAACAACGTGGGAAAGAAAGAAGACAAAAGTAGAAAGTAATAAGACAACCACATCTTGGCTAGAGTACTACCAACCTGTATCTAGTCAATGCAAGAGAGGTGGGCCTACAGTCAAGGGATTTGCAAATGGTGTGATTTGGTGAAAAGGGAGAAATGGCCTATTTTCGATATCCAGCTAAGGCCTCTTTTGGGAGGTGCTCTGTTGGGAAGGCATCTTTGCCCAAAATAGGTAGTAAATGGCTGGGACCACCTGATGCATGCCATAGAGATAGGTAGAGAAAGGCCCAAGGCTTTACCCATTGGAATGAGAGAGAGAGAGAGAGAGAGACTTGCGACCGAACCAAATGGATAAGGGTTTGTCGTGAAATGAGTAGTGGCAGAAAGAGAAAGCACTAGGCATGCCTAGGCGTAGTGGAGGAAGAGCGGCCAGTAGGTCAGTAGGCAGCTCTAAAGAGGTGTTTACAGCAAAAAAAAAAAGGGTTGGTGAGCAATATGGGTAAAATAGAGAAATCCCACGAGCTTAACCAAGTATAAATAGGAATAGTAGCCATAAATGGAAGAGGGAATAAGGACGAAGGCAAGAAATAGAGGGAATTGAAAGAGAAATAATAGAGAAAAAAGAAAGAGCGACGTAAAAAGAGTAAAGAGTGAGCACGGTAGAAAAGGCATGCATCAATAAGCCATCTTTTCCCTCCCTCTTACAGCAATCACACTCTTTTGTAATCACAATGGAACAACAAGTAGCTATCCAAACTCATTCCCCAAGATGCACAACTTTAATGGCTTAGCCTTATAGCAAAGTTGTCCAAGTTGGGGTTTATTTTTGCTATAACTAACATTTTTGCTATAAGATATTCGTTCTTAAATCTATAAACGTGTGTAGACATTTTTGAATTGATATACATGTATTTGTTTATGCTTATTGTTTTTATTTTTGGATGCTGGTTTTGTGCACAAACTAGCCCTTAGCGAGGTCCTGCTAGAATAGTGCGCCAGACCCAACTCTCCGACCCATAGCAGAACAGGCCTTAGCCCAAAAGCACAAACGGCACCTACAATTTTTTTAAAATTGTGTATAGATGGGCACTTCATTAAAATAAAATAAAAATAGCACAAGAAATTAACCTAAAACTGTTTTCTAAAAAAAAAAAAAAAACAAAAGCCAACCAAAATTTATAAGAAAAAAAAAAAAAAAAAAAAGAAGAAGCCAACACATGATGCTTAGTAACAAAGAAAGAAAACATCAAAGGAAAAAAAAGGAAGCAAACAAAGTCCAACGTGAGGGGTATTTTTGTCAGCTCATTTTCATGAGCTTCCCCCTCCCTTTGGTGGGCTCGGGTAGAAAACACGACCCCACGACAAAATTTTCCGCTCCCCCTCCCAACTAAACACCAACTAAAACTTTTTTCTTTTCACTTTTCTCTTCTAAATTTTCCAGCCTCCATAAAATCCTTCCAAACAAACACACCCTTAGAGTTGGAAGTTGCTTTTTCCTTGGGGTTGAGTGATTGATTAGAAAGGGAATGAGATTAGATGCCCTCAAAGAGGGGGAATTGGAATTCAAATTTTTTCATTTGTCTTCCATAGTTAGAAGGCACGGAAACTATAATGCGGATATCAAGTTACATTGTGGTCAGTGGATTCAAAATAGAAAGGAAATAGAGAAGTACTTTGCTGATTAGTTTAACAAAGTATTTTGTTCCTCATGCCCTCAAGTCCCGTCAAAGCTAAATGACTTACTTCCTTCCAGCATAATGGAAAGGGAAAATGAAATATTAATCAATGTTCCCTCCCACGATGAGATCAAAAAGGTGATCTTTGACATGAATCTACTGAAAGCGCCTAGTCCATACGGTCTTCGTATGTTATTTTTAAAGCATTGTTGGCCTACAGAGGGATCACAAGTTATATAAGTTGTACAAAAATTCTTTTGGGATGATTGGATGTTAACGAAGAATCGAAGATGAATTATATAGTAGGGGTCAGGCCAAATGGGGTTTGGCCTAAAGCATGTTACAATCTCTTTGTATATGTGGGAACGGGAAAGGATAGTTCATAGTGGGAAATCGAAAGAGAAGGGATATCAAAATTGGATGGTTGTGTAAGAATAATGCCTGAAACACACACACAAGCTCATAAATTGGATTATCGGAGGTGGCTTTGTTCCTTCGACTTATACATGCAATGATGGGAAATTCAGGTTCTTTCTAGGAATCTTTTTATTTTCTCTCTTTCCCTAATTTTTTAGAACCCCTTCCCTTATGGGGTCTTCCCATATTTATATTAATGAAAGTAGTGGGCTTTTAATGATAGAGGTCCTGCCCTTTCAGACGTCATATTCCCATTTTAGAATCATAGTGGGAGTATGCGTTTGGATTACTGTTCAGATTGGACACTTCAGCAGTTAATGTGTGGACTCCTGTTGTCCCTTTGTAACACCACTACTGTAGTTATTCCTCATAAATTAGTGTCATACCTTGAGGAATGTGCTTGGTTATGGTGCATTACTAGGTAGTGTAGTTCCTCAGCCACATACTTTGCAAGTTTTCCTCAGCAAGCCAACTCGGGTGAAATTCTCCTTGGCGAATGCAGTTGGGCTGAATGAAGCTCCTTCAGATGATTCATGACTTGATGAGCTGGGCTAGAGTGAGCCTCTTTTATCAATTGGGCTTTCTCTATTTTTCATTAAGTTTGTGGCTATTGGCCCAATATCAATGGGGGCAATTTCTTACCCCTCACACATTCTTTTATCAACTTGATTCCCAAAATCCTAGGTGCGTATAATTTTAACCAATTCAAGCCAATAAGCTTGTACAATGTTTATTACAAGATTATTTCTAAGATCTTTGTGAAAATATTGAGGCCACTATTACGAAATATAATAATAGACCTTACATAGGCTACCTTTGTACCCAACTGATGGATCATGGAAAATGTTATTATTGCTCAAAAGGTAGTGCATAACTTCAAGCTCGTGATCAAGAAGAAGGGAAGCATTAGATTTAAGATGGATTTTCAAAAAGCCTACGACAAAATGGAGCAAGATTTCATTATGGGGGATTTTAGGTTCTTAACCTACTTGTTCTCTGTGTGTGTGTGTATTGAATAGAAACTAGATATTTTCATTAAACTGAAATTGAGGTACAATAAGGAGAAAAGCCAAATTACAAGAAACCTGTAGGGGGTCTTAACATTTTGACCTATCAATTAGGAGTAGATTGTGAAGCAAGGAGGATCACTCCCTATCCAAGTTTGTGATGTCCTCGTGCTTCTTGTAACTTGGGCTAATTCATGTGCTACCCCGTTATACTTCCTTTTCAGATGATTCACTCTTTCTTAATGCCCATTTTTGGCAAAAGGGCCCAATGGCAGAAGAAGCCCAACAATATGAAAGATATGGAGAAAGAAAACAGCAAAGTAAAGACCATTGGACCAAAATAGCATGAATGGCAGGAATAATCATCCACAGGTCTACAAAAGAGTAAAAAGGCCCCAAAGAATGAAGTAGTAAGCCCATAGGAATCATAAGAAATAAAAAGAAAGCAAAAATGGGCTGGAGGAGCCCAAAGAAAGGAATTAGTAAATGGGATTGGTTCAAAAGCCAATAAACTCAAAGGTAAAGGATGTGGTAATTGGGCCAGGGAAGCCTAAAAGATTAGTAAAAGCCTATGGGAATGTAAGAAATAGGAAATAATGAAATGGGCCAAGGATGCCTCAAAGAATGAAACAGGCCGAGGATGCCCAAGGAATAAAATGGGCCGGGGAAGCCCAAGATGTTATATAGACTGACCCAGCAAGAATACTGGGCAGTGTAAACTAAAGGAAGGAATAACATATGAAACTGGCATGGCAGACACTTCAGCCTGCAAGCCCAAAAGTGGTACAGTAAACAAGGGTAAACAACATCATAGCAGGAACAATGCAGTGGTATGGCAGGAGCACTAACTAGCCCACGGACTAGAAGTGAAAGGAGACATTTGCCAAATTAAAGAAGAGAAAGCCCACACCCAAGCAATGCTCAGTCCAAAGAAGAAATGAGATGCAAAGAATGAGGACCCAAGAACTCATCCTCGCCACAAGAGTTAAACAAGCACCAGCACATGCAGCAGAGTCAGACAAATCTGTAACCAATGGCAAAAGCATGAACACCAGAAAGGAAATGGACTTATGTGGAAGTGGAGCACGCACAAGGCTTAGGCACTACTTACCTATACCCAGCCAATACAAGGGAAGTGGGCCACGGGTCTTAGGTAAGAGAGGGTGTAGTCTGCTTAAGTTCTTTTGGGAGGAGCCTATTTTGGGGTTCCTACTCAAGTTCTTTTGGGGGAAATGTCTTACTAGGATGACATACCACCCAAAGGAGGCAAACATGAGCTGGAATCACTAGGTGCATGATATAGGGGTTGGTAAGAGAGAAACTCAGCCCTTATCCGGATGAGAGTGAAAAAGAAGTAGAAGAAAAAAAAACTACTTTTGTCTGGGAATGAGCCATGGCATGGCCAGCACAATGTAATGGTGGTGGCTAAGCAACCAACAGACAAGTGGGTAGTCTGGGAAGGACACCCACAACAGACCAAAAGTAGTTGAAGGGTAAAAATGGTAAATCTTATCATGACAAGCAATATAAAAGGCCATAACCGTGCACAATAAACAACAACAATGAACCAAAGAGCACGGATGACAGAGAAAAAAAAAAGAGAAAAAGGAAAATAAACAAGAAAAGCAAAGAAAACAAGGAAACAAGGAGTGAGGAAGAAAATTGGAGTGATAAGGGTGAAAAGCATGCACCAATAGGCTACCTACTTCCCTCCCTCTCAATAGCCCATTCTTTAGCAAGTTAAGAATTTGAGATTAAGTCACTTAGGTCTATTTTCCAAAGTAAGTAACTTTTACGATAGGATTCCCCTTTGAGGCTACCTACATTGGAGATTAGTTTCCTTCTTGGACTTGAATTTGCCAAGGAGCCAAGTTTGTTCCTTTAGCAGGCTAATCCCCTTTTCTTTTGTTATGGTTGATTAAGGACTAACACTATTTTCTTGTTATTAATCTATTCTTGCCATAATCACATCATCATATTTCTCCTTTGTGGAACTGTTTAAGCATTATCGTTGTCAGCAGAAAATATTTTAGTTATCCTGCTGTATCATGTTTTTCCTGCTATAATGTTTTTTTGTAGCAACATTTCCTACCCTGGCCTTGTGACACCCCTAAGATTCCTACTAGGGCTCTAACTTATGCATAAGCTAGCCTAAGGTGTGTTTCAATTAGGCCAGTCCCGAATTTCCTACCCTGAATCATAGGGCCGCAGTACGGTAGTAGCGATCCAGCCCAAGATGCAAAAAAGGCCCGCCACATTTAAATTGGAGACTCCATTAGGGAGTTGGGAAAAAGACAGGGAAGGTAGATATAACCCTCGTGAGTTATGCTCCTGAGATAAAAAAAAAAAAAAAAAAAAAAAAAAAACAATGAGAAACATGAGTGTCATGCCCTTACAAGCGGAATCAAGGCCAACCACGCCCCACCAGCACCAACCCAATCAAGCAGAAGGTGTTAATGGAGCAGGGGCTAGGCCACAGCAGCAACAAAGAATTCCTGCTAACAATACCAACTTTTTTTATTGTGTTGAGGTTCAAAAATTGGTCACAAACTAAGGCCCAAAGAATGTTGGGCTCATTTCATAAAAAAAATAATAAATAAATAAACTAAGAAAAATGAGAAAAGAAAGGAAGGTTGGGCTTACATAATGAGGGAAAGAGAGAAGAAAGAAGAAAAAAAGGGCAAGAGGCCTAAAGGATTGGGATCCAGAGACCTACGAAAAGAACAAGAAGAAGCGGAGGCCATGGCCTAGCTATAATATCAACCCCATCAAAGAAGCCCTCTATAGGCATGCCCATAGCAGCAAAAACCTCCCCACTTGTGGAGTAATAAATAAAAAGGGGCTTGAGATCAACCTGAAAAAAAAAAAAAAAAAAAAAAAAAAAAAAAAAAAAAAAAGAGAGGAAGAAGAGAAAGAAGGAAGGCGAATGTTAAGGCAGAAATAAGAAATAAATAAACATGCAAAAAAAGAAAAGGAGAAAAAAACACATAGCAACACATGGCAATGAAAATGCATGTGAAGGGAAGGAATGTACCTCCAACTCGGGCTCATTAAGTAATATGGGGCAGGTGGCAGAAGTGTCCTCCTTATACTTAGACTGTAAAAAAAAAAAAAAAAAAAAAAAAGAAAAAAAAAAGAAGAAAGAGATGAATGAATATGCATGTGGAGTTAGCAGTAGGAAAGCCCTATGAATAAGTAAAAGAAAAAAAAGCCAAAGTTTAGAGATAACATACTTTCCCCTCAGTAGTGGTAGATGGAGCTGGTGGAGATGTCTTTCTCTTGCTGCCACGGGTCCTGCTAGAAGGAGGAGTATCCATGAATGGCCTTGGAGTGGAAGGCTTGGGCTTGCATGCAGTAGAGCGCCTGCTGGAACGGGTACGAGCAGAGGGAGAACAAGAACCCTTGAGGACTGTGTTACCAATAAGAGGAAGGCTACCCTCATAGGGAACGATGTTAGAACAAGTCTCAAAAGAATCATCCCCTCTTTTGGTAGACTTGGGTTTAGCGGACGGAAACACCGAACCCTTCTTCGCAGGAGTAGAAAGGTTCACCACTTTCACTTTCTTCTCCCAACCTATAGGATACTTACTAGCATATAAATACCACCCCTTCTTTTTTGCTTGCCACTTAAATATGGTAGACCTACTCTGCTTCCTAGTATACGCCACCATGGACTTGGTGGGAAGCAACAACTACGGGTTGGCAGGAATGACGACGTGAAGACCATCAGGAGGAATGAGAGAAAACCCATGGCTACCCAACAACTCTTGCCTAAATGAAGTCATCACAGCCTGCCAATACTTATGCATCGTAGTTGTGCAAAGTACCTCTCTCTGTGAACCCGGAATGGTGACGGCTAGAATGGCAGAGAAATTATCAGGTATATCCTGATCCAACCCAAACTGCCTCCTCATTCTGTTGGTAGAATAATGTACAAAGTAGATACCCTCATCGGTAAGGTAAGGTAGCCACCCAGCATTAGTGGCTACCAAATATATAATTCTCCTCTCATCAAAGGCAGTCAATGGGGTGGTGGTCCCAGTTGTGTCAGTAAAGGGACCCATAACCGAGTCAGCACATGTAACGCCAGTACCTAAGTTCCTGTAGGCCCTCAAACAAAAGCTAACTCCTTTATGAAAAAACTCAATGGCAAGATGCCCAAACGGCTTCAACCCAACCTAGCTATAAGCCGATGGAAAATTAGATTTAAAACGACCACAGAAATCAGTAACAACCTTCAAACACGAACGATACTTCTCTTTGGCAAAGCAGACAGACTTGCACTTAGCCAAGTGCCTAGCACAACACTCCTATAACAAATGTTGCAAAATCGTACTGTGGGCAGAAATAGTAACTATGAGGTAGGAGCTTGCATGCCTTTCATCACTTTACAGAATATCTAATTGCACATACAGATAACCTAGAAACATAGGGGCCAATGGCAGACTCACCCCAACAGAAATCTTTATGGCTAATCAGAAGTAGAGAGGTTTTACAACATAATGAGGATGGGAGCCAAAAATGAACTTACAGAGCCAAAATGCAACGAAGGCCACACAGCGGATCACATCGGAAGCCTTAGAGAAAGCCCTAACCTAATGCGACAACTTTGCATTGCCACTCATCCCTTTCTTCATCTCGGCCTCCACAGCCTCCTCCTCGATGGATAGCTTAATGTCTCGGGTCTACATCACCAATAATTGGCAACAATAGTTAGTTTGCCATATCCTCCAAGGTCACGGTGATCTTGCTGCAAGAAAGGAAGAAGGTATGGGTGGCGCTACACCATCGACGAACCAAATGACAAAGGTTGAACAAGTCCCTATAGTTGGACAAGCAACGAGATGAAACGATGGCCTTCAACATGTCGGCTTGCCGCTACCGTAAAACCAGTATCGAACAACTTTTTGTCTACCCACTCCTTCCAACCAAAAGAGGTACCCGACCCAAATTCGAAGAGAATGGGCACGGGAAGTGATGTCCCTTGGAGTATATCAAGATTAGAAATGGAAGAAGCCAAAAAAGCCCAAGACACCTATGTATCGCGACGGCAAATTTAAAGCCATACATGGCCCACTAGTGGAGGCAGATAATCGCCGAGCACCATGAGAAAATGAGTAGGGGCATCGTACCATGGGTCAAAGTGGGGAGGGCACTCACTATTCAGGTTGCGACCCCCTCCCTCCTCCTCGGAACGGTTCGATTAAAAAATGGGAGCCTTTTCACCCACGGGTTTGGTAGAAGGAACATCGGCGGCAACTTCTTTCCCCTAATGGCAGGAAGGACCCTCGTCTTTTGCCAGCGTGATGGGTTGTTTGATTGGAAAAGATTGGTGAAGAGGTTTTGGGAAAGAAGACACGGTGAAGGGAAGGGAATGGAAAAGGCATTCTGAGCAATGATAGGAAAGGGAATAAGTTAAGTACTAATGACAATGAAGATGACGTGAAAGGATACAATGGGTTAGCCGTTAAAAGAAGCATCGTATTAATGAATCAGAGCCTATGTTTTAAAATAACTGCTAAACTGGGAAATTCGAAAAAACGACACTGTTCATAACAAGAAAGAAAATAAGGCAGGGCCCACTGTTCAAAAAACCCACCAAAAAAGAAAAAGAGAGACTTTTCTTTTTTGTTCGCATATGAACCACAGGAGCAGTTCATATGCTCAGGAGGCCGAATGTTGATGCCCATTTTTGGCAAACAACATCATAGCAAGAACAATGCAGTGGCATGGCAGGAGCACCAGCTAGCCCACTGACCAGAAGTGAAATGAGACATGGGCCGAATTAAAGAAGAGAAAGTCCACACCCAAGCAATGCTCAGTCAGAAGAAGAAATGATATGCAATGAACGAAGACCCAAGAACTCATCCACGCCATAAAAGTTAAACAAGCACCAGAATGTGCAACAAAGTCAACAAATCTATAGGCAATGGCAAATGTATCAACGCTGGAAAAGCAATGGACTTATATGAAAGTGGAGCATGCACAAAGCTCAGACACCACTTACCTATACCCAACCAATATAAAGGATGTAGGCCACGGGTCTAAGGTAAGAAAGGGTGTGGTCTGGCGATGGGGAAAAGTGGGGTGCCTATTTTGGGGTTCCTACTCAAGTTCTTTTGGGAGAAATGTCCTGCTGGGATGACATACCACCCAAAAGAGGCAAACATGAGTTGAAATCACTAGGTGTATGCTATAGGGGTTGGTAAGAGAGAAACCCAGCCCTTATCAGGATGAGAGGTAAGGGAAGAAGAAAATAGAACAAAAACTACTTTTGTCTAGTGTAGGGGCATTTTTTTTTGTGTTTGGGCTGGGCTGTCTCCTGCGGTGATGGGCCCGAATGTGTTTCTGAGTAGGGAAGTTAAGACCGGCCCAACTGTAACTCACTTTGGGCCGGCTTGTGCACAAACTTAGATTTGTCTTCCAGGAAACATCCTTACGGCAAGCAGAGCTATTACAACAAGATTACGGCAGGCAGATAACAATAAAAGAAAAACAGAGTGCAGTAGCTTTTGTTAATAACAAAGACCGAATATCACAGTAGTAATAATGGTAATGATAATAATGGCTTTTATAAAAAAAAAAAAAAAAAAAAAGAACAATTGATTGAACGATGATGGAAGTTAAGCAAAAATAAATAAACATTAAGTCAAGCCCAAGTCTATAATGACAAAGAATCAAAGAGGAAGAATGTTTCCTCTCAATGAAACTAATCTCCTAGGAGAATATCCTGCCGTGGGGATTTATGACTTTGAGGGAATCGGACCTAAATGATAAATGCTTGAAGAAATTCTTACTACTTGATTATTCCTTAGAGAGTGGGATTTCGAGGGGGAGAGAAGAGAAAAGATCTATTGGTGCATGCCCATTATTCTCACTCTTTGTTTTCTTATCTTTTCTTCTTTTCTTTTCTTTTTCCTTTTAGTTTTCTTTCTCTGTTTTCTTCTCCTCTGTTTTTTGGTCCCCCCTACAGGGCACGACAAGGATCCTTTTACAGGGCCTGCCGTGATTGTTTTTTACCATTTCACCCCCTAACGGCCTTTGTCTAGTCTGGGCATGCTTGCCGACCACTGTTTGTACACTGCTTACCCTCGCTAAACAAAAATAGGTTGGCGTTGTTTCTGTCCACCGTGGCACTGTCTTCTGCCGTGGCTTAAATGCTCTCTCTCTCTTCCTATGGCATGAACCCAACGTTCCCTCCCCAACCTTACCTCTTTTGGGTAGTCTGTCATCCCAGCAGGACGTACCTCCCAAAAGGGTTTGGACAGGGAACGTAAAATAAATCTTTTCCCCCTCCCCACCAGCAAACCACACCCCCCTTTACCTCTTTCCACTGACCCATGGCCCCACCACGACCCATATTGGCTGGGTATAGGCTGGTAGCACCTGGGCCTTGTGCATGCTTTCCTATTATGTACGTTCAAAACTCGCCTGCGGCCCATGTGTTTGTTGTGATCTGGAGCTTTGTTTGCATTCGTCTGCCATACTTCTTCGTTCTTTCATGAGGGTCGTTCTGTACTTTCACTGCTTCCCTTTGGATTAGGCTTTTCTTAATACTGGGTTTCACATCTCTCTTGGCCCATTTCTCGGTTTACGCTTATACCTTGTTTTATTACTTGGCATTTCCTACTATGATGATATGTTCTTGCTAGGCCTCTTTCAAACCTGCCGTTTCATTTCTTCCCCTAGTGACTTAAGAAAGCCTACTGGTGTTCTTACTCATGGGCTCCATTATCCCTTTCTTTTTTTTCCCTTTGGGCCTACGGCCCTTTTACTTTCCTTGGGCTTCCTCGGCCCATTTACTGACTTTGTATTCCCATGGGTTTTTACTAACTTGATTGGGCTTCCTCGGCCCAATCTCTTCATACTCATCCTTGGGGTTCATGGGCTTGCCATCAACCCCTACTTTCTTTGTTTACATCGCTTTGGGCCTGTCGCGGCCCATTCTCACTTTTTCATACCATACACTGCCCATGGGTGTCATTTCTCTCTTTTCGGGCCCTTTGGGCCCATTTGCTTCCTCAAGACCCATTTATTCATGTTATGGGCCTGTGTTCTATTATTCCTGCCGCTTGGGCCTAATAATCTTGTTCTATGTCTGCTACTCTTATTGCCTGCTTTGCTGGGTTGGGTTGGCTTTACAAAAATGACCCTCAACATTTAGCCCCCTGAACATATGGAGTGTTCTTGTGGTTCATATGTGAACGAATGACTTTTTTGTCTTTTTCACTTTTTCTTTCCCTTCGCGGGCTTTTTGAAACCACGAACTCCTTCTTGCATATATATATATATATATATATATTTTTCTTGCCGTGAACAGTGGTAACTCTTCGAATTTCCCAAAATGGCAGTTGCTTTAAAACATAACTACCGCCTTATTAATTTCATTCTTTTCTCAATGGCTAACCAGTTGCCTCCTTTCACGCCGGCCTTAATAACTCATGTATTTAAGAGAAGAATCCCTTCCCAACGCAGACACAAACTCCTTTTATTTCAAAACATTTTCCTTTCCTCATCATTATCTTCTTCTCGAACACCCATCCCCCTTTTGCTCCGTTCAAATCCTCACGCCATAGCACCGGTGAAAACTCAAGCTTCTACCCGTCGTAAAGGGAAAAGCGTCGCCGTGGATCCTTCAGTGGAATAAGAAGTAGAAGAAAAGGTCGTGTGCTCCGATTTGGACCATTTCAAGGAGGAGGAAGCGCGGCGCGACCTAGACAGCGAGTGCGCCCCTCTGATTGATCCTTGGTACAGTCTTAGTCCTCACTTTCCTAAGGCTCCTGGAGATTATGTGCCGCCGCCGCCAGGCCGTGTGTGGCTTGCTCTTTGCCAACGAAACCCTGATGTTTCTTGGGCTCCGGTGTCTTCCTCCATCTCCGATTTGGTCATTCGTCAAGGCATCGCCCTTCCCGTACCCATTCATTTTGAGTTTGGGTCTGGCACCGCCTTGGGTTGGAAAGGGTGGGTTGACAGCGAGTTATCGGATACACATTTCATGGGTTTGCTTCAGAGGGCCGGTGTTCTGAAGGCCGTCATTCTTTCCTGAAGCCTTTCCAACTTTCGAGACCTCTACAATCTTCACCATTTAGTTCGTCGATGGTGTTCTACCACTCACACATTCTTCTTTTCTTGCGGCAAACTCACAGTTACTCTCGAGGACGTGGCTAATCAGTTTCTTTTGCCTATTCTCGGGGATGCTGATCCTACCGCTATTGAGCTTTCCCCAGAAGAAGAAGACATTGAAGCGATGTTGAAGAAGAGGATGGCCGGAAATGCTAATCTGTCTTATTGGGTTCGTTCTTCTTCCAAGTTTTCTGCTGTTATTTGCCGTGCTGCCTTTATTGCTTTTTAGCTTTCTAAGTTTGTCTTTAGGTCCCATCCCCATTATGCCATAAAACCTTTGTATTTTCGTTTGGCCATTAAAATATCTGCTGGGGTGAGTCTGCCGCTAGCCCCCATGTTTTTGGGGCATTTATATGTGCAACTGGACATCCTGCAGAGTGATGAAAGTCAGGCTGGTTCCTGCCACATAGTTGTTTCTTTTGTACACAGCACTATTCTGCAGCAGTTGTTGTTTGAGCATTGTGCTCAATACTTGGCGAAGTGTAAGCCTGTCAGATTTGCTAAAGAGAAGTACCAATCCTGTCCGCGGGCCATTACTGATTTTTGTGGCAGGTTTGAGCTTGATTTTCCTTTGGCTTTTCGTTGGTCCGGTTTGAAGCCCATCGATTATTTTGTCGTTGAGTCCTTTGATGAGGGTGTTGGTTTTTCCTGGAGAGCTTATAGACACTTGCGCCCTGGTTACACTTGTGCTGATTCTGTCATGGGTCTGTTTGTTGATACCGTTGGTACTACTACTCCACTGGCTGGCTTTGATGAGACGAGTATTACTTATTTGGCTGCCACTAATCTTGGATGGCTGCCCTATTTAGCAGATGAAGGTGTCAAGTTCGTCTACTACCCTGCTAACCGAGTGAGGAGACAGTTTGGCCTGGATTAGGATATCCTTGATGACCTCTCCTTCCTCGCAGAGTCTCCTACCTCGGCTAGACCCTTTCTGCGGCACATTGCTTTTGACTTTTGGAGAGAGCGTTTAGTGCGGTCACAGCTGCTGGTTCTTCGAGGGAAGGCCTTTGCACCACTACTATGCACCTCTATTGGCAGCTTGTCATGAACTCGTTTGATGCAGAGTTGGCTGGTAGTCGCCGTTTCTCTCTTATACCTCCTGAGGGACTTAGTATGGTTATCTCTCCCAATCCTCGGTTGCTCCTTCCTTCTAAGTCCGTGTTGGCCTATGCCAGGAAACAGAACCGATCTGCCATCTTCGAGTAGGATGAGGAGAAAAAGGGATGGTATTGGCACACAGGTGATTACCCCTCAGGTTGGGAAAAGAAAGTTAAAGTAGTAAACATTCCCGCGTCAGCCAAGAAAGTTCCTGCCAAGCTCAAATCTGCCAGCAAGTCCAAGTTTGCCACTCCTTAGCCTCCTGCAAGTGCTACACCTGCCAGCAGAACATGAGGCAATAAAAGGAAGACAACTCCCCATCCTGTGTCTGCCGCTCAGCAAAGAGTAAGTTTCCAAAAACTTTTTCTTGCTTTGTCTTCCAAGTACACACACACATACACACACACACACACACATATATATACACTTCTTCCCCTTTTTCTCTGACTTTTTCTGAATCCCGGCTGACTTTTTCCTTGACTCCTTTTCTTATCCCTTTTGCTTTTGCAGTCTAAATACAAGGAGGATACGTCAGCCGCCCGTCCTATTATGCTTGTGGAACCTGAATCAGAGGTATGTTTCTTCTTGCTCTTGCACATGTCCAATCTGCTACATTTTTTTTTTTTTGGTTACTTCATTCGCCCAAAGAATTAATTCAGTCCTCATACCTCTTCTCTGTTTTGTCTTTTAGGATGAGCCTGAGCCTCTTTCCATATACCGCCCTACGGTCAAGGAGCTTTCTGCCCCCATGGGCACTCCTACGGAGGGCTCTTTTGATGGGGTCGAATTTGCAGCATCTGCTCCTTCTGCAGCCACTACCTCTCCTACTGGACCGGTACTCATGGATAAGGGTACTCATATTGAGGAGGTTAGTGAGGCCACCCCCACTCCTGCCATGACACCTTCTGTTCAAAGGGGAACCACCCCTCCTGCTGTTACCGAGATTGAGGTTACTCCTGTTGCACCTCTCGTCATTTCCACTGGTGACCCTTTTGCTGCTCTTTCTCAGGCAGTGCAGGGCGTTTCCTCTTTGGTAGTCACCCCCTCTTCTATCCCTGTTTCTGCCACACGTGGGTCTCGTGCTGAATTGTCCTCAGAGGAGTCTGAGGAGATCTTTGAGGATCCTGAGGATGAGCCTGGTCTGGGGAGGAGGATTTCTGAATCTGAGGAAGAGGATAGTGTTCCACCCGAGGCAATGGGTATGTGCTTTCTTCCTTACTTTTTTTCTTCTTTCTCCGTTAAGTTTTATTATTTTCCCTTTTTATCTGCGTGTCTATTTCTCTGTTTGTAGAGACTTTTGGGGAGTTAGGCATTTTAGCAGACGTGGGGGTGTCTGCGGCAGCTTCTCCTGCCATGCCCACAACACCTATTCCTGCCACATCTCTTATACCAGTTTTCGCCATATTTACAGCGTCTGTTTCTGCAGTTCCTTCTGTTCCTGCCTCTGCTTTCCCCACAGCCCCTATTACTGCTAGCTCTAGTAAGTTTTATATCTCATTTCTTTACTTCTTCTTCGTGGGCTTCTCTTCTTTTTATTCTCACCAAGGTTCCTCATTTCAACCTTTGCATTCTTCGACAGGTCCACCTCTTACAGTGCTTTCTCAATTTGAGGTGGGTAGTAGCTCTACCACCCTTCCAAATCCTGCGAGCAAGGCTGCGGCCTTCTTTCTGCATTTTGATTAGTCTGAAGTTAACGACCTTGATCCTGCTTCTTTCTGGGGCTCCGGACCCCCTTACATAGATTTTCATGGCTTTAGAGTTCTTGCGAACTGCGCTTCTCATTTGGTGATGATTTATGATAGTCGTGGGGACTTCATGCAGGGATTCCGACTTGGCCGATCAGTCAGAGAGCATTTCTTGAGAATGCTAGGCAGCGTGCTGAACGACATCGAGCACAACTTCGTGGATACTGTCTCCACCGAGAGGATCCTACAATGGAGGGCTGCAGTACAGGAGCTTATCAGCGTTGGCTTTGCAGTGGAGTTCGTCTTGGATCACCTTCGAGAGATTGCTCGAGCAGTTTCATGAGGAGAGTCCAGCCTACCGTTGATGCTATTGACTCTCGCCTTGCGGTTTTGAGAAAAGAAGTGGCAGATTTGGAGGGCCGCTGAGAGCGTCTTCTTTCCGGTGTAGGAGGACTTGGTCGTTTTGGGGATCAGTCACTTATTTCCGGACTTTATTGATGATGATGCAGTTTCTCCCCTATTTTGTTGTTTTCTTTTGCCTTATTACTCTGTCTAGTACATTATGCTTCCTATAGCACTTATTTGGGCTTACTTACCACAGTTTGAGTTTTGTAATTTAATTTTATGATGCTACACTTATGATGCTACACCTTGCTACTTTTTTTTTTCTATGATATATGATAACAAATACTTTGTGCTTTTCATTGCAAGAAAGCAAGTTACAAAATTTGATTTGTGACATAGTCATTTTGAAAGATAAAGAACAGAGCAAGAGAAAAACATGACAGCTTTTGACAAAACAAAAGAGTAAGGGATAATCACATTACTTTTCTCTTTAGGCGTAATAGCGTTTCAACCATTTCCCATTGATGGGATCCATTAAGTCCTTTCCATCCATCTGAGTCAAGCGGTAATATCCACTTGGATGTGCTTCTCTTATCACAAAGGGTCCTTCCCACTTCGGTGCAAATTTCGATGGTCCTGCCAGGCCTCTCCTAACGTAGTCTGCCACTTTTTGGACTAAATGTCCTTCTGCAAATATTCTTTCTTTAGTCATCCTGCCGTAAGCCTCAGTCATTTTTTGCCTGTATCTACGGCTGTGTTCTTGAGCCTTTTCTCTTCTTTCATCAAGTCCTTCCAAGTCTTCGCACCTTTCTGCCGCAAAGACCTCTTCATCATTCTCCTTTTCTTGCATTTGCATGACTCTCAGGGATGGGGTTATCTTTTCTGCTGGGCTCACTACTTTAGTTCCGTAGACCAAGGAAAAATGTGAAAAACCCGTGGCTGACTTAGGTGAACTCTTGTAAGCCCAAAGAGAGTCTGGCAGATGCGTTGCCCATCCTCCCGTATATTCTTGGCTCATTTTACTGATGATTCTTATGAGAGTTTTGTTGGTTACCTCCGCTTGCCCATTTCCTTGAGGGTAATATGGTGATGACCGGTGATATTTGATTTGATAAAACTCTAGCATTCTCCTCACCTCGCTATTGACAAAAGGTGTGCCGTTGTCACTGATGATCCTGTGAGGAACTCCAAACCTTACAATTATGTTTTCCTTGATAAAGTTTGCCACTGCCCTTCCTGTGGCTTTACGAAGCGACACTGCCTCTGCCCACTTAGTAAAGTATTCCGTAGCTACTAGTATCCATATGTATCCTTGCGACGGCGAATTCACCGATCCAACTAAGTCAAGCCCTCAAGTATGGAACGAACATGGTGTGACCATGCTATGCAAGTTCTGTGGATGAGTGTGAATCAAATTGGCTTGTACTTAGCAACTGTGGCACCTTTTCACAAATTCTGCCGTGTCCCTTTTCATGGTAGGCCAGTAATAGCCCATTTGCAGCAAGCACCTGTAAAGCCTTTTCTTTCCCTGGTGTTCTCCACACTCTCCTCAGTGTATTTCTCTTATCATTCTCTTGCCTCCTCAGGGCCTAAACACCTCAAGGGGTCTCCATCATACCCTTTTTTGAAAAGGGTCATATTATGCAAAAAATAGCGCGTTGCTAGCCTCCTGAGCTTATATTTTTCGCTGTGCTTCTGCGGCAAGATGCCCTCTGTCAGGTACTGTATAAATGGGTTTCTCCAGTCCTCGCTAACGAATGCAGCGTAACTTTCTTCTCTGTCTGCCGCAAGTTGGCAGTTCTCACACTAGGTTTGGACTTGGTCTGCATCTTTGCTCATGGTTGGCCAATAAAAGCCCGCCCTTTGAAGTTTACGGTAAAGGCTGACTTCTCCGTAGGATCCGCAAGTCTTTTCATGTACTTCTTTCAACTTTCTCTGGGCCTCCTTTTGCCCCACACATCTGGATAAGATTCCGCCTGGCATCCTGCGGTATAGCTCTCCCTTCATTAGGGCGTAGTCTTTGAGTACTTTTAGTTCCATGGCTTCTTCTCCTCTTGTCAAAACTTCCTTCATGGGTATCCACCAATCTCCTTCGCAATGTTCCTCCTGGAACCTTTCTTTTAACACTTCAATTATGGATTCTTCTCTCTTGCTGACCTCCACTCTGGTGCTTTCCCTTTTAAACATTACTTGCGAACCTAGTGCGGCCAACGCATCAGCAAATCGATTCTCATTCCTCGAGGTATGTTCTATTTCGAAAGTTAAGAACTTTTCTTCCATCTTCTGGGCCATTACTCTGTACGGGGCAAGACTGGGTTCTTTTAGGAAAAAACTCCATTTGGTCTGGCAGACTACCAAGTTGGAATCACCTAATACCTTCAAATGCTTAACTCCCATCTCAAGAGCTGTAGCCAGCCCAGTTAAGTAAGCTTCATATTCTGCCGTATTGTTTGAATAGGGGAACTCCAGCTTGAATGATAGTGCTACTGCTTTATCTTCTTCATGGTACAAAACTACCCCAACCCCTCTAGACTGGGCGGTAGAAGATCCGTCAAATTTCATTACCCACTATTCTCTGAGTTCCTCTGCCATGGCTACTTCCCCTGGAACTTCGTCGTCCAGCGGAAATTCTTCCTCCCCTAGAAACTGTGTTAATAAATCTGCTATAGCTTGGCTTTTCACTGCTCTAGGTGCCCCTATTCTTAAGTCTTACTGCGATAGTTGTAATAACCATTGTGATATCCTGCCGGAGAGGATTGGCTGCTGCAGCAAAGCTTTGATGGCATGGGACTTAATCATCAGCCATACTTCATAGGCCAAGAAGTAATGGCGTAATCTTTGTGAGGCATAAACAATAGCCAAACAGGCCTTTTCTGCCCTCGGATAACAAGTTTCTGCGTCTTTCAAGGTGCGGCTGATGTAATATACTGGTTGCTCGATGCCACCTCCATCTTCTTGGGCAATTAAGGCACCGATGGCATATGAATTAGTAGCCATATAAAGCAGTAATGGCTTTTTGTGTATTGGGGCTTGCATTGTAGGGAGGTTCATCATGATCTGCTGCAGCCTCTTAAAGGCCGCCTGCTGCGCTTCTCCCCATACAAAACTTTGCCCTTACCTCAGTAGCTTGGTAAAGGCCGAAGTGATTGATGCCAACCCAGGGATGAATCTCCGGATATACGAGACTTTCCCAAAGAAACTTTTTAGCTCTTTTACCGTGGTTGGAGGTCTCATAGTTGCAATGGTCGTAGCCTTTACTGGGTCAACATCTATCCCCCTGTTGTGCACTAGGAAGCCTAGGAATTTCCCTGAGGATACACCAAACGCATATTTGAGGGGATTCATTCTCAACTTAAAGGCTCTACACCTTTCGAATACTTTTTTCAGCACATGGAAATGTTCTTCTCTCTTCCTTGACTTAACAACTATGTCATCCACATAGTCTTCTAACTCCTGATGCATCATATCGTCAAATATAGCCGTCATTGCCCGTTGATAAGTTGCACCTGCATTTTTCAACCCGAAGGGCATCACGGTGTAATGGAAGTTTCCCATGGGTGTTCTGAAAGCGGTTTTCTCCGCATCTTTTGATGCCATCTTGATCTGGTTGTATTCGCTGAAACCATCCATGAATGAGAACATGGCGCTTCCTGCCGTGGAATCTATCAATAAGTCCATATTGGGCAATGGGAATTCGTCTTTCAGGCATGCTTTGTTGAGATCCTTGAAATCTACGCAACACCTGATCTGGCCATTCTTCTTTTTCACTGGCACTATGTTGGATAGCCAGCGAGGATGTTGAATAGGCTTAACGAATCCTACGGCTAGTAGTTTCTGTACTTCTTTGACTATCTGTCCTTCTATTTCTATGTGAAATATTCTGGCAGGCTGAGCTACTGGCCTGGCCTGCGGATCCATATTTAACGTATGTGCTACTAACCCAGGGTCTAGCCCTGGCATTTCACTGTAGTCCCATGCGAACACATCTCTAAATTCTTTTAGCAACAGTACCAATTCCTTTTCCTCATCTTTTGTCAAGCTCGCACTAATTGAGATGGGTCTCGGCCCTTGTGAAACAGATCCTAGGTCAACTTCTTCCATTTCCTCTTCTGCCATGACTTGCATTTCCTTTTCGGCTACAACTCTTTCGTATTCCTCTTCGTTACTTCCTTCCTCTGGACTTTCTTGGACTCTGCAGCAGGTCAAACCCTCGTGCCGTTCTTCCTGGGTAGGGCCCGTCTGGGTTTTAATTGCGAGCCCCACGTGCCTTCATAATTTGTAAATAATTCTGCCATCAGAGCCTCAGACTCTAATGCATTGGGGCACGTCCTCAAATCCTGCGGCGAGCGTCTCTTTCCTTCGTCTCTTTCTTGCTAATAACTCCCTTTGATCAGGTTCTGGGTCATTCTGGACATCTTCCCATCTAGGCACGAAAGTACCTAGCGGCCATGATACCGAACTCTCCCCAAAGGGAGCCCATTGATCGTAGAACATAGTTTCTACTAAGTGAGCTTCTGCTTGTTCGAATGGTGAGGGATTCGTGGCTATGTGTATCATCCTACCGTTCAATCTTCCTTTCACACATTGGTGATAGGTGGATGGGACCAGCTGGTATTTATGCAACCATGGCCTCCCCAGAAGCACGTGGTAGGATACTTTAGTTTTTACCACATGGGACTATGCTAAAAAGGCTATGGGGCCCACTTTCACCACAGTTGAATGTGGCCTGCTGTGTACTCGCCCCTTCCACCGAACCCTGTTACTTCCATTGGACATCCCTGAATCTTCCTTTCTGAAATTCCTGCTGCCTGCAGAGTGCTCAATAGAATGAGATTAATAGAAGCACTTGTGTCTACTAAAGCTCTCTTTATGGGGATTTGATTTATGAATGCCACCAAGTACAAGGGTCTCCTGTGGTCCAGATGCCCCACTTCCATATCTTCCTCACTAAAAGTGATTTCAGTTGACTCTTGTAAGAGAGCCCTTTCATCTGATATTTCTGCCGATAGACATTCTACTCCTGTACTAGTGGCAATGCTCACCAAGGCCTCTGTGGCTACATTTCTTTCCTTTGCTGAGAGTCCCAGCTGATCAAACAAATTTCTGAACTTGGAACTCTGTTGTAGATTGGTAATGGCCGCCACAGGCAAAGCCATGTTTTCTTCTTCGTCTTCTCCTAGGTCAGCACAAATTACCACTGCTGCTATACCCTTCCTTTTACGGTTTGGGAGTGGGTTTCTTTGGACCTCCTGCTGGGACAGTTCTAAAGTCCCTTTCTTTATCTTGCGGTGCACTAGTCTGAGCGCCCAACATTCTGCAGTAGGATGTTGGACATAATTGTGTAAATGACAAAAATGTGGGTCCCTCCTTTCTTCCTCTGTGGGCTCCCTGGCAACCTGGTTAGGTTTGAAAATTCTATCTGCTATCCATTTGTCTAGCAGTACGTCTAATTTTTTTGAGGTGCATGGTATTGGTGGGGGAGTGTCGTATTCCGTCCCCTCAGTCTTCCTTCTCCGTTCTCCAGTGGATACCGCCATTGCCTGTGGAGCGTTTCTCTTGTCCGAGCTTGGTTTCACAGACTGGGCCGTCTTCCTTGCCTTCTTCAATAGCTGGGCGAATTGGGAGATTTCCAAATTTTCGAGGATTGCCCTGTACTCCCTGATCATATTCGTCATACACATCTCAACCAGCGTCCTTTCTTCGCAATGGTCATAGCATTCGAGTGCTATGTCCCTGAATCTCTTGATATATTCCATCAAGTCTTCACCGTTTCTTTGTTTGGTTGCTTGCAGGGTTGCGAGCGTTACCGTGTCTTCTCCATGGAAGTACTTGGTACAGAACACATCCACCATATCATCCCATTTTGGGATCGTTCCTAGCTTTAATCCTATGTACCAGGTGTAAGCCCGGTCACACAATGATTTAGAAAATTCTCGAAGACATAAGTCCTCGTCTGCAGCATAAGGGCCAAGTGTATCAATGAACTTGCTCACGTGCTCAACAGCACTTCCCTTTCTACCATCGTACAGTATGAAAGCCTTTGGTTCATACCTCTCAGGGTATGGTTTGCTGAGTACCCTCAGTGGGTAAGGAGGCCTTCGTGCATAGAACCTTTCCTTAGGTGCCCTGGCCTTTTCTTGCTCCAAGAGGGTGGCCACCTCAGCCATAGTGATGAAACGTTGTTCTGCATTGTGTGGGACACCTCCTGCCGGTGTTTCTTCTTTGTGTGGTGCATGCTCCGGGTCATGCTGGCTTCCTTTTTCTTTCGTTTTGTCAGCTTTTAGCTGACGGATTTTTTCCATCATTTGCTGCTGCGAGTGTTGTAATGACTATAAGACTTCGATGAAAATGTTGGCATTGTCAGTAGAGATTCTTGGTGGCGGTTGGGGGTCAGCCCCCGTTCCGTTGGCACCTTTTGCCTGGTTAGGTTGCGGTTGGTGAGGCGTTGTAGGCCTGGACTCTGCTTGTGAGGGTATAGCACTCATATTCTGAGTTGTCCTGGACTTTGGAGGCATTTGTTTGTGTGGGCTTTCGTCCTTGACTGTTTCTCAACTCCCTAGTGGAGTCGTCAATTTAATGTAGGGGCCTTTTTTTTGTGTTTGGGCTGGGCTGCCTCCTGCGGTGATGGGCCCGAATGTGTTTCTGAGTAGGGAAGTTGAGACCGGCCCAACTATAACTCACTTTGGGCCGGCTTGTGCACAAACTTAGCCTTGTCTTCCAGGAAACACCCTTACGGCAAGCAGAGCTATTACAACATGATTACGGCAGGCAGATAACAATAAAAGAAAAACAGAGTGCAGTAACTTTTGTTAATAACAAAGACCAAATATCACAGTAGTAATAATGGTAATGATAATAATGGCTTTTATAAAAAAAAAAAAAAAAAAAAAAAACAATTGATTGAACGATGATGGAAATTAAGCAAAAAAAATAAACATTAAGTCAAGCCCAAGTCTGTAATGACAAAGAATCAAAGAGGAAGAACGCTTTCTCTCAATGAAACTAATCTCCGAGAAGAATATCCTGCCGTGGGGATTAATGACTTTGAGAGAATCAGACCTAAATGATAAATGCTTGAAGAAATTCTTACTACTTGATTGTTTCTTAGAGAGTGGGATTTTGAGGGGGAGAGAAGAGAAAAGATTTATTGGTGCATGCCCATTATTCTCACTCTTTGTTTTCTTATCTTTTCTTTTCTTTTTCCTTTTAGTTTTCTTTCTCTGTTTTCTCCTCCTCTGTTTTTCGGTCCCCCCTACAGGGCACGGCAAGGATCTTTTTATAGGGCCTGCCATGATTGTTTTTTACCATTTCACCCACTAACGGCCTTTGTCTGGTCTGGGCATGCTTGCCGATCACCGTCTGTACACTGCTTACCCTCGCCAGACAAAAACAGGTTGGCGTTGTTTCTGTCCGCCGTGGCGCTGTCTTCTGCCGTGGCTTAAATGCTCTCTCTCTCTCTTCCTATAGCATGCACCCAACATTCCCTCCCCAACCTTACCTCTTTTGGGCAGTCTGTCATCCCAGCAGGACGTACCTCCAAAAAGGGTTTGGACAGGGAACGTAAAATAAATCTTTTCCCCCCTCCCCACCACCAAACCACACCCCCTTTACCTCTTTCCACTGACCCATGGCCCCACCATGACCCATATTGGCTAGGTACAGGCTGGTGGCACCTAGGCCTTGCGCATGCTTTCCTATTATATACGTTCAAAACCCGCCTACGGCCCATGTGTTTGTTGTGATCTGGAGTTTTGTTTGCGTTTGTCTGCCATACTTCTTCATTCTTTCATGCAGGCCATTCTGTACTTTCACTGCTTCCCTTTGGATTGGGCTTTTCTTAATACTGGGTTTCACATCTCTCTTGGCTCATTTCTCGGTTTATGCTTATGCCTTGTTTCATTACTTGGCATTTCCTGCCATGATGATATGTTCCTGCTAGGCCTCTTTCAAGCCTGCCGTTTCATTCATTCCCCCAATGACTTAAGAGAGCTTACTGGTGTTCTTACTCATGGGCTCCATTGTCCCTTTCTTTTTTTTCCTTTTGGGCCTACAGCCCTTTTACTTTCCTTGGGCTTCCTCGGCCCATTTACTGACTTTGTATTCCCATGGGCTTTTACTAACTTGATTGGGCTTCCCCGGTCCAATCTCCTCATACTCATCCTTGGGGTTCATGGGCTTACCATCAACCCCTACTTTCTTTGTTTACATTGCTTTAGGCCTGCCGCGGCCTATTCTCACTTTTTCATACCATACACTGCCCATGGGTGTCATTTCTCTCTTTCCGGGCCCTTTGGGCCCATTTGCTTCCTCAAGATCCATTTATTCATGTTATGGGCCTGTGTTCTATTATTCCTGCCGCTTGGGCCTAATAATCTTATTCTATGTCTGCCACTCTTATTGTCTGCTTTGCTGGGTCGGGCTGGCTTTACAAAAATGACCCTCAACATCTAGGAATGAGGCATGGCACAGCCAACGCAATGTAGTGGTGGTGGCTAGGCAACCAACAGACCAGTGGGCAGTCCAGGAAGGACACCCACAACAGGACAAAAGTAGTTGATGGGTAAAAATGGTAAATCTTGTCACGGTAAGCAATATAAAAGGCCATAACCAGGCATAGTAAACAACAACAACGAACCAAAGAACATGGATAACAGAGAAGAAAAGGAGAGAAAAAGGAAAATAAATAAGAAAAGCAAAGAAAACAAGGAAATGGGGAGTGAGGAAGAAAATTGGAGTGACAGGAGTGAAAAGCATGCACCAATAGGCTACCCACTTCTCTTCCTCTCTATAGCCCACTCTCTAGTAAGTTAAGAATCTTAGGTCCATTTTCCAAAGTGAGTAATTTTATGGCAGGGTTCCTTTTTGAGGTTACCCACATTGGAGATTGGTTCCCTTCTTGGACTTGAATCTGCCAAGGAGCCAATTTTGTTCCTTTAGCAGGTTAATCCTCTTTTCTTTTGTTATGGTTGATTAGAAGAAAATATTTTAGTTCTCCTACTATATCATGTTTTTCCTGCTATAACAATTTTTTGTAGCAACATTTCCTGTCGTGGGCACATGACACCCTAAAGATTCCTGCTAGGGCTCTAACTTGTGCATAAGCTGGCCTAAGGTATGTTTCAATTAAGCTAGTCCCAACTCTTCTACCCCAGAATCATAGGGTCGCAGTACAGCAGGAGCGATCTAGCCCAAGACGCAAAAAAGGCCCACCACACTCTCTAACTACTAAAAGAGGTCAACATGGTGAACACTACCAGGATAATAGTTCCCATCTCCCTAATGAAAGAGCTAGTATTCACGGCTTGGACAACAGTAATAGAGTATGACTCAATAATTATTTGTGGGAGGTGCAATTCAAGTGCCAGTACAATCCTTTCCTCAACAGCTAGAGCTTCAATGACTTCCACATAATACGTAGCAGGCAGAAGCTTGCCTCTTGCAGCCACAATAATACCTCTGCAATCTCGAATCACCACTCCAACACTAGAGAGTCTTCCATTCTCTGACATTAATTTTATACATACCTGGGGGAGGTGCTGCCCATCCTACATCAGGGGGTTGTTGGCTTAGGAAGCTAGCCATTATGGACCCTTTGTAGTCATAGATAAGTCTCTGGGCATATCCCCAGATTTGCAGCGAAAGGAATCCCATTAGACTCATGAACTAATTGATTTCTATTGTACCAGATTGACCAAGCCGTGGTGAATAGGACTTCTAGATCGTGTGAGGTGCCAACCTCTAGAATATGCATAAAAATATCTATAAGGTCATGTTTTTCAGCTAGTAAATTAATAGGGCATGTCTGCCAATACCACCAAACCTCCCAAATATTTTCACAAAAAATAGAGCATGTATTGTATTTTCTGGCTCCTTCCCATGTAAAGGGCATAATACATCTTTCCTGATTCCTCTTCTTCCTAAGTTCAGCAGAGTTGGGAGGCCATTCATGCAAGCTCTCCAAGTGGAAATTCTGACTTTAGGGGGGATCTTAAGCTGCCACATCTTTCTCCAAAGTGGGGTTCTAGTATCACCGGTTGAGCACTCACCTCTTTCCAAGTTTTCGACTATGGGGAGAGTGACATAATAGGTACTTTTTACAAAGAACTCACCCCGCCTATTTCCTACCCAAATAATATTGTCATCTGGGAGATTATAGCTTAGAGGGATGCGAAGGATGGTATCAGCCTCAAAAGGTAAAAACAAAGTTCTAATCAAGTCAGCCTTCCATCTTCTTGTCTCTTCATCAATATGGGAGGAAACAATTGGAAAATCATCGTTGATAGCTTGAGAGGTCTTGGGATTAAGTCTTTGATAATTTCACTTGAGCCATGGTTGCCGAATTAGCCTAACGGGTCCTTTGAAATAGGGACAACTTTTGTGTTAAAATCTTAAGACTAAATATAGGGGGGGTAATAATTGCCGAGTTCCAGGCAAGCAAAATCATCTTCCTTGTTTGGGGTTTCACATCTGAAGAATCAAAGTAAATCATCCCTTAGTGGATTGATAGGCAAGAACAAACACTGGTGAACTTTTAGTAAAGTAACTTATAAGAGTTAGGTGAACTCTATGGATCTTAGTCAAGGCCAGCTTGAACTAAGTAAAATTTGGAAGTTGAAAATCCATGAGCACCTTAAGATGAATTTATGGCATATTGCAACAAATGTTTTACCGTTCCTGGATCGTTTAGTTACCTTTAGTCCCAACTTGGATTCAACATGGTGTCTATGTGGTCAACTGAAGTTTTGGGACTCAGGGTACAACATTTTAATAAAAATATTTTTAAGGTTTTCTTAGGTTGAAGTAATGGTTTTGTCAAAAAATAAAAAAAAAAATAAAAAAGAAGTAGCAAGGGTACATAAAATACAATATCGATTATAATAATGGGACTTATGAGTTATGACACCTGGACATCTAGTTGTTACATTGTTATTTCATAGCCGATGGGATCTAGGCATGCATAGATGAATGCATTTATACAACTAATGCTTGAGAGACATAATTGGTTGGTTAAAACCATAAGGGTACCTTCCTCAAAAAACAAAAAACAAAAAAAGAAAAAGAAACCATAAGGGCACTAGCAATGTATGGTGATCTTAGTTCAGTTGGATGTAAAGTCCATTAATATGAATCATGATGAAACTGGGTGATATATATGCTTGATTATTAATGCGAATATGCTGATAAGTTCTTTGAGGAAAACCTTTAGGAGTTGGGCCTTTTAGGAAGTACTTTGACAAAATTTCAATGTAAGTTGACAATGGTTTGGTGTGTACAACTAAAGTCACTGGTTCTAGAATGAGTGTGGATTATATTTCTAACTTCAGACCTATTTAGGATTTGTAAATAATGTTGAGTTGGCATATGTCCTAATTGGTATTAAGAATTGATGTTGACTATAGAAAATCATCAATATACCAAATATCAAAAAATGCAAAAAAAAAAAAAAAAAAAAAAATTCTGCTAAAGTTAGTATGGAAGAGTAAAAGCCAATGATTACTCTTATAAAAATTCTTGTTTCTTTCTCTTTGTTGTCATTATTCCCCCCATCAATAGAAATAAAATATATAAGAACAAGGGTGATTAAGGATGCAATATAAGCTATCAATGATTCAATAAAGTTTGTACTCAAATGTTATTTTCCTTTTCCATAAAATAGGCAAAGGAGGAGGTTGGGGGGTTCAAAACTCATTAATCCACATGCAACTCACTAATTGAAAATAAGGGCTTTTGCTCTCGTTTTCTTGAACAAAAATATTGCTTGTTTATAAATGTCATCATCTCATAAAATGAAGATTATGTTTAGGGTCTAATTGTTATACTTTTTTTTTTTTGGATTTTGTGTGATGGTTAGTGATAACAATTATTTTTGATTTTGTATAATTCAATAATTACCACGGAGGACGGAGGATTTGAATCTTGAATGTCATGGATATAATAAAAGGTGTCAATTAGTTGAGTTACAAGACTCTTCGGTGGTTAGTCATAACTTTAAATTTGTCTTATGATAAAAAGCAGTCATTAGGAGTTGACATCATATGTTGAAACTCAAAAAAAAAAAAAAATTTTGTCATTTTGCATATTTTTATACTTTTACATAGTTTTTTTTTTAATAAAATAAATTAATAAAAATAAATTCATCCAATCCTAATAATACAAGTTTTTTTTTTTTTTTTTTTTTTTTTGAGAAAAGATTAGAAAACAGTACAAGTTTTAGAAAAGAGAGGAAACAAAGCATATTTTAATTACTTATCCCTATCTGTAATCTATCCATAATATTATAAAGTTGAATCCGTATGACTTTTTGTTGACCTTATAATATTTTGCCACATAAATTTTACTAGCTCATAATTTTACATGTCTTTATTTTATTATATATTTTAAATTTTATTCTATATTTCCCTTCAAAAAATTTATTTTCTATATTTAAATATTTCATTAAAATCTTAACAAATCATATTTTCTTTAAATCATAATTTTGTTAAACTTTCTTGTGCATTGATAAAAAAAATATATATATATTTTGTTAAACTTTCTTGCGCATTGCATGGGCCATATAATTTATATAAAATTGATGATGTTTGACAATTGGTTGATCTTGTAATATTTTACCACATCAAATTTTAAGACCTCTTAATTTTATATGTATTTGTAAGGACGTGAAATGAACTCAAGCCCACTAAGAACAACGGACAATGGCCCACTTAGCCCAAAACAATGTATTTGTAAGAGAATGGGTCAATCCAAGGAATGATCTTACAAGAAAAGTAGACCAGAGTTGATAGAACTCAAGACAGTAAGATTAAAGACACAAATTAATGAAAAATAAATCTCCTCGGTCAAGTCTGAGGATGATGTGTTCTTATATTCAATTCAAGCTTATATGAATACACTTTGTTCTTCTTTTTATGTTTCTCTTTTATGATTACCCCCCCTCCCCCCTTTTTCATGGTGATCACTTCCTTATATATCCTTCACCCCTTCATCCCAGCCTTCCACCTATTGATTTAGTAAAGAATCCCTTGGATGCTTATCCCATCAGGACCTCCCGAAAGCTTTGTTGGTAGATATGAGCTAAGTTGCCATTGTTCAGGTGTCATTTCTCCATAAATGCGGCCAGTTCATTAGGTGCAATGCATTTAATGTGGTGGTGGTAGCCTTCTTCTCAGATATCTCGTCTTTCATGGTTGATTAAGTTCTTTGCTACTTTCCCTGAAGCTCTCCCGAGGTGGCTTAGTTCCTCAGAAATTAAAGTTGACCCATCTTATTTTTCTTTGTCTTCGAGCATGGCTCATAGCCCAACATGCCTACTTAAGCCTCCTATTCCCACAATAACCCCTCAAAACTCAACTTTTTCTCCACCAAAGAGAGTGGGGTTTTGATTTCTTCCCCAAAGCTTTGCACACTTAAAGAACGTTCCCACATGGTAACGTCTTTTCACCTGCTATGAGCACGCTCCTAACGCTTCAGCATTCGCGACACACCATTTATTACTTCACATTGTGCTCTGTCCCCTATATTCTACGACGCAATAAAGATTGGACGGTAGGGATCTTCCATGGATTTCGAGCGACAATCTTGTCGGGTCTAGGGGGTCCACTTCTTCCATTTCCTAAATCTTCAGTCTCCCAAAGAAATGGTCCGAGGTGCTCCTTACATATTCCTCTGTAAGTACCATTCAGTTCATATACTAACTTTAGGGTCCCCTCCATCCTCAGCCTACAATTCTTTAATAGTTTCTTTTACTTCCTAGATGGGTAGGTTTGCTAATTTGGTAGATACGCCTAAGGGTATAAAAGCCTTTAAAACCCGATACAATATACCGCCTAAGGTTAACATACAACATTGCCTTTTAGGGGAGTGGCATGCTCTTAGGCCAAAAAGGGCTGTGGTGATCCCTATAATTGCCTTTATAGAGGGGGAAATGCAAATCCCTATAGGGAGAGTAACTAGGGATTTTTTAATTGCCCACAGACTCTGTCCGACACAATGTTCCCCGAATTTGTTTAGAATACTAGGTAGTGTTGATGCCTTGAACCACAAGATGGGGGTAAACCTTTCCCACCACTACGTTAATTGGGTATATAATTACCAATATCTTAAAGACACCTGGTATTACCTCAAAACTAAGGTTCCTTCGGTCAGACTAATTTCGTGCATCCCCAAATCTAACAAGGGCTTAGACCAGGATTTCTTGATCGTCTCGAGTGAATGGCACGATGGCCTACATTGTCCGACGTGGGATAGGAAGCTAGGTGGGGTGTTCTTGGATTAAGTACCCCACTCTCTCCATTTCCCATAGTAAAAATCTCAATTTCGAACCCTTTTTCTTTCTAGTTACTGAATGCCTTTTTTACGCTTTTTCTAATCACCATTTTATTTTTGGTTTCAGCAAATAAGCATTTTATAGCTCCCAATTTCGGCTTAGTTAATGAGGCAGATCTCAACAAGATTCTTCGGTCTGAGATCTTCCTTCACAAGGACGGTCAACTGCGTGCTGCCCACGTTATCCTCGGGTACAAGCCTATCTATTCTAGTTTTCAATCACCCAAAAATGTTATTAGAGCTAAAGATCATTGGCTGCACCAAATAGACGTTGTTGTGCTAGGATTCATCATCGGACCTCCCCCTAAAGGAACCCATCAAGTTGAACTGCCCGACCAACGTGCCATCATAAAGGAAGATGTGATATCCTCAGACTCAACTTAAGAAGAAAAAGCTATCAGGGTATTTGAAGTGGTAGATTTAGAAGAAGAAGATTTTGAAGTATTTGACCGACTAGACCCTACAGAATCTCCAAGCACCACTTCTAGGCCCCTGCCCTTCGCTTAAATCAGCAGTAACCAAGAGCCAGCTGACGTACCAGGAGCTATGGTACTCCAACGTAAGAAGAACATTAGTCTCTTCAAGTTACTGGAGTCACATACAAGAGGGTCCACACCTAAAGTAACCGTCCAACCTCGGCCCCCAGCCCCCCATCCTACCCGTACTTCCCCTTTCGAACAACCAGAAAAGAAGAGGAAAAAGGAAAAACAGGGTAAAGATGTATCTAAAGAGGGCGAAATTGCTCATTTTAAAGACCTTGAGCCCCAAGAAGGGGCAAAAATTGCAAAAGGGGCTCAAAGAAAAAACACGACAGAGGGTTCGGGTACGGAGATGGTTTCTGACTGCTGCCCTAGGGTTTAGATTTGGAACCTATCGCTTGAGCTGGATAGAGCCCCATTCCCATGGACTCCTCCATTAGGGACTTTCAAAAGGGGAAAGCGGGCTACGTGGTCAACGCTCTGGAACAACCTTTGCTCTTGCCGTATGACATGGCCGATGTGAGGACCTTAAAAAAGCATGAGGCCTTCTTAACCTTGAAGAGGGACCTGGCCATGGTATGAGCTTCAACTTATTTCTTGTGTTACATTTTTTTTTCTTTTTCTTTTTTTTAACTTGGAAAACCCTTTTTTTTTTTTAATTAACTTATTGGCCTTTTTTCACATTGTTACTTTCTTTTAGGCAATCCAAACAATAAACATTGCTAAAGAATGGGTGGATCATACCCATGCTCAACTAAAAGATGAGGAGGCATGCCGAGTATCTGTTGTCAAGACTCTGGCCGTGGCCGAAAAGAAGATTAAAGACCTTGGCACAAAGTTGACTGAGGCAGATAAAGAAAGGAAAAGTGCCGAAGCTGCTTTTACCGATGCCGAGAAGCAAGCTGAGGATCAACGTCATCAACTTTGCCGAGCTGAAGAGCAACTAGCAATTGCTCTAGAGCATATTGAAGCTCAGAAAAAAGAGCTAGAGAAGAAAAAGGAAGCTCTTGCTCAAGCCGAGCAATCCGACTATGATATTAGGGTGAAAGAAACAGAAGATATTCTAAGGGCCTAAATCACCGAAGTTTGCCGAGGTTACTGCCTTTAGGTGTGGACTAAGGCACTGAACTTGGCCAGGATGGATGCTTCCTCGAACTTGGGGAAAATTGAAAATATCTTCTACACTCCAGCGCTGCGGGTAGCAACACTGCCAATCTCCCAGCCAACCACTGCTCCCCAAGCTCCTCCAATCACAAAGCCTTCTAATGCCGATGCTGCTGGCATTACTTTAGAGCCAACCAAGGAAAAAGAGACTGAGCACTCCAATCCACCACCAGCAGCCAACACCAATCCTCCTTCATCAGTTAACATTTAGGATAATGCTTCTTCTTTATTTTACTTATGTTTTTGTGTTTTTGTTTTTGTTTTGTTTGTTTGTTTGTTTGTTTGTTTTTTTTTTTTTTTTTTTTTTTTTTTTTAAATCTTGCAGTCCACTCATGTACTCCGTTCACATTAATGAAAAACTTTAATGAGAAGTAATGAAAAGTTTGCAAAGTTTCAATTCATTCTAAGTGTGTATTGCTACATACATATTATTATTATTATTATTATTATTTTTAAGGATATGACCTATCAAAGAAAAACATGATCAGATTTACTAGAAATCACAAGGTCTACAGAATTGAAACATTAACCTTATCCAATCCATAATTAGAGATAATGATTGAACTATTCCTAACCTTAGGCTACTCAAGCCATAAGCCCAAAGAACCAAGCATAACTAAGGTTCTATTGAAAACTTAAACAAACAAAAAGTATTAATTTGTCCAAGGTATGTGGTCCAAGGAACCAGACATCACTGAGGTTCTGTTTAATATTTAGTTACATAAAGAGTATTAATTTACCCAAGATATGTGGTTCGAGGAACCAGGCATGACCGAAGTTCTATTTAACATTTAATCAAATAAAGAGAATTAATTTACCCAAGGTTTGTGGTCTGAGGAACCAGTCATGACTGTGGTTCTGTTTAACTCTTAATCAAATAAAGAGCATTAATTTATCCAAGGTATGTGGTCGAGGAACCAATCATGACCGAGATCCTGTTTAACACTTAATCAAATAAAGTGCATTAATTTACCCAAGGTATGTGGTCTGAGGAACCAAGCATGACTGAGGTTTTGTTTAACACATAGTAAAATAAGGCGAATACTAAATAATAATAATTAAAACGAAAGATGACAAGATTTCCTTTCATTAATAATAATACCTTCGAAGGTTATTTACATTCCACGAACGTGGTACAACATTTTAATTCAGATCTTCCAAAAAATAAACACCTATACCAACTACTGAGGTGATGCGATATGACCCTTCATAGTTAGGCCACAATTTTCCCTATGATGGGTTCCTTGCAGTTCCTACCACTTTTCTCAATAATAAATCTCTTGGTGTTAACAGTCTGACCTTCACTCCCAGGTCGTACCCCTGTTTAAGCTTTTGCTGATAATGCGCCAACTAAACCATGGCCACTGCCCTTCGTTCATGAACTAAATCCAAACTATCTCAGAGTAATCGAATAGACTTGTCCTTAGCGTCAAAAATCCTGTCTCTAAAGGGATTACTACCTCGGAACCATAGGTCATGGAGAACGGAGTTTCACCAGTTGATCGACAAGGAGTAGTTCGATATGTCCAAAGAACATGCGGGAGTTCATCAACTACCACTTGCCCTTAGCTTCATCTAACCTCTTTTCCAAACCGTTAACTATGACCTTATTCACTACCTTTTCTTAACCATTTCCTTGCGGATAGGCCGGGGTTGAGTACCTATTTTTTATGCCTAACTCACCACAGTACCTCTTGAAGGCCTTACTATCAAACTGGAGTCCATTGTCCGAGATAAGAGTATGGGGGATCCCAAATCTGGTAACAATATTCTTCCACACAAACTTTTTTGCATCAACATCTCTGATATTGGATAACAGTTTAACCTTAACCTACTTTGTGAAGTAATCTGTCCCTACAAGGAGCCATCTTCGATTTCCCACTGCTCTTGGAAATGGTCCTATGATGTCTAAGCCCCACTGTGCAAACGACCATGGACTAAAGAGAGTATTTAGCATTTCCCCTAGTTGATGGATGTTTAGGGAAAACCTCTGGCACTAATCGCACTTCCTAACATATTTTTGAGCCTTTTTTTTTTTTTTTTTTTTTGCATATTTAGCCACTAGTAACCTTGAGTAATGACCCTATGTGATAGTAACCTACCTCTTGTATGACTACCACAGATTCCTTCATGCAGCTCTTCTAGCAGTGGCTCTACTGCCTCGGGGTGAATGCAAAGCAAGTATGGCCTAGAGAAAGAGTGCTTATACAACTATTTCTCCTTGGACAGCCAAAAACGTGAGCTTTTCTTCGTATTTTCTCGGCCTCCCCCCTGTCTTGGGGCAATACTCCATCCTTCAAAAATGCAACTACGGGGTCTATCCAACTCAAACCAACCCTTATCTGGTGCATCCTAACCTTCATCAGTTCCGGCTCAGCAGGCTCAAATAAATCCTCAACGAGGATGACCCGTGGAAGGCCTTACTCGGACAAAGTTGCTAAGGTTGCCAGAGAGTCTGCATGAGTATTCTTTTGTTAGAAAAATCTGGTTTTGTATCTCATACAAAACACACAGCGGAAGCAACAATCACGGATTTACTTCAATTATGAAAGATAACATGTAACCATGAATTTTAGAACAAAGAATAGAAAGCGTACCTTGATGCAGTGAATTTCAAAACCATGACTTGAGAATACTTTTAATCTTCATCTCAATTCCACATGGTGCCCAAGATGTGTGGTCTCTCAATCAGTCTTTTGTACATAGATTTTCAAAGAAAATTCTTCTTCTTCTCCTTGTGGAGAAAAACTAATTTCTTTTCTTTTCATCATACATACATACTAACTACCTTGGTAGTTTCTTTATTAAATAACTCTTATTAAATAATGACTGATTATCTAATTGGATTAGCCTTTTGGGCATACCCAATTGACCTTTAGTTTGTGACTTGAGATGAGACTAAAGGAAACAAATAAGACTCTAGCTCCAATAGGCCTTGGGCTTTTCTGTCAACTCTTGACAAGTCCAAAGTTACCATTAATTATATTCAATACCACTATAAGAATATAATTGCACTCTAGGCCTTATTAATAAATTATATCCCAAGACTTTATTATACATTCAACCCCTTCATTATATTAGGGTTTGTGCCCTAAAATTCAATTGGTTGGCATGTCCTAAATAATTAAATTGTTTAATTATATAAGACTATAAATGAACTAATGAGACATTATCTTAGTCCATTAGATGTATAGTATGTGATTTATGTGAAAAGTCACAGAAAGATATAAACCACAAGTTCTTTGTAAACTCAGATTTTTAGTTCGTAGTCGGTGATGAAATTGGGAATTTCATCTACGAAGATTATAACATATCAACTAAGATGATTTGTCTTGATCGTGGAAGTGGAGACTTCTAGTTGATATGTTGATATGTTTTAAGAGTTAAAACATATTGAACTGGACCGCTGTGAGATTTATTATTCTTCTAACGACTGTCAAATTAATAATAAATCTCACGACTTCTATTTACATCAACTATAAATTCTGAGAGAATAATGGACCTGATCATGAGATGTAGGTTGCTATGATATATCAGGAGTGAGATCAATAAGTTATGGTCAAAACCTCAGTATGTTGGACAGCCGTATTTAATGTTGATGGAACATATATTTTCAAGATGGAATTTATAATCTCTTAACGGAGATATAAAATATTCCATTGAGATAAGTTTAATGGGTTTGGTTATTTAGAGTGTTGGGCCCAACCACTTTAGTAAGGAGTTACTAAAGTATATGTATTTATGAAATTGGATTTTGTAAATATATATTGAATAACTTAAAGGATTAAACCGGGTACTCAAGGATTAAGATGTAGTAATCTTCAAAGTGGCAGTCAATATTAATGACTTTGTATTACTACGAATATTTTAATGAAGGGGTTGAATGTATGATAAAGTTTTGGGATATAATTTATTAATAAGGCCTAGAGTGCAATTATATTTTTATAGTGGTATTGAATATAATTAATGGTAACTTTGGACTTGTCAAGAGTTAATAGAAAAGCCCAAGGCCCATTGGAGCTAGAGTCTTATTTGTTTCCTTTGGTCCCATCTCAAGCCACAAACTAAGTCCAATTGGGTAGACCCAAAAGGCTAATCTAATTAGATAATCAGTCATTATTTAATAAGAGTTATTAAATAAAGAAACTACCAAGGTAGTTAGAACGGACGTATGATGAAAAGAAAAGAAATCAGTTTTTCTCCACAAGGAGAAGAAGAAGGTTTTTTCTTTGAGAGTCTATGTACAAAAGACTAATTGAGAGATCACACATCTTGGGCACCATGTGGAATTGAGATGAAGATTAAAGGTTTTCTCAAGTTTTTGTTTTGAAATTCACTGCATCAAGGTACGCTTCCTTTTCTTTGTTCTAGAATTCATGGTTACATGTTTATCTTTCATGATTGAAGTAGATCCGTGTTTGTTGCTTCCTCTGTGTGTTTTGTATGAGATACAAAACCAGATTTTCCAACACATTAAAGTATTCGTAGTAATACAAAATCATAAATATTGACTGTCACTTTAAAGATTACTACATCTTAATTCTTGAGTACCCAGCTTAATTCTTTATGTTATTCATCATATATTTATGAAATCCAATTTGATAAATATATATTTTAGTAACTCCTTACTAAAGTGGTTGGGCCCAACACTCTGAATAACCAAACCCATTAAACTTATCTAAAGGGAATATTTTATATCTCCAGGGAATATTTTATATCTCCGTTAAAAGATTATGAATTCCATCTTGAGAATATATGTTCCATTAACACTAAATGCGACTGCCCAACATACTGAAGTTTTGACCGTAACTTATAGATCTCACTCCTGATATATCAAAGCAACCTACATCTCATGATTAGGTCTATTATTCTCTCAGGATTTAGAATTTATGTAAATAGAAGTCGTGAGATTTATTATTCATTTGACAGTCGTTAGGAGAATAATAAATCTCACAGCGGTCCAGTTCAATATGTCTTAACTCTTAAAACATATCAACATATCAACTAGAAGTCTCAACTTCCATGATCAAGACAAATCATCTTAGTTGACATGTTATAGTCTTCGCAGATGAAATGCCCAATTTCATCACCGACTACGAACTAAAATTCTGAGTCTACAAAGAACTTACGATTTATATCTTCTGTGACTAAATTACATAAATCACATACTATGCATCTCATGGACTAAGATAATATCCCAAATTAGTTCATAAATAGTCTCATATAATTAAATAACTTAATTATTTATGTCATGCCAATAAACTGGATTTTAGGGCATAAACCCCAACAATCTCCCACTTGCTCTCAAAGACAATTTATCATATATCCGACACTTATCTCCTTTTAGAGTAATTCATAGTCACTCTAAGACAAGATTTGGAAACAAATTTCAGCCAGATTTATTGCATTAATTATCTTTTCTACTACTACTTTTCACGTACTCAAATCTCTCTAATGAGATAATACTTACGCTTAATGTGTATCTTCACCACTTAGGATGAACACATATCTTGAAGTCCAATTTCATGAATCACAATTAAACTACAAGTCAGTATTTGTACATCCAGTAATCATCAAAACTTCACTTTTGTGGATAAGCATATAATCCCTCATTCTCCTAAGATATTAGAGTATATGATTTACTCCCACTAAATTAAGTGATCTTTGATTCAATTGATATTTGCTTACCATGCTCATCGCAAAAATAGATATTTAGCTTAGTATATAGCATAGCATAAAGACTTCTTATTGATTTAATATAAGGAACCGTCTTAATATGCTCTTCCTTTTATATGTCTTAGGACTATAGTCCTATATAAAGGAACTTCAAACTTAAAAGGAAAGAATCATTTCTTGAAGTATTACATGCTATACTTGGCTAGAATCTAATCTACTTAAGTAGTTTGAGATAGACCCAACATCCTAATTTCTGAATTTTAACAAAGTTATAATTCTTAGGATGTGACTAGTCTTTCCCAAGTACTTTATATCAAACTAGACTAAACATCCAAAAATTTCATTGATGACAACAACTCTACATCATTCTAAATGATTAGAATGTCATCAACATATATTAAGAAATTAATTATTCTATGTAGCTTTTACACACATAAGGCCTTTTAATACTTGATCAAAATCAAACAATTTGATTGTTTGATCAAAGATGATATTTTATGATTTAAATGCTTGCTTTAGTCCATAAATGGACTTTAAGCAACTTGCATATTAAACACTACTAGTTCTTTGCTATGAACAAGTCTAGTTACATCATATAGATGTCTTTCTCAAGATTGCTACTAAAAGAAGCTTTCTTGATATCCATTGTCATATTTCATTCAAATGAAATATAATGAATAAGAGAGTCTAGATAGAGTCAAACTTGACTATTGGTGAAAAAATCTTTTTATAATCGAAACATTTCTTTTTGAATAAATATTTTTGCCACTAGTCTTGACTTTGAAGGTTTGCACCTTCAAATCTATCAATCTCATTTACTTGTAGACCTATTTGAAAATAATAGGCTTAATGCTATTAGGCGCCTCTACAAGTTCTAGACTTTAAATAGAATCTAATTCTATTCACATAACCTTGATCCAGTAATTCATATTCATATCATCTATTACCTTTACGTAGGACCGAGGATCAAATTCATATTCTTATGAAATAACTACAAAAGTTTATTCCAAAAATATGAATTTATTTGAAAATTCGCTCACTACGATATTGTACTGGTGTAATAGTTATTGTGGGGGCGAGTCCAACGCTGCAAATTGGGCCCAGGGCCCAGTTCGCATACCATTGTTTGTCCAAAGAGGTGAAAGGGATCAGGGCTGGGCCCGTTTAGTGGAAATACGCTCGGGGAGGAATACTGGGATACGTCCGAAGACTATCCTGCTTGTCCGAAGAGGTTCCATCATCGGATCATCATGATGCTTAATCAATCAAATATGCTGGGGGCAAGAGCGACCTTCTCCAACTGATTCCACGGAGGAGAGCAAATCCTGGGCGCGCCTGGGGATGAGGGGAGCATAAAAATATCTTAAATGAAAAGCAGCTGCCACCGCATTTAATGCACTGCAGCAGCTTTCCTGGCCGCATTTATGTGGAGAAGACACCTGAATAGTTCAGCTTCAGTTACCACTACTCACGGCCTGCTAAAGCAAATGTCTGATGTGACGTGTACTCAAGTAGATGCTTGGATGAAGAACAAATGTACGGTGAAGATGAAGAATGAGGGGGATATATAAAGGGAAGAGGCCTCTGCAAAGAGAGGCGGGGAGAAAAATTGTATTCACTAAGTTGATAAATACTAAATTTTTTCGGACCAAAGAGAACTTTTACTAAATATTAGTCTGAACGTCTTTTTATCCTTACTCGCTTGCATGAACCGCTGCTGAATCCATAACCAGCCCAGCTGTTTAACCCATTCTCTACAAATTTATTGTTGGAGATTCATTGGGCTCATGATACGCAAAGTTGGTGTCTAGCCCATCAAATTTCAACCCTACAATTGGCGCCGTCTGTGAGAAACTGCTTGAGCAAAGGTGGAAGCAACACCTCATCAATGACTAAACCGAGGCAACGACCAGCGGAGTCCAGGTCATCTCAGCACACTGATCCTTTTCTTAATCTGGAACGGAGGCAGGATCTTGAGGGTAGCTACACACCGCACGTGACGATCGAAACCAGTCGTATGGAGAGAGCCACATGTCCTATGCAGAGAAAAACCAAAGCATGCAGAAAGAAATTGATAGGCTAAAGAGGAAGTTGCACCATGCGAAGAGGAAGCGCAGTCCCTCGTACTCTAATGAAGATTTCGAGGATGAACAGGACATTGTCTACAAGCAGAAACTTCGAACGCCAGTTAGCGAGTCCTTTACCTATGAGGAAATGCGTCATCATGAGAGGAACCCTTGGAGCTCCTTACCTAGGGGCGTAGGGAACGACGCTATGAGTAAAGCCCTGGATCAGATTTCCAGATCTCCCTTTACATGTAACATCGAGAATGCTAGACTTCCTCGACGTTTCCACCAGCCTACATTCACCATTTACAACGGCCGGACAGATCCAGTGGAACATGTGAGCCATTTCAACCAGAGGATGGCCGTCCATTCCAAGGACGAAGCCCTAATGTGCAAGGTCTTCCCATCCAGCTTGGGACCGATAGCCATGAGATGGTTTGATAGTCTAAAGGCAAACTCTATAAGCTCTTTCCAAGAACTAACTCAGGCATTTGGTTCGCATTTTGTCACATGCCGAAGGGTTCCGCAATCCATGGCTTCCCTATTGTCTGTCAGTGTGAAAGGGGGTGAGACTTTGAAGTCATATTCAGATAAGTTCTGGGAAACGTATAATGAGGTGGAGGAAGATTGCGAATTGGTGGCCATTAGCTCTTTTAAGCTGGGCCTCCCCACTAAGCATCCCTTGAGAGCGTCCCTAACGCGCAAACCTGCTAACGGTATACGCCAGTTGATGGATAGGATTGACAAGTACAAAAGACTTAAAGAGGACCAACAGCAGAGTAAGGGAAATGATAAGGTTATCCCACAAGAAGGGAGGGATTTCAGGTCGGACCGGCAGATCCATAACAGGCCGAGAAAGGATTGGGTCGGACAAAGTACAGCGAACCTTCAGACAGTCAACGCTATTTTTCGTGAGCCAGTGCACCAAGTCCTGGAGAGAATAAAAAATGAGCCTTTCTTCAAGAGGCCAAACAAGATGGTTGGAAACCCTGAAAGGCGCAACCACAATCTCTACTATCAATATCATCTTGACCATGGGCATACCACTGAGGATAGTAGGAGCCTGTGGGACCATTTGGATCAGCTTGTCAGCGAGGGCAAGTTAAAGCAACTTTTACACCACTCATATGGTCATGGAAACCAGGCAAACGCGGGGCCTAGTAGAGGTGATTCTGTAAAACCCCCCTTGGGTACGATCAATGTTATTTTTGCCGCACCAAGGAGGACAGGGTCTTCCCCATCCAGAATACTATCGGTTGCTCGGATGCCCTCGGAGAGTGTTAATAGCGGGCCGAAGAGGCCTAAGATGGAGGTTCAACCAGTTTTGGGCTTTTCGGACGAGGACAAGATCGGGACTATACAGCCGCACGATGACGCTCTGGTAGTTACTCTCAGAATAGGTGGATACGACGTGAAAAGGGTGATGGTAGATCAGGGCAGCGCCGCGGAGATAATGTACCCAGACCTTTATAAGGGGCTGAACTTATCTCCCGAAGACCTAACGCCATACAGTTCCCCTTTGGTGAGTTTCGATGGCAAAGTAGTCATCCCGAGGGGCCAAATCAGACTACCTATGCAAACCGGATCGGAGACGGTGGAGGTAGATTTTATAGTGGTCGATGCATATTCGCCCTACACTGCTATTGTGGTGAGACCTTGGCTCCATACCCTCGGGGCTGTATCATCCACCCTTCATCAGAAGATCAAATACCCATCCGAAAGACGGGTCGAAGAGATCCGAGGAGATCAATCTACATCCAGGCAATGTCTGGTGGCAGCTATCCAGCACAAACCCCAGGCTGAGTCTCCGGAACGTAATGATGAGACTTTATAGCAGTTAAAACCTTCGGTGCTGGACACCGAAACCTCGGCCGAAGAGGCAGAGTGCGAAAACTTGGCAAGGATAGTTGTTAATAACGACCCAGAGAAGTTTTTTCAAGTCGGATCCATGCTGCCTCCTCAAGAGAAGGAAGAGCTGATATAGTTCCTCAGAGCCAACGTTGATGTATTTGCATGGGACTCCGTAAAAGCCCCAGGGGTAAGCCCAGATTTTATTTGCCACCATCTAAACGTTAATCCCACCATCGTTCCCAAGAAACAACCGCTCCGGCGTCTATCAAGGGAGCACGCAGATGCGGTCAGGGAAGAAGTGATGAAACTCAAGCAGGTAGGGGCTATTAAGGAAATCTTCTACCCCGAATGGTTGGCTAACACAGTGGTGGTAAAGAAGAAAAACGGAAAATGGCGGGTGTGTGTGAACTTCACCGATCTTAATAGAGCTAGTCCGAAGGATTCGTTCCCCATGTTGAAGATTGACCAACTAGTTGATGCTACTGTTGGGCACCCTCGGATGAGTTTCTTGGACGCATTCCAAGGTTATCATTAGATACCACTAGCTCTCGCCGATCAAGAGAAAACAGCTTTCGTAACCCCTGTGGGGAATTACCACTGCAAGGTAATGCCGTTCGGCTTGAAAAATGCAGGGGCTACCTATCAGAGGATGATGACCAGAATGTTTGAGCCGCAATTGGGTAAAAGCATGGAAGTTTATATTGATGACATGGTGGTGAAAAGCAAGGTCATAGCTGAGCACATTGGGGATCTTAGGGATGTTTTTGAAATCCTGAGGGGACACAGGTTACGCCTGAATGCATCCAAGTGTTCGTTTGGTGTTGGATCAGGCAAGTTCTTAGGGTATATGGTCACTCACAGGGGAATCGAAATTAACCCCGATCAGATAAAGGCCATCAACAACTTGCGAGCTCCTCGGAACTCTAAGGAAATTCAGAAGCTGACTGGGATGACCGCTGCCCTTAATAGGTTCATTTCTAGATCAGCAGACAGGTGTAGGCCTTTCTTCTCATTGATCAATAAGTGGAAGGATTTCGAATGGACGGAGGAATGTGCTGTTGCTTTTCAGCAACTTAAGGACTACCTGGCTAGACCTCCAATCATGTCCAGTCCCGAGCCGGATGAAGTCTTGTTTGTTTACATTATTGTAGCTCCTAATGCCGTAAGCTTGGTGCTGATCCGAACAGACTATGGTGTATAAAAACCAGTCTATTACGTAAGCAAGTCACTGCAGGAAGCTGAAGTTCGTTATTTGCCACTGGAGAAAGCCATTCTGGCAGTTGTGCTAGGTACGAAAAAGCTGCCCCATTATTTTCAGGCACACACCGTTATAATCCTCACCCAGCTCCCACTCAGAGCCATACTCCGAAGCGCCGATTACACTGGAAGGATTGCCAAATGGGGCACGATCCTCGGGGCTTTTGATATTAAGTACATGCCTCGCACATCAGTGAAGGGCCAGGTCCTTGCGGACTTGGTCGCCGAGTTCACAGAGCCCTATTTAGAGGGAGTAACACCAATGCTGGGCATGGAAGGAAGGCACGTTGGTATGGTTTCTTCACGGAGCCCTTTGCCCTGGGAAGTGTACGTGGATGGCGCATCGAATCAGAGAGGCTCAGGAGTGAGGCTAGTGCTGATATCCCCAGAGAGAATTATCATTGAAAAAGCGTTAAGGCTGGATTTCTCAGCAACGAATAATGAGGCAGAATATGAGGCTCTATTGATGGGGATGAAGATGGTGCGAAAGATGGGAGGAAAGTCAGTTGAGATATTCTCGGACTTAAGATTAATCGTCGGCCAAGTGCTGGGAGAATTCGAGGCGAAAGACGAAAGGATGCAGGGGTATTTAAGCCTAACTAAGTCCTTGCAGTCCGAGTTTGAATCTTTTAACCTGCGGCACATCCCCAGAAGTGGCAATACACATGCCGATTCTTTAGCCACCCTCGCCACCTCTTCGGCACAGGAATTACCAAGGGTTATCCTCATTGAGGACATGCAGAGACCTACGGAGTTAAGAAAAAAGGCAATCCAGGCCCATTACATCAGGGCCGACCAGTACTGGATGGATCTTATCATCAAGTTCTTGAAGGACGATGTCTTGCCCGAAGAAAAAGGGGAAACGGACAAAGTACGGAGGAAAGCTACGAGGTTCTGGTTGTCCGAGGACCACAAACTGTATAAACGTTCCTATTCAGGTCCATACTTACTGTGTATACACCCTGAAGCGGGCGAGTCACTACTAGAAGAACTGCATGAAGGGATCTGTGGGAGCCATACTGGGGGTAGATCCTTAGCTCACCGAGCCATCACTCAGGGTTATTGGTGGCCAAATATGCAAAGAGAGGCCCATGAATATGTTAAAAAGTGTGACCAGTGCCAACGATTTGCGCCGAACATACATTAGCCGAGCGGTACCCTCAATCCACTATCCAGCCCATGGCCTTTTGCTCAATAGGGATTGGATATCGTAGGCCCATTCCCTAAGGCAGCAGGAAACAAGAAGTACTTGCTGGTTGGAACAGACTACTTCACCAAGTGGGTAGAAGCTGAACCTCTAGCAAATATCAGGGACGTAGACGTGAAGAAGTTCATCTGGAAAAGCATCGTCACCCGGTTTTGGAGTCCCCCATACCCTCATCTCGGACAATGGTCTTCAGTTTGACAGCAAAGCTTTCAGGGGTTATTGTAGTGAGCTAGGAATCACAAACAGATACTCCACCCCTGCTTATCCCTAGGGAAATGGGCAGGCCGAAACTGTTAATAAAGTCATAGTTAACGGACTAAAGAAAAGGCTGGATGATGCGAAGGGTAGGTGGGTAGAGGAATTACCCCACGTATTGTGGGCATACAGAACTACGCCTCGCAGGTCTACCGGAGAGACCCCTTTTTCAATGATCTATGGGGCTGAAGTTGTTATACCTCTGGAGACTGGATTCCTGACATACAGGACTAGCTCTTTTAATCCAATCGGCAACGATGGACAGCTGGAAAAGAGTTTGGATCTAATTAAAGAACGAAGGGAAAATGCAATGGTCCGACTAGCGCATTACCAGCAGAAACTCAAGCAGGGCTACGACGCCAACGTAAGGCTGAGACCCTTAGAGCCTGGTGATCTGGTACTAAGGAAGGTGGTAGGTAATGCAAAGAATCCAGCTTGGGGGAAACTGGGGCCAAACTGGGAAGGACCATATCGCATTACTTCAAGGGCTGGCATTGGAGCATACTTCTTAGAAGATTTGGATAATCATGTAGTGCCCCGGCCGTGGAATGTAAATAACCTCAAAAGGTACTACTATTAAAAGAATTCTTCCTTCAGTCATGATACCATTTTGTTATGCTAAGAACTCATAAGTGTTTAAACTTAAATTCAATCATGCCTGTAGTCCTCGGACCAGATGATTTGGGTTAGTTAACACTCTTTTATGATTCTCACAAGTGTTTAAACTTAAATTCAATCATGTCTGTAGTCCTCGGACCAGATGATTTGGGTTAGTTAACACTCCTTTACGATTCTCACAAGTGTTTAAACTTAAATTCAATCATGCCTGTAGTCCTCGGATCAGATGATTTGGGTTAGTTAACACTTCTTTACGATTCTCACAAGTGTTTAAACTTAAATTCAATCATACCTGTGGTCCTCGGACCAGATGATTTGGGTTAGTTAACACTCCTTTACGATTCTCACAAGTGTTTAAACTTAAATTCGATCATGCCTGTAGTCCTCGGACCAGATGATTTGGGTTAGTTAACAATCCTTTACGATTCTCACAAGTGTAGTCCACGAACCAGATGATTTGGGTTAGTTAACACTCATTTACGATTCTCACAAGTGTTTAAACTTAAATTCGATCATGCCTGTAGTCCTCAGACCAGATGATTTGGGTTAGTTAACACTCATTTACGATTCTCGCAAGTATTTAAACTTAAATTCAATCATGCCTGTAGTTATCGGACCAGATGATTTGGGTTAGTTAACACTCATTTACTAACTCCCTTACGAACAGTTCTTCTTAAGTATTATTGCCTACGTCGTCAACATGCTACGGTGGGTAGGTTTACAATCTCCCCAAGTATTTTAATTCAGACTCAATTGTACCAACGTTTCTCCGACCAAGTTACTTTCGCAAATTAACATTCCAATGCAGCCGTTATTACCTAAGGGCCTACTTGGCATTATCTAAATCAAAATCCTGGCATTAGTTGGTTCTCATTTGTCAAGCTATTGTTATTTGCTGTAATGATGCATCCTGACACATAGCATGATAATAATGAAGATAAAAAGTAAGCTACTTCACTGATGAAAGGAAAATAATTGCGTTACAGAGCAAAAGAAAATGGTGTCTTAACAATTACAAGTACAAAAAATGTCCCCTAGACACCTAAGCCTTCTTTTGAGGCACTGGGTCAGCCTTTGATGAATCGCCCGCATCCCCGGTCTGAGCAGGTTCGTGGCTTACCTCAGCGAGGTCTGGGATGCTTGGACCGACCAAAGGAGCTTCGGAGGTATCTGGCAGGTCGCAGATATTGGGGTGGTAGTAAATACTCCCAGGCTGCCTCAGCGCAGACTCTGGGGGAACTCCAGTCGCGTCAAGGCATTTGCCCCACGTTACCTCGCAATACTCCCTACAGACCTTGGCGAACTCCTCGGTCAGCCTCGTTTGGGTCTCCTACACCCCTAGCAGATAAGCAGCCTTTTTCTCAACCTCAAGTGCTTCCTTGGCCAGTTGAGCGTCCTGCTTGGCCGACTTAGCAGAATCCTTGGCTTTGTCGAGCTCAGCACGAAGACCCTTCACCAACGCTCTCTCTGTTTCTAGATTGATCTCTGTGTTGTACAGCTTTTTGCGTTGATCTTCGGCCTGCTCTTGGGCATTCTTAAGGCCCGCCTCCAGACTTTTCTTCTCCTTAGCTTCCTGTTTCAGCTGCTCGGACATATGGAAGCACTCATCTTTAAGGCTGCCCAGGGCCTTCTCGGTCTCCGTGCGGGCGCTAACCTCCACTTGGACTTGGATATGGGTCTTCTTATTCCACTCTTCGGCCACATATATTTGCTGGGCGATCTGCACAACAGACAAATTTCTTTCTTTTTAAGTTGTTAAACACAGCAAAAAGTGGACAAGATGGTCAATTCCCTTACCATGACTAAATCCCTTTTTAGGGACAGAAAGAGCTCCTGCTGGCTGAAGCGCCTGTAGGACTCTATGTCCTTCGGAAGGAGCAAAGGCTGCTCCAGTGCTTCCGCAATGTAGCCGGCCTTCCCTCCACCATAATTTCTGATGGAAGCATCGTATGGGATGTCCGCACCATCCAGTGTCAACTTTGGAGGCCATGTCCGAGCGCCCCGGCGTACATCGGCGGCCGAAGGGTCTTCCTTACTTTCAGTGGATGAAGCCCTTTTGCCCCTGGTGTCATGGGCCACCTTCTGTTGCTTGGGCCCCTTTGGAGGCGCAGCCTTAGTACCTTCAGCCTCAGTCGCGATCCTCTACTTTTTTAGATCCGGCAGCGGCTTTAAGCTAGGATCCGAGGGAGCTTGAGGAGGAAGAGTCGCCGCTGGCTGAGATGGGCCAGTGCCCTTGGACGCGGCCTTCGACTTTTTGTTCTTCATCAGATCTGCTAGACTCTGCATGTCTTCGTCCGAAGAGTATTCCGACACGTTTATTCTCTTTGGGAGAACAACCGATTGCCTATCTGTCTCCTCGTCAACGTCTATAATTTGAACCTCTTCTGAAGTTTCCCCTTCAAATCTGAACTGGTCGATCTGCTCGTCAAGGGAAGGGGTAGAAGAAGCAACTCTCTCTTCCGCTGCTACTGGTTCAAGAGGAACCTGCTGAACAGGCTGAACGAGCAACGGTATGCCCTGTGGGTTGGGATGTGGCACAGGGGCAAGGTCGAAGGGAGCTAAAAAATTCTTCTGAGCAACGTCAATACGGTTGATGCGGCGGTCTCCGAGTGTTATTGCGTTGCTGATCGGCTAAAATTCCGACTTTGGAGTATAGCCGAGGATAAGGTGAGCGACCTTAAGCTGTCCGTCTTCGCTTGCGAAGATTTCTGACCGAAGAAGGTAGTTGAGTGTTGCGGTGTTTGTGAGACTCAGCCGAGGAGCGACGTGATTTCTATCTGTAAACATTGAAATAAAACTGTCAGAAAAGATTGAAATGTAATAAAGAGAGAAGGCCGAATAGCTGAAAGCAAAAACCCTAAAACTATTGTTAGAAAATCTCAATGGGGGATATCCCACCTAGCTCTCCTCGCTGGGTTGGGCAATGAATTCCATCATGCCATGCGCCTGAGACGATCAGATAATCGTCTTTCATCCCTTTATTAGACTTGGGGAGACAGGAGATGAGCCTGACATCGTCGGATCGGGACCTTAGATAGTATCCCGCTCCTTCTTTGGTACGACACTCGTACATGTGTACCACATCGAGCCAGGTAAGTCCCAATCCTAAATGACGGTTTAGGTCGTCAACTGCTCCTAAAATCCCAAACATGTTAGGTGCGCACTGTTCAGGGTTAAGTCTTGGCCTGTAAGATAACTTCTAGTAACGGGACCTATGGGGATGGTCATTCCTCCCTCCAGGAAAGCGATAATGGGGATTATAACTTCACCCACTTCTTGGTCTGTTAATAACCCTTCCGTAGAGCAATACCTTAAGCCCACGTCCTGAGGAATGCGATACATCTCCCTAAACTTCTCCATCTAAAAGGGACTATTCACTAAATATTCAAATTTACCCATTTTCAGTTAGATTAGAGGGGAAGGTGCGAAACAGTAACCGGGGAAGAGCTACCAAAGGCTGAAGAGGCAATCCGAAAAGAGTTTGAGAATCTCGAACGAGGAACTTACGTGGAATTGAATGGAAGAACGACCTTGTTGCTCGCAGAGAGATCGTAGTGAGTTCTGGGGTGAGTTGGAGTTGATGACAGGAAGGGCGTTGTGAGCGCAGATGCCTGAGTTCGCTGAGAGTCTGAAATTTGCAAAGTATGGGGAAAATGACCCCCTTTTGGGGCTTTATATAGGGGCAAGCAAACTGGTGGAATTTATCCTGCCCAAATTTTGAGGAGAATCACGACCGTTGATCATTAACCCACCATTGGATCTCATAGACAAGACGCCGCCTGGAGCAATTAATGGCGCCTTGGAAATGGTGCAACAACAACGGCAATAATGAAGCACCCAAATTTATGCGCGCACACGTGTGGGTCCAACGATTCAACGTTTTCAAAACTTCTATTTTGTAACGGATCAAAATCCTATTTTTTCTCCTCAGATGCATGGAAAAATTAGAATTTTGAGGGGCTATTGTGGGGGCGAGCCCAACGCTGCAAATTGGGCCCAGGGCCTAGTTCGCATACCATTGTTTGTCCGAAGAGGTGAAAAGGATTAGGGTTGGGCCCGTTTAGTGGAAATATGCTCGAGGAGGAATACTGGGATATGTCCGAAGACTATCCTGCTTGTCCGAAGAGATTCCATCGTCGGATCATCATAATGCTTAATTAATCAAATATGCTGGGGGCAAAAGCGACCTTCTCCAACTGATTCCACGGAGGAGAGCAAATCCTGGGCACGCCTGGGGATGAGGGGAGCATAAAAATATCTTAAAGGAAAAGCAGCTGCCACCGCATTTAATGCACTGCAGCAGCTTTCCTGGCCGCATTTATGTGGAGAAGACACTTGAACAGTTCAGCCTTAGCTACCACCACTCACGGCCTGCTAAAGCAAATGCCTGATGTGACGTGTACTCAAGTGGATACTTGGATGAAGAACAAATGTAAGGTGAAAATGAAGAAAGAGGGGGATATATAAAGGGAAGAGGCCTCTGCAAAGAGAGGGGGGGAGAAAAATTGTATTCACTAAGTTGATAAATACTAAATCTCTTTGGACCAAAGAGAACTTTTACTAATTATTAGTCTGAACGTCTTTTTATCCTTACTTGCTTGCATGAATCGTTGCTAAATCCATAACCAGCCCAGCTGTTTAACCCATTCTCTACAAATTTATTGTTGGGGATTCGTTGGGCTCATGATACGCAATGTTGGTGTCTAGCCCATCAAATTTCAACCCTACAGTTATATATCTAGAATAATGCCTTGTGGTGTATCTAATACAACCATCTCATTTCTAAATGTATTTATAGTTGGCCTACAACAAATTTTGACATTTTTCTTCTAGAACAATCTACCTTTACTTTAAAAGAGCTCTATTCCTCCTTTATGTATGTACTGACTTAAAGAAGTCATTGGAACTTTATTCCTTTACAAAAAGGAACTCTAGATCTTATTATCATCTAAATAGAATTCATAGACTAGGAATATAACAAAATAATGGTTCTAAAAACCCATCTTTCACCAATCTTGAATATCATTTAGATTAATAAGATCTATAGACATAAGTGCCAAAACATACAATTACAAAGGATGGAAACTTTCTCTTTAAAAAGTAAAACATGTAAATTTCCATCTAGAAAACAATCATGGACAATGCTTAGTTTTACCAAAACAGAAATACTTTCCTTTTAGTCATACTTTGAGTCCAATTTCCTTTTTGGCAACTATTAGGGCAACTAGCTTGTCCAACTGTTTAATATTATAATTCATCTTCTTACCACCCTTACCTTTTGGTTTAGGCTAAGAATTTGAATTAAATCATATTGATCCTAGCCTTAACTTTTAGGAAGTCTTCCGTTGTGTAGAACTCACTTATCAATTCAGATAATATAAAAGAATTTACTTATTTTCAAAACAATCTAAATTGATCAAATGATTCTAATAAGGACTTGTGGATCATATCCATATAAGATTAACATTTAACCTCTTCATCCAAGAATTCCAATTCATTTTAAAAATAAAATATTTTTATAAAATAATATAGAATTGGAACTCCTTAAGTGTTTCTTAGCACTCAATATGATTCATACCAAACATCTCATTTAGACTTAATATAGCCTAAATCTAGTACTAACTCTTGCATCTCATGCTATAGCACAATTGAGATAGAGGTCAGTGAACATTTTAGCATTTCAATGGAGACTATGATCACATCATAAGCTATCTTCCATAAATGCATCATGTATAAGATATTATGACAATGCTGAATCAAATACATAAATATGTACTTCAGCTCCTTTAAGCACCATGTCCAAAATTATTTCTTAGTTAATGTGATTCACTTAAAATAATAGCTAGAGAACAAAATTTTTGACAACTTTATTTTGAGACCATGAACTTAAATACAGGGACATTATATTTTGCATCCATAACCATATAGTATGAAACCCGAAAAACATACTATACTAGGTGCAACGACAACCCAATCCATGTCTATAATTTCTTGGTAGCAAGTTTATTATAAAAAAATTAATTGGTTGATAATTATTCTCATTATTAGTGCTATCATGATAACTCTTATCATACACTAATAATATGCCGTAATATCTTCAGCCTCTAAGTAATAATGACGTAGCTCCTTTGGGAGGTTAACATTACACTTAGTCTAGTGTACACCATTATCTAGAATCATGTATAGCCACATTTCATCTTCCTTTATAGTGTTTAAACTTATAGTACCATGAAACAAAACACCCTCCTTTGGGATCACGAAGCATATACGCCAAGACGAGGTGCCTGTTCACACTACTTTAAACGGGTAAGTTCAATCTTGTAGTACTATGAAGTAAACACCCTCCTTTGGGATCATGAGGCATATACGCCGAGACGAGGTGCTTACCCATACTACTATGAATCGATAATGGAGGCCGTGAGATCCAACCCTTGTATCTCTCTCCCACTAAAAATTTTAAAACAAGTGGATTGTCTTGAAATCATTGTGATCTAATCACAATTTTAACCCTACACATTAAAATGTGTTTAATTGTTTAAATTCAATGTGATGTAACTAAGTCACGTCACAATAGAGTAATGAACATTCGCGCAATCACAAAGAAGTTTAACCTTGTAATCCGTGAAGTAAATACCCTCCGCGGGGAATGCAAGACTCGAAGTCAATACAAGGTATCCATTCACATTACAATAAACTTAATAAAAGGGTTATTTCAGCACTCTCACTCATTATTTGGGTTTTTCTTTTAAATAATTGTGATTCCATCACAATTTATAACTTTGCACTTAATAAAGACTCTAATCTCATTAGAATTACTAACTAAAATGGAAGTTCTAAACTATTTAGGATTCCTTAAACACTAATGAATAAAAAATTAGTTATATAGAACTCTCTCCTTAATTTACTACATAAAATATTCTAATCTCATTAGAAACTATATATAACTTTAATTAGAATTTTAATCTCATTAAAAACCTCTAATTAAAATAAATAAAGGACTTTTAATCATTAAATGATTTAGTACTAAGAGTTCTATTTAACTAACATCTTTGATCTCATTAGGTCTTTTAGTTAGATAATGATTAATAAATGTCCTTAACTTTTAAGGACTTTAAAATTAATCACATAGTTTTGCTCTTTATACATGTAAAAAAACAGGTGTCAGAATTTTTGGCTACTCATTTTGACTACTTATGCGAGTAGCCAGTTTTGGCTACTCATTTTGGTGACTCGCCCAGTCGCGAGTTGGCGACTCATTTTGGCGACTCGCCCAATCGCGAGACCCCAGTCGCGAGTTCATCCAAAAGCTCTAGCGACTCATCTCGCGACTCATCTCGCGACTCGCCAGTCACGAAAACACCCAGAAATAGCCGTTTTTCTGTTAACCGTTTTTGACATTTTTCATTGTTCTTTCATCAAAAACACTTTTTGATTTTATCAACAAAGATTTACGGATCAAACATTAGGGCTTTCAAGATCATTATCAAGAACCCTAATTATGCTAGAAACTTTGAAAATATAATCCTAATCTCATTAGGAATAAAATTCATAATCCTAGCACTTACATGTTAGTAACAATATCAGTAAACTGAAAAAGAAAATTCCTTGAAGTTTACATAGATATTTTCCCAAAGGAACAACATGCCCACGGCCAAAATTAATATATCAAGATTCCAAGAATGCAAGCATTAAAAGAAAACAAATTAAAGTGGGCTGTATCATCCACTAATATTAGCAATAGACATTTACGTGTTCATTACTAAAACAAAGACTATCAAATGCATTACAGGTTTATGCATTCCAATGAGACAAGAGTACTACCGTTTTCATTCCTAAGACAAATACTATAAAATCATGACACCATAACTTTATAGTCATGGGCCACTTCGAACAAAACAAGAGTATATTTATCCTAATAGTGAATCCGATAACATCATGTCTCACATACGTGAATGGCACAAGAAACGGTTATCGAATAAAATTAAACTGCCAACTATATCCAAGCAGTGCAAACCAAAATGCTCATGCTTGACCGATATACCAGTTTAATTTACATTCTTTAAACCTTAATCCACGTCTTTCACAAAAGAGTACAATCAAGGACACAATTATGCAGAAAATTTCACTGCAGAAAATTAAATCACCAAGAAAACAGTTTTTCTTTAATTCTAAAACTCAATCACATGTTATACAAGCATGATATTGAAGACCACTCTGATACCATTTGTTAGAAAAATCTGGTTTTGTATCTCATACAAAACACACAGTGGAAGTAATAATCACGGATCTACTTCAATTATGAAAGATAACATGTAACCATGAATTCTAGAACAAAGAATAGAAAGCGTACATTAATGCAGTGAATTTCAAAACCATAACTTGAGAATACCTTTAATCTTCATCTCAATTCCACATGGTGCCCAAGATGTGTGGTCTCTCAATCAGTCTTTTGTACATAAATTTTCAAAGAAAATTCTTCTTCTTCTCCTTGTGGAGAAAAACTGATTTCTTTTCTTTTCAACATACGTACATACTAACTACCTTGGTAGTTTCTTTATTTAATAACTCTTATTAAATAATGACTGATTATCTAATTGGATTAGCCTTTTGGGTCTACCCAATTGGACTTTAGTTTGTGGCTTGAGATGAGACTAAAGGGAACAAATAAGACTCTAACTCCAATGGGTCTTAGGCTTTTCTGTCAACTCTTGATAAGTCCAAAGTTACCATTAATTATATTCAATACCACTATAAGAATATAATTGCACTTTAGGCCTTATTAATAAATTATATCCCAAGACTTTATTATACATTCAACCCCTTCATTAAAGTATTCGTAGTAATATAAAGTCATAAATATTTACTGCCACTTTGAAGATTACTACATCTTAATCCTTGAGTACCCGGTTTAATCCTTTATGTTATTCATAATATATTTATGAAATCCAATTTCATAAATATATACTTTAGTAACTCCTTACTAAAGTGGTTGGGCCCAACACTCTTAATAACCAAACTCATTAAACTTATCTCAAGAAAATATTTTATATCTCCGTTAAAAGATTATGAATTCCATCTTGAGAATATATGTTCCATCAACACTAAATGCGGTTGTCCAACATATTGAGGTTTTGACCGTAACTTATAGATCTCACTCCTGATATATTAAAGTAACCTACATCTCATGATTAGGTCCATTATTCTCTTAGGATTTAGAGTTGATATAAATAGAAGTCGTGAAATTTATTATTCATTTGACAGTCGCTAGGAGAATAATAAATTTCACAGCGGTCCAGTTCAATATGTCTTAACTCTTAAAACATATCAACATATCAACTAGAAGTCTCCACTTCCATGATCAAGACAAATCATCTTAGTTGACATGTTATAGTCTTCACAGATGAAATGCCCAATTTCATTACCGACTACGAACTAAAATTCTGAGTTTACAAAGAGCTTGCGATTTATATCATTTGTGACTAAATCACATAAATCACATACTATGCATCTCATGGACTAAGATAATGTCCCAAATTAGTTCATAAATAGTCTCATATAATTAAACAACTTAATTATTTATGTCATGCCAATAAATTAGATTTTAGGGCATAAATCCCAACATCTTTCTCCTCGGGATTTGCTCTATAGAGAAAGATTCAAAAGCCGACTATAACTGTTGAGCCTTATTGAGATACCCCCATATCCTATGATCCCTAACTTCCAACAATCAATCTCGAGTCTCAGAAAATCTTAACAGCTTTACCTCCTAGTTTCTTCACCATAACCACCCCAGTTAACAAGGCTTCATATTTGGCCTTATTGTTAGCGGCTGAAAAACTTAACCTCAAAGATTTCTCAATAGTAATCCTCTCTAGGGATATTAACCCTAATCCAACTCCAAACCCTCTTTGGTTAACTGCCCTATCAACATAAAGCTTCCATGCTGGCTGGCCAAGGACAGCAACTGTTGTGACTTGTACCCCTACTGATTCTCCTTCTTTAGCAACAGCCACCTTTGGGTATTCAGTGAACTCTGCCACTAAGTTAGCAAGCACTTATCCTTTGATAGCTATACGAGGCATGTACTTTATGTCAAATGCTTTCAAGATTGCTCCCCACTTGGTAATTCTTCTCGTGTAATCAGATCTTTGGAGTAATGACTGTAGAGGGAGTTAAGTTAGGATCTCAATGATATGCGCTTGAAAGTAGTGAGGGAGTTTCCACGTAACGTGTACTATGGCCAAGATGGCCTTCTCTAGTGGCAAGTAGCGGGTCTCTGCCTCCTGCAAAGATTTGCTTACATAATAGATCAGCTTTTGCACTCCAGCTTCCATCCTTACTAAAACTAAGCTCACGACGTGACACGTAACCGCAATATAAGCAAAAAGGACTTACTCCTTCTCCAGCCTAGACAGAATAGGTGGTCGAGACAGGTATTTCTTCAATTCCTCAAAGGCAAGGTTGCACTTCTCAATCCACTCGATTCCCTTCCACTTATGAAGGAGCTGAAAGAATTGTCTACATCTATCTGTTGACCGAGAGATAAACTTGTTTAAAGCAACAGTCATTCTAGTTAGCTTTTGTACTTACTTGGGATTCCTAGGAGGTCGTGAGCCATTTATTGCCTTAATTTAATCAGGATTAACTTCAATTCCCTGATGCGTGATCATATATCGTAGAAATTTGTCGAAACCGACGCCAAAGGAACATTTCAAGGCATTAAGACGCAACTTATGTTTCCTCAGTATCTCAAATACACTTCCTATATCATTCAAATGCTCGGTTACTTCTTTATTCTTCACGACCATATCGTCAATGTACACTTCTATATTTTTTCCCAGTTGAGATTCAAACATTCTAGTCATCATCCTTTGGTAGGTAGACCCAACATTCTTCAAACCAAAAGGCATTACTCGATAATGATAATTTTCAGTAGGAGTCAAGAAGGCAGTCTTCTCTTGGTCAACCAAAGCTAATGGTATTTAATGGTAACCCTGGTAGGCATCCAAAAAGCTCATCCGAGGATGACCGATCGTAGCATCAACCAGCTGGTCAATTCGAGGAATCAGAAAGGGATCTTTGGGGTAAGCCTTGCTTAAATTAGTAAAATTCACACATACTCTCCACTTCTTTGACTTTTTCTTTATTACAACTTTATCAACCAGCCATTCTAGATAGAAAACCTCCTTAATTGCCCCTGCACGCTAAAGTTTATTTACTTCTTCCTTAACAACCTTGGCATGTTCTTTGGAAGAGCACCGATGTAATTGTTTCTTAGGGACAATTGTTGGGTTCACATTCAGATAATGACAAATGAAATCTGGATCTACCTCGGGAGCTTCATTCGTACTCTAGGCAAAGACATCGACATTCTTCCTAAGGAAAGCCAATAACTCCTCTCTCTCATGTAGAGGTAACTGAATCCCAATTTGAAAATACTTCTCTGCATCAGTATCGATAGTAACCTTTTCCAACTTTTCACACATTAGTCCCCTATCTACAATGTCTGGAGATTCGATTACTTCTGCTAATTGCTATAAGGTTCTCTCTTGGGTAGCTGAGGCTCCCTCATTGGACTAATGTCTGATCAACTCCCTGACCTGCCCCCCTGAGGGGTACTTCACCTTCAAATGCATAGTCGAAGAAATAGCCCCCATGGCATGGAGCCATGGTCTCGCTAAGATGCCTTTTAGTATCCATACGCTAGTTATATAATAAATAAATACACACATGCTATTGTATAGTATGCATGTATGCCTTCTCACATGGTACTTATGTATATATCTTACATGTAAGATAGCAATATAAGTTGAATAAGCATCCACCAAAATAAAACTTACTTCAACCGCTTCAGATCCTATTTGAACAAGTAACTTGATCAGGCCCTTCAGGGTGACTGTTTTCCCATCAAATCCCACCAAAGGGGAATCATAGTTAACTAAGTCCTTAGGTTTCAAATTAAGCCGGTTGTACAGGTCGGGATACATGATCTCTATCCCCCTACCTTGGTTGACTAGGACCCTTCTCACATCATACCCTCAAATTCGAAGGGTTACTACTAGGGCATTATCTTGCGGTTGAAAAGTTTTTGCCTTGTCTTCATCGGAAAAGCTCAATGTTGGTTGGATTTCCAATCTCCCACGTTTAGTCTCTGGGATCGATGCCTTGGTAATTGGTCTCATAATGGACATAACCCTGGAAGGGCATCCCTCAATTCGACCCGAGGTTGTAAGGATTACTTTAATGGTTCCTAGGGACGGTCTCGAGACAGACTCCCGTTGGTATGCCGACCCGGTCTGATTCCCCTACCAAGAGGGCAGGAACTGTCTTAGCTTCCCCACCTTTACCAATTGCTCCAAATAATCACAGAAAGTTCTACAATCCTCGGTGATGTGCCCATGATCCTAGTGATACTGATAGTAAAGACCATGGTTACGCTTTGTGGGGTCACCTTCCATCTTGTTTGGCCACTTCAAGTATGACTCAGCTTTTATCTTCTCAATGATCTGATGAACAAGCTCCTTGAACACTATACTAACAACCTGCGCACTAGGATGCCTAGCATGTCCAACAAAATCCCTACAAGGTCTGTTGTTATTATATCTATTCGACCTAAAATCTCTTCGGTCAAGAGAAGCCATCTTTGCCTTCCACTTCCCCTACTGCTGATCCTCTTCGACCTATTTGTGCTCGTCAATTCGATCCATAAGTTGGTGCATGCTTCGCGCAGGTTTCATTGTCAAGGGCTTTCTCAAATCATGCTTGGTAGGGAGGCCAACCTTAAACGTCCTTATTGCCATGTCTTCAAGATCTCCTTCTATCTCTTTGAACATTTCCTAGTACATATCCGAGTAAGTCTTCATGGTCTCACCCTCTCTCATCACCATAGATAGCAGGGAATCTAAAGAACGAGGAACCCTACTACAAGTAACAAATCGAGCCCTAAAAGCCCTAGTAAGCTCTTCGAAAGAGCTAACTGAGCCCTCATCCAACCCATTAAACTATCCCATTGCGACAGGTCCCAAGTTAGAGGGAAACACTTTGCACATTAAAGCTTCATTTCTATAGTGAACAGCCATCCTCTGTTTGAAATGACTAACACGCTTCACTGGGTCGGTCCTCCCATTATAAATAGTAAAAATGGGTTGCGTAAAGCGACGAGGGAGTTTAGCCCTGTCAATTCTGCATGTAAACGGTGATTTTGAAATTTGATGTAAAGCCTTACTCATTGCGTCATTCCCCATACTCCTAAGGTCGGGCTTTTATTCTTCTTCTTGTGATATCACTCCTTCCTATCCAACTGTGAAGAGAAAGAGAAGGATTCATTATGGGGTGTTCTAGACCTTGGTCTGTAATTGCCATATCTACTGGAATCAGTTCTTGAACTAAGAGGGGATGCTTCTCGTTGCTTATGCCGCAACTTCCTGCGCAAATGGTCTATCTCCAACCTAAGATTCTGCGTTTCCTCCCCATGCGAGACATGGCTTCTAGTCCTAGAGTGACTCCTGCTGGTATGACCTATATGTACACTAGGAGTCTGGTTAACTTTTTCTAGATTTACAAACTGGTCTTCACCTTGTGATCCCTTCGATTCTTCTCTATTTGGTCTTGAACCGACCATGGTTAGTCAAAACTGTAAGTATTTCCCTGTTTCCCATAGATGACACCAATTGTAAGGACGTGAAATGAACTCAAGCCCACTAAGAACAATGGACAATGGCCCACTTAGCCCAAAACAATGTATTTGTAAGAGAATGGGTCAATCCAAGGAACGATCTTACAAGAAAAGTGGACTGCAGTTGATAGAACTTAAGACAGTAAGATTAAAGGCACAAATTAATGAAAAATAAATCTCCTCGGTCAAGTCCGAGGATAATGTGTTCTTATATTTAATTCAAGCTTATATGAATACACTTTGTTCTTCTTTTTCAGTTTCTCTCTTTTTTGATTACCCCCCCCCCCCCTTTTCATGGTGATCACTTCCTTATATAGTCCTTCACCCCCCCATCTCAACCTTCCACCGGTTGATTTAGTAGAGAATCCTTTGGATGCTTGTCCTTTCAGGACCTCTTGGAAGCTTTGTTGGTAGTTGTGAGCTAAGTTGCCACTGTTTAGGTGTCATTTCTTCATAAATGCAGTCAGTTCATTAGGTGCAGTGCATTTAATGTGGTGGTAGAAGCCTTCATCATAGATATTTCATCTTTCATGGTTGATTGAGTTCTTTGCTACTTTCCTTGAAGCTCTCCCGAGGTGGCTTAGTTCCTCGGAAATTAAAGTTGACCCATCATTCTTTTTCTTTGTCCTTGGCCCATTGACCGAGGCCCAATAACTCCATTGACTGTCCTCAGACTTCTTATCGTCCTCGGGCATGGCTCATAGCCCAACACGCCTACTCGGGCCTTCTATCCCCCAGTATTTATTATATTATATAGTTTTAAATAATTTAAATTGTATCCATTAAAATCTTACTAAATTATATATTTTTTGAATAGTATAAAAATTTTTTTTTTGGTTGATAGTCTGGACTTTCATTAATAATCTATATATATATATATAACCGAAACCTCTGAAACTGTCACAATTTTCCACATCAACATAATATTTAAATAAAATTATTATTTTATTTAATAAAATTATTTTTGTTTAGTTTAAACTTAACCAGGAGTGAAACTTTATCTCTTTAACAAGTCCAACTTAAACTCAAACTCATCATTATTATTTTTTTTTAAATAAAATTAATTTTATTTAATCAAAACTTAACAAGGAGTAAAACTCTATCTTTCTAATAAGTCCAACTTAAACTTAAACACTGATAATCTATATAAAAACAAAAATTATGATAGGACTAAAAAAAAAAAAAAAGACTAACTTTGAAAAATAAAAAGACTCACGTTGATAATCATAAATTTGGTTTTTGGGTTGAAATTTCTACTAATTATTTTTTTATATTGTACATAGCAGATAAAACATTTCTATTTTTTTAGAAAAAAATTAAAGATGCAATCTATGTCTTCCAGTTTAGGGAACGATAGATTTTTATTTGGTATGTTATATATAAAAATTTGTTGAATTTGGTTTGGTTCTGAAGTAGAATTTGGAGATTCTATAAATTTTGAAATTTTAAGTCTTAGAGTTTTTGATATTTGCGTCTCAGTAGGTTGATCTTAATTCTTCATCTTAAATGCTTTTTATTTAGGTTCATGTGATATTTTGTTTTCTTATTAAAAGTTATGATTTTTGGTTGATTAATTATTTGTTTGAATTAATTTCAATTAATTATTTGTTTGATTCAACATAAAAGATAATGGAATTACGTATTATAATTTTGATATTATTTCATGTTTTGAATTATCTATATTGTTATTATTATGAGAAACTCATATTGCTACTCAAATTTGAAACTTGGCGTGTCTTCCTCATAGCTTGGTTATTGTTTATATATTTGCAGTTTATATTAGTTTTGAGTGTGTGTGTATATATAACTATTGGGAGTTTTGCTTTATTAATTTAAGAACTATAAATTATTTTGTAGGTTTTGGTAACTATGCACTTGCAACTTAATAACGTTCAATGTTCAACAACACTTTTAAACTATGGAAAAGTATAGAAGTTTTATATTTCTTTATTTTAAAAAAAAAAAAAATACTAACTAGCAAAATGTCTATTTACTCATTGTTGGATTTTTTTTTCCAGAGTCAATAATTTTTCCGTGCATCGCACGGGTTAGTGACTAGTATTAATAAAAATGTATATATATAATAACAACTCTAATAAATTTCTATTAATACTTATCATAATTATTTATAAACAAAAAATTAAATTAAAAAGAACTAAATTTGACTCTATTAAACTTTATTTTCTTTTATGAATCTGCCGTTATTGGCAAGAAAAAAAAACATGGTTGGTCCAATCCTCCTAACGGATTGGGTTGCAACTTGCAATATAGAAATGAAGAACTTGGGGCCCAAGTTTTGGCCTTGTGCCTCAATCTTTCGTCTCCCATAAAAGAAAAAGAATCTATGACATTGATTTTTCTAATTTGTGTGAAAGATTCTCTCATCCTAAAGCTAAAATAAAAATACGCGAACAGCCCAGCTCAACTCAACGCCCACAGACACAGATTCTTTTATTAGGGTTTTTATGTGGTCATAATAATATATTCTCAATCTCAACTTAAACGCCTCACTTTCTTTGACAGCTTAATACTAAATTAAATTGGAAACCCTAGAGCAGCAGCAGGTGAGAGAGAATGCCAGGGAAGGAGGATAGCTCCTCCGACAAGGAGCAATACCTTGACTTGTTCCTCAAGATCGGGTTGGATGAACGAACCGCCAAAAACACCATCGCCAACAACAAGGTCACTGCAAATCTCACTGCCGTCATTCACGAGGTATTATTATTATATTCCCATTCCCAATCTGAGAAAATCGACACTTGGATGCCTTGTTCACAAGCTATAAGCAATTTGATGACTAATTTTCAGGCTGGTGTTACTGATGGTTGTAGTCGGACTGTTGGAAATCTCATCTACACGGTAAGGATTAATTTTCAATGTGTTGTGAAATTTGTACTTCTTTGCGTGTCTCAATAGAAAGTATTTATTTTGTTGCTAGCAATTTGTGTGCAATCCGTGTGACAGGTTGCTACTAAGTACCCTGCAAATGCCCTTGTGCATCGCCCTACCTTGCTGCAATACGTTGTTTCCTCAAAGGTTTGTGCTGTTCTTAAACATTGATTTTGATTTTGATTTTGACTGTGAGAGGATTTAGTTTTACGTGGTTCCTGTTTTTCCAGATTAAAACGACGGCGCAGTTAGATGCAGCTCTTTCATTTTTTGGAACTACTGCTTCGGAGGATTTTAAGTTGAATGAATTTGAGGAAGCCTGTGGTGTTGGTATGTCAAATTTTACATGTTTAGGATGATCATTTCTTAGTGTGTTTTTTTTTGTATGTCAAAACTCAAAATTTGAATTGGAGTGCTTTTCTCTGACCTGCTGATGGTCTCATTTTGTTTCATTATTTCTTACCCTAATTTAATTTAATTGTATATTGGGAGTATCGGTTTTGTGTGTGTGTGTGTAATTATATATATATATGTATATATATTTTCTAACTGCTTCTTTCTGGATATTGATTTTCATTTGTTTTTGCAACCAGGTGTTGAGGTCTCAGTCGAAGAAATTGAACAAGCTGTAAATGAGGTTTTTGAAGAGAATAAGAATGTGATTTTGGAGCAACGCTATCGAACAAATGGTTAGTGACTTATTCTATGGAATTTCTGATAATTTAATACATGTACTTTGATTTCCTTAATTTTTTAAAATGGCTTACCATATTATGATGTAGACATGTTGTAAATATTGTTACACTTTGACATGGAACAATCTCTTGGACAATTGGTTTGTTAAGGGGTCATATTGTGGGGTATTTGTGTCACTATGCTTGTGTGTGTAGATGCATCAACCTTAATTTATTTTTGTATTGCCAATTTAGTTCATGCTATGCCATCTTTTTCTTTTTATTGTGAAATTTTGTTACTATGTGGTTCTGTGATCGTTTGTTCCTGCCTATTCCTAGTTGTAGGCATTTAACCTCTACCATTATGCTGCATGATCCCGTTCTGTTCAGCATTTGAACTTGTGTTCTATTTCTTTGTGTGTAGTGGGTGAATTGTTAGGGCACGTTCGGAGGCGGCACCCATGGGGTGATCCAAAAATTGTGAAGGTAATGTTTTTTAATTTTTATGTTAACTTCGGTTATGACTGGATCAATTTTCACTTATATAAAAAATAAATAAATAAATAAATAAATTGGATAAGTTTTGATAGGTAATCAAGTTAAATTAAATTTCACTAGTACTATTGCAATTTTGAGATGCAAAGGGATTTTGGGTGGTATGAGGGATGAGTCTAAGATCCATTTGGTGGGATAGGATAAGGTTTGTGTTCCTATGGAAAATTATGGTTTATGGATAAAACATTACTGGGAAAATGGATGTGGCGATTTGGGGTTGAGAAGACAAGGCTTTGAAGGAGGGTGATAGCTATGAAATTTGGGGAAGAGTTGTAGGAGGGGGGGCAGGGGTGGACTTCAAAGTTGGGTACATAGTTGTGGTCTTTGGAGGAGCATTAGAATGGGCCAGGATACTTTTAGTCATTATACTCTGTTTGAGATTAGGGTGGGGAATTGGGTGTGGTTCTGGCATGACTGTTGGTCAACTGCTTAAAATGGTTTTCCTAGTTTTGTACGAGACTGCTACTGATAGGGAGGTTTCTGTAGTCTTCTTTGGTGTGGCAAGGGATGGAGGAGAGGATTTGGGATGTGAGATTCCTTCTTGATTTTAATGGTTGGGAGGTAGAATTTGTGGAGTTTCTTCAACTTACAGAGTCTAATCCTCCTTCATCTGTGAGTGGGGACCGTGTGAGATGGATACTGAAAAAGAATGGAGACTGATTTCTGTTCTTACTATATTATGCTTAGAGGTTCCTCTTCTATTATCTTCTCTTGGAAAGGCATTTGGGGAGTTAAGGCACCTAGGTAGGTTTTCTTTGTTTGGACTACAGCATGGGGGAAGATACTCACTGGTGATAATTTGATGAGAAGAGGTTTTTCTTTTGTGTATTGGTGTTTTATGTGCCACTGTATTGAGGAAACAGTGAATCATTTAATGATTCATTGTGAGAAGGCTTATCAATTGTGGTGTTTTGTCTTTAGATCATTTGGAGTTTCTTGGGTTTTACAAAGAACAGTGATTAAGCCATTGTTTGAATGGAGGAAATGGTTGGGGAAGTACTCATCTGACATTTGGAATTTGGCACTGTTGTGTTTGATGTAGATTTTATGGAGGGAGTGTAATATTCTCACATTTGAGGCTTTAGGACTCGCATCTAATAATTCCCTTCCAATGTTTATAGATTTGCTTCTTCCTTGTACATAGTTTTATTTTATTTTATTTGTTATCCTTTTCTTTGTAATTCTTGGCTGCCTTGTGTCCTTTTTGCATGAAGTAGTCTTTTCTCAATAAAATTTTCCTTATCAATTTTTTACCCATTGCAGCAATTTGTTGATGCAAAATTGCTTGATTTACTCGGTGAAAGGACTGCAGCGGATAATGAAAAGCCTTCCAAAAAGAAAAAAGATAAGCCTGCTAAAGTAGAGGTGGGCACGTTTTGCAGTGCTTTTTTAGGTTTTCCTGCTTCCTTTTGAGATGTGACTGAGAATTGTACTCCCTTCCTCCTTTATACTTATGTAGGAGAAAACCGTTGCTGTTGTTACTCCAGAACAGCCACCTGAAGAAAACCTAAATCCGTTTTTGATATTTCCTCAACCAGAGGAGAATTTCAAGGTACATAATTGCCTCTTTCATATGTTTATCTGCATTATGATCCCTTATTAACTTTTCTTAATATTTTTCTTGTAGCTATGTATCTTTGTTATTGACTGTATAAATTTTATCTTAATATTCATTTATGATTAAAAATGTATAATAAAACACCATAGTATTTCCATGCACGCTAACATCATAAGTGATGGTTATGATTTTTGTATTAAAAAGAACAGCTATAAATAAGTGAAAAGTTGATCTCATAATCTTTCTTGGAGCTTCTTCATTATTTATCTATGTGAAAACATCATTTCCTAATTATTATAGGTATAAAGTTTGGCTACAACTCCTACTAAAAAAATTAACATGGTTACATATTTTGAAAATTTAACTGTTGAATTGCATGTTCTTTATGTTCTTAACACACGTCTAATTTGGTGCTAATTGGATGTTATTTATTACTTGATATAAATTTATTTTTATGCGTAATTTTAAGTTACAAAAATTTGAAATTTAAATATTTGATTGATGACAAGGCTATTGATTTTTGATTTTTTGGAAATTTTGCAAGCATGGACTATATAAGAAAAAAATGTAATCCAATGGTGAAAAGTCACATCTAATAAAAGGATATTAAGTGGAATTGTGCCAAAATTTGTCCTTGTAGTGATATTACTATTGAAGCATTGATATTTGCGTAAATTGAAATTGTTGTCTTATCATTGTTGAATAATTCATGATTTGAAGTTTTTTGTTGACAGCGACTTTTCAGAAACAGGATCAAGTTTGTTCTGATCTTGTTGTAACTCTTGACTTACAAGCTAAACGGCTATCAATGATTTTCTTCCTTGCTACTATGGTTCCTTGTTGACCTTTTGAATTCACCTTTACTAATTATTGTAGTGATGTTACTACTTGAGCATTGATATTTGCATAAATTGAAATTGTAGTTCTATCATTGTTGAATAATTCAGGATTTGAAGCTTTTCATTGACCTACCTTTGATTTGTGATTCTTCAAACCACTTTTCAAAAATGGTATCAAATGTATTCTTGTTGTGACTCTGATTTGTAACTTAAATGGTTAATAAATTCATGATTTTCTTTCCTTGCTGCTATTGTTCCTTGTTGAGTTTTGAATTCATCTTTCCATATCATCACATCGGCAGCTCTGCATAAGCTTTTTGTAAAATTTATCACAATTCTCGTCTTTCAGGTACACACAGAAGTATTTTTCAGTGATGGTTCTGTCTTGAGATGTTGCAATACAAAGGAACTGCTTGAAAAACACTTAAAAGCAACAGGAGGAAAAGTTTTGACTCGCTTTCCTCCTGAACCAAATGGTTATCTACATATTGGTCATGCCAAGGTAAATAATAAAATTGTATATTTTAAGGTTTTATTTATTTATTTATTTTTTATAATTCAATAGTAACAACAAGTGGTGGAGGGGGGATTCAAACCCTGGTTTCCTCAAAAGAACATGCAATGCCAATGAGCTACAAAGCTCACTGGCAATTGTATATTTTATATTAGATTAACTATTTGTTTAGACCATATGTTTGTTCCTCACTCAATGACTTAAATGGTTACTCAGGCGATGTTTATAGACTTTGGCCTAGCAAAAGATAGAGGTGGAGGCTGCTATCTAAGGTGAGAATTTTTCAACTCCTTTGACTTTTTTTGTGCTATCAATAAATTTCCTTATTTTTTCAGGTAGAAGCTGCATGTATTTTTAACATTCAATTATCTCTCTTTGAGTGTTTAATCTAGATTTATGCTTAATTTTTCAAGAGCACTATAAGATAGATTCATAATATTTGTAATGGTTACCACAGATTGAAATCCACTACTATGAATAAATTCCATGATGTATAGATACTGATCACATGCTCGTTTGTGAGTGTGTGTGTGTGTGAGAGAGAGAGAGAGAGAGAGAGGATCTTTGCATGTTTGTACATATCATTATTGTGATGGATGGTTGAAAACCTATACTTATTATCTGGAATTAAAATAACTTCCATCTGCTTCCTTGACAAACTAAAAGAATGTTCTTCATACCTTATCAATATGCTAGAAGATAATGCTTTTTCTGGCTTTGTTTTGTTGTTTTTGGTAAGTTATACGTGCACTTGGTGGGTCTCGAACCCAGGTCCTTTTACTCCACCTCGCTCTTACATAGGGAGGAGGTGCCACTTGAGCTAGAGCTCATTGACTTTTATGGTTTAATGTTTGTTGCAAAATATTCTTCTTCTTATTTTTTGCGTATGCTCTATATGAATTGAAAAGAGAACTTTACAGCTGCCCTTCATTTGAGTTTGATCCCTGATTTTTGGCACTATTAGGTATGATGACACGAATCCCCAAGCTGAAAAGAAAGAGTATATTGATCATATCGAAGAAATTGTCCAGTGGATGGGTTGGGAGCCCTTAAAGGTATAGCAGTGGCTCTACATGAATAGCATATCCTTTATTGTGCTGCCCTTAGTTTTGGCCACATTTTGAGGTTTTCTGAATTTTTGCAGATCACTTACACTAGTGATTACTTCCAAGATTTGTATGATTTAGCAGTGGAACTCATACGAAGGGGTCATGCATATGTTGATCATCAGGTTGCTATTTGATAATTGTACAAATTTCGATCATCTGGAAAATTTAACCATTATTTTATGGTTTTATTTGCTCATGTTGCCTGCCTTTTGTTATGATTTGACTCATCCACTCCACTATCGATTCATTACAAAGTTCGTTGCTTACTTAATGTTTCGAGCTATGTAGTTATATGTAGCAAAATGGGCTTTTGACTATAATCTTTTTGGTCCAATTCTTTGGTGGATGAAGAATTTGTAGCTGAGGCTGCTGTTGAGTTCTAGTGCTTTGTATTTACTTTAATGGGATTGTTCTCTTAACCAATCTTGATAAAGTTGTTGACTTTGTAAATGTTTGTTTTAGACACCTGATGAAATAAAGGAGTTTAGGGAAAAAAAGATGAACAGTCCTTGGAGGGACAGACCAGTTTCAGAATCATTGAAACTTTTTGAGGATATGAGAAAAGGTCTTATTGAAGAAGGGAAAGCAACACTGCGGATGAAGCAAGACATGCAAAGTGATAATTATAATATGTACGACCTTATTGCTTATCGTATCAAGGCAAGTGTGCACCACTAAACATCTTTTATTACTCCAAATAAGTGGAGATGGTTTTATTTATTGGTTAAAATTTCATTTCTTCAGTTCACTCCTCATCCGCATGCTGGAGACAAGTGGTGTATCTATCCTAGTTATGATTATGCTCACTGCATTGTGGACTCCATTGAGAATATCACACATTCGGTATGTTTTCTACCTCTGATAGGTGTCATTTCCTGATTTCGTTCTAGAATAAATTGAAGATTTTTAAATTATTGGAAAATTTATTTAAGAAACCTTTTTTTTTTTTTTTTTTTTTTTTAAGATATCTAAATATTGTTAAAAGCACACTTAGGCCTGCCTAAAGTTCAAAGCTCAAAGTCCCTAGGTCTAAGCACTTTGCTTGGCTAAAGCTATGCTTCTTTAATGAACCACACCTCAAGCGAACTTTTTTAGTGCTTTTAAAAAAAAAAAAAAAAAAAAAAAAAAAAAAAAAAAACACAAAGCGTACCTAGGTGTGCGCTTTTATTTTTATGTTAAATAATGCAAATCATCAGTATTAACCCCTCAATCTTGAAGGGTCCATTGATTATGATACAAACATGATTCTTAAGGTGTTATGCTATACAAACATTTTTTGTTTGGTTTACATATCAAAACAAATAAGGATAATTTACTATATTTGTGATTTGTTTATTTATTTATATTTTATTTTGATATATAAAGTGTATGTGAGTATGATTTCGGATATAATAGAATGGTAGAAAATAATATGTGGCTGACCTTGACTAAACTGTTGAACATCCATAGCTGACCCGTAAATTTTGAGATAAGGCTTGGTTTTTGTTGTTGATATATAAAGCACTAGTGAGCATCCACAACCTATGCACTTAATGTGCCTTGTTTACCCACAATCTATCTAAGCTCTATTTTGTACTAGTAGTTTGTGCTCCTGGACGAGTACACCTATACCTTGGAAAATGTGATTCTTTAAAAAGTTATACATTCCCTTTTGAGGTGAAAATAAGTTCATACAAACAAAGTTAAAGAACAGATTGATTTCTTGGTATTGTTTGTCATTTATTTATTGTGATAACCACCAGCTTTGATGCTTCCATAATAATAACTAGATTGGCCATGGCTTGATGCATGTCAAAGGATTGATAAATATTTAGATAAGTCTTTCCGTCTGGTGGTTATATGGTAATGTTCTTTTGATGTAGCCTGATTTTGAACAAAGGAAAAAAGGATATGGCCAGATTAGTTGTTGGTTTAATGAAGCAGTCTAGATTAGCAAAATTTGAACTTATTTATTACTATATTTTGACTTGGGAATAGTTGGACAAGGGGCTTTACCTGCCCTTTAATAAAATTCTGATATATGTTGCTTTCTGTAGCCATAGTAATGGTTATGTGACTGGTCTTCATTATGGCATTTGTTTTAGTATCCATTGAACTCTTTTGCATGTAATATGAGTCTTCACTCTCTGAGTTTCATTTCTGGCAATCAGTTGTGTAGATTTTTTTCATTAATGTTTTTGCATGTTATGAATTCTGCATGTATTTTGTTTATGACATAGAATGTATCTGATTGTCAATGAACCATTATTGGTTTTGTGATGTATTAACTCTTTTAGTCATTTTTTGAATGTCTTATGCAGCTGTGTACGCTTGAATTTGAGACACGCCGTGCTTCATACTACTGGTTGTTACATGCACTGGGCCTTTACCAACCACATGTATGGGAATATTCGCGACTGAATGTTACCAACACCGTGATGTCAAAGCGTAAGGTGCATGATAACATGTTTCTGTAGGAAGCCTGAAAAAATATCTACCTTATCATGCTAATGAGTTATCCCTAGAGTAATTGAATTTTGTATACTTTTGTAGTTAAACCGATTGGTAACAGACAAGTGGGTTGATGGTTGGGATGACCCTCGCCTCATGACCCTAGCTGGTTTACGTCGTAGGGGTGTGACTCCAACTGCAATTAATGCATTTGTTAGGGGAGTTGGGATCACAAGAAGGTATGCTTTTGTTCAGGGTGTGTATTGGGCATTGATTAAAATAAAGTGTATGATCTATGTCCCATTGTTATCATAAATATACCTTTTCTTGTGCTACAGTGACAACAGTATAATAAATTTGGATCGCCTCGAGTATCACATAAGAGAAGAACTAAACAAAGCAGCACCCCGTACAATGGTCGTGCTACATCCACTCAAGGTTTGTATCTTGTTTTGAACTATCTCTAGAATATTTTCCCACTCATGTTGCAACTTATCCTTTATTTGTTTCAAGGTTGTTATTACAAACCTCGAAGCTGACTCAATAATAAATCTCGATGCAAAGAGATGGCCTGATGCTCAAACAGATGATGCATCTGCTTTTTACAAGGTAACTGTGGATTTCTTCATCTCTTTCTTTCAAGGCTAAAATTATAGTTCTGTTCTTTTTAAGAGAATAATACTGCTTCAGTGCTGCTATATAGAATTTGACCAATCAGCTAGGAAACTTAATATTCTGTTTGCGTCCTTAACTCATATTGGCTCTAGAATATTTGGCTCAATGTGGCAACTGTACTTATGATATTGCTGTCATAATTTATGCTTGGTCTTCAACAAAATCGACTAATATTAATTATGAGAATAACTTTACTCTTTTTATGTACATATCACATTTTCTACTTTAATTGCGAAGTTCATGTTAATTAAGAACCATATTTTGCTCCATGTGTTCAGTTTATAATCTGTTAGTGGTTCTGCTTTTTACTGCTTCCACCTTAGGTCCCCTTTTCGAATATTATATACATTGAAAATTCTGACTTCCGGATGAAAGATTCAAAGGATTACTATGGGCTTGCTCCGGGTAAATCTGTCCTACTCAGGTATGCATATATTGTAAAGTCATCTCTGCCAGTCATATTTTTCAGATCTGCACTATATACTGAGAATTCTTTTTGTTGGTGCAGATATGCGTTCCCCATAAAGTGCACTGAAGTTATCCTAGCTGATGATAAGGAAACTATTCTAGAGATCCGAGCTGAGTATGATCCTTCAAAGAAGACAAAGCCCAAGGTTCATTGTTGTGCTGGATTTCCTGTTTGATATGTGAACCTTCATTTGAGCACTTCAAAATTAATTTGGTGTTGGGTGAATGCTTTGGTCAATTTTATTTAATTTTTTCTTGTCAAATTAAATATTATGCAGGGAGTTCTTCATTGGGTGGCTGCACCTTCTCCTGGGGTTGATCCACTCATGGTGGAGGTCAGATTGTTTGACAAATTGTTCCTTTCAGAGGTTGGCAAACATCAACTATCTAACGCTTTCTTATTTCCCTCTTTATCTTTTTCATATTTGAAATAAATTCTTACCTGTGTTTTTATTGTTGAATCAGAACCCTGCTGAACTTGATGATTGGCTTGCTGATCTGAACCCACAGTCCAAAGTGGTGATTCCTGGTGCATATGCCACATCCTTGCTGCAGAATGCTGCAGTTGGGGACAAATTTCAGTTTGAAAGGCTTGGTAGACTCCAGAACCCTTTCACCACTATTTATATATTGAATATTTTGATGACTTATTTGTAAAATATAAACAAAGGTGCACTTGCATGGCATAGAATTTATTGTGCATCAAGTTATAACTTAAGCACCTTAGTAAAATACGAATCCTCCACTTTCCAGTACCTTTGAGATATATTCTTTAAACTAATATTTTTCTTTCAAAATTTATCCAACTGCTGTTATCATTTCACAAAGTTTGCATTTTTGTCAAATGTATCATATTTTCTACTCAAGCCAAACCTAGACATTTAGCTTTTAGCTGTGCCAGTTACTTTATGAATGTTTCTTCTGGGTGCACATGGTTCTGTATTATATATTGCTTTCCTATTTGATTGTATGTGTTTTATATCTGCAATTTCAGGTTATTTTGTGGTTGATAGAGATTCTACTCCCGGAAAGCTCGTCTTCAATCGGACAGTAACTCTTAGAGACAGCTATAGCAAGGGTGGTAAGTAGGTTTGTGACCATGGAAAGCACGAGTAAGATGTAATGTGGCAAAAGCAGGAACTTCAATACTTGGACTATTTTGTGTATAAAGTATTTACTAAATTATTTTATATTTTTTTCCCTGGATGAGTGTATTCAAATTTTTTGCACTACATCAAATATGTCATATGGTTAGTGAGGTCCATGCAGTGCATATGTGGGAAAATACATTGAAATCTCTTCTTAGTCCATTGGAATGTCGTCTTTAGCCCTTTCATCTTTTCATTATGTTGTAACCACTCACTATGTATAAGAGATATTTGTTGATAAAACTGGTTTTCTGCTTTTAGGAATCCTGGTTCCTTTATATACGCCAAAATAATGCGTGTCACAATTCCTTTTGGAACCAAAATTCACTTTCTTCCTTGCTTCCATTTCATATTTCTTAACCTAATTGAAAACGGGAGTGGGTTGTATTCTGGAAACAGTAATGCTGAAGAAAACATTTTTCATAGTTGCTGAAGTGGTTAACTTTAGAGAAAAAGTAGTGGGTTAGTCTTCAGCAAATGTGAAAAAAAATTGTATTAAGTACTTAGTAGCCATTACTGTTCTGAAAATGGCAGGGGTCGATTTCCTGTAATAGCGTAATTTCTAAGCTCTTTAATAATGTACCCCCTAGGCTCTTTTTAATTATTAGAATGCCACTTCTTGCCTATCTTTGTTCTGTAAGAAAATGTTTTAAAAATCGAACTTCTCTTTTCCATCAGGTATTTTTTATTTAAAATTAGGATCTACGAAGAAAGTGTCTTTTCTATTCTAGATGGAACTTCAATGTTCAAGAAAAAACATTTCGAGGAAATTTCCAAAGTATTGAGTAAGTGTTTTTTTCATTGACCGAGAACTATGTAAGCGTTTTCAACTCATTGAAATCTCAACATTCCAGAAAACAGATTGTTCAAAATAAGGGGTTAAAAAAACACGTCATTGCCTGAGAGAATTTGAGCAGTTAGATTCATTTCACTCTCATTTATGAGTCATGAATGTGCTGGTCCTTTAATAGCAGACTGCTCAAGCGTCTAAAGACGATTTAAATTGCTGTTTGTGCTGGTCCTTTATCAAAATTGGTTTAATTGTCTATCAAATTGCAATCAAATACCAATCTCAGTTATCAACAAAAAACGTTTAGAGGAAGCGTCTAAAGACGATTTAAATTGATCAGTCTCTTGGTTTGATAGACAATTAAACCAATTTTGAACAATTTTTGGTATTCAAAGTCAAATAGCAATGAATCAAAACACTAACTTCAAGGGATTTATGTTATAGTCCAATGGTAATAATATCTTTTATGATATTTCATGTAAGTGGTAATGGTATACTTTATGATATTTCATGTATGTAGTTTGAATTTCACAACTTCAATAATACACCCTTTAATTCAAATGGATTTGGACACCGCTTTAATAATACACCCATTGATCTACTCAACTAGAGTTCTTTAATGTGCACTTTAACAACTTTAGACATAATTGATGTGGATTAACCCATTATTTTTTACTCCTAGGATTCTAGCCTTGCAGCTCGAACCATTTTCTCCTTTAAACCTCCTAACACTTTGTGTATCAGGACGTGTTAATTAAGTTACAAGACTCTTATTTTATTTAAGTATAGTTAGTTAGGACATTACCATTAATGGGGGTGTGGTTTGAATTGGAACAATTTTTTTTTATAGCAACAAATGCTACATATACAACAAATTTCACAACTTGTTGAGGTGAAAGATTGTGATTAATGCACCATCACTTTCACTAAGGCTATTACTAACATCAATTTTTTTTTTTTTTTTTTTTATTGTATACCAATCACAACCTGCTAATTCATTAGTTATTAAAATATTTTATCTTAGATGTATTGTTTTTATAATAGTGTAGAGTTTAATATGAAACCACACATAAGTATGAGATTTAAATTGTTATTTTGTCTTAATTCAATGTCCGTTTAGATACAACTTTTTGTTAAAGTTTGTTTGCTAAAAGGTAGTTAAAATATAATTATACCTTAAAAAGTTAGGTTTTAAAATTTTGTTTTCAAGCAATTAAGTTAAAAAAGTTATAAGGAAAAAACTAGAGACAAAGGGACACTTGCTCCACCATTGAAGTAATTTTTCTTGCTCGAGTAGTTATTAGTACATCAAATTGTTTCCGAAGGTATGGCACTTCACGATCATGAGTATTATCACCATCTCTACAACAACCACTACACTGCCTCCTGTATCACTATTATTATTGTCGTTACCATCACCAACAAAGTTACCTTTATCACTCTAAATATTAATGATTTTTCATGTGAACTTGAGTGTGAAAATTCTTTAAAGAATTTAGTGAAATCAAATATGAAATATAATAAAAATTTTCCTTTTTCCGGAAAACATTTTCAGTCAAAACAAACTATGTGTTAAATCCTTTTATCATTAATTACTATGGTAAAGATCATAAACCATTTTTTTTTCTTTTAGAAGAAAATTTATCCTAAACTTTACTATACCTTAGATGGAACTTTGATTCAAATCATTGCTATGACCCTAGATGGAACTTCAATTCAAATCTTCACTATGACATGAATCGAATTTAAAAATTAGTCTGATTGAAGCTCACCAACTTTAAAAGTAGTATTTCTCAAAAAAAAAAAAAAAAAAAAAACTTTATAAGTAGTGTACTAGTGTGCTGTATAAGCAAACATCCTTAAATTGCTACCAAATGAGGAGCCATCCTAGTGCTGGGGTTTTTCACTAGAAATTTTATCATAAACTTTAGTGCCTTTCACTTCAACGGACCTACCTCAATGGAAAACTTTCACATCTGTCATAATAAATTCATAATTCCATTCTTTATAGAAAAAATGTTTGGTTGTGGACGAGGTGGTCCTAGAATTTAATGGGTTAGAGGACCAATAAGAGAGGCCGAGAACTCTTCCCAAGCAAGAAAAGTATAGGGTTTCTTTAGGGTGTTTAGTCTCTTCACGCTTATGTTTGACAATGAAAGGTCGATTTGATTGAATTGTGAAAGGATGAATGTCTAATCTATCTTGCTTTCAAGGTTCCAACTCACATGGAAACTTAGCACCAATTGATCACTATTTTATTAGGTCCCACCTTTTCTTAAGGAAAAAACTATCTGATCTGACTACGGGGGGAGCTCTTAAAAAGATCATGATAAACATCTAAGAACAGGGTACCATTCTGTTCTGCATAAATAATCATTTACTTCAATTCAATGCTACGATTATTGCATTTAAGAAGTGACATTAAATATATTTTTAAATTTAAAATTAATCTCATTCATAAAATAAAATTTATTTAAAATAAAAATAATACGTTTTCATATAACTAGTCAGTAAACTAAGCATCCTCAAAAAAAAAAAAAAAAAAAAAAACCTAAGAAATTTTTTTTATATTTGTTGTATAAAGGAGAGGGGAAAATGTTATTATGCGAAATGGAGAGAGAAAGACTAAAATGCTCTGATGAAGAAGAAGACACTTTGGCTCGTAGCACCAAAAAATTCAAAGAAAGCCATCAACTAGCAAGGGATAAGTAAGTTAATCAGAATAGCAAGGTGGGGAGTTACAGAGATAAGCTAGTGGGGATAATTCCTGAGGCCTTTGAGAAAGCATTTGGTTTTGACAGCTTTATGCAAGAAGATGTTGAATCGGACAATGAAGAGGAGAACTCTCATGAAGGCAGTGTCAAAGTATGCTTTTCCAGAGAAGATAAGTCTCACATGAGAGCCCCATGGCACCAAGCCCTCATCATCAAACCTTTTGGGAGAAAGGTGGGATATTCATTCCTTGTCTTGAAGATTCGTAGTATGTGGAATCCAAGAGGGGGAATGGATTGCATAGATTTGGGGTTTGATTACTTTTTAATCAAATTTGAACTCAGTGAAGATGTAGATAATATTCTAAAGGGTGGCCCTTGGTTTATAGGGCAACATTTCCTAGCCATTAGACAATGGGAGCTTGAGTTCAAAGCTTCTTCAGCTACATTCTCCTCAGTTGCAATGTGGATTAGATTGCCTGAGTTGCCAATTGAGTTTTATGAGCAAAATGCTTTTCTTAAGATAGGTAGAGCTATTGGACCTGTCCTCCATATTGATGCTCACACAGCCAATGGAACTAGAGGGCGATTTGCTCGACTGTGTGTGCAAGTTAACCTTGATAAGCCTCTTTTCCGAACTATTTATCTTGGTAAGCTTGAACAGAGCATTAAATACGAAGGCATCAATGCTTTCTACTTTATGTGTGGGAGGATTGGCCATAAAAAAGAAATATGCCCATACATTGTGCAAGATCCTATTAAAGAAACACAATCGGAACAAAGTGGTAATGACCAAACTCGTGATGGTTCCCAGCAATCGCCAGTGGAGGGGTTTCCAGACAGAGTTTAAGAAGATTATGGGGACTGGATGATTGTGGCTCGGCGTAAGCTGATGAACAAAGCTAGAGGCAAGCTAAACAACACTATATTGAGCCAATCAGATGAATTTTTCCAGTCTATGAATGACAAGTCATTGGCTAGGAAAGAGGAAATAGGCAGGATGGCGGGGAAAAGAAAAGCCACACAGCCCCAGGCTGCCATAGCACCTAGGGAGGAGTCTAAGACCTTCCTGTCATATCATAGCAAATCATCTAATGGCAAAAAAATCCAAAGGGAATGGACTTCGCGCCAAAACCAACTAGAAAGCTAAGGTTATCGTTGGAAGCCAACTAAATGGTGTGGCCCGAGCAAGTCTAGTGAGCTTTTTGTTTTTGGGGATGAAAATGGCCTTTCAAATGTGAATGGGCCAAACCAAGGCCTATTCCTTTTCTCAAGCTCATCAAGACCAGATGCTAGCCCTAAGGAAACGGAGAAAGAAGCAAAAACAAACTCCTTGAGAATTAGCAGCTATGGAGAAAACAGACAAGTAGGCAATATTCTACAAAGGAAAGGTCATATCAATCGGAGACGAGACAATCCAGTGGATAAGGTAGGATCCAGCCGAAATTTTGGGGTGGTTCAATCTAGAGCTAATGCTAGCGTGGAAGAATTTTTTTCCACTCATGGAGGAGAGCAAGAAGCTAGGCTATCTACCTCTGAAAGATGAAGCTTGGGTGATGACTCTGAACCCATGGTGGAGATTTATCACGGACAAGCCTGCGGTGCAAGTCCCTCCACTAACAAGCTTAAACTCATCAGTTCCAAGATCAAGTATGCTAATCTCAGAAAAATTTCTAACCGAGGCAGAAAGGGAATGGACACAACCTGTGATCACAGCGAGGAAGATCCTAAAGACAAACCTGCGGAGTGCTTTATGAGGGGGAACTTGCACAGGGTGAAGCTAATCCAATTTGCAGAAGCTGAGATCAGTGGCACCATCCTTATCAGAGTGACGTAAGAGGAGATGGGGATAATTAAATATTCAATGACTCTGTTTCACAAGAAATTGGAGATGAGATTAAAGTTGATGGGGAGCATGGAGGTTGAGAGACACTGAGGATTCCTCCTACTTGTTGCATTTTGATTCCTTAACAACGCCTTTTAAAATCATGAATATTTTGGTTTGGAACTGTAGGGGAGCTATGAAAACCCAATTCAGGAAAACAGTGATGGATTTAGTGGAGTGGCACACTACGATTCTCATGTTTATCATGGAAACAAGGTTAAGTGGAGCTAAGGCTGTGGAAATTATTGAAACACTGCCTTTTGATGGGTTTGTGGTGGCGGATACAATTGGTTTTGCTGGGGCTATCTTGTTACTATGGAGGATAGATTTGGTGCAAGTGGATGTCATGGCATTAACTAAACAGGAAATCCATGCATTATCCAGGTGAGATTTCAAACCTTAAGTTGGATCATTAGTGCCATATATGCTAGTCCTAGATTTTTTGAAAGATGCATGCTATAGGATAATATTATACTGATTTCTAAATTGCATGACCTTCCTTAGGCTTTTATGGGGGATTTTAATGAGGTTTTTTTATCTGATGGGGAAAATTTTGGAGGCAATCCTATCTGTCAAAGAAGGGTAAGGGCTATTCAAGATTGTATGAATGAGTGCCAGATGATGGACTTGGGCTTCTCAGGGTCGAAATTCACCTGGACTAACAAAAGGGAATTAGGGGGTCTCATTCAATGTAGACTGGATAGATGTTGGGCCAATCCTATATGGAAGTCTTTTTTTCCAGAGGCAAATGTGACACACCTAGCAAGAGTTAACTCAAATCACTGCTCTCTTCTTCTTAATATGAGTCCTAACATAGTTAATGCTTCCAACAAACTCTTTAGGTTTCAACCCATGTGCTTAAACCACAATGACTTCCCAGCCATTGTAAAAGAGGAGGTCCAGTTTATGTTAAAGGATTGAGATGGGCAGTGAAGGAAGGTGATTCAATGAAGATGTGGATGGACTTCTAGCTCCCCAATGGGAGATTGAGGGATCTTGTTGAAGGACCCTTTACTGGAGAGGAAGATAAGCTTACAGTCAAGCAATGTTTTGATGAAAATCATGAGTGGAATCCCCAAAGTATATCTTTTGAGCTCCCAAAAAATGTGCTTAATACCATCAAGGCCACTCCCTTATCTTATAATCAACACTCATAAGACTCTCCCATGTGGGCTTTCTCTAAAAATGGTTGTTTCTCCCTTCAATCAGCTTACCTTCTTGCTAGGGGATTAAATCCCCTAAACCTAGATACTATGTCTTTCACGTGGGTTTGGAAGATTGAAGCCCCCCCCCCCCCCCCCCCCCCCAAAAGATTCAATTTCTCATATGGCTTTGTCTCCATAATAGCTTACCTACGGCTGAAGTGTTGGGTTCAAGAGGTTTAATCCTTGATCCAATGTGCAAGGTGTGTAATAGGAGCAATGAGTCTATTGAGCACCTTCTCAAAGATTGTGAAATAGCTCACAAGGTTTGGCAGGAGTTGCAAGTACCACACTGCCTAAGAGATTCTTTTACTCTCCCAATTAGAGACTAGCTTGAAGTTAATTGTAAGTTAGGGATGAGTTCCCAATTTATGGGCATACCTTAGAGAATCTTGTTTCTGATGGGAGTTTGGCAATTGTGGCTTCACCGAAAGAACTATGTGTTTCAAACAGGGAATGTGGACCAGCTGACATGAAAAGGTGCATATAGGCCTGTGCAGAATTTTTCTCCATTGGGTTAGATACAAAAATTAAAAACCTAAAAACCATTGTTCCAGTTGGATGGGATAAGCCACCGGCGGGTTGGATGAAGCTCAACTTGGATGGGTCAGCGTTGGGGAATCCAGGAAGAGCAAGAGGGGGAGGTTTAATATGCAACCATGATGGAAATTGGGTGCAAGGTTATGCTAGAGGGCTCGACCATACTAGCAGCTTTATGGCTGAACTATGGGCATTAAGGGATGGGTTGATCCCGGTTAGGGAGATGGGATTAAACAATCTGATTATAGAACTTGATGCTTTAAGTGTTGTTACCCTCATGAATAATGACTCTGCTAATTTGTTGATGGAACCACTCTTAACTGACTGCAGGAACCTCTTGAAGGAGATTACAAATAAGCGAGTAATCCACACTTACCGCGAAGCCAACCAATGTGCAGATGCATTAGCGAAATTAGGAGCTAATTCCTTATCTTCTTTTGTTGTCTTTTGTAACCCATCGCCTATGGTGGAGAGTATTTTGGCTTTTGCTAGTAGCCTAGTATGCATTGTAATAGACTTGTGAATTCCTAGTTTTAATGAAAGTTTATGGTTTACCCAAAAAAGAAAAAAAAGAGAGAGGGGAAATAAGAAGGTGACAGTGCCAATTTTAATTTACCTTGCGAGTTGTGGCATGACTAAAATTGGCCATGCTATCGTTGTAGGAAAAGTCTAGAGGCAACTTTTATCTCACAATTTTTGTCACAAATTTGATGCGATCAACTATAAGTGGTTGAGAAAAAATGGTGAATCTATATGAAATTGATCATCAACCATTCATAGTTGACTACTTAAATAAGTTGTGGCAAATAATATAGTTCTAGACGAATTGGTGAATGTATTATATATATATATATATATAATCTTTTTGTTGAGAGCCTCGTAGCTCATCTAGAATCTCCTAGTATTTTCAACGGAAACATAAGGGTGCAAATCCCTATTCCCCATTACAATTATCATATTATATATATATATCAAAAGAGTTAAATTAAGATTTTATTATCAAATAAATTGTTTAAATTGCAAGTTTTTGTAATTTAAAATTATGCATAAAATATAAGTTTATAGATCATATAGTAATTTAAATATGCGATTGGCACAAAATTTGACGCATGTATTAAAAGCATAAAAAATATGCAATCTAACGAATAAATTTTCAAAATATGCAGTATTGTCAATTTTTTTAAAAGGAAGTTGTAGCCTAAGCTACTACCAATTTTGTAACTAAATTTTATCATTTAGCAATGAGCTAGTCAAATAGGTGATTATACAGTTATAACATTTGACCATTTTATAGGACCACTAAAATATAAAAAGGTATGGGTTTAATTTTGATTATTTGCTAAATCATTCCAATGTTTTCAGGCAAGTTTTTGAAAGCCTATATTTTTCTAATTTGTCATTATTATTATTATTATTATTATTATTATTATTATTATTAGATAATATTTGATAATTGGGAGATGGGAGATTGAATCTGAATGTCTCAATTATTGGAAACACTAAGAAGTACTAATCAATTGAGCTATAAGACCATGAGAGTTAATTTGGTACCGGATCTCGTTTCAGTTTGACTAGGGGAAATTTTTTTTTGATACCAATGTACTACTTATATATATATGTATGTTTGTATATATTTATATAAGCATGAATTTATTAATTTTTATATTTATCAACAAAAAATTAAAATCCACATATTTTATAAGTCTAAATATTAGCATAAATACTTTAAACAATATATTATTTTAAATGACATTTTTTTAAATCAAATTTTTTACGTTTTATAATTTTTTTATTGTACTGGCTTGAAATGCCAATTGTAAGGGCAGGTTTTGATCATTAAGCCCAAAGGGTAAGAGGATCTAGGCTCAAAGAGCCCAATACAATAAATTTGTAGAGAGGGTTGGAAAACTAGACTTTAATGAGTCGGGTAACAATTATAATGGATTCCGATGACAAGAAAGTAAACATAGACTGGTTTTATTTAAAGAAAATCGTCCTCGACACAATCCGTGGAGATCAGTTCTTGTATATATATCTTGAATTTGATTACAGGCACAGTCCTTGTTGCTACAGTATTTTTCCCTCAATTCTCCGATCTCCATTCCTCAGGGCCTTCTTTCTATTTTTATACTATCTTCCTTCTTTCATCTCCACCCTCCACGTGTAGATTAGATTGCTGGTGTTGATCCTTGTCCCATTAGCACCTTTCTGAAGAATTTGGGAGTAGCTGTAAGGCTGAAAATTACTGTTTAGGTATCACTTCCTTATTAATGCGGCTAGAGAGTTAGTTACAGAGCATTCAATGCGGTGGTAGCTGCTTTCTCTTAGATATTTTTTAGCTTTCCTCTGTCCTGTGCTTTCTTGATATATATCCTTATCAATAGAATCTTTCGAAACGTTGCTTCTAGATGGCAATCTGCACCTTCGGACCTCTGCTTTGCTCAGTCAAGGAGGCATTCCTCCTCGGACTACCTTCCTAAACTCTTATGACCAACCCCCATTTCCTCATTTGCTAACGCGGACTCCCATGACAGCGTTTACCCATCCTTGGACTACTAGATGTCCTAGAATTGGGCCCCTGGCCCAACATATACATAGATATATACTACTGGGCCTATCAGCCCTACACCAATATTGGCCAAAACATCCAAAATATGCCCAGTACAACCTGGTAAGTAATAATTCATAATTCTAATATAAGTTTTTAAATTGAGTTTAAATATTATAAGCATTTTCTATAAAACTTTCTATATTTACACATTGTATTAGAATGTTTAGCACATCATATTTATATGATTTTACTATTAAATTTATGGTGAGATTCATTATTCATGTAAGAAGAGGTAGTATACATTATTGTATTGCTATAATATTGTATAATTTTACCATTATTTCCCATTGGAAAAAAAGAATGTGAAAATGCGAAAAATAAGATGTTTATTTAGCTGTGGGCTAGTCAAATTAGTGATTAGTCAGATATAACGTTTGACCATTTTATAGGACCACTAATATCTAAAAGCTATGGGTTCCAATGTTTTGAGGACTATGGTTTTCTAAGTTGTCATTATTATTATTATTTTTTATAATTTGATAATTGGAAAAGGGAAGAGTTAAATTTGGATGTCTCCATTACACTAGAAAGTACTAACTAATTGAGTTATAAGACTCTTGGTTTTCTAAATCATTGTTCTAATATAATTTTTTAAATTGAATTTTAAATTTTACAAGCATTCTTTATCACATCATATATATATATATATATATATATATATATAAAAGCTCCCATAAAAGCAGAGACTTTGTGTGGGAGAATTCTAAATTTGTGTAGCTTGACTATTTGACATCATATTATATTAGTTGTCTTTCTAGTGATGCTAATGTCCATAGCAATGTTCTAAACTCATTTTTCCAGCTAGAAAACAAAGTTCACAGGAATTTTTAAAATTCAACGACGTCGGTTTTTTCCGTGATTACAAGATGGAAATACTTTTCTTCCTAGAGTTTTATTCAGTAGATTATTAATATTGTCTCCGTCAATTAAGCCAGGATTGAACAGACTAGCTTAAGGTTTTAGTCTAACTACTGGACTTTTCAAAGTTAGCCATGAAGACCAAGCAATACCTCTAATGAAATTATCAGAAAAAAACAAGTGCGTCCATAAGCACAAGTAGTTTTCCACATGCATAAGAACTCTCTATTGGGGTAGGCCTTATTGAAGCATTGTCTCGTAATAGTGCATTTGAGGAGCACCGATGGATTTTAATTTTTGAGAAAGTAACAGAAAGTGGGAGGAAAACTTTTGCTGAAACTGACCTGAGCTTTACCTTTTATTTATTTTTTAAATTTAATTTAATTTTTAATTTTTGGTTTTGTCAGCTGTTAGACTTAATACTTCCCTAAAATCTTTGCTTGCGAACTTGTGTTTGAAATAACTAAATGTTAGGTTTTAGACCCCAAGAAAACACAGTTTCTTTAATCTAATAAATTAGCTAAGTTGTTACTTAGGTTAATTATGCAAGTATAGGTTAAACAATAATCTAGGCTTCGGTTTATTTTTCTGCTGTGTACGATATGTTTGATTATTATTTAAATTTTTTTTTTGAAAAAAAAAAAGAGGTTAAACAATAATCAAACATATCATACGCAATGGAAAAAAAATAAAATAATATAACACAACGATATGATGACCTAGGAAAATCAATGAAACAACTCGTTTCAAGGTAAAAAACTTGGGAGGACCATCCCAAGAGAACAATTCACCATATCAAATTGAGATTTACAGTCAAGAATACCAATTTGTAGTAAATCTAACACAGTTACCAAACTAAGCTCTGAACTCCTCAAACTTCTTTGATCTGGATTTGCTCTCACATGAACCACCTGTTTATATCTTGATCTTTAGTACGCTTGATAGTTGAAGGCTTGATTGCAACTTTACTCCATTAGTACCTCACAGATCTCACAAGAGTAACTCTAAAGATTTGAAAAACGTGTATTAGAGTTTTTCTTTTATACCTAGCAGTGTTGGACTCAAACCCTAAAAGTTTTGCAGGCTATTGGGCTTCAAATAAAATTCTGCAGATCACAGTTTAATCTGTTGAGGCTTCTCTTTGATCGGTTGAGTTTGACAGTTTTTCAATTCTTCTTTCTGCAGCTTGTACTTTCTTGAATCTCGAATTGTTTCAAGTTGTATCATAAAACATCAAGTTTGTGAATCAAGTAAATAACACAACATAAAAATAAAGAAAATGCTTAAACAAAGCTAAATCCCCCTAAATACAAATACTCCCCCTAAGTACAAGAACTCTTCCCCTATCCTACTCTACTCCCCCTTTTTGTTATGAATTGCAAAAGGAAATCAATTCAATCATCCAAGGGTGAAGGTGGAGAAAAAGAACTCCTATACTCATTGAACTCAGTTCTCAAAGTAGCAACATTTGTAATCAGTGAGTCCAAAATCTATCCATGGGCTGCTTAAGTCATCATGAAGGTCTCCATCATGGTGTAATGTTTCGATTGAGTCTCTAGCACTCTCTCTAGCATGGAGCGAAGGGATGGTGCAGCTCCAGAAGTACCAACAGCAGGGGTATCCTCATCCCTAACATCAGCAACAACTATAGCATCCACATATGGATCAATCTGTATATCTCCTTGAGGAGGATCCATTTTTTGTCGCTTTCCCTTTCCTTTGCTTATTGTTGGAATCTTTTTGGTGCTCAACTTTGCTTTAGAATGGTTGCTCCAATGGGTGCTATCTGATGGACAAGCTTAGAAAAGTAGGTACACTTAAACCCTAAATGTTCTAAGATCCTAATGATAGAAACCGAGAAGAATAGATCATGTTTCTTGAAAGTATTTCTATTGACATCTACTATGGTCTAAATGAAAAGAGAAGGGAGACACATAGAGGCACCGGTGACAAGGGCGTACAAGAATATACAATGATCAATAGTAATCATATGTATATGAGAGATATGATAGATACTATTACAAGCAATTCTAAATAAAAGATAGTTTTCCTCATTGAGTCCACTAGACTTAAGTCTAGGTTCATCTTCCTATGTCATTGGTTTGCCAGAAGTTACACGACATCACTAAGAGAGGGAGGGTCAGTGTATGGATAAGTAGGGTGACAGACATGAGGAATAGTGAGAGCATCAGCCACTACTTTCTTAGTGATTCAATACTCATCACCACCCTTAATTCAAGTAATCAAGAAGTGACCACCAGTTGCAGCAGAGTGGACAGACATGTTAGAGAAGAACTCTCTAATTATGGTTGCAGGAGGAGACACTAAGTTTGTACAAATGGACAACCAACCCCTAGACTCTAGATTTTGCTAAACAAAAGGGACAAACTCATCTAAGTTAACTTTTCTCTCGCTCCAAATAGACCTAAATTTGATCAAGGTATCATATATCTCAAATTCTTAAAGGAATGGAACCTAGTGGAATCAAAGACTTTACTAGAGGAGGTACTTTTGGAGACTCTCTTAGCGGTGGTTTTCTTAGGAGCCATTTCTAAGTTCTAAGAGGGAGGAATAGAAACAAAAATACAAAGAAAACACAAGGATAGACTGCATTAGAGAGATAAACAAGATATAGGAATGTAATCTTGAAATCTACATGATTTATGATGCACATACTCATATGATGCATGAAACTAATGCATTAAGGTGTTCAAAATCAAAGAATTTTGAAAATTGATCAACAAAATCAAGTTTTATGAAAATCCCCAATTAATGAAGAACATAAACCCTAATTTTTCAAAAACACACAAATTGAGCAATTGATCATCACAACAGGTATAGAACATATTATAAACAATCAATAAGTCAATAACAATGATAAATTTTACCCAATTGAACAAAATCCCCAGTTTTCTCAAGAACACATGAACCCTAATTTTGAAATTTTCCAACAAACATGAAAATTTTGAAATTAAAGCATAGGAATCATGGTAATATCATGCATACACAAAACCCATTGACCATTTCGAATCAAAACACTCAAAATCATCAAAATCCTCAATTTTTCTATGTTTGCCATTCTTAGAAATTTGAATGATTTATCATGAAAAGATGTAATTTGATAAAAAAAGAAAGGGTAAAAGAGTCTTACCAGATGTGCAGAAGAAAACCCTTGAAGCTTTGGCTCGAAAAGGAAAAATTTTTATTTTTATTTTTAAAGTTCTAAGAGGAATCAAGAGGAGTTGAAAAAAAAAAAATGATAGGATAGGAAAAACTAATGTCTGATCTGTCAAAACCTTAAAATTTGAAATTTTTGAATTTTGATCGGTCGTGAGGAATCGAGCATCAATCAATAAAGGTTTCTAGGAAATTTCAATCGATCAGACATCAATCGAACCAGGCAGAGAGTTTTGACCTAAAATTTGGACATTTTCGATCAGTCGAGAATCAGATTCGATCGATTGAACCAGTGGAAATTTTTTGAATTTTGAAAATTTTGGAAATTTTGCAAAAAAACCAGTTCAAAAGTAGTTTTATGACATGAAATGCACATGAACACATCAAGAAAATTTCAAACACATTTTGCACTCAAGTTCTCAAACTTAAAAACAGACAAGAAGTAAAAATCACTCGATTTAAAACTTCTAAACTCTTTTTCCTCAAATTCCACTCAAAACAAGAAACGTGTATTTTCTCACATCAATTCATATGCAATTAAAGATGGCCAGATCGGACAACACACATAGTCCCATGTACAAGATTTAGCAAAGATTTGCGTGAAGTGTGTACAACTATTAAGTGTACAAAACACAAGATAGGTGATATGTGGATAGAATTTACTCAATTTTTCTACATTACCAATCACATTGGTTTGAGCATGACTATCACCTAAAGAGTTACATCTTATAACTCCCACATCTCCTAGAAAAACGCTTGTAATCATATTTTAAAAAGCATTTTGATTCTTTTTGTTTTTATCTTTTTCTTTTAAGCAATTATACATATCATGCATGGGTATATAAGAGAAAGAAAAGAAATTCACTTTTTTTTTTAAACACCTTTTTCTTGTTGTACAAGTGCTACACCTTACCGAGTACAGCTTTTATGATTTGTACACAGATGTTTATGATTGGTGAGTTACAGTGGTGAGATGGTTATTTATACCTTTCTCCTAGGATTTTTTAGTCCTTATGATCAAAATATGTGACATTAAAATCAAGATCATTTGAATAAAGATTAAATACAAATCACACAATAAAGCATAAAGTAGCACAAACTAGTAAAGTGCAAAACAAAGCTTACCAAAGCTAAATAAGGTACACAATCATGAATGCAAAGTTTCATTGGCCATTCTTAATCACACACTAAATGGTGTGCAACACAATTTTTTTGTTGTTTTTGATTTTAAAAAAAAATGATAAACATCCTAATCAACCTAGAATGAAATATAGAAAATTAAATCCTAAACAGAACATTGTGTCCAAAGAATCAAGAGATGAAGCACAAGGACCATGTCAAACAGGCTCATTTATGATGAGTCTTTTGCATCTACATCCTCTTAGATGCAAGATTGAAATTGGAGTCCTTAGACAAGTGAGATTGATGTTCAACTCCAGAATTAGCATAGAGGCTAAAAGCTTTTACTAAATCATGAATAAGTGTCATTGGATCTTGTGCTTTTGGTACAAACACTTTTTGTTTGCTTGCTTGCTTGCTCGCTAGCATGCAACTTAAAGTAGTTAGGGCGAGTATGCCCTGCTCCACCACAAAAATTACAAAACCAGGCTTGTGTTGTTTCTTAGCAACAGGATGAGCAAATTGCTTCGGTTTGGTGTCACTTAAATCTATCATGATTCTCCTAGTGGCTAGAATTTCTTCCTTATGAACTCTTACTTCCGGTTTAGGCATAAACACAAGAGGAACAAACTTAGTTTGAGTCAACATAGAAGAAGAACCACTCTCAACATAACCTAACCTAAACTTATTAGATGATGATTTTTGAACACTCAACATGTTATCAAGCTTAAAAATAGAAGTCCTACCCAGTTGTTCTCTAGCAACATTCAATACAGTTTCTAGTCCCTTAACCTTTTCAATCGAAGTCATGTTCTCAATCTTAATAGCATTGATCAATTCATTAGCATCAAACAATTTGACTAAAAGGGTTTTCTTTTCAAGTTCAAGAATGTCAATCTTTTTCAAAGATAAGTCAGCATTTATGGCATCTTTTGCTACATTCTTGCATAGCTTATTATAAGCTTCTTGCAAGTTAGCATTCTTAGAGAGTTCCTCATCAGAAAGACTCTCAACATTTTCCTTAACAGATTCATCTACTACAACAATAATAGTGAAGGCCACGAACTTACCTTCTTGATCACTATTAGACTCGTGATTAGATTCCTCATCGTCACTGAGAGTGACAGCCATTGCTTTACCCTTAGACTTCAAGTATGTAGGACATTCAACTTTAACATGACCATAACCCTTGACACTAAAAACATTGTTCGCCTAAAGAGTTGCTAGAAGATTAACCGGCCTTATCTTTATTAAAGTTAGGTTTTTCAGATGAATCACCTTTAGGTTGTTCATTCTTCTTCACATTCTTGTGGTCAGCAAAGTTTTTGTTTCTTGCAATTTTATTTTTATTTTTCAAAAAATTCCTAAACTGTTTAGCAAGATAGGCAATTTCAGTGGAAGAAATCTCATCGTCAAAAGCATTATCATCAACATCATCTACTGATTTCAAGACCATAAATTTGGACTTGTTGGTCTTAGGTAAATCAGACTCATAGGTTTGAAGGGATCCAACTAATAATTCATTCACAGGGATTGTATCCACATCCTTGCTCTCAGTAATGGTAGTGACTTTGGGCCTAAAGTCTTTAGTAAAGAATCTTAAGATTTTTTTAACTATCTTAGGTCCCTCATAAACTTCACCCAAATTAAAAAAGTAGAGTTTACAATGTCATTGAGTTTAGTGTAAAACTCATCAAAAGTCTCATCTTCTGCCATTCCAATATCTCAATCCTAGAAGTTAACTGTTGCAATTTATAGATTTTCACAGCTTTGGTTCCTTCATGCACAGTTTGTAAGATATTCCATGCAGTGTGTGTTAACTCTACCTTAGATATCTTTTTGAATTCTTCTAGGGAAACATCATTGAATATCACATTCATTACCTTACTATTAAAGCTAGCTGCTTCCTTTTGAGCATCGGTCCATTGAGCCACAGGAGTGGTAGGTCTTTCCTAACCAATTTATACAGACAACCAAACTTTCTCATTCATAGATTTCAAGAAGGGTTTCATCCTTACCTTCCAATATACATAGTTATTCCCATCAAAGTAGGGAGGGATCACTAATGAGTGTCATGATCCATGACAACAGGAATCGAGGATCAACTCTAGGTAAAACTACATAATCAAGAGCTAACCCGCTTTGATACGACTTGTTAGGTTTTAGACCCCTGAAAAACACAGTTTGTTTAACATAATATATTAGCCAAGTTGTTACTTTGGTTAATTATACAAGCCTAGGTTAAGCAATAATCAAATATATCATACACAGTGGAAAAGTAAATAACTCAATGATATGATGACCCAAGAAAACCAATAAAACAACTCGTTTCAAGGTAAAAAAAACTTGGGGGGAACTATCCCAAGAAAACAATTCGCTATATCAAATTGAGATTTATAGTCAAGAATACCAATTCATAGTAAATCTAACACAGTTACCAAACTAAGCATTGAACTCCTCAGACTTCATTGATCTGGATCTGCTCTCACATGAACCACCTTTTCAAGTCTTGATCTTCAATATGCTTGATAGCTAAAGGCTTGACTGCAACTTTACTCCTCCGGTACTAGCAATATGGATTTGATATTCGGTAGATGCTTAAAAGAGTTAGAACATATAGAATCTCACAGATCTCACAAGAGTAACTCTCAAGACTTGAAAAGCATGTATTGGGGTAGGGTTTTTCTTTTATACCTAGCAGTGTTGGACTCAAACCCTAAATGTTTCATGGGTTGTTGGGCTTCAAATAAAATTTTGCATATCACAGTTCGATCGATTGAGGCTTCTCCTTGATCAGTCGAGCTTGATAGTTTTTCAATTCTTCTTTCTGCGGCTTGTACGTTCTTGAATCTTGACTTGTATCAACTTGAGCAATGTTTAAAATACTTCAAAGACACTAAAATCTTATACTAGACAAATTTTTGTTCTCGGTTTTCCAACACAACAAATTTAGAATCTAAACGTTTATGATTATATATTTAGAACCTAACACTAACCTAATGCATCAACTTATTAGTGTGTTAACAGTTTCTTGAACCTTTTTAAATACTGTGTAATTAAGTACTATACGTTTTAGTCTTTGTCAAACATATTCTAAAACAATAAGTCTAGAGTCATATAAATTTTTTTCGAATAATTCATATTTCTATTGTCTTTCTTCAATGCGAAGGGTCCAAGTGAGATACCGTGTGAGAGTGAAAAATTCGGTGATAATAACAAGGTTGATTATGAAAATGATCATCAACTGGTGGACTGTGGTAGATGTAGAAAGGTCTTGAAAGAATTGTCTTTTTTTTTTTTTTTGCTGAATGTTTTATATTGGACTTTAGCCACACACACAGTAGCTTGATTTTTTTATGACAATGATGTGTGATGTTACCACTTCCACAATAGAGAAAATGCTCCTGATTGGAAAAAAGTTAAATGCAGGGATTTTTAGGACATGTCAACTATCTATTCACTGAATTTCTATGAAGTGGGGTGGCCAAGGAATTCATGAAAATTAAAATAGGCAACAATAGAATGAAGCTAAATGATTTATTTATTTATAAATTATATTCATTTTATTTTATACAATATTTAAAACTTTAGAGACTTAACTTTTATTACAAACAATACCTTCGAATTCCTCCGTTTGACAAAAAGAACCTCAAATATGTTACAAACTAAGGCTGAATTGATTACAGCCAAGACAAATGACCTATTGACAGGGGCAACCCAACATTATTTGAGATCTAAGGCAAAAAATTTATATGGAGCTTTTAATATATAAATATTGATTAAATAAAGACTTAGGGTTTAATCCCTACCTACACCAAAAATTGATTGGTGTCTTGGTCTGACGATAAATAGCTAATTATCAGAAGCAGACGCCATTAGTTGAAACTTTTTCAAAAAAAATCTAAGTTAATTTGATATATTAAATACATGATTTGATGAATAATATCAACTAAAATAATGTTAATTTCATATAGAGAATTGAATATCATAGTTGAACCATAAATATTAATAAAAAGAAATAAAAATATATTACAATTAAAAAAATATTTTATTTTGGATATACAACGATACATAATTAAGTAAAGTTAAAATCTAATTTTTGATTTTATATCTTGTTTTTAAGAGAGGGAGATAGATATTATTTGGTGTGTGGCTTTGCAGGATATCAATTTACAAAAATTAAAGTCTCAAACTATTAGGGGAGATTAATCTATAATTAATAATTTAACACATTTGCAACGTTTTTTTTGAAATATTTTAGAGTTTCAATTGGGTTAGGGTTCTATTGGTCTCATACATTGAGAATCTTAATAGAAATGAAAAGGAAAACTAAGCTTAAAGCACTATAAAATGTTCTTAATATGATGTGACATTGACTCTCATTAATGAAATTCATCAATCTAACTAATGAATGTTTAAATCACTTTTGTCAAAGAGCCCAATACAATAAATTTATAAAGAGTGGGTTGGAAAACTAGGTTCTAATGAGTTGGGTAACGATTATAGTGGATCCAAATGACAATAAAGTAAAAATAAACTGGTTTTATCTAAGAAAATCATCCTCGGCACAGTCTGGGGAGATCAGTTCTTGTATATAATTAAAGTTGATTACAAGTACATTTCTTGTTGCTACAATATTTCTCTTTCAATTCTCCGATCTCCTTCTTTCAGGGCCTCCCTTCTATTTTATACTCTCTTTTCTCTTTCATCTCTGCCCTCTACGTGTAAATTAGATTGTTGGTATTGATCCTTATCACATCAGCAGCTTCCTGAAGTATATGGGGAGTAGTTGTAAGACTGAAAACTACTGTTTAGGTATCACTTCCTCATTAATGCAACCAGAAAGTTAGCTGCAGAGCATTCAATGTGATGGTAGCATCTTTCCTTTAGATATTTCCCAGCTTTCATTTGTCCTGTACGTTCACAATGCATATCCTTATCAATAGAACTTCCTGGAATGTCACTCTGGATGACAGAACACTCCTTCTGATCTCTGCCTTGTTTAACCGTGGAAATACTCCTCCTCGGCCTACCTTCCCCAGCCCTCTCATCGGTAGCTTGCTCATGGAATTCTGAGTCTTACACATTCACAATTGTTTATCTGTCCTCGGACCACTAAGTGCCCTCAAACAAGGCCCAACATATATTCTTGGGCCCCTTATCCCTACAACTTTTTTTGTAATTAGTAACATGACAATTTATAAGTCAATAGTAAAATTTGTAGTATCCTTAACATCACTAATAAAAAAAAATGCACAACCTTTTAAAAGTATATACAATTTTATAAAAATTTGAGCCTTTAATAATTAGAAGTGGGGTGGCCTTTTTCCCTAAGGGATTTTTTTTTTTTTTTGGTGGGTGCCTTAGGCCTAGGCCTGGGGCTGGTCCTGCCTATCGAACAAAAAGTAAAGGCAACCTATTGGTTGAATTTGAAGAAATATCCTACTTGTTTGCTAGACAGTGACTCTTGCTGAAGCAAATATAGCAACTTTGAAGATATAATTTTTGCTCTTTTTTTTATTTTTTATTTTTTTTGAAACGGAACCAAATTACCATTTATATATATGTAAATGAGACAAATCAAAATACAAGCCTCTATAGTAGGGAGAGGCTTGTATAATATCCCACACCTCTAACCCTAATGATTAATGTGCAGGTCATCGGCCCATTACCATTGGGCCTAAGTGGTATGGGTTGGATAATGACTTCATAGTAGGCCCATCCCCTGATGCTCAGTAGGTTTAGCCGAGGCCCATTTAGGCCTCAGGGCCTCCCTTGCTCAGGTGCATCTTGGGATGCGTTGGTAATACCTTAGCAGACATCGCCATCGAGCAACATTCGACGTCTAACACAAGTCCCAACATAAGAATTACTGTATCCAAAGTGGGGCCGTCTTTTGTCAAGAATAATCTAAACAGGCCCCACCCACACAAGAATTGCTAAAAAAGCAATCATTGTTGGCCCACTAAAGGGAGGCTATAAATAGGAGAAAGGTAAGAGAGAAAGGGTGAATGTTCAATATGTGCATAAAACACCCTTGAACGTTTAGACCCCAATTTACAAATTATCAATTCAAGCTTATAATCAAATAATAAATATGCAGAACATGAACATAAGCTAAAACAGAATTGATAAACAATCTAAACCATAAATAATCACAACCACAGCAGTAATTAAATGGCAAAGATAAAGGGAAGAGAGATGCAAACACAAGGACAACACTCGATGTGTTATCGAAGAGGAAACCGAAGCCCTCGGCGTACAATCTCTTCGCCGTCCTCCAAGCAGTCAATAATCCACTAGAAAATGTAGTTGGGATACATGAATAGCAATAGACCCCCCAAGCCTAATCTACCCAATGTACCTATGCCCTCCAAGCTTCTTGCTTCAACAAGGTTATGCCGAACCTATGTCTTTTCTAGCTTATCGGATTCCGCTATAGCCCATAGCATCAACCAATATGTATTGGTTCCTTCCTAACTACTTCCCAAAGCACCAAAAAACCTTCTCACAGATATGGATATGGTGAGAAAATGATTTGGCTAAGAACCTCTCAAGAATGTAACAATGGAGAAGGTGAGAGTAGAGGAATTTGAAAAGTCTCTTAAGTGAAGATTGTGGATTAATCAATCTTATTTTTCTCTAGGGTTTCTCTCTCAAAATTCTCTCTAGAAGCTCTCTACATTTCATGGGTATAAAGGTCTATATATAGTGGGGTGTGTTTGGAATGCGAAGAGTCAGTTTTTCTAAAATAGAGCTAGCTGGCGGCTTGGCCTCGCGACTTGACTGAGTTGCGATCTCAAGCCGCGAGGTAACTACATTGCCAGTCTGGATTTTTTGTCTTGTAGTGCAACAGCTGGCATAACGCTTCAACTTCCCGCATGCTTGACACGTGATCTTCTTCTGGCGGCTTGCCAGTCGCGAGCTACCCGCAAGTTCTAGTCGCGAGTCCCTGCTTCTTTGCACAATGTTGAACATTTCTTCACACTCTCTCGCACACTACCCTTACATGATTCCCACCTAAATACAGGGTTACTAAATACTGAATTACAAGAAAATTTGACATGGAATAAAGCCAAAAAAATGGTTGATTAAATTCAACCTTACAATCTCCCCATTTGGCTATTCCGTGACAAAACCCTACAACAGACTCTAGACTTAATGCGTGAGTTGGGAATAGTTGAACAAAACTCACTCACACCGTACTCTAGATTCTGTGAAGCTCTTGAACCATAAGTACAAGTATCTCCTGAAACACAATAACACAATAATATCATTGTATGCAAAAAACTTGTAATGCATATGGAGCAAGCACAATGTGATCAAGCAAAAAATTGACTTAAGCAATAAAGCATGGCTTGACCAAAAACGAACAATCACTATAAATAGTGATCACAATGCTCATTCACACATGGAATGAACATCCGGACATGCGAGCTAATAAACTCATTTGCAAAGTATCATTTGCATGTTCAACACTCAACCAATGCAACAACTCTAGGTAATTGCATTAAGGATAAAAATCCAACAAATGGCACAAAAGTGATGCAGAAATACTTAAGCTACAAAGCATGGGTATAAAAACCTAAAAGCTTACAAAAGCAAACGGTTACAAATGTGCCATACAAACTACATAAACTGAATAACATCTTAATATATACTAGAACCAAGAGCTTTCAAAAAGAATAGATCCATGAGTTTACCAAAACATTAACCATAAAGTATCAAATCCATAATAAAAGCAAAACATTATCCAAAACATAATACCATAAACAAAAACAAAGTAAACAAGATAAACACTGTTTTTGACTGCTCCCCCTCAAACTAGCACTCCCCCTCAAGAGCTGCTTCTCAAAAATTCTCTCTCTTTTTGACCGGAATGACCAAAGGGTCACTGCTGGGTGTTAATGCTATCAAACTTGGCTGAAAGTGTGTTAAGCTGATCCTGAATTGCTGCCATTCTGTCAGTATGCTCATTCTGGATCTCTCTAAGTCCATCAATCCTTTCTAGGATGATTTGAAAAGCATCTGAAGGTACAGCTGATGAGGTTGAAGCCTTGCTCATCTTGCCTCTGCTTCTAGGTGTGGATGTCTGTCTTGCAGCCTCTGCTTCAGTTTCCATTGGATCACCTTCTCCTTGGTCACCCTCCTCTTCATCACCTAGAAGACGAACCTTGTGATGGTTTGTTTGTTAATGGCTGAGAGTGGAGTCATGTGACTGATATCTTGAGGGATTGCAACACCTTTTGCTCTGAAAAGCCTCATGAAAAGGCTAGGAAAGATCAGCTTAGGCCTAGAGGTGGTTCTAGTCTCATCCACAATTGTGTCAAATATGTGTGAGCTGATGTTAATGAAGGTTTTCTCCTTGAGCTCCATGAGGAAGATAACTCTAGCATTGTTAATTGTAGTCAACTTCCTTACTGGATACAGATTGAACATCATGATGGTGGTCAGACACCTCATGTCAGCAGGGAAGGCATTAGTGTTGAGACATCTCCCCTCTCTTTGTCCACCAATGCGATTCTGGACAGTTTCTATAGATAGCATCCTGTCCTTGTAATTTGTGAATTCATAATCCTTTAAACCCTCAAGTCCTAGTACTCCATCAATATCATGTGCATCTAGGGTGAACTCACATCCTCTGATCTAGCAATTTAGCTCATCCTCTTTTATGATAGCATTTGCATATAATTCTCTTATTAAAGGCTCACAAACTGGAGGTAGGTCACTCAACAACTTATCCCATCCTCTTCCCTCAAAACTTTTTGGAATGAAGGTGTCCTTCAAGTCCCCTAAGTCTACAAACCTTTCCTGTACAATGGTTCCCTTCAAGAAAGAATCTCTGTATCTTTCAAAGTGTTGAACAGACCTAAACAGGTTATGGTCCATTTTCAGCCTTTTGTCAACCTTCTTAGTAGGAGTCTTCTTCTTTGTAGGTGTGGGAGCCATCTGTAAACAAGCAAAAGAGGCCACAATAACAAAGCATAACAGATAGACACTCAACACATTAGAACCAGATTAGAAACACATTGAGGAGCAGAGATTAATATAACATGCCATAGTATAGAGGATTTAACAACAATTACCCAAAAACACAATGTGATAGTGTGCACGAGCATAACAAGATCACCAAAAGACCTAATACTTAACATAGATGAAGATGTGCAACAAGCAATCTATGAACCAAATGTAGCAAGTAACCAACTTTAACAATCTCTGAACACTTAAGCATATGTCTACTAAACATTACACAATGGTTATGATATGAATGCTGAGTCCAGAAAAACAAAGGAACACAATACAAAATAGCAAATATGGGAAAATCCATATCAAACATCAGATTGTTAAATGCAACAAATCCCATTCAAACAAACCCAACAAAATATCCTCAAACCATATCCGAATCCACTCAAATCTCAAAACAACAACACAACTCACAGATTCAAGAGAATAATGCTCAAATCATGAAGAATGAAGTGAAAAAGAGAAAACCCATACCTTTGTCTTGAAGATTGGAGTAGAAAAGGTGCAAAAATGGAGGATTTTTGAAGAATGACACGGTGAGTTTAAGAGAGTAGAAATGAGGAAGACAATGAACAGTCACAAAAGATCGAGGGAAAAAACTGAAAAGTTTTAAAAATTGTCTTTAAAATGCAAAACACGCGTTTTTCGCGACTGAGTCAAGTCGCGTGTAAGTCGCCAAGTCCAACTGCCAAAACACTTCAGACCAAAAATATGAAAAAAATTTTAAGTGTTTTTCGCGACTGGAAGGTCTACCCGCAAGAGAGTCGCTAGGTGAGCCACGAAAATCTCTGTGTATCCCTCGTGACTGAACCTTTCACCCACAAACAAGTCGCGGCACAAGAATCATAAAAGTTCAGAATTTGAAAATATTCTAAGTATTTTTCGCGACTAGAACATTGACCCGCCAAAGAGTCGCGAAAAATCTCTGTGTGGGCTCGCAACTGAGGCATGTGGTTGGATCAACCCGCGACTGAGTCGCTAAAACAGGGCAATACTGTTTTTGAAATTTTGTAAAAACAAAATACTTTCCAAAGACAAACAAAAACTCAAAAATCTTCTTGTGTTTGATTAACAAAGATTGAGCATGTGAAAATACATTTAATCAAGTACAATCACACAAATGAATATGACATTCATTGATCATAGACATGTGTGATGTGTAAGGGTATTAACAATGAGATAGTCCTTAGTCTAATGTGAAGCTTCAATGATCAATTCAAACAAGTCATACACAACTAGCACTAGATAATGTGACCCATCTCAATTATAGAAATATGCATATATGACCTCTCACATAACTTGATAACATAACTTTGAAGCTTTTCATTTGGCTTTATATACATCATATCATTTGATCTTTTTGAATTCATACATCTCATTGTGAGATCGATGCCTAAAATTTTTTATATTTCAATTGATGAGTTAGCCTTTGGCTTTTTGGGCATCATACATTTATATTTTTGGTCGCTTTCCCTTTTTCCTAGTCAAATACTAGTATATGCGACAGGCTTTTGTAGCTCAATATCTCTTTTCATTTGGAGATTTACATTTGGCGAGCTCATTAAGCAAAACAATAAAATAAAGAATGGGAAGATATATAGGCATAAGTCTATGCATGTCTCAAGATCAACAAAACCATTCACTAATTATTCATGACAAGGATGAAAATCTATTTACAACAATCACAGAGATTTCAAAATTTCTCCCACAATGATATGAGTGCATAAGAAACAAGCTAAGCTCGAAAATGCACAAAACCATTAGTACAAAGGTACAAGGCAAAACATGCTTTGAGACAAAACTCAACAAAGTCGATCAAACTTTTTGGATTTTCTACTTTTTATGTGTTTTTGGATTTTTGACACACATGCAAGAAAAGATTGATAAAAAACAACAATGGAAAAACATTTGAAACAAAAAACAAACAAACAGACAATATTTCAACTCAAAACACATAAGAAGCACACAACCAAGTATATTCACAAAACATGAGAAGAATTAATGCATGGACATGTTGTAATGCTTATGCATGAGTACCCTTCTTCACCCACACGTTACGTGTATTTGGGGTGATATCCTTGAAGGATTGGGTATGAGAGTTAGGACTTTCAAACCTTCTTGTAAAGCTTTCCAAGCAAGTGGTGAAGGCACCAATCATCTTCATCACATCCATCATGCCTGGATCACTGTTTTGACTTCTTGGTTGCTCACCACCCCAAGACCTCTTCTCATTTCTTCTTCCTCATGATCGAGGAGCGCTTGCATTGTTCAATACTCTCAGCTTATGGCAGTTGGGTTTGGTATGTCCTTGCAATCCGTAATGGTGACAAAAATGATTCGTTCTAGGACCCCATTGTGATCTTGGAAGTGATCTTCCTCTAGATTCAAATCTGGCTTCTAATTGATTACCGGACTTATTTAACACCCGTTGATCAGCCACCTTCTTCTTCTTTTCAACCTTAACTTTCTCAGGAATAGACTCTTCTACAATCGGCTCTTTGGCCTTCACAAACTTCACTTCTTTGGTGACATTGGCCGATGAGCTACTCCTTCCGGTATATCCCAACTCAGACTTGTCTGAGAAATATTTTTGAGATGAAATAACATCTTCTAGCTTCTTGGAGGAGACCCTTTCTATCTTGGCATGTGCTTGCACTACCTCTTGCTCAAGAAATCTCACTTTTGTGCAAGCTTCTAATAGCTCACCATTTAGTGTCTTAATCTTAAATTTTGCCTCCTTATATCTGACCAGGAGACTTCTGTAGTCCTCCTCAGCTTTCTTCATCTTCTTCACAGCCACCTTCGCCACCCTTGCATACTCTCCCGATTTCTCAAGAAGTACGGTGTAATTCTCTTGAAGATTAGCTGTATCTTCATCCTCTTCAACATCCAATTCTTCAACAATCCCAATGGATACTTCATCACTGTGTTCTCCAAGTTCTTGTACAAGTTGATTCAAGTCCTCTGAGGACTCAACATGTTCAACAGCCATAAATGCGGAGTAATTACCTTCTCTGTCACAGCTTTCCCCATAATCGGAATTGCACGAATTCGAGTCACTGAGAGTAGTGGCATAGACCTTCCCCTTGGATTTCAAATAATTGGGACATTCTTTCTTGAAATGTCTATGTCCATTACACTCGAAGCACGTGATTTCTTATGAAGATTGGGATTCTCTACCATCTTTCCTTCTGAATTCCCTTTTCTCCTTCTTGGAACTCTGAAATTTCACTTTGTCACCAGATTTCCCACTGTTCTTGAGTTTTAAGAACTTCCGAAAATTTTTCACAAGGTACGCTACATCTTTATCTACAGCATCTTCATCCGAAGAGTTATGGGATACTACCTTCTCATCAATTGTCTTAAAAGCAAGAGATTTGCTCTTCTTCTGTGTGGGCAATGATAATTCATATGTCTGCAGTGAACCAATCAACTCTTGAACTTTGATGTCGTCAAGATCTTTGCTCTCTTCAATAGCCGTCACTTTAGCACGGAAGCTTTCTGGCAGTGACCAAAAGATCTTCCTTACTATTTTAGAATCCTCGGTCTTTTCCCCCAAATTGAATTTGCCGACGATCACCTCATTTAGCTTACTATAAAAAGAGTCAAAGGACTCATCCTCACTCATTTTTAGCTCCTCAAAGCGTGTGGTCAACATCTGTAACTTGGTGTCTTTCACTTTCTTTGTTCCTTCATAAGTTGTCTCCTAAATCTGCCATGCTTTCTTAGCAATAGTGATATGTGAAATTCTGTGAAATTCTTCTGGAGAGACACCACAGAAAATAGCATTCAAGACTTTACTATTTACATTAGCCGACTGCAAGAGTTGCCTTATCCCAAGTGGATTTAGCAGCCTCCGGCCTAGTCCAACCAACTTCAACTGCATCCCACATAGCATCATCAATAGAACACAAAAACGCCCTCATTCGGACTTTCCAAAAAGCATAATTATTACCATAAAAAAATGGTGAAACATTTAGAGATTGAGACCTATCCATCTTAATATGGGGTTAGGGATCGCACTAAGGTAATAAAACCACAAAGAGTGCACCCGCTATGATACAAATTGAATGTTCAATATGTGTATAAAACACTCTTGAACGTTTAGACCCCAATTTATAAATTATCAATTTAAGCTTATAATCAAACAATAAATGTATGAAACATGAACATAAGCTAAAACAAAATTGATAAACAATCTAAACCATAAATAATCACAACCATAATAGTAATTAAATGGCAAAGATAAAGGGAAGATAGATGCAAACACAAGGACAACACTCGATGTATTATTGAAGAGGAAACCAAAGCTCTCGGCGTAAAACCTCTCCGCCACCCTCCAAGTGGTCAATAATCCACTTAAAAATGTAGTTGGGATACATGAACAACAATAGACCCTCCAAGCCTAATCTACGCAATGTACCTAAGCTCTCCAAGCTTCTTGCTCCAATGAGGTTACGCCAAACCTATGTCTTTTCTAGCTTATTGGATTCTACTATAGCCCATAGCATCAACCAATATGAATTGGTCCCTTCCTAACTGCTTCCCAAAGCACCAAAAAGCTTTCTCAGAGATATGGGTATGGTGAGAAAAGGATTTGGCTAAGAACCTTTCAAGAATGTAACAATGGAAAGGGTGAGAGTAAAGGAATTTGAAGAGCCTCTTAGGTGAAGATTGTGGATGAATCAATCTTGTTTTTCTCTAGGGTTTCTCTCTCAAAATTCTCTCTGGAAGTTCTCTACATTTCGTGAGTATAAGGGTCTATATATAGTGGTGTGTGTTTGGAATGCGAAGAGTCAGTTTTTCTAAAACAGAGCTGGCTGGCGGCTTAGCCTCACAACTTGACTGAGTCACGAGTTCAAGCCGCGAGGTAACTGCATTGCTAGTCTAGATTTTTTGTCCTGTAGTGCAATAGCTGGCATAATGTTTCAGCTTCCCGCATGCTTGACAAGTGAACTTCTTCTGGCTGCTTGCCAGTCGCGAGCCACCCGCAAGTTCCAGTCATGAGTCCCTGCTTCTTTGCACAATGTTGAACATTTCCTCACACTCTCTCACACACTACCCTTACATGATTCCCACCTAAATACAGGGTTACTAAATGCTGAATTACAAGCAAATTTGAAACAGAATAAAGCCAACAAAATAGTTGATTAAATTCAACCTTACATAGGGGTTAGACAGTAGGGAGAAAAAATCAAAGAACAAGGAAAAAAGGGAAATCGACTTAAGTGCAAGACTATTTAGTTAGCTTAGTCAGAGATCTTCCCAGCTTTAACTCTCATCCTAAAGAACTTCCTGTTGTAGGACATCCATAAACCCACCATAATAAGTAAATTGTGAGCTCAACCATATCGCCGGCCCATTGACCGAGTACAGCGCCCACAAAATTAAGTATGCTTACATTATCTCATTAATGATCATCATATAATATCTTACGTAAATGAATATTAAGATAAAAGAAGAAGTTTAATTAATTAAATAATGTGGAATGTAAGTATGAGTGTCGTTGCATGAAATTTCAATAGGCATGGACTTAGTACTATTAGGAAGAAACTTGATGAGCACTTTGCAAATAAAGTCTAAAGTATCCAGCCCTTGACACCTCTTGCTTCCTATTACAACACCACTAGCCTTCCCTCACACCACCTCCTACTTCCCCATGCATAAAGGCTTCCACTACATGACACCTCTACCTAGCTTGCTTCAATCTACTTTGTCGTGCAATTATGTTGTTTCAGCTACCAAAATGATTCCTTTGCTACCCATTTCGATCAGAAAATTTGAAGAGAGAGAGATAGAGGGAACTCTTGTGAGATAAGCCTAAAGAAAATGAGCCACTTTGATATTCAATCCAAGTCCAAACCAGTTCTAATATCAGTTTGTGTAAGCAATACTTCCATGGAATTGTTAGCCTTGGCTGTCTTGTAATGTGATTCAATTTCATTCAATATTTGAATATCCTATTAGTATTCCTTGATTTAAGTAGCTGCAACTTCAATTGCTAAAGGCATAATGTAAGATTGGACATTTCATGCATCAAAACCGTAAACCTATTTTGAATTGGATTATAGTTCATATTTGATCCTTTGGTAGGGATTTATGTTAACATTCTATCCTTTCCAGCCATGTTGTTTGAGTTTTATAGCTATTTCAAGACCTCTTTCAATGATTTTCAATTCAATCAATTGATCTTTTAATCACATTTCATTGATTTCACATGTAATTGACATATTGTGACATTGATGATCTTTCTATGCTCTTTTGGATATGCATCTTATTTCTAGGCTTGGAACAAAACCTAAAGGTCATAGTAATGAACATAAAGAGGTTGACAATAACGAATAAAGAACTACAGAGAGTAATATAAATGGAGTCAATAGCTTTTATGATATATGTACACGATATCAGAAAAGTAGAATTTATTTGTGAAGGTACATAGTTAAGTAGTCATAATAATATGGTTCTGGAACTTATAAGATTTAGTTTTGAAGAGTGTGAAATTAATTTGCATGTGCTGGTTGATGCTAAAGTCTTTGTCTTAAGTTTAAAGTTTAACCCCAAATGACTATACGAAATTGTATTTGCAATGATTGAGTTCTATGCTGCCTTATGGCTGCCCATCCCTTAAAGTTAATTAAGAATGTTAATGCAAGTAAGAAAATCAAAGAATAACTTGTTAATACTCTGCCATTTGGTTATTTAGAAAATGTCATTTCGGAACAATGCATTTGGTAGACAAGCTGTAAAACCTAATGAATTATTAAACCCTTGCATTTGAATTGAAGATGTTTTCTTCATTATATGATTGGAATATAATCGGGAATATAATGATTTCTCCTTGGTTATGTGAATCATGTTGTTTGATATATGTATCTTGTGTTTGGGGAACCTCTTTGAGGTGGAATTAGTGTTAACTTGATTTTTGAGAGTTAGGTTTTAAGATGTATTTATAAGTCGATGCTTAAGCTAGAATTGATATTAATAAGTTTTGATATTTGGTTTAGGTGTTGTAAGCACTCAAGTCTAAGCTCCTTCGACTCTAGGCTCTTGGTTTCTTTGCTTTCAGGTAAGGGATAAGTTATATAGGCATTTGGTAAGTCATGAGGTTATTTTAAAGTGTATTACACATTAAAATGTTTTTTATTAGAGATATGGTAAATAATCATGTTTCAGACAAAGATATGTTTGTGAGCTTTTGAAACCTTATGTATATGATTTAAGCATATTGAGGCTATTGCTAATTCCACGAACATGATGTTTAAAGAAAATAATGGAAATGCTATTATTATGAAATGTTATGCAACTATGAATTTCAGTATGATGTATAAGTATGAAATGTTTTCGGATTATGTCCTTTGGTGATCTAAACTCGGCTAGTAGTGGTTAAATTACTGGCTTTCCATGGAAAATGTTATCTGTTCGGCCATTAAAAGTGGTGAGGACTCTGCTATACCCGCCCTTGTTGGGAACGGCCAACTTATGGAGGATGCCAATCAAGCCCCATGGTTGATGATCTGTGTTATGATATGATCCCGAGAATCCTTGGCATTGTGGGGAATGCTGGATTTCTAGAACAGTGTGCTGGAAGCCTCCCAAATCTGTACAGACTTATTAGATATAGACTAACCAATATGTTATTTATGAACAGCTATATTATTTTATAATCATGAGAGAATGATTTTGTTGAAATGCATTATGAAAAATTAAAAGCTCTCATGAAAAGAAGAAGTTTCCGATGAAAAGAAAAGATGTTATTTAAAGATAAAAATTTATGAAGTTCTGTTGTTATTTAAAGATAAAAGTTTCTAAAGTTTTGTTGTTCTTTAAAGATAAAGCTTCTGATGAAAGCTTATGTTAAAAGTTATCAAATATCTATTCATTATGAAATGTTAAGTTTTGTATATGAAAGTTATAATATTTTATGAGAAGAAATTTATGAAGAAAAGCTTTGCTGTTCTATAAAGATGATGTTTTGATTTAAGTAAAAGCTACAAATTATTTGATTTCAGTAAATCATGAAATTATCAAGTTTTAAGACTATGAAGGAAATGATTATTTTATAATAAAAATACATATATGATTTTAAACAGTCAATATTATGTTTGGTGACTTTGTAAGAAATGAAAGAAATTTAGTCTGAAAGGTTTTGTAATATTATTCTGATAGGTAAAAAGAGAACAATTATTTTCCTAAGAAAAGTGTATAATTTATTATTATGAATAGTATAAAATACTATGCATGAAAAGATTTTCTCCTATCTGAATATTTATAAAATGAAATGATTTGATATGCATGCATTCTTATTAAATTCTCGTGTAACTTACCCTTACTGAGTTGTGTAGCTCATCCCTTCACTCTTTCAATCAACAGGTTTTATTCAAGAAGAGAGAGAGCCTTAGTCGAGTTTTGGGAGGAGCTAGTTTTAGTTTTAAAAGTATAGATCCTTATTTAGCAATTTGATGTTTAGCTCTATAGTATTGTGTATTTTAGGATCTTCTGATTGGAGTTGTATATTTTAGTGTAATTAGAGATGTATTACGTGAAAGTGTGGAAATTGAATGACTGGTAAATTATGTTATTCCTTGAGTACAGTGTAGATGCTTTGAATATTAAGTGAAAATTTTATATCAACAAATAAGAATGAAAAGAAAGAGGAAAGTTTTTGTTTAAAAATTTAGTTGGTTCTTCTTAATATCATATTCAAGCTTGATATTAACATGCCAGTCATGGTCACAAATCCGGGTATTGGGTTTGGGTCATGACATAATATGTTGTATAAGTATTATAGTATAATTGTTATAGAACTTTAATTCTAATGAATTCATCATAAAAAGCAACAATTATAAATTGTACACACACATTCATTATAATTAATCAATTGAAGTAATGAGAAATAAAAAATAAAAATAAAAACTTTGGAGGAATATTATAGAATAAAAGTTGATATAAAATTTGTCTTTCTCTTTCTCTTTAATTCTAAAACAAAATATACATCTTAAACACCCACAATCAATCACATCATTTATAAAACCCATAAATCCACAATGTTCAACCTTAACATCAAAATAGTAATTGTCATTGTACTCAATATAAAATGCAAACCCCCTTTCCTTGGTTGTAGCCAACTCATATGGGGTAGGATTAGATGAAACAATAATGTGAGAGCTCGAAAGATTAAAGGTAAATGACATCATTTTTGGTTTGTGTGCATATGACATGGGATGGTGTGAAGGGTTACGGGTAGGTATATATAAAGGGATAGAAATGCAAAAGGTGAAAATGGTGAATTAAAATACAAAGTGGTTTGTAGTATGTGTGAGGGATGAAAAGTCTTAAAATATTAAACCAAAGGATACAGAGAATATTTATTTTTTAATTAAAAAATTCTTAAAATATTGAACCAAATGAAACAAAAAGTTAATATTTAATTTGTTCTTATCTTGAGAATATTTCAATTTTCTTTGCATAAAAAATGCCACTTGGTAGAATTTCGTATTCTCCCACATGAGGTCTCTTCTTTTAGGGTGACAAGTTTGATGGAGAAATGATGGTTGTAATCATCTACTAATATTTTGTTATTAAAAAAAAAATTGTTCTCATTTTTGGCCAGTTCCTATTTGATAGCACTTTCACCACATTCATCGCCCTTGCCTATGAAACATGTAAATGTTATATGTGTGCCCCCACAACTAGATGTGACTCCACTTTTCTTCCCTTTTGGTGTCAGTTCCTCTTGATCCTTTCTTTGAGTTGACTACACAGTCGATATCCTATGGTTTGCATTATAGGGTCAAGCTGCAAATAATTTCATTTACTTTGTTGAAAATGCACTGATAACAACCCCCAACCAAAAAAAAAAAAAAAAACGAAAAAGATACATTTGCTTCATCTGTATTAGTCTTGTCCAAGTACTCTATATTCCTATACCCCATTACAGAATAATTCACCACATGAACTATGCATCAGTTAATTTCAAATTTGCTATAGATTTTATGTTACATAACACAACCTTCAAACTAAAATTATTTTAGTTGAGTTACACTAAGTATCAAATCTTTTCGGGATCAGTTTCACGACTAAAATCTTGATAATCTATGGGTAGAGCCTTCACATAATAACAAGACCACCCAAGATGCCCCTCTCATCTGAATTCCTTAATACTTTTACATTTCATTCATGTTCCATAAAGATTCTGCCATGTTGTCAGAAAGCCAATCACCATCAGCCGTATGGCAATCCAAAAGAGAGTTCTCATAGGCGCCAATTGCTGAGATAGGGTCCAGGTTGAGAGCCTCCATGTTATAGATACTGCTATCCACAAAGTGACAATCAGTATTGTAGACTGTATTGCCGAAAGCATGGAAAGGACCAGCTGGGTGTTCAGGAACTTGTGGCAGTTCAGAGATTTTTAAGGAATCTGAGGAATGAATACTTGGGCTTGTGATAGAACTTGAATTTTCAGTGGGATAACTTTCAAAGTGTAACAGATTTCTTGGTGGAATAGGAGAGGGTGAAAGGGAAGAGGCTATTGGATTGGGTGATAGAGGAGCTGAAGAACCCTGGGCATTCATGGTTGTCAATGAACAATTAGAGGTAGAAATAGGGGAAGAAGTTTGCTCCATCTTCTGAAGCAGTCTTGGCATCCAGAAACACCTAACTGCTTCAAGAAACGTCCTGCTATTAGACTCGATATTAAGCTGGCGAGCCTGTTTTTGCACCCTTGTTCTCCAATAATTCTTGATTTCGTTATCTGTCCTTCCTGGTAGATGTTGTGCAATTTTTGACCATCTAGAGTTTTCAAATCAACAAGTATAGAGAAAAATGCCAAAGTTAATTAATGAATTAGCAAAATCTGTAAACTAAAAACAGTAGCACAAATGAACCAAACTCTATGCAGTGCAAAGTACAATTTTAGTCCTGAGTACTACTTGGGCTTATGATAGAGCCGAAATTCACCTGTTACCCCACTTGGAATGGAGTTCAAGGATCAATAGCTGTTCCTGTGGAGTAAGATTCCCGCGCTTAATATCGGGTTTTAAATAATTCAGCCATCTCAGTCTACAACTTTTTCCAGTTCTTTTCAGTCCTGAAGAAGTGGAAGAGGAACCAAAAAAAAAAAAAAAAAGATGAATCATTTTAATCAAAGAAAACAAGAAGCTATCTTGGGTGTTATGGAATGGTTCTTTACCTGCAAATTTAGCTAGTAGGTTCCAACGACCTTCTCCATGACAAGCAATGTAATGGATGAGCATACTGTCTTCTTCAAGAGTCCATGGACCTCTTCTGAGGTCCGCATCTTCATTAGAATTGCAAACCTTCTTTGTAACATTAGGCATAGCTGCTTCTCCTTGTGAGTGTTTCTGTGTGCGAAGTTTCTATTGTTTGTTTAGGCTTGAGCAGTGAAAGTGAAAGTACAAGAAGCCACAGATTTATAGAATTATAGAATCCAACAGGCTTAAGTCTACACCTTGGAATTTAGAAAAGTAATCCCCAATTAGAGTTTCTCACTTTCTCCACATGTTCTTGCCTTTCCCTAAAAAGGCCCTCACGGAACATTTTGAGATGGGTTGGTCATACCTTATGCAATGGACCATGGTTCTATTAATTAGCTCGCGGGTGGCCAAGCTAGAGTTGGCTGACTCTATGATGGGTCCTACCTAGGTCATCTTAGGTCATGCAACATTTTTACATAGAGACCAGAGTCACCATACCATTTCTTGCACCATAAATAATCAAGAATGAAGCGAGACTAGGGATGACTATGAGGTGGGTATGGGTTGGGTCACTTGCCCTCATCTCAACTACACCCGCTTGGGGAAAAGATTTTTCCCTTGACCTCAACCCGTTTCTTCTATGAGTACTCGCCTCAACCTAAGGCAGATCTACCAATGATTCCCAAAATCATGCCACTGACACCACAAATTATTTGGACAGAACCATACCATCCAGTAGCGAAGAGAGTGTGGCTCGAGAGCAAGTGCGTCGGATGCAACAAGCCGAGGAAGAAAGCCATGAGGGAGTCGGCAATCTCCTTGACTTAGGAGGCATCGATGTGGAGGAGGCCAAGATCGGCAGACAGGGGCGGCTTGATGCATTTAGGGGCCTAAGGCGAAAACTGAAATGTAGGTCTTATATATATTTAAATATAACTTAAAAAAATTAAATATTACTTAAACTCTATTATCTTATTTTAGATGCAAAATTATTACTTATTAACATAAACCTAGTTAAATTTTTTTTTTTTTTTTTTTTAGAAAGACTATAGGCACAAAAAATTTGACAAAACTTTTTACAATATTGATGTGGTAAATTGATAATGGTAAGTAAAAGAGTGGTGTTAGTAATGGATCTAAGCAAGAATTAATAAAAGTTTGCCTACTTAACTACTGTGAAAAATTTTGTGAATTTTTTTGTGTATTTTTTTTTTTTTGAGAAGTGTTATATTCACAATATTTTTCACAATAAATCTTAGGTGTTAAATTGTTACTGGTTCAAATTTGAACCTACGACTGAAATTATTTTTTTGCCATCAATAATAGCTTATAACAACCTTCTACTTGGGATTTGTTGTAAAAGTGCTGTGAAAAATGTTGTGAACGTCATGAAGAAGTCGGCAATCTCCTTGACTTAGGAGGCATCGACGTGGAGGAGGCCAAGATCGGCAAACAGGGGCGGCTTGATGCATTTAGGGGCTTAAGTAAAAAACTGAAATTGAGGTCTTTTATATATTTTAATATAACTTTAAAAAATAAAATATTACTTAAACTCTATTATCTTATTTTAGATGCAAAATTATTACTAATTAACATAAACCAGGTTGAATTTTGTTTTTTTTAGAAAGTCTATAGACACAAAAAATTTGACAAAACTTTTCACACTTGTTGATGTAGTAGATTGATAATGGTAAGTAAAAGAGTGGCGTTATTAATGGACCTAGGTGAGAATTAATCAAAGTTTGCCAACTTAACTACTGTGAAAAATTTTGTGAATTTTTTTGTGTTTTTTTTTTTTTTTTGAGAAGTGTTATATATTCACAATATATTTTACAACAAATTTTAGGTGTTAAGTTGTTACTGGTTCAAATTTGAGCCTACCACTGATTTTTTTTTTTTTTTTTTTTGCCATTAATAATAGCTTGTAACAACCTTCTACTTGGGATTTGTTGTAAAAGTATTGTGAAAAATATTGTGAACGTAGCATTTCTCTCTCTCTCTCTCTCTCTCTCTCTCTCTCTCTCTTCTTGTTTTTCATTTAATAAAAAAATATTATTTTATTTATTGGCTAATATTTGGGCTTAATTAAATTAAAAATTGGTTTTATTTTTTTTTATTTTTTTCTACTTAGGGCCTTAAGTGATCGTATCAATGGCTTATATAGTGGAGCCAGCATTGTCGGCAAAGTTAACAAAACCAACAATAACAACAATAACTAAGCCTTAGGGTCTATTTGGGATCCCCTTATTTTGCTGAAACTGAAAACTTTTTGCTGAAAGTACTGTAGATAAAGATAAAAGTCAGCTGAAATAGTACATGACCCATGAATAGTACTAAAAAGTGCAGTGAAGTCATAAATAGTAGCAAAAATAATCTGAATAGTAAAATAAGCTAGTTTTTTTAATTTTTACCAAACACACACGTAGTCTCTAAGTTTTGGAGTTGGTGAAAGTAGCAACATTTTTCTTTAATTTTCTCAACATATATATTTTCTTTTATAAAAAATCTTAATATAAAAATTGGTGAGAAGTATCTTTAGAACCCGTTGTTTGTTTTTAACACAATTTAGCCAACTTATGGCCAGTTACCACCAACCCCAAAGAAAAACCCAATACTAGAATTGAAATGGACAATTGAAATAGACCTCTATTTCTAGTTCCTATCTACATTAGAACTTACAACTATGACCCACAGTTCCAAGCACTCTTGGACTCTTAATATGGATCTCTCTTCACAAACTGTCTGTGATCTCAAGAATTGCCTCAAAAATTTCTTCACAGCAACTAACTGTGGTGGCTCTATGGCTTCAACAAATGGTCATCAATCTGCATTTATTCTTTGTGATCTTCAGTGTATGGTGATACTAAGGGAACTAAGTTTTTGGACTCTAGATACACGACACAAGCTTTCTCTCATCTATTTGAGTCAGCTATAATTGGCCCTTATATACCTTTCCACGTAGGGCTCGAATTTCTACTTGGTAGTTGACTTAATGGGCCTTTAAGATAATAAAGATATCTGATTCTTGATCAATTGAGATTCAATCGAGAGTCGATTGAAAAATATATCTCGATTGATCGAGAGTCGATTAAGATCTGTTGAGATTCCATAATGTTCAACGACTTGACCTAATTCTTGGTTTCTTTACTAACACTTGAGTTTTTGACATTGCAACATAAATAATCATTACATTATCATGAATTTGCCAACACTAATCTAACAGTTGGGTTCAGGTTGGAGATTAATGCCCACACTTGACCTGTGCCATTTCAATTATGAGGGAAAAAACCCACATCTACCCGAATCCCTCAGCACAAGAAGTTAAAAAATAAATAAATAAAGTTTAGAACCACAAAATTTTTCACAACTATAGAGTAGTAGAGTGTGATTAGTGACGAAAAAATGACAGGGCCATGTGTAAGTAATGGTTAACCACTTACAGTCTACCACATCAAATTTGTGAAAAATAAATTGTGAAATAATTTATGGTTCTAAAACTACTACAAGTAAAACATGTTATGTACCATCGAATCTTGTTGAAGTCAGGTACCCACAGATAAGTTGATTATGGCCATGGCCATCCCTAAGTAAGATAGAAGGGCTACCTAAGCCATTAATCCTCAATCAACAATAGATCATATCACAAGGCCATACTCATCTTATTGTCTTTGAAGTGGGTCCGCAATGAACTTCTTGCTCCCCAACAAAAGGGTCTACCATGAAATAGTGGGTAACATTTTTATCAATTATCTATAATTCATTTACTGACCGTGTATGTATATATATTTGAGGAATGAGGGAGAAAACTGAGAAAAGCCTTAAGAAGAGGAAGAAAGATGAGACCTGGGTCTTGAAAATGAAAGGTGAGTGTTTCTTACGGGGAATGATTACTTCAATTGTTTTTTTTCTTCTAGATCTTAGTAAGAAGCGTGATTGACTGGACAAAACATATTGTTTGAAAAACTACACAACTAAACGTGGAATAATAGTATATGTTAAGTAGGGCGGCATTGAAGCACGTTGCTAATTTTCATTATATAGTAAACAGTGTGATTGGTAGACTAAAGATGCCAGCCCCAACCCCAACCCCAACCACAGTAAACAGTGTTTTTCCCTATGTAATTTTTGTTTCTCCAGCACCACCAAAGGGAGAGACAAAGAAGACTCCACAAGGATCACAGAATCCATCCATTTGAAATAAACAAATACATGAAGAAAGGTCAAAGAGAGTGCAGCTAAATTTGAATTTTTAACTACTCACTTTTATTTTTTGTCAATATAATATAAGCTACAATGAGATGTAGAATGTAGGTAAACAGGTAGACCAATACTACTTTTTCTTTTATAACTTACAGCTATATGCTTCTCATAAATGTTAAACTAGTAAGACTCGGAATAACATTCTTTCTAACATTTTTTACAACTATTGGCATGTTCTATTGTGAATAGAGGAATAGAATACAATAAATAATCATCACTGACATCGTTTTTATTATATACCAATTACAATAAATCATATAAAAAATTGTGAACTAAGTACGAAAAACGTTGTCTCTAAAATTATTGAAGTTAAACTTAGGGGCAGAAGAGTTCAAGGATAAGGGAGCTTTGTACGTTGGAGAAGATGGTGGGGTTGAGAGGCTTAAAGATATGAATTGATAGGTAAGAGGATCAATTATTGAAGGTTATAGATGGGTTTGTACTGGGGTGAAGAGAGTTGATTTCCGTGACGATAAGAGTTTGTCCATATTGAGTAAATAGCTCTATGAGTGGAGAGATGCCTTTGTCACTCAAAACTCAAAAGGCATCCTTTTTGTACGTGAAAGCTAAGATTGCTCATCATGTAAATTGGTTTTACTTTAGTGTAAAATGTAAATACCTATTCATAAGATACATTCCTATAATAATTGTGACTAGAATGACGTGAACATGACAAAAATGTCATGATATATATCAGTGCACGCGTGTTTATGTGGTGGTGGTAAACTGTCTCTGATCAATTGAGCCTACAAACATTTATTTGGAGAGACAAAGAGAGATGGATAGGGTAGGAGCATGGATGATGATGCATGAATACTTTGTTTGATGTACGTTTGCTTTACATTTTACAACTAAGAACTTAATAATAACCTATATTAATGCGCATGGATTACACAATGCAAAATATATATTATAATTGTGTCATAAAAGTACAGTATGAGTGGCCTAAACTAAACACTGATAAAGAGGCATCTTGTTCTTGTAAGCTTTGAAGCACAATTGCATAGCTACTTCATTGATAGTTTGATTCTAGTCTTGGAGAATCATTGACTCCATGAGAATTACTGCACTTGTTCGTTGTTCCTTCACATGATTTCGCATAAAGGATACCTGATAGTTACTGACTTAAGTGCTTGAAAAAGCAAAAACAGAATATCTCACTTCTTTCTATAAAATTAAAACAATAATTGTTGTTTATGTCACTTTTCCCCCCTCTCTTTCTCTCAAATGTTCTTTAGGAAGTGTATAGGAAAGTGGCCTTCAGAATCTTGGGAAAGAAATAGGAAAATGTGATTCGAATGGAGCAGCTTTCTATTTGTTTTGGCATGGTTTAGCATGCTTAGTGCTTACCCAACCAAAAAAGAAAAAAGAAAAAAGGTTTTACATTTTTTTTTTTTTTTTTGAACGATAACATTTTGGTTCTACAATATTAAAGTTTACTAGTAAGTTTCTCATACTGTGATGTACGAATAATTTTGTAATATTTTATATAAAATGGTTTTGAAGAATATTGTACATATATTATAAAGAAAAAGTAAACTAAAGTAGAGTAAAGAAATATTTTCATTTTGAGATATTAAAAATTAGTTTTATAGTTTCACTACATATTTGTCGCCTTCTCAAGGTAAGATTAATTTTTTTTTTTTAAATCATAAAACCAAAAATAAATGCAAAAAAGTAACAAAACTATGAAAATCAACTAATTTGTTCACAAATTACATACTATAAAATGAAAGTATGCCTAACTCTCTCACTGTCTTCCACTCATTGATAGTGCGACACTAAGACATAGTATGAACAAGCGCGTATGCATGTGTCTTATAAATGATTTAAAATCATGGTAGAATATGACTTTACATTACATACCAAATACTTTCTCTACTTATATACCCAAAACAAAAACTATCCAACCAAATTACCAAAACCTAAATCATATTTAAGCCCATAATTTTTTTACTTGAAAAAAAAAAAATTACTCGTAGGGGTTTTGGCAGCTTGATGGTGGTGGGAGACCAGTATGACAGAGGTGACAGCCCCTCAAATTTCTCTTTCAATCTTTTAAAAATGCTTTGTCAATTTTAGACCTGTTATTTTGATAATAGTAAAACAGTGCGTTTCATTTAACAACCCACAACATTTTCATGTCTCTCTTTCTCTCCCCAAGGCCTTATCTAGTTAGTTATTAATACTAGTCTTTAATTAATTAATTAATTATTATTTTTTTTTCTTTTGTTTATAATACTAAAACGGTGGGTATACTAAAAGACATGAAGAAGAGAGAAAAATGTGATTTAAGCTCAGACAATTAATGAGAGATTAATGAGATAACAGTAAAAATAAGTTAATGTGTATTTTTGGGTAATAGTAAAAATACTTAATGAAAAGAGGTTAAAAAAAATTAAATGCAAAATTAGAGCGTCACATGGCAGGATCTCATGCACTCCTGTATGAGGTCTCTACATATATATATATATATATATATATATATATATATATGTTACAGTGGGCATGCTAAAAGACATGAAGAAGAGAGAAATGTGTGATGTAAGTTCAGGCAATTAATGAGAGATTAATGAGATAACAGTAAAAATAAGTTAATGTGTACTTTTGAATAGCAATAAAAAAAACTTAATGAAAAAAGGTAAAAAAAAAAGACTAAATGCAAAATTAGAGCGACATATAGCAAAACCTCATACACTTCCCACATGAAGTCTTTGCTTATATATATGACAAAGTTCAGGTTACACCTGGAGTAACTTTAAGTAATGTTATACCACCTAATAACTTTTTATTGAATTAATCTTTAAAAAATCTAAACGTTGAATTATATGTTTACTATGTTCTTAACACGCACAACGAGTTTCTTGTCAATCAAATGTCATTTACCATTTAATCTAAAAACTCATATTATACACAATTTTAAATGCAAAAACTTAAGATATAAACACATGATTGCTGACATAGTTATTGATCTTAGATTATCTTAAAATTTTGCAAGCATGTAGAGTATTAAAAATAGAATTTAATTTAACAATGGATTTGTTAAAATTCGCATCTAATAAAGAAATAATTAGTGATATAACATAACTTAAAGTTACACTATGTGTAACTTGAACCCAACCCATATATATATATATATATATATATATATTTATAGAGAGAGAGAGAGAGTAGATATAAATTTTCCATTCCTCATTTCCTAAAAGAAGGAATTGGTCAGTTTGATTTTGCATTTGATTCCAAATTAATTAACCATATACAATTGAACATTGGTAGAGCCCTAACGTCCATGTGGACATTTGTATCCCAATTTTATGTTGTGTATTGTCTCATTCTCATTTTCCTTTTCCCAAATTGAACACATTAGAATTGTGCTTTATATGTACCATATGAAAAAAAAAAAAAAAAAAAAAAAAAAAAAAAAAAAAAAAAAAAAAAAAAAAAGGAGTTAACCAAAAATGGAGGCACAAACATCGCATGAACCTATAGACTAAAAATCAACTTTGCTTTGGGCCTAACTGATCAGTAATCGTTTATCTATGAAATAAATAAATAAAGAAAAGGAAAATCAACCTAGACAGGCTAGACAAAATCAACTCACCCTGGCAAGGAAGTCTTTTACGTGCTTTGGAAGAACTTCATGGTAATGGGATGGGACGCAGGAAAAAAAAAAAAGAAGGATTTCTTAGAGCCTATACTCTAGACCCTAAACTGGACCATCATAAGCTTCTTCTATTTTTGGGAGAGAGAAGAACAGCATGAATATTGTCATTTGTCAATGCTCATGTTACGGCATCATCTGTGTGCCAAAATCCATCATTGTCAAACCAATAAGAGTTCAAAAAATTAGCGACGTTCGATCAACATGTAAGAATGATTATTTAGTAGTTGCTAAATGTTGTTTCCAAGTCATAACACAAATTTGTCTTATGGGCAATCAACTAACCGACGTGTAAGATTGATTATTTAGTTTCTTAGTGTTGTTTCCAAGTCATAAAACAGATATGTCTCTGTCTCATTCCCCAAGCAAAGATAGTCTTGAATGCCACAGTGGCCGCATGTCCCTCAAAAGTAGTTTGGTTTGTGAAACAACCATAAAAGAAAGAAGGCCAGAAGGAACCCTCAAAAGTAATGAAGCCTGTACAAAGTTTACATATTTAAATATTCAAAAGTTCAACAACGGGAAAATTATCATTGCACTTTTCATACTCGCGAATGTTAACCCAATCATAAGGAACCACTTCAATGGGCTATGTGCTTGAATAATATAGAACTTCACAAATCTAGTCACATTGCTAAGCGCTTCATCATCCAGCAATTTCATTAACATTGCATGAGCATATATATATATATATATATATTTGAAAACACAGTCATCAAACATATAAGCAAATGACCAAAATTTGACTTAACTGATATTGAAACACTAGAGAGAAACTAAGTGAAAAAGTATTAGAAGAGATTTTAAGATTTCAATTCTGACCGGGGCATTTTCTTTACATTCTAGCATAATGTTCCACTCAGGCACTCACTACTTGCTCAAGGGAATTCTGCCGAAGGCCACTACAACCTTTCCTATTTTCTTGCTTTTCTCTACTCAAGAAGGTTGGGCAAATGCTTAGGCCTAAGTGTGGCTCTTACATTTTCTATTTACCAGCTCAAATTCATTGGGCTTTGGTCTTCATTCACAGGCCCAAACTAATGTGAAAAATTGGGTGGCAACATTTATATGTTATAATATCTAGAAAATTAATTTCGATATATTATATATATATGCCATCTATTATATTTGGGAAAATAATTTGAATTATATATTATGCGTCACTCAAATGAGTTAAACAATTTATATTATTAGTTAGATATTAAATTTTCTCTTTATGTTCTCCATACTTGCAAAATATTAATATGATTAAAGATTAATAACTATTTTATTTGTAAAATATTTGCTCAAATAGTAAATAACATCCGATTAATATAAAATTCAACATGCATATTAAAGACAATCAAAATGTGTAATCTAACAATATGATTTTGAATATAATAAACCAATAGAAAAATATTAAATGAGGTAACATTAACAAATGAGATTTTGGCTATTTCTTAGCAGGCTCTAGGGGATGGTTGGGTTAAGTTGAATACAGATGGTTCCTCCTTACGCAACCCTAAGATTGTTAGTGCTGGTGGTTTGATTCATGATCATAATGGGACATGGTCATGTAGATTTGCTCGTAATGTTGGCCATGCGTCTAGTGTTCTAGTTGAGCTTTGAGCTTTAAAGGACGTGTAAAGTTGTGATTTATAACTATTTTGTGCTGGATTTAATTCCGTGCCAAATTTGATTGTAATTTGATTGTGTGTGAGAGAGAGTGTGAAGACTTAATACAAAATTGAAGATCAAAGGAGTTTTTGCGGGTAGCTCATGAGAAGCCTTCCCGTGAAGTGAAGTCATGTGCTCAGCACATGACTGGAATGTGAAGAGTCATGACAAATGGTGACAGTTGGCTTTTACGAGTATTTCGCAGGTAAGGCCTTCCCGTGAGATACCCGCGAAACATTCTGTTTTGCTATTTTACATATCTGATACACCATGTCTCTACCCACACTATATATACCCACATTACTCACATATTGAGAGGATTGCTTTCAGAGAGAAAACCCTAGCCATAACCCGAGAGTTTCTGTGCAAAGGTCACTGCCATCGAAGAGAACAAAGACCTTGATGAGATTAAAATTCAAGAACTCATCGATTCTCTTCAAACTTATGAGCTATCTCTACCATCAAAGGAAGAGCAAATCTCTTACTCTCAAGACAGTCAATGAGAGATTGGAAACTCAAGAATCCTCGGATGAGGATGAGGTTGAAAAGGATGTGGTGTACCTTGCTAAGAACTTCCGTAAATTCCTAAAGTTCAAGAGAGATGGAAAGTCTTTTGAAAAGGGCAAATTCTCAAATTTCAAGAAGGACAAGAAAGACTTCAAGAAAAGGATTCAAGAGATTCCTCACCATCTTAAATGGTCACGTGCTTTGAGTGCAAAGGGCATAGGCATGTGAAGAAAGAACGCCCCACGTATTTGAAAGCAAAGGGTAAAGTCTTTGCAACTTCCCTTAGTGACTCAGATGGTTCAAATTCTAATTCAGAAGAAAGTTGTGACGAAGAAGGAAATTACTCCGCATTTATGACCATTGCACCCTTAGACTCATCGAAAGATTTGAGCCTTCTAGTGGAAGAACTCGGTGAGCACACCGAAATAGAGTCTATGGGAATTGGGGAAGAATCTGATGATGAAGATGAAAGAACCAAGGAATTGCAAGAATCCTATAATTATCTTCTTGAGAAAACCGGAGAGTATGCTAGAGTGGCTAAGGCAGCCATCAGAAAAATGAAGAAAGCTGAACAGGACTACAAGAGCATACGTGTAAGGTACAAGGAAACGAAGTGTGAAGTTGAGGCATTGAATGGAGAACTAACCGAGGCCTACTCCAAGATCAAGTTTCTTGAGCTTGAAGTGATTCAAGCTAATGCCAAAGTGGAGCGCGTTGTCTCCAAGAAACTTGACAAAGTGCTTGCACATCAAAAGCCTTTTTTTGACAAAAGTGGCTTAGGATATTCTGGAGAGAGTAGTTCAAGTGCCAATGTGTCCAAGGAGATGAAATTTGTTAAAGCTAAGGAACCAATGGTAGTAACGCCAAGTGTTAAGAATGTAAAAGTAGAGAAGAAGCCAAATGGAACTGCTCAAAAGGCTTTAACAAAACCTCAAAATCCATCTGTGGCCAAACCCAAGGCTAAAAGGAAGTCTCTCCTAAAGCCTCAAAGAGGTCCTCAAGTTCAACACTTCTGCCACCATTGTGGAGTTAGAGGACACACAAGATCTAACTGCTATAAACTTCATGCATTGAAGAAAGCGGATTCTCAAAGGCTAAAAGGACAAGGAAAGGGGAATTGGAACGCTAAGCAATCAAAAGGGCGAGAAGCTGATTCTGGTTTTGGTGAAGTGATGAAGATAATAGATACCATCACTTCTTGTTTGGCAAGTTTCAACCAAAGGTTTGAGAATCACAAGTTTAGTACCCAATCTTCTAGGGATATCACCCTAAATGCACGTGCCATGTGGGTGAAGAAGGGTACACATGCATAAGTATTAGACCATGTCCATGCATCAATTCTTCCTATATGTTGTGACTTTGATTGGTTGTTTGCTTATGTTTCACATTTGAGCATGTTTCTTTTCAAGTTTGTTTTGTACTTGTTGTTTTTGTTGATCTTATTTCATGTTTTGTTTTTTAGTGTGTTGAAAAATTCAAAAACCCATAAAAATTGAAAAATCTCTAAAAAGTTTGATCGCTTGTGTTGTGCATATCACATGTGAGTTTGGCCTAGTACCTTCGTACTAATAGCGTAGTGCATTATCTCAAAAAGAGATAATGGGCTACAAAAGTCGTTGCACATATTAGTATTTGACTAGGAAAAAGGAAAAGCGACTTATATTGAAATGTATGGTGCTCAAAAAGCCAAAGGCATACTCACAAAAATGAAATATAAAAAATTTCAGGCATCGATCTCAAAAAGAGATGTAAAGATAAAAAATGATCAAATGTTATGAATTGTAAAGAAGCCAAATGAAAAGCTTTAAAGATATGTAATCATTTTCTTGTAGGAGGTCATATATGTTCATTTCTCTAATTGAGATAGACTACTTGACTTAGTACTAGTTGTGTATGACTTGATTGAATTGATTATTGAAACTTCACTCTAGACTAAGGACTATTACATTTGATACACACACATAACACACAAGACTTTTATTCAATGAATTCTTATTTTATTTGTGTGATTGTACATGTTCAAATGTAATGTGTATACTTAATTGCTTGTCGGTCAAACCCAAAAAGATTTTTGAGTATTTTATGTGTATTTGAAAGTGTTTTTATGCTTTCATGTTTTGAGTTTTTGTTCAAATTGCATTTTTCATGTTTTTCATCAAAAACTATTTCAGAGGCATTTTCACGAGAAGCTCGTGACTAAGCTCTTCCCGCGAAAATGGGTTAAGGCAAAATATGAAAACACAAAATTCAGACAGAAACTTTCACGACTGTCTCGCGACTGTTTCGCGAGTAAAGTCTACTTGCGAAAAGTTTTGTACTTCAGAGGCATATTTCGCAAGTAACTTCGTGAGAAGCTAACCCGCAAAAAATGCGTATTTTCAGTTTTAAAGGGTTGTTGTAGACAGTTTTTCAAACTCAATTGTTTTCCCTCACTTCGCCTCTTTCAAGCCTCAAACAACTCAAAACCTAATTTCACTAAAAAAACCCAACCAAATCTCAAGTGCAATTGTTTCAAAATCATTTCTAAGGTATGTTTATACAATTTTTTTCTCTTTATTTCCTTAGATTATGCAGAAAATTCTAGGTTTTACTTGAATTGGGTTATTTTGAAAAAGGGTTGGGAACCTTTAAATTTTGTCAAATTTTTTCAATTTCTTGATTGGGATTTGTCCCATTTGGTTTGTTTGTGTTTGTGTTGGCCAATTGTGGCATTTTAACATGTATTTAGGCAAGATTCACTCATGTTCATGCATTGTTTACATGTTAGTTTAGTTGGTGCATACCAAGTGTTTGATAAAATGCCCAAATGGCATTTTGGTATTGTTTTGGACTCCAATGAGTACCAAACTTTGGGGATTACCATGATTATAGATGTTTATCATGTTTTGATCATTGGTTGTGTGTTATACACACTTTGACCCCAATGTGCTTAGTCATGCCTTGCACATGCATCACATATGCACACCACATGCACACTTGATGCACACACTTGCTCACTTGTCATGTTTTTGCATTTCAATCATGCTAGACTTATGTTATTACATGTTTAACACATATAACATGTTTTTGTGACATTGTTCATGTTCTTTTTAGGACTTTGTGTTTGTTTTATGGACTAACTTGGTACTAATCAAGTTTGTGTTCTTGTTTTGTGTTTTTGCACTTGTTCCTTTGTATTTTGTGTTTGTTTTTGCAGACATCTCCTACTAAGCAGTCTTCCTCCAAGAAATCCTCAAAGCGCCCACACTCAAACTCAGAGAATTTTTGAAGCATTAAGGCAGATATGGCTTACAACGACTGCTTCAAAAGGGCAACGATCATCATGGAAAGGGTTGTAAGAATAGAGGCCCTTGAAAACACTTCCATACCTAAAGTGTTCAAGGAGAGAACTTGGACAAAGTTGCTGAATCCAAGTGAAAATGTCTATGCTGAACTCATAAGGGAATTCTTTGCTAATGCCACTGTGGAAGGAGATCACATCAACTATTGGGTGAGACAAAAAGAATTCACTATCACAAGGGAGTCCATTCAAGAGTTCTTAGAAGTTTGTCCACCATCTCAACAAATCCCTATACAATATGATGATAGATTGGATTCTGTTGAGCCAATGGCAGATCTCCTCGGTGGCTTTCTCAAAAAGAAGTCAATGAACACAATCCCTTTCACCGCGGAGATAAGGACATTGGCTTATATAATGATCCATAACCTCTACCCGATGACAAACTTGACCACATTGCCCGCACCAAGAACTATTTTCCTATATGATCTCTTCACACATAAGGAGATCGACATATGCGGTCATATATACTACCTCTTGACCAAAAGCATCACCAAGAGGAACTCAAGAACAATATTGTCATTCCCAAGTTTCATTATGGCTCTCATAGAAAAGACAAGGCTGAAGATTCCAAGCAGTCTTACCATCGTGCAAAAGGACTATCCCATTGGTGCTCAAACGGTGACCCAAAGCAAAGCTCACATCACCAGACCAAAAACTGACATTTCTCAAATCCCAAGGGACGATATTGAGGAAGAAGGTGGGGACACAGAGGAAGAGATTGACAGATTATTGCGCTATCGTCTCAAATTGAAGACATGTGATAGAGTAGGGATCTGACTCAAAATCTGAGCAGTTCTAGCCTCTTTGGCCATTCCGACCAAAAAGGGGGAGAAAGTTTTGAGGGGGAGATGCACAGTTTAAGGAAGAGCATAGCATAGCATAGCAGATCATAGATATTGGTTTATTTTGGTGGCTTAGTGGTTTAATTTTGGTTTTTACTAGTTCACTCTCCTTTACCTTTATAGTTTTTATAACTCTTGGATATTTACATTGCTTTCTTTTAAAGCTTTTAAGTACTTTGGTTTAAAACTTTCAGTTTATATTAAGTACTTTGTTTATGTATCTTAGCTTTGTAGCGTTATTAAGTACTTTTAGATTATGTTGCATTTTCTTTAGTACTACACACTTGTGCCCCTGTTGGATCTCGTATCCTTGATTCAAATACTTTTCTTGTTTTGCATTGGTTGTGTGTTGGACATGCAATTGATTTTTGTGTTGCTTTTAATTGCATTGCTTGTCCGAATGGTCATTTACTAGCTAAATGTTCATTGTAGTCATTCTTTTATGACTGCTCTTGTTTGATCAAGATATGCTTAATTGTTTATACATTGTTAATTACCTTGATTGTACTTTACTTGCTCATATACATATCATGTATTCAACTTGTCATAAGCTTAATGAAAGTTTTGTTTGTGCAAGTGTTTTAGGATACATGTGTATACGTGCAAGTGCTTTACAGCTTCTAGATTAGGCGTGAATGAGTTTTACCACTGTTCCCAAACTCATGCTTAAGTCTAGAGTCTGTTTTAGAGGTTTTGTCACGAAATAGCCAAAGGGGGAGATTGTAAAGTTGTGATTTACAACTATTTTGTATTGGCTTTAATTTCGTGCCAAATTTGATTGTAATTTTGTTTAATCTTATGTACCCTGTATTTTATGTGGGATTTCTTTGTATAGGTTGTGTGTGAGAGAGAGTTTGAAGACTTAAGGTAGAATTTAAGATCAAAGGAGTTTTTGCAAGTAGCTCGCGAGAAGCCTTCCCGTGAAGTGAAGCCATATGCTCAGCACATGACTGGAATGCAAAGAGTCATGACAGATGGTGACAGCTAGTTTTCGCAAGTATTTCACGGGTAAGGCCTTCCTACGAAATACCAGTGAAACATTCTGTTTTTCTATTTTTTATATCTGATACACCATGTCTCTACCTACACTATATATACCCATATTACCCACATATTGAGATGAGTGTTTTTCAGAGAGAAAACCCTAGTCATAACCCTTGAGAGTGAGAGATGGTCATACCCACAATCCTCTATACAATCCATTGAGGTTTTCCTCAACTCCTACCTCTCCATATCCAAATCCTTGAGACGTTGATAGCCCAAACACTTACCACATCCATCCTGAGTGTAAAGTGAGGTTTTAGTGCTGTTGGAAAGCATTGGAAGAAGCCATTTTTTTGGTGGATGCAATTAAGTTGAATTGCGTGATCCGGAGAGCTAGAGAAGACAAGGCTTTGTCAAGTCAGTTGGTAGCAGGAGCTTGGAAGGCTCAAGTACATGGGGTAGACTAGGCTTGGAAGGTCTTTTGTTATTCGTGTACTCCAACTCATTCTCTAGTAGATCAATTTACCACTTGGAGGGCAGCGGAGAGGTTTTTCACCGAGTTCTTTGGTTTCTTTTTCGATAACACATCAGTGTGTTATCTTGTATTTGCATTCTTCTTCCCTACTCTTTTAGCATTCATTTCATTGTTGATATTTGATGAATATGACTTAGAGTAGTTATTTTGTTTGTTCGCTCACATTTACTTTATTCTGCACTTAATTTTAGTTAGAGTAAAACCAACCTAGCTGTAATTTTAATTTGCAGGTCTACACAGCTCTTGTGTTTTCACATAAATTCGAGCTTTCAGGATGGTATGAGCTTGGCCTTATCCTTAGGTTTCCCTTATGTTAAGCTTGATGCTCTAGTTGTGATCTCTTATTGCATTAATGGCTCTAAAGTTCTTCCGTGTTTGATGAATCTTGTGGATGATTGTAGGTCTCTATTATTGCAAATTCCTAATTACCTTATGTCTCATATCTTTATAGATGGAAGCAAGGGTTAGGATGCATTGGCTAGAATAATGTGTGGCTCTTTGGCCTCAGATTTTGTTATTTTTATAGCCCTCCTTTAAAGACTTAGTTTCTTCTGATAGGTCTTTGGAGGTCTATCTTCATTCGGTAAATGCCTCTATTTAGAGGCTTCTATATTCTTTATCTTGCTATACAAAAAAAAAAAAGTACAAAAGGTTATATAGGGTTGGATTCAAGTTCCACCTAATGTAACTTTAAGCAATATGACATCACTTAATATTTTTTAATTAAATACGAATTTTTGCAAATCCACTATTAGATTATATTATCTTCATATATTCTAAATGCTTGCAAAATTTCAAAATGAAAAATCAATAGTCATGTCATCATTCAATTGTTTAAATTTAATTTTTTTTTTATAGTTTAAAATAATGCATAAAAAATGAGCGGATCGAATAGTAAATAATATCCGATTGACATAAAAATTGGCATGCATATGTTAAAAACATATATAAAATATGTCATACAATAGTGAGATTATCACAATATGAATAAAATAACAAGTTCTTGGGTGGTATAACATTACTTAGTTTTATGTTAGGTGCAACTTAAACCTAACCCATATATATATATATATAGAGAGAGAGAGAGAGAGAGAGAGAGAGAGAGAGAGAGAGAGAGAGAGAGAGTCATAAATTTTTTTAACAAAATTAATTAGTACATAGAAATAAATGCTTCGACATATATACACATGATAATAAATTAATATTTTGACATAAATGTAAATGTTTGAAGATGTGGAAGGTTAAATGAAAAGACTTACCAAATAATGTGTCACTTAGCAGAACCCTCAGAGCTTAGAGCTTTAGATCACAATGGCTATTGTAGGGTTAAGGGCCCAAATCATATATTGGGCCTTGAGCCTTGGCCGAGAGCATGACTAGTCCGAGAAGGAACAAATGGTAATGAATGGTTCAGGTTCAGGATTTAATGATCAAGATACAAATGGAAAGTTGGTCCGAGGAGGAATAACTCCTCGGATACATTAAGTACAACTCAAATATGTGTTCCAACAATCAGGGTGACCTTCTAAGAAGCTCCATTGATAGAGACATGCATCATGAACATACAAAAAGGAAGGGAACCCAAAAAATATCTAAGGGAAGCTGCTACCACCGCATTGAATGCACTACATCTACTTTTCTGGCTTCATTTATGTGGAGAAGACCCCTGAACAATGTTGCCTTGGCTACCACAACTCACAGAAAGCCAGAGAGGGTGTCTGATGGGACAGGTACTCAAGTAAAAGCTCTAACAATCAACAAGTGTAGGATCAAACTGGACCAAAAGGATCTATATAATGTAAGAGACCCTCCATAAGAGGGGGATCGGAAAAATAGAGAAAGAATACTATAGCAATTAAAGTTGCAATTGTAATCAGTTTTATTGATTTATAACAAAATTTACCTCTTTGAATAGTGAATTCATTCAGTCTTATGTGTTTTGTTCTTGTTTGATCATCTCTTGAATCCATATTAGCCGTTGTGAAATTCATTAATGCCTAGTTCTCTGACCCACTCTCTACAAATTTATTATATTGGGCTTACTGGGCCAACATCCCTTACATTTTGGACTTGGGCTGCAAAATGTGTCCTTACAATTGGCGTCGTCTGTGGGAAGAAGTTGTGTGATAATGAGTGCAATGGTTAACGAGGGTAGGTTCAGGTCCACACCAAGCAGAGTCTTTGGGAACCTTAAGTGGAGAGGCAATTGTGAAGGAAGTGTGCATACCACACACAGTGAGAGGAGTCAACCTCGAGGTGGAAGCCATATCTCCCATGCAAAGAGTAACAAGGGCATACAGCTAGAGATTGACTAGTTGACAAGAAAGTTGCGCCATGCACGGCAAAGGCGAAGCCCCTCCAACTCTGATGTTTCTTCTGATGATGAAAGGGACGTCAGTTACAAGCGAAGGTTTCAAACCCCGCCTAGCGAATCTTTCTCCTATGAAAAGGAACACCATCATGAATAGAGGGTCAGAAACCCGCCTCGCAAAGGCGTGGGAAAAGATGTTATGAGTAGGGTTTTGAACCAAATCTCCAAGACGCCCTTCACGCGCGCAAAATCGAAGTGGCGAAACTTCCTCGATGACTCAACCAGCTAACGTTCACTATTTACAATGGTTGAACAGACCCAATGGAGCATGTGAGCCATTTCAACCAAAGAATGGCTGTCCATTCCAAGGACAAAGCTTTGATGTGCAAGGTGTTCCCCTCCAATTTGGGACCCGTGGCAATGAAATGGTTTGATGGCTTAAAGGTGGATTCCATAGGTTCCTTCCAAGAGCTCACCTAAGCATTTGACTCTCGCTTTGTTACTTGTAGCAGAGTTCCTCGGCCCATAGGCTCCCTACTGTCCTTGTCCATGAGAGAAGGAGAGACCTTGAAAACATACTCAGACAGACACTGGGAGATGTACAATGAGATAGATGGTGACTTTGACGACATCGCCATCAATACTTTCAAGGTCGGTCTCCCAACCGAGCATAGTCTGAGAAAGTCTTTGACTAGTAAACCTGTCACTAGTGTGCGCCAACTCATAGACCGGATTAACAAGTATAAAAGGGTTGAAGAAGACCAGTAACAGGGGAGAGGAAAGGATAAATTTATCCCTCAAGAGATGAGTAATTTTAGGTCGGAATGATACAATAATAATCGGCCACGGAGAGATTTTGCTAGACAGTCAAGATCTGCTAATACTCAGGCGGTCAATGCTATGTTCTGAGAACCGGTGCATCGGGTTCTGGAGAAGATTAAGAATAAGCCATTCTTCAAATGGCCAAACAAGATGGCAGGAAACCCCGCAAGGTGCAATCAAAACCTTTATTGCCAATACCACCAAGACCAAGGACACACCATGAAAAATTATCGAAATCTGTGGGACCATCTAGACTAGCTCGTCCATGAAGGAAAGTTGAAGCAACTCTTGCATCACTCTAGTGGCCAGGGGAGCTAGACAAACTCAGAATCCCGGAGAGATGATTCTTCAAGACCGCCCTCAGGAACGATAAATGTCATCTTTACTGCTCTGGGAGGACTGGTTCCTGCCCTTCTAAAGTGATATCTGTGGCTCAACTATCCGCCAAGGGCGCTAATCCGGAGCCAAAAAAGGCTAGAATAGAAATCCAATCGGTTTTAGGCTTCTCGGACGAGGATAAAATCAAAACCATCCAACCCCATGATGATGCTTTAGTAATCACACTCAAGATTGGGGGGTATGATGTAAAGAGGGTGCTTGTGGACTAGGGCAGTGGTGCTAAGATTATGTACCCCGACCAGTACAAGGGGCTAAATTTGAAATCCAAATACCTAATAGCCTACGATTCCCATTTGGTAAGTTTTGACGGGAAAACTGTCATTCTAAGAGGCCATATTCGATTGCCCGTACAAATCAGTTCAGAAGTGGTGGATGTGGAATTAATAGTGGTGGACGCCTATTCATCCTACACAGCTATTGTGGCTAGACCTTGGTTTCATACCCTAGAAGCCGTTTCTTCTACTTTGCACCAGAAGGTGAAATATCTGTCAGAGGGCCAGGTCAAGGAGATCCTGGGAAGTTAATCCATGGCTAAGAAATACCTGGTAGCTGCCATCTTACATCAGCCCAAAGCTGAGTCCTTGGCCTCTGCTGAAGAAGGCTTATAACAATTAAGAGCTCCGGTGTTACCTGTCAACAGTTCAACCAAAGAGGCAAAATGTGAGGATTTGGAAACAGTCATTGTTGGTAATGATCTGGAGAAGTTCTTTCAGATTGGGACTCAGCTACCTCCTCTAGAAAAAGAAAGGCTGATAGAGTTTCTTAGAAAAAATGTTGACGTGTTTGCATGGAATGCTTAAGAGGCCACCTCGACGCTCATCTAAGAATCACTCTGATGCTATAAGAGATGAGGTGAAAAAGCTCAAGCAGGTAAGGGTTATCAAGGAGGTTTTCTACCCTGAATGGCTAGTCAATACTGTGGTCATAAAGAAAAAGAATAGGAAATGGCGAATGTGTGTAGACTTCACAGATCTGAATAAGGTCTGCCCAAAGGATCCTTTTCCTATGCCTAGGATCAACCAACTAGTAGATGCAACCATAGGCCATCCTCGGATGAGCTTCTTAAATGCCTTTCAAGGGTACCACCAGATACCACTAGCCCTGGAAGATCAGGAAAAAATGGCTTTCGTCACTCTTACTAGAAACTACTATTATAAGGTGATGCCCTTTGGTTTGAAGAATGCAGGATCTACCTATCAAAGGATGATGAATAGAATGTTTGAATTACAGTTAGGCAAGAGTATTGAGGTCTATATAGACAACATGGTGGTGAAAAGTAAGGTTGTGTCCGAGCATATGGGAAACCTCGGCAACATTTTTGAAATTCTCAAGAAGTACAAGTTGCGCTTTAACGCTTCCAAATGCTCTTTTGGTGTGGGGTCAGGCAAATTTCTGGGCTACATGGTTACTCATCGCGGAATTGAAGTTAACCCTGATTAAATTAAGGCAATCAACAGTTTACAATCACCTTGGAACCCTAAAAAAGTCCAAAAACTGATCGAAATGACTACTGCCTTGAACCGATTTATCTCTCGGTCAGCGGCAGTTGCAGACCCTTTTTCCTACTGATGAATAAATAGAAGGGGTTTGAATGGACCGAAGAGTGTGCCTTTGCCTTTCAGCAGCTTAAGGATTATCTCTCTCGGCCGCTTATCATGTCCAGTCCTGTAATGGAAGAGGTTTTGTTTGCCTATACTGCTGTGGCCCCTCATGCTGTAGGCTTGGTCTTGATATGAGTTGATAGTGGCATACAAAGGCCAGTTTATTATGTGAGCAAGTCACTACATGAGGCCAAGATCTGTTATCTACCACTAGAGAAAGCCATTTTGGTAGTAGTACATGCTACACATAAACTCTCACATTACTTCTAGGCATACACAGTAATCATCCTAACTCAGCTCCCACTCCGAGCTTTGCTTCGAAGTGCAAATTACACTGGGAGGATTGCTAAATGGGGCATGATCCTAGGGGCTTTTGACATCAAATACATGCCTTGCACCTTTGTTAAGGGTCAAGTCCCTACGGATCTGGTAGCTGAGTTTGCTAAATCCCCGTTGGAAGTAGAAACAGAGAATTAAAACATGGATGAAAAATCAGTTGGCATGATCTCCCAGCAAGGTCCCTAATTCTGGAAAGTATACGTTGATAGTGCAACAAATCAGAAGGAGTCCAGAGTCGGGCTAGTTCTGGTCTCACCTAAGAAAATTACCATTAAGAAATCATTAAGATTGAGATTCTCAGCCACAAATAACGAAGCCGAATATGAGGCTCTGCTGATGGGAATGGCCATGGTTCAAAAAATGGGCAGAAAGGCTGTAGAGATGTTCTCGGACTCAAGATTGGTCATCGGCCAGGTAAAAGGGGAGTTTGAAGCCAAAGATGAGAGAATGCAAGGGTACTTAAGTCAAGTTAGATGTTTGTAATCAAGCTTTGAATCTTTCAACTTGTTGCATGTCCCTAGAAGCGAAAACACACATGCTGATTCCCTATCCACACTTGTAACCTCTTCGGTACAAAGCTTACCTTGAGTCATCCTTGTGGAAGACTTATGCAAACCCACAGAGGTGAACATGGAGGTGGTTCATGTTCACCACGTTAGAGTGGGGCCTAGCTGGATGGACCCCATAATACTATTTCTGAGAGAGGATATCCTACCTGAAAAGAAGGTAAAAGCTGACAAGGTACAAAGAAAGGCTCTTCGGTTCTGGCTGTCCGAGGATCAAAAATTATACAAACGCTCCTTTTTAAGGCCATACTTGCTATGTATACACCCCGAAGCAACAAAGCTACTTCTTGAGGAGTTACCTGAAGGAATTTATGGAAGCCATACTGGAGGCAGATCTTTAGCGCACAGAGCCATCACTCAAGGCTATTGGTAGCCCAACATGCAAAGGAAAGCACAAGAATATGTAAAGAAATGCGACTAGTGCCAAAGATTCACACCAAACATATACCAACTAGAAGGAGTCCTTAATCCTCTGTCCAACCCTTGGCCATTCGCTCAATGGGGCTTGGACATTGTTGGTCCTTTCCCCAAGGCAGCAAGGAATAAGAGATATTTGCTAGTTGGCACGGACTACTTCACTAAGTGGGTTGAAGCCGAGCCCTTGGCAAATATCAGAGATGTGGATGCCAAGAAGTTTGTTTGGAAAAACATTGTCATCCGGTTTGGGGTCCCTTGTTCCCTTATTTCGGACAATGGCCTTCAGTTTGATAGCAAATCTTTCAAGAGGTACTGTTGTGATTTGGGAATTACGAATAGATATTCTACCCCAACCTATCCCCAAGGAAATGGACAAGCCAAGGCTATTAATAAGGTCATAGTTAATGGACTCAGGAAGAGGTTGGATGATGCGAAGGGAAAGTGGGTAAAAGAGCTGTCACATGTCCTCTAGACATATCGAACCACACCTTATAGGTCAACTGGGGAGACCCTCTTTTCAATGACTTGTGGGACTGAGTCTGTTATTCTTTTGGAGATTGGCTTCCCAACGTTAAGGACCAGCTCATTCAATCCGAGTAGTAACAATGAGTTGTTAGAAAAAAAAGCTTAAACTTTATTGAGGAAAGAAGAGAAAATGCAATGGTTCAATTGGCATACTACCAACATAAACTCAGGCAAAGTTATGATGCCAATGTAAAGCTGAGGCCATTAATGCCTGGTGACTTGGTATTGAGAAAAGTTCTTGGTACTGCAAAGAACCCAGCGTGGGAAAAGCTAGGATTCAATTGGGAAGGACCATATCGCATCACCTCAGTGGCTAGTATAGGAGCATATTTTCTGGAAGACCTAAATAAGCATGTAATACCACGCCCTTGGAATGTAAACAACCTGAAAATGTATTATTATTAATAAGAGTTTCCTTTATCAGTATGTTCATTTGTTATATAAAGGCTTCGTACTTTCTGTTATTCTTTCTTTGTAAGTGCTTAAACAAAACCTTAGTCATACCTGTATCCTCGGACCAGATGCTTTGGAGAAATTAACACTCTATGACATTTTTGTAAATGCTTAAACAAAACATTAGTCATGCCTGTGTCCTCAGACCAAATGCTTTGGGGAAATTAGCACTGTGACATCTTTATATAAGTGATTAAATTGAACCTTAGCCATGCTTGTGTCCTCAGACCAGTTGCTTTGGGGAAATTAACACTCTGTGATATCTATATAAGTGATTAAACAGAACCTTAGTCATGCTTGTATCCTCAAACCAGATGCTTTCGGAAAATCAACACTCTATGACATCTTTGAAAGTGATTAAACAAAACCTTAGTCATGCTTGTGTCCTCAGACCAGATGCTTTGGGGAAATTAACACTCAATGACATCTTTGTAAGTGCTTAAACAGAACCTTAGTCATGGCTGTATTCTCAAACCAAATACTTTGGGGAAATTAACACTCTATGATATCTTTGTAAGTGCTTGAACAGAAACTTAGTCATGCTTATGTCCTCGGACCAGATGCTTTGGGGAAATTAACACTGTGACATCTTTATAAGTGTTTAAATAGAACCTTAGTCATGCCTGAGTCCTCAGACCAAATGTTTTGGGGAAATTAACACTCTGTGATATCTTTATAAGCATTTAAACAGAACCTTAGTTATGCCTGAGTCCTCGGACCAGATGTTTCGGGGAAATTAACGTTCTATGATATCTGTTTGTTTCTTACTAAGTGTCAAGACAGATCCAAGATTATAACTAGCTCCTCAGATTGGTAGCCCTGAATAAGTTGAAGCCCTTAGTTATTTATCCGAGTGTTGAGCAGAGTGAAGAATATCTCCCCCTTGTATGAGAAGTAATTCACAGTACAAATATGGGTGAATCTCTTCATTATTGATGCTTAGTCAAAATTAATTATACTGAGGGCAGGGCATTGTTGTTAGTTTTTATTAAAACTAAAGTGGCAACAGTTCAAGTTGGTTTGCAATAACAGTAAGCTTGAAAGCATATAAAACAAAGACACAAGAAATAGAAAGAAAAGTCTATTCATTAATAATAATAAAAAAGGAGTACATTATATTCTATGACAAAGTGCCACTACTAAAAAAACAAAAAAAAACAAAAAAAACAAAAAAAAAAAAAAAAAAAAAAAACAAACAAACAAACAAACAACACAAAACTACAAGAAAATCCTAAGGGCTAAGACTTGGCCTTGGGGGCAGGAGGGTCTTCTGTTTGGCTCGGCTGGGAGGTGGCAGCGTTCTTGGCTTTAAGACCAGTTTCATTACCCTTGGCCTCTGCTTCCTCTGCCTTGGCTGCAGCTTCCTTGTCCTTGGCTTTCGAGAGGGGCTTCTTCTTCTCCTTGCCTTTACCCCTGTCTTTGGCCTCCTCAACCCCCTAGCCTTGATCACAAGCTTGGCCAGATCCCTTTGAAGCCTCAGGGAGAGGGAGAGCTGCTTGGCTAATCAGGGGCTGCTCGGATGCCTCTAGAGCATGTGCAAGAGGAGAGGAGTTGGCACCTGGGACTTCACGAATATCTGGGTGATAATATATGCTCTCAGGTTGCCTCCAAACAAGTCTGCAGGGACTCCTGCAACACTAAGGGCTCTATCCCATGTTACGTTGCAGTAATCCTTGCATACCTTTGAAAGCTCCTTAACAAGCCTTATTTGCGTTTCTTCAACGCTGAGCTGATAGGATGCTTTCTTCTCAACCTCAGCTGCCTCCTTAGCCAGTTGAGCCGCCTCTTTGGCCTTCTACAGCTCAGCCTTGAGATCTTTAACCAACTGTCTTTTGGTGGCTAGGTTTATCTCAGTTAGGTGCAGTTTTTGGCGTTGATCCTCGACCTGCCTCTCTGCGGTCCTTAAACTCGCCAAGGCACTCAGGCGAGCCTTGTCCACTTCTTTTAGTTTCTCGGATAGCTTTGCATATTCTTGTTTGAGGGCCCCCAAAGACCTCTTAACATTGGCACGGGAGAAGGCCTCAACGTTGGCCTCATTACGGGCGTCGCGGACCCATTCCTCGGCCACATAAACTTGTTGAGTAATCTACACAAAAACAAAGGAAAAGTCACGTGAATAAAAATAAAAATAGGGAAAGAATGAAAGTACAGCTTAACAATTAAAACTCTTGTAAGCCTCCATATCTCTGGGGAGGAGAAGAGGCCGCTCTAAGGCTTCATATAACCTGCCTGCCCCCTCTAGAAATCCCTAACTAAGGCATTCCAAGGGATGGTAGGCCCCTCCACTTCTAGCCGAGGAGACCAGGTGTGTTGCGGAAGGCGCACATTGGCCCTGGTCTGATCCTCTCAGCTATCTACAGAGGTGGGCCTCTTATCCTGAGGCTCTTTGATCACCTTCTATTGCTTGGTTCCCTTCTTTGGGCCCATCTCCCCATCTTTAAGTTCTTGAAGTGGCCTTTTCTTCTTCAGATCTGGAATGGCCTTTAGTCTGAGATTAGTGGGAAGTGGAGGAGGAGGAGGGAGCATGGGCGAGACTTGGGACTTGGTGGCTTCTTTTGATGTTGACACCTTGCTCCTTGCAACCATAAGGTCCCTTAGGTTTTTGTTTCCCTTTTTCAAGGTCATCCCATCTTCCTTTTCTTTAGAAGTGCTGTCTGGATGGACAATCACCAGAACAGGGGCGTGAACACCCGAGTGCCTATCAATCTCGTCCTCGGCGTCCGAGATTTGAATTATTGTAGCCCCTGGCTTCTCCTCTTCTTCAAAACAAAATTGGTCTATCCCCTCCTCAAGTGATAGACGCGAAAAAGCAATCTCTTCCTTTAGTACTATTGCTGCTTTAGGCGAAGCTCGATGAAGTGGCAGTACGACTGGTGGAAGATCATCTTGGGCCAAGAAGTTAAGGTGTGACACGTCAATCTGAGCTAACCTTGGGTCACTTGCCCTTATGGCATGGCCTATCTCCTGATATATTTCTGAGATGGGCTGAAAGTTCAAGATCAGGTGGACGGCTTGCAATTGTCTGTCCTCACCTACAAAGATCTCGGACCTCACCTAGTAATTGAGAGCTTTAACATTTGTTAGGCTAAGCCTGGGAGCTACTTGCCTCTTATCTACAAAAATAGTCGAGAAGCAAAATATAGTTAGAAAATTGAGATCCATCATTAAAAGAAAGTAAAACGAAAAAGGGCAAAATATGGTTAGGGTTAAAAAGCCTAAATCTCTTGCTAAGGAGCCTAACTCTAAGGTATCCCACCTGGCACTCCCTCTCGGACGGGGCAATGAAGGTCATCATGCCACACTCCTGAAGCTATCAAATAGTCGTCTTTCATACCCTTGTTGGATTTAGGTAGACATGATACTAGTCTGACAACGTCTGATCGAGACTTGAGATAATATCTCGAGTTTTTGAGGGAGTGGCACTCGTACATGTAGACCACATCGTGCCAGGTGAGCCGTAGACCCAGATGCTCGTTAAGAGCATTGACGCTACCCAAGACCCTAAATAGGTTGGGCGCACACTGGTGGGTGCATATCCTATGGTTGATAAGGTAGTCCTATGTTATCCTACCCATAGGGAGAGTCATTCCCCTTTCTATGAAAGCTATCATAGGGATAAAAACTTCTCCCTCTTCTTGGTTTGTCACTATTTGCTCTGGTGAACAATATCACAGGGCGACTTCCTGTGGTATGTGGTATTTTTCCTTAAAGGCCTCTATTTTGGCAGGGGAGTCCACTAAGTGCTTAAATATACCCAACTAGACAAGCTAAAGGGAAACCACCGAAATTGATAAATGGAGAAATAAGAACTAAAAGGCCGAAGAGGCTGCCCGAGGAGAAAAAGAAAGGTTTAAAGAAATAAAAACTTACGAGAACTAAGATGTGAGATAATCCCTGAGACCTTTAGAAAAACTTTCAAGGATTTCTTAGAGAAAAGGTGTGGGAAGCTTAGTAACTTAGAGAGCTTTGTGAGTTCGAATGCTTGGGATTTTTGGAGAGCATAAGAGTTCGTAAAATAAGGGGAAAATGATTTCCCTCAAGGCTTTATATAGAAGGTGAAAATGAGGGGTAGTTATCCCACTCGAAATTCCAAGAGAAAGGTCAACCGTTAGATCTGCGCCTCACCGTTAGATTTGGGGGAACAAAGTGCCACCTGGAGCAATTAATGGTGCCCAGTGGGATTCAAAGCGTTAGTGGCAATTATAGGGCGCGTTAAATGACACTCCCGCATGTGCGAATCGAGAAATCAGTTGGTGTTATCTTTTAAAAATCAAAACCCCAATTTTCTCCTCGGATAAGAGAGAAAATTTGGACTTTTGAGGGGGTATTGTAGGGTTAAGGGCCCAAATCATATATTGGGCCTTGGGCCTTGGCCGAGAGCATGACTAGTCCGAGGAGGAACAAATGGTAATGAATGGTTTAAGCTCAGAATTTAATGAGCAAGATACAAATGGGAAGTTGGTCTGAGGAGGAATAACTCATTGGATACATTAAGTACAACTCAAATATGTGTTCCAACAATCAGGGTGGCCTTCCAAGAAACTCCATTGCTAGGGACGTGCATCATGAACATACGAAAAGGAAGAGAACCCAAAAAATATCTAAGGGAAAGCTGCTACCACCGCATTGAATGCATTGCAGCTACTTTTCTGGCCATATTTATGTTGAAAATACCTTTGAACAGTGTTGCCTTGGCTATCACAACTCACAGAAAGCTAGAGAGGGTGTCTGATGAGACAGGTACTTAAGTAAGGGCTTAAACGATCAACAAGTGTATGATCAAGATGGACCAAGAGGATCTATATAATGTAAGAGACCCTCCATAAGAGGGGGATCAGAAAAATAGAGAAAGAATACTGTAGCAATCAAAGTTGCAATTGTAATCAGTTTTATTGATTTATAACAAGATTTGCCTCCTTAAACAGTGAATTCATTCAATCTTATGTGCCTTGTTCTTGCTTCATCATCTCTACAAATTTATTGTACTGGGCTCACTAGGCCAACATCCCTTACATTTTGGGCTTGGGCTGCCAAATGTGTCCTTACAGCTATGGTTTTTGTTTTTATAAACTCTTATATACCAATTATGCTTATGCAATGCACAAATTGATTAAAATTACATATAAATAAGTAAATAAATGTGTGTGTGTATATATATATATATATATATATATTAGAAATATTATTGAAATTTTAGTGAGCCACTTGAAACTTAAATATATAGAGTTTCATCTAGATTCAATTATCGAAAATGCAAAAGTATTTTGAGCTACTCAGAGTAATAAGGACTAAGGATGGTTTGTAATGTGTTAATTTTACTTTATTAAAATACATGATCATGATAGATTATCAAAATTACTGAATTTTTTTGGAAGTAGAATTTTAGTTTGAGTGGAATTTTAAATTTCTTAAAATCTAGCCAACAAACTTATACCTAAACCGAGCTATCTTAATTAATGAAAATTTAATCATTTGTTGCAAAGAGAAGATAGCCACTTGGCACAATAATAGCTTTAATAAAGAGAATGTATGAATTAGATGGATTTTCATTCAAAAAAGAGAGATAACTTTTCCTTTTAAAAAAATAAAATTGTTGGCTTTTCATGAGCATTCAGCTTGGTTTATTTTATTTTATTTTTCAAAAAAAATTATAAGCTAATTATATAAATTTAAAAAATAAAATAGTTATCCAATTATTTCACCTGTTTTTGGAAATTTTTTTTTTTTTTTTATAATTATTGATTGCATAATATTTTAAAATTAATTTTGTATTTAGTGGGAAAATGTGTTCTCTAGTAACACAACCAAAAAAGAAAAATTCATTTAGTATAGTTATTTTGTAGTGAGAACCTCAACATGACACCAAATGCTAATTTTCCAAAGAATATATTTTGTCAAAACGTGTTCCTTTAGAATTCAAATAGAAATACAATAGAGTTACCAAAAGCTTTCTAAATCCATAGCCTTTGGAATTCTATATTTTAAAATGGGACAATAGCTTGGATAACCAAAATGGATATATATTATAATCAACAATATCAAGCAGAGTGTATAGAGAAGTGAATGCAGACGTATAATTAAAATAAAAATAAAAGTAATAATTGATATTTATTTATTTTTTTTAAAAAAAAAAAAAAAACTACACACAAACAGAGCTTTTTATTTGGCTCACAAATAATTCTCTATATATTTTTTGGACAAATTGGTAATATCATTCCAAGAAAAAAAAAAAATATATATATATATATATATATATATATAATATGTCAAAACAGTACTATACGACCACAAACCGCACAGTTGCAAGAACTCAATTATAACATAGAATTTCTAATATTTTTACAATAATTCACTCTAGGGCTTTGTTTATGGCACACAGTTTGTCATATATGTATACGTTATACACATCGTGTGTTTTTATTAATTGAAAACATGACTTTAACTTAAGTTTTCAAATTTAAAATATAAGACTTTTATTAGTTTACATTGTAATAGCAATGTGAACTAAGAAATTTCTTAAAAAATAAGTGTAACAGACTTTGTGCAATATCTATTACCCTTCCCTATATTAAACTCTCTCAAATGCTTTATTAATAAACAAACCAATGCGATTTTTTCAGTTTTGTTACTCATTCTCTTTTGGCTTTTGGCTTTGTCTATTGAAGACATGCAAAACATTAACCCTTTCTTCCTTACAGATGAACTTAGACTTGGAACTTACAGACAACCTTAGTGCCTTGGAGAACTTTAACCTGAAGGATCAAGGATCAATTGTTTACTCCGGCAGCTGGTCTGATTAGGAGCCTCATAAGCTCCCTATTATCCATACCTCTGCTCATCTTGTCCCAATTGTTTGGCCTTCAACAGCTACTCAGGATTTTGGACATGAAAGGAATGAAAACAACACCATGCCTTTATTCATAAGAACTGAAAATGTTAGAGCTGGGGTTGGTAAGGTTAGAGAAGTGGATTTCTTTTCTCTTTTTTAGGTTGTTTCTTGTAATATGTGGTTAAAAGTTTGATGTGTTGGTGTTACTCATTAAAACGATCAAGTTTGACATGTCAATGTTGTTAGAATTATGTGCCCTCAAAAACAATACCATGCATTTTTTATTTGATAATAAAATTTTATTTTCACATACATAATTTTTTTTAGGTATATATCATTATATAAATGTGGCATGTGATGTCACCTCTATAAAAAAATCATGTTAATGGTTAAGGAACCAAAAACAGGGAGTAATGATTTTTTTTAAATTATTAAATTGTTCTAGGCTGTAGATATTAATCGAATATTACCATTGAAACTTACACTTGTGCTGTTATATGATAGGATGATTTACTCCATCATTGAGGTAGTGACTTTAAGCAGACAACTGGGTACAATATAACAAGTACATACACTGAATCGAATCCGATCAAAAACACCTTATGGAGTGATCACTATTAATTAAAAGGTTATTCTATCACAATTTTTCTATTGTCTTCAAACATGAGAGGTTTGTGTATATTTATTTATTATGCACATAACTTTGACAATGTCAACTGGTGATGCTAATTTTAAAGGCTATATACAGACACGTTGGATTATATGTGTAATGAGTAAAATATGTAAATGCTCAACAATGAATCCATCAGACTCTAAAGAAGATAGTATATTCAGTTGATTTTCATATTGAAGTTGGACTCAAAACAAAACCGGTCGGTGACATTTTTCAAAAATGTTTTTCATATATATAATATTGTATATATATATTTAAAGAGTTTTTTCAAAGATATTTTGGAGTCCAATAAAAATTATGAAATCAAGAAATTAAGGGTTACATAAGCTAGGGACATGATAGTGATATTAATCCAGTCCTAGTGACTTATGAGAATATAGTGTGGTGGAAGGACATAGATATAAAATTGTAAGTAATGAGACCTCATTTGTAATTCTCTAATCTTCAGGGGTCAATTGCAATGTGTTGATGGACATTGTTGCAATATGTAGAAGTTCAAATATTTTCTTGATATGGTTGAGAAAATTAAGGAATAATTTTGAAAGAGTTTCAAAATAAGTCAATAGCATTCAAAAAGTTATTGATTAATCCTACAGTTGAAGGTTCGGATCCCACGTCCAATCTTACTCTTGGGTTTTAAAAGTCTTAAATAAATATAAGATTTTAAAATATCACATCATGAGTTGGTCACTAGAACTACTGAGTGATACTGCAGTCTTCTAAAAACCCAAAAAGAAACAGAGAGAGAGAGAGACATGAATACCTTGGGAGGCAACACGCTTGGATTGCCAAGAGAGGTACACAATTTTGTTCTATTTAGAATCTATAGTTATGTGGTACAACGATCTTTAAATGAAAATATAATTTTTTTTTTTTTAATATTACTTCCACAAAAAAAAAATCAAATGTATGTAAGAAAGGTTCATAGGTTTGTATTGTTTTTTGATGTTGATTCTTGGTAGATCCTTGGTGGAAGAAAAAGAAAAAGGAATAATGAAGGAGATGTAGAAAAACCAAAAGAAGTTATCCATGTGAGAGCAAAGAGAGGCCGAGCTACAGATAGTCACAGCTTGGCAGAAAGGGTATGTTCAATTATTTTTCAGTAAACAATATGCAATATGAAAAATTATGCACAAATATGTCCTTATATCGAAAAAGGCAACCTCAGAATTTGTTTCTTAACTATTTTGATATTTGATTGGTAGTAGGTACGTAAGAAGAGAGAAAATAAATGAGAGGCTGAGATATACAAGATCTGGTGCCAGGATGCTATAAGGTGAGAATTAGGCATTTTTATGTCCTTGCTTCATGTTGTGTTGTCGTTATTCTTCTTCTGATTCTCATGGCTATGATATATTTATATTATGTTTTTAGCATTATCATTGTTGTTGTTCTATCGGACTTTCAGACAATGGGAATGGCAGCAATGCTGGATGTGATAATCAACTACATTAACTCACTGCACAGTCAAATTGAGGTAACTAATTAAACACCATGAATTCTTGTTGTTCAGAACTATAAAACTAAAATCTTTTTCTGTTTCTTTTAGTTTCTATCTGAGAAGCTTTCAGCAGCAAGTATGTATTATGATTTCAACTCGTGTGAGATGAATGCCATGGAAACAATGCAGGTAGCCCTTTCAGCACATCTTTTGTCAGAATTATTCCCTTTATTTATTTATTTATTTTTGTTCAAAATAGAATTCTATTCTAGCCTAATCATCTAAAGTATATGTGTGAGAAACTCCATTCCCGAGACTTGAACTCTGACCCTTTTCCCTCTCACACCCATAAACACTTATACTTGTGAAGTGACTATCACACCAAGAATGCATGATAATTTTGTGTTTTCTTGATTTCCTTAAGCTGTTTAAAATTTTGTGCTATGTTAATGTTCCTGACTATGGTAGTAAATGCATAGTAATATTTTAAACTGTAAAGTATTAAAAATTGTATATTTTTTCATTTATTAATGTTTGTATTGTCTATGTTAGTTCTAAGATCTGTAGACATAGTGAAGGATTGACTTGTGTTGCAGGTGGCAAATGCTTACGAGGCACAACAGATGGTAAGTATGGCTAGAGAAGGCTTTGGAGGACTTTCTTCCATCAAAATTGGCCTTTTTTTACTGAAATCGTCAGATACAATGCTTCACATAATTACAGAAGATACTGGATAATATAATTTCTTTTCCCTATTCCACACATCTTTTTTTTTTTTATAATCCCCTATTCCACACATCAGATATGCTTTCTTCGTGCTTCAATATTACATATGTACATGCAAAGGAGACTCGTTACCAAATAAACATGGATGATTAAAGGATTATGGCAATCTTGTATTTTCCCATTAGTGTGGTTCTTTCCTATAGTATTTGTCACTATGATGATGACCAAGCATTTGAATTTTGATTAGTCTCTCCATATTTAATCATGATTTGAGGTCAAATAAGGAAATTGTTTGGCATGCCATTTCAATTAGATGATATATAATATATTTTTTGACAATGATTGTACTGTAGCTAGAAACTTGTGATTCTAACATTTGAAATGTAGAATATAAAATCAGAGGCCAAATTTCGGATATATGTACGCAATCTGGCAATGATAGATATATTCAACAAACTTCCTTGTCAAGAACTATAGATTTATGACTTTCATGTATACGGCAATGATAGTGATAACCATTGAATATGACACGCATATTAACTTCTTCCGCAGTGATCAATGGTCCACAGGTTGAAAAAAATAGGTTTGTGTCTATAATATATAATTGAGAAGTGGTGGTTAAAAGATAGGAAGGTAGATACATTGCATTCTTAAAGCAACCAAGTGAATTATGGACCCTATGTATAAAGCCAGTTTGAATGGGCCATTATATTGCCCATAAGGATTAACAATCTGTTTCGTGGGTTCCCACCATATGAAGGAAAGTACAAAAATATAAATGGAGCTCAATACATTATTATTTGCATAATCTCAGAAAATATGCGGAACGTGGAAATTAAATTAGGCATCCTAGAATTCATGCTAGCAAGTGTGAAGTGCCAATAACTATAAAGCTTGCAAAAAAAAAAAAAACTCTCATAACTTGAGGGTAATAGATGTTAGGTTCAAGAAATATGGAAAAGAGGAAGCAATAAGTTGAAGGAGAAGAGACAGTCCTATTTGTGTAGTTAAGTACTCATAAAGATACTTTGTATATCGGTTGAATGTTGCTAAAGGTTTCGAGATGCATGAGTGTTTAAATGTTTCAAGTGTGTGTATATATTGTGTTTACTGGTCTAGAGCTAATCTGATAACTCTCCCCAAGTTTTAGATTCAAGTATTTCAAGTATGGAGGGAAATATTTGAGTCTGAACTTGTGTTACTCCAGTTGTGGGGTACTTGCTATCCACATATTCTGGTCTTGCTAATTCAATGGGCCATGTTATTAACTTTTTCGGCCCAATTAAGATTAAATGTTTTTGCCCATTTCCTCAATCATATAGATTAAAAGTCATATGGTATGCTTATCAAAAAAAAAAAGTCAAATGTTATGGGCTTTGCATAGCGTATATGTCTTGCCATTTTCGTGGTTTGCTTCGATGGACTTGGGCTGAATATTAGGGGCTACAAGCTTGGACAATTATAAACTTTTTTTTGGGCTGAATGGGCAATTATAGGCTTTGCTCCATGAATTATGTTCTATTTTAAAGACTCATATTGGATCCATTTAAAGCTTTATTTGCCTGGGTAGTCGGCCAAATTTCTTTCCAGATTGTCTGGGGAATGTGGTGTGTTTTGGGACTTTTGGCCCATGTTATTCAGCCGTACGAAAAAATTGTCTTTTAACATTTAGCACCCTGAGCACAAGTGGTCTGTAATTGACTACATGTGCAAGTGTGGTTGAGGTTGCTTATCCATTTTGTTTTTCTAGTAAAGTCGCGGGCGTAGGTAAAATGAGTCATACCGCCCATTTTGCACTTAGAAAGGTAGAAGCCCCCAAGTTAAGGATGAGGTTTGGAGGTCGCTATTGAATGTGGTGACAAGGCGTGAAGCCAACCTTTGAGGCTTGAGCAAACTTAATAAAGATGGATGCAATGCCCACTTTGTATTCCTTTTTGCATTGGCTGAATCTTGGTAGGATTAAATTGGGTTCTTTTGTGCAAAGTCCATAGGCGAAGTCTCACTGACTTATACTTGCTGTAATGATAATGAAAATAGCTGGTAAAGACAACAATGGAGTTAATATTAGCATTAGGAAATCAGGAGGTGCTGCTGAATGTGCGTGCGACATTAAAGTCGAAGTTGTTGATAATTTTCTCTTTTTTTTGAGGAACAAGTTGTTGATAACTTTGCAAAGGTAATAAGGACGCATTCAATAACTTTCCTTTCTTTAGTTCTAGTCATTGTGCATCAAGATGTGATATTTTCATAGGTAGAATGCAAAGTATTTGAGTGCTGTGAGAGCTATTTGGGGTCGTTCCTTGATCTATTAAATGAGAAAAAGATCACTAGAGTAGAGAAATGTGCTAAAAGATTCGATGCAAGCTGGTGTTGCTATGAAGTCAATTTTGGACCAACTTCATTGCATTGCTCTCATCTACTTCCCAAAATTGGAAAATGCCATTGAAAACATAGATGAGACAATTGTCGAGTTGGGAAAAAATCTTATCACTCAATCACATGTGAGGCTACCATGATTAAGGTGTGTGAGAGTGCCTTTTTCTTCAACACTATGGCCCAAGAATCTTGGGCCGTGTGAGATGTTCTTGGTGGACTGGGATCGATTATCCGCAGCTAAAGGACTGTTTTAAGAATTGACTGGTGCGCAAAACATACTTCCTACAATACAAATAGCTAACAAAACAAGAACATTTGTATTGAATGACATTTTAACAGTAAAGGAAATGCATGACAAATGGAAATATAACGTAAAAACAAGTTAGGGATCCTCTAATTATGTGAGGTGTATTTTATTGATTTCATTAAGTTGTGATTACAATGCTCACTAAGACGTGGTCCAAGGTTCAACTGAGCTCATAAGTTACAGACTTTGATAGCTATTCAAGTTTCAAAGACTTGCAAAATTTGAACTTGTTGAATCCGAACATGTACAGTAGTGGCTGTCCTGGGATACTGGGGATGGTTCCTCTGTTTTCCCCTTAAATTTACAGAGTCTTTTCTGCAACTTTATGAGACTTTAGAAAGCAATGGTGAATGCTTAAAATGGTCTGATCGTAAAAATGAATTCCCCCCCTATAGCATGGATCCTTTCCTCCTTTTATAGCACAGCTTCAGGCTCCAGAGAACTAACGATTTCTCCGTTTTGCCCTTTAAAGTCTGTGCCGTGCCTGGTTGCTTCAGGTTCATGTCGTTTCCTTTTTCTTCATAGTTGCTTGCTTTTTGTTGCGACCAGATGAAAGTCCCTCAGCTCCTTTCTATTTCTAGATTTCCCGTTGGCTGGCCTGAGACCCTTTTGGCTTTTCTTCTCAGCGCTCCAGCTTTTTCCAGTTATACTCTTCCTTGTCTCTTTCTCCAAATGGTTGGAACCAGGTTCCTGCGTTTTGCTCTGTACTTCCACTGCGTGTCTGGGTCACAAAGTCCGCGTGCCCTTTATCTCTTATCTTTCTTTAATTTTTCTGCCATGATCCTCCTTCGCGCGTCCAAGGATCCCCTACCTCTGGGAGGCTTCTAGGATTCCAACCCAATTCTTCCTTCTAGGCTTTCTCTGGTTCGCTGGTTGGGCCTTTCCTCTGGATCCCAGCCCTCAGGGCCTTTTCTTTCTTTCTTCTCTCTTTTCTTTATTGTGAGAGCCCACCCTTTATTATTATTTTTTTTCTTTTTTTTTTTGTGTGAAACGGGCCCAATGTCTTTTCTATCTCTTTGGGCCTATTTGTGGCTATTTAATTCTTTTTTTGAACCTCAACAAGGTGTCACCACTTCTCTTCACGTTCTTTAGTGACTGGATTAAAGAGTGTTGAGATCAACCTATACCCCCAACAAAGGCTCTTATTTACATAAATGTATCGAGGACAATGCCTTCTCCACAAGCACAACATTTGCCCAAAAAGATCGTGATATTTTCTACCTAGTCATATTATCTCTTGATTAAGTAACAACTCCATACGTAAAACCTTCAATTTTGGAGGTAAAATATTGTTAGTTGAGCATCCATTTTGAGGAATCACATTTGACCTCCGCCTTTGGGTCATGGTTCTCACACTTGCCGATCTAGTCATAAATGTACCAACTAATTAATAAGAGATAGAACCTTTAATTTGAAAGTTTGAAATTGATCACATGCTTGGATGAAAGAAATAAATTTTATCACACATGCCTAGGTAGTTTGAATCCCTATGATTAATTCATTCCTTAAGTATGATTGATTTAATCACATGTCTAGTTAGTTTAGATTTTCAAAGTCTTAACATTGGTGTTTGGATTATTTAAACATTTGCAATTAACATGCTCCTTAGCTTTAGGGTTCTTCTCTTTCATTGTCAACACATAATAAATAGGGTATTAGCATTCAAATTGTGTGTCTAAGGTAACTTCTCTAGTAAATATTTCTTAAGAATAAAAGAATAATCCAACAATATTGATGCAAACTAGTCGTATGATTGAGCGGTCATGGGTGCCCGACACCTTTCCAAGAATGTACCCTAACTCCAAACTCAATCCTAATTAATGGTTCTTTGTATATGAGTTTTATAGTGGTTCTCAATCCATTAAAAATAGAGTGATGACTCATTTTATTTTCCCTAATCCACGAGGCTTGTAGTGTATTATCGGTCCATCTACATGATGGGCCTACACCATTCAACCATCAATATGGTCCATTATTGGAAAACCCTATTGAAACTAATGGGCCCAAGTTGGGGTGCTCATAGTAGGGTTTTTCGGTTTGAAATTTGATAAACACGACTCATCTCCATACCTCCATCTCCTTCGTCGGTAACTATTGCTCTATATCATTGTATCCCTTCAATAGAGATTTTCAGATATTCACCAAATCTTAAGATCTTTGTTAAAACGTCAAGGCATTCACTAAATCACAATGCCCTCTACCTGAAAATCCCTTTGACGATGAACATTTATCCTTATGACTATTGACTAGTGGGTTCAATAGAATGTATTGGAGATTTATGCTCTAGATTGGTTGACAATCCTTGTGTTGATAGTTGGCAACTCTTCCAACAGTTTCCTAAAAAAAAGTGTGCTTAAGAAAAGAGAAAAAAAAAAAGAAAAAAAAGAAAGAGAAATGCAATTTCCACAATATTTTTATAACAAATCTTAAGTAACAGATTGTTACAGGTTATTACTGGTGAATAAGAAAATAATTTCAATGATAAATTCAAATTAAAAATCTATAATAACATGTCACTTAAAATTTGTTGAAAAAATATTATTTTTTAAAAAAAATAATAAAAAAATACAATAGCGACTGGAGGCGTTAGAGCATTCTCAACAAAGGTGTTAAAAGTGCTAAATGTTATTTTTTAGCATTTTTAATACCTCAAATCTTAAAAACATACCTACAATGAAGATGCTAAATTCTAAATATTTTAGCATTCAGCTACAGTGAGCTGTTATAGTAGCTTACTATAGCTAGATTGTAAAATATATATATATATATATATATATTTTTTTTTTTTCACGAACTCTTTTTTTTTTTTTTTTCACTTCTCTCCTCTTTCCTCTCTCACTTCTCTCATCTCTCTTCTCTCTCCCAATGGTTGTTGTCTGGCGATGGTTGTGGTCTAGCGATGGTTGTCTGTCGTGGGCTGTGGTCCAATGGTCATGGGTCGTGGGTCCGTGATTTTGGGTTGTGGATCGTGCTCTGATGGTCCAATGGTCACGGTGCAATTCTTGGGTCACAGTGCGATGTTCTTGGGTCGTGGGTTGTGGTTTTGATCGTGATCGTGCGTTGCGATTCTTGGGTTGCGGTTCCTGGTTGTGTTCCTGGGTTGTGCAGGTGGATCTGGCTGATGGCAGCGATGATGGGTGGATGTGGTGGTTGTGGTATGGGTAGATGTGGAGGTTTTTTTTTTTTTTTTTTGGGCATGGGTGGTAGGTTTGTGGTGGTTGTGATATGGGTGGTTGGGTGGTGGGTTTTGTGTTAACTGTTGGTATTATGGTGGCCAGCGATGCTGAGAATAGTTGGGTTGATGAGAAAGAGAGAGACAGGAAGAGAGAGGAAGAATACAAAATAAATAAAAAATAATAAAGAAAGAATATTTAAATGAAATGTAAAAAAAATAGAAGTTTTGATACAAGGTATAATGTAAAGTGATATTATATGTTATAAAATTGGTTTTTTAAATATTAAATCCTAAAATTTTTAGGACAGTTATTTAAAATAAAATAAATAAATAAATAAAACAGTTTCATGGATTCTAACGCCCTTTGCATTTCCATTTTTCAGTTCCAAGTTCCAACCAACCCTTTTTAAAGTCCCGAACGATTAACCCAACACCCTCCACAGTCAAAGTCACAGTGCCACAGCCACACAGTTCTCCGATCAAGACATGTCACAATTGCACGCGCTTTCACTTGCCCACGCCCGTCCGTCCCACGCGGCAGCGTTAGTAGTTCCCGCCTCACGTGTCAAGTCCACGTGGCTCCATCTCCGCCGTCCATTCCCCATGACCACCCTATCACCGGTCTTGCCGCCGCGTCTCCGATCAGTCCCAGCCGTGAGAAGCTGCAGCAACGCACTCGCATTTTTGGACCTCAAAGGTGGCAAAGGGTACTTCAAATTACTCTCTTTAATGGGTTGCTTTAATCTGAGCATTGTTGTTGTGACATTTGTTACAGACTTCCAATTACTTTGTTAAATTCATGAACCAATTTCGTTCAGTTTCTTTGTCTTTGAAATTTGTCGGTGGTTTACTTTGTTGTGGGAAAACAATGACTTTGGACGATACCCTTTTCCTTTTATGTGCCACCCAATTATAGTTTTTTTTTTTTTTTTTTTTTTTTTTTGGTTATTGTCTATATTTGGGTTTTGAATGATTAGTAAGAATTCGAAAAAAAAAAAAAAAAACTTTGTTTCGCAGAATGAGTGGGTTCTTTGAAGTTGAGCTCAAAGTTCGTGATTACGAGTTGGATCAATTTGGAGTAGTTAACAATGCTGTCTTTGCAAGTTACTGCCAACACGGTGAGAATATTTGTGTATGGATTCATGTTAAATGTATGCAATTTTCGGCTGCTTGTTTGACTTGGTTGCAGAAAGTTTTTTGTGTGGAAATATTCTTTTAAATAATAATGTTTGATAGTAGTTTATGTGCACGATGTGCAGTTTTTTATTTTTATGATAGTGTATTTAGGTATTTATAAAAGAGTGAAGTTAATTTGGAATGTTGAATGAGTGTATCATATAGCAGTTCTTATGTGATTTTAAGAAAATGATGAGATTGCTAAAAAACTGAAAATGAATATGAATGCATGACACTGCTAGTAAATTACTACCAGGCTGTTATAATCTTTGATCTATTGTAATACTTGAATAATTGTTGTACTTCTATTTGGAGGCTAAAAAAATATAAGTTCAGCCCTTGAATCATTTGCGTTTAATGAAGGCAGCTCTGCTAAAAAGATTTGAAGTGTGCGTGTGAGAGAGAAAGAGAGAGAGACAGAGAGGATTTTTCTCCTTTAGCTCAAACCTCTTCCAAATGGCACTTGAAATGAGCCCTACTACCTTTCATAGCATCAAAAAGGTCATAACATCGTCATGAATAAAAATCCAATGATTTGATCTGCAATATATTACTCAGGTCGACATGAACTTCTGGAAAGGATTGGTGTCACTGCTGATACAGTTGCCCGCACTGGTGATGCATTAGCACTGTCAGAATTGTCACTCAAATTCCTTGCACCTCTAAGAGTATGTCCTTGATCCTTACAATTTTCTATGCTAAACCTGTATCTGTTTTTTACTTAATATTTATTAATTTCATAAGGCACAAAATAGATTGTTGTTACGCATATATTTTTATAACTTCTTGGTCTATTGCTAAATAATTGTTGGAGCCTAGTGCAGCCTTTGATCTTAAGTAATCAATACATTAGCTTAGGATGTTCTTGTAAAGAATGGCTTCTAGGTTCCTGTTGTTTCATTGGAAAATATTTTAAGTTGAAAGCATTTTGAGGAAAACACTTGTTTTGCAATGTTTTGTTGTGTTCATGAAAATGCTTTGGAAAACATTTTCCGGTTTTTGGCTTGTACGAAGAATCATAAATTTTCCTAATTTTTTTTTTTTTTGGATATATATTAAACAACAACTTTAATTCACCAATTTAAAATATTACTACAGAACAACAAAAACCAACTTAAAAAATAAGAAGAATCAAATAATTAGAATTTGAAAAGTACTGACAAAGTACCTTAGTTAACAATTTTCTAAACAATTTCTAACTTATTCCTTTAATTAAGTAGTTAAGATTTGTTGTTTTAGAGGTGTAAGGAATTTTTGCGAAGGGCCTTGTAGCTCAATTGACATTTCTTGGTGTTTCCATCTGAGAATCTTAGGTTTCAATTCCCCCCTCCCCCAACAATTGAAATTATTAAAAAAAAAGGTATAAGAAATTCTTAGAGGTTGGAAAAGTAATTATAACATGATATTGAAAGCTTTAATTGATATTGCTGAATGTGGTACAATGTTATGTGCATACTTTTTTTAGAAAATATTACAACTGTAATTTGTGCAAAGTTGTAAAACTGATCAGTGCAATTTTTGTGCAATTAATGATTGCTAGGATAAGTTTTCATACTTTATGATTAAAGCTCGTACCACATTAATATTGGTTATATCTGTTCTCATGGTGATTCCTGTGCATCTAGAGTGGAGAAAGATTTGTAGTAAAGGTTAGGATCTCTGGCTCCTCGGCTGCTCGCCTATACTTTGAGCACTTCATCTTCAAGCTGCCAAATCAAGAGGTTTGTTATTGTGGCCCTTAGGCACCAATTTTCATAAACCATCTGAAGGATATGTCTTGATGTTTGGTGACTTTGATATGTGTTATTCAGCCTATTTTGGAGGCAAAGGCCGCAGCAGTTTGGCTTGACAAGAACTATCGTCCTGTCCGTATTCCACAAGAGGTTAGATCTAAATGTGTTCAATTTATGCGCCATGAAGAATCTAGCTGATTTAACTGTAACAAGAACTCAGTGGAAAGGATTTTGTGGCTGAGGAGCCATTGGTATATGTTAGTCATTTCCAGTTGTCCTTGTTTTCCCTTAGAAAAAACGATTCAGGGTGCAAATTACCTTTCAACAAAAGAAAGTTTCCAACTTGAAAAAGAAATAATCTTTCACATAGGATTCATCGTACTTGTTCAATTCATCATGTTTATGCCTGATCTAAACAACTTTCTTATACAATTATTTGAAAAAGAGGGAGCCTTTGGAATCTTTCTGGTTTGTTCAACTCCTGTCTTCCTCAAGCAGCCTTGTCAAATGAAGGAGAAAAAACTGGGTACTTGTTGAGTGTATACCAATCAATTGATCTGAGTTTGGAGCATAAATGTGTCTTTTAGATTGAATGGTGATAAAGTCAAGGCATGATACGTTACTAAGTGATTGTTGGCCCAGATTTGATGTCATGGTCCATTTTGTATGATGAAAAATGACTTTCGTTAGGATAACCAGGGCAAGTTTGTTGCATTTTCTGTGCCATGATTGTTTGAAATGAAGTTGAGAAGTTGGATCGGTAGATCTAAGAGAGGGTGGAAGGGTGGGGAAGAAAAATTGGTGTAAGAAGGTGTAATTTTATTGCTGGTTTTTGTACATGCTCTTGATTGCTCGCATATTTCTTAATTTAGTTGTAAACATGGAAGCATGAAAGAATACTTTTTTTTTTAGGTGAATTTTGAGAATTCCACCATTAGATTATACTTTCTTTTTTTATTCTCCATGCTTACAAAATTTTTAAAAAATTAAAGATCAATAGTTATGTCATCAATAAATTGTTTAAATTGCTAGTTTTTGTAGTTTAAAACTATGCATAAAATATAAGCTTATAAATCATATAGTATATAATATTCTATTGACACAAAATTTGACATATGTATTAAAGGTGTAAAGAACATGCAATTCAAAGGTTAGATTTTTAAAATACATAGCAATTTTTATTTTATTGAGTAAGCCTAATATGTAGTAATCTTTATATATTAAAATAATTCAGAAAATTAGTTATGCCTTTACAAGATGTTAAAAATAACCATAATCTAATTAGATAATTTTTATTTTTAAAAAATAAAAAATAAGGTTAAAATTGTAATTCAACAAAAATTCAAAAATAAAAAAATTATCAAAGAAACTTTTTTCCTACAAATTAGCACACTTTTTATTTAAATATATTTCACTCACGTTTGCTACATTTTTTTCCTAAAAACTAGCATACACTAAACTCAATAGTTTATTCTATTTCAAATCTTAAATTTTACTTTCTTAAAAATATCTTCTTGAGTAATTTTACTAATAGATAAATTCAAATTGAAAAATTACATTAAACTCAAAAAAAAAAAAAAAAAAAAAAAGCTCAGTGCGGAGTGCATAGTATTAAGAGTGTGGGCTTTTTTTTTTGCCCAATTTTCTACAGGTAACAAGCCTCTCATGGAGCCCAACCATATTACTTTTACAGATTTGGCCCCGCAATCAATGGATTCTTATTCACGATATAGGCTTTGTGACCCGTGCACTTCCTTTCGCGTGTATTGTAGTGGGCCACGAAACGCACTAGCCTTTGCCACATAATATGAGCTCATGTCTCCAATTTTTTACTCTCCACATAGGTTATGCCCCACTACAATAGCCTTTGATTTTACAAAATGATCCATTGTGTCAAAAATGCCCATGCCTAATAAGTCACTTACAATTTACAAACAAGGAAAATTTTTTGGACTAATTGGTCAACAAATTTGCAAAGCCCATCACATCTGTTGCATGTGCAAGTGCAAGCCTTTTATTGTACAAATAAACAATGGGGCAACAAAACATTGAAGCCCACACTTACATGTTGTGCGGGACTCGAGGATGGATTTTATTATATTATTACGGTCCCAAGTGGAACATGCAATTTAATTTTTGTTGTTTACTAAATTTTATCATGCAATTTTTGAAAATATAGATTTAAATTTGTTGTTCCTGGATTTGATGTATTTTAATGATTTTCTAGTCAAATAAGGGTTTTATGGTAAGATATTGATCAGAATCTCTATTAAAATATTTTCATTTGTAAATTAAATTAATTATTATAAAGCGTTTAAATTTTCCTTCAATTATATAAAAAAAACTAGTCGCTAACCCGTGCGATGCACGGAAAAGTTATTAGAAATGCTAAATATTTTTTTTAATCAAATTAAATGCATTTTTTGTTGGGTTGAGAGGAATTTAGTCAACTTAAATGAACCTTTTCGCTTTGGATTTTAAGGAATAACTCACACAAAAAGAAATATACAAATTTCATTAGGATTTGAACTGGTCAACCAAGGTAGGTGTGTGTATGTGTCTATATATATATATATATATATAGTGACCTTGTCAAATATTTCTTAATATGCCAACAAAGAAAATTGTTGCTCATTTGAAGCAATTTACAATGTTCATTCTAGGCAGAAGCTTACATACTTTTTATTGTTGTGATTTACAATTTGAGTAGATGAAAAATAATATGATATTCTATCACTGGTTATTGCCCTCACAACAAAAATGATAAAATTTCAAATCAAAAGATTACATATCACATTTAAAAGAAACACTAATAGAAAGTAAAATATATGACATGCACTGATAACAAATGATCATAATATTCAAAGAGTTTTGTAAATCAACAACAAAATCTTATTAAATTGCTGGGGGCAGCTTCACTAACTATATTTTATCAATAAAAATAATTTTCTTCATAAGACTTGTTTAAGTTATCATATTAAATATGAGAAAACATGTGCAAGCATATTGTTGTTGACTTTACACTGTATCACAAAGAGTCTATCTGGGATTGGTTCATTCTTCTCTGTGCTCTACAACTAAAGCTCCCCCATCATAAGCTTCCTGCTTTACAAAACTGTACAAACAAAAGTAGAATTCCAGAATTTTCATTTCCTACTTTTGCAACCCTCAACAAAAGTTAAGATTCATGATTTTATCAAAATCTTGCATGCCTTTATTATTAAAATTCTCAATATATACACCATTAGCATAGATACAAATTGATTCAAAAGCAGCCTTATTTTAAAAACACCATAATGCAGAAATATCACCAACAAATAATCGTAATATTTGAAGAGAGATGAATGAAGCAAAATAAAAATAATTAAAATTCACAAACCAAATATCAAGAACATAGAGGGAGATTGTTAGAAGCAGAATTAACAAACCTAGCATAAATTGTTAAGATTTTAGACTCAATTGGAAAGGAAGTAACTCTAAAAGTTTTAGCTCGCCAAGCTTTCTTGCGTTGTTTTATACCTCCTGGAGCAAGGATATCAAGGGAGTTACAGGATGAGCGGATAACAGACCAAACAAATTGGCACATATATCAACCATCAATAACACACCCAAAATTATAAAAATCTAAGTAGATTAAAATGTTAGATTGAGAAAGAACTTAACTGTTTATTTATAACTGCCAAAAATGTTTAAGGATTTTCAAAACTACTAAAGTTTGCCAGGGTTAACAAATTTTATACACATATGGGAATCTAATTCTTTTCAATCCAGTCAAAGAATTAGATAAACAAACAAAAAGAATAGAAAGATATAATAACTGTTTTCAAAGTTTTCAAGGGCTTTAACTAATTCCTCATACTTATATTCCTTTATCTCCACCTCTACTTCTACTTTCTCCACCACTCCTGCACCTTTTAAAATGCCAAAATAACCCAACGACGTCGTTTAATGCAATATCTTTTAAATTAAAGCATGGACACAATAAAAATGAGTGAAAAAGATCACAAATTTATGTAAACATTCAAAAATTTGGGAATTTAGATTTAGATTCTATAATAAGAACAAAACAGTCGGGTATACTATCTTAAAGGTGCTGTCTAACACAGAACAGATTGGGTTGCCGAGCTGTTTGGTTTTTCCTTTACAGATGATGTACAGTAGCTATTTTTCATTTCTTTCCCACTAACAAAAGTAGTACTATTTATGAGAAAAGTTTGAGTTGAAGCCAAGAGAAGAATTTTTATAGATACAAAATATTCAAGGGCAGGTTGTATGATTGAAAACAAATATTTTACCTTCCAACCATTTAAAAGAAATATTTTGCCTTCTTACAATGAATTATTGGAAAAACAACTAAAAACAATTATAATGAGTATAACAATCGCAATAAACAATATGTTCCAACCATTTAAAATAAATATTTCTTTTATTTTGTATAACAACTCAGCTGAGTTAAATATACTTTTTAAAATGAAAATAGTCTAAAAAACAAAAGAGTCATTTTTTTTTTTGTTTCTCTATTTTCTTTTATTTAGCAAGTAAACAGAATAATGAACAAATATAGATTCCATAAACAAAACTATCTACATTAGACAAATAGTGCAATACATGTATTAGTAGCAAAGCAGTAAATGATCTGATTAATGGTTTTATATTGACTATTTATATATAACTTTTATGAAATTTTACAGAAATTGTTAACAAACCTTGAGTCGATGCAGTTAAGTATGCAGCTCTTTATCCAAAAATGAAAGTAGAACCTGCAAAATAAGTATTTTTTATTTATTTTTTTAATTAAAATAATTTGTAAAAAACAGAATAACGAAGATCAATAATAGTGTAGTAAATGACCACCTAAATCAAGATAATACCTACTTACAAAAACAACAACGAGAGAATTAGCTCCTACATCCTTTGAACTCCAAGCACACACAAAAGAAAGTAACATAATATATATTTCTAAACCTAGACATGGATCAATGTATGTCTATCTATGTGTAGTACCAAAATGTTCAATTTCTCAGAGAAAAGAGGTACTGGCTTTGCAATCTTTAATAGTCGGAAACTGATTCACATGCTCGGGTGCATTATGATTATAGAGGTACAGAACTACAGAGATTGCGATCTTTAGGAGGTAGCAAAAAAATGTGCAAGATCTGGAAGACAGCATCAAAAATAGATCATTCTAAGCTTTAGTAGTTGGAAACAGATTCACATGCTCAGTAGCTAATGTGATACTAGAACTAAAATCAAAACTCATATCAAGCATAATTTAACATGAAATAAAAATTGCAAAGTGGAAACATCATTAGAAATTAAGATACCATAAACAAAAATGTAATCAAAAGAAATCATAATACCATCACTTAACTGGGAAGAAGCCCAAGTTTGAAAAACCCCACTAAAGTATTCAATTTGTACCATAATAAGACATAGAAACAATAAATATATTAGTAAGTATATGAAAAATTGATAATCACAATCAAATTCAAAAATCAAATGGAAAGACATGTCAATTTGACTGTTCATAGGACTATTTTTGTAAAGAGAAATGCATGTTTTAATTTACTGTGTAGTTTTAGAGAAACAAAAAAGAAAAAAAAAACAGTTCTTGACAATATCTGAGGACCTTAAACAATCATATATAATGAACATTCTTTGTTAACAAAAAGAATTTTTCTTTCAAAAAATCACATGCCCAAACATAAGCCTAAATTTTTTATAAATCCAAACATAAGCCTAAATTAAAAAAATACTGATAATAACGATATTAAAAACTCCAGCAACCCGAAAATGAAACAAACCCTAGTAGCAGCCCATAACTATCTGCAACACACAGCCCATACATATCACTGAAAATTCTGAAACCACAATCTACAACAATATGAATTAATTTTTCAGCCAAATAAATTAATCATCAGGCCGACTCTTAGGCCTTTCAAAAACACAGAAAAGAAAAGAAAAAACCATTAAATTGATACTATCTTCACAATGAAACCCATCGATATTTACAATATTTTCTTACAAAACCTGTAGAATTTGAAATCCCTAAATCGATAGAAAATCTAATTGAAGACATATAATTAAAACATAACTTTGAGGCTCTGTTCCATTTAAACCAATTTGAATCTGAATTTTAACCCATATCAATCAAATAAAATTGAAACTTGAAAAAGATCAGATTGGAATTCTTCATACCTGAAAAATCGTCCAACATCAAAAACGGCAAAGGATCCAAATTCGTTCAACATTAGAAATAGAAAACGATCCAAATTCTTCAAGTTAGTCCTGAAAATCAAATGCCCAGAAAGGGGGCCAAAAAATAATCAATGCCCAGATAATAAAAACTCAAGAACAAAATAACTATGAATCAAAATTGACATCAGCCAGAGGAGTTGTGGCTGAGAAAAGGAGGGAGCTGCACTGAATGAGAGAGTTAAAGAAGAAGAAGAGATGGGAGTGAGCTTGAAATAGAGAGAGTTTGATCAAGGGTTTTGTTAGGGCTGAGTTTGCGTTTGAGAGATAGGTTTGAGATCATTGCGGTTGAAACCTACCGTTTGTAATTTGTATTTGGTAGAAAAAAAAAGATTTATTATTTATTTAAGTATTGGCTGAAACTTACGGTTTGTAATTTGTATTTGGTAGGAAAAAAAAAGATTTATTATTTATTTAAGTATTGGCTGAAACTTACAGTTTGTAATTTGTATTTTGTGAAAAAAAAAGATTTATTATTATTTATTTAAGTATTACTGACGTGGAAAATTATGGGAGCTTAAAAAGTTTCCGTTTTATATATATATATATATATATATATATAGATAAAAACATCCCCCATTTCGATATGCCACGCTTGGTTAAGACTTACTTACCGACTAACTAGATTACAGAAAAATGTTTGGTCTTAATACGAAAGGATCGCAAACAAACAAACAAACAACGCGTGAACTCGTGGCTTGACTGTTAGTTAGTTGGTTAGGACTAATTAGGAGCAAGAGAACAATAAATAAATTGTAACAAAATCCAGTTATTCGGCTGTGCCCACCAGCAGACTGCAGTTGGTTAAAAGGCTATGGGCTGATTAAGGACCCCTTGTTTTTAAAACTTTTACTTGCATTGCCGAGGGTAGGTGACCGACGCAGACTACGAGAGAATTGGATCAACAGAAACAGAAACAGAAACACGGAGGATAGAGAGAGAGAGATGGGCAGTGAGAAGAAGAAGGTGATGGTAGCAATAGACGAGAGCGAGTGCAGCCGGTACGCGCTCCAGTGGACTCTCGACAACCTTAGCCAAACCATACACAACTCACAACTTGTGCTCTTTACTGTACAGCCCATTTCTGACTTCACTTATGCTTATGCTTCCTCTTTTGGTGCTGCCCGTATGTCTCTCTCTCTCTCTTTCTATATAGTAATCAATTATTGCTTCTTCTTCTTCCTACTGCTACTTGTAAAGGAAACACAATTGATCGAAGACTACTTTTTTCTGTTTTACTACAGCTCCGGAATTGATTAGGTCTATTCAAGAAAATCAGAATAAGATTGCATCGGCTCTCTTAGAGAAAGCTAAGCAAATCTGCGCCAACAACGGGGTATAGTAATCATAATAATATATTGCTTCTTATCTTATTTTTTTGGTCTACAGTCTACAATTTGCGTATTCCTTTCTTAATTTCTTTAAGCATCGGACAATTTTCCAGTTCAATTAATAATTGGATGTTTTATATATACCATGTACGTAACTGAAAAAAAAAAATTACACATCAATTTAGACAAAATATATTGTTGGTCCTAAATTTTAGTTCCTCAACAATTTTAAATCTGATCTTTTTCAATCTCTTAGATTATGTGACCAACTAAAAACTTCACATAATCACACCATTAGACTCGTCCTCGTCCGCAGAGCTAGGGGGCTGAGGCTTGAGAGAGGGCAATTGTCCCCCGGTCCACAAAGAAACAATTAACAACTATAGTTTATCTTTACAATTTTGCCCCTCTCCCCCAATTAAAATATGGTTTTTTTTTTTTTTTTAATTTGTTTGAATTTTCTTTATTTATTTCTTGTTGATATACTAATCTTTTTCAAACATACTATACACTCAATACACAATTACCTCTTTTATATGTCCCAATTCATTTTAAACGAAAAAAGAAAAGGAAAAAAAAAATCCCATTCCTATTTTGTTAATGTCTTTTAAGGTTCAAAATCTATAAAATTTGAATAAGTATAAGACAAAAGATGGAAAACAACGAAAATAGAGTTATAATTACATAGATACTAGGATCTCAAATTCTTTATGTAATAATTTATTCACCTTCACGAAAATTTGTATAGTAAGGAATAAAAGTTATGCATAATTACATAATAATATAAATTGTACTTATTATCTAACTATTAAAAATATTTTCATTTTAAGTGAAAATTTGACTTTGAAAAAAAAAATTAGAAAATGGATTATTCGTGCAAAACATCCTTAATGGAGAAACAAAATATATATCATTTTATCAATTTTCTTACTCTAAAATATCACTTAATATACATGATTTTTGATATTTCATATTATATATGTTCAAGTGTGTGTTGGTTCATGTGCTTATAGATTTCACCCATCCCCCACCAATCAAGTCCTAACTCTATCGCTGGTTAGATACATTAGGAATTGCATTTTGGCATTGTTGAACTTCATTTTTCACTTTTCGATGTGACCACGTGTTGCATTCTGGAAAATAATGCGGCTGCTAGGTATATGATCTATTCATATATCATAATTACATGCATAACAACAATCCTATTAACACAAACCATTATGATAATTCCTTCCTAACAACTCTGATAAACATGCCCCATGGATCTTGTTGGTCATTTTAGCTTAACTTTTTGATAACTATATTTAGAATTAATGTATAAATGTAGACGTATTTAACCATATAATAAAATTTCTCAAGTTTATCTATTTTTAGGTTGCATTACATATAATTTGATTTGTGTGATTTGTTATTGAAAGTAAACAAATTCTGGGGAAAAGAAAAAGATTGATTTTGGAGTGTTACAAAATTTAAATTTTAGATGTCAATCTCTTTTAGTGTTAGTGTATTTGATAACAGCGTGAAAGTTCCTATTCTTGAATAGGTCAAATCAAATGAACTTCTCATTGATAGACTTAACCAAAAATAACTTTATAAAAGTGCAAATCCACTATATGTTAAATATGGTAATATGCACTATTCCTTGCTATAGATTGTTGCAGAAACGGTGACAGAAGTTGGGGATCCTAAAGTGGCAATATATGAAGCTGTGGAGAAGCTCAACATTCAATTACTTGTATTGGGCAGCCATGGCCGTGGAGCTATAAAAAGGTTAGTACCAAAGGTTATGATTTGTATATGCATTAGCTTATACCTATCTTCTTTAATTACTTTTAACTACAAAGTGTTCTTGCAGAACTACTGTGCATGCATGTGTGTCTGGGAATTGGTTTCATTCGGGTATTTCATTTATTTTCAAATAAGAAAATTATGGTCAATTTATACCGAGAAGACATGGTGTATAGCACAAACAAAAAATGTCGATTAGAATTGTTATGTGCAGTTTTCTGTTTTGATAGAACATGGAAAGAACTTTTCATTTGATAAGTGGTATAAAAGGCTGGGGCGGTTTGGGTTCAGTGTCCAGTGGCATTGGACCCGTTGTTAGACATGTGTCACCATCCAATTGGGTGCAGTGCACTGAAAGCACAAGACCTAATCTAGACCTATAAAAGGCTAAGGAAACTTAATTATGCCTTTGTAAAGGACAATTAAGTATTAGTTGTTGGTGTAGTACAAGTCAAGTCCTTTCAGCTCAATTATACTTGAATCAGAAGTACTAAACACATCGACAATACACCAATATATGCGTTGTCTTTTGTCTGCTCAATTTACCAACATGGTGGGAAAGGTTTTACGATGCATGGCAAGTTGCGACAAGAACTATATAATAAGTTGTAGTCTTAACATTGTTCATGCAATATTTAATGGAAAATGTTAATGTCAACGTAAGGTGTCTGTTAAGGATAATTTATTGTGTAAGTCTACTTAATAAAAAATTGGTATAAATTGATTAAATGACTTAAAATAGTACTGAAGTGACAAGCAAAACTAAAAAAATTGGTTTTATTGACTCTATACCCTATAAAATTAATCAAAAATATGACTAAAAGTTGGCTTTGTTAACATAAAGTTATTTCTTAACGAGCACCTTGCGAGGTGTCCCGTTAACACTACCCATATAGTATATAGGGATAACTATAGCATAAAAAGTTGAGAGTAAGTTGGAAGTGTTTGGAAACTCTAGAATTAATAACTATTTATCAATCTTTTTTTTTTTTTTTTGAGAAAGAACTATTTATCAATCTTACGAAAAGGGAAAAACTATTTTCATATTTCACTATTGTTATAAAGTGTAAATTGTAGTTCCAAAGTGGCAAATATTAGCCACATTTTTACCTATAATGTACACTTTATATCATACTATTCATGTAAACTAATCAATATGCTTTAGGAAAAACACAACTTATATGTGACAAGGTGAGCTTGTTGGTGGTCTATAACTTACCCGAATTTTATTTGGATGACCTTTTTTTTTTCGTATGTTATTTCTCGCATTGATTGAAGATCGTGATCCTCATGTTTGCTCATTTAATGTGGTAAAATGGCATGTGCTTTAGGTTGTTCACAGTAATATGTTTTGTGCTATAGTAGTTAAAGAATGCTGATTGCTGAACGTGTACACATCTTCTGATTGATTATAAAATGCCAACTATGTGTATGGCATGGAGTGAGTAAAATTGACATTATATTTTTGTGTTGGAAACTGTGTAATTTAAAGAAATCACTGCTGCAATCTGTATTGTGATTTTTTTTTTTGCTGAACTGTATAGTGATATTTGTGACCATAGGTTCAATTATGACTTTTTTTAATTTACAAAATGAGCATTATCTAAATAATGCTATTCATAATACTTCATGTGCAAATTATTCAAACTTCCTGTATTGACAACGGTATTTATGGTCTGTTTTGACAATGGTATTGGTTATCTTTAACACAACTTTTGGCTATGTTTCATTAGTTATACAGCATGTGCTAATTATTCATAACACACATTATTTAAGAAAAATTCTCAGAAAACTCTTTCAAATTTTAATAACATGTTTCTTTATTCATGGTCAGTCTTTATTACTACTGTCAACATTATTTACAATTACAACAAATTTTACAATTTGGTTAGGTGACAAATTGTGATTAGTACAATACCCTTTTTTACATGAGATCACTACTAATATCACTTTTATTACACACATCACAATTTACCACCTCATTTTAGTTGTGGAAAAAAAAAGGGTTAAATTTGTTATGTCATTATACTTATTGTAATACTTTAGTAGCTAAGTCAGATTGTAAACTGTCCTTTATGGTTGCATTCATACTTGTGTAACTTGTTCCTTGGTTGTGCGCTAGGAGAGAAAAATATTATTCTATATTGAAGTACTAATGCAAGTATGTTGGGACAGGGCTTTTCTGGGAAGCGTGAGCAATTACTGTGTTCATAACGTCAAATGCCCTGTTCTGGTCGTGAGAAAGCCAGCTTAGTGAAGAGTGAGCTGTTCCTATGTATAGTTGTTCTGAAGAGACGAATAAGAAAGATTTCTACCATTAACAACTTTAATGAGAATTTAAACATTTGTAAATGGGTCCGGTTAATGTGTGCTCTTAGGACACATATTAATTATTTATTTTAGGAAAGTTTTTATCGGGAATTGAAAAAGTTGTCAAAACAGTTAATTAATTTTTCGTCCCTTCTTAAAAAATTTCCTAAAATGATTTACTAATGTATACCCTAAAGACACATATTAGTAAATCCCTTTGTATATATCTCTGTTGATATCTATACTATTATTTAAGGGGCTTATCCTGTTTGGATTCCTTAATTTTTAGTTCAAAAATGCCCCTACACCCCTATGTTTAAATAGAGACAAAACTAAAGAACAATCTGGTAAAAATGCAACTCTAACTCCCACTAAAACATTGCCTAAAAAATAGGGTTGCTCTCCTGTTAATTTTTTTTTTTTTTGGAAAAATTCTCTTATTAATTTTCAAATTGCTTTGTTCACTTATAAATTAGATTTTCAAAATAAAAACACAAATTTTTATTTTGCTACAAAATACTAAATAGGACCACTAAAATAAAATTAAAAAAAGCCTCATCGCATGCGCAAAATTTTGAAGTCATGTACTTATACACATGCTTGATTTCTGTATTAATTTCTGTGTAGTATAATTGAGAATTCAACTTCAAAATTTAGTAAATGCAACCCACTTGATTTAGCTTTTGCTATATATTTGATATAGACTATATTCAGCAAGAAAAAAAAAAAAAAAAAACCATATGATATATTTATTTGTATATATTTTTCTCAAAATGAAATTTGCAACATTGCTATCTTTATGTCTATGGCTATATTCACTTCCACTTTTCCTTCATTAGTATTGATTTGACCATGGTTATCAAAATCCCGATTTGGATTTTACGATCCTACGATTTTATGATCCCACCTGCCCAAAACGATCAAGATCTTTTAAAGATCTTTGCAATCGGTCAGGATCGATAGGATCATATGATTTTGATGATCTCAAACAATCGTGATTTCTTGCAACCTTCTTTAACTTAACAGAAGGTTTAGTTGGACCCAAATGAAAAATACCATCCTAATGGACCAAGTTTTGCTATTCTAATATAGAGAGATAGAGTGTCAGTTAGACCCAAATGAAAAATAACATCTCAATAGTATCACGTTTTGAGATTTTTGGCCTCTTTAAATGATGCTTACAAATGAATGAATGTATAATTGGTTTTTTTTATAAATGAATATATAATTTATGTGATTATTTAAGATACCAATGTATTTTTTTTTTCTCAAATAATGTAGGATCTTATAATCCACAATCCGATCCTATGGTCCATGATCCCACCTACCTCCCATGATCCTACGTAAAATCTTGATTTTGAAAACCTTGGTTTTGGCTATTGCTCTTGCGCGCTGCGTAACCTTAATTTCATTCATCAGTTGATTATGTGGAACTTTTTTTACTATGTGGCAAGACAAAGTGGCTGTTATTCTCATTCAATTCTGTCACGCACGTTTCATAAATATTATTATTATTATTATTATTATTATTATTATTATTATTATTATTATTATTATTGTGGGGATAAAAGCCCAAATTCGTATATTGGGTCTTGAGCCTTATTTGAAGATGTGGGTACGTTCGAGGAGGAGTAAAGGATTGAGAAAGGCCCCAGAGTGGAGAATCACGTAAAAAAAAGGATAAAAGAATGTAGTCCGAGGAGTGTATCCTCCTCGGATTTGAAGAATATCAGTCAAGCCAATACCTGGGCAGTTTGGGTGAACTTCCAGGAAGTTCCAACAATAAGAATGAACTTCATGAATGTATAAAGATGATAAGAATAGAGAAATATCTAAAACAAAAGCTGCTACCACCGCATTTAATGCCCTGCAGCAACTTTTCTGACTGCATTTATGTAGAGATGACCCCTGAACAGTGCCATCTCAGCTGCCACCACTCATAAAGAACCAAAGAAGATACCTAATGAGACATGTAATCAAGTGAATGCTTATATGAAGAACAAGTGTACAATGAAGATGGTTTAAAAGAAAACTATATAAATGTAAGAGACCTCTCATGAGGAGGGGATCAAAAGAAAGAGAAAAAGAAGAGAAAGGAAAATTTATTGTAGTTCTAAGAAAGATATTAGCCTTTCAAACGATAATTTATCTCTTCGGATATTAGTTTATTCAAGTTTCAAGTATGTTTTTGTACTAGTTCATCTTTTAAAATCTTGATTAACTGTTGTTTATTTCACAAACAGCTCAGTTCTTTCACCCATTCTCTACAAATTCATTATATTGGACTTATTGGGCTTACATCCCGTATCTTTTGGGCTTAGGCTACAAATCTTGACCCTACAATTGGCGCTGTCTGTGGGAAGAGCTTGAGCCGGAGTGAAAGCAACGGTTGATGATGGCTGAACCAGGTCAACAACCAGCAGAATCCAGGGCATCCTAACATGGTGATCCTCTCCTCAACCTCGAACGAAGAGGTGATCATGAAGGAAGTGTACGCACAATGCATGATGAGAGGAGCCAGTCACGAGATGATAGTCGTATCTCCCATGCAAGGGGCGACAAAGGCATGCAGCTAGAGATTGACCGGTTGAAGAGGGAGCTGCGCTATGCAAAAAGGAAGCGAGCTTCCCCTGATAGTGACGTTTCTTCTGATGATGAAAGAGACATCAGTTACAAACGGAGGCCTCGAACTCTGCCTAGTGAGTCTTTCCTTTACGAAGAAGAGCTCCATAACGAGCGGCAATTTAAAAACCCACCACATAAAGGTGTAGGAAACGATGCTATGAGTAATGCCCTAAACCAAATCTCTAAGTCGCCTTTCAAGTGTAGGATTGAGGGGGTGAGACTTCCCTAGCATTTTCATCAGCCAACATTCACCATTTACAACGGGCGAACCGATCCTGTTGAGCATATGAGTCATTTCAACCAGAGAATGGCTGTTTATTCCAAGGACAAGGCCTTGATGTGCAAAGTCTTTCCGTCCAGTCTCAGGCCCATTGCTATGAGGTGGTTTGATGGCCTAAAGGCAGAATCCATAAATTCTTTCCACGAACTCACTTAAGCATTTGGTTCACGGTTTGTGACCTGCAGGAGAGTTTCTAAGTCGTTAGCTTCCTTCCTATCCTTAAGCATGCAAGAGGGTTAGAATCTTAAAACATACTTCGATAGATATTGGGAGTTGTTTAATGAGATTGAAGGCGACTTTGATGATGTGGCCATCAGTACATTTACGCTCGGCCTTCCATCCGAGCATGGTTTAAGGAAATCCTTGACTGGTAAGCCCGTCACCAACGTGCGCCAACTCATGGACCGGTTTGACAAGTTTAAAAGAGTTGAAGAGGACCAGCAGCAAGGAAAGGGAAAGGACAAGGTTATCCCTCAGGAGAGGAGGAATTTCAGGTTGGATCGTTACAGTAATAGCAAGCCGCGTAGGGATTTTTTTGGGCAGTCAAGATCAGCAAATATTCAAGCTGTCAACGTTGTTTTCAAAAAGCCAGTGCAGCAAGTGTTGGAGAAGATTAAGAACGAGTCATTCTTCAACTGAAAGACGTAATCATAACCTCCATTGCCAATACCACCAGGATCATGGGCATACGATAGAGGATTGTAGAAGTCTGTGGAACCATTTGGACCAACTTGTCTGTGAAGGCAAATTGAAACAACTCCTGCATCATTCCAGCAGTCAAGGGAGCCAGACAAGCTCGGAACCTCATGGAAATGATTCCTCAAGACCCCCCTTGGGAACTATCAATGTTATCTTTGCTACACTAGGGAGAACAGGAACGTGGCCATCTAGGATAATATCTGTGGCCCACCTACCCGCAAGAGACGTTGATTAGGATTAGAAAAGGGCTAAAAGAGAAATTCCACTAATCCTGGGCTTCTCGGATGAGGATAAGGTTGGGACTATCCAACCCTATGATGACGCTTTGGTGGTTACCCTCAGGATTGGAGGGTATGATGTGAAGAGAGTGATGGTGGACCAAGGCAATGGAGCTGAGATAATTTACCCTAACCTTTACAATGGGTTGAACTTAAAACCTGAAGACTTAACTCCCTATAGTTCCCCTCTGGTGGTTTTGACGGAAAGATCGTTGTCCCGAGGGGTCAAATACGATTACCTGTGCAAACTGGTTCAGAGATAGTGGAAGTGAATTTCATTGTTGTAGATGCATATTCACCCTATACAGCGATCGTGGCCAGATCTTGGCTTCATGCACTAGAGGCTGTTCCTTCCACTCTGCACCAGAAGATTAGGTATCCATCTGAAGGCAGGATTTAGGAAATTTTCAGAGATCAATTTGTGACCAGAAGATGCTTGGTGGCTACCATACAACACAAGCCCGAAACTGAGTCCTCGGCCCATCCAGGAGAAGACTTATAGCAATTAAAACACTTAGCGGCGCCTATCAATAAAACAGCCGAGGAGGCAAAATGTGAAGATTTGGTAAAAGTCACTATTGGGGATGATCCAGAGAAGTTTTTTCAAGTTGGCTCACAGTTTCCACCTTAATAGAAGGCATAATTAGTACAATTCCTCAGTAGGAACATAAATGTATTTGCTTAGAACACCTATGAAGTCCCGGGAGTGGATCCAAAATTTATCTGTCACCACCTGAATGTCAACCCACTGGCCGTCTCTAAGAAACAGCCTCCTCGGTGCCCATCCAGGGAGCACGCTGATACGGTACGAGAGGAAGTAACAAAGCTCAAGCAGTCTGGAGCCATTAAGGAGGTGTTTTATCTTGAATGGCTAGCTAATTCTGTAGTGGTAAAGAAGAAGAATGGGAAGTGGAGAGTGTGTGTGGATTTCATAGACCTCAATAAGGCGTGTCCGAAAGATCCATTTCCTATGCCTAAAATAGATCAACTAGTGGATGCAACGGTAGGCCATCCTCGAATGAGCTTCCTATATGCCTTTCAGGGCTATCACCAAATACCCCTGGCCCTGGATGATCAAGAAAAAACCACTTTTGTTACCCTCATTGGGAACTACCACTATAAGGTGATGTCATTTGGTTTGAAAAATGCAGGATCTACATACCAAAAAATGATGACAAGGATGTTTGAACCACAGTTGGGCAAGAACATTGAGGTCTACATAGATGACATGGTGGTGAAAAGCAAAGTAGTCTCAGAACATTTTTCAAATTCTTAGAAAGTACAAGCTGCATTTAAATGCCTCCAAATGTTCATTTGGAGTAGGATCAGGCAAGTTCTTAAGTTACATGGTGACTCACCGGGGGATCGAGGTTAACCCCGACCAGATAAAGGCTATAAGCAATTTGCAACCACCTCGAAATCCTAAGGAGGTCCAAAAGCTGACTGGGATGGCCACTGCTTTGAACCAATTTATCTCTCGATTGGTGGATAGGTGTAGACCTTTTTTCTTGTTGATTAATAAGTGGAAAAGGTTTGAGTGGAATGAAGAGTGTGCCTTAGCTTTTCAACAACTTAAAGACTATCTCGCTCAGCCACCAATCATGTCCAGTCTTGAGCCAGATAAGGTCCTTTTTGCCTACATTGCTATGGCTCCTTTTGCAGTAAGCTTGGTGTTGATAAGAGTTGATAACGGTGTACAAAAGCAAGTTTATTACCTGAGTAAGTCGCTACATGAGGCTAGGATTCGTTATTTGCCACTGGAGAAGGCCATCTTGGCAGTAGTACTTGGTACATGTAAGCTGCCTCATTATTTCCAAGCACATACGGTCGTCGTCCTCACCCAACGCCCACTTAAAGCAATACTCCGAAGTACTGACTACACAGGGAGGATAGTTAAATAGGATACGATTCTAGGAGCTTTTGACATCAAGTACATGCCTCGCACCTCCATAAAGGGTCAAGTACTCACGAATCTGGTGGCCGAGTTCACCGAACCCCCATTAGAAGAATTGAATCCAACACAGAACATGGATGGAAAATCAGTTGGCGTGATTTCTTAACAATGTCACTTGTCTTGGAAAGTATATGTAGATGGTGCAGCAAATCAGAAAGGATCTAGAGTGGGACTAGTGTTAATATCTCTAGAGAAGATCGTTATTGAAAAGTCACTAAAACTAAGCTTCACGGCCACAAATAATGAGGTTGAATATGAAGCTCTACTGATAGGAATGGCAATGGTTTAAAGAATGGGAGGAAAATCAATGGAAATGTTCTCGAACTTAAGGCTAGTCGTCGGACAAGTACTAGTATTTGAGGCAAAAGATGAAAGAATGCAAGAGTACTTGAGCTAAGTTAAATGTCTACAGTCAGAGTTCGAATCTTTCGATTTGCTACACATCTCCAGAAATGGTAATGCACATGCTGATTCTTTGGCCACACTCGCAACCTCTTCAGCACAGAATCCACCTCGAGTTATCCTCGTCAAAGATTTTCATAAACCTACGGAGATAAGAAGAGAGGCAGTTCGGATTCATCAAATCAGAGCCAAGCCCAGCTGGATGGACCCTATAATTCAATTCTTGAAGGAGGATACTTTGCCTGAAGATAGGTTGGAAGCTGACAAGGTTCAGAGGAAGGCTACTAGATTCTGGCTATCCAAGAACTAGAAATTATACAAACGTTTTTATTCAGGGCCGTATTTGTTGTGCATGCATCCTGAAGTAACTGAATCACTCCTTGATGAGCTACATGAAGGAATCTGTAGGAGCCATACTAGAGGTAGATCCTTAGCACACAGAGCCATTACCCAAGGCTATTGGTGGCCAAATATGCAAAAGGAGGCCAATGAATATGTTAAAAAGTGCAATCAATGTCAACGGTTTACACCCAACATACACCAACCAGGTGGAATCGTTAATCCATTATCCAACCCATGGCCATTCGCTCAATGGGGCTTAGATATCGTGCGACCATTCCCTAAAACAGTTGGAAACAAGAATTATCTTCTGGTTGGCACAGATTATTTCACCAAGTGGGTTGAAGTTGAACCCCTAGCTAATATCAGGGACATAGACATGAAGAAATTTTTCTGGAAAAACATTGTCACTCGGTTTAGGATCCCTCACACCCTCATTTCGAACAACGGTTTTCAGTTTGATAATAAAGCGTTTAGAAGTTATTGCTGTGAATTGGGGATTACAAATAGATATTCCACTCCTGCTTATCCTTAAGGGAATGGGTAAGCGGAATCTGTTAACAATGTCATACTGAATGGACTAAAGAAAAGACTAGATGACGCGAAGGGCAAATGGGCGGAAGAATTACCACATGTACTCTAAACATACAGAACTACATCTCGTAGGTCTACTAGGGAGACCCCCTTTTCGATGACTTATGGGGTTGAAGCTGTTATCCCTCTAGAGACTAGGTTCCCAACATTGAAGACTAGTTCATTCAATCTGATTAGCAATAATGAACAGCTAGAGAAGAGTTTAGATCTGATTGAGGAAATGAGGGAAAATGCAATGGTCCAATTGGCATATTACCAACAAAAACTTAGACAAGGTTATGATGCCAACGTAAGGCTAAGGCCTTTAGAACCTGGTGATCTAGTGCTTAGGAAAGTTGTGGGCACTGCAAAGAACTTAGCTTGGGGAAAGTTAGGACCCAATTCGGAAGGGCCATATCGTATTACCTTAGGGGCTGGCATTGGGGCATACTTTTTGGAAGAATTAGATGGTCATGTAATACCACACCCCTGGAATGTAAACAACCTTAAAAGGTATTATTATTAATCGAGTTTTTTCTTTGATCAATATGTTTATTTATTACATGAAGGTTTCAGGGAAAGTGTTTAAACTTAAATCCGTTCATGCTTGAAGTCCTCGGACCAGATGATATGGGTTATTTAACATTCTTACTTTTCCTATAAGTGTTTAAACTTAAATCCAATCATGCCTGAAGTCCTCGGACCAGATGATATGGGTTAGTTAACATTCTTACAATTCCTATAAGTATTTAAACTTAAATCCAATCATACCTGAAGTCCTCGGACCAGATGATATGGGTTAGTTAACACTCCATCGTAAGTCTTATAAGCGTTTAAACTTAAATTTAGTCATGCCTGAAGTCTTCGGACCAGATGATATGAATTAGTTTACACACCGTGACTATTTTCACAAATTCTAAAATGGATATTAAACCATGTTGGACTTCTCAAACCATGTACTGGATTTAAAGTTAATGCTCCACGTTGTCCTTTGTAAGTACTGTATATAATCCAGTTCAGGTAATGCCTTTAATCATTCACTTTAATACATAAGACTGTTTTATCTGTTATTACTCAATAAGTACGGTAACAATTCTTATATGATCCAATGTTTGCCCATACTTATCTAAGGTATTTGCATCATTAGCAGAATATTGTTGTTGAGCTTACGCAAATTAAGATAAATACAAGTTAACATTACTTGCAATAACAACAAATTTTATAAGGTATGTAATGAAAATGTAGAGAATAAAAGGCACACTTTCATTGGTCAAAAGATGGTATTTCTCAGTTCCTTACAGAGTAAAAAAAAAAAAAAAAAATCCTAGTATCTAAGCCTTCTTTGTGGAGACAACGAGGTCAATAGTCTGGCTGGACTGGGTGGCAGCAACATCTGGGGCTTGGTCCTTTGGTTCAGGAGGAGTTTTCTTCTTACCCAAGTCCTTACCCTTATCTTGAGGATCCTCAACTTGCTTGCCTTGACCACCAGCTTGACCAGACTCTTTGGGAGCTTCAAGAAGGGCAGGAGGGACTTGGCCGACCAAAGGCTATTCTAAGGCCTCTAGGAGTTGTTTGGAGGGAGAGGAGTCCGGACCTGGGAGTTCGCGAATATCAGGATCATAGTAGACGCTCCTAGGTCACCTCAAGTCAGATTCTGCAGGGACCCCAGCAGCATCAAGGGCTTTGTCCTAGGTTTTATCACAATAATCCCTGCAAACTATAAAAAACTCCATTATGAGTCTGACTTGAGTCTCTTCCACCCTAAGCCTATATGCTGCCTACTTTTCAGCCTTGGCTGCCTCCTTAACTAATCGGGTAGTGTCCCTGGCTTTCTGAAACTCAGTTCGAAGATCCTTCACCATTTGTCTCTCTGTCTCCAGATTAGTCTTAGTCATGCGCAATTGCTTGCATTGATCTTCGGCCTGCCTTTCAGCATTCTTAAGGCCTGCATCAAGATTATTCTGGCCTTGGTCATCTCTTTTAATTGCTCGGACAGCTTATCGTAGTCGTCCATAAGACTACCCATCTTTTTCTCAACCTCAGACCGGGAATGGGCCTCTGCCTAGGCTGCATTGCGGGCTTCTTTATTCCATTCCTCGGCTACATAAACCTGTTGGGTAATCTGCATAACAAAATGGGAAAACTTCAATATAAAATAAAGAAAAAGGACAAATAAAAATGGCCAACAGTTTAATTAGAGAAACGAATCACATCACTTAACATGGCTAGGTCCCTCTTAAGGGATAGGAAGAGTTCATGCTGGTTAAAGCGCCTGTAATCATCCATATCCGTTGGCAGGAGAAGTAGTTGCTCCAGGGCCTCAGTAATGAGACCTGGCTTCCCCCATTAGGAGACCAGATGTGCCATCCTCGGCGCACATTAGTAATGAGAGCGTCTTCTCGGCTATCAACAGACAAAGACCTTTTACCCCGTTGGTCCTTGGCCAGTCTCTGATGTTTATTTCCTTTTGAAGACTCCATCTCACCTTCCTCAAGAGATGTATTAGGCCTTTTCTTCTTCGGCTCAGGGATTGGCTTTGGGCCGAGGTCAAAAGGGAGTTGAGGAGGGGGTGGAGGAAGATTAACAGCGGACTGGGACTTGGTGGCTTCTTAGGGCACTACTGCTTTGTTCCTTGCCTTCATAAGATCTTTCAAGCTCAAAGCCATCTCCTTTTCCTCTTTCGATGAGTCATCTAGAATGGGAGTTATTAAAACAGGAGCGTGGGCGCTGGAATGCGTATTAGCTTCTTCCTCGGCGTCCGAAAGGGGAATTACCTGAACCTCCCTTGATGCCTTTTCTTCAAAACGGAAATTTTCAATCTGTTCCTCTAGTGAAGAGGTTGAGGAAACAGTTCCTTCTCCTGCTGCGGTTGCTTCGAGGGGAATCTGTTGAACTGGAGGGATGATTTATGGTACACCCTGTGGAACCGGATGTGGTACAGGGGGAAGATCGTCCGAAGACAAAAAATTTGGTCGAGCTACGTCTATCCGGTTTATGCGATGGTCTCCCTGCCTTATCGCGTTGCCAACCGATTGAAACGTGTCTGAGAATGGCTTAAAATCGAGAATGAGATGGGCGGCCCGAAGTTGCCCGTCTTCACTTACAAAAATCTCTTATCTCAGTAGATAATTGAGCGTGGCAACGTTAGTCAGGCTGAGCCGAGGAGATACGTGCCTTTTATCTGTTAACATGATGACAGAGTTAAACATAATCAGAAACTTAAGGTGAAATACTAATACGAAGAGAAAAAATACACTGCTAATAATGAAGATTCTAAATCTATTTTTAGGGAAACCTAGATCTGGGATATCCCACCTAGCTCTCCTGGTTGGGTTGGGCAATGAAGACCGTCATGCCACGCTCCCTAGACGATTAGATAATCATCTTTCATCCCCTTGTTAGACTTGGGAAGACAGGAAATGAGCCTAACAATGTCAGATCGGGATTTAAGGTAATATCGCGCCCCCTTTTGTCTATGACACTCATACATATGGACTTTGTCGAACTAGGTAAGCCCTAGGCCTAAATGTCGATTCAAAGCATCAACTGCTCCTAGCATCCTAAAGACGTTAGGTGCACACTGATCGGGACTAAGCCTATGATTATGAAGGTAATCTCTTGTAATGGAACCCATAGGGATGATCATTCCCCCTTCTATAAAAGCTATGATAGGGATTATGACTTCCCCCACCCTTTAGTCTATTAATAGTTTTTCTAGGGGACAATACTGCAAGCCTACGTCCTGTGGTATGTGATACATTTCTCTAAATATCTCTATTTGGGTAGGACTATCTACTAAATACCTAAATCTACCCATTTCGGATAAGCAGAAAAAGGGAAACACTAAGAATGAAAACTGGGAAATGAGAATTTGAAGGCCGAGGAAGCTGGCCGAGGAGAGAATGAAAGGCTTAAAGAAATTGAAACTTACGCAAACTGGGTTGGGAAGTGATCTTTAAATCCTTAGAAGGATTCTTGTGGATTTGTAAGGAAGTGATACTGATGATTTGAAAAACTTTGTGAGTTCGAATGCTTAAGTTCGCTGGAGAGTGAGAAATTGTGAAGTAAAGTAAAAATGATCTCCTTTGAGGCTTTATATAGGAGCCAGAAAATGAGTGGGAATTATCCCGCCTAAATCTTGAGGAAAAATGTCGTTCGTTGGATCAATGGTTTGTCGTTGGATGTCAAAGACATAGCGCCGCCTGGAGTAATTAATAACGCTTCGTAAATATCGAAATGTCAGCAGCAATCATGAAGTGCCTAAATCTATGCTCCCACACGTGGAAATTCAGGTACTTTTACATTTTTAACCTTTATTTCTATTGCAGATCAAAATCCCATTTTTTCTCCTCGGACGCAAGGGAAAAATTAAAATTTTAAGGGGCTATTGTGGGGATAAAAGCCCAAATTCGTATATTGGGCCTTAGGCCCTATTTGAAGATGTGGGTATGACCGAGGAGGAGTAAAGGATTGGGAAAGGCCCCAGAGTGGAAAATCACGTAAGAAAAGGATATTAGAATGTAGTCCGAGGAGTGTATCCTCCTCGGATTTGAAGAATATCGGTTAAGCCAATACCTGGGCAGTTTGGGTGAATTTCCAGGAAGTTCCAACGATAAGGATGAACTTCATGCACGTATAAAGATGATAAGAATAGAGAAATATCTAAAGTAAAAGCTGCTACCACCGTATTTAATGCCTTACAGCAACTTTTCTAGCCGCATTTATGTGGAGAAGACCTCTGAACAGTGTCATCTCAGCTGCCACCACTCATAAAGAACCAAAGAAGATACCTGATGGGACATGTACTCAAGTGAATGCTTAGATGAAGAATAAATGTACGATGAAGATGGTTTAAAAGAAAACTATATAAATGTAAGAGACCTCTCATGAGGAGGGGATCAAAAGAAAGAGAAAAAGAAGAGAAAGGAAAATTTATTGTAGCTCTAAGAAAGATATTAGCATTTCAAACGATAATTTATTTCTTCGGATATCAATTTATTCAAGTTTCAAGCATGTTTTTGTACTGGTTCATCTTTTAAAATCTTGATTAACTGTTGTTTATTTTACAAACAACCCAGTTCTTTCACCCACTCTTTATAAATTTATTGTATTAGGCTTATTGGGCTCACATCTCGTATCTTTTGGGCTTAGGCTACAAATCTTGACCCTACAATTATTATTATTATTATTATTATTATAAATAAATAAAACCTCTTTGTGAAATTTGATGAAAATCCTAAGAGCATGTTTGGCACACTGAGTGAGGATTACAACATGAATTGTAATTCATAATTTTGGTTGTGAATTGTATTATTAGAATAAAACTTAAGATTTATTTTAAGAAATATCTTACTCATACAATTATATTTCCTTAAAAATAATATTTTTTTAAATTTGAGAGAGAGAGAGAGAGAGATGAGTTATTTTTTATGATTTTTATTTATATAATTGTTACGTGTATATGGAAAGCTTGTTTATTTGGAATATATTATTTTTAAAAATTATTGCATCTATTAAAGAATAACTATTACAACAATTTTAGAGAGAAATAATTATTCTTCATTTTAAAGAATAGCTATTCATAAGGAATGACTATTTCTTATAATAAAAATATTACCAAACTAAAGAATAATTAAATCATAGGAATAACTATGACATTACAGTGTCTATCATAGTCTACGAAACATGCCCTAATTGAATGAGACAAAATACTTCTTATTTTATTACCAATAAATTAGGAGAGATATTGATTCTTTTTGAAGTTTGGTGGAACATTGTACTTACTACATAGTAACGGAAGAGTGGAATCAATCAAAGAAAAATTTCAAAAAATTTCATAGTAAACTTTCTCGAAAGAAAAAATTGCACTAACCTTCCTATTCGTTTGGAATTGGACTGCTCTATTTGCCTAAAGCTTTCTTCTCTATTACTGGTTGGAAGGCTATGAACCTTCTCGTCGTCGTCATCATTTCGATTATGCTGGCGAGGATGGGGCATGTTGCTATTCTCATGGGAGATGCGCCTCCTCAACTCTTCATTATGCTTGGTCAATTCTTCAACACTTATTGCTAGTATTTGAATCTACTTGGTCATTTGCATTGGATCAAGTGGGCCCGTTGAATTTGGATCCATTGCGTCGTTTGAATGGTAGAGCTACGAAAATCTGTATGATTTAGATCTACGTCCCCACAAATGGTGCCAAATTGAAGCAAAAAATGTCGTCAATCAATGACATCATCAGAGCTTATAACAAGGTAACGAACCCTGCAAAAATGAGAGAGAAAGACACCGGAGTTGCGTTAGCCAATGGTTCTCTAATGATAAAGTCAATAGAGTTCTCAATATATCTCAGAGAATCGGAATGCAATTCTGTATGTTAGAATTTGTGTACATTTCTTCTAATGCTGGGAGTCTTATTTATAGCCTTAGTATAATTGTTGGAGCCTCATTATGAGTGTAATAGCTAGTGCCCTCTTAATGGCTCTCTTGATTGTTTTGAGTAACGTCTACTTGAGCCTAAATGGAGGTTTGACTGGCTCATGATTGGCCTTTCTGACCGTTAGAGCTTGTTGGTTACAAAACCTCTAATGAGAGTGCCATTAATGCTATATTAAACTGTATTTCGCCAGTCTCTCCCCCACCCATCTTCTTTTTCTTCTTCCTAACACCTTTGTTCTTTATCTTTTCATTTTTGCCGCTCAGCTGCCCAACTCCTCAGATCTATATCCTGAGCAGTGAACTAGTAATAGCATTTGGTTAAGTGTGCCCTTGAAAAGTGACAACACCACTACACTCGTGTGAAGTACTGAAGTTTAATGGAGTGTCTATTAAACTTTTTTTAAAAAATATTTTTCCATTTGTCAAATTGATAACGTGTTGTACACCACAACTACTATTATTTTTATATTATTATGGCGGAAATACCATTTTCGTCCCTACATTTTCACATGATTTCCACTTTGGTCCCTAACTTTTTTTTTCACCAATTTTAGTCCCTATTCTGGAAAACGCGTCTCGTTTTTGTCCCTACCGTTACATCAGAGACGGAAATTGCACAGCTGGCAAACGGAATAAATTAAAAATATTAAAATAATACCCACAAATGCCACGTCATTTTTTAGAAACAAAAAATTAATTTGTAAATTTTAACTAAATGAAAAAAAAAGGAAAAAACTAAAAAAATAAAAATAAAAACTAAGAAAATTCAAAAACCCAAAAATAAAAACAGATCTTCCTTCAACCAAACACAAACCCAGCAACTAACATTTCTTCCATCTTCAAAAAACCCAAATCCAAGCTAAGGCTAATAGGCCATCGCTGGCGAGAATGGCGACGGCTTCGCCGAATGCCTTGTGGTTGGTGGGCTTTCCACAGCGAAGATGAGCATTGTCCATGCAAGGGAGATCGTCTTGGATGAGAGTGGCGGCACGGCGGCATCGACATCGGTGACTCCTTCGTGGCCAACTCCTCCGCCACTACTGCTCCTCCAACTCAAACCTAATCTCTGTCGCTACCTTGAATTGTTGGGTCTCAAAAAATCCCTCATTCTTCTTCCATTTCCGATTCTTTCCCTCTCGGCGGAGTGATGGTGTTTGCAGTTTTGGGAAATGGGTTTGATCGGCGGGGTCTGTTGGTCAGTGGTGGTGGCGGTGGTTTTGGGATCTGGGTTTGATTTTGGTAGTCGTGGCTCATGGGTAGTCGTGGCTCTCCGTGAGTGAGGTGGTCGTGGCTCATCGTGGGTCGCCGTGGGTGGGGTGGTCGTGGCTCGCCGTGGGTGGTCTTGGCTCGCTGTGGGTCGATTGGATTTAATGGGTTAGTTGGGTTGGATTCGTTGGTGGCTAGGTTGGCTTCGATGGTTGTTGGGTTGGTTTAGCTGGTGGGTTTGTGGCTCGGATTCGATGGTGGGTTTGAGTTCTTGGGTTGTTGGGCATGGAGGTTTGGTAGTGAATTTTCTGGGCTTTGCATGGGTATGAATTTTTTGGGTATGGAGGTTTGGTACTGAAGGGTATGGATCTTAGTGGTTTGCGTGGGTATGAATTTTCTGGATTTGTTCTTGTTCTCCTTTTGGGCTTTGAATTTTCTGGGGTTTTGAATTTTCTGCGGTTTTGAAAATGGATCTGTTGGTCGGTGGTGGTGGCGGTGGTTTTGGGATCTGGGTTTGATTGTGGTAGTGGTGGTGGTGGTTTTGGGATCTGAGTTTGATTATAGGTTTATGGGTTTGTTGGAGATTGGTTTGTTTACTGGGTTTGTGGGTTTAATTTGCTGAAGATTTGGGTTTGAGTTCTTGGGTTACTGGGTTTGATTTGGGAGTTCTTGATTTGCTGGGTTTGAGTTCTTGATTTGCTGGAGATTTGAGTTCTTGGTTTCTTCATTCTTCCTGTTAGCATTTAATTTAATTTTTTCTTCTTGATTTCATTTATGTCCTAGTGATTTGGGTTTGAGTTCTTGGCTGCTAGGTTTGTAATCTTGTGATGGGTTTAAGTTCTTGGTTGCTGGGATTGATTTGAGAAGGATATGAAGAACAAGTTGTAAAATGAAGAACAAAGTTATAAAATGAAGAACACTAAGAACATTAAGAATTTTTTTTTAATTAAAATTTTTAATTAAATTAAATTTATGGTTTTTTTTAATTTAATTTAATTTTTAAAATTTTCTGACATGATTTTTAAAAAAAAAATTAAAATGCTGACATGGCATTAAAAAAAAGCCAAATAATATTTTTTAATAATATTTTAATTGTCACGTTAGCACCACGTCAGCCTCCGTCTGCCACCTAGGACTTTGCCGTTAGGGCACTGACGGTAGGGACAAAAACGAGACGCGTTTTCCAGAATATGGACTAAAATCGGTGAAAAAAAAAATTAGGGACCAAAGTGAAAATCGTGTGAAAATGTAGGGACGAAAATGGTATTTCTGCCTATTATTATTTATTAAATAGATCAACTAAAAAAATACTACCTATTGAGTATTTATTAAATAGATAGACTATCTATTATTATTAAAATGAGCTAACATTTTAAGTTTTTAACTAAAGTTTAGCATATTGATTAAGATATAGACTTATAATTATAAATATTTTTAATAAATTATATGGATTTTAACTAATGAACTTATAAATAAGTAAATAAATAGTTATATATTTATTTATATATAAAAATATATAAAATTAGCAATAATCTTGAAATGGTATACTAATATTAACCAATACCGAAATATTTCATTTATTTGACCAAACTAAAATAGTCTCCGACACAGTATTGACTCCCTTGGGTCAAACTAACCATAATACCTTAAACGACATAAAATCAGAACAACCTAACTTATTATAAAATCTCACTACTATAGGCTAGTAACTACCAATCAAAGTGGTCTTTCTCTTAAAAAAAAAAAAAAAATGTCTTGTTAATATACCTTGATAGCTACAAAATCCAAAGAAGCTCTAACCCCATGGGGCATAACATCTCTCACAAAAATGATCCAACTCCTCATAAACTCCTTCAAAAACTTTTTGTCCAAAATATTCTGTAGGAACTAAAATGAGTTTTTTCTATGTGTGGGGGCCTTTCTTATAATGTTGGGCCTCAACCCCTTCTGCTATGCTATGGCCCGTTAGTCTGAGGTAAGAGAGTTGGGACTAACCTTGCTAGAATCATGCTTTAGGCCAACTTGTGCACAAGTCAAGCTTACTCACGTAGACGTGTCCTGATATGAGTGCTGTGGACTAGATGCGAGGCATGGTCACGACAAGAGTGACTGTTACAAGTATAACAACAAGAATACACTACAGTAGGATAACTATGATAATAAAACGTACTAAATAAAGCTAACACCGTAAATAAAGTTAACAGGGTTATAATAGAACAACATAGCAAGTAGAAATAACACTACAACAGAAAAAGTAAATAACTTAGTAACTTCTAGCCAAACAGTAATAACATCTTCCAATAAGCATAAATAATGGAACAACTTGCCTACTGGATTATGGGCTAAGCTTCTCAGTAGAAGCGAACCTAAGAATGGAACTAATCTCCAACACGGGTAACCTTAGCAAAGGGCTCTTGCCATAGAAGTTACTCACTCTGGAGAAAGGACCTAAGTGGTTTGAATTTCGATTTATAATCTTCAGAGAGTAAGTATGTCGTGAGGGAGAGAAAATGTGGTCTATTGATGTATGCCTCTACTCTTACTGCTTTACTTTTTCTCTAGTTTTCTTTTCTCACATAGTCTTTCTACCTTTTCTTTCTTTCTTTGTGTTTTCTATTCTCTATTTTTTCCTACTTCTTGCTTTTCTTGCCTCCCCTTTTATTGTTCATGGCTACCCCCTTTTATACCGTTTGCCATTATGAGATTTACCCCTTTTGTCCCTCAACCATTTTCGGCTTCTTGTGGGCATCTCTCCGGGACTGCCCACTCACTTACTAGTTGTCTAGCCATTACCTCTGCCCAGAGTGTGTTGGTTGCACCACTCTTTTCTTCCCTCTTTTCATCCAATCATTCTTAGTTCTCGCACCTTTTTGCCATAAAGACCTCCTTCTCCTTTTCTTTCTTTTGTGTCCATATAACCCTTAGGGATGATATCATCACCTTTGCCAGGCTCACTACTTTTGTCTCATATACTAAAGAGAAGGGGGAAAACCTTGTGGCAGATTTGGGTGAGCTTCGATAAGCCCACAGTGCGTCTGGCAGATGTGTCACCTAGCCTTCACTGTACTTTTGACTCATTTTGTTGATGATCTTAATGAGGGTTTTGTTTATCACTTCTGCTTGCCCATTCCCTTGTGGGTAATAAGGCAATGACCGGTGATGCTTCACTTAGTAGAATTCTAGCATCTTTCTCACTTCTTTGTTCACAAAAGGCGTACCATTGTCACTTATGATCCTATGAGGCACCCCAAATCGAACAATAATGTTCTACTTGATGAAGTTTGCCATGGCTCCACCGGTGGCTTTACGAAGTGGTATGGCCTCCACCCACTTGGTGAAATACTCTGTGGCCACAAGGATACATGTTTACCCATTGGAAGGTGGATTAACTGGTCCCACCAAGTTAAGCTCCCAAGTGTGGAAAGGCCATAGGGTGACCATGCTTTGCAAGTTCTATGGGTGGGTATCGATCAAATTAGCTTGCACTTGGTAGGCATTTCTTTACAAATTCTACTACGACCCTTCTCATAGTAGGCCAATAGTAGCCCATCTGCAAGATGCATTAGTATAGCTTCTTTCTTCCTTGGTGTTCTCCACTTTCTCCTGCATGTACTTCCTTCAGCATCTCTCTGGCCTCTTCTAGCCCTAGGCACCACAGTGGGTCTCCATTGTAACCTTTCTTAAAGAGAATTCCTTCGTGTTGGAAATAAGGGGTTGCCAAATTCCTAAGATTATACCTTTCTCCATGCTTTTGTGGTAGAATCCCTTCTGCTAGGTATCCCATGAATGGACTTCTCCAATCCTCCGTGGTGAACACAGCGTAGTTCTCTTCTCAATCTACTGCTAGAAAGTAGGCTTCGCACTGGGTCTGGATTTGATCCGCCTCCTTGCTCATATTTGGCCAATAGAAGCTCGCTCTCTGCAACCTTCAATATAAGCTTACCTCCTTGCAGAACCCACACGTCCTGCTCTGCACTTCTTCTAGCTTTCTATGGACCTCCTCGTGCCTCAAGCATCTTGATAAAATTCCTCCTGGCATTTTGCAATACAACTCCCCTTTCATAAGGACATAGTCCTTGATTGTTTTCAATTCTGCCACATCTTCTTCCTTCAATAGGGCTTCCCTGATGGGAGCTTATAGATTATCTTCACTCCTTAATCTTAACACAGCTAATGCATCTGCATATCGATTCTTGCTCTTTTGAGCAAGCTCTATTTCGAATGTACAAAATTTTTCCTCCATCCTTTGGGCCAGAGTCGTATACAGAGCCAAACTAGGTTCTTTTAAGGAAAAACTTCCTTTAGCTTGGCAGACCACCAAGTTAGAGTCACCTATCACCGTCAGGTGTTTAATCCCTCTCTCTAGTGCCATCGCCAATCCCGTCAGGTAAGCCTTATATTTTGCTGTATTATTTGAGAATGGGAACTCCAATTTGAATGAAAGCGCTATGGTTTCTTCGTCATTGCAATAAAGGACCACTCCCGCGCCTCCTAAATTCATCATAGAGGAGCCATCGAATTTCATGACCTATTGTTCTCCGGCCATTTCTACAGTAGCTACTTCTTTAGGTACCTCACTATCTAGTGGAAATTCCTCTTCTCTAGGAAATTGGGCCAACAAATCTGCTATGGCCTAGCTCTTTACCGCTTTAGGCATTCTCACTTTTAAATCGTACTGTGATAACTACAATAGCCATTAAGATATTCTGCCGGACAGAATGGGTTGTCGAAGAAGCGCTTTGATCACATGGGACTCTATCATCAAATGTATCTCATAGGCTAGGAAGTAATGGCACAACCTTTGCAACACCTAGACAATTGCCAAGCATACTCTTTCTGCCCTAGGGTTGCGTGTTTCAGCATCCCTTAAGGCACGACTTATGAAATAAACTGGCTATTCAATACCGCCTCCGTCTTCCTAGGATATCAGAGCCCCAATGGAAGACGGGCTTGAGGCTAGGTAAAGCAATAATGGTTTTCTGCGAACTGGGGCCTGCATTGTGGGGAGGTTCATCATAATCTACTGTAGTTTTTGAAAAGCTTTCTACTATGCGTTTCCCTACTCGAAGCTTTGTCCCTTCTTTAATAACTTCCTAAAAGCCAACGTAATTAATGCTAAGCCTGGAATAAATCTCCTAATGTAGGAGACTTTGCCCAGAAAACTTTTCAATTCTTTAATCGTGGTTGGTGGCTTCATAGTCGCTATTGCCACTGCTTTCATCGGATCTATGTCTATCCCTTTGCTATGGACTAAGAACCCCAAAAATTTTCTGGCAGATACTTCAAAAGCGCATTTCAACTGGTTCATTCTCTGCTTTAAAAGTTTGCATCTTTCGAACACCTTTCTTAGCACCTTGATATGATCTTCTCCCCTTCTTGACTTCACCACTATGTCATCCACATAGTCCTCCATTTCTTAGTGCATCATGTCATTAAATATGGCGGTCATAATTCGCTGATAAGTCGCGCCTGCATTTTCAACCTGGAGGGCATCACTGTGTAGTAAAAATTCCCAATGGGTGTTCTAAAGGCAGTCTTTTCCGCATCTTTTGGTGCGATTCGAATCTGATTGTACCCATTAAATCCATCCATAAAGGAGAGCATGGCATTCCCCATGGCAGAATCTAGCAGCAGATCCATGTTGGGCTATAGGAGTTCGTCCTTGGGACCAGACCTGATTAAGATTTCTAAAGTTGACGCAGCATCATATCTGCCCTGTTCTTCTTTTTCAAAGGTACTATGTTTGATAGCCACTGTGGGTGTTGAATTGGGTTGACAAATCCGAATGCTAATAGCTTCTGCAAATCTTTTATTATCTGCCCTTCTACTTTTAATGTGGAACACCATGGCAGGCTGGGCCACTAGCTTGGCCCCAGGATCCACGTTGAGCGTATGTAACACCAACCCTAGGTCTAGCCCAGGCATTTTGCTATAATCCTATACAAAAACATCTCTGAACTCCTTTAATAACAGGATCAATTCTGCCTTTTCCTCCTCTGACAGCTTCAAGCTTATTGAAATTAGTCTTAGCTTCTATGGGTCTGTGCCCAGGTTGATTTCTTCTAGCTTTGTTCTACCATTACTTGTACTTCCTTTTCTGTTGTGATCCTCATTTCACCTTTCGTGTTAATTTCTTCCCCTGAACTTTCTTGGGCCACGTAGTATCCCAAAGTCTTATGCTGTGGCTTTTCTCTAGGACCCCCTTGCGTCCCGCAAGTAGGCCCCACGCAACTCATCATTTATATATTATCTTGTCGTCAGGTGCTTCGACCTTGGCACATCATGGCGTACTGTTTGGCTCTGGGGTTAGCGCCTCTTTTCTTTTTCTCTTTCGCAGCAATAACTCTCTCAAATCAGGTTCTAGGTCGTCTTGAATGTCCTCCCACTTGGGGACGAAGGTGCCAGTCGACTTGAATACCAAATTTTCCCCGAATGGTGCCCATTTGTCGTAAAACATAATTCTAACTAAGTGAGCCTCTACTTGCTCAAATGGGGATGGGTTTGCTGCAATCCGTATCATTCTGTTATTCAATCTCCTTTTATCGCACTAGTGATAGGTGGACGCAATGAGGCGATGCTTATGCAGCCATGGCCTTCCCAGTAGTATATAGTAGGAAAGTTCCATCTTCACCATATGGAATTGAGCTAAGGAGGCTATTGGGCCTACCTTCAGCCATAGCTATATGTATCCTGCTATGTAATTGGCATTTTCTCCAAACCTCGTTACTTCCATCGAGTACCCCTAAATCTTGTTCTCCAGTATTCCTGCTGCTTGCAGCATGCTGAGTGGGATGAGATTCACTAAAGCACCTGTGTCAACTAGGGCTCTCTTAAGGGGAACTTGATTTATGGAGGTTGCCAAGTAAAGAGGCCTTCTATGGTCTAGGTATCCCACCTTCATGTCTTTGTTGCTGAAAGTGATCTCATTGGTATCTTATAGAAAACCTCTATCAATCCGAGCCTTTGTGGTAAGGAATTCCATTCCTGCTCCTGAGGCAATACTTATCAAAGCTTTCATGGCCACCCTTCGTTTATTTGCTGTGAGCTCCAATTGGTCAAACAAGTTCTTGAACCTGGAGCTTTTTCTTAAGGTTGTGGTGGCTGCGGCTAGCAGCGATGGTCTTTCCTCTTCGTCTTTGCCTGAGAGTGACAACTGCTGCTACCCTCTTCCCTTTGTGATTAGGGAGTGGGTTCCTCTGGACCTCTGGTTGGGATAGTTCAAGAGTCCCTTCTTTGATCTTGCGATGTACCAGCATACAGAGTGCCTAACATTTTACGGTAGCGTGTTGCACATGGCTATGTAGGCGGCAGAAGTGTGGGTCTCTCCGTTCTTCTTGAGTGGGCTCTTTAGAAACATGATTGGGTTTGTAAACCCCATCTGCAATCCATTTGTCTAAGTGCACATCTAGTTCTTTTGGTGTACACGGTATTGGTGGAGGGTTATCATATTCCCTCCCTTCTAACTTCTTTCTCTTCTCGTCGATGGACACTGTCATAACTTGCGGTGTAGATTTCCACTCTTTGGGCTTGTCAGAGCTGGGCCTAACTGATTGGGCTGTTTTCCTAGCCTTTTGTAATAGCTGAGCGAATTAGGAAATTTCTAGGTTCTCTAGGATAGCCCTATATTCCATAATCATATTGCCCACACACATTTCTACCAACGTCTTCTCCTCGTAGTGATCATAGCAATCGAGGGCTATATCCCTAAACCTCTTGATATACTCCATGAGGTCTTCATCGCTCCTTTGCTTGGTACCTTGCAAAGTTGCAAGCGTCATCATTTCTTCTCCATGGAAATACTTGGTGCAGAATACATCTACCATATCATCCCATGTTAGGATTGATCCTAGCTTCAATCTAGTGTACCAGGTATATGCCCGATCACATAGGGACTTTGAAAACTCATGTTCCACGTTGTCTTTGATCTTGGGGGCATAACTTGCGAGGGATTTTCTTTCTTTCCTTATCTTTCTCCTAACTCCCCCGCAGAGTCTCCAATTTAAATGTGGGGCCTTTTTCATACTATTGGGCCTCAACCCCTTTTTGCTATGCTATGGCCCGTTAATCTGAGGTAAGAGAGTTGGGATTAGCCTTACTAGAACCATGCTTCAGGCCAGCTTATGCATAAGTCAGGCTTACCCATCATAGACGTGTCCTGATATGAGTGCTGTGGGCTAGACACAAGGCGTGGTCATGACAGGATTGACTATTACAAGTATTACGACAAGAATACACTACAGTAGGATAACTAAATAATAAAATGAACTAAATAAAGCTAACACCGTAAATAAAGTTAACAGGGTTATAGTAGAAAAACATAGCAAGTAGAAATAACATTACATCAGAAAAAAGTAAATAACTTAGTAACTTCTAGCCAAACAATAAGAAGTAAGAACATCATCCAATAAGCATAACTAATGGAACAACTTGTCTGCTAGATTATGGGCTAAGCTTTTCAGCAGAAGCAAACCCAAGAAGGGAACCAATCTCTAACACAAATAGCCTCAGTAAAGGGCTCCTGCTATAGAAGTTACTCGCTCTAGAGAAAGGGCCTAAGTGGTTTGAAATTTGATTTACAATCTTCAGAAAGTGAGTATGCTGTGAGGGAGAGAAAATGTGGTCTATTGATACATGCCTCTACTCCTACTGCATTACTTTCTCTCTGGTTTTCTTTTCTCACTTAGTCTTTCTACCTTTTCTTTCTCTCTCTGTGTTTTCTCTTATCTATTCTTTCTTACTTCTTTCTTTTCTTGACTCCCCTTTTACTGTTTATGACTACCCCCTTTTATACCGTCTGCCATTATGGGATTTAGCCTTTTTGTCCTTCAACCGTTTCTGGCTTTTTGTGGGCATCTCTCCAAGAGTTCCCACTCACTTGTTGGTTGTCTAGCCATTACCTCTGCCTAGAGTGTGTTGGTTGCACCACTCTCCATTTCCAAACAAAATTACTTGTCTTATTTCTTACCTCTCTCCGTTTTTGTTTCACCCATTACCTCTGCCCAGAGTGTGTTGGTTGCACCACTCTCTATTTCCAGACAAAATTACTTGTCTTATTTCTTACCTCTCTCCGTTTTTGTTTCACTCCAATGGATAAGGATTAAACCACCTCACCACCTACCTCTATGGCATGCATCAAGTGGTTCCAACCTACATTTACCTCTTTTGGGTGAAATGCCATCCCAGCAAGACATTTCCCCAAAGAAGCTTAGGTAAGAACCCCAGTATAGACCTCTGGTTTCTCCCCACAGTCAAACCACACCCTCTGAATACCTTGACTTGTAGGCCACCTCCCATGTATTGGCTGAGTACAAGTAGGTGGTGCCCTGGTCCTTTGTGCACGCTCCACTCCTTCTGTGTTTTTTTTTTTTTTGGCCTTCACACCATTTTTGCTGCTCTTGTGTTGTCTGATTTTGCTGTGCGTACTAGCTTGTGTTTATCCTTTGTGGTGTTGAGGATGCGTGAGCTTTTGGGTGCATGTTTTCTTCCTTTTACTCCTTCTTGGGCTGGGTATTGTCCAGGTGAAAGCCTTTGTCTCCATAGCCTACTAGGCCCATGTCTTGTCTCTCTTCTTCATGGTCGTGGGCCTTTTGGCCATTAACCCTACCATAATGCTTCATTGTGTTTGTCACGGCCTTGTCCTGCCTTTACTTCTCATTACCCACATGAGCTTGCTGGCTGGTGTTCTTGCCATATCAGCCTATTGACCCATTAATTCTCTCATTTGGGCTTCCTCGGCCTATTTACTTCTTTTTTACCTCTTTTTACTCTGATGGGTTTATTGCCAATTCCTTGGGCTTCCTTGGCCCATTTACTACATCTTTACCTCTTATTACTCTTATGGACTTATTGGCCCTTATTCTTGACGTGTCAGCCCAACTAAGTTTACCACTTTATTCCTTGGGTTTCCTCGGCCCGTTTACTTATTCTTTACCTCTCATTGTTCCCATGGGCTTACCATTTCATTCTTTGAGCTTCCTCGGCCCATTTACTTATTCTTTACCTCTTGTTACTTTCATGGGCCTGCTAACCATCAATCCTGCCATGTCAACCCACTAGGCTTGTTCCCTCCTTTTTTTATTTTTATTTTTTTTTATAACATTTTACCCCTCTTTTTCTTCTCAACTTCCTTGTTATTGGGCTTTTTTTCCTGTTGAGCCCTTTGTCAAAAATGGACATCAACACTATGTTTGAAGCATAAATAGAATGTCCTATTCGTCCCTCATTAGGTCGCTCTGAATTCACCCATTTTTTCTAACTCAAAATGATACATCATTACATTAGCTTAGAAATCCTCTATATATATATATATATATATATTTTTTTTTTTTTGGTTGCAAGATTGCCAACTCAAGTGTGATGATGAGACACACCGCTAGCCTTCTTCATTCTTCGTGTTAATGTGAGTAGTGAGCTCAACTTAACTTGAACTCAGGTTTAAAAGACAAGCCAATCAAATCTTGACCATGGCAAGGCTACAAAAATGCCACCAACAAATATCCTCCTCTTTCGTCTTTTATTCTCTCTCTCACTTATTACAAATTGGGGAAAATAGAGGTTTCAGAAACAAACAATGATATAGGTGGAGTGTCATGAGGCGGCAAACAATTTAATAGGTCACTCATCCATCATTTCGGCGCACCTCCTTTTGCCCACATCGGTGATGTCGCTTTGAGCCTAGGTAACCTCATAGCAAAATTTCCCTTATGCGTGAATTTTAGGGACTTTTGTCTTTCCTTAATGGAATTAATTTGTATTTTGGTTAAAATTTTAGTTAATACATTGTGAATTTCAAATTAACCAATCATAACTTTTGTTTGAGCATAAACATTTATCTATTACATTTTCAGTGGTTGGTGGATGGGTTTGATTTTTTAAAATGAAACGTATGAAAATGATGATTAATCCAAACATAGTGTGTAATTTGTATATTTGCTTAATTTTAAAGTTCAAAAGATCTGAAATTTAAAATTTAAATATTTATAGATTCAATAGTTATTAATCTCTAATTGTCATGATATTTTGCATGAATCCATGATATAATAAAAAGATAATATAATCTAATGATGGATTTATTTAAAAAAAATTTCAATAAAAAATTATGAAGTAATATAATATTGATGAAAACTATTTCATGCACAACTTGAATCCAAAACATAGAATTTTATATCAATAAGAGATTAATTGTAACCCCTTAATAGAATTCCCCTTTATGGTGCACCATTAAATTTTTGGTTAAGTTTAAGCTACAAAAGAGAATTTAGAATCTTTAAATTGTGGATTTAAGATATGATAAAATTTGAGAAAATTTATAGATACAACAAAAATTTGACACTGGTTGATATAACAAATTATTTTGAATAGAAGATATAGGATATAACAAATTATTAGTAGTAAATAAAAAAAATGATAATAATAATAGGCTAACTGGCTAAGAAAGGAATCGGTACAAGCTTGATACTTCTACGTCAATAAGTGTCAAAAATTTTATGTAGTGCATGAAATTTACTTGTGATTGTTTGAAAAACTTTTAAGAATTTTAAATTTAAATTTCTTGCGGATGGAACACGTAAAGATATATTCCTTTGTCATTAATGGCTCATTGAAACTTTGTTTTTGAGATAAAAGAAAAGAAAAGTTGTTGAAACTTTTTTATTTTTTTTAGAATGAAAAGCTGTTGAAACTTGAAAGGCCAGTCGGTCGTGAAGTCATATGCCATAATGGGGGAAAAAGTTATCACTTTTTCAGGGAATCTTACCACTTTTTCATTGCAAGCAAACTCCAATTACTGTGAGGAAAACATCTTCGCACAATAAAGGTTAAAAAGCCGCCTATGCGCCCAAAAAGTAAAAACGTTGCATCAAACCGTTGGAAGAATTACACTTGTGTAGCGTTTGGTTGATAAGAATTAAGGGGACAATTCAAAAATCTATACAGTTTTCTAAATTAAAATTGTTCTTTTGAATTTGATAATGAGAAATGGAGAATCATGGGATATCTCAAATCCCATAATTTAACTCAACATGATTCGATCCTACTCAAAATTAGCCAATCGTGTGTATAGAAAAAGTATCTTCAAGTAGTAATTTTATAGAAAAATTATTATGTTCTTAGTGAGTATACTGCTCTTTTCCTCTCATATAAAGTAGGCTCATCCCTACGAATAGTGACACGACAAAATATTCATATTCTTATTTTAAAAGAATCTTATATTTATAAATATATTTGTTAATGGATGTTTTTAGAACTATTATTAATAAAACATAATAGAAAAATTTAAACATTACTTTCATGAGAAATATAAAATTTTTTTAATAATATTTATTATTTTATTACCTTTTTAATAAAATATTTTTAAAAATAACTCCTAAGCCAATACTTATGGATAATTGGCTTGGGGTATTGGTTAACGTTTACATTACCCATCCGTAAAATATAAGTATGGACAGTTTTTTCTTAGAAGGAAGTTTGGACAAAGTTTGGTAAGAAAATGACACGTTTTCCGTTTTCAGTTATTCTTGTCACCAACCAACCCAACTACGACTTACTGTTTCTAGTCCATTCTTATGTCACGAAAACCCACTGCTTGGTCGGTTACTTTTTTGACTAAACTAAAAATCCCTTGTGAACAGTGATTTCGATCATTACAAACTCCTAGTAAGATAAAAAGCATGCTTTTAGATTAACCACACCATGCTACTCTTATCTTATGTCCCAGTAGCATTAAACGAAGATTTAGACCTATGAACGACGATGGAAATCTGACCTGACTTGAACTTAATATTTAAGCAAAAATATTCTTAAAGAGATTTTCACTCAATTTTGATTAAAAATCACTCCAATAAACTTTGCCAAATAATTAAACCTTATTCTTAAAAACGTTAAATATTATACAATTTCAAAATAGAAACCTTTCAGTGACATTTGAAGAGATATATCTCATGCGCCATTTTTCCGACACTTGTAATACCATGCACTGTATCACCATAGTGTTTTCCCATGCTCATGACAAGCTGAGTGTATGAACTTTCAGGTTTTGTTGTTGTTGTTGTTGTTGTTGTTTTTTTTTTTTTTTTGGGTTTTAGGAAAGAAAGAAAGAAATGTATGAACTTTTCCACCTCTACCGCCGTACTGCCACATTTGCATTTTAAACGAAGATTCAGGCCTATGAACAGTGATCCACCACTTGGTACTTGAACTATACCAGAGAGCACAAAACTTGTTAATTTTTATTTGCAGAGTATCTATTTTACACATTTGTGCAAATAATACAAACAATTTTTAAAAATAAACAAAATTGTGTATTTTTGGAGAGTATGTGTATTAATGCGTGCATTAAAGATGTGCCCTTGATTATTTTATTTTATTTTATTTTAAAAAAGTTAATAGATGTTTTTAGACTATCTGTTTAAAATACATTTTAAGAAATCTTTTTATTAAAAAAAATAATTAATTTTTTATAACTTGTCATATCTTTAATAAAAAATAGTGTAAAAATTTTCTTAATTTATAAACAATTATCTTATCCTTTAGCACGACTTTTTATTTTTATTTTTTTACCGATTCTGGACGCTAAACAAATCTTTGAACGTCACTAAAATGATTTGAAATGATGGATTAGACACCTCCGTAGGTCTTGAATTTTACTGATCTCGAAACTGTATTGGTTGGAGAGGGGTCGCAGTTGCTGATTTTATTGCTCCATTCAAGACACAGACAGTTCCTGTGCAATGCACAAAGTCCAGTGCATACTATAAGTTGCTAAGTTTCATGCTTGAACTTTTCAATGTTTTCATATCACACCGAGTAACCTTTACTTTCAGATTGAAACTTGGATTTATTTGTATCAGAAATGGGGGAAGAAACAAAAGGGTCTGATCAGAAGGTGATGCTGGTAATAGATGAAAACGAGTATAGCTACTATGCACTCATGTGGATGCTCGAAAATCTCAAAGAATCAGTCACAAAATCGACTCTTGTCATCTTCGCAGCACAGCCTCTTCCAAACTATACTAATGTATTTGCAGCACCACTGGGTTTTGCTCGCATGTATTCTCCTTTCTCATCCAGTTACGTTTCCTTACTCTACCTCTAATTCTCTTGTTCTTCTTTATTTTCTGATTATTTTCTGATTGTTATGCAAACTGGAAGTTTTTAGTTTGTTCAGTAAGAGCAACTATATATAGGCTCTAGAATAGAACTTTGATTGAATAGATTCAAATTCTGAATGGCGAATCATTAGAATTTTCATGTTGAAGTTTAATTCGGCGCACCTATGCACATTTTATTTTTCCATTATTTGGAAATGAAACAAGTACCTCTGCTCAGCTGAGCTATACAAAGTTCTTCATTTTTTTTCCCTCTTTATTTTTTGGATGTGTTCAACAAGAACAATAACAAAAACTATCATTGGAAGTTGCTGATAAATACTATGATTTTTGAATTCTTCTCCAAAAATCAAGCTTAACCTTGAGGAGAAGGATGGGGTAAAGGGGTTAGGAGTTCTGAATGTTGGTGGAGTATATGGAACTTGGCTGAGAATTCTACCAGAAATATATAACTGTTGGGATAGGAGCATTACTTTCTATTCACAAGTTGCAACATTTCTGCTTTACAGCTCCTGCTTTGATTGAGTCTATCCAAGAGCGAAATAAGAAGGTTTCACTAGGCCTCCTGGAGAAAGCTAAGAGTATCTGTGCTAGTCGAGGGGTATGGATTCAGTAACTTCTTTTCTTGAGATTTGCATCTTCATGATATTAATCACTTTGTTATTTTCTTTAGATAAAGCTGTAGCCAAGTTGGTGGAGTTCTTCAAACAAGTTTTTGATCGTCCATCATACTTGGCTCTAGTCCTCATTGACACTGTGTTGCCTCTGTAACTTTGATATTTGGGGGCGAAAGTTTTTATGTTGTTTGAATTACCTTTTAGTTGCAAGCAACTAGGACCATTCTTTTTGGAGCACCAGTCTTCTGGTACCTCCAAGAGTGTTTGAGGCAACATTTGCAAAGGCAGCCCTATATGCCTTTCCTTTTGTACTAAACTAGGCGCGTAAGCTCAATTTTTTCCATTTGTTTTCTGTATAGCTAACATTAATATTTGTCTCTACAGATAAATGTGGAAACATTTACAGAGGCAGGGGATCCTAAAGAAACCATTAGTGATGCAGTCCAAAAGTACAAAATCAAACTACTTGTTATGGGTAGCCATGCCAATAGAACCATTAAGAGGTTAGTAGCTTCTTGTGAGTTCTTAATACATTCAGGTAATATGGTTTAAAAATAAGTTGTAGCCAAGAGTTTCAAAAATGCCTCTAAAATCAGAACCTAGCTGATTTTCATGACCTGCCTTTAATCTTAGACTAACTATACATATTATCCTTGAAGTAGGTTATCATATTCGAAATTCTCTTCTTTTTTTTTCCCCCACAAAATGAAAAAGAAATTGTCATTGCACATATTACCATTATATGAGAAGACATATCCATGCTTATCTAACTCGTTAGTGTGAAATATGTTGCTTAATCTTGCCTTTTCATTTGAATAACTTTTTGAGTTAAAAATAGGGAAAATTATGGTTGCGTTCTGTTCTTGGTCATATGTTTTTTAAATTCTGTGATCAATTTATTTCTTCTGATATCTGAGTAATAAAATAAATTTGTTGATACAGGGCATTTCAGGGGAGTTTGAGCAACTATTTCATAAATAACGCCAAGTGTCCTGTTCTTGTAGTGAAGAAACCAGAATAACAGATTCAAGGAATCAGTTATTTGTTAATGGCATGGAATCTTGAGGTACTAACATCTATAAGTTTGTTTAGCTTATTAAAGCAGTCAGATTGTAAGTTATATCATGCAGCTACACCAGATATTGCAAATTATATAAAATGATGATTTGCAGCCCGACAGGTTGATAAATGCTTGTAATATATATGCTCAATATTGGCTATCAACTTTCTCTATGTTCTTGAATGTAATGAATGAAATATAAGACTGATAGTCTCTTAAATTGAACATTTGCCTTTACTATTCACTCTATTGGAATTTCAACTTAGGTAGGAAAATAACAAGGGGTGTCAGAACTCAGAAGAGCAAAATCTTCAGCATTAAAATTGACCATCCACATATCTGGTCTATTGAAACAGGTTGCCAATTAATTAATGCCTGCAGTTACAACAGTTATGAATATTTATCTCTCTTCCTTCTGATAATGAACTGTCACTTACACTTGTATGTCCAGTTGTCCACCCTCTCATAGACGGAAAATTATCATATGTAGACGGCTATCTCCAAGTGTGAGATCCACTCCATATAGAGGTGTGTTACACATGTACTATACATCAAATGCTTTCTCTTCATAGAAGGGGGAATATATGCGTATCTGCAGCTCTCATTTAAAAAAATATATAAGAGTCTTTCAAAGGATACAAAATCACAATAATTTCACACATTCTTAAATTACCATAACAATCCATACTTAGGTCATTAAAAAAATTGCATATATCATGGTTGGCCAGGTGTGAGGTGGTAGCTGGGTAGGCTAATTTGGGAATGATGTGAATTGCTGTAAAATTTTGTTGTGTCTGTGATTTTATTGAAATAAATACTGAATTGCCAAGAAGAAAAGAAATACCATCGTGGAAGTGATGTGGCCAGTACAAAACTCACTACTTTCCGCTATTTTCATTCTTTTGTTCTTTTGAACTATGAAATGACAGTTCTTCTGTTCAGGGAGCACTAAGTGAGGTGGGGAGGGATTGAGGATAGGGTTGTGAAGCCACCATCAAGCATGTCAAAAAGAACTGCCATTTTCGTAACACTTCAATTTTTCTTCCATTTTCCGTTTACACATATTACCAGCAAAAACAGGAGTGAAGGACTATAAATAATTAATATAATAAGCACGCCTGAGCTGAATTCATAATTCTGTGAAGGACTGCACGCATTAATCCTAGGCTCCTACTCCTAGCATAAAAAACCATGAGGGTAGTGGCATTGCTTTTACTCTACTATCAATGGTTTGGAAAATGTTTGGACTACAACTTTTGCCACCACTGCACGTGGCCTAGAAAATACAGGTGCAGATTTGGGTTCAAGTGCAGGTACAGGTGCAGTGCGGCTATACGGTAATTTTTGAAAAAATAAGACATGGATGCAATGAGATACATTTATTCATTAATTATTAAATATTTTTGTATTTATATTTTTGTTAAGCATTTTTTTATATATTATATTAAATAAATATTAATGTATTATTACAATTGTAAGGGTAGGATTTTGGTCCCTAAGCCCAAAAGATGAATGGGTTAAGGCTCAAAGAGCCTCACACAATGAATTTGTAGAGAGTGAGCTTAAAAGATAGGTTTCAATAGATCAGACAACGCACACAGTGGATTAAAGATACTAAGAAAACAAAGAAAGACAAGTTCTAAGCAAGGAAAACCTTTCTCGACAAAGTCCGAGGAGAACGATTCTTGAATATAGTTCTTTTGGACTCGGATACAATTTTGGTTCTTGTTGCTACAGCGTATTTTCTACAGATTTTTTATATCCCCTCTCCTTAGAGGGTCTCTTACATTATATACCACATTTTAGATAATCTTTGTCCTTCATTTGTTAATTGTCCAAGCCACTATTTGAGTGCTTGTCTCATCAGACACCTTCCCAAGCCTCTTGTGAATTGGGGCAATCAAGACAGCACTGTTCAGGGGTCTTCTCCACATAAATGTAGTCAGGAGGTTTAGTGGGATGCATTAAATGTGGTGGCAGCCACCATCCCTTCAATCATGTCAGGGTTAGCTCCTTCCCCGAAACTCTTTCTTTATGGTATGACCTCCTCTGGTAACATGCCACTGACGTGACCTTACTGTCCGAGCGTGTGACCTCCTTGGCATGATAATGGCCTCCTCGGCTATGGGTATGACACGTTGCGCAAATACTTTATTTAAATTCGTGTGCCTCACAATAGCCCTTAAAACTCTGGTTTTTCTTCTCTTATCCGAGGAGAAAAATGAGGTTTTGACCTTGGATAATTAATTCCACACGCTTCTTTGACTTCCACCTATGAAAGTGTCACTTCGCCTGTCTCACAACCGTTCTGGCGCTTCGGAGTCCGCAACGTCTCATTAAATGCTCAAGATGACGTTTTGTTCCCCACATCCTACGGTGAGATAGAGATCTTACGGCTGGCGTTTCTCTTCAAATTTTGGGCGAGATAGCTCCACCTAATTCTGCCCCCTATATAAGGCTCCTAGAGGGTTCATTTTCTCCTACTTTACAAATCTTTAAACTCCCAAGACTTCCCAAACTCTCAAGCTTTCAAGACTTCTTAAATCTTCAGAACTTCAAGAAGCCCCTGAAGTAACCCTCGTCCTTTTTTTTGTAAGTTTTTACACTCCTAAGCTCTTTTATTCTCAGCCAGTCTCCTCAGCCTTTTACTCTTTACTAATTTTTCAAAAATATTTCCTTCACTTCCCTTTAGTTTGCTTAGATGGGTAGATTCGCTCACCTTGTAGATTCTCCCATCGGTATAGAGGGATTTAAGGCTAGGTACCACGTTCCCTAGGGAGTTTCCCTGCGGTACTATGCTCCGGGTCAGTGGCTTATCCATAGGAATGAAGGGGAGGTCGTCATTCCCATGGTGGCCTTCATAGAAAGGGGAATGACTCTTCCTATGGGTAGAGTAACCAGAGACTACTTAATCGCCCATAGGCTGTGCCCCCACCAATGCGTGCTCAACCTCTTTAGGATTCTAGGTAGTGTGGACGCTTTTAATGAGCAAATGGGGCTAAACCTCACCAGCATGATGTCGTTTGGATGTACGAGTGCCACCTACTTGTAGACTCAGGGTATTACCTTAAGTCTAGATCCTCTGTTGTTAGGCTCGTCTCGTGCCTCCCCAAATCCAACAAGGGCATGAAGGATGAATTTTTTATAGTCTCGGGTGTATAGCACGACGGTCTTCACTACCTAGTCCGGGAAGAAGAGCTAGGTGGGGTACCCTAGATTTAGGTCCATTTTCTTTTTAACATAGGCATTACCTTTGTAGTTTTGCTGCTTTCTCCTTTCCTTTATTACTCTGTTTATTTCTGATGGATGACTTCATTATTAAGACCGTGGTTTTACTTCTTGGATATTTTTGCAGATAAAAGTCATGTAGCTCCCAACCTCAACCTCGTCAACGTCTCGTAACAAGGTGCTGAGATCCAAAGTGTTTGTGAGCGAAGACAGGCAATTAAGAGCTATCCACCTCATCCTCAACTTCGAGCCATTGTCTAACAAGTTTCAGGATGTGGGCCATGCGATAAGAGCAGGCGATCCTTGGCTAGCCCCGATAAACGTATCAGTGCCCAGTTTTTCGGCCCGAGAAGACATTGTGTCAGTTGGACTACCTGCTCATTGCACTCCTCATGAAGCGGCGATTTTAAGAGAAGAGACAACCTCTTCGTGCCTATCGCTCGAGGCGGAGATATACCAGTTCCATATCGAGAAGGAGGGAGAGGAACAGGGAGAGCTCGTGGTTCAAGTCTTAGACTCAGAAGGCGAGCCCGATAGATTTTCAAGTGTTCGCATCTCCGGTCTCGTCATCGCATGCGTGACAACAACTCCGAGGAAGAAAGAGAGGAAATGGACCTGAACAAGAAAAAAGGCCTGCGTGAGCTTCTTGCGAATAGGGCTAAGGGGTCGGCGCAGAAGGACACCTCAGGGTCCCAACCTTTTCCTGTTGTTCCCTTCCTTCTCCTCCTTCTACAGTTTACCTGCTCCATATGCCCAACTTGAAGAAGAAAAGGACGGAGAAAGAGGTAGCCGAGGAGGGGGGTGGTCTGCCAAAAGGAGCCGAAGCAACAAAAGACGACCAAGGGCCAAAGGTGGGCCTCTTCGGTTGAGAGCAAGGAGGACCAGAATGTGGCCAAGGTGTGCCACCAAAACCTCGCATGAGACCCTTTGCTAGGGATGGATGGGGTGGCCATTCCAAGGAACTCCACCATCAAGGAGTTCCAAAAAGGGCATGCCCACTATCTCGCTGAGGCCCTAGAACAACCCCTCCTTTTACCAAAGGCTATGGCTGCTCTGAAGAACATGAGGCAACTAGAACTCTTTTTGTCCCTGAAGAGGGATCTAGCCCTGGTAAGTACAAGGAGGACACTTTTGCCACTCGCCCTATATTACTTGATGATCTTGAGGCTAAGGTACATTCCTTTCCCTTTTTTACCTTTCCTTATTTGTGTATGCATCCCTATTACTTATTATTATTATTATTACTATTATTATATTTTTTTTTTGTGCCTGTTTACCCCTTCCCTTTTTCTTGTTTCGATAGCCTTTCCTTAGATCGATCCCGAGCCCATTTCCGTTTACCATCCTATAAGCGAGGAGGCTCCTGTCACCATTGGTACACCTATGGTGGGCTTCTTTGATGGAGTGGATGCCATTGTCAAGGCCATGGCTTTTGCCACTACTGTTGCTGCCTAGGGAGTTCCTGTTGAGACTTTAGTTCCCCCATCTGAGGGGGTTGTCATAGGGGAGTTTGCCCCTATTTTTGCCGCGATCCCTACTCCCTTAAAGGGAGTCATTCTTGCGGGGGCATCCTAGACCAAGAGCACTTCTCCTACTACTCCTCCACCAGTTATTTCTACTAGTAACCCCTTTGTTGCCCTCTCACAGGCTGTAGAGGATGGATCTTCACTGGTTCTGCCACTTGAGGGCCTAATGCAGACTTGTCCTTCGACGAGGGGTCTGAGGAGGTTCTTGAGGATTTGGATGACGAGCCGATTGTGAGGACACGAGTCTCAGATTTTAATGAGGCCAGTGACAATAAGCAGAAAGCTCAAGCTATGGGTATGTGTCCCCTATCCCTGCTACGTCTTCTTTTTCTTCTCTTCCTATCGCTTTTCAATGCATTGCTTTATTTACATTGCATGTTGCTCTTGCCACGCAGTCACAGCCGTGCCTGAGGAATTTAAGGCTTTAGTAGGTCCTACGGTGCCTACAGTCCCCATTTATGTAATACCCCCAACCTCCATTCTTGTTGGCCCTAGTAACTTCCTTACCCTCATACCTTCCTCGATTAAAACTTTTATCATTGTGCCTACTTTTTTTCTTCGTTTCCTCGCTAGGGGCTTATGTTGTGCTTAAAATTTTCTTTCAGGTCCATCACCTGTTGAGGGGGCTTCAAGCACTTGATTTGAGATTGTTAACAGTTTTTGCACCTTTCCTGATCCCGTAGGTTAAGGCCACTACCTTCTTCGCCCGTTTCAAGTAGGTTAAGACTAATGATCTTGACCCGGTAGACTTCTAGGGTGCTGGATCACCCTATGTGGACTTTCATGGTTACCGGGTACCTAAGGAGTGCGTTGTTTACTAAGAGGCAGTCTATGGTAGCCGTGGGGATTTTATGTAGTGATTCCCCTTTGGTTGTTCTGCGAGGGAGCACTTTCTCAAGTTACTGGGTTGTGTGATGAACTACATTAAGCATAACTTCATTGACACAATTTCTATTGACTGGATCCTACAGTGGAGGGCTGCAGTTCAGGAGTTGATTTGTATCGGGTTTACCGCGGAGATTTTGCTAGAACATTTACGAGAGATTGCCCAAGCCCTCTTCATGAGGAACCTGTTGTCAACGCCATTGATACCCGCATCAAGAATCTAAAGAAGGAGGTGGCGGCCTTAGAGGCTCGTCGTGAGTGTCTCCTTTCTGGTGTTGCTGGCCCTAGACGCTTCGAGGACCAAACTCTTATCTCAAGCCTTTGATCATTTAGATGTTTGTCACTTATGGTGTAGCTTTGCTGTTGTTTTTCTCTTGTGTTTACTTCTTCCTTTCTTTCCCTTCGTGGTACACTTTATTTATCCTGCACTTATGACTTATTTGATAAGTTCAGTATGTCTCATACATTTTGGCTTGTAACCTATTATGCAACATTTGCTACACTTATTATTATACTCTATGTACAGTATGCTTCTGCTAATACTTCATGTATGATCTTCATTACTTTTTGCTCTTCGCCTTTAAACATGATTACAAGTAAAATAAACTACAATACTTTCTTGTGACACTATATCCCTTGCAAGGGTGGTCACTTGGAGGAAAGAAAAAAGAAAAAGAAAAGAAATGATTACATTATATTTTCCTACGCATAATAGCGTTTCGGCCACTTGCCGTTAATGGGGTCCATTAAATCTTTTCCATCCACTGGGTTAGGCGATAATACCCACTGACATGAGATTTCCTTACCACAAAGGGTTCCTCCCACTTTGATGAGAATCTATATGGTCTTGCGATACCTCGCCTGACATGGTCTGTTTTTCTTAACACAAGTTGCCCTTTTGTGAACATTCTTTCTTTAATAGTTCTGTCGTAAGTTTCGGTCATTCTTTGTCTATATCTGCAGCTACACTCTTGAGCTTCTTCCCTCTTTTCATCCAATCCTTCTAAGTCCTCGCACATTTCAACCATAAAGACCTCATTCTCCTTTTCTTTCTTTCACATCTGTATAACCCTTAAGGATGGTATCATCACCTTTTCCAAGCTCACTACTTTTGTCCCATATACTAAGGAGAAAGGGGAGAACCTTATGGCAGATTTGGGTGAGCTTCAATAAGCCCACAACGCGTCTCGTAGATGTGTCACCTAGCCTTTGTTGTACTTTTGACTCATTTTGCTGATTATCTTAATGAGGTTTTGTTTATCGCTTCCGCCTACCCATTTCCCTGTGGGTAAAAAGGCGATGATTGGTGATGCTTCACTTGGTAGAATTTTGGAATCTTTCTCACTTCTTTGTTCACAAAAGGCATACCATTGTCACTTATGATCCTGTGAGACACCCAAAACCGAACAATTATATTCTCCTTGATGAATTTTGCCATGGCTTCGCAGGTGGCTTTGTAAAGTGGTATAGACTTCACCCACTTGGTGAAATACTCTATGGCCACAAGGATTTATATGTACCCATTGGAAGGTGGATTGACTGGTCCCACCAAGTCAAGCCCCTAAGTGTGGAAATGTCATGGGATGACCATGCTTTGCAAGCTCTGCGAGTGGGTATGGATCAAATTGGCTTGCACTTGGCAGCCGCGGCATTTTTTTACAAATTCTGCTGCGTCCGTTCTCATAGTGGGCCAATAGTTGCCCATTTGCAAGATGCATTGGTATAGCTTTTTTCTTCCCTAGTGTTCTCTATATTCTCCTGCATGTACTTCCTTCAATATCTCTCTGGCCTCTTCTGGCCCTGGGCACCACAGTGGGTCTCCATCGTACCCTTTCTTAAAGACAATTCATTCGTGTAGGAAATAGCGGGATGTCAATTCCTAAGCTTATACCTTTCTCCATGATTCTGTGGCAGAATCCCTTCTGTCAGGCATCCCATGAACGGGCTTCTCCAATTCTCCGTGGTAAACACGACATAGCTCTCTTCTCTATCTACGGCCAAATGGTAGGCTTCATATTGGGTTTGGATCTGATCCGCGTCTTGCTCATGTTTGGCCATTAGAAGCCTGGTCTATGCAACCTTCCGTATAAGCTAACCTCCTTGCAGAACCCACACATCCTGCTGTGCACTTCTTTCGACTTTCTCTGGGCCTCTTCAAGGCCCAGGCATCTTAATAAAATTCCTCCTAGCATTCTCCGGTACAGGTCCCCTTTCATTCGAACATATTCCTTAACTATTTTCAATTCTGCCATATCTTCTTCCTTCAATAGAGCTTCCCTGATGGGAGCCCTCCAATCTTCTTTGCATTCTTCTTTTTCTGGGAACTTTTCCTTGAGTATTTCTATTATGGATTCTCTTCGCTTCTTAATCTCAACTCTAGCATTGGTCCCTTCCAAGGCCATTTGTGAGCCCAATGTAGCTAATGCATCTGCATATCGATTATCTCTCCTCTGAGCATGCTTTATTTCGAATATACAAAATTTTTCCTCCATCTTTTAGGCCAACGTCCTGTACGGAGCCAAACTTAGTTCTTTAATGGAAAAACTTTTTTAGCTTGGCAGACCACCAAGTTAGAGTCGCCTATCACCCTTAGGTGTTTGAGCCCCATCTTTAGGGCCATCGCCAATCCCGTCAGGCAAGCTTCATATTCTGCTGTATTATTTGAGCATGAGAACTCTAACTTGAATAAGAGCGCTATGGTTTCTTCATTATTGCAATAAAGGACCATTCTTATGCCTCCTGAATTCGCCGTAGAGGAGCCATTGAATTTCATGACCCACTGTTCTCCGGCCATTTCTACCCTTCGAGTATATCATTGTCTAGCGGGAATTCCTCTTCTCTAGGACATTGGGCCAACAAATTTTCTTTGGCCTAGCTCTTTACCACTTTATGTTAGGATTAGTGCCCTTAAATCCTATTGAATGATGCTATGTATGATATTAAGTATGACATTGTGTTTGACATTATGTATGACTTAATATTATGTTTAATAAATTTGTTTTATTATTATCTGAAATCATGGTAACATGAATATTAGAACATTATCATATAGTCCATGAGATGCATAGTATGTGATTTATGTGAAGAGTCACAGAAGATATAAATCACAAGTTCTTTGTAAATTCAGAATTATAGTTCGTAGTCGGTGATGAAATTGGGCATTTCATCTGCGAAGACTATAACATATCAACTACGATGATTTGTCTTGATCATGGAAGTGGTGACTTCTAGTTGATGTGTTAATATGTTTTAAGAGTTAAGACATATTGAACTGGACCGCCATGAGATTTATTATTTGCCTAAGGACTGTCAAATGAATAATAAATCTCATGACTTGTATTTGCATGAACTCTTAATCCTGAGAGAATAATGAACCTGATCATGAAGTGTAGGTTGCTTTGATATATTAGGAGTGAGATCTAAAGTAATGGTCAAAACCTCAGTATGTTGGGCAGCCACATTAAATGTTGATGGAACATATATTCTCAAGATGGAATTCATAATCTCTTAACGGAGATATAAAATATTCCCTTGAGATAAGTTTAATGGGTTTGTTATTCAGAGAGTTAGGCCTAACCACTTTAGTAAGTAGTTACTAAAGTATATATTTATGGAATAGGATTTCATAAATATATAATGAATAACATTAAAGGATTAAACCGGGTACTCAAGGATCAAGATGTAGTAATTTACAAAGTGGCAGTCTATATTAATAACTTTGTATTACTACGAATATTTTATGAAGGGGTTGCATGTATAATAAAGTCTTGGGATATAATATATAGATAAGACCTAGAGTGCAACTATATTTATATAGTGGTATTAAGTATAGTTAATGGTAACTTTGGACTTGTCAAGAGTTGACAGAAAGCCCAAGGCCCATTGGAGCTAGTGTCGTATTGGTCCCTTTTGGTCCCACTCCAAGCCACACACTTAAGCCCAATTGGTAAGGCCCAAAAGGCCAACCCAATTAGATATATTGGTTAGACACAAAGGGAAAAACGTACAGAAAATAATTGGTAAGAAAAACATCATAGTAATGGTGTGGAAGTGAGTTTTTGGTACTCACTAGTCATCCCTTTGTTACCAATTTGAGAGACCACACATCTTGGGCGATTAGTGGAATTGGAGTGAAGATTAAGAGTATTCCCAAGTGCTTCAATCTTCGGTTTTGTAATTCACCGCTTCAAGGTACGATCTCTTGTTCTCAAATTCTGAAATTTACTTTATGCATGTTATCAATATTGAATGAAGTAGATCCGTTCAAAACTTACTTTTCCGCTGCGCACATCTTTAATTCCATCACTTTAGGCGTTCTCGCTTTTAAATCGTGTTGTGATAATTGCAATAGCCATTGGGATATTCTGCTGGACAGAGTGAGTTGTTGAAGAAGCGCTTTGATTGCATGGGACTTCGTCATCAAACATACTCTTTTCACCCTGGGGTAGCGTGTTTCAGCATCCCTTAAGGCATGGCTTATGTAATACACTAGTTGTTCAATGCCAGCCCCAATGGTAGACAGGCTTGAGGCTAGGTAAAGCAACAACGGTTTTCTGTGAACTGGGGCCTGCACTGTGGGGAGGTTCATCATAATCTGCTATAACTTTTGAAAATCTTTCTGCTATGCGTTTCCCCACTCGAAACTCTGTCCCTTCTTTAATAACTTCTTAAAAGTCGACGTAATTGATGCTAGGCCTGATATAAATCTCCTAATGTAGGAGACTTTGCCAAGAAAACTTTTTAATTCTTTAACCGTGGCTGGTGGCTTCATAGTCGTTGTTGCCACTACTTTGGGCGGATCTATGTCTATCCTTCTGCTGTGGACCAAGAACCCTAAAAAATTTCGAGTAGATACTTCAAAAGCGCACTTCAACGGGTTCATTCTCAACTTGAAAAGTCTGCATCTTTTGAACACCTTTCTTAGCACCTTGACATGATCTTCTCGCCTTCTTGACTTCACCACTATGTCATCCACATATTCCTCAATTTCTTGGTGTATCATGTCATAAAATATGGCAGTCATAGTGCCTTGATAAGTCGCAATAGCATTTTTCAGCTTGAAGGGCATCACCGTGTAGTAAAAATTCCCAAATGAGTGTTCTAAAGGCGGTTTTTTCCGCATCTTTGGTGCCATATGAATTTGATTGTACCATCTGAATTCTTCCATAAAGGAGAACATGGTATTTGTAGAATCTATCAATAGATCCATGTTGGGCAACGAGAATTTTTCCTTAGGACAGACTCGATTAAGATTCCTAAAGTCAACGCAGCATTGTATCTGCCTATTCTTTTTTTTTTTTTTTCATAGGTACAATGTTTGAGAGCCACTGTGTGTAACGACCCCGCTCCAACTGTGTAGATATTGTCCGCTTTGGGTCCCATACCCCTCACGGTTTTATTCTTCCCCAGGTTGCGCTAGGGAAAAAGGCCTCTGCACATTGAAGGGAGGTCATTCCTTATAAACACATTCTCATATGCTTCCCTAGGCGATGTGGGATTCCATGGAATGCAAGACCCCTCTTTTTGGGTCATTACAATCCACCCCCCTTACGAGCACACGCGTCCTCGCGTGTGGGACCCACACTTCCGGCTAGGGTATGGCTCTGATACCATTTGTAACGACCCCGCCCCAACTGTGTAGATATTGTCCGCTTTGGGTCCCACACCCCTCATGGTTTTGTTCTTCCCCAGGTTGCGCTAGGGAAAAGGCCTCTACACATTGAAAGGATGTTGTTCCTTATAAACACATTCTCATATGCTTCCCTAGGCGATGTGGGATTCCATGGAATGCAAGACCCCTCTTTTTGGGTCATTACACTGTGGGTGTTGAATTGGCTTGATAAATTCGGTTGCTAATAGCTTCTACACTTCCTTTATTATCTGCCCTTCTACCTTGGTGTGGAACACCTTTGCCGGCTGGGCCATTAGTTTGGCCCCAGGATCCATGTTAAGCATGTGTACCACCAACCCAGGTTCTAGCCTAGGCATTTCGCTATAATCCCATGCAAAAACGTCTCTGAACTCCTTTAATAACAGGATCAATTCTGCCTTTTCCTCCTCTGACAGCTTTGAGCTTATTGAAATTGGTCTTGGCTTCTGTGGGTTCATGCCCAGGTCGATTTCTTCCATCTTTTCTTCTACTGTTACTTGTACTTCCTCCTTTGTCATAATCATCTTTTCACCTTTCGTGTTACTTTCTTCCCTTGAACTTTCTTGAGCCACATAGCATACTAGGGTCTTATGTTGTGGCCCTTCTCTAGGACCCCCTTGCATGCCGCAGGTAGGCCTCGCGCATCTTCATAATTTATATATCATCTTGCCGTCAAGTGTTTGGACCCTGATGCATTGTGGCATACTGTCTTGCTCCGGGGTTGGTGCCTCTTTTCTTTTTCTCTTTTGCAGCAATAACTCCCTCAAATCAGGTTCTGGGTCATCTTGAATGTCCTCCCATTTGGGGATGAAGGTGCTAGTTGGCTTGGATACTAAACTTTCCCCAGATGGTGTCTACTCATCGTAGAACATAGTTTCAACTAAGTAAGCCTCTGCTTGCTTGAATAGGGATGGGTTTGCTGCAATTCGTATCATTCTGCCATTTAATCTCCCTTTCATGCATTGGTGATAGGTGGACAGAATGAGGCGATGCTTATGTAGTTATGGCCTTCCCAGTAGTATATGGTAGGAAACTATCGTCTTCACCACATGGAATTGACCTAAGGAGGCTATTAGGCCTACCTTCAGCCATAGCTTTATGTATCCTACTGTGTACTCGCCTTTTCCTCCAAACCCCGTTACTTCCATCAGGTACCCCTAAATCTTGTTCTCCAATATTCTTGTTGCTTGCAGCGTGCTAAGTGGGATGAGGTTCTCTGAAGCACCTGTGTCGACCAAGGCTCTCTTAACAGGAACTTGATTTATGGAGGTTGCTAAGTAAGGAGGCCTTCTGTGGTCTAGGTACCCCATCTCCATGTCTTCGTCGCTAAAAGTAATCTCATTGATATCTTGTAGAATAGCTCTATCAGTTCGAGTCTCTACGATAAGGCATTCCATTCCTACTTTTGAGGCAATACTTACCAAAGCTTTTGTGGCCATTCTTCGTTCATTTTCTACGAGCTCCAATTGGTCAAACAAGTTCTTGAACCAGGAGCTTTTCTGCAAGGTTGTGATGGTTGCGGTTGGCAGCGATGGTCTTTCCTCTTTGTCTTCACCTGAGTTTGCATAAATGACAACTGCTGCTACCCCCTATCCTTTGTGATTAGGGAGTGGTTTCCTTTAGACCTCTAGTTAGGATAGTTCGAAGGTCCCTTGTTTGATCCTGTGATGCACTAGTCTACGGAGTGTCTAGCATTCTGCGGTAGCGTGCTGCACATAGTTACGCAGGCTGCAGAAATGTGGGTCAACTTTTTTCTTTAGTGGGCTCTTTAGAAACATGATTAGGTTTGAAAACCCCATCTGCAATCCATTTGTCTAAGAGCACATCTAGCTTTTTTGGTGTACACGGTATTGGTGGAGGGCTCTCATATTCCCTCCATTCTTACTTCTTTCTCTTCTCGCCCGTGGACATTGTCATAGCTTGTGAAGCAAAATTTCGCTCTTTGGGCTTGTTAGAGCTTAGCCTGACTAAGCGTGTTGCACATAGTTATGCAGGCGACAGAAACGTGGGTCTCTACTTTTTTCTTTAGTGGACTTTCTAGAAACATGATTAGGTTTGAAAACCCCATCTGTAATCCATTTGTCTAAGAGCACATCTAGCTCTTTTGGTGTACACGGTATTGGTGGAGGGCTCTCATATTCCCTCCCTTCTTACTTCTTTCTCTTTTCGCCTGTGGACATTGTCATAGCTTGCGAAGTAGATTTTCGCTTTTTGGGCTTGTCAGAGCTTAGCCTTACTAATTGGGCCATTTTCCTGGCCTTCTATAACAGCTGGGCGAACTAGGAAATTTCTAGGTTCTCTAGGACATCCCTATACTCCATAATCATATTGCCCACACACATTTCTACCAACGTCTTCTCCTCGCAATGATCATAACAATCGAGGGCTATGTCCCTGAACCTTTTGATATACTTCACGAGGTCTTCACCGCTTCTATTCTTGGTACCTTGCAAAGTTGCAAGCATCACCATTTCTTCCTTGTGGAAATACTTGGTGCAGAATACATCTACCATATCATCCCATGTCGAGATCGATCCTGGCTTCAAGCCAGTGTACCAGGTATATGCCCGATCACATAAGGACTTTGAAAACTCTCGAAGGCAAAGGTCCTCGTTTGCTGCATAGGGACCAAGGGTATCTATAAACTTGCTTACGTACTCGACGACACTTCCTCTCCTGCAATCATATTGTGCAATGGTTCACGGCTTGTATCTATTTGGATACGACTTGTTGAGTATCCTCAAGGGATATGAAGGTCTCTTAGAATAAAATCTTTCCTTAGGTGCCTTGGCCTTTTCTTATTCCAGCAGTGCTGCTACATCAGCCATCATGACAAAATGTTATTCCGCATTTTGTGGGCCACCACCCACAAGAGTCTCTTCCTTGTCTGCCACATGTCCGGGATCATGTTGACTCCCCTTTTCTTTCTTCTTTTCTGCCTTTAACTAGCGAATCTTCTCCATTAGTTGCTGCTGGGAATGCTATACTAATTGCAGCACTTCAATAAAGAAGTTAGTATTGTCAGCGGGATTCCTTTGTTGCTGTTGTGGCCTAGCCCTCGCTCCATTGGCACCCTCTGCTTGATTGGGCTGGTGCAGCGTGGCTGGCTTTGACTCTACCTGCGATGGCACGACACTCATATTCTACATTGTCTTTGATCTTGGGGGCACAACTTGAGAGGGATTTGCTTGCTTTCCCTGTCTTTCTCCTAACTCCCTAGCAGAGTCACCAATTTAAATGTGGGGGCCTTTTTTGTATTGTTGGGCCTCAACCCCTTCTATTGTGCTATGGCCCATTAGGTTGAGGTAAGAGAGTTGGGACTGGCCTTGCTAGAACCACGCTTCAGGCCAGCTTGTGCACAAGTTAGGCTTACCCATCATAGATGTGTTCTGATATGAGTGCTGTGGGCTAGACGCAAGGCATGGTCACGATAGGAGTGATTGCTATAAGTATTACGGCAGGAATACACCACAACAAGATAACTATGATAATAAAATGTACTAAATAAAGCTAACACTGTAAATAAAGTTAACAGGGTTATAGCAGAAGAACACAGCAAATAGAAATAACACTACAGCAGAAAAAAGTAAATAACTTAGTAACTTCTAGCCAAATAGTAAGAATATCATCCAATAAGCATAACCAACGGAACAACTTGTTTGCTGGGTTATGGGCTAAGCTTTTCAGCAGAAGTAAACCAAAGAAGGGAACCAATCTCCAATACAGGTAACCTCAGCAAAGGGCTCCTGCCATAGAAGTTACTCGCTCTGGAGAAAGGGCCTAAGTGGTTTGAGCTTCGGTTTACAATCTTCAGAGAGTGGGTATGTTGTGAGGGAGAGAAAAGGTGGTCTATTGATGCATGCCTCTACTCCTATTGCTTTACTTTCTCTTTGGTTTTCTTTTCTCACTTAGTCTTTCTACCTTTTCTCTCTCTCCATGTTTTCTCTTTTCTATTCTTTCCTACCTCTTACTTTTTCTTCCCTCCCCCCTTTTATTGTTCATGGATACCCCCTTTTATACTGTCTGTCATTGTGGAATTTACCTCTTTTGTCCCTCAACCATTTCTGGCTTCTTGTGGGCATCTCTCTAGGATTGCCCACTCACTTTCTGGTTGTCCAACCATTACCTCTGCCCAGAGTGTGTTGGTTGCACCACTCTCCATTTCCAAACAAAATTACTTGTCTTGTTTCTTACCTCTCTTCGATTTTGTTTCACCCCAATGGATAAGGATTAAGCTATCTCACTACCTACCTCTATGGCATGCATTAAGTGGTCCCAGCCCACATTTACCTCTTTTGGGTGAAATGCCATCATAGCAAGACATTTCCCCAAAGAAGCTTGGGTGGGCACCCCAGAATAGACCTCGTTTTCTCCCTATCGCCAAACCACACCCTCTGAATACCTTGACTTGTGGCCCACCTCCCATGTATTGGCTGGGTACAAGTAGGTGGTGCCCTGATCCTTTGTGCACGCTCCACTTCGTTTGTGTTTGTTTCTTTCTGGCCTTCACACCATTTCTGCTACTCTTTCGTTGTCTAGTTCTGTTGTGCGTACTAGCTTGTGTTTATCCTTTGTGGCATGGAGGATTTTTGGGCTCATGTTTTCTTCCTTTTATCCCTTCCTGGGCTGGGTATTGTCTAGACGAAAACCGTTGTCTCCATTGCATGCTAGGCCCACGTCTTGTGGTTGTAGGCCTTTTGGCCATTAATCCTGCCATATTGCTTCATTGTGTTTGCCACGACCTTATCTTGCCTTTACTTCTCATTACCCTCGTGGGCTTGCTAGCTGGTGTTCCTGTCTTATTAGCTCATTGACCCATTAATTCTCTCTTTTGGGCTTCCTCGGCCCATTTACTACATCTTTACCTCTTATCATTCTTTATGGGCTGTTGTTCATTATTCCTGCCATGTCAGCCCATTGTGTTTACTATTTTATTCCTTAGACTTCCTCAGTCCATTTACTTCTTCTTTACCTCTTTTTACTCCCATGGGTTTATTCCCTGATTCCTTGGGCTTCCTCAGCCCATTTACTACATCTTTTCCTCTTATTACTCTTATGGGTTTATTAGTCCTTATTCTTGCCATGCCAGCACAACTAAGTTTACCACTTTATTCCTTGGGCTTTCTCAACCCGTATACTTCTTCTTTACCTCTCATTGTTCCCATTGAATTGGCTTATCATTTCATTCCTTAAGTTTCCTCGGCTCATTTACTTCTTTTTTACCTCTTGTTACTTTCATGGGCCTGCTGGCCATCAATCTTGCCACGTCAGCGCACTAGGCTTGTTACCTTGTTTTTTTACCATTTTGCACCACTTTTTCTTCTCATCTCTCTTATTGTTGGGCGTTTTCTACTGTTGGGCTCTTTGTTAAAAATGGGCATTTACACTTTTAGAATAGACCACTCCATTCTGTCATAAACTTTACTCATATCCACCTTTAGAGCCATAAAACCATATTTCACATAATATGCTGCATGCTATGAAGAGTCTCAAAAGCCACCATTATATTGTTAGAAATAAGATGGGTTTTTATGAAGGCATTTTGATTCTCAATAATTATCTTTGTAATGATTCTCTTCAATCTATTAGCCAAGACCTTAGAATAAATCTTATACATGACATTACAAACACTTATAGTTCTAAACTAGGAAACAAGTTCAGGCTTATTAACTTTTGGGATGAGAATAATAAAAGTATGATTGAGATGTTAAGGAAGGGAAGTAAATTTTTTTTTAAAAAGTACAGATTAAGTAATATTTGTACCTATAATAAAAAATAAATTACTTATGAGGTTTTATATAAATAGGGGCATGAAAGTAAATTCATACAAATCAAATTTGTATTTTCTCATTTTTCGTGTCAATTAAATTATTAAACAAATTAGTTTTTTATCCATCCACTTTGCCATTCTCCTAACCAAATATATCGAGAAAAAATTAAAATATTTCCTATCTTCCAATCTTTTATCCTTCTTTCATCTTCTATCCTCCAATTTTTCATCATTTTCTCATTTTTTATCCCTTAATTTTTCATCTCCCAATCAAATGAAAGCCTTAGGGAGGTGTCAAATGTCAATAGACCATTGCTCCGCAATTAAAGATAACTTTTATAATAGGTTAAAAATGATAATGCATTAAATGGCTTGCATTCTTGAGCAAAATCCGAAAGAGAAAGAAATAAATAAATAAAATCTCTTTAGTGTTGTACGTGGCAGATGGATATTATCAAAGGAATGACAAGGAGAGGAACCTTATCCAGATTTCTAAGGTTTGACTGGTCGTTATGACCTGAAAAACCCGCCCTCTGTTTTTCCAACTACCATTTACAAAGTTTCAAGTTTCCACACCTAGTACTACTAAACAATGACGTTTTATAAACCCTAAACATAGTACAATCACTGTGTCTCTTTTTCAGTAACATATTCTAACGCTTTTGAACCTATCTGTCTGTATCTGTAAACTCTGAAACCAAAAACCCTTCAGTAATGGCTGAGGTAGTTTTGGGATATGGAGGAGCTGAGAAGAAGGTGATGTTGGCTATTGATGAGAGTGAGTACAGTTACTATGCGCTCACTTGGGTACTTGATAATCTCAAAGAATCTTTAAACAAGTCCCCTCTTGTCATCTTCATGGCTCAGCTTCCTACCAAAAATGCTTACACCTTTGCTGCCTCTCTTGGCTCTGCTCGTATGTACTGTCCTGTTTCACCCAGTTAAGTACTAATAATTTCTTTGCTTCTTAATTTTGTGTTCTTTGGTGTTTATTGGAGTATATATGCTGAATTTGGGGCTTTAGAGTTTGGATAATTATTGATTTTGTATTTCTATTTCTCTTCAAAAAGTTTGTATTTGTGGAGGGGGGAAAAATTAGAGATGGGTGTTGCACTCTTGTTTTTCTTTTATCCCCCCAAGCCTCGCTAACTCATGATGGTTATAGTTCTATGCTTATACTTGTTTAAAATCTAGTGTGTAAATTGTGATATGGAAGTGGGTTTGTGATTTAAATTAAATTGCCAAGCATAGAAAGTTTAATGAGCTTTTGGTGGGAATGTAACACAAACACCACAAAATAAAGGCTAAAGTGCAAGCTACACCCTTAAAGTTTGGGGATCTTTTGATTTTATATTATGAAGTTTCAAAATTTGAATTCTACTCATTGAAGTTATATTCCATTTACACTTCTGCGTGTAAAATTCAAAATTTAAAATTTCTAGGTGTAATCCATAAATACCCCCAACTTTAGGGATGTAGTTTGCACTTTAGCCCAAAATAAATTACCATATAAAGAATCTATAGACATGTGACACTAGAACACACGCACAAGTTCTGCACTTGGCACTTTAATTAGTGGTACATGTTGAGTTTATTTTATTGAAATAAGATAAGATGAGATGTACTGGATTATAATGAATTAATCTTATTTATGTTATGATTTCATAAATGTGCCAAATAAAATGAAAAGTTATGATGTTTCAATAAACCTCTTCATTGTTTGTTTATAAATAAAGGGCCTGAAACAGATTCAATTTAATCTTTGTTTTTTCTCTCATTACTCTAGTCAAATACATCATTTTGTAAGAAATTATCTTTAGAAGAAACTTCAGAATTGTTGTCTGCTGGTCACTTTGCTATCATGGAGGTGAATTGCATTTAACCTGGCATTAAACTCTTTCAAGCAGGACAATTATCACCTTAAGGACGATGTTCTATACACAACTCAAATATGCATTAATTTCTTATTATTGTTTCATACTCATTTTCTTCAAAAGTGCTGTTTAATAAGTAGGAAATAAGTAAGACATGGCGTTATTATGCTTTATTTTTTATTCAATTAGACAGGGGAGTATAGCTTTGTATTTTAGAATCAGAGCATGCACTTCCTACTTGAAGGGGTTTATTTAGACCCCTTCTGTTCCGGATGACTAATGGTGGTTAAGAAGTGGGGGAAAGTTTGTTTTCTCCTCATTTTGAGAACTATTTTGTAAAAACTGCATTCTTCACTGTGCCCTTCTTTCCATTTTTCTTCTTTTTTCCCATATTTGAATAGTTACAATGATGAGTATAAATTTTATTTGAGACATTGGAGTTTCTATTGACAAGTTTTGCATGTTTGTCCATGACAGCTCAAGAGTTTAATAACTCCGTCAAAGAAAATCAGAACAAGCTCACATTGGCTCTTCTGGAGAAAGCTAAGGAAATATGTGCTAGTCGAGGGGTATGTCCACTATTTTTCATTCCTATTTTTTTAACAAAATTTTATATTATTGGCAGTAGCAACTCAATTATTATTCAATCCGTTATGGTTTACTTCATAATTTAACAGCTAATGGTACTTGATGGTGTTGTATGGACATATCAATGTACTCATCTAAGACTTATAGAGATGGATCATTAATGGTACCATACAAGGCCTTGTTTAATTAATTGAAAACATCATATTACTTAATTCCTAAATGAAATAAGGATGATTCATTTAAATGTATGGAGCTCTAAACACTCCTTTGGAGTCTTTGAGTGGGTGGTTATTCTTTTAAAATCATCTGCAGCATAAACAAGTAAACTGGTAATAGTGCCCTATTAATTTGTATAATTAGTTCTTCCATTCTTTCTTTTCTTCCTTTGAAAGGTATTGCTATGGCCAGCAAGAAATTTTCTATTCCATATGAGCAAATCTTAATGTACATTATATATTTTTTTAATGAATTTCATCTGTTTTTAAAAAAAATATTTGTGAAGCGACATCACTGATATGCAAGATAAAAGGGGGAGAAGAATTGGGAGGGGGGAGGGGGGATGATGTCATGTTTGTGGTGTAGCTTACATAGGCAAAAGGTTAAGATAAATGTGCATATTGATTGGTTTATAACTAATTATTTCTAACAAATTTCTCATTTATGTTACCGTTTGCACAACAATTTGGCAGTAAAGATGAGCAAAAATGATAATGAAAACTACAGACTGAAAGGCTGTAAAAAAATTCAGAAATATACACTAGATACTAATTATCCGCAATGCCTTGTGTCAAATAATTACATGGTAACACAACTCCTACAGTACAAGTCTGACCTTTAAGGCTATCTGCAAGAATTGAAACCCTTTCATGCCTTGTACCTCAATAAATCATAGCTTTGTCCTTTGCTTCTTTTTGAAATACTACCTCATATAATCTCGTTGGAGATATCAATTTTCATTTTCTCTGTGAAAAGTGATATTGGCTCTCTGTATACTGTTTAGTAAACTATCCCCCGTTTTCCTCCCATAGACTCTCACTCATTTACACTCACAATTTTTTGAGTCTCCAAAATGTGATAATATTTCTGCCTTTTTTATTTTTTATTTTAAATTCTCATTCTTTTGAGTTTCAACATCCTTGTCTCAGCTCTGTTGTCAACGGTGCTTCCATAAAGGTTGAAGGAAGACCACAAAGGGTAAAAATGAAAAAAAAAGAAGAAGTTTAGTTTGGTTTGATGATCTTGTATACTATCTAAAATATTGAGCTGCTGTAGGCTTTTGGATTTTTGTGGTTGCCTCTTCAAAATTAAGGGTAAAACTATCTACCAATCACCTGTCATAGACCTTACAGAAGTGGGAAGCCTTATGCACTAGATACAACCTTTTTACTATTTCTAAGCACAGTAGTGAGTTTCTCATCTTAATCAGTAAGGCCATTGGTACTAAGAAAAAATGGCCTGCAGAGAGAAAGGTAAGCTTCTAACTACTCATGTAGAACCTTTCAGTAGCACGAACATCACAAAAAGTAAACTTCTTTGACCAGTGGGGCAATCTAATAGTTGAGAATGATCTTGTGGATGCATTAATTTGACAAGCGAGTAGTAAGATGAAGCTTTAGTAAATATTCTGAACTAAAAATAAAATGAAAGGATGATTATTAGAACAAAGTACTGGGAACAACACTGAATTGTTTCTGCAAAATCTCTTTAAATTGCTTCAAAAAAGTAATGACCTGTTGCTTTGTGTGAAAGTTCTTGCACATTTTCATGTAGGCTACAATTCTATTTTAAACATAGTGAAAACTTCTAATATGGCTATATATTCTTGATGTATTTCTTATGTTTGTAATTTAAATATGACCTTGAATGAGCATCAATGGCAAAGATTAGAAGGCTTTGTGTAATGAAGGGTTGACAATGTAAGTTTCCTAATGGGCTATTGCAAACTAGTCTCTTAAGAGCCTTAGTATAAAGTTTCTGCCATATAATATCAAAGAAATTCAGACTTCTTTAGTCTTGAACCCTTAAATTCATCCTTTGAAGTTTCAACCTTCCTTTTTTCTATTCTCTACTGTTTTGCTGTTGGTTCTTTCCTCTTAATTCCTATTGTTGCATTTATCAGATAGAAAGTTAATACTTTTTTGCTACATCAATTATATCTAAGTTTCTTTTCACTGCATCAATGAGAATGCTTCAATCATCACAAGTTTGAAAAGATGAAGAAAATGTCTTAAATGATAGTTGTATGGAGAGTACATATATAGTGCAGTTTCTGTGCCATATGTTTTGTACTCATCTTTTTCTTAGCATAGGACCATCTATTTCACCCCTCTTTGGTCAAGAGATGACTATAAGCCTTAAAAAACTTAATTTTTTGCCGCCTAACCGGCTCATCAAAATAAATTTGTTCAAATGATAGTGAATACTTGCACTCAAAAAGTATACTTGTTTATACTCTTAAAATGATACTCAAGCTTGAGAGCTAACAAGATAGGATATAGATGTATACAAATGCACATATTTCCTCCTTTGGAGCATACAAGTGTAAGATTGGGGTTTGTTCATATTTTTTTTGTAGGTAAATGCTGAAACACTTACAGAGGTAGGAGATCCTCAAACGGCTATATGTAATGCAGTTGAAAAGTTGAACATCAATTTGCTTATTCTAGGAGAGCGTGGTCTTGGAAAAATCAAAAGGTTAGTTTCCATTTAATCCTTTTTTTTATGCAACATTGATGTGATTATTGATAGAATTAGCATTCATACAGACAAATGAAATCATAAATTTGCAACTTCACTTTCATGTATCTAATTAGAACTACATGTTATGTTATTGATGGATAATAAGATTTCGATGTTAAGATCATGTCAACATATTTAGATGTTTTAAATCTTTTACTTGTAAAAAGTTTTGTTTATGGAACTGCTGAACTTGAAGTTTATAAAGCTAGCTGCCAAGATGCAATATTTTTGCCATTTCACTTAATTAACAGTAAATAGGACACATAACTCTTTTCCGCATTGTACTAACATTAAAGAGCATACATATGTGTTGTAGTTAGTTGAATTGGTAAAGTTTCTTGTCATTGAATATGGGAATTGGGATCAAATTCTGTCTACAACAAAAAGAAACCCATTGGTGTCTTGGCCTTATGGTAAAGAAAAATCGTTATGGAGTAGATGCCAAATCTTACAACATCTATCAAAAAGAAAAGTAAAGAGGATATATATACATCCTTTCCGTGGATGCTCCAATCCTAAGTCCTATGTCTTTTAACCATGATTTCATGATCAACCACGAGAAGCCACAATAATACTTTATTTGATTTTTATTTTTATATTTGATAATTTGATAATTGGGGGTGGGGAAAATATTAACTTTGTATTGTCTTTGTTGGAAACACCAAGAGGTGACAACCAATTGAGTTACAAGGCTTTTGGCAAATAATTTATTTGACTTGCACATGCAAGTTCACTAATTGTCAGTTTTATATTTTGGAAATGATTGTTGGTTTACCAATCCACATGTCTGAAAATTCATTCTTTACCCTTCTTAATTCCACTTCTTATACAAAATTTAAAAAATGACTCGGGGGTTATTGCCCCACTGCATTCTATAATGTATGAAATCAGTTTGGCAAATTAAGAATATGCTTATCATGATACTTTACATCCTATGGCAAAGATGGTCTTCCAATTATTGAATACTAATATACCATGGTGTTGATACAGAGCTATTCTGGGGAGCGTGAGCAACTATTGTGTTCAGAATGCAAAGTGCCCTGTCCTTGTTGTGAAGAAACCTTAGTTACAGGGCATTCTACATAGTCAATTCATGGCAAAGTTTGTTTAGATGTTGATTAATACAATTTAAGTTGATACAATTTACAATGTAAAATGACTTCATAATCAGAATGTTTTATGATGTGTTGAATGTGTTTAAACTCACATATAGACTCTAATGTTCTACTAAACGTAATGAATCACAAGAATGAAAAGCGATCTATTTGAAATAATTTGATATTTTCTGTGGAACAATAGAATCATTTGCATAGAAGAATACTGTGGGGCAATATCAGAAAGCGGCCTTTAATTTAATCAATTGATATAATTTGAGTAGCAATGTGGAACACTAATTTCACAAAGAAAAAGAGTGCTAGATTACTAGAAGTATCATGTTTTATACATTCAAAAGCAATGACTAGAACCATGTATTTTATTGATACTGATCGACATGTATGGTCTAAAGCTTCAGCATACACTATAGAAGAAATAAGTATTATTACTTAAAGTAATGGTTGAGAATGGCTGCCAACCGAACTCCAGCTTGAGCCAACCGCTTATTGACTACTGGTAACCGGGAGAGAAAATATTCATCTGCAAACAGTTTTCATATTATTTCTCTATACCAAGAAGAAATGAACATGCAGAACTGGGAAACTTGTAAGAATCTACTCTTTACCTTCTAAAACTGAACCTTCAGTCGCATCTTTGTATGCCCAGTCACAGGCTGCTTCAATGCTTTCAGAGGCATATCTGAGAAAAATAACCAACTTCATCTATCCTTAAATTTCAATCAAGTGTATTATGATACCCTTATCAAGAAATGCTTCATATATGATCTTGCAATGATCAATGACTAAAGTTGCAACTAGTAAAACAAGTCATATACACATTAACAATGTCGATTTTGTTCAATAAGTTGAGACAGACAAGAGAAAAGAAAGGATAGGAAACAATGTGTCCATCTGTGCAGAGATTTAAGTGAATATAATTTAAGTGAGAAACGATATCTTATAAAAAAACCTGCCTTTTTAAGGGGAAAAGGAGACATCTTTTTATTGGTAAATTAGTGAAAAAAGATGACATTTTTGAAGATAGGCAATAAGTTAAAAAAAAAAAAAGAAAAAAGAAAGAAAGAAGTATAATGTATTGGCTAACTAATACTTCATTCAAAGTACCTTATGACAATGAAATGGAACTTGCTAAAAAATTCTAGGTTGATAAATTGTGGTTGAGAAACATACACGTCTGCACATGTTGTATCAGTATAACTGCAGCTCTCCCAGCTCTTAACTTGATCGGCCCAGCCAGTCTGTAGTTTGAAATATATTTACAGAACAAAATTGATACACATTATGGAAAGTAAACCAAGTACTAAGACTAATACAGTCACTAAGAAAGTGTCAAATAAGCTACCGTAATATTTTTTTGAATTGCATCAATCTGGTCTGCCAAATTTGAACTATAGAACCTTTCTTGTGCTGTCTCTATAATGTTGTCATCCCATATCTGTATGAATAAATATGAGTTTACAAATCATAAATATAGGCAGCTTTTTTGTATAAGCTATGGTCAGTTGACAACTACACTCACATGGTGAAGATTTTGCTTCCTTGTGTACCAGTGAACTTCAATTGTATTGCCTCCCTTGTCTGAAGCAAAACCGCAGTGTAGAGGCTGCATTAAACAAGTACTATAGTTAATAATGCACACATCCAGACATGCTATGTATATTCAGATCATCTTTAATGCGACTCGTACCTGATGAATATCACCCAAAAAATGAGAGAAAAACAGGAGTGCTTCAGTAAGGTTATCTGATAGTTACAATTAATTGCATTAGAAACACAATTTGGTAAGTAAGTTAGCATAAATGGGCTGAACATCCATAAGAGAAGAACTTCTACGAAAAAAAAAAAAAAAAAAAACCGATACAAAGAGGTTTTACTAAATATTGTAGTTTTTGGTTCAAGAATTTACATGAATTCTTACCTTTGCTGCTGGAATCTATCAACTGGCTGGTGTAATTTTGAATTGCTCCTGCAACACACCTCCCTTCCCTTCCATTTTCATCCTTGCAATCCCCTGAACATTAAAAGTACTGTTTAGCATGACATGATGTCAGCCTACACGGCATGGTTTATACTTTATCCTATCATCACCAACGTGTGGCTTAAGAAGTCATTTGGATGTTAAGTGCGTTATATTTTCCTATAGAAATTGATTAGAAATAATTATGAAGCTATTTTTGATAAATTACCGATTATTCCAAAATATTAAATTGTTAGTGGGCCTCAACATGTGGGATATGGGCGGAAGTTTCAAAGTTTTAGACGGAAGATAGAGCAGAGACAAGATTTGAACTTAAAACCAAGTACCATGGTAAACATTACTGATTATCCTAAAATTTTAATAAGCTATTAAAAAATGAGAAATTTAATCATTATCTAATACTCTTCGCATAAAGATTCTGTCTTATATATGTACCACCAAGAGAGAGATAAGACTCACTCGAGAACTTGTAATTGCAAACATCAGGGGTATTTATAAAGTGAAGAGGTCTTGACCAGGGATAATGAAACTTGATCTGATCTGCCCATATACACACACTCCCTAAGTCATTCTGTGCAGATTTTGGAAGCAGCTCTTCCACTATCTCAGCAGCTCCTTTGTTCAAGCGAGACTGTTTATATTACCACAGAAAACAAATAAACAAGGTATAAATATTTCTGATCACACAGACAATACATTGAGATTAATAAAGAAATTATTAAGCACCTGAGCAATGCTACAAACTATGTAATGCCCATCATGTCCCCAAGCATCAATGACTGGGAAGAGAAGCACCAGTGATACAATAGTCACTATCTGGAGTTTGCAGTATTCCATCTTCCTTCACTGCAAAATTACAACAACTTCATGTCAAATATAGCACTACAGAACTCAGAAAGGAAACTAGAGCTCAGGATTTTTTAGTGTGAACTGTATGAATAATCCATTTTATGGAATAATACGTCTTTTTCAGAAAGAAATCATATTAATGATTGTCTTGCCAAAGGATGCATATACATTTGTCTTTTAGCTTTCGACCATGACATGTACTGATTAAAGTATTAAAGTAGGAAGCAAAAGTAAATGCGAAAAATCAATCTGTCCACATTTATATTTTTGATATTATGAGTAAAGTGACCATTCCTATTGTAGTAACGGTAACGTGTTTATATGGGACATTAGACATGCTACAATGCATGACTTTGCTGGTACGTGCCTGAAAAGGAAAGGAATTGAAAAAAAATCAGAAATGAAGGAATGCAAATCCCCTTTACCACTTTTTGTGTATCATTCTATGTTTCCTCAATCATTACTTACCATATGTATTATTGCTTTCCATTCTAAATTTCAGTTATCTATAAGGAAAGTAAAATAAAAACATGGTAAATAATGATTGGTAGAATATAAAGTGGTACACAAAAAGTGGTATAGAAGATTTAGACTCGAAATGAAGGATAATGCGGTGTGGGCTTTTTGTGACTATATCGTTACTTTTGACTCCAAAAATAGCACAATCTAAAGAATATATCGTAAAGATTCTGCACAATAATATAGAATGATTGTAATTTCTGAATTTTGCATTTAGTGGGTCTATGAGATTTGACATAATGTCAAATATTCCAGAATAAAATCGATCTTAAAATTTGATATTGTGAAATGGCAATGACTCTAAACATACCAAATAGAAAATGCAATCTTAAGTTAACCAATTAAGTACATATGAGGAAGGTCAAAAGATGCCCACTTTAAAAATCATGAAAGGTGTTGATTTAATGGTCATTAGGCTTACTCCCAAGTGGTTCGGTGGACCGTTTACACCGAGTCCTACATTTGCTTCCCGATTGGAGAAATACCGGTTTAGTTCTCATCTCATTGATAAACAAAAAAACTAACAACACCCTAAACAGGGCTCTCACTTTTGGAGCTGGAGGTCAGGGGCTCTAAAGTAAAATAAACATATAAATAAAATCCAATTCCTCAAATTCTTTACTAGTATAACAGTTCTCTAACATCATATAAGTGGAAGAATTATACATAAGATTAATTTCTCTTTCATGAGGATTTCTTACCAAAGTTGCAATGATTTTCTTCACCTTTTCTCTTTATTTTTCTTATTTAACTTCATATGCTCTTAAATGACCTCCAAAACGTTTTATATTGATGCTTGGCAAGCATCAACCATCAAGTACGTGTATTATAATTCTCAAAAAACGTATGTGTATTATATGTCAAATATATGTAACGAATACGAAGAATTGATCATTACATTATGTATGATGTGAAAATATAATTATTATTACGTCAAAGCTTTTCTTCACGTTAACGATTGGATTATTGGACATTTTGGCATTTTACACACCCCCCCCCCCCCTTTTTTTTTGGCAATATGCCCATGTTTTCAAACTATATAGGTGTGTGCCCCTGTTTCGAAACTCGATTACCTTAAAATTGAGTTTCAATAAAAAACTCGATTGGTTTAAAATCGAGTTATGCCCAATCAAACTTAAAAAAAAAAAAAAATTGCATATAATACGATTTATGGAGATCGAGTTCCAAAACGCCACTATAGGGCTCCCTGAACCTGCCATGGGACAATCACACTTAGGAAAAAAAATTTGCAGGAAAACACAGCTATAAGGCTTTAAAACGTCACTATAGGGCTTAAAAACGCCACTATAGGGCTCCTTGAACCTTGTATGGTGATCACACTAAAATTTTTTTTGCATGGAACTCGAGTTCCACGCAATTTTTATTTTTATTTTTTTTTATTTTTAAGTTTGATCGGGCATAACTTGATTTTCTACAAATCGAGTATTTAATTGAAACTCAATTTTAAGGTAATCGAGTATTGAAACAGGGGCACGCCTCTATATAGTTTGAAAACAAGGGCATATTGCCAAAAAAAAAAGGGGGGGGGGGTAAAATGCCAGAATGTCCTTGGATTATTTTCTCACATTTTCTCCACTTTTGGAGGTGCTTTAATTTATTTATTTATTTTTTCTTTATTAGCTTAAATTTCCTCTGAAAGACTTTATAATTACAATTTACAACAATTTTGTTTTTGACAAACATCAAGTATGTGACTTACATAAACCAAGAATAAGTCATTACATTATTTTTTATATGAAAATATATATATAACATTATGTCAATGCTTTTCTTCACTTTATGAACTATTGTGTCATGCATTTTCTCAGTTTTGGGTGTATTTTCTTTTTCATTAGCTTAAAAACTAAAAACCCACCAAATAGTTTTATATTGACATGAGCTAAGATCGTATTTGGTAAGTATCATATTCTTCTATAACACAAGAAATGTAGTTAGCATAAAAGAAATATGAGTCATTAAAATATATTAGCCATACCCATATGATACTAAAAATATTTATATAAACGGTGGGTTCCAGTTAACTCAACTAGTAAAGTTTTTAATGGTCGAATAAAAGATCTGGAGTTCAATCCCCATCTACACCAAAAACCGATTGGTGTCTTGGCTTGATGATAAAGAGATATCATTAGGAGTGGACGTTATAGGTTGAAAATCTTTCAAAAAAATATTTATATAAATGCATTAGACACACATAATTGTTTGTTAAGATAAATGACTAAATCTATCTAATCTATTAAAAATATTCTCTAGATAATTTGTTAGGTTCTAAATATTTAGGATTAAATGTTTAGATTCTTAATTTATGTATATTGTTAAACTGAGAACAAAAATATGTTTAGATTAGGTGTTAGACATTGCTCAAGATTGTTCAAGTCAAGATTCAAGAGCTGTCAAGCTGCAAAAAGAAGAAGCAAGCTTCTATGAAGCTCGACAGATCGAAAGATAGGTTCAACAGACTGAAATTCGTATTCTGCAGATTTTAAATCAGTCCCAAGCCCACGAAAACGTCTAGGGTTTCAGTCCAACACTACTAGGTATAAAAGGAAAACTCTAATTATTTTTTAGAAGCCCTTGGAAGACTTGTGAGTTACTCCTTTGAGATTTGTGAGGTTTCTGTACATTTTAACTCAACAAGCATCTATTGGAATGAGATCTACAATTAAGAACTAGTGGAAACAAGTTGCTACATAAAGATCACTACTATTGATGGTGATGTGAAACCTTTGAGTTGGATCTCAAAGTCACAAACGTGGGAGTTTGTGTTCAACAAATTCAAGATAGAAGAGTCCGTGGAGTCGGAGCTGCATATGGTCGTGTTAGTAAGTTCTATAAGAGGTAGCTTTAGATTAAGAGTTTAAATCTATTGTAAACTTCCATTCTATCATAGTGGATTTGTTTATTTTGAGGATAGTTAGGTTAAATCCTCCCTAGGTTTTTTACCTTAACACGGTTGGTTTCATTGGTTTTCCTAGGTCATTATATTACTGTCTTCTTTACTTTTCTGCACTAAGTAATACAATTGCATGTGTTTAACCTAGATTTCATAATTAGCCTAAGTAACTACTTGGCTAATTCATTAGGTTAAACTAATTTGTTTAAAAGGGGTCTAAACAGAACAAACATAATTAAAGAGTTGCAATTCAAATATATATATATATATATATATATATATATAAAAGATATCTATCAGTTTAAAATTAAATAAACAATGATGTAGAACAGACTGCCATATCTTTTCTGGACTCTCACGCGCGCCTGAAATCATCATGTAAGGCAAAAAGGCACTAGTAGAAATCATGGGCCTTGGGGTTGGAATTGCTTGAAATTTGGCAGGCTAAAGCAAAACGGCCTTCTAAGCAATATTCGTCGCTTTGCCATAAGGTACCTCTTGAAATTGAGGAATTCCTCCTTTTAGGCCCCGAAAAATGCGATTTTGCTGTTTATAGTAATTTGTATTTCCTTAATAACTTTTTGCTCAAAATTCTGAATAAGGTCCCGCTTATTTTGGGACGACCCTTAAGGTTAGTAGTTTATAATTTTGCATTTAACTCAATTTCACCATTTTTTGTAAATTTCGGTATTTTGTCACCTAATCGCGTAATTAGTGCAAATTAGGGTTTCAGACCTTTCCTAATCATCCTAGAGTTTTTACTTTCTCAGTATTTATATGTTTTGTAGCCATCAGAGGCAAATTAGATTATTATTAATAAAATATAGACATTTTTTCAATTTTCTTCTCTAGTGGATTCCAGTTTTATCATCTTGTGGATTCAAGGAACCTCTAGTGGATTTGAAGTTTTACTACCTAGAAACTAATAGTTTAGTTTCTGTTTGTCAAAGAAAGTGCCATGTGTGCTTTCTTTTGACTTTTGCGACATCAAACAATCACATTAAATTTACGTTAATTGGAAATAATCAATGATAGCCTATACTTATTGATCAAAGCAAATAAAAATGAAACCAAATTAAAGTGTCAAAAGTAAAGTATTTTTTTTAACAGTTGTGTTTGACAAAAATAAAAACAATAGGTTATATTGGAAATAATTATTCGTAGCTATTCATTTTAATATATGGAACATGAGAGTCATAGTTTTCTAAATGCTGATGTTCGAAATTTAGAAGAGAGAAAAGTAAGTCTCATACGTGCTTTAAAGTTAATCCTAGTTGGAGTTGTTTAACATTGAATTTATGATTAATTATCTACCACAACTAAAAAGTATATGGTTATCACTCACATTACATCTATGCGCATTGGGTGTTGTAAAAGATGGTTTTAAGTTTTCTCTAACATGGAACCTCCTTGTAATGGTAAGCTTTTGGCAAAGAAATTTTTTTAACTTGTTAAACGATTGGGCAAATTTTAGACATTTCATCTTGTACTCAGTTAATAAACTTTAGTCCTCGGTCTCAATGATGAGCTAGACATGTCTACAAATGGTAATTGAAGTTATTTTGATAGTTTGGAAGTAATCACAACTCAAAAGTGCTCAAATCGCTTTGAAAACAATACTGAAAAATGACATTTTCTCACTGTTTTGACCATAACTTTTGATCCACAAAGTATTTTGGAGTGAGGTTTATTTTATTGGAAAGAAGACATCTTGGGCTTCAATTTGTATACATATTTTTACCTAATTTGGGCTTATATTGAGTGAGTTATGACTATTTGAAGTATGACCAACCTAGTAGTCAAAATTAGGGTCTTTGGGGATGCATGCGTACGCATGCACATACATGCGCGCGCATGTTGCGCTCTAGAACTCCTAAACTTCAATTTTAGGGGCCCAAAATAACATTCTTTTATGTGGGCTAGCCCCTAGATCCTTGGGAGCGTCCAAAGACATCTAAAAGGCCCCAAAAACCCTAGTTTAAACATCTAAATACAACCTTATGTCTCCAAACTAAAATCCTAGCTAGAAAGAGTGCCTTTTTGCTTTCTAAACCTTATTATCTGTCAAAAACCCTAGGGCAGCAGCTACCACATTTTTTACAAGAATTCAAAACCTTTTTCTAGCACAAAAAAGGCAGAAACATATTCTTAATAGGATTTCTCAAAACCTTTTATTTTTGAGTTGTGATTACTAATGGACTACTCACATATTTGATTCTCTTGATTAACATTCAATCTTGTTGTGTAGGCATTGTGGGGCCGGTTAAAATATCAACCAAGTTGTGTTCCATAAACAAGGTGAATCTCCCTTCATGGCTTTTCCTTGATTTGAATTTTTTATAACTCGTGTTATTGTTGTTCTTAATTTTATTTATGTCTTATATATTCTTAGAAATATGACTTGATTTTTTTGGGTTCGATTTGTTGTGTCTCATCATGTTTTGATTAAAGAGTTGAATGATTGGATATATTGATGAACATATTTTGATGTGTTAAATGTTAATCTTGTTTGTTGTTAGATCCAATGCATGTTTAGGAATAGTTTTTATTTTGTTTACTTTCATTTTGTTTATCTTTGATATCTTTGTTGCTAGTTTAGGTTGTTTAGTTGTGCATTAGAAGTATGCTAGGGTTTGTTAAATTGTTATTTTGTTTGTTGCTTTAAAACTATGTTTCTGGGTGTGTATGTGTGTGCATACTCTTTGCATGCGTACGCATATAGTTGGGATGAGCATGCATACTTGTGCCCAGAAATGTAGATTTAGGGTTCTTGCAATTTTGTTTGTTTTGGTTAGTTTTAATCACATGTTTAGGTCTTGTTGAGTCTAGTTTTTACATGTTTAGGTCTAGGATTGGTAGAATAACATGTTTCACATGCTTTGATTGTTGAATTGATAATTAGGGTTTATGCTTTGATGAACCACATGAACATTCATGAGAACTTGAACATGCATTGATGTATAGGTACTATGGTGCAATGAGGTAAGTGAAGGTATGTCATGCATATGAATATGAACAAGCATCTTTGAATATGATGATTGGTCTCCTTGATTGATGAATAACATGATGCTAGGTTGAATGATTGAATATGCTTGATTAAATGCCTTGTTGATGCTACTGCCTTTGATATGCTTGCTTCCCTTGGATATATTTTGCTAGATGAATGGTAGGGTTTTTATGCTATGGATGAGTGTGGGACATTTGTCATGTTTTGCATATTAGTATGTGTGAGTTTAGAATAACATGTTAGAGGACCCTTTGATGGGATTAGGATTTGGAACACAATGAGTGGAGGCCAACCTATGGGTCGGGTGGGGTTGGGTGCCTAACACCTTCCTATCCCCATACCTAAACTTCTGCCACATGCTCTAGTTAAGATCAGTCCTTCCACAAGGGTGCTATATTTATGGTTCCTATACCTAATCTACATGGTGTCTCCATTTCTTCTTTGCTCCGGTCCACTTGGTCGAGGCGTACTACCCCCGTTACGCCCATAGTGGTGACTCCGCTAGGGATAGAGAGTTTGACTCCAATGTGTTTCGTCTCCTAATCTTAACAAAAGGCTTTTTTAATATTTTTTGCACAAACCTCACTTGGTTCTTTTTGTCCCTTTCACCCCAGTTGGTGATGAGTGGGAAGATGAGTACGCTCCATTCGGACCAAAGTCTTCTAGAGTTCATCCCACCAACTCACAATCTCTGCCATTACCTATAATGGGCTTTGAGTACGTTAACGGTTTGCCACCAATCCACTACAGTCCATTTAGGCTCATGGTTGAAATCATGGCCTACCTTATTGCGAGTGACCTATTTATTTTGTCCCCTTTAGCATTAAAGTGCACGTGTTTGATCTTTGTTTGATTTAACCTAAAAGAAAAAGTACAAAAATCATTTCAAGAAAAGAAGAAAGTCTTTTGTAAAGAAGAAAATTTTTCAAAAAAAAAAAAAAATCTTTTGTAAATATTTTTTTAGAAGTGGAATTTAAAAAAAAAAAAAGTTTTTGAAAGAAAAAAAAATTAAAAATGGAAAAAGAAAAGGAAATTTTTTTTTTTTTGAAATGAAAAGTTCAAAAAGAAGAAGAAGAGATGATCCATAAAGCCATGATATACCCTAAGTTTTAGGCCCATTCAAAAAAAAAAAAAATTCAAATCAAGAAAGCCCAAGATCATGAGTATACCATAGACTTTGGAGGAAGGCATTGGGCCATAAAGTCATAACATACCCTAGATTTTGGATCAAAATTCAAAAATCTTTTTCAAAAGTAAGAGAATCGAAGATCATGAGTATGTTATAGAATTTATTGAAAAGATGTTGGACCCATCCATGTTTTGGGAAAATTTTGAAACCCTAAAACCCAAAGACATGGGTAGGCTCACCAAAAGCCCAATGAGGATTAAAGATGAAATCTTTTTGAACTAATTGACTCAAACTAGGGGCAAGGGCCATTTGAGAATGAAAGATAAAAGTGGATCAAACTTTTGAAACCAGGGGCAAGCCCTCATAAAGGGAGAGAGTGAACCTTCAAGATGGGCTTTGTAATGGGACAAATAAAAGACTTTAAAGTGTTGAGATAAAACTTGGTCATTTAAAAAAAAAAAAAATCCAAACAAAAGAGAGAGAAAAGATGTGGACTTCTAAATGTCATGGCTCATTTCAAATACAAGTTCAAATAAGTTTTTCTTGAGAAAAGAAATTTTCCAAAATATGTTGGGCTTGCATTATAAATGGGGCATTAATTTTTGTGTTTGAATTCTTTGATGAGACCATTTTCATAAGGTCTAATAGAGTACAAGATGTGGACTAACCTTTCAAAATTCATGAACAACCTATGCTTAAGCCCAAATGAGGACGAGAAGGTGAGATGAGTGACTTGTAATTGGATCCAAAGCCCCAAAGAAAAAAAAAAAAAAAAAAAACAAAACAAAAGAAAAGAAAAAGAAAGAAGGAATGTTGGGCTTGGATTCAAATGTGGAAAGATGAGAGAGTGAGATGTGTGAATGATGTAATTAGGCTTTAAGCATAGGGAAAACATGGATTTTGAAAGATTGATGTAGCTTATTCTATTTATAAGTCTAAGATAATATATTGATACAAAACTTAGAATAGGAATAAGGCATACATGTAGTCCACATTTTGATGCAAGCAAGAAAAGTTGATTAAGATGTTGGGGCCAAAACTTTAAAAGACATTGGGAGAAACATATTTGTTTGATCAAATTTTATTTCAGGCATAGTAACACTCCCTACTAAAAAAACCTTCCTAAGTTCACTTGGTTTCGATCACCTACCCCTAGTCGCCTAAAGGAATTTGACACTATTGTACTAGAAAATATGGCTGGAACTACTAATGAGGAAATTGAGAAGATTACCCAAATGTTGCAAGGAGAAATGCTAGCACAATTGGGAAATCGCCTAGGTTGTTTGGAAGAAGGAAGAAAGGAGAAACCCTAACAAGATAAGGAAGGTGAGGAAGATGAAGTTAATTGTGACAGGAATGGGAAGATAGACAATGTTGGAAATTTAGACCCCTTAAAAACAACCAGATTGCGTAGCCTAGATTAATTAGCCAAGTTGTTACTTAGTCAAATTAAGCAATTCTAGGTTAAAACAATCAAATAATCATATCATGCATATAAAATATATAAAGCAGCGGAAATAATAAAGAACACAAGATATGATCACCCAGGAAACCACACCGGAAAAACCTGGGGAGGATTTTACCCACCGATCCTCAAGGCAAAACGGAATCCACTAAGAAAGAATTGAAGTTCTTACAAAAGGACTTACAAGCTCCCCGCTTGACTTCCTAATGCTACCCACCAGTAGTAACTTCCTGACACGACCACGCGCAGGCTCCGAATCCACGGACTACTTCTTTCTTTGAACTCCTTCAATCAGCTACAAGCTCCTCACTTGTTTTTCTTTAAGCTTCAATGGTTGCAACTTTGTTGATCATCAAGATGTAGATAATCTCTACCTTGAAAACCCTAAGTTTATGTGAAGGAAAACTCCTCAAAGATCTCACAAGAGATTCACATAAACAGTAAATATGAGCAACAAAGACTTAGAGAGGTTTGGGTACAAACCATAATAAAAGGAGGCACAAGAGGCACTCTAATCTCTCTCTCTCTAAAAGCTCAAAAAACGTTCTAGGGTTTCCCTTATATATATAAGAGTTTTACTTGAACCCCAAGACGTTTAAATAGAGTTTGGGCTGAACTGGAACTCTGCAGAAAAATAAATCTGTACGTGGTTCGATCGATCGAGTCTAATTTTCGATCGATCGAGACTTACAGATTTAGTCCAATAAATTCTGCAATCACTCGATTCCAATTTTACAAATAAACATACTTTGAGCAAGCCTAAACCTAGACTAAATGTTTTGATCATGGTTTGCCAACAAAATACAAATTGAAGTTCTAATACATTAATTCCTAATTTCTTAGAACCTAACAATCTCCCCCTTTGGCAATCCGTGACAAAACACATCACAAACATGAAATGCTCAAAGTTACAAATAGCCCAATACAAAGATAATGCTCATAACAACAAATCCAATCTTAACTACTATCCATCAGTTGCAAGTGTAGACAGCAGCCAAGTCGAATGCACCTGTATATTCCCTGAAACACTAAACAAAACGCATAAACGCATGTGTGACAGAAAAACAGTAAATCAACAAAAATAAATTCTTGATTTCACATAGCACAAAATAAAGACATATACCAATGAAGAACTCATAAGTATAAATCAATAAGAAGTGAAACAAGAAACAGAAATAAAAACATAAGTAACCTAACTCTCCCCCTAAGTTAGATACAACAAAAAGTTTTTATTTTCTTCCCTTTCAAAAATAATTTCAGCTCCCCCTAAACAAGACAAACATGATTCTCATAAATCAATAATTTCTCCCCCTTTTTGTCACGCATTGACAAAGACAACTCATACAAAGAGTAAACAGTCAACATACGCAATAAAGGATAAGAGATAACAGAGAATCAAGGGGATACAGAACAATCCAACTCTATAGAAAATAGAGACAGCTCCCCCTATGAACAACACAGGTTAAAAAAAACTTTTCTCCCCCTATAAAAATAGGAAAAACAAAATAAGTTGTGAGAAAAACAGTTTTGGGGAAAACTAAAGGGGTGGGGAACAGCAGCACCAGCAGGATCAGGAACATCCTCACAAACAGGACCAAACAGGACCAAAGTTAAAAACACACAAACCAAAGTTAAAAACTAAGGTGAGGATACACATGAAGAAAAAATATTCTCTCGTTCAAAAAAATGCAAACATGGCACTATGTGACCCATAAACAGTTGCATGAGTAGAGAAAATATTTGCACATTGATTATCCATCATATCTCTTAAGAAAAATATTTTCTACAGTTCACACTTAAAAAAGGCATATACTAGAAAGTACATAGCTCAAAAATTAATCAATCAATTTTTTGATCAAGTTGAGTACCCAATGTAGCAAAGTGTATGCATGCTATGTGTGAAAACAATGAGAGATATGACTGCAAAACTGCAAGATGGATACAGAAATCAATGCAATGCATGTGAATCCTAAACATAAATGATGCAAGACAAAATATGTCATGATGCATGCTCTAATGCAGTAAAACTAAGTTCAATTGAGATCAAATTGACAAAATCGGCTTGAGCATAGGGTTTCTAACAAAAACCCCAAAATTGAAAACCACTTGTTGAATTTTTTTAAACAAATTGATGAATTGAGCATTACAAAACACAGCACATAGATTATAATGCCTAATTTCATCAAAACAACAAGCCAATTTCATCAAATTCAACTCAATTTAACAAAAGCCCCAATTCGGATCAAGAACAAACCCTTTTTTAAAAAAAACTTCTCCACGATCTTCGATCGATCGAAAATTACATTCGATCGATCGAATGACACAGTCATTCTGAGACAATTGAGGGCACTTTTTCGATCAATCGAAAATCAGGTTGGATCGATCGAAATGGGCAGAGGCTCACTAAATTTTGAGAAAAACACAGGTTTTGAAAATCAACAAGCACATTTTGAAAAACACTCCTCAAAGCATTGAAATAGAAGAAACAAATGCATGAGTATGAGATGGAATGAAATGCTTTTTCAAAAACCCAAATTTTAAACCCAATTTTCTCAAAAACCAGTTCCCATTGAATTTTCTTAATCAACAAATATGTTGTGCACAAATCTCAAGATATTTTCAAATTTTTCAAACTTGAAACACATTTTGCGTTAAGATCAAGGAACTTTTAATCTTGGATGGCCACAACAGAATCACACACAATAAAATGTACCAAGTTTAACAAAAAGTAACTTGTGTAGTGTGTGCAACTAGCAAAAGCTTAAGATACATGTGAGGTGATATGTGAATAGTAATCAATCACAAAGTCTACAAAATTCATCACATAGAATTTAAAAGAGACTATTACCTAAAGAGTTACATCCTATAACTCTCACATCTCCTAGAACAAAAGCTTGCAATCATGTAAGTTTCTTGCATTTTTGCCTCTTATTTATATATGAATTGGCATTCAGCCTAATAGTACACACCGGTTTGAATTAAGTGAATTGGCATCAAGCCTAATAGTACACACCAGTTTTTAATTTAATTTGAGGCTACACCTTATGTTCTTTTTGTGCATGTGCTACACTTTCTCGAGCACTAAATCTTATGATATGCACTAAGGTGTTCATGATTGGCTAGTGAACAGTGGTGAGATGGTTATTTATGCCTTTCTCAAAAGGATCAAGTCCGACAGTCAAATAACATATGACTTCAAGATCAAGACAAAGTGATTAATAACCACAAACATCTTTCCCACACAACATGCACTACAAAGCTCAAACTAGTAAAGTGCAATAAAATAAGCTCATCCAAGCTAAACAAGGTACATAAACAAATTATGTAAAGATAAAATGGCCAATCCTTGATTATAAATCCAAGATCTATAATACAAAACAGAAAAATCTTTTTGGTTTTAACAAACGTTATAACCACTTGTTGAGATTTTGAAAGAAATTTATGACCAAAAACAAAAACACACATTGTGCTAAATGATCAATGCAAATGCAATGCATGACAGTGCTTAACTAAGCTATAGAGGGTACACAAACAAGAAATATCAATTTCTTAATTAACCCATGAATACATGTACAAACTAGTACATCCTCACACAAAATCAAAAATAGCTTAGCACAAACTATTCAAGTTTCTCCACAATGTCAAGCATGTTCTAAATCAAGAGAGATATCAAAACTCATGTAATCCTCAATAAAAATAAAACAAGACACAAAATAAAATATTTTTGTCTTTTTGAGAATTTTTCAATGTTTTTGGATTTTTTTTTTTAATTAAAAAAAACAACCTAGAAAAAACAAAACAACCAAAAACAGAAACAAGACATGTCCACAAACACTAGAAAGAATTAAAACAGGGACAAGTCAGCAACACTCACCTTGGAGAATCTTTTCTCACCCATATAGCACGATACTTCGGCTTTGTAGGTGAAAATCCATGAGAAGCAGAGTGTATTTGAGGGATTACATCACTCTTCTGAGACAGACTAAAATCCTGCAAATTCCTTTCACAAGCCAACAAGCTCAAATTTTTCAAAAGCATATGAAACAATTTATATGGACTTATGGCAGGAGAAACATCATCACATATCCTAGATTGACATACAGAATGCTTAAATTTCAATTTATGACAATTAGGACGAATGTGACCGGAGACACCACAAAAGTGACAAACAGGAACAAATTTAGGAACATCAGTATTCCTAACAGCAAGTCTAGTCTCAGATTTCAGTTTTTGCCTTAACAAAGAACAATTTGGTCTAATATGACCAACAACACCACAATGGTGACAAGTAGGCACAAAAACAGATTTATTATGCTCTCTAACAGTAGGTTTAGACATAGGTTTAGAAACTTCAGCGTTAACATCAGAACTTTTACCTTTGTCTAACCTAGCAAAATAAGCCTTCTCTTTATTATTCCTCTTGAAAGGAGGGATATAAACATTCTCAGTTTTAGGCTTAAGAGAAACAGAAACAATTCTGTTATCATCAGCAGGCTTGGTACTAATCAAATTTTCAATTTTAGCTTTAGATTCAACTAACTCTTGTTCCAAGCTTTTCATCTTCTCATCTTGAGAGGAAATTTGATTTCTCAAAAAATCATTCTTTTTATTAGATTCATCTAATCTAACAAGCAATTCCTCTTTTTCAAGATTAGCCAATTTTAACTCTTCTTTGAATTTCTTAGCAATTTTCAAAGATTTAGATAATTCCTTACGAAGAGTTTCAAAAGCATCAAAAAAATCAGCAGAAACAATAGTGTCCTTTTTATTCAAAACATCACAGGCATCAATAAACTCAGCAGAAGCATGAGCAGAAAGACACTTCAAATTAGCCATGATAACAGGGGTCAAGGATCAGCCCTTAGATCAAAAGATCTAAAACAAAAAGAGCTACCTGCTCTGATACCACTTGTTGGAAATTTAGACCCCTTAAAAACAACCAGATTGCGTAGCCTAGATTAATTAGCCAAGTTGTTACTTAGTCAAATTAAGCAATTCTAGGTTAAAACAATCAAATAATCATATCATGCATATAAAATATATAAAGCAGCGGAAATAATAAAGAACACAAGATATGATCACCCAGGAAACCACACCGGAAAAACCTGGGGAGGATTTTACCCACCGATCCTCAAGGCAAAACGGAATCCACTAAGAAAGAATTGAAGTTCTTACAAAAGGACTTACAAGCTCCCCGCTTGACTTCCTAATGCTACCCACCAGTAGTAACTTCCTGACACGACCACGCGCAGGCTCCGAATCCACGGACTACTTCTTTCTTTGAACTCCTTCAATCAGCTACAAGCTCCTCACTTGTTTTTCTTTAAGCTTCAATGGTTGCAACTTTGTTGATCATCAAGATGTAGATAATCTCTACCTTGAAAACCCTAAGTTTATGTGAAGGAAAACTCCTCAAAGATCTCACAAGAGATTCACATAAACAGTAAATATGAGCAACAAAGACTTAGAGAGGTTTGGGTACAAACCATAATAAAAGGAGGCACAAGAGGCACTCTAATCTCTCTCTCTCTAAAAGCTCAAAAAACGTTCTAGGGTTTCCCTTATATATATAAGAGTTTTACTTGAACCCCAAGACGTTTAAATAGAGTTTGGGCTGAACTGGAACTCTGCAGAAAAATAAATCTGTACGTGGTTCGATCGATCGAGTCTAATTTTCGATCGATCGAGACTTACAGATTTAGTCCAATAAATTCTGCAATCACTCGATTCCAATTTTACAAATAAACATACTTTGAGCAAGCCTAAACCTAGACTAAATGTTTTGATCATGGTTTGCCAACAAAATACAAATTGAAGTTCTAATACATTAATTCCTAATTTCTTAGAACCTAACAGACAAGATAGCTGTTTAGACCGCCATGATGAAGGAAAAAATGGAAAAGATGCAACAAGCCTTTCGCAAGGCCCAAGGGATGGATGACTTCTTGTATACCATGGGTGGATTAGGTTCAACCCTATTGGCGCAATTGCCTCCCAAATTCAAGATTTATGATGCTGAAATGTTTCATAGAAATGGTGATCCAAAGCAACATATTTGACAATATTTGAGCTTGATTGGAATGAAAGGATTGGATGAGAAGCAGGCTTTGTGTGCCTTCCCCATGTCTCTCACGGGAAATGCCTCGACATAGTACTACAACTTGTTTAGTGTTCGTTGTAAATGCAATGCCTAAACGGAGATGGGAGACAAAAATGAATTTGGGCTTCATTCAAAAAAACTTTTTTTTTTGGTTGGGCCACGGGCTAAATGAGGCCTGTGGGGCGGGTCTGGGCCCAGGGAAAAAAACCCAATTAATAATCGGGCTGGGCCTGGGTCGAGGGTCTAGACCTGCGGGTCGGGTTCGGGTATGTAAAAACCTGGCCCAAACCCAACCCGTTGCCATTCTTACCGGCTTCTGGACCTTTAGGAACATCTAAAGACGTCTAAAAGGCCCTGAAAGCCTAGTTTAAACATATAAATACAACCTTATGTCTCCAAACTAAAACACTAGCTAGAAAAGAGTGCCTCTTTGCTTTCTGATAGGGTCCAAACTAAGTTCAGTTCGTCTGTTGTGGTTGTCCATGACCAGAACACGTCCATAGGGTTTTACGAGAAAAGAAGCCAAATAGAAGCACCCTTAACATGAACAAGATCCCTACATAAGATATTGTAACTATCCAAATTAGGATTATCGTCCATGACTCACAAGGTTATGGACGACCAAGTATAATTGTCCAAGGTTCATAAGGGTATGGACGACTATACAACACTTAGTAAATTTCAGAGGAATTCTCTATAAGCCCTATACATTCAAACCATGATTTATCATTTCAAAACGTGGAGAGAATTCCTCGAAACCCGCTCCATTTTTCCCATTAACTCCACACATCTCCCATGATGATAGTGGATTTGAACAAGTAGACCCACTCCTAACTCTCTATAAAAGGATCAAGTCATATTCGATCAAGGTAAGTTTTACTATTCACAAAACCACTATCCTTCAGTTTTAGAGAGAAAACTGACTTAACCGTTGGAGGGTCCTTGGCTGGTTTACATCGATCACCCTTTACAGTCTTTTCTTTCCTTTTAGGTCCTAAAGCCATCACCATAGCACGAAGCATTCCAGCTTACTGATTTTTCATGCATCATCAGTTTGCGCCGTCTGTGGGGAGGAGATAAGGTAGTAAGTAAAGTTTCTAATTGCTAACCGCCTTACTTTCCAAGACAAAAGGCTACATGGTTCGGACTAGATCCATGGCCACTAGTCCAGAAATCCAGGAGAGTGGAAATGCCTCTAGTCACCTAAGTCGTGCACCAACACCACCACTAACCGTCCAGCAACAGTTGCAATTCATGGCAACTACAATGGCAGACTTAACACAACAAAATCAGGAGTTAACTAGAGAAGTTAATAGGCACCGTCAATAGTGACGAGGCGAGAAACACGGGCAAAATTCAGAGAATAGAGGGGTAGTGAATGGTGCTGAGGGAGGAGATCAATCTAGAGGTACCGTCATTCGTAGGGTACCACACTTAGAGAGAGAGAGAGAGATGGATCAAATGAAAAGAGCTATGGTGTAGATAAAGGACTCCATAAGGAGGGCAAATCACGTGGATAACCTTGTCCACTGGACTGACTCTCCCTTCATCGCGTCTATCACAAGTCACCCCCTACCCTCCAAATTCAATTGCTTACCTTGGACTCATACAATGGAACATAGGATTGTTGCGATCACATTGCCACATTCAAGATGACTATGCATCTTTAAGGTGTTCCAGACGAAATCATGTGTAGAGCCTTTCCTACCATGTTGAAAGGCCTAGCCAGAGTATGGTTTGGTAAGCTACCACCAAACAACATAACTTCGTTTCAGGAATTAAGTAAGTTGTTTGTCAACAACTTTGTCGGGGGCCAAAGGCATAAGCATTCCTTGTCCAGCTTGCTGAACATAGAATAAGAAGAAAACAACAGTTTGCATACTTTCATTAGCCATTTTAATAAGGAAGCCCTGCTGGTAGATGAGATCGATGACAAGATCCTCTTGGAAGCCTTCTACAATGGGGTTAATTCAGATTTGTTCATCCACAAGTTGTATGACCAAGAGCTACAGACGATGGTTGAGCTAATACATTCAACTCAATGTTTCATGAATGTTTAGGATTTTATAATTGCCAAGAAGAAGAAGAAGAAGGATGGACGAGTGGAAACTAGTTATGTACATCATCTGGAGTAAGGTCCTCGTCCAAAGAAAGCCAAGACAGGAAAAAAAAAGGATCGAGACGATAGGAAGGCTGGGTCATCCTCGGGATGGTATTCCAACTACACTCCCCTGAATACCCCACTTGACCAATTGCTGATGCAGATTAAGGATGACCCGTCCTTGAAATGGCCCGACAAGATGAAAGGAGATCTTAACAAGCAGAACAAAAGTAAGTACTGTTGTTTCCACCGAGACCATGAACATGATACGAACAAGTGTTACAACTTGAAGTAGTAAATTGAAGTTCTCATCAAGTAGGGAAAGTCAAAAAATTTCCTTGTACGAGACCACAAGGATGAGAGGCAGCCATTGAAAGGCAAAGCAGAGGAATTAGTGTATCAACCACTTGGAGAAATAAGGGTCATTGTAGGGGGGACGTCAACTAGAAGCTCGTCCAAAGCCAAGAAGACCTACTTGCTGGTAGTCCAAAATGTCCAATTAACTGCCCGGCCACCGAGGACGATCAGAGAAGATGAGCCTTCCATTATTTTCAGAGGTGAAGATGCGAGGCGGCTGCACCATCCTCATGACGATGCAATTGTTATTACTTTGATGATTGTAAATTATACAATTAGAAGGGTGTTAATAGACAATGGGAGTTTAGTGGACATTCTCTACTATCTAGCCTTCCAGCAAATGAGAATCAACAAGGAGTTACTTCGTCCAGTAAACGTGCCCTTGATTGGATTTGGAGGAATGAAGGTTCTACCAGTAGGTACCATCTCCTTGGCAGTCGTGGTTGGCTCTTGCCCACGGTAAATTAATAAGGAAGTAAACTTCCTTGTTGTGGATTGTTTGTCCTTGTACAATGCCATCATAGGATGGCCAACTTTTAACAGTTGGAAGGATGCAATGTCCACTTATCACTTGTCTGTCAAATTTCCAACAGAGTATGGCATTGGAGAAGTACAAAGAGACGAACTAGCTGCTAGAGAATGTTACTTAGCAATGTTGGCAATGGACGAGCAGATGTAAACGATGAACATTAAAGAAAGAATAATGGTTAAACCAATTGAAGTATTGGAAGATGTTCCATTGGACGGGTTTTACCCGGAGAAGTTTACTAGGATTGGGACAAGCATGGAAGAGAAGACGAAGCAAGACCTTGTCCAATTCCTCAAGAAGAGCACAAATGTTTTTGATTGGAGCTATGAAGACATGCTTAGGATTGACCCAAGTGTGATTACTCATCTTCTAAATGTGTCCCATCTTACAAGCCTGTTCATTAGAAAAGGAAAGTGTTCACCCCAGAATGAGACAATGCCATCAAAGAAGAAGTCTAGAAGTTGGTAACAGCAGAGTTCGTCTGCAAAGTTCACTACCCTGATTGGTTAGCTAATGTAGTGATGATAAAAAAAGCTAATGGAAAATGAAGGATGTGTGTGGACTTCATGGATTTGAACAAATCATGCCCTAAGGATAGTTATCCCCTTCCACGGATTGACCAGTTGGTGGACTCGACAGCCGGACATCAACTGCTGAGTTTCATGGATGTAGTCTCAGGGTACAACCAGATTAAAATGGACGAGGCAGACTAGGAGAAAACATCCTTCATCACAAGCCAAGTTTTGTTTTGTTACAAAGTCATGTCGTTTGGTCTGAAAAATGTAGGAGCTACCTAACAAAGACTAGTCAACCACATGTTTCGGCCAAAAATTGGGTGAAATGTTGAAGTGTACGTGGACGACATATTGGTCAAAAGCGCGAAGAGAGACATAACACTTGGACAACCTCCAGGAGACCTTCGATACGCTTAGACGATACAAGATGAAGCTTGATCCAAGCAAATGTGCCTTTGGAGTTGCATCAAGGAAGTTTCTTGGTTTTATGGTTTCACAAAGAGGAATTGAAGCAAATCCTGATAAAATCCAAGAGATTCTGAACATAGAACCCCCAAAGAACATCAAAGACATCTAGAGCCTTACTGGACGAGTAGCAGTCCTTAACAGGTTTGTCTCAAAGGCTACTGACGAGTGTTTACCATTTTTTAGGGTGTTAAGAAAAGCATTTGAATGGAAGGATGAGTGCCAACAAGCATTTGAAGACCTTAAGGCTTATCTCACTTCAACCCCATTATTGAGCCCGTCCAAACCAAGTAAAGAGTTATATCTCTACCTAGCAGTGTCTCCTCATGTAGTAAGTTCAACCTTAATCAAGTAAGAAGGAAAGGCATAGAAGCCCGTCTACTACACCAGCAAAGCTTTAAGAGGAACTGAAGAACCGCATCCACTAATAGAAAAGTTAGCCTTTTCATTGCTAATAGCAGCAAGAATGCTTAGTCCTTATTTCCAAGCTCATGTTATCAATGTCCTGATAGATCACCCGCTGAAGAAAGTTATGAATAAGTTAGAAGCCGCTGGACGATTGATCTAGTGGGCAATGGAACTTAGTGAATTTGACGTGAGATATCGACCAAGAGAAGCAATAAAAGCCTAAGCCCTTGCAGACTTCATTGCTGAATTTACTCCTACCTATGATCAGCATAATAGAGACTATGGGGCAAAACAGTGGGTCGTCCGTGCATATGGTTCATCCACATAACATGCAGGAGGAATTGGAATAGCATTGCAATCACCCGAGGGGGATCATCTAGAGTATGCCATCCGTCTATAGTCCCAGACGACCAATAATGAAGCTGAATACAAACCCTACTCTAGGGCTTGGAGTTAGTTAAATCACTTGGAGCAGATTCAGTTCTCGTCTAGGGAGACTCACAGTTGATGATAGGCCAAGTGAACGGAATGTGTGAAGCCAAGGAAGAATGAATGAAGAAGTATGCCGTCCGTCTATAGTTCTAGACGACCAATAATGAAGCTGAATACAAACCCTACCCTAGGGCTTGGAGTTAGTTAAATCACTTAGAGCAGATTCAGTTCTCGTCCAGGGAGACTCACAGTTGATGATAGGCCAAGTGAACGGAATGTGTGAAGCCAAGGAAGAATGAATGAAGAAGTACTTGGGCAAAGTTAAGCAGTGCATCAAAGGCTTCACAACAACTCACTTTCAATAGATACCAAGGAGGAAAATGTGGAAGTTGACGACTTAGCTAAGGCAGCATCTGCAGACGATATAATGGGTGATCCAATTAAAGTCTAGTACATCCCAAGTATAGATGTTTTGGAAGTGAATTAGATGGAGTAGCCAACTGGAGCACTCCCATTATGTCTTATCTCAAGGACGGAATCCTCCTCGGGGATAAAGAAGAAGCAAGGAAGCTAAGGGTGAGAGCATCGAAGTTTGTCCTTAGGGATGAGGTGCTATATAAGAGGGTTTCTCTCAACCCTATTTGAGGTGTTTGACTCCAAATGAGTCCCACTACGTCCTAAGGGACGTCCACGAAGGAGCCTATAGAAACCATTCATGGGCCAAATACCTCATCCATAAGATAGTCTGCGCAAGACACTATTGGTCGTCCATGCAGGCAAATGCCAAAACTTATGTCAAAGCGTGTGACAAGTGTCAGCGCTACGACAATATACCTAGATGACCTTTAGAATATCTCACTCCAATGGTGGCTCCTTGGTCCTTTTCCTAATGGAGACTTAACATCCTTGATCCTTTTCCTATGGAAACAAGGCAAACGAAATTTTTAGTGGTACAGATTGATTATTTTACTAAATGGGTGGAAGCAAAGCCATTGGCAAAGATCACCGAGCAAAATGTCAGAAGCTTCATCTAGAAGAACATTATCTGCCGTTTTGGAATCCCTAAGGTGCTCATCTCAGATAACATACGTCAGTTTGACAATACACCTTTCAGAGAGTTCCGCGAACATCTGGGAGTTAGGAATCACTACTTCTCACCTTCCTACTCACAAGCTAATGGATAAGTAGAAGTTGTAAATCGATCATTGCTGAAGATTATCAAGACTCGGCTTGAAGGGGAAAAAGGGATATGGCCAAATGAATTACCGAGCGTCCTTTGGGCATATAGGATGACAATGAGGACTCCGAGGAGAATGAGAAGCAACTTCGTCTAAGCCTCGATCTCATTGACGAGGTAACGATGGACGCGGAACAAAGGGTGGCGCATTACAAGAACCTGATAACTAAGCACCATGATGCGTTGGTCCAGCCAAGGCAGTTCAACATTGGGGACCTCGTCTTGAAAAGGGTGTCCTTGGCTACTAAGGACCCCGCTCATGGAAAGTTGGGACCTAATTGGGAAGGACCATATAGAGTCATCAATTTCAATAGACGAGGGTCATATTATCAGGAAGCCTTGGATGGACGAAGGCTAGAGCACCCGTAGAATGTGGAGCATTTGAGGAAGTACTACTAGTAAAGATTCATCAAGAAGGTCAACATGGACGAGACTAAAAATTACTGGTGACCACTAGTAGTCTATTTCTGTTATCTCTCAGCACTTATATTTTCTAGTAGTATTTTATGTTTTGTAGCATATGAATTCCCTAAAAAGCACTAGCTACTAGCATGTGCTATGGATGATGTCATGAGCAAAGTCCTTTTGTAAGTAAAGTAATTTGAATTCCCTAAAAAAAGAACTAGGTACTAACATGAATGATGTTTTTGGATGATGTTATGTACAAAGTTCTTTATTGTCTATGGACAATGTTGTGTACAAAGTTCTATATTGTCTATGGATGATGTTATGTACAAAGTTTTCTATTGTATATAGAGCAATTTGAATTTTATAACTTAAGTTTTGATGATTCTTTGTGAAAATAAAGTCCATAGAAAGTTAAAGACATCTAAAATCTTTGGACACAGAGATTTATCGTCATGAGCCATCCTTAGACGAGGAAAAGGCAAATTGTCATAAAACCCTAAGGTAAAAACATAAATACAAAGGGAGGGAACAGACACCTCTCAATACTCTCATCTAATAACAAAGGATGAAGAAAGGCATACATGCAATCTACCAAGAATTTCTATGGATGACATACGTCCAAGCCACTGAGTAATCCAAACTATGGATGAAAAGAAAAACTTGGCCAATTAAAAATTCCAAAAATAAGTCCAAGTTAAAGACGAGGAAAATACTTAGCCATTCCAAGATAAAGTCCTAACTATGGACAAGAAAATAATTGGATATTAAAATGTCATTAATACCCTTGAAACCTAAACTTGAAATCTAGAAAATTACTGATGGGATCAATCTAAGGTATGCTCGCCCAAGGTAGCCGTCCATGATCTAACCATGTCCAGAAAACTTCAAGAGGAGAGAAGCCCAACAATGACACCATGTGCATGAATAGTACCCGTCCATTGATAACATGACCATTCAGTCTTAAGATAGTCGTCCATGACACAACAGCATGGATGACCAGATGACACTTAATGAATTCTACGAGAACTTCTCAAAAGGTTTCATATAATCAGACCACGATGCACTACTCCTAAAACATGGAGAGGACTCCATATAATCTGCCCCATGTACCCCATTTTCTCCATTAACCACACACATCACCCATGATGGTGGTGGATCCAAGCAAGTCGATCCACTTCTAACTCTCTATAAAAGGAGCAAGCCCCATTCACCCGAGGTAAGTTTAGCTATTCATAATTTCCCATCTTTGTGCTCTAGAGAGAAAACCGACTTAACCATCGGAGGGTCCTTGGTCGGGTTACATTGGTCACCCATGACAATCTTTTCTTTCCTTTCAGGTTCAAAAGCCATCATCGTAGTCCAAAGCATTCTGAAAGCTCGAAAATGTGTTGAAAACACAAGAACTGTTTAGACTCCCAAATTAAAATTACGGCTCGATTGATTTTAATCTAACTTAATACTAAATGCGGAATAGAGTAAATACAAGTGGATAAACAAACAAGTTACTTTAACCTATAAACATTATAACACAGTAGTAAATGAAAGGTAAAAGAGTAGGGAAGAAGAATGCAAATACAAGATACCACGCCGATGTGTTATCAAAGAAGAAACCGAAGAATTCGGCGGAAAACCTCTCTGCTGCTCTCCAAGCGGTAATCGATCCACTAGACAATCAGTTGGGATACATGGGTCAGCAAGAGAGCCTCCAAGCCTAATCTACCCGATGTACCTAAGCCCTCTAAGCTCTTACTCCAACAAGGCTTCTCAGAACCGTGTCTTATCTAGCTCTTCGGATCCCACAACAAGCTCCATGTTGCTTTTGCCATCCTTGACTTCTTCCAATGCTTCCTAGCAGCACCAAAACCTTATTGGAACACTCTAAAAGGGTGTGGTAAGTGTTTGGGCTATCAACCTTTCAATGGTATGGAAATGGAGAGGTAGGAGTTGAGGAAAACCCACAAGAAATTGTGTAGAGGATTGTGGGTATAACAATCTCTAACTCTCAAGGTTTGTGGCTAGGGTTTCTCTCAGAAGCACTCCTCAAAATTTGTGGGTAAAGTGGGTATAAATAGTATGGGTACAGAAAGTGTGCATCAGATACTACAGTCTAGCAAAACAGAATGTTTTGCGGGAAGGCCTTACTCGTGAGCTACTCACGAAACACAGCTGTCTCCATTCTGTCCTAACTCTTTGCATTCCAATCATGTGCAGGGCACATGCATTACTTCGTGAGATGATTAGTCGCATGCTACCTGCGAAAACTCTTCAATCTTCAATTTGGTTGAGTCTTCACACACTCTCTCTCTATCACATAACCCTTACAATTAAATCCCACAATAAATACAGGGTATAAAAGATTGAATAAAATTACAATCAAATTTGTCACGGAATTAAAGCCAACAAAACACATAGTTGTAAATTACAACTTTACACATTCAAATAAGCACTTGAAGACTTAAAGACTTATCTCACCTCAACTTTGCCGTTGAGCCCGTCCAAGCCAGGTGAAGAGTTATATCTTTACCTAGCGGTGTCCCCTCATGCAATGAGTTCGACTTTAATCAGGGAAGAAGGAAAGATATAGAAGCCCGTCTACTACACTAGCAAAGCTTTAAGAGTAGCTGAAGGATGATACCCACCAATGGAAAAGTTAGCCTTTTCATTGGTAACAGCAGCAAGAAAGCTCAGACCTTATTTTCAAGCTCACGTTATCAACGTCTTAATAGATCATCCACTGAAGAAGGCTATGAATAAGCTGGAAGCCACAGGATAACTGATCTAGTGGGTAGTGGAACTTAGTGAGTTTAATGTGCGACATCGGCCAAGAGAAGCAATAAAATCCCAAGCCCCTGTAGACTTCATTGCTGAATTTACTCCTGCCTGTGATCAGTAGGGTGGAGACCAGGGGGCAAAGCAGTGGGTCATCCATGTAGATGGCTCGTCCGCACAACATGCAGGGGGAGTTGGAATAGTACTACAATCACCAAAAGGGGATCATCTAGAGTATGCCATTCGTTTACAGTTCCAGATGACCAACAATGAAGCAGAGTATGAAGCCCTACTTTAGGGTTTGGAGATAGCCAAATCACTTGGAGTAGAATCAGTTCTTGTCTAAGGAGACTCACAATTGGTGATAGGCCAAGTGAATGGAACATGTGAATCCAAGAAAGGACGAATGAAAAAGTACTTGGGCAAAGTTAAGTAGTGCATCAAAGGCTTCACAACAACCCAATTCCAACAAATACCAAGGGAAAAGAATGTGGAAGTTGACTTCTTAGCCAAGACGGCATCTACAGATGAGATAGTTGGTGATCAAGTTAAAGTCCAGTATATCCCAAGTATAGATGTTTCAGAAGTGAATCAGATAGGCAAAGTAGCCAACTGGACCACTCCCATCATGTCTTATCTCAAGGACGGGATTCTCCCCGAAGATAGAGAAAAAGCAAGGAAGCTAAGGGTAGGAAAGGATGTAAGGGTTTCTCTCAACCCTACCTGAGGTGTTAACTCCAAACGAGTCCGACTACGTCCTAAGGGATGTCCACGAAAGAGCCTATGGAAACCATTTAGGGGCCACATCCCTCGTCCACAAGATAGTTCTCGTAGGATACTACTGACCATCCATGCAAGCAGATGCCAAAGCTTATGTCAAGGCGTGTGACAAGTGTCAACGCTATAGCAACATACCTAGGCAACCATTAGAGCACCTCACTCTAAGGATGGCCCCTTGGCAATTTGCCCAGTAAGGACTGGACATCCTTGGTCCCTTTCCCATGGGGACAAGGAAAATGAAGTTCTTGGTGGTGGGGATTGATTATTTTACTAAATGGGTGGAAGCAGGGCCATTGGCAAAAATCACCAAGCAGAACGTCAGAAGCTTCATCTGGGAAAACATTATCTACTGATTTGGAATCCCTAGGGTGCTTGTCTTAGACAACGGACGCCAGTTTAACAATAAACCTTTTAGAGAGTTTTGTGAACAGTTGGGAATCAGGAATCACTACTCCTCACCCTCCCACCCACAGACTAATAGACAAGTAGAAGTTGTAAACTGATCCTTGCTGAAGATCATCAAGACTCGGCTTGAAGGGGCAAAAGGGATATGGCTAAACGAATTACCTAGCGTCCTTTGGGTGTACAGGATAATAGTAAGGACTCCTACTAGAGAAACTCCTTTCAAGCTAGCATATGGAAGTGATGCAGTGATACCTGTGGAGGTTGGTCTAACTAGCTATAGGTTGGCCCATTATAAGGAGGAGGAAAATGAGAAACAACTACGTCTAAGCCTCAATCTCATTGATGAGGTAAGGATGGACGTAGAATAGAGGGTGGTGCGTTACAAGAACCTGATGACTAAGCACCATGATGCGTTGGTAAAACCAAAGCAATTCAACATCGAGGACCTCGTCCTGAAAAGGATGTCCCTAGCTACTAAGGACCCTGATCATGGAAAGTTGGGACCTAATTGGGAAGGACAATACAGATTCATCAATTTCAAAAAACGAGGTTCATATTACCTAGAATCCTTGAATGGATGAAGGCTGGAGCACCCGTGGAATGTGGAGCACTCGAGGAAGTACTACCAGTAAAAAGGACTCATCTGGAAGGTCAACATGGACGAGACTAAGGATTATTAGTGGTCACTAGTAGTTTGTTTATGTTATCCTTCAGCACTTATGTTTTCTAGTAGTATTTTATGTTTTCTAGCATTTGAATTCCCTAAAAAACACTAGCTACCAGCATGTGCTATGTTTGTGGATGATGTCATGAATAGAGTCCTTTTGTTTATAAAGCAATTTGAATTCCCTAAAAAATAACTAAGTACTAGCATGAATGATGTCTATGGAAGGTGTTATGTACTAAGTTCTCCATTGACTATGGATGATATTATGTACAAAGCTCCCTATTGTCTATGGATGATATTATGTACAGAGCTGTCTATTGTATATAAAACAATTTGAGTTTTCTAACTTAAGTGTTGATGATTCTTCATGAAATCAACGTCCATAGAAAGTTAAAGACATCTAAAATCTCTGGACACGGACATGTATTGTTATGAGCCGTCCTTAGACGAGGAAAAAGCAAATTATTATAAAATCCTTAAGGTAACAATATAAGTGCAAAGGGAAGGAACAGACACCTCCTAGTGCACTTGTCCAAAAATGAAGGACGAAGAAAAACATGCATGCAACACACAATTAATATGGATGACATGTCAGCTTATGTTACACTAAGTAATCTGAACTATGGACAAAAGGAAAAACTTTGACAATTAAAAATTCCAAAAAGTCCAAAATAAGGATGAGGAAAATACTTAGTTATTCCAAGATAGTTTAGACCATGGGCGAGAAAATACTTGGAAATTAAAATTGGTAAATGTTCAAGCATGGACAAAAATGTATTTATAAATAAAACTAAGGGTAAACGACCACCGTCCAAAAACCCTTTAAAGTAACAAGCCTAAAGAGGCAATTGTATGAGTACCCCATCCTTAAACATGGATGAGGAAATGTACTTTAAGAATCGAAATGGTCCAAAACAATGGACCCCTAAGAAAATAAAAAGAAAGAAAGCAAATAAAGTTGAAAATAAAATTTTACTTTGATAAACTACTGGGGGCAATGCTCCCAGACTTTGAAGTGTCCTTCACTGGCTGAGGGGTAGAAGCGTCGTCCTCAATGTTTACATCCTTAGAGCTCTTTTGAAGTAAAGAATTCTCAGCAGCAACACGGAGTTTGATTAAACTGAAGTCTACCTTAGGGAAATTTTCAATGGTGTCCATGTGAAAGTCCTCAAAACTAGCAGCATAGTTTCTATCCAAAAGGTTGGTGAACTCACTAGATGCCTTGAATTCCTTGATGGCTGCTTCCTTAGCCTCACCAAGAAGAGTGCGGAGCTCGTCGCTTCACTTTTGAAGATGGTCAAGACAAGTATCCTTCTCGACGGCACCTACCTTTAGCTCTTCAACAAGGTTCTTCAGCTCCTTTACCTTGTCCTCCAGCTTGACCCTCTCCCCAGCTCGACGGCTAGATTCCTTCTCCATATCACGTATCATAGCCTCAAGTCTAACCTTCGTCTAGTCTATCTCGTAGGCTTGCCTGGATTCCACCATAAGTTTTGACATGACCTGTATCAAGAACTTGGACGTGAGAAAATAGAAGTAAAATTTGAATCTTTAAGAGATTAAGGCGAGTTTACAATACCTTGAAGAGATTGTGAACTGTAGACCGTTCAAACTCTTTCACGGATATGTTATAATAGATGGCAACTTCCTTGTTAGACACGGCCTGCTTAAACCTGTCCCACGCAAGGCCTTCACTCCTTAAGAAGGTCTTAGGGCCACTGTCAGGAGGTCTAGTAGGAGGCTTGGACAGGCTGACATCAGGAGGGTTAGATGGATCTATATCAAGAATCTGCACCGTGGACGGCTGTTTGACGTTAGCAGAAGGAATGAGAGGGCCAGTCTCGACGACCCTAGATTTGGACGAGCCATGTTTAGGCATTTTATTGCCTTGACGACTGGGAAGACTCCCCATATCTATGGTCTTAGAGAGAGTTTTCCTTTTCTTTGAAGCAGCTGGACGAGGTTGATATTGGACGTCTTCTCCTTCCTGGATGGCTTCCTCGTTTGCCAAACCCTTCCGCTTATTTTCCTTCATGGTTGCCATTCCTGCAAAAAAGGAAGACATGTTAAAGTTTAGACGAATTAACCAATCAAGATACAATATAGAAAATAACTCACATCTACGTGTGGTAAGCTCGTGGGCAAGCGCTTCCTCTGTGGGCTCAGGTCCAAGTCCCCAAGGAGCTAGATGACGGAGTGTCACTAGGAAGTGGAAAATCTTGTTTGCGAAGGAGCGTGCTCTTTGGACACGATCAAGGTAAAACTTGTTCAAAGAAGGACGTCTTATAGCAAAAAAAGAAAAAAAAAAAGAAAAAGAAAAGAAAAAGAAAAGAGAAGAGAGAGTTAGCTAAATATAACAAAAAGAAAGCAGGACGAGCAAAAGAAAAATGACATACCTTTTAGGCGAAGATTACCCATCTCACCAGTATAGGGAGGAAATGAGTCCCTGCCTACATCAATTGGGTTCCCTGCCCAATTCCCTAAGACGAAGAAAAACTCCATCTTCCACCTCTTATCACACGAAGGAAGGGCCTTAACCAACCTACAGCTGGAACCTCTAGCAGAAAACTGATAAAAACCTAAGGATTGACTTATCTCTGAAGGTTTGTAATAGTATAGGAACTCGTCCACAGTGAGAGGACGATTCCCATCAAAGACTTCCCTCCATAACACCTGTATGGATATGATAAGCCTCCATACATTAGGGTTGAGCTGGTTTATACCTATACCTAACCTATGGAGAATCTCCTTAGCAAAGGCATTTACCTAAGACCACCTAGTAAGTAGGCCTCATATATGCCAACCCTTGAGTTAGGAGTACAACACCACTCACCAGGTGTGGCTAGACGAGGGTTGAGGTTGTTTGGAATTTGATACCAACCCCTTAAAGAAGAAAGTTTCTTCTTGTCTGTCCTAGAAGAAACACCTACTACATAACAGTACAAAATTTCCTCATCTTCATTTAGGTAGGAGATGGATGAGGGGGCATTAGTGGACGGACCAGTAGATGAACCAGAAGTGGCCCTCATCCTCATATCCTCCTGGAGTACCTCTAAAGGAACCCCAAGGACTCCAGAAGAGTATTGCTCATTTGTGGTGTTCCCCCTATTACAACTACTACAACTACTGTCACTCTCACTATCACCACTACTAGTATTGCTTTCATTGTGATACTCGTCTATTTCTCTCTTGTCCCTATCACTAGACGAAGACACTATTATCTCAAACATTTTGAAAAGAACTCTAAAGAAAAACCTACAAATGAGGAGAAGAGGATACTTGGTAGGGCTGTCCACGGGTCGGGCCAAGTCGGTTTTGGGCCCAACCCGGACTCGACCCGCCAGCATCGGGTGGAGGGGCAGAGGAACCCGGAACCGACCGCCAGAAAAATTGGTTGAGTCGGTTTTGGGTGAGGTTGACTGTCGGTCGGTTGCCGGAGTAAAAAAAATCATTGAAATCTGAAAAAAAATCGTCGCTGGAATCTGAAAAAAGTCACCGAAATTTGGAAAATCTCGCCGGAATCTGGAAAATCTTGCTGGATTCTAGAAAATCTCGCCAGATCTTCATTTTTTTTTTCGCTGGAATCTGAAAATTTTCACTAAAAATTGCTGGAATTGGACAGATCTGGCTAAATCCCACTAGATCTAGCCGGATTTGGTCGAGATCTTGCCAGATTTGGTCTAGATCTCGCCGGATTTGGCTTGATTTTGCAGGATTTGGCCGGATCTTTTATACAACTCCAGTCAGTTCGGGTTTCTCGGGTTTTGGAGAAGCAAACCCGCCATTCGACCTGCCGGCGTCGGTTCTTGAAAACGGAAACCCGCCACCGACTGACTGGGCCTTTGGTTTGGGCCGGAATCGGGTCGGCGTCGGGCGGTTTGGCCGGGTTGTCAGGCTCCGGTCGGGTCTGGACAGCCCTAATACTTGGCTCTAAACAAGGATGACTAAGGAGGGAAGGAAACTCCTAGAAGAAGCGCTAGATGACCGAGGTCAGAAGAAGAAAATATGACAAATGTGAAAGGGTAAGAGAGGTATTGCACTATTTATAGTCAACAGGGTAGGACACTGAAACGATGTGAACCAGCCAGAATGTGCCACGTGGTAGTTTTCTTGAAGAATGAAATAACGCGACAAGCAAGCTCCCAGGATCACACCATGTGTTAGCATCTAGAGTGTTTGATTTCAGATTACCCTTAAATGCCACCAGGAGAATCCCTCAACCAATGGAAAACCGCCTTATGTCCAGCAAACAATAGCATGGATGACACAAGGACAAGGGGGAAACTGATGGGGATCAATCTAAAGTATGCTTGCCCAAGGTAGTCGTCCATGACCTAACCACGTCTAGAAAACTTCAAGAGGAGAGAAGCCCAGCAATGACACCATGTGTATGAATAGTACCAGTCCATTGATAACAAGACCATTTAGTATCAGGATAGTTGTCCATCACACAAGGGCATGGACGACCAGATGACACTTAGTGAATTCTACAAGAACTTCTCAAAAAGTTCCATATAATCAGATCGCGATGCACTGCTCCTAAAATGTGGAGAGGATTCCCCGTAATCCGCCCCACGTACCCCATTTTCTCCATTAACCGCACACATCATCCATGATGGTGGTGGATCCAAAAAGTCGACCCACTTCTAACTCTCTATAAAAGGAGCAAGTCCCATTCACCCGAGGTAAGTTCAGCTATTCATAATTTCCCATCTTTATGCTTTAGAGAGAAAACTGACTTAACCGTCAGAAGGTCCTTGGTTGGGTTACACCAGTCACCATTGACAGCCTTTTCTTTCCTTTCCAGTTCTAAAGCCATCACAGTAGTCCGAAGCATTCCAGCTTACTGATTTTCGTGCATCATTAATTACCAAAATACCCTAAAACTTAAAAATTACTAAAATACCCTCGTAACCTAAAAAATGGTTGAAATGCCCTTAAAACCTAATAAATTATCGAAATTCCTTTAAAAGCTACAAAATTATTTTAGTTGTGGGTTTCGTGGGATTGGCAGTGGTTGATTTTGGGGGTGAGTTTTGTAGATTGGTCATTGTAGTGGTGGTGGTGGTTGATTTTGGGTGTGAGTTTCGTGGGTTTGGTGACTATGAAGGTGGTGGTAATGGTTGATTTTAGGTGTGGGTTTTGTGGATTTGGTGGTGGTGGTGGTTGATTTTGACTGTGGGTTTTGAGATTGGTGGTTTTAGTGGTTTATTTTGGTTGTGGGTTTCGTAGATTTGGGGGCTGTTGTTGTGGTTGATTTTGGCTGTGGTGGTGGTTTGTGGTTGTTATGGTGGGATGTTGTGGCTGGTGGTAATGGTTTTTTTTTTTTTTTTTTTCCCTCTTACGGTGGGTTATGGTTGCCACAATGGTGTTCGTGGCTAGTATTGGAGGTGGTTATGGCTGGTGGTGATGGGTTGTGGTTTTTTTTTTCTTCTGCCGTGAGTTGTGGTTGTAATAGCGATGGTTATGGCTGGTGGAGTGGTGGTGGAGGTGACTATGGCTAGTTGCTATAGATTTTTGTAGTGGTTGTTTTTTATTATTTTAATGAGTTGTTTATAAAGTTGTAAAAAAATAAAACCTTTGATGTTGGATGTATTTTAAAATGAGGTGGTAAAATAGATAAATTAACTTTTTGAGGTGCTAAATGTTAAATAATTTAACACCACCCCTTTGAATGCTCTGAACCAAGTTATTGGTGGTCCATATTCTAGCAAAAGCAATTGAGGGTTTACACATATATGGGGGAAAAAAAATTCTGTGAATGCTCTGAATCCAGTTAGTGGTGGTCTATATTCTAGCAAAAGCAATTGAGGGTTTAAACATATGTGGGGGGAAAAAATATGCATTACGGAGACATAGTCATAGTGGCATGTATTCTACGTATATAAACAATAGAATTTATAATTACTGGAATTGTAAATAATAAATCTCAACTATTTGTCATTTTTCTCATCCAAACACGTGGTTATTTCATATTTGACTTATTTCAAAATTAGTATGTTTGGATGCGCTTTGTTGAATTACTTATTTGTTAAAAATAGGGTAAAAAGAAAGATTTCTTTTTTTTAAATGAGGCCGTCAATATACACTCAAAATATAAAAAAATAAAAATAAAAGAGGAAAAAAACTGAAAAAAAAAAAAAAAAAAAAAAAAAAAAACCTTGACCGAGGCACTCACAACAAATATCTTATCTTACGGCTTGTTGTTAAGAAAACAAAGAATTATTCTTTTAGATTAGGAAATTAGGTGCCATGCCTAACCTTTTCATTTTTGGATAAGCATTGCATAATAATAATAAGTCTTTGTTTACGAATAGTAACTAGGAGTTTTGTAGTTCATCTAGTTGGTACTTCTAATAGTTTTCAAAAGATATATATCTTATCTTACGGCTTGTTGTTAAGAGAACAAATAATTATTCTTTTAGATTAGGAAATTAGGTGCCATGCCTAACCTTTTCATTTTTGGATAAGCATTGCATAATAATAATAAGTCTTTGTTTACAAATAGTAACTTGGAGTTTTGTAGTTCATCTAGTTGGCACTTCTAATAGTTTTCAAAATATATATCCAGGGTTCAAAATGCCAAAGTCAAAAAATATGAAGTCCAAAGAATAACCTACATATATGTACACACAAAATAAGTTTGTACCATGATTTAACACATGTTAATTTCTTACATTTAACAAAGTATTTACATTTTTAATTTTTAATTTTTAATTTTTTAATTGTTTAATTTTTTTTGAGAATCCACACCTAAAGGTCAAATTTTATTTCATAACAAAATAAAGATTACAAAGCATCACAAGTCACTAGGGGAGCTATATCTTCAGGACAGGAAACGATCCAAACCTGAGCTCACTGCCAGAATTTGCTTTCCTGGCTAAGAAATGGGCAACTGAATTGCCTATGCGTTTTACATGAGAGAAATTACAACTTTGAAAACCACTAGAAAGAAACAAGATATCACTATTCACATTACCATACTCAGGATTTCCACAATTTCCAGAGAGGACTGCGTTAATGATAATTTCTACATCTCTCTCAAAACAGCACTAAAAAAGACTCAATTCTTTAGCAAAAAAGTTAGAGCTTTTCTGCAGGTCAAAGCCTCGACCACAGCTGGGGATGTAGGTAACGGGACCCTTTCAGTCATGGCCCTAAGGGCTTTTCCTGTAGAATCACGCACCACCACACCAAGAACGGCAACTCCCAACTTATTAAAAGTAGCCCCATCAAAATTGACTTTGAATTTGGGTTGGATATGTTGAATTTGCAACTGAGAAAGAAGGCATAAAGCAAAGCAATGCATAAACGAAGAAAGAAAAACAGCATAGGTGCAGTGATGATCAAAACGACAGAGCTTATAAGCAAAAGAAGAAAGGAAAGTTGAAAGCAAACGACAGCCGTTTGACTTAGATAAATGGCACGTGACAGAGTAGGCACGTGAGAATGAATAGTGCTGTACAGCTGTAATATCAGAATTGGTTAGTTTGTTAAAAGTTAGTTATATATAACAGAGTCTTAGTGTAAATTAATTCATTCAATTCATTTCAATCAATTAAAGAATAGTTTTCTCTCAAAATAGTTTCTGGAATTTTCTTAATATGGTATCAGAGCATTAATCATGGTAATCATGGTGGAAAGAATGGTAATTCAAGGAAGGAGAGGCCTGTGTGTACTTACTGTGGGATTGTTGGTCATGTAGCTAATAAGTGTTACAAACTGCACGGTTACCCTCCAGGATATAAGCAAAAGGGAAAAGCATCTGCTAATCAAGTTTCTAGCAATGGTAGTGGCTCGGCTGGGAGTTTCTTCTGTAACAATGGTGTTTTTGGAAATGTTGCTTCTCAACCTATGCAAAACTTTGCTCAACCTGATCAGATGCATTATGCTCCACAATTGAACATGCCACAGCCTCAATTCAATGCACCTCAGTGTCCTATCACCCAGAGTCAGTGTGAGCAGTTGCTTTCATTTCTTGCCTCTAAGTCCAATGCCTCTCAACCTTCTCACCAAGCTGCCTCAGTCCTGTCTCCACTGAGTGGTGCTAATGCTGCTGCAGGTCCTAGTTCTTCCACACCTTACCTTGCAAATTTTTCAGGTAACCCTTTTTGGCAGCCTCCTAATTTTTCCCATTCCATTTTTTCTGCCCATATAGTTGATAGGAATGATTATAAAGAAAATGAATGGATCATTGACACTGGTGCTTCAGACCACATGGTCCATTCAGTATCATGTCTGTCCTCTATCACTTCCACCATTAACACCTTTGTTTACTTACCCAATGGAGAAAAGGCTTTAGTCACTCACATAGGCACAGTTTACATCTCAGATCAACTCACTCTTTATGGAGTTCTTTATGTCCCTTCTTTTACTTTTAATCTCATATCAGTCAGCCAACTCACTAAAACTTGCTTTTGTTGTCTTGTATTCTTTGGTTCGTTTTGCTTTATCCAGGACCTAGCCAATTGGAACATGATTGGACTGGGTAAAGCATCAAAGGGCCTTTATCTTCTGCAACAAAGTCTACCATCATCTTCTGTTTTTGCTGCCTCTTCACAGATACCTATTTCTTTTCCTTCTGTTAATAACAATTCTGCCAGTAATGCTGATTTGTGGCATTTTCGTTTAGGGCATCCTTCTTATGCAAAATTATCATTGCTAAATAAATTTGTATCTGGTTTAAACTCTAATAAAATTGCCTGTTGTGACATTTGTCATTTTGCCAAGCAAAAGAGATTATCTTTTCCTAATAGTACTCATATATCTCATTGTCCATTTGATCTTGTACATTGTGACCTTTGGGGCCCTTTTTCAGTTCCAACCATTGAAGGTTACAAATACTTTCTTACCATTGTGGATGATTACTCTAGATGCACTTGGATTTATTTACTTAAATCTAAGTCAGAAACACAAAACCTTATTGAACAGTTTTCTAATATGGTTGAAACACAATTTGGTACTAAAATCAAGTGCCTTAGAAGTGATAATGGCACAGAGTTCTTTATGAAAGATTTTTTTAAATCAAAAGGTATTTTGCATCAACTAACTTGTGTTGAGACTCCTCAACAAAATGCAATTGTTGAGAGGAAACATCAACACATTTTAAATGTTGCAAGAGCCTTAAGGTTTCATTCTTCCCTGCCTTTGAAAATGTGGGGTGACTGCATTCTTACTGCAGTCTACTTGATCAACAGGCTGCCTTCCAAACATTTACAAAACAAAACTCCTTTTGAAATGCTTTTTCAAACATCTCCTTCATATGATCATATCAAAACTTTTGGTTGTCTATGCTTCACCTCAACTCTTTGTCAAAACAAGCATAAATTTGCCCCAAGAGCAAGAAAATGTGTTTTTTTGGGTTATCCCAGTGGTATTAAAGGGTACAAGGTCATGGATTTGGCAACCAATTCTATTTTTGTCTCTAGAGATGTGATTTTTTATGAACATCTTTTTCCTTTTGCTTCTGGTCTTTCTTCTTCCTCTCTGCATCTAAATGATTCTCACTCTTTTGATTCACCTTCATTTGTTTTTCCTCTTTCTGTTCCTGATTCTTGCATTTTGGATTCAAATTTTTTACATGAAAGTCCTGTTGTACTCCATGATTCTGCAGACACTAATTCTGCAGATCAGTCTCCTAGTCCTATTTCAAATCTTCCATCATCTTCCCCACTTCCACATGTCACTCCTCTTGTTGTTGATTCTGAACATGATTCTGTTCCTATGCATGTCTCCAGACCCAATTCTCCTTTACCCCTCAGAAAATCCACCAGATCACACAACCCTCCATCCTACCTACAAGACTACTCATGCAAATCTGTTACTTCCAGCCCTTACAAACCTTCCCATGGCCTACCTTATGACATAATGGCTTGTCTCACCTATTCTAATCTCACAAAACATTACAAACAGTTTGTCATGGCTGTTGATTCTACCTCACCAGACCCTACCTCTTTCCATGAGGCTGTTCAATCACCTAATTGGAGGGTTGCTATGGATAAGGAAATTGTAGCTCTAGAGCTTACTAACACCTGGTCTTTAACCACTCTCCCTCCTGGCAAGATTCCTATTGGCTGCAAATGGGTATATAGGACCAAGTATAAGTCTGATGGCTCTATTGAAAGACTTAAAGCTCGTTTAGTTGCAAAGGGGTATACTTAAAGGGAAGGCCTTGACTACACTGATACCTTCTCTCCTGTGGCCAAGTCAGTTTCTGTCTGGATGGTTTTGTCTTTGGCTGCTGTGAAAGGATGGGCTCTTCACCAAATGGATGTGAATAATGCATTCCTCCATGGTGATTTAGATGAAGAGGTTTATATGAGCCTTCCTCCTGGTTTTCACAGCAAGGGGGAGTGTCCTGATACCTCAAATCATGGTGTTTTGGTTTGCAAACTCAACAAAAGTCTCTATGGTTTGAAACAGGCTTCAAGGCAGTGGTTTGCAAAATTCTCTTCTACTTTGTTGAATTTTGGTTTTGTCCAATCCAAGGCAGATTACTCTCTCTTTACATACACCAAAGGTGCCTCCTTCACAACCTTGCTAGTGTATGTGGATGACATTCTGCTCATAGGCAATGACCCTAGCTGCATTACTGACTTAAAACATTTGCTTGACACCAAGTTTGGCCTAAAAGACTTAGGCTTATTGAAGTACTTTCTCGGACTTGAGGTTGCTAGAAGTGACAAGGGTATAAGTTTGAATCAAAGGAAGTATTGCTTGGAAATTCTACAAGACACAGGGTTCTTGGGTTCTAAACCACTTAGAACTCCAATGGAACAAAATTTACATCTTTCAAAAGATGTGGGACAGCTGCTTCCAGATGCAAGTCAGTATAGAAAATTGATAGGAAGATTGCTCTATCTCACTCTGATCAGACTTGACATTACTTATGCAGTACATAGGTTAAGTCAATTTCTAGCTGAACCAAGGGAGCCTCACTTGCTAGCAGTCAATAGAGTGCTGCAATATCTGAAAGGTACTCCAGGTAGAGGATTGTTTTTCTCCAGCAAGTCCACAATGCAAGTAAAGGCCTTTTGTGATGCTGATTGGGCAGGCTGCCTTGATACCAGGAGATCAATCATAGGTTACAGTGTGTTCTTAGGAGATTCATTAATCTCATGGAGGTCTAAAGAGCAAAGTACAGTGTCTTGATCATCAGCAGAGGCAGAGTACAGATCAATGGCTATAACAACCTGTGAAATCGTGTGGGTTCTTCAGTTATTGAGAGATTTAAAGGTTGATCATTCGTGCAATGCTCAACTCTTTTGTGACAACCAGGCTGCATTACACATTGCAGCAAACCCTGTCTTCCACGAGCGAACAAAACACATAGAGGTTGACTGCCATTTGGTCAGGGATAAGATAATAGAAGGTGTAATTAGAACTTTTCATGTTTCAAGCCAATTCCAAACAGCAGACATTTTTACTAAAGCTTTAGGACTTCCAGCTTTTAGCAGACTGATCAATCGTTTGGGTTTAATTGACATTTTACTCCCCAAATCTGGAGACTTCAACTAATCAAGTCAATGATTCTGTGAATCATGACTTGAGGGGGAGTGTTGAATTTGCAACTGAGAAAGAAGGCATAAAGCAAAGCAATGCACAAATGAAGAAAGAAAAACAGCACAGGTGCAGTGATGATCAAAACGACAGAGCTTATAAGCAAAAGAAGAAAGGAAAGTTGAAAGCAAACGACAGCCGTTTGACTTAGATAAATGGCCCGTGACAAAGTAGGCACGTGAGAATGAATAGTGTTTTACAGCTGTAATATCAGAATTGGTTAGTTTGTTAAAAGTTAGTTAGATTAGCTTAACAGCTTCTTTACTCTGTGACCGTGTATATATAACAGAGTCTTAGTGTAAATTAATTCATTCAATTCATTTCAATCAATTAAAGAATAGTTTTCTCTCAAAACAGTTTCTGGAATTTTCTTAATAGGATAGGAGGAATCCAACGAATAGCTCTATTATTCTTGAGAGGTAACTGGATCTGTCTACCTTGCACTTGCAGAAAATATTGCGAGAAAAGAACTGCTCTCTTTCGAATTTGATGGATCTCAATGGCCTCATCTCCTACTCTTGCTGTGTTTCTTCTATTCCAGATTAGCCAAAAGATCATGGCCATGAGGTTAACATCCAACCGATCCCTCATCCTCAAAATCATCTCCCACAAATCTGCAAAAGGAAAGAACTTATACCTGAGAAGTTTACTCACCACCTCGTCTGACTCCTAGATGACAAAGAGGGAATTGCAACTCCATAGGGCATGCACTGTGTCTTCAGCTTCAGCCTTACATCCTGGGCATAGAGTTAAACAAACAACATTCCTTCGCCACAGATTACAAAAAGTAGGGAGAGGGAGAGCGTTATGGACAGCTTATCTAATCAAGTGCCTAACTTTGTAAGGGACTTGTAGATTCTAGATTCCATTCCACACAAATTTATTTTTACCTGAATTGGAGCACACAGGCAGCTCTTGTCTACCAGTACTAGCCAACAGCTTGTAGGCACTATGGGTTGTGAAAATTCCTTGAGATGTGGGGAGCCAAACCTGTTTATTTGGGATAGTTTGGCAACTTAATGGTATGCCGAGAATAAGGTTAGCTTCCAGTGGAATAAACTCCTGCTCTACCAACTCGGCCTTCCAAGAATGGGAATCATCATCAATTAAATCACATACTCTAGCATCAAGGGCCAACCCAGATATAGGAGAGACAACTTTTGTGAATGATATTTTTGGAATCCATTTATCACTTTTGATCTTAATAGATTCTCTGTTTCCAACCCTACAAGTAGATCCCAAATCTATGACATATCTTGCCTGGAAAAGGCTCTTCCAAGCATACGAGCCCTTATTTGAGCTATCACATTCCATGATGGAAACCCTCTGGGAAAAACTTAGCTTTGAAAACTTTGTGGATAAGAGATTGTTGATTATTGTTCAGCCTCTAGACCTGTTTAGCAAGAAGTGAGCCATTGAATTTACTCAATTCTCGAAAACCCATACCACCATTCTTTGGGAGGCACATTTTCTCTCAACTAACCCATTGGATTTTTCTCTCCTTTCCTCTGTAACTCCACTAGAACTTCCTGATTAAAGATTCAATATCCTTGATAAGACCTTTTGGCAGTTTAAAGCAAGACATTGTGTAAGTTGGAATTGCTTGGATTACTGCCTTAATGAGAATCTCTCGCCCTGCTTGCAACAACAGTTTCTCTTTCCACCTCTTAAGCTTCTTCCATATTCTCTCTTTTATAATACTAAATGATTTCTCTTGTCCCTTCCAACCAAAGCTGGGAGGCCTAGGTACTGCTCATATTTCTAGACAGCTGGTACACCTAGAAAAACTGTTATGGTTTCGTGGGTTTTAACACTAGTATATGAGTTGAAAAAAATATTAGTTTTCCCCTTATTTATATTTTTCCCCGAGGCTTGTTCATAGAGCTGCAGAATTGACTGAATCTTTACACCTTTCGAGAACATGGCTCTACAGAACACAAGGCTGTCATCGGCAAAGAGAAGGTGAGAAATCCAAGGACCAGCGGCACAAAGGGACACTCCTCTTAACTCTCCATTGGATTTAGCCTTCTTGAAGAAAGCATGAAGTCCTTCAGTGACTAGTAAAAACAGATATGGAGATAGTGGGTCACCTTGGCGAAGCCCTTTTTCTAGAGTAATGAAGCCATGGTGCTGTTCATTTGGCATAATGGAATAGGTAACAGATCGAATGCACACGGATATTAGGTGTATGAAACTTTGACTAAATCTCATCTTTAGCATAATCTTCTCAAGAAAAACTCATTCAACCCAATCATACGCCTTACTCATGTCGAGCTTCAATGCCATATATCTCAACATACCCATTCTTTTGGCCTTTAGGCAGTGGAGTGTCTCATGAGCAATTAGGATATTATCAGTTATAAGCATTTTTGACATAAAGTACTTTGTGTTTAAGAGATTATTTGGGGGAGGAGTGGCTTTAAGGGATTTGCAAGAACTTTAGCAATAAGTTTATACAGGACATTGCTTAAGCTAATAGGTCTAAAATCAGTAACTCGCCTTGGACTCTGCACTTTTGGAATGAAAGTTAAATGAGTATGATTGAGGTTGTTGAGGATAGTACCTGAATTGAGCACAGAAAGTACTGCATCAGAGACCTCAGCACCTACCTTTGTCCAAAACTGCTTATAGAATAAAGGCGATAAACCATCCGGACTTGGTGCTGTGGATAACTCCATGTGGTTGAGAGCAAGCTGCACTTCAGAGGCTTCAAAAGGCCTATCTAAGTCATCATTCATAGCCACAGTAATCCTTGGTTCAACCCCATTGGTCATAGGGTCAAGAAGCAAAGGATTTGATGATGAAAAAAGCCCTAAGTAGTAGCAGATGAGCATATCACCAACTTGATTTTCTTCCACAATCCATTCCTTTTATGCATTCTCTAGACCTGTAATGAAATTCTACTTATTTCGTTCTGAGGATTGACAATGGAAATAATTTGTGTTTTGATCCCCATACTTCAACTAGTCTGTCTTTTCCATTTGATTCCACATACACTCCTCCATATCCATCAATTTATCAATTTCCTCATTCAGTGATTTAACCCTTTCATGCCCCCTCCCTGCCATTGACAACGCCTCTGCCTTCTCCAATTGTTTTCTTTTCTGTACCAACAAAAGCTGGATATTTTTGAAGACCCTTCTATTCTAGGTACTCAATTGATCTTGGTAATTACCAACCTTCAATAAAACACGCTTCATTGGATTCCCCATAGAGCCCATATCCCAGGCAGAGTGAACAACCCCTTAACAACGGTCATCTTTCAACCACATGGCCTTAAACCTAAATGGTTTTTGGGGTCTATAGAAGCGGTTGTGAATGTCATCAGAACATAACCAAATTGGCTTGTGATCAGAGGAAAATCCTAATAAATGGTGGAGCCTGGCCGAAGGGAATTTGATCATCCAATTTGCTGAAGCCATAGCTCAGTCGTGTCTCACCCAAATCACAGGTCCAAAAAACCGTTTGTAGCACCAAGTGAAAGGGAAACCTAAAAAATCCAGATCCTTTAAACCACAGAAATCTAAATAGTCTCTAAAGCCTTGCATGTGCTTCTCAGGTCTGATAGGACCCCTTAATTTGTCCTTCAGCCGCATAATTTCATTGAAACTGCCAATATAAACCCATGGCAGATCAAACTGTGAACCAAGGTGTCAAAGTAAAGACCAAGAATCTTCTCGGTGAGCGACTTCAAGGGCTCCATAAAAGCCCATGACGCACCAAGTGTCATCAATTCTTGAGTTCACCACCGCATAAATGTTCTGAGACAAGAAAGTACGGATATGTAAGTCTAGCTTATTCATTTAAAATAGAGCAAGACCACCATTTAGATTTTTTCGAGAAACAATAAACATATTGTTGAATTCCAAGCAGCATCGAAATTTTCCAGGTAATCTTTCTTCTTTTTTGTTTCCATTAGAAAAACCAAAATGGGAGCTTTTGCTTTCACCAAATCAAAAAACTCATGAACTCACCGGGAGTTCCCAAGCCCTTGGCTGTCCCAGCTCAGATAATTCCTGGTGACCGGCGTGACTAGGATGCAGCCACCGTCGAAAGGATGTGTCGAGATTGAGCTCCATGAACAACCTTTGCTTCAACGTTTCTTCTTTTTGTCTCTGGGTAATCTAAGGTTTCAATTTGGGGACACTCTCTTGGGGACTCAGATATCTTAACCTCCTTAGTATTGGGCTTACAAATCAACTTAGGGTCTGTTTGGATGCCATTTTTTGTTGAAAATTGAAAACTTATTGTTAAAAATACTATAGCAAAATAATTTTTAAATATGTAAATAGTGCTGTGTGACCCAAATTTACCTAAAAATCTGCATTTTACTAAGTTTGGTAGTCCATGAACAGTATTTATAGGACCCACTAAAAAAATGCAAAACGCATTGATGGAGCAAAACGCCCCATCCAAACGCACGCTTAGTCCCACTTGAAGACCCAAGGTTATTGGAAATATACTGAAGTGGGGTCCTGGGCTTAGGAGGGCCGAAGGGGTGGATGAAGGTGGAAATAAGTTTGGCCCATCAAAATTGGGAAGCTGAATTATGGGTTCAGTTAACGGGCCCATAGAAATAACCGCCCCTAACTTGAAAGGCCCCGATATCTCAGCTGTACTTCCAGAAAAATCCGAGCATGATTTAGGTAATGGCAAATTAACCACCACGTTCTCAACTTCATCATTCTTGCTCAAAGAGTCGTCAAATTTCCAAAGATCTTGATCAATTTCCTTCAACTTAATTAGGAAAGGATCCCGTCTTCAAACTGACCCGTATTCTTTGCTCCATAAGTTGGTGTATGAACCTTTGACTTCTCAGGCAAAGCATCTCCTAGAATGATAGGGACATTCCCTGAGAACCAACTCTTTTTAAGGACTGGCTTTGCATGGGGTGTGGACTTAGCCGAACACACACTGCTAGCTATAGAGTCATTACTTGTTATTGTTAATGCAACAGTTTGGGAAAGTATCTCATCCTCATTAATGGCACCATCATGAGTATCCATTGCCATATTTGGACTAGCCACTACTGGAGCAACATCGACCAATGTTTCCGCCCTATCAATTGAACTAGCTACCTTCTCAGCCATCTTTTTGGAAATAGGACTGTCAAAATTTTCCTAATAACCAGGGACGTAAACCACTGGCTTGTTGAAAGATCTGTATGGCGATGCTCGTAAGCTCTGACTATATTGTTTCTGGTCTAGGGAAAGTGTACCCTTATTTCGAATCCAAAGCGAGCAGTCTTTATCATCATGATCTAAACACCCACACTTATAACAAATGTTAGGTAAACATTCATATTTAAAACTTACCCAACGTTTCTCTCCATTCTCCAGTGTTATTACTTGACCTCGACACAAAGGCAGAGAGACATCCAAAGTAACCTTAACACGCATAGATCTGCTTCCCTCCTCATCAGCACCTCCTGTAGAATGACACACTATACCAATAGTATCAAAAACAGATTCGGCTACCGTTTTGTTCATAAATCTGACAGGCATATCATGGACCTAAACGCAGAAAGTAGCCTCATTGAAAGGAATATCCCAAACAGCAATATCACTATCGTACCTCCTCATGACCTATGAAGCACGGGTGCGTTTCGGGACTCGGGTGCGGGTGCGGGTGCGGGTGCGGGACTTAGCAATTTTTGAAAAAAGTGGGTGCGGGTGCGGCGAGACTCGGCAATTAAAAAATTATTAAAAATATTTTTATTTATTTTTTTAATATATTGCTAAGCATGCTTTTTTATATAATAATAATAGAAAACTCATATAATAATAATAATAATAAAACAAATAGTAATAAGTAGACAAAAGTTTTTGACACTTAAATTATTGATAAAGGTATTAAAATAGATGAGGCTTCCCATAAATAAATAAATAAATAAATAAATAAAAGATGTGGCTTAGTGGCTCATATTTGGTCAGCCCAAAAACAAAATAAAGGATATATGTGGCAGGCATTAAAATAAGTGTAGCTTCCCATTAAAAAAAAAAAAAAAAAAAAGATGGGGCTCAGTCATGTGTTTGGTCAGAGGCACACAAAACAAATAAAGCCTAGTTGTTAACAAAGGCATTTAACACCCCTTAAAAAAAAAAAAAAAAACTTATCAACAAAAAGAAATAGAACAGAACGTATGCTAGGCTCCGGCGAAAAAAAAAGGAAGAAGGAGACGAAGAAGCAAAGAAGATGAAGAAAGGGGTTAAGGCCGGTGAAATTATGACAGCGATAGCGGCATGGTATTTCCGGTGAAATTGAACTGGCCATTTCGCTGGTTTCGGCTGATACGGCCTGAGTCGGCCCAATTTGAGCCACATCGGCGCGAGTCGGAGAATCCACGTGGCAGGATGCGGCCCGACGCGGCATGGATGCGCAGTCAGCGGCGTCCCTCCCACGTTGCCGCGTCTCGCCGAGTCCGACGCGGGTGCGGCTCCTCCGGGGCCGCGTCTGTGCATTCTTGCTCATGACCACCAGGTGCTTATCAAAGCACCACGGTTCACTATGAAGAACTCAGGTAACATCATCTAAATTTTTGAAAACAAACAAAACAATGTGGTCATCAAGGTTTTAGATTTTAAAACCACCTGTTGTTCGCCAAAGTTGCCTAAAAGTTCTTGCCATTGCCCCCATGTTTAAGACTTGTTTTGTCAAAAACTTTGTTGCTACAATCAACTCAGAGGACTGAACTTGGTTCCTAAGGGAGAAGCTAGATTGATAGGCTAAAAATGTATTGACCCCTTTGGTAAATTAATCAATTAGTTCGCCAAGTGAATTAATTAGATTCAATTACATGCAATAACCGCGGTAGCATAAACAAATCACTAACTAAGTTAAATGCAGCGGAAATTAAATTTGACACAAGTGATTTGTTTATGAATGGGGAAAATCACCGAGGCAAAACCCCACCAGGTGAATTTAAGGTCATCAGTCCCGAGAATTCACTATTATCAAAACAAGCGGTTACAAGTAAAATGAATCCCAGTACCTAATACCAACCTACAGTTGAACCCTTACTTCAATACCCAATTGAGCTTGTAATGTAGTGACAATCTCTCATTTCAATGCACAGCTCCTAGTACGTGAATAACCAGTTGATGAACAAATCCAAGTACGTGACTAGCACACCAACTTGAGGAAGATGTTGGTTGCAAAGTTCTTCAGTTTATCCAACGATGAAGATCAAGAAGCTCCTTGATTACAAACCCCCTAGCGTAAAGATGCAACAACTTCTACAAGGAATAGGATGAACTAGGGCAAATTTTGTCTTCGGTTACAATTTGTATGCACAATCAATTTGCATTGAGTTGCATCACTTTGCATCAAGTGTGGCCCTTGAAATAATCCTTAAAAATGTCTAGGGTTGTGAGAAAAGAAACCCTACACAAACACACTTGGATATGCGTGAAATCAGATCTAGAAATCTAAATTTCGTAATTCTCGATAGATACTGTTCCTGTTGAACAGCTGTCGAGCATCAGCATTAAATCTCAATGGATATGAATCTGTCGAGATATCTGTCAAGCTTTAATGAACATCACTTCTTCACTTGTTTCTTGAACAGATTTTTATGGCTTCAATACTAAACTTGAACTCTTGTTCCTTGAAGTACTAAACCTATCAAAGATCTACTTAATTACAAGTAAAGTGCGTTTTGTCAAAGGATTAGCCAATTTACATAACATATGTCTCTAACAATATCCATATATGTCCTAACAATCTCCCCTTTTGGAAATCTGTGACAAAACCACAACAAACAAATGAAGTATGAGAGAAGTCTTAAATCACTAAACTCATAATCACTTGTTAAATACAATAAAATCAAATTCTAACACAAACTCTTGAAAAATTTTGCAAGAAGAGAGTTCATGGCATGATAGATTTTGACAACCTGTCTTTTTGAAACACTTTAAACAAAATTCATCAAGGGATCTTAGTGTGAAACAAAAATAAAGGATTGCATGCATAAAGAAACATGTGTATAAAGAGAGAAAAGAAACAACACATGGAGAGATAGGTGAAAAACAACATACATCATCATATATATAAATGAGAAATAAATACAATGTATGTCATAAATAAATGGTCACAAGACCGGTGTACAAGAGGATAATGTAACTAAAAGAGAAAGAAAAGAAAAGTACATAAAATCGTCACTACATCCCTCAAAATATAGACATTCCCCTTATCAAAAAGTCCTTTGCTAACTTTCCTCCTAGATACAAGACTACTCTTATCTCAAAACTACTTCCCCTTCTTGTCACTAATGACAAAGGGTAAGTCATTGAGAGGTCGTCATCTCCTTATCACTGGAAGAGCTAGCATCCTCATCCTTATCATCATCAGCAGCACCATCATTAGCATCCTCATCTTCAGAAGCCTCTAGAGAAGGAGATGGAGAAGCAACGAAGCCACCAAGGTGAGCTTGTTGTTGTGCAATACGACCGACACGGGTGTTCACCGGACACAACTCATCACTGAGAGTGTCAAGGTGAGCATCCATGCGCTGAAGCTGCGCCATGATCGCCTCAAGAGTCACACCACCCGCTGAAGGAGTGGAGGTAGAAGGAATGGTAGAGATAGAAGGATCCATCGCCTCCCATCGGTGACTGCTTTGGTTGAAGCTGGGCCTCGCTTCACCGAACAAACGCTGCATTGATGGCTCCCATGATAGTATAGAAGGGAGAATCAGGAATAGGGATAGAAAAATGACGAAGAATCCACGTGATAGCCTAAGGAAAAATGAGCTTATCACGAGTCATCATATATCTATAGACATCTATAAGAGAAAGAATGAAATGAGAAGGAAAGTCTATAGAAAGGTTCTCAAAGAGGGATAGCAAAAATCGAGCACGAGGCTTTGTGATGAAGTTATAGTAAGACAATGGAGTGAGAACAAATGTCATCACCATATTAAGGAATCTCGGACCTTTTGCAATGCCTGAGTATATGGTGTTTTGACGCTCACCCTATATGGAGGGTGTCTTACAGAAGTGAGATAGAAGCTCGTCTTTGGACACAGTCCTTAGATGCTGACAACCTGGGTAATCAGGATACGATACCCGCGGGACGTGTAGTATCTCGGATATAAGATCCGGAGTGACTACGATACGTGTACCTTTGAATGTCGTGACAAACTAAGGTACAGAGGTATTGATACCGCACATGTTGGAGTAAAACTCCGTATGAACACGGCAGGACACCTCAAAGATCTCACAAAGAGATTCCCATCCCCGAGTGTGAATGACATTGGGAAGAGGAGTGTTGGCAAATTCCAATAGAATCACATGGTGCTCTGGATGAATGCCACGTTTAGAGAAGTTCTCAGTGAAGTCTTGATGGGCCTTTTCATCACAGAACCAAACGTGAAGAGGGGGAACAGGAGGATCAGAATAGGAAGAAGACCCGGAACAAAAAAGGGTTCCTGACCGGAGTAGATTTATGCTTAGGTGCCATGCGTAGTCTATTCGTGCACGCGAGAGAGAGAGAGAGAGAGAGAGAGAGAGAGAGAGAGAGAGAGAGAGAGAGAGAGAGAGAGAGAGAGAAAGAAATAGAAAACACAATCACAACCCAGAACAGATAGATAGAAAAGAAAGGGTACGTATACATGAAAAGTGCATGAACATGTGATGTACTAAAAGAAGTTGCATCGTGGGTTCAACCCAATCTAAGCCTAGCAGAACACAATTTTCAACATTCAAGCACACATCTAAATGCATGAAACATTGTAAAAATGCAAATGGAATGCAATGCATGATCATATAGCATTAAATAAACAATACCCAACCCAAAACTTTCACAAAAACTCAAAGAATTTTTAAAAACCCCAAAAAATTTACAAAACCCCAAAAACCTAGGTCTAATACATGAAATGCATGAATAATGAAGAATTTAGAACACTTACCAAGGGATTTGATCTTGGACAAGGCCAAAAATCACGTGGCTAAAGATTTTTGAGTGAGAAGAGAGTGTTTGGAGGGAGAGAAAAGCTTTTCTGTTGAGAGAGAATGAGAGAAATGAAATCTGATTTCACGCTGAATCTATTTATAGAAATCGCAGCTCCATGGATTGAAGATTTGTCGAGATCTATTGAGCACTAAATCTCGACAGATATGAATCTGTTGAGGTGCTGTCAAGAATCTGTCGATGGCAAAATCACCTCGATGGATCGAGATTCTGTCGAGAATCTATCGGCCAGATAGAAACTTTCTCAATGGATCGAGAAGCTGTTGAGAAGCTATTGAGACAAATTTCAAATAGCTCGATGGATCAAAGATGCGATAAGATCTGTCGAGAAAAGAAGTCAAAGAGGCTCGATAGATAGGAAGCTGTTGAGGATCTATCGAGAAGATGTCAAGCTTGATAAAAAAACAGTTTTTCAAGGAGAGGAAAAAGAAATAGAGATGAATGCAAACAAGCAAGCTACTCAACCATAGATCCAATCAACATGTTATGCTTTCAAAACCATCTCTCAACAAGAAAATGCAAAGCATTCATAGATCCAAAACACACACATGCACACACACACACAACAAGTCTAACCAATTTTGTTATATTCCAAGATAGTTTAGTGAGCATACATTAACACATGGATCCCTTGTGATAGCCAAATCACATTGTACCTGCACATGTATCAAGCGTAGCAAAGAATTTTGCGTGTTGTGTGTGAAAACATTGCAATAGTGCATAAGTGTCTCATATTATGATGATTTGAGATATGAGAAAATCTATTTCGCTCACACATAATCATAACTGCTTGATGGAGACTATTACCTTCAAGGTACATCCTATAACTCCTATAAGTCCTAGAAACACGATTGCAACCATATTTAAAAGCATTTTGATTCTTTTTGCTTTTGATTTTCTTTGCATATTTTTTCTTTTTGAACATATTATGCATGGGCATATAAGAGAGAGAAAAGAAATACCCAATTATGTTAAGCCAAAAACATCACAATTTTGCTATGCCGAAGCATACAAATGTTATACATGATTGGCGGGCTTTAGTGGTGAGATGGTTATTTATGCCTTTCTCTTAGGATCTTTTTAGTCATTCCCATCAAAAAGAGTGATATAAGTGTTAAGCACAAGAGATTACTTAATTGTACTCATCACAAACTCGAGCCATAAATCTCACTTGCTTAGTTGTGCATTGAGATGCTCATCTACAAAAGATACAAAGTTTAGAAAGTTTTGTTTCAAAGGCCATCCAAGGTACACAAGTACCAATGTACACAACACACACTGTTTTTGTATTTTTTTGATTTTTTCAATTTTTATTTTTATTTTTATGAAAAACATAATTAAGCAAAACTGAAAACAAACAAACAAACAAAAACATGTTAAACAAAACAAAGCATAAAACTAGATTGACTCAAAAGCAAAGCACACAAGTAATGCAACCACGAAAAGGAGGAAGAGAGAAAAAATGACTAAATCACTTTGAGCTTTTTTCCTTCCACACCTTGGAAGAACCTTTCCTTTGAGCGAACCATTGATCCAGTGGTGAGGGAGAAGAGTTGAAACCGTTCAAGTTCGAAAGGAACATGAGGGCTTTAAAAAGATCTCCAAGAGGAGCAAACGAGGATGGAAACTGATTCTGGTTTCTGGACGAGATCATACTATTGCTTTGTTGAGTGGCTAACCACTTTTAGCAATTTGGACGAGTATGCTCTGAAGTTCCACAGTGATGACAGAGATGCGGCTTCTTCGTTTGAGACTTTTTATTATTAACCTTCTTAGTCCTAGGGTTTCTAGTATCTTTCTTTTCAATGTTAGGGGTGCTCCTAGAATAGATTTGCCTTTATCTATGTTCTCACTAGCTATTTCAGTTTTAGTTTCATTGTTCTCAGAATTAATATTATTAGCAGGTGAAACAAACACAGTAGTACTAGAAAAGGCAATATTAGGAGAAGAGAAATCATACCCTAAACCAATTTTATCATAAGCAGCATTCTAAAAGCTAAGCATCTTATCGAGCTTTGCATTGGAAGTCCTCTCCAATTGAGCTCTAACCTATAACAATTCTGCTTCAAGCTTCTTTGTGTTTTTAGCAAGGAATTTGTTCTCAAACCGCAAAGCTCCAATGGTATGATTTGCTTAATCAACCTTAGTGGAGAGCTCATCTCGATCTGGCTCCATATCACTCAGCTTCTTGGTGGCCAGCCTATAAAGTTTCTCATGCTTCTCGGAAACCTTGTACAACTTAGCATAGGCTGTATGGATGTCATCTTGTTCATCCATTTTCTCAAACTTAGAGTCCACCATGTCCTCTTCTTCATCTACCTCTTCGACAATTGCCTTAGTAGGATTCACTGTGGCAGTGAAGGCATTTAAAATTCCCTCGTCATCACTATCATTTGACTCAATCTTAGGCTTGGTGTCACTCAAGGTAGCAGCAAGGGCCTTGCTTTTCCCAATTGAATTGAGATATGTTGGACATTCTTGTTTCATGTGTCCAAAACCCTGACATCCAAAGCACTCTGATTCGAAGGGAATAGTGTACTGTCCGCCATCCTTAACATCCTTCTTTCCTCTATCTTGGCTCTAGAAATGAGAAGAACTGGATTGCTTACAGTCCTTATCAAATCCTTTTGCTTGGCATTCTTCATAAACTTTTTGAACTGCATAGTGATGTAGGATTTCATTTTAGAATCTTCATCATCGGAAGACTCATTAGTATCATTGCTTTTGGCCTTCAGTGCCATGCTCTTGCTCTTGCTTGATTTTTCGATCCTAATCAAACCTAATTCATAGGTTTGCAAGTTGCCAACCAGCTCTATTAAAGGAATTTTGTTTATGTCCTTTAATTCCTCAATAGTAGTGATTTTGGCATGGAATCTCTCAGGCAGAGATCTGAGCACATTTTTTACAACCTTGGGTTCGGGAATGGTTTCTCCAAGATTAAAGGCAGAGTTAACTATGCCCTTCAGCTAGGCATAGAACTCGTCAAATGACTCATCCTCCTCCATCTTAATCTCTTCAAAGCTCGTAGTAAGTCTTTGAAGCTTTGAATTCTTGACAGCCTTAGTCCCTTCATAGGTTGTTTGGAGGATAATCCATGCTTCCTTAGCAGTTTCAGTGGATATATCTTCTTGAACTCCTCATTAGTGAACACATTGAATAAAGCATTCAATGCTCTGCTATTGAAGTTTGCCGCTTTGATCTTGGCATCATCCTAATCAGCCGATGCTTCGTTTGGCTTAGTCCAACCAATCTCCATAGCTTGCCACACCTTCTCATCTAAAGACTAGAAGAAAGCTCCCATATGTACTTTCTAGTATGCATAGTTAGTGCCTTCAAATAAAGGAGGTATAATTAAAGACTGTCCTCTATCCATGATAAACAGGGGTCAATGGATTACATAGTAAAGATTATAAACCATAATCAGAGTGTGCCCGCTTTGATACCACTTGATATTCCAAAAATGTATTGACCCATTTGGTAAATTAATCAATTAATTAGCCAAAGAAATTAATTAGGTTCAATTACATGCAATAAGTGTGGTAGCACAAACAAGTCACCAACTAAGTTAAATGCAGTGAAAATTAAATATGACACAAGTGATTTATTTACGAATAGGGAAAACCACCAAGGTAAAACCCCACCGGGTGAATTTATGGTTACCACTCCTGAGAATCTACTATTATCAAAACAAGTAGTTACAAGTAAAAGGAATCCCAGTACCTAATACCAACCTACAGTTGAATCCTTACCCCAATACCCAATCTGACTTGTAATATAGTGACAATCTCGCCTTTCAACGTACGACTCCCAGTACGTGATTAACCAATTGATACACAGATCCAAGTACGTGACTAACACACCAACTTGAGGAAGATATTGGTTGCAAAGTTTTTTAGTTCATCCAACGATGAAGATCAAGAAGCTCCTTGGTTACAAAACCCTTAGCGCAAAGTCGCAGCAGCTTCTACAAGGAATAGGATGAACTAGGGTAAATTTTGTCTCTGGTCAAAGTTTGCATGCACAATCAATTTGCATTGAGTTGCATCGCTTTGCTTCAAGTTGCATTAAGTGTGACGGCCCTTAAAATAATATTTATATATGTCTAGGGTTGTGAGAAAAGAAACCCTACACAAATACACTTGGATATGCGAGAAATCAGATCTGGAAATCTGAATTTTGTAATTCTCAATAGATACTATTTCTGTCTAGCAGCTGTCGAGCATCAGCATTAAATCTCGAAAGATATGAATCTGTCGAGATATTTGTCGAGCTTTAATGAACAGCACTTCTTCACTTGTTTCTTGAACAGATTTGCATAACTTCAATACTAAACTTTAACTCTTGTTCCTTGAAGTACTAAACCCATCCTAGATCCACCCAATTACAAGTAAAGTGTGTTTTGTCAAAGGATTAGCCAATTTACATAACATATGTCTTTAACAATATCCACATATGTCCTAACACAGATCCTTCTCTATCATTAAGAGAAAGATTACTCCAAGTTTTGGTTAAGTCCTCCATTTAAGCAAACTGTATCCTAATAACCCTAGAAAGAGAACCCATTAGCTCAAGAGACAAACTTGTTGACTTTAGAGGACAAACCACCTTCAAAAGAGAAGAGACAAGTCTATTCTACAGCCTAAGAGAAGATGGGAAGAACCTATCTTTCTTAGTGACAAAGAAACCTTTTGTTTAGCCTATGATTACAAAGTATTTACACTAAGTATGTATATAACATATTTCTAAAATAGTAGTATGTATATAACATTGATTAAAATTAAAGGATTCTTAAATCCTAACCTTGAAATCCTTATTTATTGTTTCATCTAAAAAGGAAAAAATAATGTTAGTATCTCTAATTTTGTAAAAACATTAAAAAATAAATAAATAAGGTTTTTATTAAAAAAATTCACTTATATATTTCTAGGATGTCTCCTATATATTATTTAGTTCAATAAGCTATTATGACATAAGAGTAATTAGGGGAAACAATAGTGTATTAATAATTTATAAACTCTTCTATTTTTATGAAATACATTAAATACACTTTGTGATAGGTCAAAAATGTATTGACCCCTTTGGCAAATTAATTAATTAATTACCCAAGTGAATTAATTAAGTCAATTTAACATGCAATAGCATGGTAGCACAAACAAATCACCAACTAAGTTAAATGTAGTGGAAAATAAATTTGATACAGGTGATTTGTGTACGAATGGGGAAAACCATTGGAGCAAAACCCCACTAGGTGAATTTAAGGTCACCATTCCCAAAAATCCATTATTATCAAAACAAGCAGTTACAAGTAAAGGAATTACATACCTAATACCAACCTACAGTTGAATCCTTACCTAAATACCCAATTGGACTTGTATTGCAGAGGCAATCTCTCCATTCAATGCACGAATCCCAGTACGTTACTAACCAATGATGCACCGATCCTAATACATGACTAACACACCAACTTGGGGAAGATGTTGGTTGCAAAGTTCTTCAATTCATCTACAATGAAGATTAGGAAGCTCCTTGGTCATAAAACCCTTGGTGTAAAGACGCAGTAGCTTCTACAGAGAGAAAGATGAACTAGGGAAATTTCTATCTACGGTCACACAATGCATGTAACAACAAGTGCAGCCCCTTGTGACAACCCTTAAAATAATCCTTATATATGTCTAGGGTTATGAGAAAAGAAACCCTACACAAATACTCAAAGATATGCGTGTAATCAGATTTAGAAAACCTGATTTTGTAATTCTCAACAAATACAAATTGAGTCGAGCTTTTGTCGAGCTTTAGCAGTAATTCTTGATAGAAAGGATTCTGTCGAGACTTCTATTGAGTTTTAATAAGCAGCATATTCTTCACTTGTTTCCTGGTCAGATTTGAATGGCTTCAATACTAAACTTGAACACTTGTTTCTTGAAGTATTAAACCCATCATAAATCTACCAAATTACAAGTAAAGTGCGTTTTGTCAAAGGATTAGTCAATTACATAAATATGTCCTTAACAATCCCCCCCTTTGGCAATCCCTGACGAAACCACAACAAACAAACAAATCATATGAGAAGTCTTATATCACTAAACTCATAGTCACTTGTTAAATTACAAAACGAATCTAACCCTAACACAAACTCTTAAAAAACTTTGCAAGAAGAGAGTTCATGGCGTGGTAGACTTTAACAACCTGTTTTTCTGAAACACTTAAACAAAACTTATCAAGGCATCATGTGTGAACAGAAATAAAGATTGCATAGATAAAGAAACATGTGCATAAAGAGAGAAAAGAAACAACACATGGAAAGATAGGTGAAGAAACATACATCATCATCATATATATGTGAAAAGATAAAATACAATGTATGTCAATAAATGGTCACAAGACTGGTGTTCAAGTAGATAAAAGAAAGAAAAGAAAATACATAAAAACCTCACCACATCCCTCAAGATCTATAAATACTCCCCCTAACAAAAATGTCCTATACTAACTCTCCCCCTAAGTACAAGACTACTTTCATCCCAAAACTACTCCCCCTTTTTGTCATGAATGACAAAGGATAAGTCACTGAGGGGTCATCATCTCATCATCACTAAAAGAGCTAGCATCCTCATCCTCATCATCACTAGCATCATTATCCTCATCAGTTGAAGCCTCTAGAAAAGGAGATGGAGAGGGAGCGAAACCACCAAGACGAGCTTGTTTTCGTGCTATACGACCGACACGAGTGTTCACTTGACACATCTCATCAGTGAGAAAGTCAAGGTGAGCATCCATGTGCTAAAGTTGCGCCATGATAGCCTCCCAGGTCACACTAGCTGCCAAAGTGGAAGGAGCAAAGGTGGAAGAAGCCGAAGAAGGAGCTATAGGATCTGCATGATTGGTCATCTTCGTCCGTGACCGCTTCGGTCAAAGCTGGGCCTCGCTCCATTGAACGGAACCGGTGCTGATGGCACCCATAATGGTGAAGTAAGGAGAGTTAGGAATAGGAATGAAGAAGTGGCAAAGAATTTGCGTGATAGCTGAAGGAAAGATAAGCTTATCACGGGTCGTCATATCCTGATAGACATCGAGGATAGAAGTGATGAAATGAGAAGGGAAATCAATAGAGAGGTCCTCAAGAAGGGACAAGAGAAAGCAAGCACGAGGCTCAGTGATAGAGTTATAGTGAGACAATGGAGTAAGAGTTAATGTCATCGCCATGTTAAGGAATCTCGGGCCTTTGGCAAAAGCCTGAGCATGGGATGTTTTACTTCCCACCCTATGTGGAAGGTTTCTTACAAAAGTGAGATAGAAGCTCGTCTCTAGGCACAATCCAAAGACGCTTACAACTGGGGTAGTCAGGATGCGCTATTTTCGGAACGTGTAGTACCTCGAATATAAGATCCGGGGTAACTACGATATGTGTACCTTGAAATGTCGTGGCAAACCAAAGTACAAAGGTATCGATGCCGTGTATGTTGGAGTAAAAATCTTGTATAAACACAACTAGACACCTCAAAGGACTCTTAAGAAGAGATTCCCAACCACGAGTCCAATTGATAGTAGGGAAAGGGGTGTTGGAAAAGTCTGATAGAATAACATGACGCTTTGGATGGACGCCACATTTCTAGAAGTTCTCTGAGAGGTCCTTTTGGCTCATCATGTAACTGAACGTGAAGAGGAGGGATGAGATCAGAAGAAGAAGAACCGGAATAATGAAGAGGATTCCGGCCCAGAGTGGGTTTACGCACATTGGGTGCCGTAGTGTAGTTTATTTGAGAGAGAGAGAGAGAGAAAGTGAGAGAGAGAGAGAGAGACAAAGAAAAGAGCAAATCACAAGCAGAAACATAAAATGGAGGAAAAGAAATAACGTATACATGAAAAATGCATGAACATATGACGTGCAAAATTTAAGAGCATCATGGGTAAAAACCCAATCCAAACCTACCAGCACACAATTCACAATAATCAAACACACATCTAAAATGCATGAAACATTGTTAAAATGCAATGAGAATTCAATGCATGAGCATATAGCATCAAAACAACAACGCCCAACCCATAAATTTCACAAAAATCTCAAAAACCCAAAATTTTTCAAAAACCCCAAAACCTAGGTCTAAATTACATGAATGCATGAAAGATGAGAGTTTTAGAACACTTTCCAGAGGATTAAGGCTTGATCAAGCCCGAAATAGAAGTGGGTGAGGAGATTTGAATGAGAAAAGGAGGTTTGGGGTGAGGGAGAAAGATTTGCTGTTGAGAGAGAGAAGTGAAAAATGAAATCTAATTCACGCTCAACCTTTAAATAGAAATCGCAACTCGATGGATCGAAGTATCTATCGAGTTCTTTTGAGTATTAAATCTCGACAGAACTGAATCTGTCGAGGTACTGTCGAGGATTTGTCGATGGCAAAATCACTTCGATGGATCAAGGATCTGTCGAAGTTTCTGTCGAGGTTGAAGAAAGAAAGCTTTACATGTGTTTCACGTGGAAGATGTGAGACGTAAAGATTGGGCGGTGGTGGTCAAAACAAAACCTAAGGACATGTTTGATGTTGGTATTAATGCTTCACATGATGATGATGATGATAATGATGAAGTGGGTACCTATCTTGAGAATGTCCTTTATAATATAACTACTGATGATGCATGTGATGATGCAAATGACAGCCATGTTTGGGCTTGAGTTAATGAAGAAGGAACCATTTATGATACATCATTGATTAGTGAGGATGAATTGATTGAACAAGATTTCATCGATGATGAAGAGCTTAGCGATGATGTTTATGAGTCTAATGATGATGAGTCCAATGATGATGAATCTAGTGATGATGAGTGTAGTTAATACTTTTGTTATCACTCATTATATTTTGCCTTAATGATTAGAGTTTCAAAACACCTCTCTGGTTAGTTTTTTCTCCTTAAAATTATATCTCGATGTTTGTGTGTTTTTTCTTAAAGAATTCATTATGTTCTAATACAATTATTTGAGATTTGGCTTAAGATTGGACTAATTGTTTGTATTGTTGGTGCATGTCAACTATTACATGATTGGCTTCCATGGTTTACTTCTCCCTTGGTTGCGTCCATGGCTTGCTTCTCTCCCTCTTTATTTCCAAATATTTACCTCAATTATTGAAAACCCATTTGAGTTTTCTTTCATTTTATTCGGTATTTGCAAAGTTTTTTAGAACCCCATTTGAAATTTTGTACTCTTTTTTGTTGTTGTTGTCTTTCTTAGTGTCATTGTGTGTGTAGGAACAAGTTGAAGAGACTTATATAATGGTGAAACCTGGTGCTATGCAATGTGGACTTGTAAGCTTTACTTTAATTTGCTTGCAATTCTTAACAAACCTATGTCAAATTTGGTTGCTGAGAAAGCATAGGGGAAAAGTCTAAGACTTTACATTATTTGTGACCTTAGAAGACAAAAACCTCTAATAGATTGAGGCATTGAGCCCAACTGCTTGTCTTGGTTGAGGGAAATTAATAGTTTCCTAGGAATTTTTTTGGCTTTCTTTGTTGCCATTTAGGGGTTAAGCAATTATATTGTATAAAAGAGCTTCGTTTTCTTTTATTTGTTTTTTCTTGGCATGAATTTGTATATTTGGGTTAATTGTTATAGGTTGGAGAGATTATTTCAAGGTTTGAGAATAATGGATTTAAATTGACTAGCTTGAAGCTCTTCGAGTGCCCAAAAGAATTAGTAGAGGTTTGTGACGTTTGTCACTGTATCTACTTTATTCAAATGTATTATTTACATTTTATGGTTATGAATTTACTATGGAAGATTTGCTCTGATTGTCATAAATAACTATTCTCACATTATTGAGTAATCTTGGTTTGTATGCACTTACTGAATGATCAAGATGAAAAGTCCTAAATCTCTAAGAGTTTCTTGTCATTCTATTCGATCCATTTATATGCACTTATTGAGTAATCTTGGTTTGTATGTAGGACGTTCATCCGGTCCAACAATCTCCACCTCTCCAAAAATCATCAGCTGCATCCCATCAACCAAGCTGCTTATAAGTTTTATATTGGTGTTTGATGACTTTTTGTGTACAAAGAACTACATTTGAACAACCGCATTTTTTGGAAGTGTTGAAGGATATTTTTAAACACTTTGGAACATTGATTGTGGAATTAGCTTGGAACTTTGACGATGGTTATAGACAATGTTATGTATTTGATAACATATTTCTATGTTAATATAATGTTAGTTTGGAGACATTTGTGGTGTTGTTAATTAGTTACATTTGTGGTATTGTTTCAGTAGAACTAAAATTATTACAGGTTGTTTGTAATAGGACTGTGGTTTTAAAACTGAGGGGAAAAAAAATTTAACCTATAGCGGCGGGCAAAACGCGCTGCTAAAGGTCTAAAATTATGTTATAATTGAAGCCCTATAGATGCGTTTATAGCCCACCGCTAAGGCTTCACACATATAGCGATGGGTGTCACCGCCGCTAAAAGGTGCATATGGGCTGTTGTACATAAAGCCTTATAGCGGTGCTTACTGCTTGCCGCTAAAGGTTGTCACCTATAGCGGTGCGCATATCCCGCTGCTAAAAGGTCAATTGACCCGAATTGTAATCTTAAATGGCAGCGGTTTTTTGCTCTCCATAATAGACCAAAATCGCTACTAGATGGTAGATCTATTGCGGCGCTTTTTGTTACTGCCGCAATAGATCTATAGCGGCTCCGCAATAGTGGCAGGAAGAACTGCCACAATAGCACCTGCCACTAAAGGTCAAATGTACCTTTAGCGACCCTTTTTTGGGCTTTGGCGGCGGTTTTGGCCAGTCGCAATAGTCCGTTTTTCTTGTAATGCGTAATTATATGACCAAAATCATCTATTATTATTAATCCTACACCATATAAGCCCCATGTATACATATATATATATATATATATATATATATATATTCAATAGCTTTAATAGCCCAATTGACTTATACCAATTTGGAGGTGGATTTTTCCATCTAACGTCAAATGGACCAAACCCACTCCATTTTTTTTTTTTTTTTTTTTTTTATAATAAGAATAGTGTAATTCTATCAATAAGAAGATAAAAACATTACATCTTGAGCCTACATGGACTCAATTATAATAGGAATTTTCTCTATCCAAGTTACAAATCAACACAATTCCTAGCATATTGAGCTAAAATGTGTGCAGGACAATTTCCTTGCCGTTGAACATAAGATACTTGTACTCCTTGAATTCCTTGAGCTTATGTTCAATTCCCTCAACAATATTACGAATAGCTACTAGTGGTTCACATGATCCATTCACAGCCTTAACCATAATCAGTGAATCGCATTCAAAGATCACCTCTCAAACGTTGACATCCCATGCAAAAGACACACCATCCTCAAAGGCTTTGGCTTCAATCTCTAAAGAACCTAGTGGGTAAGGTATAGACTTACTCAATGCTGCCTCCACTCTACTAGCATTATCCCAAATAACTACCCTAACGCTAGCAAATTAAAAAGCCGCAAAGGTTGCCCCATCGACATTTAGCTTAAACCATGGAGGTTTTAGTGGTAACCACTGAGTTTCTTCTTTGTCCACAACCAATTTCAGCTTGAAATCTATCGTCTGAAACTCATCCAAGAGAAAGCTAGCTTTCTGCACTATGGCCGAGCCTTGCTATCTTCCCTTACCTAGTTGAGCCTTGTTTCTATTAAACCATAAACACCAAGCCACCATGACCATAAACTCCAGCATCTCATTTCCCAACCCAACCTCAAACATTAGGTGCTAGAACAAGTCAGCAAATTTTGGGAAAAACAATATGTGGACATCAAAAGGAATACCAATGAGGTTCCAAACCTCATGGTTTTTTTCACAATCCCAGAATAGTTGACCCCCGCACTCGGCTTCCATCCCACATGCTTCACACATTGGATAGTCCAAAACCCATCTATGATATAAATTATCCTTTGTTGGTAGAATGTTTTTACTCGCTCGCCATGCAAAGGATTTCACTTTGTTTGGAATGTTTAATTTCCAAATCTTCCTCCAAAAAAGCCTACCTTATAGGCACTTCGCACTATGAATAAGCCTTTCGGGTTGTATGCCCATACTAAATGGTCTTCAGGCAACCTAGAGCTCAGCTGGATACTTAAGATTGCCAACGCATCCTCTAGAGAGAAAAAATGTTGTATCATGTCAGTCCTCCATGCTCTAGTGTGTGGGTCAATTAGTAGGGATACCCTATTAAGTAAATGTTGGCAACACTCCAACTATTAAACATATTGCTCATATAAACATATTACTTTAGTTATCTATGCAACATAAATTGCCAAATAGGTTTTCTTTGTTTTTTGTTTTTTGTTTTTTTTTTTAAAGAAAAATTTCCAGGTAAGTATTTATTTATATAGGGGGAAAATATCAATATATTTTTTCGTATCAGTCTAAATAGATATTGATGGTGAAATAAATCGTTAGTTGAGTCTTCATCTTTGTGGATGGACAATGAAGTGTAGCCATCCAGAAGCAAAACCTGTAATAAGATAAGAAACAAAGAAAGAGTTGGCACCGGTGTAGTGCTATCCAAAAACCCTCCAATAGTCAAGTTAGATGAAACTCAATTAAATTGTCTATCAGTGGAAACTCAATTTTAGGGCTTTTGGAGTGAAGAATTGTGTACCTCTTTGGTTCTGTTCTCTTCTAGTTTTATAGCCATCTTTCCTTTAATGAGTAATGGATCTCTGCATTCATTCTCTTGAGTAACAGATGGTACATTTAAGAGCGGGAGCCTTGATTGTGTAATGGCTATTCTCTCATTGCTCTATCCGTTACTCCTACCTTGAATGCTGACCAAAAATGTTTTTATGCATTTTAGGGTTCATCCATTATGATAGAAGAAACAAATGGAAATGGATCTCATCAGTTGCCCCCTCATTTATATCTTCATCTATATGGAAAGATAGGAATGTGGAACATTTTCATCTCTTTGTTTTCCGTGTACTCTGCATTTAATGCGAGATGACATTTCATCTGCCTTTGTGACACTTGTAGGGCTGTGATCACTTTGTCATGCCAAAAATGTATTGTATTTCCCGCGCATAATCTATCTCACTTGCCAAGGTATGTCAAAAACTACTACAAAACTACTATCTTTATACAAAAGATATGGATTGATATTGACTCAAGCATCAGAGGCTCTCCCAACGGGCATAACCTAGTGGTCTCTTTGATCAACTTTCTTTATCTTGCAAATCCTATAAGATCGTCAAAAGCTCTGGATTATATGGTGACCAAATTGATGATTTTTGGCATCATCAGATATTAATATAACTATAAGGTTTTTTTTTTTTTTTTTTTTTTTTTTTTTTTTTTGTATTTTATAATTTGATGGTTGGGTTGAAGAGAGTTAAACATTGGATGTATTTGTTAGAAACAATAGAAGACGCTAAAAACAAAATTACTCAAAGAATTGAAGAAGAGATAAATCTGTGCATTGCCCGGATTAACGCCTAGTTTTATTTAAAATAGGGGTAAATTGAAAATTACACTCCTAAAGTTTGGGGGTGTTTGAATTTTACACCTTGAAGTTTCCAAATTTGAATTTTACCCGTTTGGGGGTGTTTGGATTTTACACCCTAATGTTTCATAATTTGGATTTTAGCCCCTAAATTTTAGGGGTGTTTGGATTTTACTCTCTAAAGTTTGAGAGTGTTTAGATTTTACACCCTAAAGTTTCAAAATTTGGGGTGTAAAATCCAAACACTTCCAAACTTTAGGGGGTAAAATCCAAATTCTAAAATGTTAGGGTATAAAATTCAAACACCCCCAAACTTTAGGGGTGTAATTTGCAATTTATCCTAAAAATGGAAGAAGGAAGAGCAATTTTTGGAAATTCAAGGGTGGCCCTCCTCCCCCAGCTCCACTTTAAATCCTTTAGCCTCACTGTAACTATTGAATTATTAAAAAAAAAAAAAAAAAATGAAAGGGAGTAATATGAACTCTGATTTTCATAGGTTCAGATACTTGATTGACGTTTAATTCAAATCAACATGTATTGTCCATATTTTGATAGAAGTTTAGAAGAATCCATTTCAAAAGAAAGGTCGGATTGTTTACGTGTAGGATAATACTAGCGTATCACATAGGTTCTTTTGGCTTGAGGCAATGACGTAGCTGGTGAGGTTTTAAAGGAGCTATATGCTGGTTGAAAACTATTTCAAGACAAGTGATGTAATCATGCAAAGGAAGTATTAATGAGATCTTGGGTTCGAAATCTCTTGTCAGCACCTTTGAGCTATTTCCAATAGATTCTTCCATGTAATAACCCGATGTGTGTGAAACAGATGACTGCATATACCCAAAGAAATTGTAAGATATCGAAGATTTTTGGATACCCTTGTTTATATATATATATATATATATATATATAATTGATGTATCAATTTTTTTATTTTAGAAGAAAATACTTTCAGACTTTTATTCAAGGGGCTTTAAATCAACCAAAATAACAGCATCTAAATCTGGTAGAACAGACTCCATCCAGACTTGTAAATGGAAGGAAAGTCTTGCTCTCTGAGCTAAGGCATGTGCGACTGCATTGCCTTGCCTATTGACATAAAAGAAAGAATAACTTTGTAACAAGCTAGCACAAGACAAAGTGTCTTTTATAATATGACCAACAACGGATTTTTCCATACTAGTACCACATAAGGACTTAACTACAATCTCTAAATCACCCTCAAAACAAGATTGCTGGAAACCTGTTTCAGAAACAAAGACTATTGCTCTTCTTGCTACTAGTAGCTCCAAAGTCACAACTGAAGGTGGTTTCTTGATTTTTTCGGACAAAGCGGCCATAACTTGGCCTTCAGAATTTCAGATGACTACACTGAGGCCGACTTCATCTGATTCATCGAACATTGCTTCGTCATATTTGGTCTTGAAGCAATCCTGAGGTGGAGGACACCAATGCTTATGAGAAGGATGTCTACTACCCGTGGAGTGATTTGCTTGAGTTCCCTGAGTCTTGAAGCTTCGAAGATAGTCTCTTGCGAAACCTACAATTCTGTCTAGCTGCAAAGAAGGTTCTTGGAGGCGAGATTTATTTCTATGGTGCCAGATAAACCACGTTGTGATGCTGAACAACGGGACTTTGTGGGGTTTTTCCTAGATCAGTTACACTAAATCAGAGAAAGAACCCAAGGAAGCTTTGTTTTGTCTACCCAGCCAAAATCAGTTGCCCAAATCGTTTGCACCTTCTCACAGCCCCACAAAGCGTGGAGAAGAGATTCATTATCCCTTGAGCAGAGATGGCAGATGGGATCGATAGGAATGGCTCTTTTCATCAAATTTTCTTTTGAGGGCAGAGAATTTGTACATGTTTCCATAAGAAATGCTTGATTTTACCCAGTACATTCAGTTTCTAAATGTTCTTCCAAAAGGATTTCTGTGCAGCAGAAACTGTTGGTTTGACAGTATCAAGGGCAGCAATTTCCATGAGACTTTTGTACCTTGATTTCACGGAGTAAGTACCAGATTTTTCTTTAGGCCAGATGAGGATGTTAGCTTGAGGAATGTTACATAGAGGCGGGGATTTTATAAGTGTAGCTTCAGGAGGATAGAAGCAAAGATCAATGAGGTGAGTATTCCACCAACCTGTTTGGGCATCAATGAGTGTATCCACTGTGGAGTCAAGTGCTAAAAATTTTTGAGGGGAAACCACTTTACCTTTTGGTGAATTCAGTAACCAAGAGTCATGAAAAATCCTTATAGACTTACCATCTCCAACCCTCCACCGAGCTTCCTTCTCAATAAGTTTTATAGCAAACAAAATACTTTTCCAAGCAAAGGAACTTGGTGATGACTTTGCTTCAAAGATCGAACTGTGGGGGAAATATTTAGCTTTGAAAATTTTGTAAAATAGGGAATCTGTATCACGGATTAATCTCCACACTTGTTTGGCTAACATTGCTTCATTGAACTTACATAAGTCTTTAAAGCCTAAACCCCCTTCCGGCTTTGGTTGACACAAAACTTCCCACTTCTTCCAATGAATCTTTCTTCTATCACCCCTTTGACCCCACCAAAATTTCCGGATGAGCATCTCAATGTCTCGACATAGGCCTATAGGCAATTTGAAGCAACTCATAGCAAAAGTAGGGATGGCTTGTACCATCGCCTTCAAAAGAACTTCCTTCTCAGCCTGAGACAATAATTTTTCCTTCCAACCTTGCAATTTACTCCAAACCCTATCCTTTATATAATTTAGACTTGTTTATTTATAATGTTAAGTGACACCAATTATATTTATTGTTATGTCAAATTTGTAAAAATATTTTAAATTAAAATTGATTTAGTATTTTCTTTTTTCAGTTTTCCTATTTGGCCTAGTCCAGGATAGTTAGGATTTTTGGAATTGGGACATGCCGATACCGTATTTTGTCCCGCCCCGATTAGCGTCAAAACAAAGACCAAAAAAATTAATATATTAAAAAAGTTGAAAAATCATGAATTTCAAAGTCAAAAATGGTAAAAATAAGTACAACATGTTTGAACGGTGAATTAAAAAGTCACAACATTTGAAAAATCCATTTTACAGCAATTAAGACCAAAACCCTAACTAGGTATGGTCAAAAAGTTGGCTTTTTAATCCGACCATTGGATCATGTTGAACTTTGAACCATCTTGTAGGACATATTTTTTCTTTCGAAACAATAGTTTACGGACCAATATCGGAGCTAAAATGGATGAAATATCAAAACAAATATTGAAACCTTAATAAATTCTTCATTGTATTTTTCAAGAAAACTAGTAGTTTTTTACTCGACTTTGTGCAATAAACTGTACCGATTGGTAAAGAAATGGAATGAGCGGGCTAGACCATCTTGAATAACAAGGTCTTAGCTAATTTTCACCAAAATTTCTTGATGATATCTGCTTTGGATTGGAAGATATGAATTTTTCAAGAAAAGATGTCCAGAATTTTTCAACTTTACGTCACCTTCTTTCCGAGAGCGATATCTCGACAACTGTAGCTCCAAATCAAACGAGTCCAAGACCGTTGGAAACTAGACATCTAGAGCTTTCCATGCATATAAAACTAGAAGAAAATGGAGCTCGAAAATTCCTTCTAACTGCCACATGCAGATCGGGCTAGAAATTAGAAAAAGACAAAAAAGGCTGATGACATGGCAAATAGAGTAGGCTAGTATTGGTGTATCAAGATACACCAATGCTAGCTGCCACTTTGAATATGGGGATAGCACTATTGTATCTTGATGCACTAATGCTAGCCTCCAATCTCCCATTTTCAACCTTTCCCATCTCTCTCTCTCTCTCTCTCTCTCTCTCTCTAGGAAATCCTACACAAAAAAGCCTCATCCTTTTTCTTTGTTGTAATCTTTGTGGGTAAGACTTTTGGGATGGGTTAGCTTCTTAATAACTAAACCCATCCCTCCCCATTTACTATATTGTAATCATCCTTTCATATATATAAAAGTCTTTTCTTTACTTATTGTTCATAGTTGCTTTATCTTTACGATTTTCTTATTCATATTGTGCTTATATCTAAATCTTTATTTCAATATTCATATTATTGTTGTTGGTTATTATTATTGTGTTGGTTATCTTAGATGGGTATTGAATCATCTCCTAAGCTATGTATTGGAAGTACCCTTAGGGGGAAGAAATCTCATCCCACTTAGGCATCTAGGGATTTTATTATTGCTTTTTAGTTTCTTGTCATCCCATTACTTTCAAGCAATCCCCATTTCCTTTTAATTTCTTGCAGATTCCCACTCCCCCTTTATTTTATTGCAATAATATATACACACACACACACACACACACACATATATATATATATGTATGTATGTATGTATATTATATTTTGACACCTAAAAAAAAGATTTTCTACTATCTCTCTTAAATTTTTTTTAAACCTCCATTAAAGCACAATATGAGTATGTCTCATAAGAGTGGTGATGGCTTAGAACTCCCACTTCTTTATGTTGAAGGATCCATAAGGCTTGAAAGAGATTAAAATCTATTTAAGGGAGAAAAAAAAAACATTCTTAATCAACTTTACAATATTCCAAGTCTTTACTTTTATGTCATTTAAATTTCAAGTCTTTACATTCTTGTCATTTAAAAGTTCAAGCTCCTTACTTTTCAAGCTATTTATTTTTCCACACTTTATTTTATTGTTATCCCTTTACTTTTCTTGTTAATAATGTGCCATAAAGTAAAAATGTTTGCATTCTCAAAAAAAAAAAAAAAAAAAAAAGTTTCCCCTACACCCTATTCTAAGAAAAAATTTTGATTTTATCCTCTTCATCTCTTTCTCTAAAGATAAGGTTTTCAAAAAAGAATCTTTTTCAAAATGTCTTTTGTTTTCAAAATAAAAATCATTTTCTTATGTGTTCTTTAAAAAAAAAAAGTTTCATTTTCCAAAGTGTTTTTAAAATGTTTCTTTTCAAAAATGTTTTCAAAGGCATTTCTCAAATATGTCAAAATTGTTTTTTTTTTTTAAGAGGTACATTTTTTCAAAAAGAGGTTTTCAAAAAAAAAAAAAGAAAAAAAAAAGAAAAAAGAAAATCGTTTTCATGAAACACTTTTACCATGTGAAAAATGTTTTCTAAGAAAAAGGTGATTTTCTAAAATAATAAAGTTACATTGTAACATTTATTTTCAAGGTTTCTTTTAGAATAGTGGTAGTTTGTGGATTTGTGTTCAAGGCTCATTCTCTTAAGTCTTTGAACACCCTATAAGCTTACATTTGTCCCTAACATTCTCAGCACTAACAAGTTTCTTTTTGTCATCATTTTGCATGAACAAAAATGAGAAAATGGTAGATGACAACAAGGTGCTATTCCTCCAACCGTCTCTTTTCATTACATTGTGTTTGTTTTTATATAATTTTGGGATAATTACACATTATCCACCTGTGGTTTGCCTCTAATTTGACTTGCCTACCAATGGTTTCAATTTTGAAACTTTACCCACCTGTGATTTCCTCCGTTACTGATCCGTAACCCACCTCTCCTTCAGCCGTTACTCTAACACATAATATGTCAAAAAGAAAAGCCCAAATAGATCAAAATACTCCTCACATGAAGAACATACACAAACATGAAGAACATACACCTAGAAAACTAATACAAATCAAATCAAGCAATACCATCAAAGTATAAACCACAGATCTATCAAAATAAGACCAAAGTTTTCTCAGGGTGCCGTTGACACTGACCGCAACATAAAAAATGGAACAAACAAAAACAATTATTCTCACTTGTAACATCATTTTGCTTTCAAAGCAATAATCTCAAAAAACCCACCAATTTTGATACTTTTTAAAACACCAAAACAAAAACGTTTTCATTTTTATTTCAAAAAACCAAAACTTTCCCATAAAAGCTATACACTTGTTTGGGATCCTAGAAAAACAAAATGGAGAAAATGGTGCAAGGATGGTTCTCTGGGATTAGCAGAAGCAGTAATAGTGAAGAGTAGCAGCAAAACCCTTCATTGTCTCTGTTAGCAGATTGGAATTCTTACGTGGCTACTCAATCTCTGGAGGAGAGCTCTAGTTTGGGTTTGGGTTTGGGTTTCGATCTCGAATTTGCAGTCAGGTCCGCAAACGACATCGTTTCGGGAACTTTCAGTGTGTAAGCTATCCCTCTCAATTCTCAATCATTGGTTTTTTTGCTTTCTGAATTCTGGGTTTTGGGTATTTTGTAAATGTGTTTATTTTTTTATATTAGGGTTTGGGGAATAGTGTGCAAGTATGAATGGATTAGACTATAAGGAATAGTGTGTATGTATATGTGGGATCTAGATGTGGCTGTTTGGTTTTAGGATTTTGGTTGTGTAAGTATGAATGAATCATTACAAGTGCATGCTCGGTCAGTGTCAACAGCACCCTGAGAAAACTCTGGTTGTATTTTGATAGATCTGTGGTTTATATTGCTTGATTTGATTTGTATTAGTTTTCTGGGTGTATGTTCTTCACGTTTGTGTATGTTCTTCATGTGAGGAGTGTTTTGATCTATTTGGACTTTTTTTTTTGACATATTATGTGTTAGAGTAACAACTGAAGGAGATGTGGGTTACAGATCAGTAACAGAGGAAATCACAGGTGGGTAAAGTGTCAAAATTGAAACTATGGGTAGACAAGTCAAATTAGAGGCAAACCACAGGTGGATAAAATGTGATTATCCCTATAGTTTTTAGTATTCACATGCTAGCTATATAATAAATAAATACTCACATGCTATTGTATACCTGTATGCTCCCTTTCACATGTTACCTATGTATATATCTTACATGTTTTGGTTGTATGTATCTTGTTGGAGTTATTATTCACATGATAGTTATACGTAAATATTTACTCACAAGTATATATGTATACTGTTTGCAAATATCTTTTTTTTTTTTTTTTTTTTTTTTTTTATAAAAAAAAAATCAAAATGTCAAGTATTCTATTTGTTCATAAAAAGTCAATTTTTGGAATAAATTAAAATGAGGTACTATATTTGGATAGGCATTGTGGGCTGCCTAACACCTTCCCCACGCGTAACCAAACTTCCGAGTCCAAGATCATTGGTTCAAAAACTTTTGGTTTATCTTAATTAATGAACCTTTAAAATGGTTTAGTTAATTAGGTAACTTAAAATAACTTAGACATCTAGGTGACCAATCACAATAAATACAAAACCAATGGTTGATGGCGACTCTTAAAATAAAATAAGAAAAAAGGACTCACACACACACACCCCACCTTAGATACACAAGCACACAAGAGTCACGTCACCAAGGACCCAATGTGCAACAAGCCCCCCCTCCCCCCCTGGGCTGGGCCAGAAAAAAAAAAAAAAAAAAAAAAACCGAGCATCCATAGCTTGGCGACTCCACTGGGGATGATTAAAGAGTTTAGGCTTAGGAATTTTAATTTAATTCCAACGTCATCTTTTTGTGAAAAAATTTTATACTTGGCTTTTGAATCTACTATTTTTGTATATACATATAGTAGCTTTTTTTTTTTTTCATGTACATACCATGCTCACATGTTTGATGTTTGTTATAATCTTTCCATATTGTGTGAAAACCATAGGATAGAGACTTAATTTCCGCAGCACTTTGTATATATATTTGTTGTGTCAAAAAGCTTTCCCCTTTATCTTTCAAAATTGCATGACATGTCCCTTTGCATATGGGTCAAACTCAGGCCCGAGGAGACACTGGATAAGCTAACCTCTAACCTTAGCTGGTTTTGGAAATCAAAGTAGGTAGCCTCATGTAGCTATCTATGTAGCCTTGAGGTAATTTGAAACTATTGCCCCTTGATCCGCTCTATCTCCACAACCTCTATGAGGGGCAGAATACAATGATCAAGGTGCCCATTCTCTAGGATTCTAGGTCCTACCCTTAACCAACCTTGCATATAGTGAACCTAGTTAGCTTAACCCGTGAGGATTCTGCCAAGTGAGCATCCAAGCCTAAGATAAAATCACCTTGTAGGATTGTTTTTCAAATGAGTCAAGGGGAAAGTGTGTTTGTTTCCTTTTTTGCAGGTGCATTCATTTTTAACAGATTTTCTCTTAAATTTATTTACTTGTTTCATACCATCAACCCTTAAGAGAATGAACCAAAGTTCATTCACATGATAGGATCCCCACCCATACCCTAAGTGTTTACAACCCTACAAGGTCTTCATGCATTCATCCTTAATCATTTTTGGAAAAAGATAATAAAAAGTGACAAAGAACTTTGTTTTTATACAAAGAGTTTGTCTTTAGCCCATGTTTTCAAAAACCCCAAAAGGGAATAAGTTTTACAAAATCCATGTGTCATACCCCTAAAAAAATAGTAAAAAAAATAATAACAAACTTTTTTCCCAAAAAAAAAAAAGTACATACACCCATACATACACTCATATATCTATATACATACATGTATATTGATATACAGATGTATAAACGCGCATATGTACACTTGTTTTCATAAAAGCAAAACTCAGTTTTACCAAGAAAAAAAAAAAACCTTTTTTTTTTCAAAAATGTATATACACCCATATATACGTTCATAAATCCATATACATACATGTATATTGATATATGGATGTATATACGCGTGTATGTACACGTGTTTTCATAAAAACAAAAATGGATTTCTACCCAAAAAAAAAAAAAAAAACTTTTCCCAAAAGTGCATGCAACATTTTTTTTAACATCATGTGTTTTTCAAAAAGGTCATGCCCTAGTTTTTCAAAAATGCCTTGCAGTCTTTTTCAAAAGCACACAGTTTTCAAAAGCACATACGTACGTATATACGTATGTACGTATGTGTATAACGTAAACATACCTATGCATATATGTACTCACGTTCATGCATCCATATTTTAGAAAAATGCATTTTCACTCATGTATCACCTCTTTTTCAAAAAGGTATACCCGTTTTCCAAAAATTCTTTTCAAAGAACTGTTGGGATTAGTGCCCTTAAATCCTATTGTATGATGCTATGTATGATATTATGTGTGACATTATGTATGATATGATGTATGACTTAATATTGAAATTAATAAAGTTGTTTTATTATTATCTAATATAATAGTAACATGAATATTCGGACATTATCATATAGTCCATGAGATGCATAGTATATGATTTATGTGATTTAGTCACAGAAGATATAAGTCACAAGTTTTTTGTAAACTCAGAATTTAGTTCGTAGTCGGTGATGAAATTTGGCATTTCATCTGCGAAGACTGTAACATATCAACTAAGATGATTTGTCTTGATCATGGAAGTGGAGACTTCTAGTTGATATGTTGATATGTTTTAAAAGTTAAGATATATTGAACTGGACCGCTGTGAGATTTATTATTCTCCTAATGACTATCATTTGAATAATAAATCTCACGACTTATATTTGCATGAACTTTTAATCCTAAGAGAATAATGGACCTGATCATGAAGTGTAGGTTGCTTTGATATATTAGGAGTGAGATCTAAAGTAACGGTCAAAACCTCAGTATGTTGGGCAACCACATTTTGTGTTGATGGAACATATACTCTCAAGATGGAATTCGTAGTCTCTTAACGGAGATATAAAATATTCTCTTGAGATAAGTTTAATGGGTTTGTTATTCAGAATGTTAGGCTTAACTACTTTAGTAAATAGTTACTAAAGTATATATATTTATGAAATTGGATTTCATAAATATATGATGAATAACTTAAAGGATTAAATTAGATTCTCAAGGATTAAGATGTAGTAATTTACAAAGTAACAGTCTACTTTCATAACTTTATATTACTACGAATATTTTATGAAGGGGTTGCATGTACAATAAAATATTTGGGATATAATTTATTAATAAGGCCTAAAGTGCAATTATATTTATATAATGGTATTAAATATAATTAATGGTAACTTTGGACTTGTCAAGAGTTGACAGAAAAACCCAAGGCCCATTGTAGCTAGTGTCTTATTTGTTCCCTTTTGGTCCCACTCCAAGCCACATATTAGAGCCCAATTGGAAAGGCCCAAAAAGTTAGCCCAATTAGATAGTCAGTTATTATGAGAGAAACATACAGAATTTGATATACACAACAAGCTTATAAAATGCATGTATGTGAGTGTTGGACACTCTCTCATTCTCTTTAAGAAATAACTGATTGAGAGACCACACATCTTGGGCGTTAGTGAAATTGGAGTGAAGATTGAAAGTGTTCTTGAGAACTTCTCATCTTTGATTTTGAAATTCACTGCACCAAGGTACACTCTCTTGTTCTATATTCTGAAATTTACATAATGCATGTTATCAATTCTGAATGAAGTAGATTCGTTAATTTTCCGCTACGTAGTTGCATATTTCCAACAAGAACACCCACTGTTTTCAAAAATACATCATTAAAATACATCATTACTCCGTTCGTTCTCCAAGAAAAAAAAAACCTTTTCAAGTAAAAAAAAAAAGAAATCTTTAAAAAATACATTTTTTTTAAAGAAAAAACACTACTTTTCAAAAAAAAAAAAAAAAAACTTGTTCAAATCTTTTGTTTTTTAGTCACCATCATGATTTTCCTTCAAAACTCCAAAAATTTTCAAAGAATATAGGCATGATGGCCAAAAAAACCTTTTTTAAAAAAAAAAAAGAAAAAAAGAAAAGAATAGAAAAAAAATTATTTTCAAAAGAGTGTCGCCCTTTTCAAATTTGTACCTTAAAAAGAAGAAAGAAGAAGTCTTTCCAAATTACCCATTTTCAAAAAAAACCTTCTCAAAAACAAAATAAATAAATAAATAAATAGTATAAAAATTTTCTTTTTAAAAATCCCTCACCCTTTTTTTTTCAAATTTACCTCATAGCTTTTCAAAACAAGAAAAAATCTTTTTCCCAAAAAAAAGAAGTGATATATTTTTCAAAAAAAACCATGCATCATTTTGCATTCCTTTTTTTTTTTTAATCCATGGCATGACCATTTTTTCAACCATCATTTTTTTCAAAAAGCATAAATTCCCTTTAAAAAAAAAGAGCGTCATTTTTTCAGAAAAATCGTTCCTTAAAAAAAAATTTTCAAAAATATCTGGAATTTTCTCAACAAAAATCCTTTTTCAAAAAAAAAAAAAATCTTTTTAAAATCCTTTTCCAAAAAAAAAAAAAAAAATGCATATGTACTGTTTTCTAAAAACTATTTTTCCATTATGCATTCCTAAAAAAACAAGACTTAGGTACAGTACTTAGGTTCTATTCCTTAGATTCCCCTTTTAAAATTCTGCTATGTGAGATTTTTTTCATGGAATGGAAGTGTATTTTTTAAATAATTAGTCACATGGTTAAATCTTACAAAAAGAATCTAAGAAACAACACCTAAAGTACTGTACCTAAGATTTGTCCTTTCTAAAAACAAATCCTTCATCATTTTTCAAAAAACTCATGCATGTCATTTCTTTTCCAAAAAAGTCATGTTTTCAAAAAAATAATAATAATAATTTCAAAAATAATAATAAATTCAAACTTTGGTCCAGTTTTTGCAAAATTTTACTCCCATATTTTGAGAGTTGTTGTATAAAACACAAATTCTTTATCATTCTTGCATTAATACATCATTCCTAGAAACTCACGTAAATAAATAGCCCAATTGTTGGAGCTTTTCCCATTTTAATTGAAAAAAGTTAGGAGCATATTTCTCCTTTTCTTACATGATCTCACACATCTTCCGAAAGATCAGAAGACTTGCTCTGAATTCTAAGTTCACTGCCTGATTCCTTCTCTCAAGAAATGGTAGAGCCTAGTGAAGAGGTCGACCAGCCTCAAGGAGATTTTCGCCCAACCCTACGTTTGCCCAGGATCTTTTGGGGAAGAAGATTCTGTGGGCGACAATGGGGAGGATGCTCCTGAGAAACGAAAGGAAAATATGGTGGCCCGCTTGTCATACTTGAGTCTTAGATGGACTACGTGATAAGCGCACTCAGCTCATACATTGGGGAAGTGAACCTACCACGAAGAGGGGACTGCACTGCTTACCAAGAAGCCCGGTTCTGCGTACCTTTGGGCTAGTTTTATTCGTTTTTATGAAATAAAGGACAACTTTCGATAGGCCTACCAGGACCCTTTTTCTACCTCCCAAATAAGTACAATCCACCCGAGGCCTGCAAATTCCGCTCTAATACCCTAGGTCATGGAATTGAAGATTGCGAAGGATTGAAGGATGAAGTCCAAAGCTTGATAGACCGGGACATAGTGGCATTCAACGATGGGAATAATCCTCAAGATGTCATCATTACACTCATAGGGAAATCGACTTTTTTTTTTTTTTTTTTTTGATACAAGGGAAACCGACTTATGAAATGCCCGAAGTTGCGCTACCCACATCCCTTCGTCCATCCATGCACACCAAAGGAGGCCAAAGAGTTTTGGGCCGCTAATCCATCAGAGGAATTATTCATTTTTTCGAAAAAGTGAAGCCCATCCCCATTCATCTTTGCACACCAGGAGAAGCTAAGGGTTTCTAGACCACTGAGGGACCTGTTCATCTTCCAAGCTAAGTGAATGGTGTTGTTGCAAATGTCCTCATTTTCCTTTGCTTGAATCAAGATCCTTTCTACTTTATCATGCATTTTTATTTCAGTATCAGTTTGTAATTATGGCTTCCCTACTTTGCGCACTTTGTACAAACTATCTTTACATTTCATATTTATAATATTTGAGGTATTTTATTTATATCTTGTACATATTACCTGCCTAACCTCTGTACTTGTTATTTCATTTTTATTGCATACATTTGTCCCAAGGGCAGCCCCGAATTCTCAAAATGACATGTCCTTTGTCCATGGTATATATCTGCGAAGTAGAAGGACGTCAAAGCTCGATCACAACTCTGGAAACTGTTGAGAAGTGGGCCAGTACATACAAAGATTGGCACAACCTTTCACCATTCGTGCCTCAGTCAGAATATTAGCTGGCACCATACACTATTAACTAGTGTATGGGATGGAGGTAAAGGTACCAGTAGATGTCAAGGTGTCCTTCACCCGAATTCAGGACCAGACGGACCTAGAAGAAGTTGAGTGGGTCCACATCCATTTTGAATAGCTAAACATGGTAGAGGAGAGCACACGATTGTCATCAGAAAATAGCTCCGGCCTTCAATGAAAAGGCTCACCCAGGACAATTTGAGAAAAAGGATGCGACATTACCCGACTCAATAGGAATGTTCGCACTAACTTATGTAGGACTATATCCTAGTTGACACCGATGGAGGAGAATTCCAAATGCCCACAAATTCTGGCAATGTAAATTGATACTATGTTTTGTGTAATCTTTAGACAATCAATAGAATATTTCGAATTACGAGATTCACAAAAATTGTTTTTATCACAAAATTCACACGCTTTGGAAAACCATACAAATGAAAAAATAATAATAATAATAAAAATTTCACCCAAAAATCCACAAAAAGTGTATAAAAAAAAAAAAACCAAAAGAAGAAAAGAAAAAAAAGAGAAGAAAAATTGTTGTTCAAAGGTCATGCTCCTTACCCAAACCAAAAGCAAGTACAAAAAAAAAAAAAAAAAAAAAAAAAAAAAAAAAAAAAAAAAGATGATAAAAGATAAAAGATAAAAGATTATCCAAAAAGGTTGCAACCCAAAGAGTGCAATGCAAAAATTCCTCCCAACATCAAAACCCTTTTGAGCCCAAACACATATTCCTTTCTTCCTAACCTAAGTCGTTTCTCTTGATTAGAAATAGACTTGAGATTATCAAGAGATGATTACCACAAAAAGGGGAAAACCACAAGAATTTCCTTCAGATTTCACCACAAAGAAAATGGTAGATCAAAAACCTGAAAGGGCAGTCTATGCAAAAGAAGAGCAAAAAAATTCAAAGTGAGAGAGCCTACTAGATTGAAAACCCGAAAGGGCGATTTAGGCCAAAGTTAAGGGCAAAAAAAAAAAAAAAAAAGGAGAGACGCAATGTCTTTAAACTACGTGATAACCTGAACCTTCCAAGAGGAGGTACATAGGTAGCCAAACCCAGGCTGGTCACTTCTTTTTTGAAGATATACACCATCTTTTGGAGGTATAAGGTGGGTGTAGACACCTCATTTTGTACCCGGTTTATAAACTTTAGTCCCTAATCCCAATGTCGAGCTTGACATGTCTACAAAAGGTAATTAAAGTTATTTTGATAGTTTGGAAGTAATCACAACTCAAAAGTGCTCAAATATCTATGAAAACGATGTTGAAAATGACCTTTGCTCACTATTTTGACCATAACTTTTGATCCACAAAGAATCTTTTAGTGAGGTTTATTTCATTAGTAAGTAGACATCCTGGTCTTTAATTTGAACACATATTTTACCTAATTTGGACTCATATTGAATGAGTTATGACCATTTGAAGTTGGGCCAACCCAACAATCAAAATTAGGGTTTTTGGGGATGCATGTGTGCGCATGCACGTGCATGTGTTCACATTTTGCATTCTAGAACTTCAGAAAATCAGTTTTTAGGGCCCAAAGCCTCCCTCTTTCAGAGGCCTCAGCCCCTAGACCCTTTGGAACGTTCAAAATCCTCTAAATAAGTCTAAAAACCCTAGTTTTAAACATATAAATACAACCTTATGCCTCCAAACTCAAACCCTAGCTAGGGAGAATGGATTTTTGACCTAAACTCTTCTGCACACAGCCACCAAGCACATTTTTTGGTTCTTCAAAACCTCTCTTTATTACTCACTAGGGCAGAAACTATCTATCTCAAACCAAGAAACGTTTTTTAAAGATTCTTTCAAAAGCTTTTCAATAACATCTTTTTATTTTTGAGTTGTGATTACTAATGGACTATTGATATATTTGATTCCTTTGATTATCATTTGATCTTATTGTGTAGGCACTGAGGGGCCAGTTAAATATTGACCAAGTTGTGTTCCATAAGCAAAATGAGTCTCTCTCCATGACTCCTCCCTAATTTGGATTTTTATAACTTGTTTTCTTATTTTAATTATTTGATTTATATGTTTTACATGCTTAGAAATATTATTTGATTTATTTGGTTTTGCTTTGTTGTGTCTCACCATGTTTTGAATGAAGGGTTGGATTAATATATTAGACGCATGTTAGGTTTTGTTTGATTGTCATTTTGTTGCTTGCTTTAAAACTGTGTTTCTGGGTGTGTATGCATGTGCATACTCTATACATGCGTACATATACAGTTGGGATGCGCACGCATACCCTATGTATGTGCACGCATACTCATGTCTAGAAACGCAAATTTAGGGTTCTTGCTATTTTGTTTGTTTTGATTAGTTTTAATCACATGTTTAGGTCTTGTTGAGTCTAGTTTTCATAGATTTAGGTCTAGGGTTAGTAGAATAACATGTTTCACATGCTTTGATTGTTGAATTGATAATTAGGGTTTATGCTTTGATGAATCACATGAACATTCATGAGAAATTTAATATGCATTGATGCATAGGTACTGTGGTGCAGCAAGGTAAGTAAAGGTAAGTCATGCATATAAATATGAACATGCATCTTTGAATATAATGATTGGTATCCTTGATTGGTGAATACCATGATGCTAGGTTTGAATATTTGAATATGATTGATTAAATGCCTTATTGTTGCTAATGTTTTGTGATGTGCTTGCTGCCTTTGGATATGTATTTTACTAGATGAAAGGTAGGGTTTTTATGCTATGGATGAGTGTGGGACATTTGCCATATTTTGCATGTTAGTGTGTGAGTTTAGAATAACATGTTTGAGGAACCTTTGATGGGATTAGGATTTGGAACACAATGAGTGGAGGCCGACCTACGGGTTGGGTGGGATTGGGTGCCTAACACCTTTCCATCCCCATACCTAAACTCTAGACAAGTGCTTTGATAAAGATCAGTCCTTTCATAAGGGCGCTATATTTATGGTTCCTAGACCTAATCTAGGTGGCGACTTCATTTCTTCTCCACGACGGTCCACTCGGTTGAGGCGTACTCCCTCCTTGCACCCACAGTAGGAAGAAACAATAATGTCTTTAAACTATATGATGACCTGATCTTTCCTAGAGGAGGTACGTAGGCAAACATACCTGACTTGGTCACATCATTTTCAAGACACACCATCTTCAGAAGGAATAAGGTAAGGAGAAGCGAAACAAGATTAATGGATATAAGTTCAAACCTTCAGGAGAAGTTCTCTTTACAAGTCCACCAGTAGCATCACTAGAGTCAAGACCATCTCTACAAAATAAGATACATGGACAGTAGGACAAGCCTAAAGCAGGAGGAGGGATTGCCAGCTGGACCAAGTATATCCTTTGGGTTATGAGAACTAATTACATTTGCTTTCCTTATGTCATCTTTTCAAGTGCATACATCGTTAATTCATACACACATTTTCATACAAACATATTTGCAGATAAATCCCTTCCTACAACCATAACATGATTTGCTTTCAAACCTTCTTCATTGCATAAATTTGCATGATAAATTAGAAAATGATCCTGAAAAGAAGGATTATTTGGACATAAGTGGAACACTACTAGCCATGTATGATTGCCGAAGTAGGAAATTCAAGGTTAATGCCAATATCTTGTAGCTTCACCAAGGAACATTCAAAGGAAGGAGGAAGAGCCCATGATTCTCTGCAAGACCACATAAAATCCATACTAGGGCAGTTTTATACAGTTCCCATGAGCCATCCCATCCAAGAGTCCGACCAAAGTTCTAATAGAAGTCCTAGGAGTGCTTGAAGAACATATCAAAGTTTACAATAGGGTAGATTTTTAGTGGTCTTGTTTCCACTCAACCACTAAAAATATTTTACAACCCTTACAAGATCCATTATGAGCAACCATGACCAGAAGGGATCAACGGTGACTCCCAAGACCACAAATCTCCTCTTCTCTAAAAATCCAAGAGACGATCTAAAGACTCCCAAGACCATCGAAAGATGTGACATTAAAGCAAACTTGGCCATGATACAAAAGAGTCCACGAAGAGCTACAAAAAGCACACTAGGGCAATTCTAATTTGGTCACCCTAGTTCGCCCACTTTGTTTGCAACAGATCTGTGAGTAAGCCAAAGTGCACACTAGGATAGTTTTATTTTGGTGTCATAGTTCACCTGCAAAAATTCATGAATTAAACCAATAAGGTACACACATGCTTCTTCATTCATCATATTCATAAATAATATTTGCAATATAACATAACACATGCATATTTCTTGCACATTTCACACGTTCATGCATAACTCTTGCCATATGATCATGCTTACATCTCAAATGTTCATGCCTAATACTTACCATATGACCATGCTCATGCACATCGCATGTTCATGCATAATACTTGCCATATGACCATGCTCATGCGTATCACATTTTCACGCATAATACTTGCCATATGACCATGTTCATGCATTCACACACAGTTCTGGTTTTAGGATTTTTTTTTTTTCGAAAACTCTCAAACAGTTATGGTTTTAGGATTTTTCTCAAAAATTCACACATAGTTCCGATTTTAGGATTTCTCTCAAAAATTCACACACAATTATGGTTTTTGGATTTTTCCCAAAAATTCACTCACAGTCATGGTTTTAGGATTTTTCTCAAAAATTCACACACAGTTCTAGTATTAAAAATTCACACATAGTTTTGGTTTTAGGATTTTTATCAAAAATTCACACAGTTATGGTTTTAGGATTTTTCTCAAAAATTCACACTCATTTTAGTTTTAGGGTTTGATAAGGTTGAAAAATCAGTAGGCTGAATGGGCCGGGCTATGACAACAACTTTGTGACTTGAAAAGGAAAAGAACTGTCAAAGGGGACTGGTGTAGACCAGCCAAGGATCCTCTAATGGCTAAGTTAGTTTTCTCTTTGTGGAATGGTAATGGAGAATGGACAAGTGGTGAAAAAATTAACTTAGGTTGTTAAGGGTAGATCCCTTTTATGGAGATCTTGGAGTGGATCTACTTGTGTGGTTCCACTAACATCATGGCAGATGCATGGATTTTGTGGAGGGTTGCATGAGGGACAAGTGGACTTAGCAAAATGAGGGAGAAAACTTCGAGGAGTTTATCCCACGTTTAGGAAACTGAAATTTAGTTACCCATGATGAGCAATCACAATGCTTTATATTTTTTTCTAAGTGTTTATACTCGTCTATACCTTAAGTTGGTATAGACGAGTACATCAGATTGTCAAGCACCCATTCTTTGTAGTTTTTGTAATTTCCCCTTTAGGGTTCATCTCAGGTGTTGGTGAGTTTAGACGATCCTTATGGACGAACTGGACTATGTACTTTACCATCTATTGCCCCATTGTCCATAAGTCGTCCTAACTATTGTCCATCATATTTTTATATTGTTGTTTTTTGTTATTTTTTTTATGACATTTTACATGTAGTTCCTAATGATATGTTGACAACTTGTAGATGTGGTATCATAGATAGCGTTAGATCTCTTTGGTGGAGATGATGACATGTGGTGAGGAATCGTCAGTTGAAGAGTCGAGACTCTTCATTTTAAGTAATCATGACACGTGGCAAAGTATCATTGGCCAAGGATCTAAGACGCTTCGTTCTCTGGGTAATCATGACACATGGCATTTTTTAATTGACTTGCGTCATTTTAGTATCCCAGTTGGTCAGCTATAAATAGCTCAATACCTTTGATGCCCTCTTCACTTCTCCAAATTTTCTTTTCTGACATTTTTGTCTCAACTCGTCCTTTGCGCTTTGCCTAGGAGCTCTCTCTCTTCCTTAGTCATCTTCATCTAGATCCAGGTATCCTTTCCTTCTTGTTTGAAGGTTTTTCTTGTTTTTCTTTGAAATGGATAAAACTGAAGTTTTGTCTTGTAGTGATAGGGATGATAAGGAAATAGACGATTATTACAACAAGAGTGATAATAGTAGTGGTTGTAAGAGTAGTAGTGAATACAAGTCATCAGATGAGCAGTATCATTCTAGGGCTCCTAGGATTCCTTTAGAGGTATTCCAGGAGGAAATGAGATTAAGGACGATGTCTAGCTCATCTGCTAGACGCTTTTCTATTCCTCCTTCCATTCCTGAATCCTCTCATCTTCGTCTTTCTGTTGATACCATCTCTTCTTGTGCCCTAAAAATCTCGTCCACTATAGATTCTAAAAGATTGTACAAAATTAGGGATAAATACCAAATTCCTAATGATGAACATATTCGTCTTGCTGCTGAAGGGGAGTGGTGTTATACCCCTAACTCCTCTTAGGTTGGCTTCTATGAAGCCTATTTTGTCAAGTGGCCTTAGGCTGCCTTTGAATGATTTTACTACAAAACTTTTGTTCAGATTAGGCATTGCCCCCAACCAACTTAATCCTAATGGTTGGAGGATAATTATGATGATGCAAGTTTTATGGAGGGAGGTGTTTGAAAGAAATTGTCCTCTCACTGTGGACAAATTCCTTTATTGCTACAAACCCTCTGAGATTAGTTAGGTTATAGGTTTTTATCAGTTTTCTGATAGGCACAATGATTGTAGAATGATTAGGTCCCTCACCTTGTCAGATAGAGAGTGGAAAAAGGAATTCTTTTTTGTTTTGGGTTTCTAGGCTGGTGACCCCATTAAGGTTGGTAGGGATTGATTTCCCCCTATAATTAGTGCTTGGGGTCGTCTTTGTCCTGAGGGTAGATGACTTTCCTATATCATAATTTGTATTTATTTTCTTAGACTAATCTACTTTTTCTTTTCAGCTCTCACCCGTCCAAGTTTAAGCAATCGTCACCTGGACCGAATTCAATGAGCTCGTGCTTTTCCCGTTAGGAGTTTTCATTCATTGGTCACCCTTAATGTTTTGGCTCTTTGGGGACTTTGACTAAAACCAATAGGCGAAGCTCGTTCTTATGAGATTAGAACTTACATAAGTGAGCTCTTTTCTTTTCTTTTTTCGTCCTTCATTTTATTTGATGATGAATCATCATTCCATTCATCATCATTCCTTTCATTATTTTTAAAGGAATGGTGACAATGAACAAGAACAAGGAAAAGGAAATTGCTGATGGAGAGGATATTACTCATCCTGAAGAGACTACTCTTGTTGAGATTCGTATGGGTCCTAAACCTTTACTTCCTAGTTCTTCAGGACAAAGAAAAGTTGCTAAGGTTATTAACAAATCAACCCTTCCCAGCCATCATTATCTTAAAAAATAGAAAATGGGACCCTCCAGCATGACCAAGGCTCCATTCGTCGAACCTGATCCTTTGAACCCTAATGCTCCAACCGTCGATGCTCCTCTTAGTCAAGATATTGGACCTTCTGCTCCTCCTGCTGTTGAGCCTATTATAAACGAGTCAATGACTCTTCTAAGGAGGGAGACTCTAGCATAGCACAGGTTCAAGTAGGCAGTGAAAACTGTGGATTGGCTATGACATGTCAGTGAGAGAATTTGAACGTTCAACCATTCATGACTTTTACAAGGTACTTATATATATATTTTTTCCTTATTGAATAAGTATGGATTGGTTCAAGCCCTAACTGTTTATGTTTCAGGTAATGTCCAAATTTATGGTGTGTCCATACAAGCCAAAGATTTGGACAAAGAAAAGAAAAGGTTGGACATTCGAGTCCGTGAGCTGGAAGGAGATCTTAGATGGCACTCAAAGGAGAAAATGAAGCTTGAGCATACGACTAAGAATTTGTTGACGGAGGTAAAGGAGTTGAAGGAACAGGTAGAGGAGATGAAGATTGACATCTTCGAGAAGGAGACTCGTCTTGACCATCTTTAGAAGATGAATGATGAGTTATCCAAAACCAAGGACAAAATCATAGCTGAATTCAAAGCGTCTAGTGCTTTTTCAAAGATTATTGACAAGCACTATACCACTGGTTTTGAAGACTTTTGTTAGGATGCTGAAGAGCATTTTTTCGGGGTTGATTTTAGCCCGATTGTACTTCGCGTAGCTGGGGAAAACTCCGTCCTTGTCAGTGGGTCAATCAATGTAAATGTGGAAAACAACGCTACTGATGATGTTGTCCTCTAGTAAAAAACTCCAACTGTCAACAATGATGAAGCCAAATAGTTTTACTTTTCTTTTTTATTTTATTTAACTCAATTGTCTTTACAAAAAGTTTATGGGGTCTTGTTTTGGACCATGTTAAACCTTTTTAAATACATTTACTTCGTCCAGGGTTTCTTGGATGTAAGTTCAATACTTTAACTTATAAGGGTTTTTGGACGGTGGTTATCTACCCTTTTTTATTTGTATGTTGATTTTATTTATCATATACATGCTTGTTTGTCTATAATTTAGACTTATATACATTTCTCTATTATTTGTTCGTCCATAGTTTGGACAACTTTATTTAGGGATTTTAGATGGTCTTCGTCTTTGACCATCATTTGTTTATTGCATGTTTGCATTCATCTTCAACTATATTAGTATTGACGAGTATATGAAGGAGGTGTTTGTTCCTTTCTTTTTACCTTAAGGTTTTTAAATTCCACTCTGTGGCATCTTGCCTTTCTTTCATCTAAAGGCTATTTATGACGAGACCTCTCCGCGTCCAGAGATTTTATTCATCTACGGCTTTTTGCTTTTTGATTGTGGATTTTAATTTCACAAAATATTTATAAAAAACTTAGTTCATGAAACACTTAAGAGAAATCCACACTATATATACAAGTCAATAACTTTGTACATCACATCATCTACAATCATGGCACATGCAAACAACTAGTGCCTTTTAGGGAATTGAAATGCACAAACACGTCTACAGCACATGCTAGTAGCTAGTGCTTTTTAGGAAACTCAAATACTTAGGAAATAAAATACTTGAAATAAACATAACTGTTGAACACATACTGAGAACAAGACAAATGCGTGATTCCCCTCGTCTAATGACCTGCTACTAGTAGTACTTTCTCAAGTGCTCAACGTTCCATGGATGTTCAAGCCTTTTTTCATCTAGGGCCTCTAGATAGTAAGTTCCTCGCCTTTTGAAATTGATAACCCTGTATGGTCCTTCCCAATCTGGCCCTAGCTTCCTATGAGTTAGGTCCATTGTAGACAGAGAGACCCTTTTTAGGACAAGGTCTCCAATGTTAAACTATCTAGACTTGACCATTGCATCGTGGTTTTTTGTCATTAGATTCTTGTATCTTGCTACTCTTCACTCTTCGCTTTACATCCATTCATACCTCGTCAATAAGATCAAGGTTTAAATACAGCTGCTTCGCATTCTCCCTATCTTGATAGTTAGCAACCCTATAGATTGCCAACCCTAACTTTGTAGGTATCACTGCATTGCTTCCATATGCTAACTTGAAAGGTGTTTCTCCAGTTGAAGTACTAACGGTCATCCTACATGCCTAAAGGACACTAGGTAACTCATCAAGCCATATCCTTTTTGCCCCCTCAAGTCGAGTCTTGATAATCTTTAGCAAGGAATGATTTGTAACTTCTGCTTGCCCATTTGCTTGTGGTTGAGATAGCGAAGAGTACTGATTCCTGATTCCAAGTCACTCACAAAATTATCTAAAAGGATTATTATCAAATTATCGTCCATTGTTTGAAACAAGCACTCTAGGAATTCCAAAATGACAAATAATATTCTTTCAGAAGAAACTTCTTATATTCTGCTCAGTGATTCTGGAAAAGGGTTCAACTTCTACCCATTTAGTGAAATAATCAATGCCCACCACTAGGACCTTCATTTGCCTAGTCCCCATTGGGAAAGGACCAAGGATATCTAATCCCCATTGAGCAAAAAGCCAAGGAACCATCATTGGGGTGAAATATCCTGACGGTCGCCTTAGCACATTACTAAAATGTTGGCATTTGTCACATGCCTGGACATAAGACTTTGCATTAGCTTGCATCGACGACTAATAATAACCTTCTCGAATAATCTTATAGACGATTGCTCTTGCTCCTGAATGATTTTCACATGCTCCCTCATGTATATCCCTTAGGATGTAGTTAGATTCATCTGGAGTTAAGCACCTCAATCAAGGTTGAGAGAAACCTCTTTTATATAACACTTCATCCATGAGAACAAACCTTGTGGCCTTGATCCTTAACTTCCGAGCCTCTTCCTTGTCTTCTAGGAGCAATCCATCTCTAAGATAAGATACAATTGCTATCATCCAATTGGTTTCTTCTTATACCTATTGTACTTTAGGAATATCTACACTAGGAATATATCGAATCTCTATCTTTTCATCCATAATGTCTTTTGTAGAAGTAGCTTTGGCAAGACTATCAGCTTTTGCATTTTCCCTTCTTAGAACCTGGATAAACTCTACCTTCATGAAGGCATTTATACAATTCCTGACTTTGTTATAGACTTCTTCATACGCTCTTCCTTTGCTTCACAAGTTCCATTCACTTAGCCTATGACTAGCTATGAATTACTTTGGACGATTTTTGAGTCAACCCTCAATGCCTTAGACAAATTTAAGCCCATGATGAAAGCTTCATATTCGGCTTCATTATTGGTCACTTTAAACTGTAGACGAGATGCATATTCTAGATGATCTCCTTCTAATGACCTCAGGATTATTCCATCTCCTCCTGCATGTTGTGTAAATAATCCATCTACATGGATGATCCACTGCGTTTCCCCCTTGTCATTATTCTGCTGGTCAATGGTAGGAGTGAACTCTGCGAAAAAATCTGTAAGTACTTAAGCTTTTATTGCCTCTCGTGATTGATTATTTATGTCAAATTCACTGAGCTTTATAGCCCACTAAATCAATTGTCCAACTGTTTCCAACTTATTCATAGCCTTCTTGAGCGGATGATCTGTCATGACATTGATAACATGGACCTGAAAATAGGGTCTAAATTTTCTTGCTGTAGTCACCAAAGAGAGAGCTAGCTTTTCTATCAGTGGATATCGTTCTTCTGCTCCTTGTAATGCCTTGCTAGTTGTGGTGGGCCTTTTGCAGCGTTAGGACTCAATCCTTTCTGCTATGCTATGGCCTGTTAATCTGAGGTAAAAGAGTTGGGACTGGCCATACTAGGGCTACGCTTCAAGCCAACTCGTGCATAAGTTGAGCCAACCCGATGTAGAGGCACTCTGGTATGAATGCTGTGGGCTGAGTGTACAACATGGCCACGGTAGGAACAATTGTTAGATATGTCGTGGCAGGAATACAATACATTAGGATAACTACAATACTAAATGAAATGAATTAAAACTAACACCGAGAAGATAGTTAACAAAGTCACCGCAGAATAATACTGCAAATACAGGTAATACTACAATAGAAAAAGGTAAATAACTCAAATACTGAACAATAGGCGAATCACCCAACAAATATGAATAGTAAAGAAAATGAAGGCTTGTCTGCCAGACAATAGGCTGAACTTTTTAGCAGAAGCAGACCTAAGAAATGAGCCAATCTCCAACGCGAGTAACCTCAAGAAAGGTTCCTGCCATATAAGCTACACACTTTGGAGACAAAGCCTAAATGGTTTGAGCTTCGATTCTCAATTTTTAGAAAGTGGGTCTATCAAGAGGGAGAGAAAATATGGTCTATTGATGCATGCCTCTATTCCTATTCTTTACTTTCTTTATTTTTTGGTTTTCTTTCCAATCTTTATTTCTTCTCTCTCATTTTTCTGTGTATTATTTTTTTGTTTTCCTTTTCTTTTCTACCTACCTCTCCTTCCCCCTTACTGTTAATGGATATCCGCCCCCCCCCCCCCCCCTTTATACCATATGTCATTATGGGATTTACTATTTTTGTCTCTCAACTACTTTTGGTTCCTTATTGGTATCCCTCCAAGCCTGCCCACTAGCCTGCCGGCTGCCTAGCCACTACCTCTGCTCAGAGTGTGTTAGTTGCACCACTTTCCATTCCCAGACAAAATTACTTGTCTTATTTCTTACCTCTCTCTGTTTTTGTTTCACCCTTCTAAATAAGGATTAAGCTACCTCATCACCCACCTCTATGGCATGCATCAAGTGGTCCCAGCCCATACTTACCTCTTTTGGGTGAGATACCATCCTACTAGGACATTTCTCTCAAAGAAGCTTGAGCGAGAGCCCAAGAATAGACCCCATTTTCTCCCTACTGCCAAATCACACCCTCAGAATACCTTGACTGGTGGCCTACCTCCCATGTATTGGCTGGGTACAAGTAGGTGGTGCCCTGGCCCTTTGTGCATGCTTCACTCCGTCTGAATTTGTTTCTTTCTGGGCTTCACACCATTTCTGTTAGCTTTGCATTTGTTTGATTTTGCAGTACATACTAGTTGATGTTTATCTTTTGTGGCATGAAGGATGTGTGGGATTTAGGCTCATATCTTCTTCCATTCATCCCTTCTTGGACTGGGTATCGCTTGGGCAAAGGCCTTCATCTTCTAGCTGAGCCCATGCTTCTTTTTTTATGGTCGTGGGTCTTTTGGCCACTGGTCCTACCATATCAATTCATTGTGTCTGCTGTAGCTTTACCTTTCTTTTTACTTCTTATTTTCCCGTGGGCTTACAAGCTAATGTTCCTACCGTATCAACCCATTTCTTCATCAATCTTTTGCTCAGGGCTTCCTCAGCCCACTTTCCACGTCTTTACCTCCTTTGGGCTTGTTGGCCAACATTCCTGCCATGCCAGCCTGTTTTACCACTGTATTCCTTAGGTTTCCTCCACCCATGTACTTCTTCTTTACCTCTTTTACTCCCATGGGCTTTTTGCTAAATTCTTTGGGCTTCCTCGACCCATTTACTACATCTTTACCTCTTATTACCCTTTTGGCCTTATTGTCCACTAAGCCAGCCCATTAAGCTTACCGATTCACTCCCTAGGCTTCCTCGGCCCATTTACTTCCTCTTTACCTCTTATTGTTCTCATAGGCTTACTACTTCATTCCTCGGGGTTCTCCATCCCATTTACTCCTTCTTTACCTCTTTTTTATTTTCGTGGGCTTGCTAACCATCAATCCTAATACTTCAGCCCACTGGGCTTGTTTCCTTTTTTCTTTACCGTTTCACCCCTCATTTCCTTCTCACCTTCTCTATTGTTGGGCTTCTTCTACTGTTGGGCCCTTTGTCAAAAATGGGCATCAACATTGGTATAACAAACAAGTCTCTATATTTTCCCTTCTTCTCTAACTAAAGCTGAACTCACTACATGAGGAGAAACAGCCAAGTAAAGATATAACTCTTCCCCTAGTTTGGATGGACTCAGCAAGGGTGTTGAAGTGAGATATAACTTAAGATCTTCAAATGCTCATTTCCATTCATTTTTCCATTCAAATATCTTCCTTAACACTTTAAAGAATGGTAAATACTTGTCAATTGCTTTTGAGACAAATCTATTAAGTGCTACTACTTGGCCAGTGAGACTTTGTACTTCTTTGGGGTTCTTGGGTGGCTCCATGTTCAGTATTGCTTGGATCTTGTCAGTATTTTCTTCAATTTCCATTTGTAAAACCATAAATCTGAGAAATTTTTCTAACAAGACACCAAAGGCCACTTGCTAGGATTCAGCTTCATATTAAGCGTCTCAAATGTCTCTTTAAGGTCATACAGATGTGTTGCTTCCCTTGCACTCTTGACTAACATGTCATTCACATAAACTTCAACATTTCGTCATATTTGTGGACGAAACATCTGATTGACTAGCCTTTGATAAGTGGCTCCTACATTCTTCAAGCCAAAGGCATTACCTTATAGCAAAATAAACCTTGGCTAGTGACAGAAGATGTTTTCTCTTGATTTGTCTAGTCTATCTTGATCTGATTATACCCTAAGAATGCATCCATGAAATAAAGCAGCTGATGGCCAGCTGTTGAGTCTACCAATTAATCAATTCGTGGAAGTGGGTAACTATCCTTAGGGTATGCTTTGTTTAAATAAGTGAAATCCACACACATCCTCCACTTACCATTAGATTTCTTGACCATAACCACGTTTGCCAACCAATCAGGATAGTAGACTTCTCGGATGAACTTAGTTGCTTCTAACTTCTAGACCTCTTATTTTATTGCCTTATCTCTTTCTAAAGCAAATACTTTTTTCTTCTGTCGAACAAGCTTGTAAGACGAGGACACGTTTAGACAATGAGTGATCACATTTGGATCAATTCCTAGCATCTTTTCATGGCTCTAAGCAAACACATCTGTGCTCTTATTAAGAAACTGGACAAGTTCTTGCTTCATCTTTTCCTCCATGCTAGTCTCGATTTTGGTAAACTTCTCTAGATTGGATTCATCTAATGGAATTTCCTCTAAAATTTCAATTGGCTCCATAGTTGTTCTTCTTTCTTCAATATTCATCATTGGCATTTGCTCGTCCATATGCAACATGGCTAAGGAGCATTCCCTAGCTGCTAACGGATCACCTTGTACTTCTTCTATCTCATAGTTCGTCGAGAACTTAACGGATAAATGATAGGTGGATGTGGTAGCTCTCCAACTGTTTAAATTTGGTCGTCCTATGATAGCGTTGATGAAGATGAGCAATCTACGATGAGAAAATTAACTTCCTTGGTAATCTGTTGAGGATAAGTACTGAGAGGGCAAAAATGTATTGACCCCTTGCAAATTAATTAATTACCCAAGTTAATTAATTAGGTTCAATTACATGCAATGGCGTGGTAGCACAAACAAATCACCAACTAAAATAAATGTAGCGGAAATTAAATTTGACATGGTGATTTGTTTACGAATGGAGAAAACCACCAAAGTAAAAACCCCACTAGGTGATTTTAAGGTCACTACTCCCAAGAATCCACTAATCAATGACAAGCGGTTACAAGTAACCCTTAGCCTATCCCGAAATACCAACCTACAATTGAACCCTTACCCCAATACCCAATTGGACTTGTATTGTAACAGCACTCTTTCCATTTAATACACGAATCCCAGTACGTGACTAACAAATGATGCACGGATCCCAGTACGTGACTAACTCCTAGAAATCTTGAAGAAGGTTGTTGGTTGCAGAAATCTTCACTTCATCAACAATGAAGAATAGGAAGCTCCTTGGTTATAAAACCCTTTGGCACAAAGACGTAGTAGCTTCTTTCAGAGAGACCAAGACACTAGGTCACTTTCTGCATATATGATGGCCTTTAAAATAAGCCTTATGTATGTCTAGGGTTGTGAAAAAAGAAACCCTATACAAATACATAAGCTTAGGCCGAAAATCAAATATGGAAATTCTGATTTTGTAAGTCTCAATAGATACAGCTTGTGTCGAGCTTCTGTCAAGCTTCGACTTTAAACCTCGATAGACGTCCTTTCTATTAAGCTTTTGTCGAGCTTTAATGAATAGGTCTTCTTCACTTATTTCTTGGTCAGATCTTCATGGTTTTAACACTTGACTTGAACAACATATTTCTTGAAGTACTAAACCCATCATAGATCTACCAATTACAAGTAAAGTGCATTTTGTTAGAGGATTAACCAATTTACATAAAATATGTTCTTAACAAGTACCAACCACTACTGGTAGAGAGATAGTGCCCATTGGTAGGACCTTCATTCCTCCAAAGCCAATTAGAGAAACATTGGCTGGATGAAGCAATTCTTCATCTATTGAAAAGCTAAATAATAGAGAATATCCACTGAACTTCCATTATCTGCCAGCACCCTCCTCGTCGTGTAGTTTGCAATCATCAAAGTGATAAAAATTCCATCATCATAAGGATGACGTAACCTTCTTGCATCTTCATCTGTGAAGGTGATTGATGGCTCGTCCATTCTAGGGGCCTTTGGTGGATGGCCCGTAAGTTAGACATTCTACACCGCCCGAAGGTAGGTCTTCCTGGATCTTGACGAGCTAGCAGTTGAAGTGTCCCCTACAATGACCCTTATCTCTCCCAAGGGTGGATGAACTGGTTCTTCAATTTTGCCTTTCATAGGGAATCTTTTGTCCTTATGATATCATCCAATAAAGTTCCTCAACTTCCCCTACTTAATGAGGATTTCAATTTGCTGTTTCAAATCATAACACTCATCTGTATCGTGTCTATGTTCTCGGAGAAAACGTCAATATTTAATTTTATTCCTCTTGCTAGGATCTCCCTTCATCTTATCTGGCCACTTCAAGGACAGGTTGTCCTTAATCTCCATCAACATTTGATCGAGTGAAGTATTTAAAGGCATCTAGCTTGAATAACTCCCTGAGGACAAGCTCGCCTTTCTTCCATCACGATCTCTCTTATCTCCTATCTTGGCCTTCTTTGGATGAGGGCCTTGCTCTAGATGATGAGCGTATCCAATTTCTACCTGTTCCGCTTTCTTCTTCTTCTTCGCAATGATTGCATCCACTGCATTCATGAAACTCTAAGCTAAATGAATAAGTTCAGTCATCATCTGTGGCTCTTGATCATACAGTTTATGGATAAACAAATTTGAGGTAACCCCATTATAGAAGGCTGCCAACAGAATTTTATCATCCATCGCATCCACTAGCAGGGCTTCTCTGTTGAAACGACTAATGAAATTTAGTAGGCTTTCATTATCTCCTTGCTCTATATTTAATAGGCTAGACGAGGATCGCTTATACCACTGTCCTCCAATAAAGTTATTGACGAACAACTTACTCAGCTCTTGGAATGAGGCTATGGTGTTTGGTGGCAACTTTCCAAACCAAACCCTAGCTGATCCCTTCAAAGCGGTAGGGAAGGCCTATACACATGATCTCATTTGAAATGCCTTGAAGATGCATGGTTGTCATGAATGTTGCAATATGATCACAAGGGTCTCGTGTCCCATCATAAGAGTCAATAGTTGGCATCTTAAACTTTGAGGGATGACTTGTGATAGACGCCGTGAAAGTTGAATCGGTCCTATGGACAAGATTGTCCATATAATGAGTTTTTCCCATGGAATCCTTCATCTCTTCCATGGCTTTTTTCATATGATCCATTTCCCTCTCCAAGTGAGGTACTTTTCTAGTAATAAAGCCTCATGATGGATCTCCCTAAGTGCTATTCTCTACCCTTACTCCTGAGCTTTGGCCTGGTCCATCTGTACACCTTTTTCGACGTTGTTTCCTCCTATAGACTTCCCTCGTCAACTCTTGCTTCTACTATGTTAGATCTGCCATGGAAACCACCATGGACTATATCTGTTATTGGTAATTCGCTGGTGCTAGTGCTGGTGCACAGTTAGGATGACTGGAAGCATTTCCACTCTCTCGGTGTTCTGGACTTGTAGCCATTAACCTAGCTCGGACCATGTAGCCTTTTGTCTTAGGAAATAGTATGGCTAACACATAGAATTAACAAAATCAAGAATAATGTTTCCCACAGACGGTGCCAACTGATAAGGTTGAAAAATTAGTAGGTTGAATAGGTCGGGCTATGACAGCAACTTTGTAACCTGAAAAGGAAAAGAACTATCAAAGAAGACTGGTGTAGACCTGCCAAGGATCCTCCGATGGCTAAGTTAGTTTTCTCTTTGTGGAATGGTAATGGAGAATGGATAAGCAGTGAAAAACTTGCCTTAGGTTGTTGAGGGTGGATCCCTTTTTATAGAGATCTTGGAGTAGGTATACTTGTGTGGTTCCACTCACATCATGGGAGATGCATGGATTTTGTGGAGGCTTACATAAGAGACAAGTGGACTTAGCAAAATGTGGGAGAGAACTTCGAGGAGTTCGTCCCACATTTAGGAAATTGAAATTTAGTTACCCACGATGTGCAATCAGAATGCTTTATATTTTTCTAAGTGTTTATACTCGTCTATACCAAGTATAGACGAGTACATCAGATTGTCAAGCACCCATCCTTTGTAGTTTCTATAATTTCCCCTTTATGGGTCATCTCGGGTGTTGGTAAGTTTAGGCGATCCTTATGGACAAACTGGACTTTGTACTTTACCATCAGGGCTTTTTCTCAAAAACTCATAAAGGTCTATCACAATCTGTCTTTCATGTTAAATAATAAAAAGCACTCTAAATTTCTGCACCTCTACCATGTATTGTTCTTGCCACTAACCTTTTGTAGGGAAAAGAAATTGGGGCACACCAAGAAGAGCGGAAAATAGAGAACAATCAATAATGGAAAAGCTCATTAGGATTTCTTTCTACCCTTTTTTCTAATTTCTGTCAATATTTTCATTTGTTCATAGCAACTTAATTTTGGCCCCATTTTTTTTTTTTTTTATATGCTAGAATCAAGAGGGAAAAAAATATTTTATCTAATTCTTTGTCTAACATTTATTGTGCTAATAATTGTTAAACAAAGAAGGGGCAGTTGTCGATAGCATATCTTGTCCAGCCTCAATTCACGTGTCAAAAGAAAGACAAAAAAACTCAAAAAATTAAAAGGGGAAAAATAATGAATTTCAAAGCCAAAAGGGGTAAAAATAAGTACAACATGTTTGAACAGTGAATCAAAAGTCACAACATTTGAAAATTCCATTTTACAGCAATTAAGACCAAAACCATGACTAGGTAAGGTCAAAAAGTTGAATTTTTGATCCGACCGTTGGATCGTGTTGAATTTTAGACCATCTCGTAAGGCATATTTTTTCCTTCAAAATGATAGCTTACGGGCAAAAATCATAATTAAAACGAATGAGATATCAACAAAATACCGAAACCTTGATAAATTTTTCACTATATTTTTTAGGAAAACTAGAAGTTTTTTACCCGACTTTGCGCAATAAACTGTACCAATTAGACAAGAACTAAAACTAGTGGGCTGGAAAATCTTGATGAACAATGTCTTATCTAATTTTCACCAAAAGGGCTTGAAGATATCTGCTTCAGATTGGAAGATATGAATTTTTTCAAGAAAAGATGTCTAGAATTTTTCAGCTTTGTGTCACCTTCATTCTGAGTGCGATATATTGATGACTGTAGCTCCAAATAGGACGAGGCCAAGATAGTTGGAAACTAGACATCTAGAGCTTTCTGTGCATATAAAATCCGAAGAAAACATAGCTCGGAAAGGCCTCCAAACAGCCATACGAAAATCGGGACATAAATTACAAAAGACAAAAAAGGTTGATGACATGGCAAAAAGAGGAGCCTAGCATTGGGTACACCAATGCTAGCTGCCCCTTTAAATAGGGGGCTAGCACTAGTGTATCCTGATACACTAATGTTAGCCTCCCATTTTCCACATCTCCTTATAAATACGCCCCTCATTTTTAAGGAAAATCATGAGAAAAATAGTGAAAAATAGATAAATAGAAAGAAAAAGTGAGGAAATTCTGGAAAAAAAATTCTCTCCCTCTTTCTCTTAGGAAACCCTACACAGAAAAGCCTCATCCTTTTTCTTTGTTGTAATCTTTGTGGGTATGGCTTTTGGGATGGGTTAGTTTCTTAATAACTAAACCCATCCCACCCCATTTACTATATTGTAATCATCCTTTCATATATATAAAAATATTTTCTTTACCTTTTTTGTGTTCATAGTTGCTTTATCTTTACTATGTTCTTGTACATATTGTGTTTATGTCTAACCATTTATTTCAATGTTCATATTATTCTTGTTGGTTATTATTATCGTGTTGGTTATCCTAGATGGGTATTGGACCATCTCCTAAGCTATGTATGGGAAGTACCCTTAGGGGGAAGAAATCCCATCCCACTTAGGCATCTAGGGATTTTATTATTGCTTTTTAATTTCTTGTCATCGCTTTTAATTTCTTGCACATTCCCAATCCCCCTTTATTTTATTGCACTTGTATATGTGTGTGTGTGTGTGTGTGTGTGTGTTGTGTTATATTTAGACACCTAAAAAAAAAAGATTTTCTACTATCTCCCTTAAATGGTTTTTAAACCTCCATTAGAGCACAATATGGGTATGTCTCATAAGAGTGGTGATGGCTTAGAACTCCCACTTCTTTATGTTGAAGGATCCATATGGCTTGAAAGAGATTAAACTCTATTTATAAATAAATAAATTAATTAATTAAAAAAAACCTTTTTAACCAACTTTAAAATGTTCCAAGCCTTTACTTTTATATCATTTAAATTCCAAGTCTTTACATTCTTGTCATTTAAATTTCAAGCTCCTTACTTTTTAAGCTATTTTTTTTCTGCACTTTATTTTATTGTTGTCCCTTTACTTTTCTTGTTAATAATGTGCCATAAAGTAAAAATGCTTGGGTAAACATTTCCCCTACACCCTATTCTAAGAAAATGATTTCTTTATATCCTCTTCATCTCTTTCTCTAAAGATAAGGTTTTCAAAAAGAGATTAAATTCAATAAGGACGACGTGTAAACCCTTTGGTTTACACCAACCAATAAGAATATGCCACATCAGACTTTTACTTAAAATCATTGTAGTAAAATCAATACATCCTAATACACCTAGTAGCATCTCAAAAAAAAAAAAAAAAAAAAAACCCTATTTCACATTTTCGCTAAAATCTCACTCCTTCATCAACTCCTACATTTCCATACACAATTCTCGTCGAACCTCCGTTTGCCGCCACACTACCTCGCCGAACCTCCGTTTGCCGCCACACTACCTCGCCGAATCTTCGTCAAGATATCCAAATATAGCAACTGCCAAGTCAAACGAAGGATATATTATAGACTTGTGTATTTGTTATTTTAAAGTGAAAAACTGAAAACCAACGAATGAGGAAGAGATCAAGAAATTTGGGAACTGACAAAGCAAGTTCTAAAAAAAAAAAGTTAGTGTTGGTAAATCTGAGTACCAGAGCTAGCAATGCGTGCCTAAAGACCATTGGCAAAATAGTAAGGCATTCTCTGCATCCCATCCCCTACAAGAGAAGCATGTTGTCTGATCTGCTTCAGTCACTTAGTGGTTGTCCTTTGATCATCTGCTGCAATAGCTTCTGCACAAAGTGTCAAAAGAGTTCTCAAATCCACCACACCCCTTTTACGACATCTGGTCTTCCTCTGATTGGCCCTTACATTAATTGACCTTTTGGACTGATCATTTGGCTATATTTTCCCATGTTAACACTGTTTTTTGCTATAAAGACCCCCTTAAATTTCTTGATCTCTTCCTCATTCGTTGGTTTTCAGTTTTTCACTTTAAAATAACAAATACACAAGTCTATAATATATCCTCCATTTGATTTGGCCGTTGATATATTTTGATATCTTGACAGAGGTCTGGCGAGGTAGTACGGCGGCAAATGGAGGTCCAACGAGGATTGTGGCCGGAGAAGCAAGAGCTGATGAAGGAGTGAGATTTTAGGAAAAACTTGAAATAGGGTTTTTTTTTTTTTTTTTTTTTAATTTGTTTTTTGAGATGTTATTAGGTGTATTAGGATGTATTGATTTTATAGTGAGTTTAAGTAAAAGTTTGATGTGGCATGTTCTTATTGGTTGGTGTAAACCAAAGGGTTTACACGTCATTCTTATTGAATTTAATATCTTTCAAAAAAAGAATCTTTTTCAAAATGTCTTTTTTTCCAAAATAAAACCTTTTTCATAAGTGTTCTTTTTCTTTTTTTTTTCTTTTTTTTTTTTTTTAAGTGAGGAGAAAGTTTTTAAAGAAAAATCTTTTTTTTTTTTTTAAAGAGAGGGAAATCCAAAACTTTTTATAAAAACAAAAATTTGTTTCCTAAATTTTTTAAAATGTAATTCTATTTTTTATTTTAAAAACTGTTTCCCAAATCTGTTTTCAATAAAATAAAAACTATTTTCGAATCTAGTTTTTTTTTTTTCTGGAAAAATAAAACTATTTAAAAAAATCTGCTTTTCTGAAACTATTTTAAAAATCTGTCTTTTTGAAAACTATTTTTTATAAAATCGTTTTTTTTTTTTTTATGAATTGTTTTTTTACAAAACTTTTTTTTAACAAAAATCTCTTTATAAAACTTTTTTTTTAACTATTTTTAAAAATATTACTCTGCTCTTCAAAACTGTTTTTCAAAAACTCAAAAAAAAGCTTTTTTTTTTTTTTTTTTGAAAACTGTACTTTAAAAAAAATTCTAAAACAGGGCCAAAACATTAAAAAAAAGTAAACAAAAAATGTTTTCAAAAGACGTGTGGGGGGACGAGGATCCAAAACTACTGATAAAGTAATTAAGGACATATCCGAGGAAGCAAACCTCTGGAAAAATCAGCAGAATGTCCTCGGAAAGATCCCAGCTACCTTCTGTAAAGGCTGAAAGACCACAGTTGACAAGGGTTCCAAGGACACCAACTTACCCTCAAAAAGTCAAGAATCAGAGCTAAGGGGAGCAAAGTGAAAACCGAGGGTGAAAAAGGGTTACTTGGCACTGAGCAAAGAAGAGAGGAAAGAGGAAGGACAAAGCAGCCATCATCTGCATTAAATACACTGCAACCACTTAGCTGGCCGCATTAATGGAGAAATGACTTATAAATAGTGTCCACACAGCTCATACCTTAGTGTAAAAGCCTTCTAGCAATGCCTTGATGGGACAAGTATCAGGGAAATCCGATTCTAACCCTCCAAATGTAGAGTTCAGATGCATTTTGGCTAACTATATATAGCCAAGACGCACCTGGATAAGGGGGTCCTTTTTGCTTTGTGAAAAAAAAGAGAAATTACTTGTAACACCATCCTCAGGCTAAAACCGAGGACACCAGCCTTATCATTTCAAGGTTTTCCTTAATTGAATATACTCAGATCTGGTTTGGAACTAGTACTACATTTATTATCTTTCTTATAACGGGTATTTAAGGTTGATCATGTATCCCACCTCTAAAAATTAATTGTGTGAGAAAAAGTATCAAATCAAAACCTGTCGACTTCTTTGCTAAATACTTTTTGCTAGCCACAAGACGTTTTTCCAAAGTGTTTTTAAAATGTTTCTTTCCAAAATTGTTTTCAAAGGTATTTCTCAATTATGTCAAAAATGATTTTTTAAAAAGAGGTACATGTTTTCAAAAAGAGGTTTTTAAAAAAAAAAAATTAAAAAAAGAAAAAAACGTTTTCATGAAACACTTTTACCACATAAAAAAATGTTTTCTAAGAAAAATGTGTTTTTTCAAAATAATAAAGTTTACGTTGTAACTTTTATTTTCATGCTTTTTCTTAGAATAGTGGTAGTTTGTGAATTTGTGTTTAAGGCTCATTCTCTTGAGTCTTTGAAAACATTTTCAAGTTTTTTCTTAGAACAGTGGTAGTTCGTGGATTTGTTGGTGATAGGCCCAACGAACCCCCATGCCCAGATGAACCCATTAGGCACCTTCGTCCATCCTTTTACTTCGTGGACGAGAGAAGGTAAGCCATTAAATAAAGGATTCAATATCTCGGACAGTTACAAACCAGCTGTCATACCGTTGGAAGCTCATCAAAGCCCACATTAATGAGCCCAAAGACGTTACAAAAGAAGCACTAAAACCACAATAAAGGCCACAATGGCTAGAAGCAATTGAGTCATATATAAACATTCCTCAGAAGCAGATAAGGTGCATACATTCTGAGATACTCACATACACTGTAGCTCTGGTACTTTTAGTTCTCATATTCTCTTTTAAGCTCCCACATGCTAACTTTACCATCAGAGACTTCATGGCAGGCACCACACTGGTGACCACCCAAAGAGGTTTCCTTTCATGATGTTGCAAGTACAGGGATGAGGTTGCTGACCTATCTAGGCGAACCTACTCGACTGGCGATTGCAGCATCATCAGTTTGGCGCCATCTGTGTGAACTACATTTTCGTACTCAAGTTCGAGAGCGTAGTTCCATTCAACTTAAAAGTCTAGATGGAGTCCAACACTCCCTAAGATTCTGCAGCATTAGCCCTACAAATCCAAACACTCATAGCTAGCGTAGAGGAGCTCACGAGACAGAACCAAGAGATGAGGCTACGGTTGCAATAAAAGGATAATCATTCTAGGACCAACCAGGATGATGATGGAGATAGCCAAAGAAGGAATGATTGCCAGCGACCAACTACTCCGAAAGGAGCAAGCTCAGACCTCCTCAGGGAAATGAGAAAGGAAATGGACGAACTGAGAAGTGCAATACGAGAAAAGACAGACTGAAGCTTGGACGGGATGGTCAAAAGGATGGACTCACCCTTCACAATAGCAGTTCTGGAGTGCCCAATGCCTTCAAAGTTTCGTCCTCCACAACTTGAGGCATTCAACGGTCTAAAGGATCCTTTGGACCACCTCAACACCTTCAAGATAACTTTAGGCCTCCAACAGCCCCCTGATGAGATATTGTGTCGTTCCTTCCCTACCACTCTCAAAGGAGCAGCAAAGGAATGGTTCACTAAGCTACCAACATTGTCCATCGAAACCTTCGAGCAATTGGGCAATTCCTTCGTACGCCACTTTGTCAGAGGACAACTCCCAAAAAGGTCGGCAGACCACCTGCTCACCATCAGGCAAGGAGAGAAGGAGACTCTAAGGTCATATGTGAAGCGTTTCACCCGAGAGACCTTAGAAGTAGACAAAGTAGATGAGAAGGTGCAGCTAACAACATTTACAGCCGGATTAAAATCCAAGGAGTTCATGGTCTCACTCGCGAAGAACCCTCCTCGGATGATGGCGGAAATGCTCTTGAAAGCGCAGAAGTACATGAACACCGAGGATGCCTTAGCAGCAATAAGGGATGAAAAGAAACCCAATGAGAGGGAAAGAAAGGAAGAAGATTGGAGAGGACGAAAAAGAGAGCTAGGAGATCGTCAGGGTACGAACAGGAACAAGAGGAAGGACGATAAAATCCCTCGAACGGTAAAATTCACACCTTTGGTTATGCCTGTTAATAAAATTTGGCGCAAATTAAAGACGAGCATTACTTCAAATGGCCAAGGCCATTGCACTCGTAACCCAATGTGTGCAACAAGAAGAAGTATTGTCGTTTCCACAAGGATCATGGCCACTACACAGAAGATTGCATAGACCTGAAAGAGTAGATAGAAGAGCTTATTCGAAAAGGGAAGTTGCAAAAGTTTGTGAAGAAATAGACTCCAGCAAGTCCAGAGGAGATAAAAAGGACAAGCATGAAGCCTCTCCAAGGGACAAGGACCACACGTCTCGTCGTTCACAGAGCGCAATAGGGGAGATAAAGACGATCACAGAAGGACCATCAACAAGGGGGCCATTTAGATCTCTCAAGAAGTCACAACAAAGGCAAGTGAACAACATCCACAAGATACCACCCCTAAAACAAAGGAGGACAGATAGGGACAACCTGTTCATAGAAGAAGATGCCCAAAGGGTGAAGCAGCCGTATGATGACCCCTTGGTTATAATGCTCATGATTAAAGGGTTCAACACTAGGAGAATCCTCATAGACAACGGTATCTCTGCAAACATCATCTACCTCTCTGCTTTTCAATAACTAAAAGTGGATCCTGAAAGATTGCAACCTTTTGAGTCCCCTTTCATCAGCTTTAGTGGAGATGGAGTGTATCCTAAAGGCATAGTGACACTGACGGTCACGGTGGGATCCTACCCGTGGCAATTGACTTGTCAGCTTGACTTCCTGGTGGTAGACTGTCCTTCCTCGTACAACGTAATAATTTGAAGGCCTACACTCAACCACTAGAAGGTAGCCACATCCACCTATTGCCTGAAGGTGAAGTTCCTAATAGAAAATGGTGAAGGCGAAGTAAAGGGAGATCAGGTACTAGCTCGAGAATGCTACCAGGCAATGTTAGCTACAATGGAAAACCATACATAGATGATTGAGGAGAAGGAAGAAGAGAAGGTGGAAGCCCTCGAGACCGTGGAACTAATGGATGGGGAGCTGATGAAGACTATAAGGGTAAGGACGACTTTGAGCACAAACATGAAGAAGAAACTAGTCGAATTCCTCAAGGACAACCTAGACGTTTTCACATGGAGTCACAAGGATATGCCAAGCATATCCACAAAGATCATCCAACACAAGCTAAATGTAGATCTCAAGAAAAAGGCTGTCTAGTAGAGACGACAAGTCTTTGCTCCAAAAAAAAACCAGGAAATCATGGACGAAGTCAACAAACTACTAGCAGTGGACTTCATTCACGAGGTCCACTACCTAGACTGGCTGGCCAATGTCTTCCTAGTAAAGACTTCATGGAGGATATGCATAGACTTCACGGACCTAAACAAGGCCTACTCAAAGGACAGCTTTCCCGTGCCGAGGATAGATTAGCTGGTGGATTCCATAGCAGGAAACAAGCTCCTTATGTTCATGGACGCATTCTCAGGATACAATCAGATAAAGATGGTAGAAGAAAACCAGGAGAAGATTGCCTTCATCACAAGCCAAGGGCTCTACTGCTACAAGGTAATGCCCTTCGAACTGAAAAATGCAAGAGCAACCTACCAGAGTTTAGTAAACAAGATGTTCAGGAAACAAATTAGGAGGAATGTGGAAGTGTACGTAGATGATATGCTCATCAAGAGCAAAGAAGAGTCTACACACCTAGACAACCTTGAAGAGACATTCGCAACTCTCAGGCAATATCAGATGAAGTTGAACCCCAGCAAGTGCGCCTTTAGGGTAGCATCTGGGAAGTTCTTGGGGTTCATGGTGTCCTAGAGAGGGATAGAAGCAAACCCAAAGAAGGTGCGGGCCATACTAGAAATAACATCACCCAAGATGGTGAAGGAAGTCCAGAAGCTAACAAGAAGGATAGCAGCACTCAACAGGTTTGTCTCTAAAGCAACAAACAAGTGCCTGCCCTTCTTCAAGATGTTGAAGCAAGCCTTCATCTGGACAGAAGAACATGAAAAAGCCTTCCAGGAGCCTAAGCACTACCTGAGCAATTCACCTCTCCTGAGCCCGTCCAAAGAGAGGGAAGACCTGTATTTATACTTAGCAGTATTAGCTACAACCGTGAGTGCAGCCTTGATTCGAGAGGAGGATGGAACACAACTCTTAGTCTACTATGTCAGTCAAGCCTTCCAAGGAGCTAAAGCAAAATACTCACGGATCGAGAAGATTGCATTCGCCTTGATTGTAGCCTCACGAAAGCTGTGCCCATACTTCTAGGTGAATCCTATCCTAGTGATGATGGACTAACCCATAAAAAAGTCAATGAAAAAGTCTGAGGCTGCATGAAGGATGATTCAATGGGCAATCGAGCTTAGGTAGTTCGACATTGAGTACCACCCAAAACAACTATTAAGGTGCAGGCACTAGCAGACTTTATAGCCGAGTTCACAGTCCCAGACGAGGATGGGGCATTGGACGAAGTAGAAAGATGGATGATCCAGACTGACGGGTCGTCAGCCTAAAAAAGGGGGGGGGGAGGGGGGAGTAGGGTTTATTATCGTCACCCTAGAAGGAGAGACGCTCAAGTACGGAGTTCAGCTGATGTTCCCTGCCACCAACAACGAAGCTGAATATGAGGCAATACTGACATGACTAAAGGTCAGAAAGGCCTTAGGTGCCAAATACCTGCTTTTCCTGAGCGATTTAAAGCTAGTTGTAGGGCAAATAAAGGAGGAATATGAGGTAAAGGAGGAAAGGATGCAAAAGTACCTAAGGCTGATGAGGCATTTGGCCCAAGAATTTGATCGGGTAGAGTTCATACAGGTCCCTAGAAGCTAAAATATGGGGGCAGACGAGATAGCAAAGCAGGCGTCGTTAGGAGCAAGACGAAGCACAAATTTAAAGATGGAAGTCCAGCAGCGTCCTAGTATTGAAGAGATCCTCACCTTTGCAATCCAGAGTGAAAGCAGCTAGATGACCCCAATTCTATCCTTCCTCCAAGATGGATGACTTCCACAAGATGTTAAGGAAGCCTAGAAAGTCATGAAAAGGGTAGCCAAGTTCACTATCATGAAAGACTCCCTGTACAAAAGAGGCTTCTCCATGCCTTACCTGAAGTGCGTCGATGAAAGTGAGGTCAAGTACATCCTGGAGGAGATCCATGAAGAAATCAGAGGAGATCATGTAGGCCCAAGGTCCTTAGTAAGTAAAATCATTAAAACAGGTTACTTCGGGCCCACTAAGCGGAAATATGCAAGAGAGTTCATTGAGAGATGCGACAAATGTCAAAGATTTGGAAATGTTCAATGCATCCCAGCAGAGAGACTGATACCAATAACCTCCCCATGGCCATTTGTCCAGTGGGGAATTGACATCGTGGGCCCATTACCCCGAGGTAAAAGACAGGTAAAGTTTTTACTGGTTGCTATTGACTATTTTACAAAGTGGGTTGAAGTAAAAACACTATCAACTATCACTTAGGCAAAAATCCATAACTTCGCATGGAAAAACATAGTTTGGAGATTCGGGATACCGAGGATGATCATATGAATAACAGATGGCAGTTTGACAGCCAACACTTTAGACACTTTTGCTTGGGATTAGGGATCAAGAACCAACTTTCGTCTTCAAGTCACCCCCAAGCCAATGGATTGACGGAAGTGACGAACTAGACGCTGCTCAAGATCATCAAAACTCGGTTGGAGGAAGTAAAGAGCACTTGGCCAGAAGAATTGCCTAATGTCCTGTGGGCATATAGGACTACAGCAAAAACCTCGACAGGAGAAACCCCCTTCAGGCTCACCTATGGCATTGAGGCAATAATTCCAATCGAAGTAGGATTCACTAGTATGAGAAGAGAAGTCTTTAGAGAAGGCAGCAACGATGATCAGCTGAGAGTCAACCTAGATTGTCTAGATGAAGTAAGAAACGAAGCATCCCCGAAGATGACGAAGTACAAGCAGAAGATGGCTGAATACTACAACAAGAGAGTGAAACTCAGGCGACTTAACATAGGGGACCTCGTCTTATGAAAAGTCACACCTGCTATTAAGGATCCAACCCAAGGGAAGGGTCCAACCTGGGAAGGACCCTACAAGGTCATCCATTACTCAAGACAAGGCAGCTATCACCTAGAAACAATAGACAGGAAGAAACTACCACAACCATGGACTATTGAGCATTTGAAGAAGTACCACCAGTAAATGTAACAGACAATTGTATTCACGTTTGAAAGAAAGCAAAAGGAGTACTATTTAGCCAACATCCCAATGTACTATATGCAAGCCTAGAAGTAATAAAAAATCTTGGCTAAGTGATAAGACTCTGCCTAGAAAAATGTAAATCACTGACGAAGTCAATTGACAAAATTCCTTGATTGGATGTAAGTCAAATAAAAAAAATGGCTATGTGATAAGATTCTGCCTAGATGGGTGTGAATAACTGACAAGGCCAATGAAAATTCCTTGATTGGATGTAAGTCAAATAAAAAAAATGGCTAAGTGATAAGATTCCGCATAGACGGATGTAAATCACTGACAAGGCCAATGACAATTCCTTGATTGGATATAAGTCACCTAAAATATTGACCAAGTGATAAGATTCCGCCTAGACGAATGTAAATAACTGACGAAAGTCATCTAAAACCCATTAATGAGGGTAAACAAAGATCCTGGCAGAAGCACAAGTCACAGGTAGGCCAAAAATATTAAACATGAAGATAAAAAGCCCAAAAACACCGAGTAAGAGGCATTGTTCTGGAATTTGAATGAAAAACCCAAAAACATACTGGGCACCCAAAAAGAAAAAGAAAGAAAGAAAAAAAAAGGTATATCTGCATGGATAAAATCAAGCATCAGCCTCGTCACCACTAGCTTAAGTGGGCTCTGGAATGTTTTCCTTAGGAGCAACAATAGCAGGCTGAGCAGCCTCGTCCGCTGCCATCTTTTTATCCACCACCTCTAGGTCTAAGCTGTCCTGGTCCACACCTGTGGGGTGCTTAACGAGGTACCGCCGCAAGAGCTCGAAGCCTTTGTAGTACTAGCTAAAGAGCATAGTATTGTACTCGTCAGTCTGTTGGAAGGCCTCGACAGACTTGGCTGCAACGGTCTTCACTCTCTCCTTTGCAGCCTAGAGTTGTTCATCCTTCTCTAGGGTCAGTTACCTTTTAGACCTCAGATCTTCAGACAAGACCTTCGCTTTTTCCTTGGAAGTGTTGGCCTCATCCATGGCTGAGATAAGGTCTTTCCTCAGCTTCGAGTTCTCCACCTCCAGAACTTGCACCTTGGACCCTGCGGATGTGGCCTTCACCTACTGGCTTAGGTATTCTGACGTGATATGGATGGTTTCCCCCAGCACCTAAAAAGGAAAGAAGATCCAACTTTCAGAACCATTAAAAAAAAAAAAAAAAAAAAAAAAAAAAAAAAAAAAAAGGAAAGGCGAAAGGAGAAGGTAAATTGCACAAAGTACATTACTTGGACGAGCTTATGGATGTGACGTCCCACGATCTCGTTAGATGGTATGCCGGAGAGGACCTTGAGTTCCTTTGCAGTGAAGGTATCTTGTGACCTCGTCAAGGCAAGGCCAGCATCGTCCCAAACACTAGACAAGCGAGAGTCGACCTTTTCCTTCCCTTTATCTGCCAATCACTGCTTCTTCGGGCATGGGGTGATCTCTTCCACTGAGGTGGCCAGGGAAGCGGTCCTCGTCACTTCAAGGATGGAAGTAGCTGCAGTGATGGGAGTCCCCTTCTCCACAACACGCACCACCCTTTTCCCAAGGTTGGGGAGAGGCTCTTTCTTCTTTGCCCTTATCTTGGCATACATGTCTTGGTTAAACTTCATCGTCATCTCTGCAGAAGAAAAACACTTGTTAAAAAAAAAAATAAAGTCAGTGACGAACCAAATGAACACTTACTCTTCTCTTCAATCTCTATAGTGCGCAGGACATAAGGAGAAGGATCTAGACCAGGCAATGACGAGCCAAGGTTCTAGGATCGACCAGGTCGTCGAAGTCGTCAATCGTCTGGGTGTACTTGGTAGCTGCTTCTACCTTCCTTTTGTACCTACTCTTAAGCTTTGGACGCTTCTTCACTATGCAGGCACAACAAACAGAAAGGTTAGCAACAAAAAAAAAAAAAAAGGAAGAGTAAAGAGGAGGGAAGGAGTTGCAAAAGGATGACGCACCTAGACTCGGGGCTCTCTAATGACGAAGCAACCTAGGAATGTCACCCCAGACTTCATCGGAATAAGTCTCCCAGTCATCCCCAGACACAAAAAAGAACCTCGATTTCCAGTATCTAAAGGACGAGGGCAGATCAGTGACGATCCTAGCCTTCTTGACCCAAGGCACAAGCTTGTAGCACTTATACTCCTTTGAATCGTTTAAACGATACATATACGTGAATTTGTCCACCCTAATCATGTCTCCCTCTGTGACGGCCAGCCATATCTCTATACAGCTGATTACAATCCTCCACGAGTTGGGCATAAGTTGCCCAGGAGCGATATTGAAGTGGTTCAGAAGCTCCATAATAAAGGGGTGGACGGGAAACCTAAACTTGCACTAGAAAACGGTCTCATAAAAGCACACCTCCCCTGGCAAGAAATGACAAACTCGTTCCTCTTTATGAGGAAGACGAACCCTAACTCTCTCGGGAAACTAAAACCTATCCCTAAACTTGGAAAAGGGTTTCAATGTCTAGGCCACATGCCTCCCCGAGAGCAGAAAAAGCTCTAACCTTTCTTGGGCCAGAAGCCACGGTATCTTCCTCCACCTCAACAGGGTCATCGCTAGATGACAACCCCGTTTCTAATTCGCAAGATCTCACCTCCGACATCACTCTCCGCTTACCCACAAAATCCTCAAACCAATCAACCGACTGACGGAGTAAGGGAAACAAATCGGCCGACACTACACTTAAACTGCTACCCCCAACCACGAAATCTTCAACTAAAGGGCAAAAAGACCGAGAAACTCCTAGAGAAGCCCCTAAACGTGCAAAGAGAAATGAAATAGAGGGGCAATGTATCCTAACCTTAGAGCTATCCACCATGGAACCCAAGAAACGAAAAAGAAGGACAGAATTCCAAAAACCCAATAAACCCTACAAATTATCTCTACTACAAAGAATAAAGAAGGGGGGGGGGGGGGGGGAAGAAACCATACCTCAAAGAAATGATCCCAGAAAGGAAAGGTGCAGAAAGATGCAAGAAAAATAGCTCGAAGAAGGAGAGACACAGAGCAACAATGGCGCAAAAGTGAAGTGAAGAAGAAAGAGAAAAGAAAGGAAGTTTAAAAAGAATTGGGCGCGAAAAACTGAAAATCAGCAGGAAACTTGAAAGACACACGAGTAGGGCATTAAATCCACCAATCAGAACAAGCCACGTGGCCATGATGTGTATGGCGCCACCACTACGCATTAAATGAGGAATGGAACCCCAAGAGTCATGTCTAAGCAAGAAACCTTTCACCTTCTAATGATCGTCATGACACATAGGGACAACCACAGAACCTTGGGGGGCAGCTGATAGGCTCAACAAACCCCCTTGCCTAGACGAACCCATTAGGCACCTTCGTTCGTCCTTTTACTTCGTGGACGAGAGAAGGTGAGCCATTAAATAAAGGATTCAATATCTCAGACAATTACAAACCAGCTATCATACCATTGGAAGCTCATCAAAGCCCACATTAATGAGCCGAGAGGCGTTACAAAAGAAGCAGTAAAACCACAACAAAGGCACAACGGCTAGAAGCAATAAAGCCATATATAAACATTCCTCAGAACCAGATAAGGTACATGCATTCTGAGATGCTTACATACATTGTAGCTTTGGTACTTCTAGTTCTCATATTCTCTTTTAAGCTCCCACACGCTAACTTTACCATTAGAGACTCCGTGGCTGGCACCACATCGATGACCACCCAAAGAAGTTTCCTTTCATGACGTTGCAGGTATAGGGACGAGGTTGCTGATCTGTCTGGATGAACCTACTCGACTTACAATTGCAGCATCATCAGTTGGAGTTATTATTTACATGATAGTTTTACGTAAACATTTACTCACATGTATATATGTATATTGTTTGCAAAAATCTTTTCAAAAAAAAAAAAAAATCAAAATGTCAAGTATTCTATTTCTTCATAAAAAGTTAACATTTGGAATAAATTAAAACAAGGTACTATCTTCGGATAGGCGTTGTGGAGTGCCTAACACCTTTCCCACACATAACCAAACTTCCGAGTCCAAGATTTTTGGTTCAAAGACTTTTGGTTTACCTTAATTAATGAACCTTTAAAATTTGGTTTAGTTAATTAGGTAACTTAAAATAACTTAGACATCTAGGTGACCAGTCACATATAATAAAAAACTAATGGCTGGTGCGTGACTCCTAAAATAAAAATAAGAAAAATGGACTCATACACACACCCCACTCTCTAAATACACAAACACACAAGAGTTACGTCACCAAGAACTAATGTGCGATGATCCCCCCGAGGCGAGCCGGAAAAAAAAAAAACCAGGCATCCATAGGACGGATCCCTAAAGGGTAGAGTTTTATATTTAAAAGAGAAAGCAAAACACGAAAGTGGTATAACATTGTAGACATCCAAGCTATTGTAAGAATATATTTTTTATCTTCCAAATAATTAAATCAAGATTTCGTATGATAATGCAAGCTTTTTATTTAGCAACACAACACAATTTTTTTTTTTTTTGAGAGAGTTTCAACCTATAGCATCCACTCCTGATGATAACTCTTTATTATCGGACCAAGACACCAATCGGTTTTTGGTGTAGACAAAGATTGAACCCCGGATCTCTTATTCAATCATCAGAGACTTTACCAATTGAGCTAACTAGAACCCACTGCAACACAACACAACTTGACAACATAATTACTCATTGCAATTATTAGGAAACTTTGAAAGAAAATTTGTGAATATCAAGCATCAAATTAATAATTAATTAATTACACAAGATGATAGGGACCCTAATCCTATACTATACTCAGCCAACAATCTATTAATCTCCTACCCCTTTTTTTTTTTTTTTTAATATTAATCTCCTACCTAATACTGAACTAACAAGTGGAACTCACCCGGCCAAGACACTTTTCCTTAAATTTATAAAAAAAATTAAAGGTATCATTTCAAGATGGTGATTTGCCACACCGACCACCTTATAATCATGATTTAATTTTATTTATACTTTTTTTTTTCCATGTTGGGTGATTGTATGTGATTTGCATGGATAGACTGGCATGGTCAAATCAGGTTGGTAAAAGGAAAAAAGAAATTCAAAATGTTAATTTCTAAAATAAAGCACGACCAAAAAGTCTCAATCTAATTCCATAAGAAAAAACAAAATGACTTTACACACGTGAAAAACGAAAAATGTGGTGGTAAATGTGTAGAGCACGCTACCCCCTATGTTATGTGAAACAGAAAATGTTTCGTGGAAGAAGACTATCCAATTGTGAAAATATTTAAATGCCACATGATCCATGAGCTTGGTATTACTACTAGTAGTCTAGCTAGGACCACCCATATGATATGATAAAAAACTGGAATTTTCTTCGTTTGGACCACTATTAAGAATTATTTGGGCTAGTCCCAAAATTTTTACTCACTTCCGGTTCATTGTTTGATCATCGTCAATTTGTTGGTAGTGGGGTTGGGAAATGTAGGCCACCACAACATAAAATACAAACCAATCAATCATACATCTTGCATAAGTTAACATCCAAGGCAAGGGACCACATATCTCGCGACAATTTCTTTCTTGGACACCCATATTATAATTTTAATACAATGAGCGGTGGATAAATAATAATAAGTCCATATAAAAATAATTTTTTATTATTAATGAATGAAAAAATAATATAAGTTTATATAAAATTAATTGTTTATTATTAACAATTACAGTCTATCGAAAGAGTATTGATAGCATATCATTAAGGATAAAGATTAAATCCAAACTGGTTTAGAGAAGGAGATTCTTCCAACCCAATAAGCGACAATTCATAAAAGTTAAAAGTAAAACTACTAATTTTATGTTATTTTAAAAAATTACATTACTCGTTAAAAAACAACAGCCCTTCAACTATCATATAACGAGTTAAGATGGATATTAATAGCCCTGAAGCCAAGTCCAAAAAGAGGAAAGAAAAAGAAAAATAGGCGCAAGCAATGTCTGCTTTCAGCACGTGTGAACATCATTCTGATGTATGTACCTATGTATATAGGTCATGACTCATGACTCACCTCACCGATCCCTTTGTCCCTCCTTCTACACAATTGGAAGGGTCTCATCCTGACTCAGCCGTCCCAATCTCTTTCTCTTTTCCTATTTCTCCAAAAAGCCCGCCAACTTTTTTCTGACGTGTCTGCCAATATTCTATTCCAATTAACCAATAATTATCCTCCACATCACCATCTTTTAAAAAATCTTAATTAGTTGTACGCACTATTCTCTTAATTGTGTTACCTCAACATCCTTATAAAAACCTTACACAACCTCACCTTCCAAAACCTCCTATTTTCTTCACCGACTCCCATTCACATAAAAACTCATCTCTCTCTCTCTCTCTGTGAATTAAAATCTGTGATTTTTTTTTTTTTTTAATTTCTTGTATACAAAGCTAAGCTGAGCTGATAATTCAGAAACTTTGACAGACGATACATAGTAAATATCATAGCATGGAGATCCCAGTGATCAACAGGATAAGCGATTTGGAGCTTTCATTGCAAAGCCCATCAATGTTTTCTCGGGTTTTTTCGGTTCCTGGCTTCGAAGTCATTCGATTTTGGAAATGGGGTGCTCTGGTTCTTGCTCTAGTCGCCTCGTTTAGCACAATAATGAACAAGGTCAGGATTTTAATCGTGAAATTCCAAAGAGCAAGTTCAGCAGCTTCTGAACCTCTCTTAAAACTCGTCGACAACGACGATATTTACAGTAGCGACGACGACGACACTTCTTCTGTGTCGTCTTCTATAGAAGAAGAAGAAGAAGAAGAAGAAGAAGAAGAAGAAAAAGAACCCATGGATGAAGATTTCCGGGTCGCCGGGTCGGGTCGTGGATACTTCGGAAGAAGTCAAGGGCAAAGTCGTAATTCGAAGCTATGGCAACGGTTCTCGTGGACAGACTTGGCTAGTGGTAGCGTTGTGAAGCTGTGGGACCATTTGGGTTTGGGGTTAGACTTTGACGGCGAAGTTGACGGCGACCTCATTTCCGTTTACGATATGAACAGGGAACAAAGTGTAACGTCTCTTTTAGGCGGGAAATCGGGTCTGATGGCCGTGTCGCCGTTAAATTCGGGGTCTGTTGTGACAGCGGCGGAAAAGGGCGCGTCTGGAAACGTGTCGCTGAAGGTGTGGGACACGCGTGTCCGGTGTCGGATACCGGAGATACTCGCCGATTGGGGGCCACAGCTTGGGAAAAAGATCGTGGCCGTTGGATACGGTGGTGTCGGAAAAGTGCACGTCAGAGATGACGACAGGGAGGTCGTTGGGGACATTAGGAACGTCACAACGCCGTTAGTAGATTTAACGGTGTCTGATGTGGACACGTGGTGGGACGCCGATGCCTTTATTGCTCCAGACGAGTTGTAATAATTAAATTAATTACGAGTTGTATTCACGCGTCTTAGCTGTAATGGTATATATAGATTTGGACAAAAATTTGTGGAATATTTGATTGGAATGTCCATTTGTAAATAATTTATAATTATCTTCGTTTATTTATTTATTTTTTTACAAAAAAATTCTTTGTATTTTGATGGCGTAGCTTTGTGGATCTTGTTTCTTGGTTGCTTCCTTGAAATTAAAGTTGCAAAAGTGGGCAAGTAAAATCACTATACGAACAAGTCTTTGCTAAAATGAGTTGATTTTGTGTAGTATGACTCAATTTAGGTAATTTTCAAAATTTCAAATAAAATAAGAGAGCTGACCCAAGTTTTGGTTTTTGAGATTTTTCTAATTCTGACGGTGAGAATATTGCAAAAACTTGTTGACAATATATAACAAATTTAGGTCCATTCGAAGTTTTGAACTACAATTAGGCAATTACCAAGTACAACCCTTTTTTTATTTTTTTAATGAATTACCAAATACAACCTAGAACCGTCTTCCTTCAATTCTTCATAGGAAAGAAACTAAAGAAATTTGAGACATGAATCACGTGCGCCTTAATTAATAGTAAATTAACAGTACGTAGTCATCTCAATTCATTTCTTTCTTTCTTATTTTATTTTATTTTTTTATTTTTGGGTCAAAATTTTCAATTCATTAGAACTTAGAATTAGAAGTCCAAAACACACGGCTGAGTAGAACAGACTTTTGCAAATTTGAACCAAAATTATGTCGTGTTGACAAAAGTTTTTCTTCAGAGTTTTATGAATGAATTATGTTTTATGTGGATGAGTAATGAGGTTTCATTTTTTTTCCCCCTCAAATTAATATGTTGCTTACACGCCAAAATGAAAAGACAACTATGCTGTCACACAGTCAGAAATGTGACGCAGCTGCTTCATTTACTGCTATTTTGGGAGGAAGCTAGCATGGTCTTTTTTTTTTTTTTTCCTAAATAATATATATATATATATATATGTGTGTGTGTGTGTGTGTGTGTGTGTGTGTGTGTACGGACCGATTATGTCAGCTCAGTCCCAAAATGTAGGCTCATGCAATGATATGATTGGCCAGCCTCAATCCATAGGCCGAGCCGAGAACGGCTTATGAATCTTCGGTCCACATATCCCAAGAGTTTGCTGTGAACCAGGGATAATGCTTTAGGAGAATCTGCCTACCGAGCAGTAATCGGTGTTAGGCACAAATTACCAGGAAGTCATATCAGTAGTAGGCAGTGGGTCCCATCTAATCAGGATTATGGGGTAGAGAGACCCACTGATATGGAAAAATCCCTTCATCATGAAAACCCCACTAAGGGGAGGCTATAAATAGAAGAAAGAAAGGAATAAGGATTGGAGGTTGAAAAAATTGGGGAGAAAAACACCTCGTGAAGTAAGGAAACATCAACCTCGGGAATAAAGAAATCCTTCTCGAATCTTAGGAAAAGGGCACAGCTACGTGATTGTAACCTCGGTTGTGCCATGAGAAGGGAAATTAAGGGCTAAAATAACATCTCTATTATATCAGTAAAGGGTGAAGTCACTTCTTGGACCTCCCATTGAGGGAGAAGCCCAACCCAGAACACAAATAAATTGAGGGTCTGAGCTCAAAAGCCATGGTGAGTAAGTTTTGGCCATCACAATTGATGACATCTGTGGAAATTTCCTACTATGCTGAAGGTCTAGAGGTAGTGACATGGACTATGGAATGGCGGAGCGACATGAAAATGAAGGTTTGGTGGGATCTGGTGGAAACCAGTCTGGGGGCTCCTCTCGAGCTCTTAGGCAGGTGGAACAAGAGTGGAAGAGTGAGCGTCACGACCATGATGGGCATGAGACTTAGGACAACTTGCATGCAGCTTTATCCTAGAGAGAGAGAACGATCTCGTATGAACTGAAAGGTTCATATCATAATGATCGAGACCGTGAACGGGAGAGTTTACGTAGGCAAGTTAAAGAGTTGGAGTTGGAGGCATGCCAAAGGCGCCGAAGGAGGACTCTTGAGAGATCATCTTATAACCAGGACTTGGACTATAGTTATATAGAAAGATTGTCTCACCAAAGCTGCTACCGGCAATCAAGGGAGAGGTTGAATGATTCTAGAGATAGAAATTCTTTTTCGTCGAGAAGAGAAAGGGAGGGACGCCGAAATGCCACCATGGATGCCATGAGTCGAGCACTTAGGAGGATAGCCCGATCACATTTTCTGAAGAAATAAAGCATACTGAAATGCCAAGACATTTCATGCATTTGTCGTTTACTTGTTACGATGGTAATACGGACCTAGTAGAGCATGTAAATCATTACACGCAGCTTATGGCTCTTTATTCTCGAAACAACAGACTTTTGTGCAAAGTGTTCCCTTCCAACCTTGGACCCACGACGATGACATGGTTCAACGGCTAGAGAAAGGGCTCCATCCACAACTTTGGGGAATTAATCCAGGTGTTTGGGGAACGTTTTGTGACATGCAACCGAGTTCCTCAGCCTATTGATGCCTTGTTGTCTATGAAGATGGGGAGTGGGGAGACTCTCCGATCCTACACAAACCAGTACTAGGAGTTGAATAACGAGATTAGAGGATGCAATGAGCAGGTGGTCGCAGGCACTTTTAGACTAGGGCTCTCTCAGGAATCTGAGTTGAGAGACTCCTTGACTATAAAGCCTCCTGAGAACATGCACCAGCTTATGAGGTAAATAAAGTAGCACAAGAGGTTGGAGGATGATAGACTACAGGGTAAAGGAAAGACCCTTACTACGCCCCAATTCCAAAGAGAGCACCAAACTATGGGCTTTTAGCAAAGGCCTAGAGGGGAGACAGGGGGACAAAAGATGAGTAAAGATGCAGAAAGATGAGTGGAAACCTGGCTAGAAGGAACCAGAGTCTGTACTGCACCTACCATCAGGGGAAGGTGCATACTATTGAGCAGTATAGGAATTTTAAGGACTATATGGAGCAGTTAGTCAGAGCGGGGCATCTGATGGAGTATGTAGTTGGCCAAGGAAGGAATGCGATGGGATAGGCGTTAGGAAGCCAAAGGGGGATAATGCCACCTCTCATCGGTATCATCGAAGTCATTCATGCCGCGTCGATTGGGGTAAGTACTAGTCGAAGGAAAGGGATACTTAGCATTACCCCCTTTAGCAAGAGTCAGAGATAGTGGGGCACCTAGGGAAGTAGCCCCAGATAAGCAAGGAGAAAATAGCTTCTGACAACGAAGACCTTGAAGGAATGACCTAACCACATGACGATGCGCTAGTGGTAACCCTCCGAATTAAGGGATTCCTTGTTGAAAGAGTTATGATAGATCAGGGCAGTGGGGCAGAGATAATGTACTCTGACCTGTATAAGGGGTTGGGTTTGAAAGATGAAGAACTCACAAAGTATGACACCTTTCTGGTGGGATTCGATGGGATGATGGTGATGCTCGCAGGACAGATCAAACTACCTATGGTAACCGAAGGAAAAGAGGTAATGGTGAATTTCATAGTGGTTCACGCTTTCTCCCTCGCACAAGGAGATCTTTGCATGGCCATGGATTCATGCCATGGGAGCCGTTTCATCCACATTACACCTGAAAGTAAAGTTCCCGACTAAGCAAGGAGTGGTAGTGGTGAGGGGCGATTAAAGTGTAGCTCGGAAGTGCCTGGTAGTCGTGATCAATCATGAGATCAAGCAGAAGGAACATGTAGAGTTGGGTTAGTTATAGCAATTACAGAACTCTGAATAAGGGGTTGGGTTTGAAAGATGAAGAACTCACAAAGTTTGACACCTCTCTGGTGGGATTCGATGGGATGATGGTGATGCTCGCAGGACAGATCAAACTACCTATGGTAACCGAAGGAAAAGAGGTAATGGTGAATTTCATAGTGGTTCATGCTTTCTCCCTCGCACAAGGAGATCTTTGCATGGCCATGGATTCATGCCATGGGAGCCGTTTCATCCACATTACACCTGAAAGTAAAGTTCCTGACTAAGCAAGGAGTGGTAGTGGTGAGGGGCGATTAAAGTGTAGCTCGGAAGTGCCTGGTAGTCGTGATCAATCATGAGATCAAGCAGAAGGAACATGTAGAGTTGGGTTAGTTATAGCAATTACAGAACTCTGAAGATTTTAATGGGGCTGAAAATGCTGAGGAACTGATTAAGGTTCGCATATTTCCCAACGAGGACAAACACTTTCAGGTGGAGGAGAGCCTCCCAACCGAGGAACGTGTGAAGGTACTACTGTCACTGGTCTAGAATCTAAACGTCTTTGCATAGAGCCCATATGAGGTACTTGGGGTAGACCTAGAATTTATAATGCAAAGATTGAATGTAGACCCCTTGTATTCCCTCAAGAAGCAAAAGCTAAGGCGGTTGGCTAAACCTCACATGGAAGCCATGAAGGAAGAGGTAGAAAAGTTGAAGCAAGCTGGAGCGATAAAAGAGGAATTTTTCCCTGAGTAGTTGGCAAATACTGTGGTTGTGAAGAAGAAAAATGGGAAATATAAGGTCTGCGAATATAGCATGCCCTAAAGATCCATTTCTTGTCTTGAAGATCGACCAGCTCGTGGGTGCCACATATGGCCACCTAAGGAAGAGCTTTCTAGACACATTCCAAGGATACCACCTGATTGCCCTGGCTCCCAAAGACTAGAAGAAGGCATCTTTTATCTCCCCTAAAGGCAATTACCACTATATGGTAATGCCATTTAGTCTGAAGAATGTTGGAGCAATTTACCAGTGAATGGTTACATAAATGTTCAAACAGCAGACCGAAAAAACAGTGGAGGTGTATATTGACGATATGGTGGTCAAGTGTAAGAAGGAAGAGGAGCATGTGTTGGCTCTAGCTGAGGTGTTTGAGATATTAAGGTGCCATAAATTGCACCTCAATATTGCCAACTGTGCATTCGTAGTGGGGTCTGGGAAATTTATTGGCTACATGATCATTTGCTGAGGGATCAAGGTCAACCCGTACCAAATCAATGCAATTCAACAGCTCAACCTGCCTAGAAACCCGAAGGAAGTACAGAAGCTCACGGAAATTATAGTAGCCCTGAATCGGTTTGTATCCAAGTTGGCCGACAGATGTTGCCCATTCTTTTAACTGCTAAAGAAGTGGAAGAAATTTTAGTGGACCAAGGAGTGCGACAATGCCTTCTAGAATTTGAAACTCTATTTAGCTCGCCCACCACTTTTGTCCAATCTCGAGCCCGCACGAAGACCTGTACATGTATTTGGCCGTGTCCAAGCACGCTGTGAGTGCAATATTGATAAGAAAAGCTAGTATACTATATCAGTAAGATCTTGGTAGATTTAGAAACCCGTTATCTGCCGTTGAAAAAGATGGCTCTTACCCTAGTGAACGCCACCAGGAAGTTACCACACTACCTCCAAGCTCACACGGTGTATGTGTTAACCGAGCATCCCCCAAAATCTTTATTGAGGAAGTTGGACTTTATGGTGAGAATAGCTAAATGGGGTACCCAGTCAGGATCTTTTGATGTTTGGTACAAGCCAAGGAATACAATCAAGGGGTAGGTGTTGGCTGATTTTGTGGCCGAATTCACTCTCGCTGTCAGAGATGCACATAGGGTATGCCAAGTGTCAATCCATGCATGGAGCTTCTATGTGGATGGGGCATCCAATGCTCGGGGATTTGGAATAGGAATAGTGCTACAGTCACCACAAGAAATAAGACTATAACATTCGCTCAGACTTGAGTTCTAGGTCTCGAATAATAAAGCCGAGTATGAAGCCTTGGTGGTTGGACTTCGAGCAGTAGCTAAGGTAGGAGCTATATATGTGGAAATCCATTCAAATTCGCGTTTGGTGGTAAGTCAGGTTAAGGTGGACTTTGAGGCCAAAGATCCAAGAATGATAGATTATTTGAAATTGGTTCATTCCTTGTAAGCGCAGTTTGGGTCGATAAAAGTAACTTAGTTCTCTAAGGGGTAGAACAGCCACGCAGACTCCTTGGCCACCTTAGCCTTATTCATGGGAAGTTCCATACCCCGGATCATATCGGTGTAGTTGTTGGAATCTTCGAGCATTGACCATCGGGGGCATTGTCAAGTCACGGTTATTGCTGTTTCACCAAGTTGGAGGGATCCTATTGTCTCATTCATCTCGGATAGAGCTATGCTTGAAGAACAAAAAGATGCCAAGAAGATAAGGCGAAAATCTTCCTAATTTTGGTTGTCAAAGGAGAAGAAGTTATACCGAAGGTCATTCGGAGGGCCTTATTTATTATGTGTACACCCCGAAGCCGTTAACAAGCTCCTTGCCAAATTGCACGGGGGAGTGTGGGAGCCATATGGGAGGTCGGTCCTTAGCCCATCGGGCAATGACTCAGGGATTTTAGTGGCTAAATATGCAGAGGGATGCCGTGAATTTTGTTAAAAAGTGAGATTAGTGCCAAAGGCACACCCCAAACATCCATTAGCCGGGAGGAACTCTCAAACCAATCACCAGTCTGCGGCTCTTCACCCAATAGGGGCTGGACATCATGGGACTTTTCCCCAAGGCCACTGGGAATAGGAGGTTTGTGATAGTAGCGACTGACTTTTTCACCAAGTGGGTGTAGGCCGAGGCTTTGGCAAGCATCTGAGACGTTAACATGAAGAAATTTTTTTGAAAGAACATCGTGACTCGGTTTGGGGTGCCAGAGACACTGATCTTAGATAACAATTTGCAGTTTGATAGTAAGGCATTTAGGAAGTATTGCGGTGACCTTGGGATAAAGAATAGATCCTCATCCCTAGCATATCCTCAAAGCAACGAACAAGCTGAAGCCGCAAACAAGACTATCATTAATGGGTTGAATAAGAGGTTAAAGAATTCCAAAGGGAAATGGGAAGAAGAGCTGCCCAACGTGTTGTGGGCCTACCAGACTACTCCCAGGAGATCTACTGGTGAAGCTCCTTTTTCTATGACCTGTAGGACTGAGGTAGTGATACCAGTGGAGATTGGCCTAGCAAGAATGAGGATCACGAGATTCTCCTTAAGTGTGAATAACCTAATGTTAACCGAGCAACTGGACTTCATGAAAGAGAACAAAGAGATAGCATCCATTCTATTGACCGACTACTAGCAGAGACTATCTAAAGGGTACAACAAAAATGTGAGGTTAAGAGACTTCATTACTGGAGACCTTGTCCTACGAAGGGTATTGGGGGTAACAAAAGACCTGAGCTTGGGAAAATTGGCCCCGAATTAGGAAGGCCTATATTGCATGATCACCATAACAGAACTAGAGTTTACTACTTGGAGGACATGCAGGAAAGACCACTTCCTTGGCCATGGAATGTGAGTAACCTCAAGAAGTACTTTCAATAAAAAAAGAAAAAAAAATTAGGGCAATTTGGATGTATTTAATGACCCACTTAATGTAAATTATTAGAAGTTTGCCCATCTAAATTACACTATATATGCTTATACTCTTAATGTATGATGAAGTTTGAAGCTAGCTCAAATTAAGTAATTTTGCTAAGGACAGAAGCCTAGCCTCAGCCTGACTTTGGTCACCAACTAGGTGAAAACCTAATTAAGGACAGAAGTCTAACCTCGGCCTGACCCCGGTCACTGACTAGGTGGAAATATAATCAAGGATGGAAGCCTAGCCTCGGTTTGACCTCGGTCAATGACTCGGTGGAAACCTAACTAAAGGACAGAAGCCTAGTCCCGGCATGACCCCAGTAACCAACTAGGTGGAAAATTAAGTAAAAGGAAAAATAGTAAAATATTTTAAGCGATGAATGCTGAGCACACGCACCATTCAATTTACTTTGACTGGGGGTGAGTCAAAAAGGGGCTAAGAGCTGAACTTACACACTTGGTATTTTTGTTTTCTCAGTAATTGATTTTGTTTTTTTTGTTTAGACCCCTTAAACCATATTGTTTAACCTAATATATTATCCAAGTGATTACTTAAGTTAATTATTCAGATCTAGGTTAAATAATAATAAATCATATCATGCATAACAGCGAAAAAGTAAATAGCATTGATATGATGACCTAGGAAAACCAATGAAACAAATCGTTTCAAGGTAAAAATCTAAGGAGGATTTGGCCTAGCAATCTTCAAGGTAAAGCAAATCCATTATAACAGAATCGAAGTTTTTACAATCAAATTTAACCCTAAATCTATTGCTGCCTCAAGTAGTAACTTGCTGACATGACCACGTGCAAGCTCCGAATCCATGGACCCTTTCTCTTCTTGAACTTACTGCAACACAAGCACCCACGCTTATGACTTTGAGATCCCACTCAAAAGTTTTAGATCACCTTCAGTTGTTGATCTTTGTAGCAACAACTAGGTTCTATCAATGCTTGATTGTAAATCTTACTCTAGTAGATACTTGTGTAGTTAGAAGGTACAGCACCTCTCAGATCTCACAAGAAGTAACACACAAGTCTTCCAAAAGTCTCATAAATGTAGCTAGGGTGTTCCTTTTATATGTGGACAAGTTGGATTGAAACCCTAAATATTTTCACGAGCTTGGGCCTTGTTTAAAAATTCTACAGAATCTAATTTCTGCAATTTTCGATCGGTCGAACCTAATTTTTGATCGATCGAGCTTGACAGATTCTGACTCTTCTTTTCTGCAATCAGCTCGAACTTGAAGCTTGAAAGATATGCCTAACACATAGACCAGACATGTTTTGTTCTCGGTTTGCCAACACATACAAAATATAATTCTAAACATTCAATCCTAAATCTATAGAACCTAACAATCTCTCTCTTTGGCAATCCGTGACAAAACACATGTACAAAATGAATTGCTCAAATCAAACATCAGCTCAATTACAAAGTACTACCCTAATACAATTCTATCACAAATACTAACTATTAGTTGCTAGTATAGACAACAGCTGTTGAAATAATTAACATGTAAATTCCTAAAACACTAAAAACAAACCATAAACGCATGTGTGGAAAATACAGTACAAATCCAATAAATAAAAACTGAACTTGAATTCATAAAAACATAAAAATAGACAGAATATCAAGTGAATAAACATTAAATATACTATCATAGCCAATGAACCAATAAAGGTTGTGAAACAAGAACAATAAAAAAAATTTACATCAAAATCTCTTATCATCTTACAAAACAAATCTAAGCAACTCCCCTTAAATACAAAATCTTTGTACCCCCACTAAATACAAGAGCCCTCAATCTAAAACCTACTCCCCATTTTTGTTACGAATTGTCAAAGGGAACCATCAATCATCAGAGGGTGGAGGAGGTGGAAAAGCACTCCTATACTCGGTAAAATCAGCTCTCAAGGCAACCACCTCAGTAAGTAACTCATCAATAAGCTATCCATGAGCTACCTGAGTAGTTATAAAGGACTCCATCATGGCATAGATTGAGAGAGGAGGGTAACTGTAAGTTCACCAGCATCATCATCACCAGAAGGATCCACAGTTGCAGTAGGATCAACATGTACCTCCTTAGTAGCAGCTATAGCACCAGAGGCAGGAGCTGCAGCAATAGCTTCACCTTTTGATCTCTTTAAAGTCCCAGTACTTGGTTCAGCACTCTTCATTTGAGCCTATCGCTGTCTGAGAAAAGCGGCTCCTATAGAGGCAATGCTTGGACTTACTCCTATAAATATCAACAATAGTTTGAATGAATAGAGAAGGAAAACACATAGACCCATCTGTGATAAGAGCACAAAGGAAAGCACACCTATCTGTAGGAACAATATGAACATGAGAGATAGGAAAGATATTATGGTAGGATATCCTTAAATAAAGATAGTTAAGCTCAGTAAACTCACATGAGTTTATTCTCGGTTCAAATCCCCAAGAAACTGACCTACCACAAAGCAAAGACATGATATCATCTACTGGAGGAAACTCAATGTATGGATAAGTGGGTTTACGAACTAAATGTACACCTAGAGTTTTGGAAACTAATCGTTTAGAAAACTAAACTTTTTACCTCTAATCCAAGTAGTCAAATAATGACCACTTGTAACCTCAAGATAAATAGAGAGATTTGAGTAAAACTCTCTAATCAAAGTAGCAAGAGGAGGATCAGAAACATCACACAAAGACACCTAATTCCTAGATACTAGATTCCTACGTATGGAATGATCTAACTCATCTAGTACAATCTCTCTCTCTCTCTCTCTCTCTCTCTCTCTCTCTCTCTCTCTCTCTCTCTCTCTCTCTCTCTCTCTCTCTCTCTCCAGATAGATCCATACTTGGTTAAGGTCTAATAGACTTCCTCAGTCTTAGTAGAAAGAAACCTAACCCTATCAACCAAATGAAAGGTAGAAGAAGAAGAAGCAAGGTTTCTATTTGCTTTGGTTTTGAATTTCCTACCAACCTTAGGAGCCATGTCTAAGGTTTAAATAAAAAACAAACAAAAACTAAGGGTATACTACATTGGATAGAGTTAGAGACAGGATAACATGAAATTTTTGAAAAACTATATGATGCATGACATTAGTACACAGATGATGCATGATTTAATGCTTTAAAACAGTTCAATTCCATCTCAAATTTGAAAATTAACCAAGAAAATTAGAAATTTAGCAAAATCCCCAATTTCAAAAACCCTAATTTTTCAAAAATTTTATATTGATCAATTGCATAACACAACATGTTATGATCACTCATTTAAGCAATATCAAAGGCCAATTTCAATCAAATTAGTCCAATTGAACAAAATCCCCAATTCTCTCAAGAACACATAAACCCCAATTACGAAAATTTGAAAAAATCATGAAAATTTTGAAATTAAAGCCTAAGGATCATGTTAATATGATGCATGAACAAATACCCATCCAACAAATTGGATCAAAACACTCAAAATCATCAAAAACCCTAAAATCTCTTTAGTTCGAAATTTTTTTAAAAAATTTAATGAAAATGTATGAATGCCTGCAATTTAAACAAAAAGAAGGGGTAAAAGAGTCTTACTTGGTGTTAATGAAGAAAACCTTTGAGACTTTGACTCAGAAAAAGAACAAAAATAAATTTTGAGTGAGAAGGGATTGAGAAAGGAATTGAAGAAGAAGACAAAGCTCTAAAGAACTATGATTTGATTCTTATTTTTAAAAAAAATACAAATTTCGATTGGTTGAGAGGAATCGAGATAGGAATCGAAAAACATGTAAAAATAGATCCGACTGATCAAGAGGAATCGAGACAACACGAGAGTTTAAGCCTTAAAACTGGGTTTTTCCTTTTTCTTTTCGATCGGTCAAAAAACAACTTTGATCAATCGAATCCTGAAGAATCGAAAATATTTGAAAAACCTAGAAATTTTCTGTAGAACCATTTGGAAAACAGGTTTTTTTATAATATAGGGTGCATGTTAATGACTCCAAAGGTTAAAAAAAAAATATTTCCCATAAAAAAAAAAACTTTCTTTGTTAAGCCAAAACAAATTCCATCACACACCTCTTACCTCACACCCCCAAAAATTATTAGACATATCAAGAAGTTAAATCTTGAAAGAATTAGCACAAGGACTATGTCAGACAGACTCACTAAGACCGTTACATCCACACTCTTTTAGATGCAAACTTGGATTTGGGGTTTCTATTAGAATTAGTCATAATCTCAGCTCCAATATTGGCAAAAAGGGCAAGAACCTTTACCAATTCATGAATAAGTGCCATAGGATCTTGTGCTTTTGGCATAGACACTTTTTGTTTGGATGCTTGCTTTGAAGTTTGCAACTTAAAGCAATTTGGCTGTGTATGCCCAGCTCCACCACAGAAATGACAAAACCACTGAGGTTTGTGTTGTTTCTTGCTTCTAGATAGTTTGGGATTCTTAGGATTTGACTCACTTAGATCTACCCTAGTTCTTCTAGAAGCTAGAACTTCTTCCTTAGGTACCTCAACTTTAGATAAAGAAGGATGAACAGCAGAAGTAGATGTAGTGGGTACAAACTTAGGAGGATGAAAGATAGAAGTAGAATCGCTCTTAACAAACCCTAATCCTATCTTATCAGAAACAGATTTTTGAACATTTAGCATATTATCTAGTTTATAATTAGAAGACCTATTTAGTTGTTCTCTAGCAACAAACAATTCAAATTCTAAACTTTTAACTTTCTCAATCAAAGACATGTTCTCAATCTTAATAGAATTTAAGAGTTGATTGGCGTCAATAGTTTTAACAACAATTTTTTCTTCTCTTGTTCAAGGTGTCTATCTTTTTCAGCCCTAGATCAACACTCATGGCATCCTTTGCTACAACCTTGCAAAGCTTGTTATAAGCCACTTGTAAGTCAGAATTCTTAGGGAGTTCCCCATCAAAAGGGTTCTCATCAGTAGTCTCAGTTTCACTTATTACAATAGCAGCAGTGAAAGCCATAAAGTTTCATTCTTGATCACTTTCAGACTCATGATTAGAAACTTCATCATCACTTAGGGTGACAACCATAGTTTTCCTTTAGATCTAAAAAATGTAGGACATTCAGATTTTAAATGACCATACCCTTGACAACCAAAACACCGTTGTCGTAAACAATTGTTAGAAGATTGAACAACTTTATCTTTTGATTTTTCAAAATTATTATATTTAGTTGTATCATTCTTCTTCACATTCTTAGGATCAACATTGTCACTATTTCTTGCCCTTCTATTATTATTTCTCAAAAAAATTTCTAAAGTTCTTGGCAAGATAAGCAATCTTAGTATATGAGAGTTTATCATCAAATCCACAATCATCAACATTATCAACAGATTTTAAAGCCATAGATTTGGATTTGTTAGTTTTTGGTAAGTCAGATTCATAGGACTGAAGAGATCCTACAAGTTCATCTACAAGAATAGAGTCCACATCTTTACTTTTAGTTATGGTAGTCATTTTTGGTCTAAAGTTCTCAGTTAATGACCTAAGAATTTTTCTAACAATTTTAGGTTGATCATAAACTTCACCCAAATTAAAAGCAGAATTGACAAAATCATTCAACTTAGCATAGAATTTATCCATTAAACATTCTAATGCTTTCAAATCTAGAGGTCAACTGCTACAGTTTATTAATTTTTACTGCCTTAGTGCCTTCATGCACTATTTGCAAGATGTTCCATGCAGTGTGAGCAATCTCCACATTTGAGATCCTCTTGAATTCTTCCATAGAAACAATATTGAATATTGCATTCATAGCCTTATTGTTAATAGAGAGCCATACTCCAATAGCAGTGGTTGGTCTTTCCCAACCGTTTTCAACAGAGAGCCATACTCTCTCATCAATAGATTTCAAGAAGGCTTTCATCTTAACCTTCCAATAAGCATAGTTATTCCCATCAAAGTGAGGAGGGATCACTAGAGAGTGACCGTGTTCCATGACAGTAGGGGTCAAGGATCAACTCTAGGTATAGAAACCTAAAAACAAGAGCTAACCTGCTCTGATACCACTTATTTGTTTATTTAGACCCCTTAAACCAGATTGTTTAACCTAATATATTATTCAAGTGATTACTTAGGTTAATTATTCAGATCTAGGTTAAATAATAATAAATCATATCATACACAACAGCAAAAAAGTAAATAGTACCAAAATATGATGACCTAGGAAAACCAATGAAATGAACCGTTTCAAGGTAAAAACCTGGGGAGGATTTGACTTAGCAATCCTCAAGGTAATGCAAATCCACTATAAGAGAATCAAAGTTTTTACAGTCAAATTTAACCCTAAATCTATTGCCATCTCAAGTAGTAATTTATTGACACGACCACGTGCAAATTCTGAATCCACAGACCCCTTCTCTTCTTGGACTTATTGCAACACAAGCACCTGTGCTTGTGACTTTGAGATCCCACTCAAAGATTTCAAATCACCTTCAGTTGTTGATCTTTGTAGCCGCAACTAGGTTCTACCAATGCTTGATTGTAGATCTTGCTCCAGTAGACGCTTATGTAGTTAGAAGGTGCAACACCTCTCAAATCTCACAAGGATTAACACACAAGTCTTCCAAAGGTCTCCAAAATATAGCTAAGGTTTTCCTTTTATATGTGGACGACTTGGATTGAAACCCTAAACATTTTTGCGGGCTTAGGCCTTGTTTAAAAATTCTGTAAAATCTGATTTTTGCGATTTTCAATTGGTTGAACCTAATTTTTGATCGATCGAGCATGGCAAATTCTGACTTTTCTTTTTTGCAGTCAGCTCGAACTTGAAGTTTGAAACATATGCCTAACATATAGACTAGACATGTTTTGTTCTTGGTTTACCAACACATACAAAATATAATTCTAAACATTTAATCCTAAATCTTTAGAACCTAGCTGATGGGACTGACAAACTCTCCTTTCCTGGACAGCCTCATCAAATATATTGGTCCACCTTGGCACAACACGGATGAATGCAAGCAAGTCATTAATAAGGGGATTCAATACTTCAGACAATTACCAATTAGTTGTCAGGTTGTTAGAGGCTTATCAAAGCTCGCGTTAATAAGCCCTGAGGCGTTACGAAAAGAGCACTAAAACCACAATTAAGGCCCCAACAGCTAGAAACTATGAATCAAACAAGGTGCATAATTTTACTCAAAAAATACTCATACATAGATATCTCTGATATTAAGAACTTTTTTATTTCTCTCAAAAAGCTTCTATACACTAACTTTGGCATTAAAGATGTTGTGGCAGATACCACACCAGTGACCACCTTAGTAAAGCCTTTGTTCTATGTTTGCAGGAATAGTAATGAGGATTCGGCACCATCTGGACGAACCTACAGGACTAACGATTCACATGTCTTCAGTTTGGCGCCGTCTTTGGGAAACGACATTTTCGCACCTAGGTTCGAAAGCGTAGTTCTAGTCAATTCCTAAATTTAGATGGAGTCCAACCAAGATTCTGCAGCACTAGCCCTGTAAATCTAGAAACTTACAGCTAGCATGGAAGAACTCACCAAATAGAACCAGGAGATGAGGCTGCAACTTTAACAAGAGAAGAACCGATCGAGGATTAATCAGGAAGATGAGGGAGATAGTCGAAAAAGGAGTGACCGTCGAAGGCCAGCCACTCCAGATAGACTGAGCTTAGATCTTCTTGGGGAAATGAAAAAGGAGATGGACGAGCTAAGGATTGCCATTAAAGGGAAAACAAGTCGAAACTTGGATAGAATGGTCAGGATAACAGATTCCCCCTTTACGGCAACAGTCCTAGAATGCCTAGTGCCGTTAAAGTTTCGCTTGCCTCAGCTTGAACCATTTGACGGACTTAAGGATCCCTTGGACCACCTTAACACTTTCAAGATGACACTAGGTCTCTAACAGTCCCCTGACGAAATACTGTGCCGATCTTTCCCCACCACTCTCAAAGGAGCTGCAAGGGAATGGTTCACGATGTTACTAACATCGTCCATCAATAGCTTCGAGCAGTTGAGTAGTTCCTTCCTACGCCACTTCGTTGGAGGATAGCACTCGAGGAGGCCAGCAGACCATATACTCACCATCAAACAGGGAGAGAAGAAGACCCTGAGGTCGTATGTGAAGTGTTTCACGCAAGAAACTTTAGAGATAGATGAAGCTGATAACAAGGTGCAGTTAACAACCTTTAAATTTGGATTGAAATCCAAGGAGTTTGTGGTGTCACTCGCGAAGAATCCTCCAAAAACGATGGCAGAGATGCTCTTGAAGGCACAGAAGTACATGAACGCCGAAGACGCTTTAGCCACGATAAAAGATGTAGAGAAAACCAATGAAAAAGGAAGGAAAGAAGACAACCAGAGAGGACGGAAAAGGGAGTGCTTAAATTGTCAGACTAACGATGAGGGTAAAAGGAAAGACGAAAAAGCTCCTCGGATGGTAAAATTCACTCCTTTAGTTATGCTTGTTGACAAAATTTTGGTGTAGATTAAAGATGAGCACTGCCTTAAATGGCCTAGGCCATTACATTTGTCACCCAACGTGCGTGATAAGAAGAAGTATTGCTGTTTCCACAAGGATCACAGCCATTACACAAATTGTAGAAACCTGAAGGAGCAGATAGAGGAGCTCATACGAGAAGGGAAACTGTAGAGGTTTGTGAAGAAGGGAGAACCTAGTAGGTCCAGGGACGATGACAAGGACAAGCATGAAGCCTCACCAAGGGATGAGGACCGTATGTCCTAACGTCTGCCAAGCATGATCAGGGAGATAAAGACGATTACAAGCGGTCCATCCATAGGAGGGTCGTTCAAATCCCTTAAGAAGTCATATTAGAGGTAGGTGAACAACGTCCACAGAATACCCCCCTTGAAACAGAGACGAACGGACAGGGACTTGTTTTTCTTTGAAGAAGATGCTAGAGGAGTGAAGCAACCTTATGATGACCCCTTGGTCATAATGCTTACGATGGAAGGGTTCAACACTAGGAGAATCCTCGTGGGTAATGGCAGTTCTGTGGACATCATCTACCTCTCCGCTTTTCAACAGTTGAAGCTAGATCCAAGAAGACTACGCCCTTTTAAGTCCCCCATTGTCAGCTTCGGTGGCGATAGGGTGTATCCCAAAGGCATAGTGACGTTAATAGTCACAGTATGATCTTATCCGCGATAGCTGACTCGTCAGTTGGATTTCCTAGTGGTAAATTGTCCCTCTTCATACAATGTGATCATTGGGAGGCCCACACTCAACCGTTGGAAGGAAACCATCTCCACCTATTGCCTGAAGGTGAAATCCCCAACAGAAAACAGTGTAGGCGAAGTAAAATAAGATCAAGTACTAGCTAGGGAGTGCTACCAAGCAGTGTTGGCAGCAAAGGAAAACTATACGTGGATGATCGAGGAAAAAGATGAGGAGAAGGTGGAAGTCCTGGAAACTATGGAGTTGGTAGACGGGGAGCCAATAAAGACCACTAGAGTAGGGACAACCATGAGTTCCGACATGAAGAAGAAGCTTGTCTAGTTCCTTAAGGAGAACCTAGACATTTTCTCTTGGAGCCACGAGGACATGCTAAGCATATCCTCGGAGATTATCCAACACAAGTTAGATGTGGACTCCGAGAAAAATCCCATCCAGCAGAGAAGACGAGTGTTTGCTCCAGAACGGAACCAAGCGATCATGGACAAAGTAAATAAGCTACTAACAGCGGGCTTTATCCGAGAGGTCTACTACTCGGATTGGCTGGCCAACGTCGTCCTCGTGAAGAAGGCAAATGGGGAAATAGAGAATGTGCGTGGACTTCATAAACTTGAACAAGGCCTACCCAAAGGACAGCTTCCCTCTGTTGAGGATAGATTAGATGGTGGATTCCACAGCAGGGCATAAGCTCCTGACTTTCATAGACACATCCTCAGGGTACAACCAGATAAAACTGGCAAAGGAAGACCAAAAAAAACTGCATTCATCACGAGCCAAGGGCTCACTGCTACAAGGTGATGCCCTTCGAGCTGTAAAATGCAAAAGCAACCTACCAAAGGTTAGTAAACAAGATGTTCAGTAAATAGATCGAAAGGATTATGGAAGTGTATGTGGATGACATGCTCGTCAAGAGTAAAGAAGAGTGTACTCACCTAGATGACCTCCAAAAGACGTTCACGACTTTCAGACGATATCAAATGAAGTTAAACCCTAGCAAGTGCGCCTTTGGGGTGGCGTCAGGGAATTTCTTAGGGTTCATGGTGTCTTAAAGGGGAATAGAAGCAAACCCAAAGAAGGTATGAGCCATATTAGAGATGGCGTCACCTAAGACTATGAAGGAAGTCCAGAAGCTCACAGGAAGGATAACAGCACTCAACAGGTTTGTCTCGAAAGCGACGGATAAATGCTTGCCTTTCTTCAAGACATTAAAGCAGGCATTTGTTTGGACGGACGAGTGTGAAAAAGCCTTCCAGAAACTCAAGCAGTACCTGAGCAATTGACACTTCCTGAGTCCGTCCAAGGAGGGAGAAAACCTGTTTTTATACTTGGCAATGTTAGCTACAGCTGTGAGTGCTGCCTTGATCTGAGAAGAGGACAGAATATAGCTCCCAATCTTTTATGTCAGCTAGGCCTTCCAGGGGGCAGAAGCCAAATACCCACGGATAGAGAAGATTGAATTCGTTTTAATTGTCACTTCACGCAAGCTATGCCTTTATTTCTAGGTGAATCCTATCTTGGTGATGACGAACGAACCTATAAAGAAGGTAATGAACAAGCTTGAGGCTACGGGAAGGATGATCCAGTGGGCTATAAAGCTCAGCCAATTCAACATAGAATACCACCCCAGGACAGCTATTGAGGCACAGGCACTGGCAGATTTCATCACTGAATTTACAGTCCCCGACGAGGAGGGGGATCCAAATGAGGTGAAAAGATGGACGATTCAAACTGACGGTTCGTCAGTCCAAAAGAAGGGCGGAGTAAGGGTCATTATCATTACCCCCGAAGGAGAGACGTTCAAGTACGAAGTTCAATTAGTATTCCAGGCCACAAACAATGAAGCTGAATACGAAGGAGTACTGACGAGATTAAGGGTCGGAAAAGCGTTAGGAGTGAAAAACTTGCTCCTTCAGAGCGACTCAAAACTCGTCAAAGGCTAGATAAAGGGGGAATACGAAGCAAAGGAAGAGAGGATGCAAAAATACCTGAAGTTCACAAAGCTTTTGACATAAGAGTTTGACCAAGTAGAGTTCATATAGATCCTCAAAAGCCAGAATGTACAGGCAGACGAGTTGGTGAAACAGTTGTCGTCAGAAGCAGGACCAACGAGTAAAGACCTAGAGATGGAAGTCCAGAGATGCCCCAGTATCGAAGAAGTCCACACCTTCATAATCTAGAGAGAAAGTAGCTGGATGACCCTAGTCTTATCCTTCCTTCAGGACGGACGGCTCCCACAAGACGCCGAAGTAGCAAGGAAGGTTAGGAAGAGGGCAGTAAGATTCACGATCTTGAATGAGGAGGAGGCCAAATATATTCTGGAGGAGATCCACGAAGGAATTTGCAGAGATCATGCAAGCCCGGGATCCCTAATTAGCAAAGTTATCTGAACGGGTTACATTTGGCCTACCCTGCAGAAGGAAGCAAAAGAGTTCGTCAAGAAATGCGATAAATGCTAGAGGTTTGGAAACGTCCAGCGCATCCTATCTAAAAAACTGACAACAATATCCTCCCTGTGGCCTTTGCTCAGTGGGGACTTGACGTCATCGGCCCATTACTCCAAGGTAAAAGACATGTAAAATTTTTACATTGCCATTGATTATTTCACAAAATGGTTTGAAGTAGAGGCACTATTAACCATAACAGAGGCGAAGGTCTAGAACTTTGTGTGGAAGAACATAGTCTGTCGATTCGAGATACCACGGACGATCACATCAGACAACATGTGGCAATTTGATAGTCAAGGTTTCAGGGAATTCTGCTCGGGGCTAGGAATCAAGAACCAATTCTCATCCCCTTGTCACCCCTAGGCTAACGGCCAGATAGAAGTGACAAATAGGACCCTGCTCAAGATCATCAAGGCTCGGTTAGATGAGGCAAAGGGTGCATGGCCGGAAGGGCTACCTAACATTTTGTGGGCATGCAGGACTACAACAAGAACCCCAACAGGAGAGACCTCTTTCACTCTCACTTATGACACCGAAGCAGTAATTCCAGTCGAAGTAGGAATCACCAGCTTGAGACGAGAAGCTTTCCACGAAGGCAGCAATGACAATCAACTAAGAGTCAACTTGGATTGCTTGGACGAATCTAGAGACGAAGCATCCCGCAAGATGGTGAAGTATCAACAGAAGATGTCTGAGTACTACAATAGAAAGGTGAAACTTAGACGACTTAATATCAAAGACCTTGTCCTACGCAAAGTCATGCCTGCCACCAAGAACCCAACTCAGGGGAAGCTCGTTCCAACCTAGGAAGGACCCTACAGAGTCACCCATTACTCTAGGCAAGGCAGCTATCACCTAGAGACGATGGACGGGAGGAAACTGCTGCGACTATGGAATATTGAGTATTTGAAACAATACCATCAGTAGATGTAGCCAACGAATGTATTCATGTTTGAAATAAAGCAATAAAAGACCTATTCAGCCAGTGTGCTGCGCGTAAAAAAATTAAAAAAAAAAAAAAAAAAAAGGCTAAGTAACAAGATTCTGCCTAGACGGATGTAAGTTACTAATGAAGCCAAAGAATGACAAAATCCCTTTAATGGGTGTAAGTCACAAAAAATTGGCTAAATAACAAGATTCCACCCAGACAGATGTAAGTTACTAACGAAGCCAAAGAATGACAAAATCCCTTTAATGGGTGTAAGTCACAAAAAATTGGCTAAGTAACCTAGACGGGTGTAAGTTGCTGACAAAGCCAAAGAATGACAAAATCCCTTTAATGGGTGTAAGTTACAAAAAATTGGCTAAGTAACCTAGACGGGTGTAAGTTGCTGACGAAGCCAAAGAATGACAAAATCCCTTTAATGGGTGTAAGTCACAAAAAATTGCCTAAGTAACAAGATTTCGCCTAGACAGATGTAAGTTACTGACGAAACCAAAGAATGACAAAATCCCTTTAATGGGTGTAAGTCACAAAAAATTGGCTAAGTAACAAGATTTCTCCTAGACGGATGTAAGTTACTAACGAAACCAAAGAATGACAAAATCCCTAAAATGGGTATAAGTCACAAAAATTGGCTAAGTAACAAGATTCCGCCTAGATGGATGCAAGTTACTGACGAAGCCAAAGAATGACAAAATCCCTTTAATGGGTGTAAGTCACAAAAAATTGGCTAAGTAACCTAGATGGGTGTAAGTTGCTGACGAAGCCAAAGAATGACAAAATCCCTTTAATGGGTGTAAGTCACAAAAAATTGCCTAAGTAACAAGATTCCGCCTAAACAAATGTAAGTTACTGATGAAACCAAAGAATGAAAAAATCCCTTTAATGGGTGTAAGTCACAAAAAATTGGCTAAGTAACAAGATTTCGCCTAGATGGATGTAAGTTACTAACGAAACCAAAGAATGACAAAATCCCTTAAATGGGTATAAGTCACAAAAATTGGCTATGTAACAAGATTCCGCCTAGACGGATGTAAGTTACTGACGAAGCCAAAGAACGACAAAATCCCTTCAATGGGTAAGTCACAAAATTGGCTAAGTAGCAAAATTCCGCCTCGACGGATGTAAGTTACTGACGGATCAAGACCCCTTCAATAAGTATAGGTCACAACGAAAATTTTAACTAAGTAATAACAATGTAAGTTACTGGCGCAGAAGGATGAAGTAGACAGAGACCACATGCAGTCACTAAGTATCATGCAAGGCAGGAGTGAAAACAAGTAAATACAGAATTACTGATACAATTAAAAGCCCAAAAACAACAGGCAACCAGCATTGTTTCAATATTATAATTAAAAGCCCATAAACACTGGGCAAAAACATTGTTCTAAAATTAGAATGAAAATATTGTTTTGAAAGTAGAATCAAAAAGTTCAAAACACACTGGGCACCCAAAAAAAAAAATAGATTACAAAAAAGAGAAAAAAGGCAAACATAAGGCAGGTTCAAGCAGTGGCTGTATCATCACCATCTTGAGGAGGTAGAGGAGCATTTTTAGCAAGAGCATTGGATTGGGAAGCCTTGTCCACTGCCATCTCCTGGTCAACCACTTCCATGTCCAGATTCTCCAAGTCTACTCTAGAGGGGTGTTTGACCAGGTACCGACAAAGGAACTCAAAGCCCTTGTAGTACCAACTGAAGAGTACAGTGTTGTACGCCTCAGTTTGCTGGAAAGCCTCGACGGCCTTGGCAGTAACGGTCTTCACCTTCTCCTTCGCAGCCTAGAGTTACTCATCTTTCTCCAGGGTGATCTGCCTCTCCGTTCTGAGGTCGCCCCCCAAAGCCTTGGCTTTCTCCTTGATGGTGTTGGCCTCATCCATAACAACAATGAGATCCTTCTTTAGCTTAGAATTTTCTACCTCCAGAGCCTCCATCTTGGACATCGTCGACGCAATTTTGGCTTCGTGAGTAAGGTACTCAAAAGTAATGTGAAGACTCTCCCCCAGCACCTGAGAAGGAAATCCAAAATTCAGAACGATGCAAAAGGAGAGAGAAAAAGAAAAGGGTAAAATTGCATAAGTACAATACCTGGACGAGTTTGTGATGTGACGACCCACAATCTCGTGAGAGGGTATGCCCGAGAAGACCCTCAGCTCCTCAGCAGAAAAAGACTCCTGTGTCCTCGCTAGCGCAAGGCCAGCATCGTAAAAAATAGTGGATGAATGAGAATCGGCCTTGTCCTTCCCCTTGTCGTCCACATGGGGCTTCTTCCAAATAGGAGTGATTTCTTCTACTGAGGTAGCCGGGGAGGCCATCCTTGAAGGTTCAGTGACGGGGGTAGGAGGAGTGACGGAGACGCCTTTCTCCACTACCCGCACCGTCCTCTTCCTGATGCTGGAGAGGGGCTCGTTCTTCTTGCCCCTCATCTTCGCATACACCCCCTAGTTAAATTTGGCCGTCATCCCTGCAACAAAAAACTTGTTAAAAAAAAAAAAAAGGAAAGGATTAGCAATGAAGAATTTAACAAATACTTACTCTTCTTCTCCTCAATTTCTATAGTTCACAGGATGAAAGCGAAGAGCTAGAGTTCGAGGGTCGACTAGATCGTCAAAGTCTTCAATCATCCTTGCGTACTCGATGGCTACTTCAACACGTTGCCTGTATTTGGTCTTAAGTTTTGGCCGTCTCTTAACTGTGCACAAGACAACAAGTAAGAAAGTTAATAATGACGAAATGTGTGCCAGAAAAAATAATAAATAATAATGATGAAGGACTAGCGGGGAGACAATGCACCTAGACTCAGGGTTCCCCACCGACGGAGCAACCTAGGGACGTTTCCCTAAACTTCATTAGAGGAGGTCTCCCACTCATCACCGGAGACAAAAAAGAACGGGACTTCCAGTATCGGAACGACGAGGGCAAGCCCCTGACGATCCTAGCTTCCTTAACCCAAGGCACTAGCTCGTAGTACCTATATTCCTTGGATTCTTTCAAACGATACAAGTAGGTGAACTCGTCAACCCTGATCATATCTCCCTCAATGGTGGCCAACCATATCTCCATACAACTGACCACTATCCTCCAGGAGTTCAGCATAAGTTGCTTAGGAGCGATTTTGAAGTGGTTTAAAAGCTCCATGATGAAGGGGTGGACGGGGAATTTGAGCCCACTCAAGAAGGAAGCCTCGTAGAAGCACAACTCCCTGGGCAAAAAATGACAAGCTAGATCCTCTTTTTGAGGAAGACGAACCTTAACCCTTTCAGGAAATTGACACTCCTCCCCAAGGGCAGAGAAAGCCCTAACCTCCCGAGGGACGGAGACTGTGGTATCCCCCTCCACCTCCACAATATCGTCGCAAGATGACAACCTTGTCTCGAGCTCACTGGATCTCACCTCAGACATTGCTCCTCGCTCCCTCGCTAAACCCTCGAACCAATCAATTGACTGACAAAGCAAGGGGAGCAAATCAGCCAATGCTACCCTCAAAGACAAAGTTTTCAAGGTACGGGAAAACACCTAAAGATCCCCCCTAACGTGCAAAAAGGAATGAAATTAAGGGGCAAGTTATCCTAACCTCAGAGCTACTAACCATGGAAACCTAGAAAACAAAGAAAGAGAGAGGATAATCCTAAAAGTCAAAAAAAAAAAAAAAAAAAAAAAAAAAAAAAAAAAAGGAAGAAGAAGAAGAAGGAAATCAGAAGCTAGCACAATCCATCTATGCCACAAAAAGCAAAGGAAAAAGGAAAAGAGAGACATAACTCAAAGGAAGCACCACAGAATGCAAAAGCTCAAAGAAAATCGCAGAGTGGATTAGAGAAGAAGGAGCACAGAGCAATGATTGAGAAAGAATTGGAAAAAGTGAAGGGCCAAGAAGAAAGAGAGGAAGTTTAAAAATCTAGGCACAAAAAACTGAAATTCAGCAGGAAACCCCAGAGTCACACAAGTGGGGCATTAACTCCACCGGTCAGAACACACCACATGGTCACGATGCGTGTGGCGCTGCCAGTACGCATTAAATGTGGAACGATACCCCAAGAGCCATGTCTGGGCAGAAAACCTTTCATCTTCTGATAGTCGTCATGATATGCCACGACGACCACAGAACTTTAGGGGGCAGCTGATGGGACTGACGAACTCTCCTTTCCTAGACGGCCTCATCAAATATACTCGTCCACCTTGGCACAACACAGACGAAGGCAGGTGAGTCATTAATAAGGGGATTCAATGCTTCGGACAGTTACCAATTAGTTGTCAAACTATTGGAGGCTCATCAAAGCCTGCGTTAATAAGCCCTGAGGCATTACAGAAAGTGCACTAAAGCCACAATTAAGGCCCCAACAGCTAGAAACTATGAATCTATATATACACACTAATCGGGGGCAAACAAGGTACATAATTTCACCCAAAAAATACTCTTACATAGATATCTCTAATATTAAGAACTTTCTTATTTCTCTCAAAAAGCTTCTATATACTAACTTTGGCATCTGAGACATTGTGATAGGCACCACACTCGTGACCACCTTAAGAGAGCTTTTGCTCTACGTTTGCAGGAATAGTGACAAGGATTCGGCACCATCTGGACGAACCTATAGGACTGATGATTCACACGTCATCACTAACAGATTTTTATGCCCTTTAAAGGCCGAATGCCATGCAAATATGCCTTGTTAGAATTCGCTTCAATAATTGGCGGTTATGCCAACCATGCCAACGATAGATTCTTCTTTTTTCTTTTTTTCTTTTTTTTTTTGGCCTTTTGCTTTTACAAATAATTTACTAACATACACCTGATGACTAATGTCAATACGCTAGAATAAATAATGGAAATAAATAGAATCATGCTAAACAAGGCTTTTTCAAGGCTTTTTATTTATATTTATATTTTGGGATAGAAAGAGATGATATTTGAAAGAAATCTCATGAATTGAATATATAATAAACAACACAAGTGGATTCTAGCTAACTTAACTGACAAAGTCTCTTGTCATCAAATAAGATATTTGAAGTTCCATTTTTGCCTGCATAAAAAACTAATTGGTGTCTTGGTGTGATGATAAATAATAATTAACAAGAATGAATATCATAAGATGAAACTATCTTAAAAATAAATAAATAAATAAAAATTACACAGTTACTAAAAAATAATATTAGGATAAATGCATAACTCTATTACTTGGTCCATGGTGATGGATAGAAATTTCACCAATTGCGTGGATAATATGCAGCTCCTAGATAATAAATTAGAGAAGAGTAAGTGTAAGAGTTCTTGGAAGTGAAGTATACATTAGGTGGACATACAATAATTTCTTGGACCTGTAAGTTGGTTGTTGCGCCTAATTAGGTTGGTGTATTATCAAGGTAACGTTCTCTCCAACCCTTCATCTCGTTTGTAAAGGGTTACTCGAGACAAAAGGAAAAAACCAAAGCCTTCTCTTTCATTGAAACAAACCCAACATTGGAAATCTTTCTAAATAAATATCTACGACTGGCCTTGGTCACTGAATTTCAAAATTAAAATAGAATAGTAAATTAAAAGTTCTCCATGTTCCATACTTCTCAATTCATCAGGTTTTTGGGTTGGGGAATGGTGTTTTTGGATTTTATGGGCTAAAACTTTGAGCCGATTACGTGCATTTTGGATCATATATCCCAGCCCAATGAGCCCATGTTCATCTACATAATTAGAAATTAAGAACTAAACAATTACATTTTTTTTGATAGGTAAACAAATATAATTGATTTACTCTCTGGTGTAATCATGAAATTACAACATCTACGTGAGATGTAAAAGTTAATAGAATAAAAAGTAAAAAGATTAAAAGGCCAAAAAGTTGAAAAAAGAAAAATCTTGAGGCAATAAATATATCTTGGTGTAGACTGTGTAGTGAGTAATATGATTGAGAGAGAGAGACTTTGCATACCCACTCTTTGTGTGAGATGGGGTAGGCTTATTTTTCTGTAATTTATTTACTTATTTACATAAGTGAGGTAGGAATATGGTAGTTTATTTTGCAAAATCTAAGTATGCATATATAGAATGTCTTTAATTATGTCATACTTCTCAAACCCTAAAAGCACTCAAGGTTTAGGGGTTATGTCTCGATAAGCCTTAGGATCAGCTCCAGGTTTCAGGTGGGTCTTGGATTGAGAATATGAACAACACAACAACGAAAAGATGGGTGGAGGTTTGGAAGGAATTCTCTGCTCTCACTGAGAAGAAGGGAGCGTAAGTACGTACGTATAGTAGCTAACACGAACATTAGTGGGAATTAATGATGATTGCTTGCGCGAACCAAAACTTTTGGCGTAAATGCACTTTTAGTCTCTACATTTTGAGGTTATTTTTATTTTGGTTCCTACATTTTCATTTTACCACTTTTAGTCCCTAAACTAATTAACGCGTAACATTTAAATCATTACCGTCACCCAACTAACAGGAAAAGCTGACGTGGCAAACGGAGTGCACTATTTGCACAGTAAATGCTGACGTGTCCATTAAAATACTATTAAAAAAAAAAGAAGAAACAGAATTAAAAATGTCACGTCAACTTAGAATTTAAAAAAATTAATTTATCAATTTTAATAATAAAAAAAACAGAACTAAAAATAAAAAACACACAAATTCAGATCTAAATCATACAAGCCCAGTAAATCAAACAAAACCAAAAAATCATACAAACCCAGAACAAACAAGAGCACAAACCCAAAAAAAAATCACACAAATCCAAAAAAATCATAAAAGAATATTGTGAAAAACATAATCAATCCATATATATGCACAAACCAAATCATCCAAAAGAAAAAATAGATTTAAATCCAAAATTTAATCAATACAATCATTAACAAAATACCCACAAAATTGAACAAACTCAGCTCAATCCCTCAACCATACCAACAACAACAAACACAACTCCCACCCAAACAAAATACCCACAAAACCATTAACCCAGCACACCTCAAACTCTTTCACTCAGTAAACTCCCTTGACCGAATCTTAAGCCTTCATCAGAAAACCAGATTTGAACAATGTGAAAACCCCCACTCAGATCAACAAAAATCTTCACCCACAAACCCACCATCAAAGTGCGCCGCCACCTATCTCCATCGAAATCTCCACCACTAAACTGAGAGATAGAGATATTAAATAGAGAAAGACCTACCGATTTGAGACAAAAACCACCTACAGATCCAAGAGCACCCACCGATCTGAGATAGAGACCCACCGATCTAAGGTAGAGACCCACTGCTCTGAGAGAGACAGTGATTTGAGATAGAGAAAGAGAAACCTAATTGAGAGAGAGAAATGTCACACCCCGAACCCAAAAGGGTCCAAAGCATGAGAATGTTGTCTCAAAGTACCTGTAGATCTTTCCTTTTTGACAAACCAATCCACAAAATCATAACAAGTACCAACATTAAGAGTTATCATAATAATTTCATTGAAAATACTCTAAAAGTAAGTCAGAGCTCTAAGCAATAGTTACAAGGAACATTGGCCACAAAAGAATAGAGGTCTGAGTTTTAATTACATATCATCAGCTTGTCCCATCAGTGGGAAAAATATCACAACCACTTTAATATACAAAAGAATGATTCAAGCCTATTCTAAGATTTACACCATCTAATATACCCATTACAAAAGTTCAGCCTCCATCAGTAGTTAGTCTAACTACTATTAGCCACCAAAAAGCTGTCTCAAAAGACTGTTGCCTACTCTGAAAAGGTTATAAAATAATGGAATGAGACAGAGCCCAGTAAGTAGCATATTTAATTGGGGTGGGGAAAATGCAAGTTTCATGATAAATAACATTTTGCGAAACATGTTACAATTTGGGAATTTCCATTTAATTTATGCAAAAAAACAATTTCATTAACCACATGACAAGAATGATAGGAATAGTTTAGTACCAAGCTTCCAAAAATAACTATGAGCTACATTCCATTTACTGTGAGCTATATCAACATCCAATACCATTTCAAAATTAGAAAACCTCACCCAAGATGCAACAAGGACCAACAAGGACAGAGATATCACCCAGACATCATACCGTCACAAACAAGTTAGAGTCCAAACACACTAGCATGATATGTACCTCTTTTGGCATGTGGTCTATTGGCCCTGCCAAGCCTCACCCACACCCTCAAGGATTTACCTATCCCCTCCATGGGCAGCAAGGGATATCATATAGTACCTCTTTTGCATGTGGTCTCTTGGCCCTACCTAGCCTCACCCACACATTCAAGGATTTACCTCTTCCCCCCATGGGCAGCAGGGAAAGACGTCTCGCACAGTACCCCTTTTGCATGTGGTCTTTTGGCCCTATAGGCAGCGGCCTCACCCACACACTCAAGGATTTACCCGTGTCATGCAAAGTGTGAGTCTACAACTTGGCTTGTTGTCACCAAGAAGGTTAATCACCAACATCATAGCACAAGGGCAAAGCCACATCAAAAGCTCACAAGCTAATGTATTTGAAATACACAGTTCACTTCCAAGTAGTTTCACAAAATATTTCAATAACCAAATAGCCACAATATTCTCAAAGTCCTCTAAACTATTTCTTGTCATAAATATTTTGTGTACATTTACCAAATAATACAAACTAAGATAAAGCATCTTTAAAACTTGCAAATTATGAAATAAATTCATAAAATCCATTCCCAAGAATTTTACAAAAGATGATTATCTTTTCCATGCTAACAAATCATGCAATTCCCCATATGCAATAAGAATATACACTTTCATATATAATCATAAGTAGTAGGGTCACAACACAATATGTTTTTAGAAAAACATAATTCCACCGTTAATTTTCCAAAATGTGTTTGACCCAAACAAAGTTTATACAACATGATTATTTTCCAAAAATCCCATTAAAAGCTACTTACCTTGCAACCCATAAAAATGCCTAATTTTCCAAGCTCCAAATAAGAATAGCTAAAACCTAAACAATACCAAACAAACCTATCACAATAAGCATAAAACTTGAAATTGTATCTAGTTACACATTAGGAATTGCCAAATAAGCACTAAATTAGGCAAGCCTAAATTTAGCCTCACAAATAATATTTTCCACTTCCAAAGTTTCTCAACCAATTACTTTACAAGGCATAGACTCTCTCATTATACTTATGAATCATTCAAGGCATTATCTCTAACATCAAAACCTCAATAATTTATGAGTAGTTTCCACAAGATTTTCACAACATCATCAAGGGACCCATGACACCAAAATCACAATATCCTTCAAAACAAACAATTTAAATCTTTACTAGCTCCAAATGAACCATAAAAATTATATTCACCATTTATTTCACATGACATACCTCAAAACCCCTAAATTTTCACCATTCATAAACCTTAGTTAGCCACCACTAGTGAAACCATAAACCCACTCACTCAAATTCGTCCAACAAATCAGAAATCCATCTACAAAATTACAAGAATATCACCCAAGAAGCTCATAAATCTCAAGAACATCATTATTAAAGCTTGGGTAAAATAACCTCAAACAAAAACATAATACCCATCAAAAGAGATTAGAACTTTTACCTCAAATAACTTATGTGAGGATGTGATGTTCTTGAGGCTTTTCCGGTGATCTTGCCGGAAAAACGGTGGAGGTGATGATGAGGAGTGTACCGGTGGGAGAGGAGTGTGTGTATGTGTGTTGTGTTGAGTGAAAGTGAAAAAGAAAAGAAGAACAAGAATGAGTGTCGGCCAAAGAAGAGATAAAAGGGAGTGGGTAGTGGGGTTAGGTGGGGCACGTGTGGGGCTAAAAACTCTGACTTTCTTTCATTTTTTTTTTTTCCTCCATTGGCCTGGGCTGTTACAAGAAAGATTTGGGGTTTTCAGCTAAGAGATTGAGAGAGTTTGAGTAAGATATTTTGAGCTCAGAAAGGAGAGCTCGAGGAAGAACATGTTCTATTAAAGCTCGTGACGACGGTCCTCGAACACGGCGAGGACTGAGGGGTTTTTGCCGATCGTATTGGCTTCACTTTGCGTGAGAGATGCGGAGAAGCCATCTCTTTCTCTAAACCCAGATCCAAAGAGAAAGCCGAAAGAGAGATAAAGATAGAGATTTTGATCTAAGAGAGAGAGAGAGAGAGAGAGAGAGAGAGCTTTAGATGAAAGAAAGCTTCATTTTAGACGAGAGAGAGCTTTAGTAAGTTGAATCTAGTGGATGAGCAATGACCAAAATATTTTTTATTTGGATTTCAAATAAAGGAAAATGTCGTTGCTAGGTTTGCTCTTTGATTCTGGGTTTGATGTTGGGTTTTTTTTTTTATTTAAGAAGAATATTGAAGAACAAGTTGTTATGTTCTTAGATATGTAATTTTTTGTTTTTAATTTTGTTTTTAAATTTTTTTTATTTAATTAAAATTAATTTAAATGCTGATGTGGATTTTTTAATGTCAAAATAGATTTTTTAATTATTATTTTAATGTGCCATTTGCCACATCAGCTTTTTCTGTTAGTTGGGTGACGGTAAAGACTTAAATGTCACATGTTAATTGGTTTAAGGATTAAAAGTGGTAAAATGAAAATGTAGAGATCAAAATAGAAATGACCCCAAAATGTAGGGACTAAAAATGCATTTACGCCAACTTTTTAATAGATCAAAGCTGCTATGATTTCTAAATGAAAGCCAACAAATAATGAAGTTCTGAGTGTAGGACCTAGCTAGGTGATGATACACATACATTCCTAGCTAGTTCTTATCATTTTAGGACCAGATGGACAAGGAAATACCCTTGGTCTTTTGATAAAAGCATGGTGTTGCTACGTGTATATAATGGAGATAATTAAGCCACATACATGTTTTTGTACATGTGCGGTGGCTGCATGAGATATGTGATGAATGCATATGTTAGGGGGACTATCGGGCCTTTTGCCCTTAATTTTTTTAAAAATTAGCAATATGCCCTTATTTCGAAACTATATAGGAAAATGCCCCTATTTCGATACTCGATTACCTTAAAATCGAGTTTCAATGAAATACTTGATTTATAGAAAATTGAGTTATGCCCGATCAAACTTAAAAAAAAAAAAAAAAAAAAAAAAAAAAAAAAAAAAAAAAAGCATAGAACTCGAGTTAATGGAAATCGAGTTCAAAAACGCTACTATAGGGCTTAAAAACGCCACTATAGGGCTCCCTAATGGGGGGTGATAACACTTATAATTTTTTTTTTTTGCAGGAAAACGCCGCTATAGAACTTTAAAACGTTACTATAGGGCTTAAAAACGCTACTATAGGGCTCCCTGAACCTGGTATAATACTTATAAAAAAAATTTTGCATGGAACTCAATTTTCTGCAAGTCGAGTTCCATGCTTTTTTTTTTTTTTTTTTTTTTAAGTTTGATCGGGAATAACTCGATTTTCTACGAATCGAGTATTTCATTAAAACTTGATTTTAAGGTAATCGAGTATCGAAACAAAAGCATATCCCTATATAGTTTCGAAATAGGGGCATATTGTTAATTTTTTTTTTAAATTAAGGACAAAAGGCCAGATAGTCCTATGTTAGGGTCATATTATGAACAGGCTATGGATTTAATATATATGCTGCAAAAATATTTTGATGATCATATGATGAGCATAAACTTTATTTAGCAATGATACGTGATATACATGATAATGATATGAAGGAGTATATGTTTTATGCATAACATGATATATCCATTCATTTTTAAAAGATCATCCTTTGAATCAACTGGAATGGGTGTTTAACACCTTCTCATTTCGCAACATAACTTCCAAATTTAGATGCTTTGAGTTATAATTGGACTAGTTATTTACTAGTGTCAGTTTCATTTTTATAGATTGCAATTAGGAAAACAAGCCATATAATTTTAGTTTTTTAAATTGTAACTAGAAAAATAAATGATGTATTTTTTATTTTATTTTTCTAGAATGTAAGAAGGATCAAAAGTCATGTAATTTTTTTATTTTAGACAATTTCTTGAACAACGATATAAATTTCATTGTTATTCAAAAAAGAGGTATTTAATAAGATTTTTTTAACCCTTTTTTTTATTTTAATTAAAATAAGTGGAAATTCCACTTGTAAAACACTCAATCTAGGGGGTATTACATTGTTGGGTGAGTAATCACAATGAAGACTTGATCGCCCCGTCATTTTTAGGACTTGGTTCTCACATTGTTATACTCATTTGATTACATTAATGAACATAAGTTTCCTGCTGTACATTAATATTTCCTACAATTTAGTTTTCTTTAGCCTTGAGTTTACTTTTGCTCTAGTTAGGCAGAGCATCTAAGTAATTTGTTGTTGTTGCATAGCCTCGAAAGACTCTTAATTTCACGTACAACAGCTCTTGAGTTTGCATTAACAAAAATGATAGAGTCGTAAACTATTTTACAAATTATTGATATGGTGAGTAATTATTGATAAGTGAAAAAATAATATTAGTGATTGATCCAGATAAATCCAGTAACAACCTGCCATCACTGTAGTTTTGAAATTTGTACAGCTTTTGCAAAACGTGGCATCACCACGGGGGCTGTATGGTTTTATCTTGTGCATAGACATAAATTATACTCTCAATGGATCTGCCAATCCCAAGAAATGGAGATTTACTAAGGAAGAAGAGAAATAGAAAGATATGTGCAAGAAAGCTTGATCATCAAAAACATGCACCACTCTATGTATAACAAACCAATGCCACACACCAACCAGTAGGAGAGATATATAGATCAATCCTCCCTTTGATGGCCAATGAATCAAATAAATCTCTTGTAATTCATATTCGATGCTATCTAACCTCTATATGGTCGAAATCTATAACATTGGAAACATAAAACAATAAAATACAATAAAAAACCTGAAAACAATAAAAGACAAAAAGCAATCTATGAACAACGCAAAGGAAATGTCTCAATTTGCAAACAAACTGACTTAAGCCCCTCCAATATTCAACCTCAATATTCTGGCAGCCCTTTTATAAATTCCAAAACAGACGGTGACATCGAGTTACCTATGTTTGGCGACACGAATGCAGAATCAGGATATCTATAAACAGGCCTAGGCGAGCAGAAGAAATTGTTTGAACTCGGGGTAAACAAAGGAATATCAGCAAAATATTGATTGGTTTGGTTAAAAATTGGTGACAAAGATGACGATCTTGCCTTAACATCACCACAATTCTCTTCAGTAAGAGCCGCAGATGAATCATTACGATCATCATGCCCAAAAGGCTTGATCACCTTACGATCATTTCCTTTCGCAGACAATATCTTTTCACTTATCTTCTGGGTTTGATCATCATCATTGGGCTGTGACATACCCGTGAGCTTCTGAACGAGAGCCATGAAATCTTGAGCTTGTGTGTGGATTACCTTCGGAGAATGAGTGTATATAATAACTGGTTGCTTTTGTTGCTGCCTGAACATTGTGGTACCAACACAATCAGAAACCACCGAAGAAGAAGATGATGATGATGAAGAGAAAGACGGTTTCTGAATGACATGGGACCCCTTGTTGATATTCAATGGTGATGGACGTGGACCTTTGATCATCTCCCACTTTGAAATCTCATGGTCACCATGAAATTTTGCAGGGCTCATGTTTGAGATCTTCTTGGAACCAAAATATGGAAAAAGCAAAAAAGGGTTGTGCTGTATATATATAGCGATATAGTGGGAGAGTTTGTTGGGGGTTAGAAGAAGAAGGAAACGAGAGATAGGAGCATAAATAGGAGATTTGTTGCGATTGGAGACTGGAGAGGGAAAGGAACGAATAAAAAAGATTATGATAGCCAGCAATTTTGACCGTTGACTACATACATAGATATATAATACATATTTTTATGTGTAATATATTGTATATAAAATAAAAGGGGATGATATAAAATCTTAGGGTTTAATGGAAAGAAGGTGTTAGACGCTTTCACTTGGGTGTCGTCGTCGGCTTGCCGGCAACCTCGCAATTGGTTCAGCTGTAGTAGTATAGAAATATAGATAAGTTAACTATAGTCTTCTCAAAATAAAAGATAAGTTAATTATAGTTTAAAAACTATAATGTTTGATATATAGCTTTTTAAGAGACGTCATGGCTCCATAAAAAAGAAAAAAAAAGAAGAAGAGAGACGTCATGGATGTTGTAATTTGTAAATTATACTAGTTTTATAAACTTTTGGAGTTTTTCAAATACCATCATTATATATTGATATAATTGTCAATGTTACCTTTAGATTTAGATTAGAACAAATGCGTTTCGGAATAATTTATTTGCGTGTGCGATTAAATCAGTTTATTTAGTTTTTTGGTGATTTTTTTTTTATTTTGCTCAAAATATGTTAAAAGTATATTTATAATTTTTTTAAAAAAAGTTCTAAAATATTTTACATAAAAACTAAAAAATAAAAGACAAGTATTTGTTTACATGAATAGTATCATATAAAGTGTACACGGTAAGAAAAAAATGTGGCAAATGTTAGTCACTTTATCCCAAATTGACAAATGTTAGCCACATTTTTGTCTACAATGTACACTTTACCTAGTACTATATATTTATGCAAACTAATATTTTTCCAAGATAAAAGCTAAATAAAAAAATTGTAGGCAAACGAATTTGCAAAATATTTATCAAAAGATATAACTTTTAGTAACTTTTATGTTAAATGTGTGACAACAAGCGAAGGTAAAAATCCAAAAAGCTTTTCCCAAAAAAAAAAAAAAAAAAGCTATAAGCTACTACGAGCTTTAAAAGGAATGACTGGTTTAACATAAAGGTTAAATTTTATGTCAATTCACCATATGTTTTTTAGAAGAATTCACCCAACTAATTAAATGGTGCAATTAATTTGGATTTTTTTTTTTTTTTTTTAATTTTCAAAATTTTAGTTATTGATGCAATTATGGAGCAACTAGGCTGTTAAACAATTCGCTACTTGTGCCACTTGTGGCTTGAAAGTTGAAACATGCCAGCTTGACTTTACATAACACAGGCGAGAAAAGCTCATGCTGTAAATTCGAAATGCGCAGTTTATGTTTTGAATTGTGCGTAACCAATTATAGGGATCATATTTAAGGTGAATGCATAGATATTAGATAAGCCACTTGTAATTTTTTTTGTTGTTGTTATTTTTGGGAAGAAGCCACATGTATGTTGGATTTGATTAACTGATAAATCCAAATTGAACTTGTAAAGAGTTGGGGAAGTACATGTGATGCACTACTTGAATGCATATATATATATATATATATATATATATATAGACAAAGTTTAGCTACAAAATTATTTGTAGCCTAAGTCTACAACCTTACTCAATAAAATAAACATTACTATATATTTTGAAAATCTAAATTGTTGATTGTATGTTCTTTACACTCTTAATACACATGTCAAATTTTGTGTCAATCGGATATTATTTACTATATGATCTATAAGCTTATATTTTAAGCATAATTTTAAATTACAAAAACTAACAATTAAAACAATTTATTGATAGTATAGCTATTGATCTTTAATTTTCTTGAAATTTTATAAACATGGAAGATATAAGAAGAAGATGCAATTTAACGATGAAATTCTCAAAATTCATTTCTAATAAAAATATATTGAGTAAGATTGTAAACTTAAGTTACAACTAATTTTGTAACTAAATTTTATCATATGTATATATATATATATATATATATATATATATATATAATTTGACGTGAATATTTGCAATTAGGTTGAACAATGCATAAGCTTAGAACCAAAGAAAGCGAAGGTGAGGAGTGAAAGGGTGGACAAAAGGGCAATGCGGGTTAACATTGCTTAAAACTTCATAACAAACAAAGCTTACAATGTGCTAAGGGGCTTGATCCAAGTTTGACATACGTGGTAATTAAACACTTGTTTTTGTTTTCTTGTTTTGTGTTTTTTCATATCACAAAAGTGGTCAAACACTAATTCCCTTGGACTAAAGGAGATGGAAGGAAAGGGGAAGGGAGGGGAAGAAAGGTCGATCTCCCTCTATCCAAAGTCCAATCAATAGAGTACAATTTCGTATCTCATTTCCCCTACCCTGCCTTAATGTGTAAAAAATGATCTCTAATCGTGTGGGGAAACCTCCTCTGCAATTCTTGTCTCTTCAAGATTCAACTTGCTAATTTACTCCGACATTTTTTATTTGGACCAAATCTAAAACACTCATTCAAACGTATGGTTGGTAAGCAACAAAAGTCAATCTTTCAGAAGTTTTATTTATAGGTTGATCAAGACCTTCAACTTTAAAAAGCACATAAAAAACTTATTATCATTATGTTATTAATTGAATATAAAACAAAGATAATTTTATATATCTGTAAGATTTTATTTCTAATCAGTTTGCTAAACAAAAGTCAACTGAAGCTTAGTTGATCCATGAGCTCTGTTCACATTGTTCTTTGCTAGCAATAGCATGATGCAATTGATTCAGGATCCAACGCACGAGCCTCCAACTATAGGTTTAGTAGCACCAAAGGAAAACTCAATTAGGTAATTAATTTTTTTTAATTTTTTTTGGGTATGAAAATAAAGAAAAGATAAGAGCGAATGAATGGAATAAAACGTGCAGAGCAGATATTGATATAGACAAAAAGAAAGAGTGAAAAAGACGTAGGAGTTTATAGAACTAGTGCAGAATTAGAAGTTAGAAGTCGTCTTTGTGCCTTTTTATGGGGTGGGTTTTGACTTTACACTGCCGAGGAAACTTCAAATCACGGCTAGTCAAACAAATGAAATGCTAATATTTCAATGCTGCCGATGTTGACAGACCAAATATAATACAGAGATGGTTTAGCTGTGCTCTTTCTCCGTCACTTCAAATTTAGTATTAATCAAAACAATGATACAGAATTTTTAATAAATAAATTATATATCTCTAGTTTTTAAAACCATTAACAATTTCAAGTTGATGGCAAGGTTGTCAAACCCTGATTGGACTGGCCAGTCCGATCCGAGTATCCTTGAACCGGGTAAAAATCCGGTTTTTTAAGTGGAATTTACGGTTCAATCATTTTAAATATAAAAAATCCCAAATATGTGTATACAAAAAAATCCCAAATAGGTGTAGGCGAGGGATAGAACCAAATTTACTATTAATCAAAACAATGATACAGAATTTTTAATAAATAAATTTTATATCTCTAGTTTTTAAAACCATTAACAATTTCAAGTTGATGGCAAGGTTGTCAAACCTTGATTGGACCGACCAGTCTGATCCGAGTAACCTTGAATCGGGTAAAAGTCTGGTTTTTTAAGTGGAATTTACGGTTCAATCATTTTAAATATAAAAAATCCCAAATATGTGTATATAAAAAAAATCTCAAATAGGTGTAGGCAAGGGATAGAACCAGAGATCAATAAGTAAAATACTAATGCAATAACCAATAGGTCATGCTCCTTTGTTTGGTTATTCTTGGTTTTAATATTTTATTTATTTACAATTTAGATTATAGTTTTCCAATTTATTATATTACCCGTTTCAATCTATTATTATTTGATCATATTATTAGAGGTTCAAGAACCATACTTTTTACATGTGAATAATGAATATACAATTTATTAATTTATGCTGAAAATGATTTTATTTTAGATAATTTTTTTATTTGAAAGATTACTAAACACAATTTTTTGACACTTGTTTATGCTTTATTATTTTCTATTAACCTTATAAAAATGGTGAAAATTCATTTGAAGGTTGTTTAATTTTTTTAGACATACTTTTAGTAAAAATTTGTTAATGTTTGCCATTTTAATACCTTTATTTGTATTTTATTATTATTAAATTAATTATGACATCATCACAGTTCGACCTCGGTTGAATCTCGGTCCGACCTTAAAAACCTTGAACCTCTCCATTTTTCGGTTCGTTAAACGGTCCGGGTCTGAAAACCATGATTGATGGTTGTCGTTGTCCACAATTGATCTGAAATTAAATTAATTGTATTTGAATACGAATGCAAACTAACTCAGAAATAAATTTTAATAATGAAACTGGTAAATATATATTAGCATTGGTATACTATGTTGAATGTGCTAAAATAGATTTGGAAGCAGAAGCTGAAGCAAAAGTATAAAATATATAATACAAGAACACACAGAGTTATGTTGTTCAGCTTAATGGCCTGCGTTCACAGAAGAAACGTTACATTTTTAATATATGAGAGTGTAGTACAAATCCTGTATTACAATGAACATAACATATAGTGTGCTAAATCCTAAACTAACCATACATTAACTATAGTTAATAGATTTCTAGTACAAGTAGGAGACTTGATTTGCACATAGAAATATTGGGCTAATATATCTCTAATATAAACAAAACCACATTAAAAGCGAGACTATATTTATCTAAAGGAAATTACATAACAATAAAGGTTTTGGCATGGAGTTGAATTGTATCCTTTTCTCAAATGAAGTCTCTATCTATACTTGTGCTCGCTAATTATTGTTTGTTTTTTTGCTTAATGCGTGTTTTGGAAGGGTTGCCTAATTGGACATAAATCCCTTTATCTTTCAAATTTCAAAGGTCCTCGTACCTGTTGTAACTTGTAATACAATAGGAAAGAATAAAAATAAAAGTAAAAATTTGTTGATGGAAAGCTGAAAACCTTTATTCAAAACAGAAACCAAAACAAACAACTACATATCAATATCAAGGTTCTGCTCAAGAAGAATTACATCAATAAAAATAGGAGCAAAGCCTAAAACAAAAATACTAGCCAGGCAATTATTAAGATACCATTTTACAAGAACATGAGCCGCCCTATTCAGGTCTCTAGAAACCCAGTTGAACTTCACATTATGTGAAAGAGCTTTCAACCTTAACGTTTCTAAAATTATAGTTGAGATTCTCCAAGGAACATGGGAGACTGGCTCTTGAAGCGCCTCAATGCACACTTTTGAATTGCTCTCAATCAATGCTTGGCTAATGTTGTGGTTGATTACTGGCTGAGAGGTCCAATTAATGCTTCTGCTTCTGCTTGGACAGGGACGTTAGTTTCTACCCACTTAGTGTGAGCAAAAACCAATTCCCTTCTCCAATCTCTTGCGACAATAGCTATAAAGGATTTGGCTAATGTTGGGCTTGCCCATTTCCTTGTCCTTTGAGAAATTGGCGACAGGTTAGGTGAATGAGAAGCTCTCAATGATCCTGGAAATGCCTCATCAATTTAAGGATAGTTCTTTCCAAGTAAGGCTGAATTCCATCAAACAGAGCTAAGTTCCTCAAACTCCATACCTGGTAAATCAATCAATTCTACATTATTAGAGAAACTAGTTAGTCTAATAATCTCCCATCATTTTATAGGCTAATCGAAGTTGAAAGGGGTTATAGAGATAGGATTCCTCAAAGTATACAATGGGTAGAAGATTGAAGTTTAATTTTGGTGTCATGATCAATAAAAGTCTTCTCTAAGTTATGATTAGAATGATCTTATAAAATTTTCATGGTTTTGGATTTAGAATTTTGAAAATTTTTATGATTAGAATAATCTAAGCCATTTGAGAGTGTTGATGACTTCATATTTTAAAGAATTTAAGGTTATAGAGTTAGATTATTGACTTCAGGATGTTAATAACTTGATCTTGGGGTAGGGGGGATATATTAGAATTTAAATTTTCCCTAAATGTGATATTAATAGTAGATTTTTGTAACACTAATTGTATATTTGGATTCTACTTAAAAGATCGAGTGGGAACCTAATGTGGTTCGTGAAAAGTTGTAGCAAAAGGAAAAAAAAAAACAAAAAATACAACAACAAAAAAATCCGTAAAAATTAGAAAATTTATGGATTTTTTGAGGGAGAAAATTTATGGAAATTAGGGTTACTAACAAAGCCATTTGTGAGCCATATGGCTAGGGGAGAAGGTGACTCTCTCTAATGCACAATCAAGTTTAATAATGCCTGTTATGTCACACTTTCCAAAACAAGAATAATGAATCTCACGTTGGGCCAAATTTCACCCAAGAACTTCTAGTTCTTAAAACATTAAAGACATTAATAAGTTGTTCCCTATAAGTACGTACTCTAGCAACTATTAGGTAAAATTTTATGATAGTCTTACCATAGTTCCACAAATAACCTCATTTTTTTCGTACTCCTCTCTCATTGATTTGTTTGAGTGGAGAAATTTAAACCATATTAAAAAATTCATAACTTGGGTTGGTAGCAAAAGTTTTGTTGTAGTGAATTAATTTGTGTATCTAAATATCGATTCCAGGTATCACAACTTTAAAATTTTGGTGAATCTATTAGAAGTAACTTTCCCTTTAACTAGTGGCTCTCTTTTTTTAATGAACTGCTTATCATTTCTCATTGTGAAATTTATTATTTAAATTATTGTAATTGAGTTGTTTATAGTGAAAAATAAGAATTTCCTTCTTTCTTTAAATGATAAAATTTGTTTATAGTTAATTCATGCAAAATGGGTTTGGAACATGCCTTCCATCTATGTGAAGCGGATTTGGTGACTGATTTGTATACCATTTAAAAGCTAAGTTTCTATGTTAACTTAGCTGGTAAATACAATGTGTTTGATCGTATAAATGAAACTTCTCGATTGAGGTTTGTATAAATATGGAAAATTAGGTTATGACTAACTTTCCTAACAATATATATTTGGCTACTCAGTGTTTATCATGGCAACAATAACTACGGAATATAAAAAAAAAAAAAATTAAAAAAAAAATTAAATAAATAAAAAAATCATACCCTAAATCAGGGACGGAACCAAGATTCAAACTTAGGGGGGCCAAAGTTCTTTGTTCTTAGATTTTAAAAAATTGGAATATCAATACTAGAGGTTGACAAAGTTGCATTATTAGCATTAATTTATTAATTATTATTTGTATTTTTTCTTTTGAAGAAAAATTTAATAATAGGATTTTATAATCAAAAGTTTTGCAAGGCAAATGACAAATCTTAATATTTTCAAAGTCTAATTAATGTGTGGATGAAGCAATCAATATGTGGTATAGGAGTTGTCTCTATAGCTATGAGGGTAGAGTCATTTGAGAAGGACATAGAGCTCTCAATGGCCCCCCTCTGCCCTTGAGTAGTTCCGCCCTTGCCCTAAATATGGACAAAATAACACTCTCATCTCATAAGATTTGTGTAAGATTTGTATAAATGATACCCCCTCCTTTAGACCTGTAGAAGTGACAACAAATCTTTTTTTTTTTTTTAAATGAAATATTTTGTTAAGGAAGTAACAGTGTGCTAGAAAGTGAACTTATATTTATAGAAACCTCAAGAAGGAGTATTATTTATACAAATGTTTGATAGAAGGGTGGCATTTTGATAAACCTCTAGGATAGTTGTTTTAATTTAACTTTAAAATTATCTCATTGATTCAGGATGTGGGCAAATCATAAGAGATTTTGTGTTCTCAACTTGTACCACATTGGGATTTAAGGGAGTGGAGTGGTTAAGTATCAATCGGATGCTTTGAAGGTTAAAATTTGTCTTGTTGGTCTAGGAATTTGTGTTGAGGGGAGGAGGGATTAATGAGTACGTGAGTTTAGAATAAGAGATTTTGTTTGTTTAGCTGGTACTGCAATGAGTTTTTTCAGGTTTCTTCTAGCAGGGATTTCGCAATTCAGCAGATGAAATTGTGTAGTTTCTAGTTAGGATGAGGAATGACCGAATGAAGGCTTTTTTACTTTACCTTTGTGTTGGTGGGCCTATGTGTGATGAGGTGTCATGACATGTAGAGGAGTTGTGGAATTGGTTGTTATGTATGAAAAAGTAACATATAAAATCAGGTACATATATATTTTATGTATAATTAATATATATATATATATATATATATAATTCTTTAAATTTTTTTTTTTTTTTTTGATAAATTTAATTTCTCCTCCCTTGAAAAATGGTTTTGGCTCCACCACTAATTACTCTATGGTATTATTTTCTTCACTGAAATAAATTGCACTCTCAATGGATCCTACCAGTCCCAAGACATGAAGATGTAATAAGGAAGAAGAGCAATAGACAGATGTGCATGAAAACTTGATCTTCAAAAGCATGCACTACGCTATTTATTAGAATTCGATGCCCCACCTATTAGGAGAGGGAGATCAATATATCTTACCTTTGGTGGCCAAAGAATCAAATATATTTCTTGATAATTCACATCCGATGCTATCTAACCTCTATCTGACCGATATCTATAACATTGGAAACATCAAAAACAGAAACAGAAACAGAAACATAAACAAAAACAAAAACAAATCTATGAACAATGCAAAGGAAAAATTGCAATTTGCAAACAAACTGACTTAAGCCCCTTCAATCCAATACCTAACAGTCCACTCCATCTCAATGATCTGGTAGCCCTTTTATAAATTCTAAAACAGATGGTGACATCAAGTTACCTATGTTTGGAGACACGAAGGTTGAATCAGGATATCTATAAACCGGCCGAGGTGAGCAGAAGAAATTAGTTGAATTCGGGGTAAACAAAGGAATATCAGCAAAATATGGATTGTTTTGGTCTAGAATTGGTGAAAATGATGACGAACTTGACTTAATGTCACCACAATTCTCATCGGTAAGAGCAGAAGATGTCTTATTATCATCATGCCCAACAGGCTTCATCACCTTATTATGATCATTTCCTTTCGCACACAACCTCTTCTGGGCTTTTGGCAGTGCAGCAGTTTGGTCATCATCATCATTGGATCCTTTCTGACCCGTGAGCTTCTGGACAAGAGCCATGAAATCCCGAGCCTCAGTGTGGATAATCTTTGGAGAATGAGTGTATATAATAACCGGTTGCCTCTGTTGCTGCCTGTACATTGTGGTAGCAACACAATCAGAAACCGAAGAAGGTGGTGAAGAAAAAGATGGTTTGTGAATGACATGAGACTCCTTGTTGATCTTCAATGGAGATGGACGTGGACCTTTGATCATCTCCCACCTTGGAACCTCATCATGATGATCAACATGAAACTTTGGAGGGCCCATTGTTGAGATTTTCTTTGATCCAAATATGGAAAAAAGAAAAGGCTGTCTTATATAAATAATGGAAGGGTTTGTTGAGATGAAGAGGGAGCAAAAGAGAGAACAGAGCATATATAGGAGGTTTGTTTGAGATAGAGATTAAGAAGATTTTTATAGCCAGCAATTCTGACCGTTGACATACATACATATATACATATTTTATACATACATATAAAAAAGAGTATGATATAAGGTATTGAAATATTAAAGCTCAGCGGTTAGAAGCTTTTGGACGCTACAATTAGTTGTTCACTTGGGCGTCTTCGTTGGGAGAAATTATATAGTTCTTTAGTGGACCACGTCACTTGTCCACTATTCCACTAAAAAACTTTCACTAGTTTAAAATTGTCAAATCAGTAATTAATTTTTGTTTAAAAAAATTTTCTAACTAACAATTTTAAACAGGTGAAAGTTTTTTAGTAGAATGGTGGACCACGTCATTTGTCCACTATGTAGATCTTATAATTTCTCCTTCGTTGGCTCGACAGAGGCACCGTAGTTGTCTAAAGTAGTAGGATTTTTTTTTTTTTTTTTTTTGGTGGAGGGATAGATGTATAGATAATCTATCAATGTATATACTATTTTTTTCTCTCTTCTTTTTTTCCCTCTTGAGATCATTCACCTGTGTTTTAAATGCGTGTGATAATTCTCTTAAAATGAATATCGAAATAGTGTTAGTAAATATAAGGACAAAGTTTAGCTACAAAATTAGTTGTAGCTTAAGGCTACAAACTCACTCAATAAAATAAATACTACAACATATTTTGAAAATCTAATCGTTGAATTGCATGTTTTTTATGCCCTTAATACATATGTTAAATTTTGTGTCAATCAAATATCATTTACTATATGATCTATAAGCTTATATTTTGTGCATAATTTTAAATGATAAAAACTTGCAATTTAAAAATTTATTGATGACATAGCTATTGATCTTTAATTTTCTTGAAATTTTGCAAGCATGGAGGATATAAGAAGAAGATGTAATCCAATGGTGGATTTGTCAAAATTCACCTCCAATAAAAAGATATTAAGTAAGTTTGTAGCTTAAGGCTACAACTAATTTTGTAGCTAAACTTTGTCCTAAAAATAATATATGTTAGAGCATTCACATCAGTATGTGTATTTTACACATTCATTTTTACACTAAAAACCTACTTTTTCTATTTTACACATTCACTTTTACAAAACACCTACATCAGTTCATTTATTTTACAAGATCTTTTAATAAAATATTCATTCTTCCCAATTTTTTTATTATTTCTCTCAACTACCTATTTACATACGTGTTCTCTCTCTCTCTCTCTCACTCTCTCTACCCAATTTTCTGATCTGTTGCTATCTCTCTCTACTCATCTCTCTCTTTATCTCCATCTCAGATCTCCACAGCTTCACTCTCACTCTCGGTCTCCCTCTCGGTCTATCTCTCTATACCCATCTCATCTCCCTCTCGGTCTATCTCTACACAGCTCCGATTTTTTCTAACTCCGATCCACAAGCACTGGTCTCCCTAGCTCCGATCAGGCTCCGATCCACAGCTCCGATCACAAGCTCTGATCCCCAGCTCCAATCTCCCTAACTCCGATCCACAAGCACCGGTCTCCCTAGCTCCGATCCACAACTACACCAATCCACAGCTCCAATCTCCCTAGCTCGTGTATCTCTGTTTTTTTTTTTTTTTTTTTTTTTTTTTTGAGCAAGTGTATCTGTGTTGAGTTGTCCGTATGGATGTGTTTGTGTGTGGGTTTGTTTATGTGCATCTGAGGAAAAGAAGATGAGGAGGAGCTGAGGTTGTTGAGCATGGAGAAGAGAAAGAAAAATTGGTGCGAACGGATAATATTATTTTAATATATACACGAGCTACAGTACTCGTGTATATTTACACGGGTACTGTAGCTCATGGAAAAATATGGCCGGTTTTACACATTTTTACACCCACTAATGTGGGTGTTTTTTTGCTTAAAATGTGTAAAATTTGCACTGTATATGTATTTTAGAAGACTATAACTGATCTAATGCGAATGCTCTTAAAATGTAAATTACATTCTCTAAATTTAACTAAAATTCATTCTAGGCTTTTAGCTTCATTTCTGTTTAATTCAGTTCTTTAAATTTCAAATTTATTCAATTCAAACTTTTAATCTAATTCCATTAAAAATTTGTTGCTAATAAATTCATAAAAAAAAAATTAAAAATTTTTTTCATGTAAGAAATTTTATTCTATTTTTTTTTTGAAATTTTTTTATTAGTTAATTGTATATTTAACAGCAAATTTTTAATGAAATTGAACTAAATGCTTGAATTAATTAAATTTGAAACTTAAACGATTTAATTAAATGAAAGAGTCTATCACCTTTAAGAGAAAATAGTGTTTTGGGTTGAGAGAGGCACGAGGGAAGCAAAATAAAGTTTTTGAAAAATTGCCACTGTGTGCCCTTTAAAAACTGAAAATCCACTCATTTCGCGGGATAGCTACTTGCGAAGTACTTACGAGTTACTCGCAAAATTCCTCAAATGCATAGGGCAAGTTTCGCAGGAAGCTGTTTCTCACGAAGCACTTATAAGGGAGTCGCGAAACTCTCTGTGTAAAATTTTGGAAGAAATGAAAATTTACTTCCTCATTTTCACGACTAAGGTGCAAGATACCCTACTCGCAACATACTTGCGAAAATGCTTCTGGAGGAGTTTTTCAACAAAACAGATTTGGCTTTTTGGAAAAACTTTCAAAACACAAGTGATACACAAAAACACTTTCAAAAACAAATAGAAACACTCAAAAATATTTTTAGGTTTGATCATCAAGCAATTGAGTATACACATATCACATTTAAAAACTTATAATCACACAATTGAAATAGGCATTCTTTGAACATTAAACTTGTGTGTTGTGTGTGTAAATCAAGTATGAACTAGGTCATAGTCTAGTATGAAACTTCAATGATCAATTCAATCAAGTCATACACAATTATCACGAAGTCAAGTGACCTATCTCACTTGTAAAAATGAACATATATGACCCCCCCACCAAAGTGTTTACATTGATTGAAAGCTTTTCATTTGGCTTCCATTTTCATACTTTTTTATCAATACAACTCAATTTTCGAGCAGCGATGCCATGAAATTGTTTTATATTTCCTTGAGAACAACCTTTGGCTTTGGCATCATACATTTTGAATATGTTTTGTTCCACCTTTTCCTAATCAAACTAGTTTTCGAAGCAAGGCTTTTTCAGCTCTTTCTCTTTTTAGAGATTGACATTTGTAGAGCTTCTTGACATAAGAGTAAATGTGAGGAGATATATAGGCACAAATCTACGCATGTATCAAGATCAAACAAGACTATTGACTAGTCATTCACTTGAAGATCGATTTAAAACAATCAAATATAGATTTCTAGATTTCACCCACACTTAAAAAATGTGCAAACATAACAAGCTAAGCTCGTAAATGTACTACGTCATTATTATGGAGGTATTAGGCCAAACTCACATGTGATATGTGTTCAAACAAATACGATCAAACTTTTTGGATTTTTTATTATTTTTAATGCGTTTTTGGATTTTTACACACAAAACAAATGCAATAAAGTAAGATCAACAACAAAAACAAAAACAATACATATAAAGAGATGCATGATACACAAATGCATGATAATGAAGCATCTAATGCAAGAAGAGTCCTACAAAGATCGAAAGAATTAGATCAAGGACTAAAAGAGCATAAGCTCAACCATAGGAACCCTTCCTCATCCAAACGAAACGATTGTTTGGAATGATAATCATTTTGAATGAGTGTCTTATGAGAAGTGAGAGTTAAAAAAATAAAAATTGGAGATGCAAATAGACAAGGAGGTAAGAGCATTAACCACATGTTTTAACAACTTACCACTTTCAATCAAATCTGGTTTAGCTTGCAAAGCACAACTTCCAAGAAACTAAAGTTTCTCTTTTCTTTTGATTCTTTTAAGAGCTTGAAACTTAGAGCAATGAGGTTTTAGATGACCATAGGCACCACAATGGTGTCAAATAATGAGTTTAGGTTCACTAGGCCTTTTAGGGAGGCATCTAGCAACATGGTTTTATTCTCTCTTCAACATGGAATATTGAAGTCTTATGTGACCGATCACACTGCAATGGTGGCAAGTAGGAACAAACTTAGATCCACCCAAATACCTAGGATGAGACCTAAACGAAGGGTTAGGCTTAAGAGCCTTTCTCTCCACTTTTTGGTTTCTTTTGTATGGAGGAATGTACACCGATTTGTCTTTAGAGGTAGAACTCACAATTGGCACAAAATCGGGTCTTACAACATGATTGCGACAAATAACATCTTCCTTTTTAGCAATAGGTTCAGCAATTAAACACTTGGCATGCATCTTAAGGGATTCATTTTCACATTTAGGATCATCAACAAGTTTGTTAGACAAAACAAGTTTAGCATCCAAGTCCACATTCAAACTCTTTCTTCTTTTCAAAAGAATTTTCTACAAGTTTCTTATACTTTTCAACCAATTTGTTAGATTCATTGTGCTTAGCAATCAAATCATCCTTTTCACTAGTGAACTTGCTCAAATTCTCATGAAACTTCTTAAATTTTTTCTTTAAGAGTTTGACATTTGGAATTTTAACAACACCCAAAGATTCATGTAACATGTCATCACAAGCATAAGGATAAACACTCATAGAGACATTTTCACAAACACATGGCATGTTACAATCAACATCATCCAAAACATACAAAGAAGCATACAAAGCACTATCCATGGCAATAAATACAAGGGGTCATGGATCACACTTAGGTATTTAAACCAAAACAAGCGTACCCACTCTGATACCAATTGAAAGATCAAATTAGTGTGAAACACTAATGCTTGTTTAGACCCCCAATATTAAAATTACGGCTTAATTTCTTTTACTCTAACTTACCTAAGTGTGGAACAAGAGTAAATGAAGCGCAATCACCGGAACTACTCTCTAAGCCATAAGCAAGCAACCAACAATAAATATAAAACTTAAAGAGTAAGAGAAGAGAAATGCAAATACAAGATAACACTAAGACGTGTTATCAAAGAGGAAACCAAAGAACTCAGCGAAAAACCTCTCTGCGACCCTCCAAGTCGAAATTGATCCACTAGTGAATAAGTTGGAGTACAAGAATAACAAAAGACCCTCCAAACCTAGTCTACCTAATGTAATTGAGCCCTCCAAGCTCCTGCTACCAACGAACTTCTCAGAGTCTTCTCGGAGAAAAGACTACAATAATTTCTCACTAAAGGATGAGTAGATCTCTCTAAACAAGGGTGGGTGTGTTGTAGAGACCTTTCTAGGGTTTTCAATCAATAGCCTCCTACACTTTTGTGGGTAATGAGGGTATATATAGTATGGGTGAAGAGTAAGAAAGTGATACTTAAAATCCTCCAAGCAAAGAGTTTTGCAAGTACCTTGCGAGATGGCATGTCTCACAAAGTACTCGGGAAATGCAGCCTGGCACTTAACTCTTCAGCTTCCAACATGTGCTTCTCATGTGGCCTTTTCGCGGGAACCTTTACTCGCAAACTTCTTGCGAGCTAGTCGCAAAATTTCACTGATCTTCGTTGTATGCTTGATTCTTCACTAGGACTGTCCAGCCAACCCGTGTACCCGACCAACCTGAGCAACCCGCCCAAGCCCGAACCGAAAACCGTCCGAACCGACACTCTGACGGTCAGTTGCGGGTCGCCGCCCTCAAAAACCGACGCCTTTGGGTCGGTTGGCGGGTTTCCTCTCTCAGAACCCGAGCAACCCGAACCGATCATAAACCCAGAAACTTCTTGCGATATTCGAAGTTCTTCGACGAAAACGTATAAAATCCAGCGATATTTGAAGTTATCCGGCGAAACTTTGCTTGAAACCCATCAGATCGGACGAGATTCGGTGATAATTTGTCGAGATTCGGCGAGAACTCGTCGAGATTCGGCGCGATCTCGTCGTGATCTGGCGCGATCTCGTCGAGATCCGGCGCGATCTCGTCGTGATCTGATCTGGCGCGATCTCGTCGTGATCTGGCCAGATTTCGTCGAGATCCAGCGCGATCTCGCTAGATCTCGACGGATCCGGCCAAAATACATCACCGGCGATACAACCCGAGCAACCCGATCATTCAACCCGAAACCCGACGAGACCCGAACCGCCAGATCCGACTAGCATTCCGGGTCGGTTTCGGTTTCCGTTTTTACCCACCCGAAAGTTTCGGGTCGAGTCCGGGTCAGGCACAAACCCGACCCAGCCCGACCTGTGGACACCCCTATTTCTTCACCAACTTAATACTAAACCTAATATAATAAAATTCCACAAAATACAAGGAAATAATTTATTGCAAATACAACATTTTTTGTCATGGAATAAAGCCAACATAAAACATAATTGTAAATCACAACTTTACAAATTATTTAGCCAATTAATTTATTCTTTGATAAACAAACACAAGTAGCAAATCCCACAAACACACGCACCCAAACATGAAGACATGTTTATGAAGAGAAATCTCACAATAGTTAAAAAACATTTTAGACCTATAGCACCAACGAATCCACTAGTAAGAATACTTGCGATACATTACACTTACAAAATCTTCCAAGCAAAGTAACGTAGATGTATTTGAGCTCCCTGGTGTCTTACTAGCAACTGATTGCAACAATCCTCCTCCTTACTAATGTAAATGTATCTTGCTCCGCCAACCGCAAGATCGAGTGTCCATGGCCACTTAAAGCCTCTTAAAGATTTTGGATATGCTCCAATAATTCCCAGCACTTTAGCAAATATCCCTAGGAAAATGGGTAGCTCTCTCATTTTTTAGTCAGAGATTTTTTTTTTTTTTTTTTTTTTTTTCATGGGTATATTGAGATATATAAGAGGGTTAATTGGATAGAAATTGCATCACTTGATCAAATTAGTTGCAAATTCTCGCAAAACTCTCTACCCAACAGATTTTTAAAGGTTGTACTTTCACCTTAATGATTTGCAAATATAATTAAATTTGGTTTCGATCAAGCGAATCTAGGACAAAGAGTTTTGAGGATTTTGCTTGATCAAAATCCGTAAAACAACAATTCTACTTTTCATCCTATGATCCTTTAATCTCATGTGCAATAAAACTCAACACAATATATATATATATATATGTGTGTGTGTGTGTGTGTGTAAATGATTTGCGAATACAATGAAATTTGGCACAAAATATGCCGACATTATAAAATTCTAACATTTTATAACATCCAAATAAGATAATTTAGTTACATTCCCTCCATTTTCATCCCTTTTACTCATTCTCTTCCATTTCATTCCTTTCTATCCCTTTTATAATTTACTCATTCTATATCTTTCCTTTATGAGCCCAAACCACATCTTAAGAACCCAAGCTAACTCCCTCATAGCCATCAGTTTTGTTATAGATGACATTAAGCTAGATTTGGGAAATTTTGATTGTAATAATGTATGTAATTTTGTGAAACAAATTTGGGTATGTACCCATCTCAAGAATAGTGTGTCCCACTGTGAATTTAAATAATAGGACCTACTATTATGTGACATATGGAAAGAACATTGCTCTCACACTAATTAACAAATAATTACTTAAACTTCTAGGTATGTTTTTAAGTGGAAGTTTTGCATGCCTAAGAAGTAAGAATTGAATTTTTTTTAAATCTATTAATAAAATCCTTTTTTTTTTTAATTTGATAGAATGGCCAAAGTATGATCTAAGTAAAACTTACTCTCCTATATTTCAACAAAATTAGTTAAGAGTTGTGAAATTTTTTTTTTTTTTTTTTTTTTTTTTTTTTTTTTTTTTTTTTTTTTTTTATGTGTGTGTTTTTACGATATTTCATTCGATTTAAGTCTAATGTCTATGATTCAACACCTTTCTTGAAGAAAATTAAATATCTTTGTTTTGGTCCAACATTTGCTTCAATCCAGAGGTCGGGTCTTCTAATTAAACTCAATCAAATTTTTGTCAATGTCGGTCAAACTTAGTCAAATATCATATTTTGTGATAAAAACCCCACGTTTATCCTAGTTTGTCTAATTATCTCCGAATTGTGGTAATTGGAAAAGTTTAGCGCTTCTGATTTTCATTTCAATTTAACATAGGATTTCCTCAATTTCTGTGTGACATCAATGAAATTCTACAACGTTTAAAGTGGGGTGGGGAGGATAATAAGGTAACGAAAACATATGTATGCATAGATTCCTTTTTAATATTTGTTTCATGAATCCCAATTTCCCAGTATAGCAAAAGATGGGAAGAATCATAATTCATTCAACAAGATTCATTATGAGTGAGAAAAGTTATATATGTAGCATATTAATATAAGTCTTATCTTGCAAAGGTTTGGTTGGGCATCCAAGAGATCCAGGTAGGGATGATTAGAACTGAGGAATAAATTTCCCCAACTCGGGGAGGATGATGCGTTAGTTGTGACAAATTTTTATATTTTTTTATTATAACCATATTCTGGTCTATCCTGGTATGGAATGAACTTATAATCATGGAATCGATTGATTTTTGTTATTTTTCTTTTAAGTTTTTTTCCATTTTGTAGTTGAAGTAGGAATTTATTATATCTTTGCCTTAAAGAAGTAGGAGAAAAATTTTCCTTATAAATATCTATTGGTTTAACTAAAATAGAAAAGGTAATAATAGTTCAATGGTTATAACATCATCTATAGTACTTTATGTATGTGGTTCGAACTCCACCTTTGCTTCCCTACAATTTATCTAAAAGTTTGTGTTGGGTATACAGGTGTGAGTAAGGTTTCTCATTGAATAATGATAAAAATAATTAGTGGTTAATATAACGTAAATTAGCACGTACTCATTGGGCTTAGGCCTTTTGGGTTAAAGTATGTCTTTATATGTTATAGTAATTATTCAAGTAAGCTCTCTAAAGTGTTTATCTCCCCAACAGTTTGCAAATATGACTGCTCTAAGATGGATCTTTGTCATGCACATTAAGATTATTGGAGTTGTTTAGTGTATTCAAGAGGAGTTGGTCATGATCAATATCATATTCATGAAAGTTTTCATACGCCAGCTGATGCTTCCCCAATTGAAATAGCCAAAAACCCATTGAGTAGTCCCTAAACAAAAGTCCCTAGTTATTTGATTCAGCCCTTAAGAAAATTACCCTTTTTTTAAGTCAAACTTTATACAAACTTATCCCAACGCATGATTCACTAGAAACAGTGTCAATTATAGCAGCCGGAAAAGGTAATTCATATAATGGTCACTAAATAAATACTGGTTAGTACCAATTCTGAGGTTTGATTATATAACTTCATATATTGTTTCCTTTCCTCAGTTTTGAAATTACAGGATTGCTGAGGATAGCATTGGCAACATGGTCATCCATAAAAACACGTTTTCCTTGTGTTGAGTGTTGACCACTAATGCCTTTTTGTCCTAAGAAACGTTATATTTTTATCGTAACACTCAAAACCCTAGATAAATCTTTTGTAATTAACAATGTTTTTTATTTTGTTGATAAAATGTAATTAAAAATGTCTATTGTTGAGTTTGTATTCAATTTGAAGTACTACTGTCGGTAAATATTTCCAGCCATGACGTACTATGCATACGTCAAAAATCACCATGGTCAAAAATCAAGCAAAGCTGCGCTTCAACAAACATTTTTCCGTTTCTCAAAAGAAAAAAAAAAAAAAAAAAAACAAACAAACAAACAAATATTTTTCCAGTTACGACCTTCCTTAGGTTGCTTTTCTTCAAAGCAATTATAACAATACGAACAAAATCAATATTGCTATACTGGGTCTAAAATTTAACTTTTCAAAAATTTACGAATATACATTCCGTACAAGGTTCAATCAACCTTTATATTTAAAATAATATACTAACATATCAAATTCTTGTCAATAATGTCTTACCATTATGAAATTTGAATGAGAGAAATGATTTCATTAATTAACAAGCTAATTACAATGAACTATATATATATATATATATAGAGCTAAGAATCGAAGTCTCTGGTTTCTCACAAAAAAAAGAAAAGAAAAAAAAAAAAAAGATGTCTCTGGAAGCAAAAAATGTGCTAACAAACTGACAGAAAATCTGAAAGCAAAAAGATCCTCCTAACTGCACTAGGCACGTGAGAAAAAAACTAACTCTCACACGTGCTACTCAAAGACACTTAAATATGTTACTAAGTTACATGTAGTTTTGGCACTAATACACCTAAGCCTACTTGTCGTTTGCCTCTAATACTTTCTTCTTCTTCTTCTTCTTCTACTTTGCATTTCTACTGCAATCCTTCTTCATCTTCTTAACTTTGTCCACTGTGCTTGCTTAAGGAGAGTTCTGATTAAAGGAATCTGTGATAGCTAGCTTGATACTCCCCCTCTAGATGAAGCTTATTGTGTATGTTGATAAGGTTCATCTTGGACAAAAGAAAGCTGAATTGTGAAGCATTGAGTGCTTTGGTAAGCAAATCTGCAAGTTGTGATTTAGTTATGATATGGAGCAACTTAATGACTCCTTCCAACACCTTATCTCTGACAGCATGGCAATCAATCTCAATGTGCATAGTCCTCTCATGAAACACATGATTAGCACCAATGTGCAAGGCTGCCTGACTATCATAAAACAACAAAGTTGCTCTAGGATATGCCACTTGAAAATCTCTAAGAAGGTAAAGCAGCCAAACTACTTCACACACTGCCACTACCATGAACCTGTATTCTGCCTCTGTAGAGGACCTAGAGACAGTTTGTTGTTTCTTGGACTTCCATGAAACCAAGGAGTCCCTAATGAAAACACAAAACCCTATCACTGATCTCTTGGTATCAAGGCATGATGTCCAATTTGCATCTACAAAAGCTTTGACATGCAATTCTGAAATAGCTGAGAACAGAATTCCTTGTCCTGGAGTAGCTTTTAGGTACTGCAGAACTCTGTTTGCTCGAAGAAGGTGAGGCTTTCTTGGATGTGACATAAATTGACTTAACCTATGTATAGCATAGGTGATATCTGGTCTGGTGATGGTGAGATACAGTAATTTGCCAATCAACATCCTATATGAACTGGGATCTTCTAATTTCTGCCATTTATTCTTGCTAAGTCTCAAATTCTGCTCCATAGGAGTCTTCACAGGTTTGCTGCCAAGCATACCAATGTCACTTAACAGCTCCAATATGTACTTCCTTTGGCAAAGATTAATGCCTTGAGCAAATCTAGCCACCTCTAATCCCAAGAAGTACTTCAGCTCTCCAAGATCCTTCAACTTGAACTTCTGATCTAACATCACTTTCAATTCTTCCACAACTGCCTTGTTATCACTTGCAATGAAAATAGCATCTACATAAACTAATAAGGCAATAAAAGTAGCTTTGGTCTTCCTAGTAAAGAGTGAGTAGTCAGATTTAGATTGTTGAAAACCTAAGTGAGACATTAAGGCTGTGGAAAATTTAGAAAACCACTACCTAGATGCTTGCTTCATACTTACTAAGTCTCAAATTCTGCTCAATAGGAGTCTTCACAGGTTTGCTGCCAAGCATACCAATGTCACTTAATAGTGTACTTCCTTTGTCAAAGATTAATGCATGAGCAGATCTAGCCACCTTTAATCCCAAGATGTACTTTAGCTCTCCAAGATCCTTCAACTTGAACTTCTGAGCTAACATCACTTTCATTTCTTCCACAGCTGCCTTGTTATTACTTGCAATGAGGATATCATCTACATAAACTAATAAGGCAATGAAAGCTGCTTTGGTCTTCTTAGTAAAGAGTGAGTAGTTAAATTTAGATTGCTGAAAACCTAAGTGAAGCACCAAGGCTATGGAAAATTTAGAAAACCACTTCCTAGATGCTTGCTAAAACCCATAAAGTGACTTATTGAGCTTGCAAACCAACTCCCCCTTGCTATGAAAGCTTGGGAAAAGAGCCATGTAAACCTCCTCCTTCAGATTACTATGCAAAAAGGCATCATTCACGACCAACTGGCACAAAAACTAGCCTTTCACGACAGCCACAGCAAGAATACATTTAACGGAAACCATTTTGGCCACTTGAGAATAAGTCTTAATGTAGTCCAACCCTTCCTTTTATGTAAAACCTTTGGCAACCAAACGAGCTTTATACCTTTCAATTGAACCATCAGATCTGTACTTGATCTTATAGATCCATTTACAACCAATGGATTTCTTGTGGGAAGGCAATGGTGTTAAAGGCCAAGTATGGTTGGCCTCCAAGGCTACAATCTCAGCAACCATGGCATCCCTCCACCTAGGGTCTAGAACAACTTGGCCATAGGACTTAGGTTCAACAGCAATAGAAATCATATTGCAAAAATGCCTATGATTAGGGGACAATTTGTCATATGATAAGAAAGAAGAAAAGGGATAAGGAGTAACCTATGGTGGAAGAAGTAGCAAGTGAAGGCACTTGGACTTGATTACAATGATAAGAAGCTTGATAAGAAGGCTTGTGAGTAGGCCTAGAGGACCTCCTAAGTGGAACAACCTATGATGGAGGACGAGCAGGCATAGGCTCAAGTATGCGAACAGCTAGGACAGGTTCAATGATAGGCTCAGGTATGTGGTCAGCTAGGATAGGTTCCATGACAAGCTCAGGGATAGGTATGGGGTTAACTATGGGAGTAGAAGCAACTGGAACAGGCACAAGGTTAGGGACAGGACCATCTAAAACAGGCTCAGGAGGTGAAGGTGATGAAGAAGTTGGACCTAAGGCATCAGCAGAAACAATAAGGTCTGCAGAATGAGGCACATCAACAAGACTAGCAGTAGTGTCAGTTGAAATGGGCATAGGATAGTCATGAAAATCAAAAGTTGTATTAGGTAAAGGAATGGAAGGAGGTAGAAAATCAGATTTTGAAAACATGGGAGAGAAAGGAAAATTTTATTCATAAAAAATGACATCCCTAGAAACAAAAATAGTTCTAGTTTTGAGATTAAGAACCTTATAACCTTTGGTATTGAAAAGATAACTTAAAAAGACACAAAGAGAAGCTCTAGGGGCAAACTTTGGCCTATTAGGAGCTATAGTGGATGTGTAACAAAGGCAGCCAATGACTTTGATATGAGTATATGTTGGTGGTTTGTTGACAAGCTTTTCAAAGGGAGTTAAATTGTTAAGTAAGGGAGAAGGGTGCCTATTTATGAGATGAACGGCAATGAGAAAGCATTCACCCTAATATGCAATAGGAATATGGGATTGAATCTTTAGAGCTCTGGCAATAACTAAAATATGCTGATGCTTTCTTTCCACAATAGAATTTTGTTGTGGAGTATAAGCACAACTCTTCTAATGAATAATACCATGAGCACTAAAGAAGTCAACCATACAAAACTCAAATGCATTATCACAATGAATAGCTTTAAAACCAACACCAAACTGAATACAAATCATCTTATGAAAAGAAACAATGAGAGGTCTAACTTCAGACTTAAACTTCATTAGAAAAGTCCAATTAGACCTAGTTGCATCATCCACTATAGTTAAAAAATATCTATAACCATCATGAGTAGGAATAGAATAAGGCCCCCAAACATCCACATGAATCAAATCAAAGGTAGAAGAGCACATATTATTATTGAAAGGAAATGATAAATGTTCCTATTTTGCCAAAGGACAAATAGTACAGGTTTCTATGCATTCACCAGAGAAAGAAGGTAAAACAGATTTAAGGGGTAACATTTTGTTCAATGAAGGGTGACCTAACCTAAAATGCCTAATATTAGACATATCCAAAGTAGAAGCTTTAGCTGACTAAACATTGGATTTTCTGAACTGAATGACAAAATCAGGAAGAGAGAAAGGCAGTCTTGTTGTTGCAGATGGAGAATGCTGCAACAAGTAAAGTCCATTGTTCATTTCACCCACTCCAATCGTCCTCCAACAGGTAAGATCCTGAATAAAACAATATTGAGCCAAGAAAACAAGGCAATATGACAACTTTTAAGTTAGTTTGCTAACAGATAAGAGGTTGAAAGAGAAAGAAGGGACACAAAGGACATTATGAATGATTAAAGTGGCTAATAATTGGACAGATCCAATGTATGTAACCTGAGCAAACTCTCCATTAGGTAATTCAACAATGCAATTTGTAACTGAAATGATAGAATGTAACAAAGGCATTAAGCATACAATATGATCACTAGCTCCTATGTCAATAACCCAAGTCTTATAACCAAAAGCAGTTCTATTCACAACCTTGGCAGCAAAAACTGAATGTTTAAGAGCAAGATTGGGTTGAGAGAAGATACCTGCCAAAGGAGTAGTCTGTTGTGTAGGGAGAGAAACATTATTTGCCATTCCTAGAGATGTTGAAAGTGCTTCCTGTCCACCAACCATTGCAAGGAGCTTCTGGCACTACTCAGGTGTGAATGGAAATTGAATTGGAGTAGTGAATTGGCTCTATATAGGAGCTTGAGATTGATTCCCAAATTGAAAATGGGGAAACTGTGGCTGAGATCCAAAATGAGCTTGAGATTGTGCACAAGAATCAGGACCAAGATCAGTTCCTGAAACTTAATTAACCTTAGCATTCCTTGACATGGGCTTATACCTTGATGGATAGCCATGGATCTTATAGCACTTGTCCACAGTGTGCCTAACCACACCACAGTGATAGCATAGAGGTAGTTCCTTGCCTTTCTTTTTGTTAAGACATATGTGAATCATGTTAGGAACATATGTCATTTAGAATTGGCTAATCCTATGACAAAACGCACTTTACTTGTAATTGGTAGATCTAGAATGTGTTTAATACTTCAAGGAACAAGAGTTCAAGTCCAAGTGTTAAACCCATGCAAATCTGTCCAAGAAACAAGTGAAGAAATGTTGGATTTTAAATCTTAACAGCTAGCTCGACAGATAGCATCTATTGAGGTTTAAAAGGCTTGTTTATCCCGATGCTTGACAACTGCTCGATAGATAATCTATCTATCGAGATTTACGAAAATCAGTTTTCCAAATTTGATTTCACACCAATCCGTGTATATTTGTTTAGGCTTTCATTTCTCACAACCTTAAACACATATAAGGATTATTTTAAAGGCCGTCACAGCTATGCAACCGAATGCAAAAGTTTTTCACAAGCATATTATGACCGGAGACATATGCCCTAGTTCATCTTTCTCTTAGAGAAGCTGCTGCGTTTGTACACCGTAGGGTTTTGTAGCCAAGAAGCTTTGTGATCTTTATCATGTTGATGAACTAAAGAACTTTGTAGCCAACATCCTTCTCAAGTTGGTGGTTAGTCACATACTTGGATTCGTGCATCGATTGGTTAGTCATGTACTGGGAGCCATGCATTAAAAAGGGGAGATTGTCAGTACAGAACAAGTCCAATTGGGTATTGGGGTAAGGCTTCAACTATAGGTTGGTATAAGGTACTAAGATTCCTTTACTTGTAACCACTTGTTGTGATAATAGTGGATTCTCGGGAGTGGTAATCTTAAAATCAACCGGTGGGGTTTTTGCCTCGGAGGTTTTCCCTATTCGTAAATAAATCACTGTGTCAACTTTATTTTCCACTGCATATTAATTTAGTTGGTGATTTGTTTATGCTACCATGTGTATTGCATGTTAATTGAAATAATTAATTAACTTGACTAATTAATTGATTAATTTATCACAATGAGTCAATACATTCTTAGCCTATCACTTGTGATTCTTGTAACCACCAGTTGAGGAAGAACCAGATCCATAATTGACCTTTGCAGCAAAGGTAGTGGACTCAAAAAAAGGTCCATTAAAGTTACCAACTCCAATTGATCTTTGCCTCTCCTCTTGAATCAACAAAAAGTAAACTTTGTTTAGAGGAGGTAGTGGATCCATTAGCAAAATTTGTCCTCAAACTTGGCAAATGATTCATTTAGCCCCATTAGCAACTATATGACTGAATCTTTGTGCTGAAGATCTTCAATCTTTCCATTAACATTGAATGTGCACTTACCACATGAGCAACAAGGAAAACGACAAAAATTCTAAATTTCATCCCAAAGAATTGTCAATTGAGTGAAATAGTCACCGACAGAGGTATCACCTTGTGAAATGCTAGCAAGATCTTTCTGCAACTGATATGTCACACTTGTAGCAATTCTAGGTGATACACAATTGAGAATCCAAGTAACAACTATGCTGTTGCAGCGAGTCCATGCTTGAGCAATCAGAGGCTCTTTCGCCATGGAAGGTGTGAGAATTGAAGTTCCATCAATAAAGCCAAGCTTGTTCTTAAAACTGAGTGCCCTCACCATTGATCTAGCCCAAGCAACGTAATTTTCTCCTCCAATTAAAGGCTGTGAAGTCAAGATTGCTCCTGGACTTTAAGCATGATGCAGGAAGAAAGGATGAGATTCATCAATGGTTCTTAAAGAAGCTGAGGCAGAAGATTCAGTGGAAGCCATTAGACAAGCTTCAAAGCTTTGAGAACTTTATCAAAGTTTCTAGGGATTGAAAAATAGAGAAAAAGGGAAAGGCTCTAAACGGAAGCAAATTGCTCTGATACCATATGAAATCAGAATGAGAGAAACGATTTCATGAATTAACAAGCTAATTACAATGAGCTATAGAGGAAGGGAGAACGTCCATCCAGTTGTTGCTGTCCCATTGCGGGAGAGTGCTCCAACATCTGATTGAAACAAAAGGGCTTTTGATGTTTGTGACAACCTGTTGTATAATTTGAGGGAACTGGTTGGTATCAGAGCCAAGTTGGCCGATATTGTGTTTGTAAGTTACTATTTTCATAATCAAATCAAGTTGGACGGCATTGCCGCCATAGTTATCCATTATTTTATTGCATTATGAATATATTCCAAATGTTTTCTCCTATACAGTTAACTATGTTTTACATCTATTTTCTGATAACACTTCCATTACCATTCATTACATTCATCTCCATTTATATCTTTTCCATCTGTTGTTATTGGTATCTTGATGTTTTCTGGTATAATTGGTAGGCTGAGCCTCCTTCTAACCCTCTGTTTATCATTCTGTGTTTAAATTGTCCCTGTTGCTCAATTATTTCCCAGATACTTGCTTCTTCTTGTTTCTGTGTTTACCCAGAAAATCTGTTGCAGATGTGTACTGTTGAGAGTCATAAGACCGTGACCTGTACTGTTTATAGCCCAGTAAGACCAGACAATCCGAGAGTTCCTGAAAAGTGTTGGTCAGCCCGTGTTAGCCGACGGACAGGCGTTTAGGGTGGTCCCACTGTGGAAATACTGGAAGGAAAGGCACTAAGAGGTTATAGTGTACAAGGTTAGGCAAATTCTCATTGTTTCACTCTGTTCTAGACCCAAGGATAGATCCAGAAGTTAGGAGTTTAAAGTATTGAGGTTATAATTGCTTAACTAGGCTTTTAATACAAGATGATGAATAGATTGTTTAGAAGTAACTCTTCTACTAGTTACAGATCCAGTAGTTCATCTCTCCCTGAACCAATACCTCAAGAGGATGATGGAATTATCAACTCTGAAGAGTATTCGTTATCAGATACAGATCTAAGACTAGGAGATTGGAATATCCCTAGAGTCCCCACTGAACAGATCTACAAGCTCTCTTCATGGTCCTTGAAAAAGGCTTTCAAGACTGATTACCATGTTAGAACAATAGAGCAAGTTTATAGTATCAGCAAGGAGTATGAAAGATGCTACTTGTTGCCTTCAAAAACCCTGAAAGCACACAGGAAAGATGGACACAAATTCCTCCACATAGGTTTAGTCCAGGTCGGTATTAAACCATTGTTTAGAGAAGGTTTGAACTGTTCAATACTTATGGCCCTTAGAGACACTCGTCATATCAGGTTTGATGACAGTCTTCTAGGCACCATGGAAACCAGTCTTAGTAACGGACCAGTCCATTTCGACTGTTTCCCCAACTTTACAGTAGGTCTTACCTGCCCACATGTCATGAAGACCCTTACTCTCAACCTAAAGACACACGGTACCTTTATGTTGGAAGGAGTCCAACAAGTTGCCCTGATCTATAGGATTTACTATAAATGCATGAGAACGAACATGAATGTTCAAGCACTTGACAAAAGGAAAGCAGGAGAAACCACCCTCATCCAGACCAAAGACCCCACATCAAAGATTAAGGTTCCCAGGACCCTTAAATGGTCAGAAGTTACATTTCCCCAAGATTGGATCTTAGATAATGAAAATCATCATCTACAGATTCAACACCAAACCCAAAATCCAGATCTAGATTTTGTCCAACAACTAGCTGATGGTTCAGTCAGAATGAGTTTCGACCAATCTAGGTTTAGGATTCCGGTTACCCCACCTTCACCATATAGTGAGCATAGCTTTAGATCTCGATCCGATCTAAACCTTCCCCTCAGGCAGCCCCCTATCCCTCTTAGAGATAGACCTGCATCCCAACATAGTTTGTCTAGACCCTTTCAACCTTTTCCCAGATCTAGAAGAGATTTAGGATTAGACCTCCAAGGTGTCCAGACTAAATCCCAGGTTAGCACACCATGCTACACAGCCAGACAAGAATCTGTTGCTGACCAGGAAGAAGACCAAGAAGGTCAAAAGCAGACTTCACCAACAGGAACTGATATGATAAATCCATATCAGGAAGAACCACAAGACCCTTTCCAACCAGGAATCGACCAGCAACTCTTGGTTATTAGGAAAGAATTCATTCCAGATTTAGTTGCCCTAGGCAAAGAATTTGAATCCGAAGAAAACAGACTCAAAAGAGAAGCCTATAGAGCCAATCACACTCTGGAACAAAAGAAAGAAGTTTATGAAAATTGGAAAATATTCATGAAGGAGATATCCAGCAATGTCCCTTTCTTTGAATATTTTGAGAATCATTTTGAATGGCACAAACAGTCTTGTGTCCTTACAAAAACCAATTGGAACAAACTTCCTAGCAAGGATGCTAGTAGTTCTAGTCAACCACCAGAAGTTGTTAGATCTCACCATCCTCCCCAAGAAGCCATCCTTTTTGAACACCGTGGAAGTAATGTAGTTGCCTCTCCCTTTAAGACCTCTACAGAAAAAGAAGTCAACAAAGTCATAGAGCAAAATAACTACACCAACCAGTGTTTAGGAGTAATAGGCAAACAGCTTGATAGAATAGAAGACAGGATAGATAACAAGGTCATCCTCCAACCAGGAAGCCCTAGTAAACCTGTCAAGACTATAGAGAAGCCTCTAGTCAAGCTCCCCACAAATAGGCAACCAAGCCTTAGACCCAAAGACAAGACAGCTTTAGAGTTAGTCAACCAAATGCTTGAAGACCTTGTGAAGAAGGAACCAGCCACCCCTTCACCTGTTAGCACTTCAACCCCAGCAGTTGACCCCCGTCTAAATGTCTTACATGAACCTAAGGACCCAACAGCCTTAGACATTGTAGAACAAAAGCTTAAGGAACTTAGCACGAAGAAAAAACCTTCGCCTAAGACAGCTTTAACCAAACCTAAGCAACCTAGCAAGAAGCAGAGAACAGTCATCTCCCCTTCTCCTAAGAAGAATCCCAAGCTTAGTGTTTTAGACATCCACACAGCATCTAGCAGTTCTAGCAGAACCTCCTCAGAAGTTGAACAGGAGATAGAACATCTAGAAAACCAGTTTACAGGCTTACAAGTGAACAAACTGATTCACCCCAGTGTAACCCCAACTAGTTTAACCAAGAATTGGTATTCCAAACCTACCCCTCCTGACCTTCAATACGAAGAAAGGAATGTTAGCAACCAGTTCTCAGTCTCTTCCGGTAAACTCTATGAGTGGAACATAGATGGTTTGTCGGAACAAGAAATCCTAAATAAGATACAGCATATAACCATGGTAGCCAACAACTACATCAGTGAAGGACATCCCCATACTGACGTGGTAGAGCTCATATCCCTAGGATTTACAGGAAAACTTCTGCAATGGTGGAATAACTGCCTCACAGAAGAATCTAAAGAAGACATCAAGAATGCTGTCCAGAAAAATGAGGAAGGACTCCCCATTTTTGACACCATTCTAGGAAGAGGAATTCCCGACGGAGTCAATACCTTGATCTATACGATCATAACCCACTTCGTTGGAAAACCCAGCAACATTACCTCTAGGATTTACGACCAGTTAAGTAATCTTAGATGTAAAACCCTTGGAGACTTTAGGTGGTACGAAGATGTATTTACTACCAGAGTCATGCACAGAAGTGATTGTAACTCTCCATATTGGAAGGAGAAGTTCATCAATGGTTTACCTACCCTTTTCGGACAAAAGGTTAAAGAAACCTTGTGTAACCCTTTAGGTGTCATAGACTATGATAACCTAACCTATGGAGACATCTCTAGCACCATTCGAAGTGAAGGAATGAAGATGTGCAGAGATCTCAAGATCCATAGCAGAGCCAACAAAGGCAAAGCCAAGCATGAAGTAGGAAACTTCTGCATACAGTATGGCTTACCTTCTGTTCTTCCCAAAAGAAAGTCCAAGTACAGAGGCAAAGAAACCTCTAAGGATTACTATAGGAAGAAAACAGCATCCAAATACTATAGAAGTCAGAAACCCAGCAAAGACAACTTCTATAGAAAAGAAAAATCCAAATCAAAGCATATTCCCAAAGAATCAGGAAAATGTTTTAAATGTGGAAAGAAAGGTCATTTCAGCAAAGAGTGTAGAGCTAAGGCCAAATCCCTTATCAATACCCTCATCAGTGACCAATCCAGCAAAGATGAAATCTTTAAGCTCCTAGAGTTAAACCACTCAGATAGTGAAGCCTCTAGCAGTGAGATTCGCCAAATCTACCAGTCATCTTCAGAAGCCGATAGGACCTCCTCTAGCTCCTCTAGTGGCCCAGATGAACCCATTCCATGCATTGACAGTTGTTGTAGAAACAAGACTCTCAATGTTCTCTCTAAACAAGAAGAACTACTCTTAGATCTCATAGAACAGATCGAAGACCCAGTAGCTAAAGCCCAGAGACTCAGTGAATGGAAAAGAACCTTAGTTAAAGATACCAGTAATCCCAGACCTAAGTTTCATGAACCCAAAGTTGATTTGGAAAAAATCTATGATAGGTTTACCAAATCCAAAAAAGAAGTTACAATTAGCGACCTTCAGAAAGAAATCAAGGATTCTAAGTCTGAGATTAGAACCCTCAAGAGTGAGTTAACTATTCTTAAAGTGGACCAAAATCTCCAGGATCAAAGGATTAGGAACTTAGAAAGTACTTCTCATCAAGGCAATGAGGAAGGAACCTCATTACAGAACCCTTCGGATGAAGAAGTTGATGAATCAGTTAACCCTACTGCAGATATGGTACACGAACAACCAGAACCGTTCTTAAATGCCATCAGTAGGATTAACTTCCAGAAATGGCACTCCAAAGTCAGGATTGTCATAAACAAAGATTTTGAATTTGAGGTTGTTGCCTTAATAGATTCAGGTGCTGATCTCAACTGCATTCAGGAAGGAATCATTCCCTCTAAGTACTTCAGAAAAACCAAGGAAAGGTTAACTTCTGCAAGTGGAGATAAAATGCAGATTGAATTTAAATTACCCAAAGCACATGTTTGCCAAGACAATACGTGTTTCAAAACCACATTTGTTCTTGTCAAGAATATGACAGATAAGGTTATCTTAGGAAACCCTTTCATGTGTCTGTTATATCCTTTCACCACGGATAGTGAAGGAATCACTACCCATCCATTCGGTCAGCCAGTCAAGTTTAAGTTTCTTAGGAGCCCTGAACCTAGAGACATTAGTACTCTCCAGGAAATTGCTGTCTCCAAGACCCTTAACGTTATCCATACCAAAGTTCTTCCATTTATGGTTACTTATAATCAAGCCCAGAACCTTGATTCATATGTATCTCTTATCCCTTTCACAAATGATGATTTTATTAGCCCAAAACAGCTCACAAACTTATCAGAAAATCCCACCGATAATGACTTTGATCAAATCCCAAACTCATCACAAAATCCTATTACATCCATGCATCATAAAAGTATTTGTTATAAGTCACAGCATGTTTTAAACAAAAGCATTTTTGAAAAAGAAATTCAAACTATTTGTTTAAACCAATTTTGGCAGGAAAAACAGCAAATAACTTTTGAAAGCAAACCCCACAGAATGTGGAGGAAACTACCTTCTTCAGCAGAGAAGAAGAACAAGGGAAAAGCACCACTACAGGACTTTTCCCAAGATAAGAAACTCCCAGCAGCGGAACAGTCTCTTATAATGCATAAAGGCGCTTCCTCTAAAGAAAACTATGGAGGAACAACATCCCTTCAGGATTATGTCCCTATGACAGTAACATACTCCAGTGGTAACCACAGGATCCACCTTCAAGAAGTCTTATCAAGAAAACACCAGTGGCAAAATGGTACCTACCAATGTTTACCACCTCCCATTAAATGCATCCTTGATAACCTTCAAGCAGCCTGGAACCTAAACAGAAATAACCGTTTCCAAAGAACCCTTCAAGCCCTGGAAATTCATCTAGTAAATCTTGAAGAAGGAAATGCATTTGCTAGTCAACTCTTTGGCAAAGAGGATATCTATTCCATAGATAAAATGACTATTATGGGCACAGATTATGCAAAGTTTAGCCTTAAGGCTCAAACTACCATAAGAAGTGCTGTTGCCAACTTGCCAACAGATATTCAAAATAGGATTCTGTTTTGCAAGGCTATGTTCGAATCTTTCTCCCAATGGCATGAATACTTTAGAATCCTTGTCACCACCCATTTCCCTGTTTTTGGTGAAACAGATAGCGATGTTGACACTGAAGTTGATCGTGCCCTTGCACAATCCCTCTGGGATCATTATTTTGGAAGCAGCCAAAGAGTATATGAAAAACATCATCCCTTTCCCGGCCTCATAATAAACTATGAAGATGGGTATGATGATGAAGACGAAATGATCAGAGATTCTAGTTGGCTCTCCCAGATGTTTGAATATGGTTTTGTCCGCTTAATCAAGCTAACTCACCATAACCAGATCAACCAGTTCCCTCAAATTATACAACAGGTTGTCACAAACATCAAAAGCCCTTTTGTTTCAATCAGATGTTGGAGCACTCTCCCGCAATGGGACAGCAACAACTGGATGGACGTTCTCCCTTCCAAGCACCTAGTCCTTATCAATGGCTATACTCACCAAGGACCTTGGTATGAGGGTGACTCCTACCTCTCTTATAGAGATCCTCATAATCTTGCAGATTGTTGGAAAAACTATTTCACCAATGAAATTCCTGCTATTGCACGAAATTTATGGAAAGATTACCATTTCATTGGGAGCACAGGAAGAATCTCAGTTTTTTCCACCAAACCCTATTCCACTGCTGCAATGGAACTTCGCTGGATTAATTACAACAATAATCCAAGAAAATACACTCCCAGAGCACCAGAATATGAAGCCTTAAATTGGTGTGGCGTTTGCAACAAATTCGCTTTGTTCCATGAACATGATTATCATAGCCCTCCTTCAGAGTACTATGATACAGACTAAGTGTTCCGGATAGTCCCAATCACTATTCAGACCACTATGTAAATCAATTCCAGCTTCAAAAGCCCGGTTACTATTCATCTACAGCAAGATCACTGTACATGCACAGTACCCGCACCCAGAAGATTCCAGACAAGCTTACTATTCATCCACAGTCAGATTGATGAACAGTTCGCCAGAAAAGCAAGGGGACAAATCACTATTCATGAACAGTAACAGTTACTGTTCACTACAGTGCCCGACAACTTATCCTGAAGTTACTATTTGCTTTCGGCTGTAATGATTTTCACCCGAAGTAAAAGCAAATTCACCTTCCGGATTTCCAGCCGTCTCCAGCAGAATCCAAGGCTCTCCTTCAGCAGATTGCAAGCTCCCTTCCTCTATAAAAGGCAGCTCCCTCTCCAGTTTGAGGCAGGTCCAAAATTTCTATGCACCTCAGAGGTCCAATTTTTAGGTCTACTCCAGAAGAGCCAAAAATACCCTCCCTGTCTTACCTCCCTGTCTTACAATAATTGTAATCAGATGGTTTCCTCAGCTTACATTTGTAACGCCATAGTCATGGCCTTAACAACTGTACTTCCTTTACGTATCCGCACCCCCATGGCCTCAATCGGCCTTCCCCAGTAACTTACCCCCCTTTGGTATCAGAGCCGATTGAGGGGGGTAAGTTACTGGGGAAGGCCGATTGAGGCCATGGGGGTGCGGATACGTAAAGGAAGTACAGTTGTTAAGGCCATGACTATGGCGTTACAAATGTAAGCTGAGGAAACCATCTGATTACAATTATTGTAAGACAGGGAGGTAAGACAGGGAGGGTATTTTTGGCTCTTCTGGAGTAGACCTAAAAATTGGACCTCTGAGGTCCAAAATTTCTATGCACCTCAGAGGTCCAATTTTTAGGTCTACTCCAGAAGAGCCAAAAATACCCTCCCTGTCTTACCTCCCTGTCTTACAATAATTGTAATCAGATGGTTTCCTCAGCTTACATTTGTAACGCCATAGTCATGGCCTTAACAACTGTACTTCCTTTACGTATCCGCACCCCCATGTAACAGGGAAGTGTCTTGACATATTTTTTGATGTCTTGGACAATTGCAGAATGGGTAGGTGTCCAAGAGGAGGGACTGGTGCGAAGTCTATCAAAAAGGGGTTTGCATTTCTGCCTGAGATTTTGATAGAAGTCGGCAATGTAATTGAGAGATCCTAGAAACCTTTGGAGTTGGGTTCTATCAAGGATTTCATCTGGGAATTTGTCTGCAAACTGGATTGCTCTATCTATGGGTTTGATGACTCCTTGGTGAATATCAAAGCCTAAGAATCGAACTCTTGTTTGGAACAATTTGATCTTTGGGGCTGAAACAACAAGACCATTAAGCTTGATGGTGGAAAGAAAAGCTCTTAGGTGTTTCCAATGTTGATCCAAGGATTCTGAAAATATGAGTACATCATCAATGTACACAATGATATGGCTTGAGAATGGATTAAAAATCTCATTCATGATGTTTTGGAATTCAGAAGGTGCATTTTTAAGACCAAAGGGCATTACATTCCATTCGTAATGACCAAAGGGTGTTGTAAAGGCTGTCTTATACCTATCAGACTCTCTGATTTGTATCTGCCAAAATCCACTCTTCATATCGAACTTGCTAAAAACTACTGCTTTACAAAGCCTATTGACTAAGTCTTTTTTATTGGGAATCGGATATCTTATCCATTCTAAGACTTTGTTAAGGGGCTTGTAATTAATGACAAGTCTGGGAACACCTCTTTCTATCTCAGCGTTTTTCTGGACATAAAAGGCTGGGCAAGACCATGGTGATCTAGACTTTCTGATGATTTTCTTCTTAAGGAGGTCCTCTATTTCAGCTCTGCAAATATCCATTAGTTCTTGATTCATTTGGATAGGTCGAGCTTTGGTAGGGATGTCCTTTTCTTGGAAATTTTTGACATAAGGAAGAACAACTTCATGCCTTTTTCTATGCCAGAAGGCAGTGGGTAAGTCAGAGCATACTTCATGCTTAAGTTTTTCTTCAAAACTTTTGATATTGTTTTGGGTATTTTTACAAGTTAGTTGTTCCTCAACTCTCTTGTATCTAACATCAGCTTGAAGGTATCTAAGGTGATAGTCCTTGGCTTGGATAAGGTTAAGGGTCTTGAAGATAGCAACTTCCTGGAGAGTACTAATGTCTCTAGGTTCAGGCCTCCTAAGAAACTTAAACTTGACTGGTTGACCGAATGGATGGGTAGTGATTCCTTCACTATCCGTGGTGAAAGGATATAACAGACACATGAAAGGGTTTCCTAAGATAACCTTATCTGTCATATTCTTGACAAGAACAAATGTGGTTTTGAAACACGTATTGTCTTGGCAAACATGTGCTTTGGGTAATTTAAATTCAATCTGCATTTTATCTCCACTTGCAGAAGTTAACCTTTCCTTGGTTTTTCTGAAGTACTTAGAGGGAATGATTCCTTCCTGAATGCAGTTGAGATCAGCACCTGAATCTATTAAGGCAACAACCTCAAATTCAAAATCTTTGTTTATGACAATCCTGACTTTGGAGTGCCATTTCTGGAAGTTAATCCTACTGATGGCATTTAAGAACGGTTCTGGTTGTTCGTGTACCATATCTGCAGTAGGGTTAACTGATTCATCAACTTCTTCATCCGAAGGGTTCTGTAATGAGGTTCCTTCCTCATTGCCTTGATGAGAAGTACTTTCTAAGTTCCTAATCCTTTGATCCTGGAGATTTTGGTCCACTTTAAGAATAGTTAACTCACTCTTGAGGGTTCTAATCTCAGACTTAGAATCCTTGATTTCTTTCTGAAGGTCGCTAATTGTAACTTCTTTTTTGGATTTGGTAAACCTATCATAGATTTTTTCCAAATCAACTTTGGGTTCATGAAACTTAGGTCTGGGATTACTGGTATCTTTAACTAAGGTTCTTTTCCATTCACTGAGTCTCTGGGCTTTAGCTACTGGGTCTTCGATCTGTTCTATGAGATCTAAGAGTAGTTCTTCTTGTTTAGAGAGAACATTGAGAGTCTTGTTTCTACAACAACTGTCAATGCATGGAATGGGTTCATCTGGGCCACTAGAGGAGCTAGAGGAGGTCCTATCGGCTTCTGAAGATGACTGGTAGATTTGGCGAATCTCACTGCTAGAGGCTTCACTATCTGAGTGGTTTAACTCTAGGAGCTTAAAGATTTCATCTTTGCTGGATTGGTCACTGATGAGGGTATTGATAAGGGATTTGGCCTTAGCTCTACACTCTTTGCTGAAATGACCTTTCTTTCCACATTTAAAACATTTTCCTGATTCTTTGGGAATATGCTTTGATTTGGATTTTTCTTTTCTATAGAAGTTGTCTTTGCTGGGTTTCTGCCTTCTATAGTATTTGGATGCTGTTTTCTTCCTATAGTAATCCTTAGAGGTTTCTTTGCCTCTGTACTTGGACTTTCTTTTGGGAAGAACAGAAGGTAAGCCATACTGTATGCAGAAGTCTCCTACTTCATGCTTGGCTTTGCCTTTGTTGGCTCTGCTATGGATCTTGAGATCTCTGCACATCTTCATTCCTTCACTTCGAATGGTGCTAGAGATGTCTCCATAGGTTAGGTTATCATAGTCTATGACACCTAAAGGGTTACACAAGGTTTCTTTAACCTTTTGTCCGAAAAGGGTAGGTAAACCATTGATGAACTTCTCCTTCCAATATGGAGAGTTACAATCACTTCTGTGCATGACTCTGGTAGTAAATACATCTTCGTACCACCTAAAGTCTCCAAGGGTTTTACATCTAAGATTACTTAACTGGTCGTAAATCCTAGAGGTAATGTTGCTGGGTTTTCCAACGAAGTGGGTTATGATCGTATAGATCAAGGTATTGACTCCGTCGGGAATTCCTCTTCCTAGAATGGTGTCAAAAATGGGGAGTCCTTCCTCATTTTTCTGGACAGCATTCTTGATGTCTTCTTTAGATTCTTCTGTGAGGCAGTTATTCCACCATTGCAGAAGTTTTCCTGTAAATCCTAGGGATATGAGCTCTACCACGTCAGTATGGGGATGTCCTTCACTGATGTAGTTGTTGGCTACCATGGTTATATGCTGTATCTTATTTAGGATTTCTTGTTCCGACAAACCATCTATGTTCCACTCATAGAGTTTACCGGAAGAGACTGAGAACTGGTTGCTAACATTCCTTTCTTCGTATTGAAGGTCAGGAGGGGTAGGTTTGGAATACCAATTCTTGGTTAAACTAGTTGGGGTTACACTGGGGTGAATCAGTTTGTTCACTTGTAAGCCTGTAAACTGGTTTTCTAGATGTTCTATCTCCTGTTCAACTTCTGAGGAGGTTCTGCTAGAACTGCTAGATGCTGTGTGGATGTCTAAAACACTAAGCTTGGGATTCTTCTTAGGAGAAGGGGAGATGACTGTTCTCTGCTTCTTGCTAGGTTGCTTAGGTTTGGTTAAAGCTGTCTTAGGCGAAGGTTTTTTCTTCGTGCTAAGTTCCTTAAGCTTTTGTTCTACAATGTCTAAGGCTGTTGGGTCCTTAGGTTCATGTAAGACATTTAGACGGGGGTCAACTGCTGGGGTTGAAGTGCTAACAGGTGAAGGGGTGGCTGGTTCCTTCTTCACAAGGTCTTCAAGCATTTGGTTGACTAACTCTAAAGCTGTCTTGTCTTTGGGTCTAAGGCTTGGTTGCCTATTTGTGGGGAGCTTGACTAGAGGCTTCTCTATAGTCTTGACAGGTTTACTAGGGCTTCCTGGTTGGAGGATGACCTTGTTATCTATCCTGTCTTCTATTCTATCAAGCTGTTTGCCTATTACTCCTAAACACTGGTTGGTGTAGTTATTTTGCTCTATGACTTTGTTGACTTCTTTTTCTGTAGAGGTCTTAAAGGGAGAGGCAACTACATTACTTCCACGGTGTTCAAAAAGGATGGCTTCTTGGGGAGGATGGTGAGATCTAACAACTTCTGGTGGTTGACTAGAACTACTAGCATCCTTGCTAGGAAGTTTGTTCCAATTGGTTTTTGTAAGGACACAAGACTGTTTGTGCCATTCAAAATGATTCTCAAAATATTCAAAGAAAGGGACATTGCTGGATATCTCCTTCATGAATATTTTCCAATTTTCATAAACTTCTTTCTTTTGTTCCAGAGTGTGATTGGCTCTATAGGCTTCTCTTTTGAGTCTGTTTTCTTCGGATTCAAATTCTTTGCCTAGGGCAACTAAATCTGGAATGAATTCTTTCCTAATAACCAAGAGTTGCTGGTCGATTCCTGGTTGGAAAGGGTCTTGTGGTTCTTCCTGATATGGATTTATCATATCAGTTCCTGTTGGTGAAGTCTGCTTTTGACCTTCTTGGTCTTCTTCCTGGTCAGCAACAGATTCTTGTCTGGCTGTGTAGCATGGTGTGCTAACCTGGGATTTAGTCTGGACACCTTGGAGGTCTAATCCTAAATCTCTTCTAGATCTGGGAAAAGGTTGAAAGGGTCTAGACAAACTATGTTGGGATGCAGGTCTATCTCTAAGAGGGATAGGGGGCTGCCTGAGGGGAAGGTTTAGATCGGATCGAGATCTAAAGCTATGCTCACTATATGGTGAAGGTGGGGTAACCGGAATCCTAAACCTAGATTGGTCGAAACTCATTCTGACTGAACCATCAGCTAGTTGTTGGACAAAATCTAGATCTGGATTTTGGGTTTGGTGTTGAATCTGTAGATGATGATTTTCATTATCTAAGATCCAATCTTGGGGAAATGTAACTTCTGACCATTTAAGGGTCCTGGGAACCTTAATCTTTGATGTGGGGTCTTTGGTCTGGATGAGGGTGGTTTCTCCTGCTTTCCTTTTGTCAAGTGCTTGAACATTCATGTTCGTTCTCATGCATTTATAGTAAATCCTATAGATCAGGGCAACTTGTTGGACTCCTTCCAACATAAAGGTACCGTGTGTCTTTAGGTTGAGAGTAAGGGTCTTCATGACATGTGGGCAGGTAAGACCTACTGTAAAGTTGGGGAAACAGTCGAAATGGACTGGTCCGTTACTAAGACTGGTTTCCATGGTGCCTAGAAGACTGTCATCAAACCTGATATGACGAGTGTCTCTAAGGGCCATAAGTATTGAACAGTTCAAACCTTCTCTAAACAATGGTTTAATACCGACCTGGACTAAACCTATGTGGAGGAATTTGTGTCCATCTTTCCTGTGTGCTTTCAGGGTTTTTGAAGGCAACAAGTAGCATCTTTCATACTCCTTGCTGATACTATAAACTTGCTCTATTGTTCTAACATGGTAATCAGTCTTGAAAGCCTTTTTCAAGGACCATGAAGAGAGCTTGTAGATCTGTTCAGTGGGGACTCTAGGGATATTCCAATCTCCTAGTCTTAGATCTGTATCTGATAACGAATACTCTTCAGAGTTGATAATTCCATCATCCTCTTGAGGTATTGGTTCAGGGAGAGATGAACTACTGGATCTGTAACTAGTAGAAGAGTTACTTCTAAACAATCTATTCATCATCTTGTATTAAAAGCCTAGTTAAGCAATTATAACCTCAATACTTTAAACTCCTAACTTCTGGATCTATCCTTGGGTCTAGAACAGAGTGAAACAATGAGAATTTGCCTAACCTTGTACACTATAACCTCTTAGTGCCTTTCCTTCCAGTATTTCCACAGTGGGACCACCCTAAACGCCTGTCCGTCGGCTAACACGGGCTGACCAACACTTTTCAGGAACTCTCGGATTGTCTGGTCTTACTGGGCTATAAACAGTACAGGTCACGGTCTTATGACTCTCAACAGTACACATCTGCAACAGATTTTCTGGGTAAACACAGAAACAAGAAGAAGCAAGTATCTGGGAAATAATTGAGCAACAGGGACAATTTAAACACAGAATGATAAACAGAGGGTTAGAAGGAGGCTCAGCCTACCAATTATACCAGAAAACATCAAGATACCAATAACAACAGATGGAAAAGATATAAATGGAGATGAATGTAATGAATGGTAATGGAAGTGTTATCAGAAAATAGATGTAAAACATAGTTAACTGTATAGGAGAAAACATTTGGAATATATTCATAATGCAATAAAATAATGGATAACTATGGCGGCAATGCCGTCCAACTTGATTTGATTATGAAAATAGTAACTTACAAACACAATATCGGCCAACTTGGCTCTGATACCAAAGGGGGGTAAGTTATTGGGGAAGGCCGATTGAGGCCATGGGGGTGCGGATACGTAAAGGAAGTACAGTTGTTAAGGCCATGACTATGGCGTTACAAATGTAAGCTGAGGAAACCATCTGATTACAATTATTGTAAGACAGGGAGGTAAGACAGGGAGGGTATTTTTGGCTCTTCTGGAGTAGACCTAAAAATTGGACCTCTGAGGTGCATAGAAATTTTGGACCTGCCTCAAACTGGAGAGGGAGCTGCCTTTTATAGAGGAAGGGAGCTTGCAATCTGCTGAAGGAGAGCCTTGGATTCTGCTGGAGACGGCTGGAAATCCGGAAGGTGAATTTGCTTTTACTTCGGGTGAAAATCATTACAGCCGAAAGCAAATAGTAACTTCAGGATAAGTTGTCGGGCACTGTAGTGAACAGTAACTGTTACTGTTCATGAATAGTGATTTGTCCCCTTGCTTTTCTGGCGAACTGTTCATCAATCTGACTGTGGATGAATAGTAAGCTTGTCTGGAATCTTCTGGGTGCGGGTACTGTGCATGTACAGTGATCTTGCTGTAGATGAATAGTAACCGGGCTTTTGAAGCTGGAATTGATTTACATAGTGGTCTGAATAGTGATTGGGACTATCCGGAACACTTAGTCTTCGTCCAGGTTGTAGCCATCATACGGATCCTGTGAATCCTGGAACGGGTCAAACTGGTACCTGTTAACTGAGGCTTCGGACGAGGCAGGAGAGACTTTCTCTACTGATTCTAACTTCTCAGCTTGGATTTGTAATTGCTTGGCAAGGTCTTTTAACTCTTTACTAGATTTCCCGGTGATCTGGACGGAATCTAGGCTAGACTGAGACCTAGTTTTGTAAGGGATTGTTCTTGGAATTGGTGGAGGGAAGTCCTTGTTAATCTGGGTGATGACAGTCTGAATCCTGAAAGTGTCCCACCATTTAACTGAAAATTCCCTATCTAGAATATTGCCGTTTATTTGATAGTTCCACATACTTATCCAGTGAATCCTGTATTTGATGGCCATGTGAAGGATGGCTGGAAACTGGGAACCATGGCTTGAGGGCTGATACCTGGAGCTGAAATACCTGAGGGCATCTTGTAGGGGTATTGGGAGAATCTGTGGAATTGAGCCAAACATTTCCCACCACTTTAGAAACCATGAGGGTACTGGACTGCAGAATTTTTTGTCGAACATAATGAACCATGAATGATCAAAGTTCTTGTTCTGGTAGAATAAGACTTTTTCAAAGGCGTCCATATAATCATAGTAGCTGTAATGGAAGCCTGCGTCTTTGTGAACCTTGAGCAAAGAAGGATGCTGTCCCCATTCTTCGCAACTGACAAAACCTGTGAAGACAAATTTGTGATAAAGGACTTCAGAGGGGTTCGTCTTGTTCACAATGTTTTCTATTCGAGCAGAATCTTCTTGGATGAGTATGCTCTTGTAGAACTTGATGTTTTTTTCTGGGCTTTTTGGGAGGAAGTGCCAACCTAGGGGTAAAACTTCCATGGCTAAAGCTAATGGATCTGTTATATGAACTAAATGAGGTTCAATATAAGAGATGTGCTGGACAAAAGGTTTCCTATGGTAGGAAGAAGTGTTTCTTTTACTGGAGGAAAGCTTTTGGGGAATGATTGGGCCAAAAGGTTCATCTACTGAGTAAGGGGTGATTGCTTTAGGGGGAGGAGTTGCTAAAGCAGAACTATAACTGGGTTGGCCATACGATGGTCTCTGGTAATTAGGTTTTGGGATTGTGGATACTACATACCTATTGGCTAAGGATGAAGGTGAAAGGGGAACTAGCTGATGACCAGGAGGGTTTTTTGCCTGACTGGTACTAGGGGTAGTTTGCTGTTTAGGTAGTTTTGGGGGCTGGGGCTGGACTGGTCTTTTCCCCGACATCTTGGTTTGGATTCTGCAAAAATTCACGTGTTAGGAAATCAGGGATACTGTTTTGAGTTCCTTGGATGAATTCAATGTCAAAATCAAAAATTGAAAGAATGGCTTGCCATCTAGCAAAAATCTGTTTTGATGCAATGTTTTGAACATCATTTTCTAAAACATGTTTTGCAGATTTACAATCAATTCTTAATAAAAACTTTTGATTCAAAAGATCACTTTGAAATTTTGAAATGCATAGTACGATAGATAGTATTTCTTTCTTTATAGTACTATAATTAATCTGAGTGGGAGTCCAAATTCCTGAATGGTAACAAACAATTTGTTCTGAGGAAGTGGGACTAATACGCTGTAAGAGTATGCCACCATAACCTATGTTAGAGGCATCAGTCTGGACAATTTTGAAGGAATCGAAGGGGGGTAAGTTACTGGGGAAGGCCGATTGAGGCCATGGGGGTGCGGATACGTAAAGGAAGTACAGTTGTTAAGGCCATGACTATGGCGTTACAAATGTAAGCTGAGGAAACCATCTGATTACAATTATTGTAAGACAGGGAGGTAAGACAGGGAGGGTATTTTTGGCTCTTCTGGAGTAGACCTAAAAATTGGACCTCTGAGGTGCATAGAAATTTTGGACCTGCCTCAAACTGGAGAGGGAGCTGCCTTTTATAGAGGAAGGGAGCTTGCAATCTGCTGAAGGAGAGCCTTGGATTCTGCTGGAGACGGCTGGAAATCCGGAAGGTGAATTTGCTTTTACTTCGGGTGAAAATCATTACAGCCGAAAGCAAATAGTAACTTCAGGATAAGTTGTCGGGCACTGTAGTGAACAGTAACTGTTACTGTTCATGAATAGTGATTTGTCCCCTTGCTTTTCTGGCGAACTGTTCATCAATCTGACTGTGGATGAATAGTAAGCTTGTCTGGAATCTTCTGGGTGCGGGTACTGTGCATGTACAGTGATCTTGCTGTAGATGAATAGTAACCGGGCTTTTGAAGCTGGAATTGATTTACATAGTGGTCTGATATATATATATATATATATATATAGCTAAGAATCGAAGTCACTGGAAGTGAAAAAGGTGCTAACAAACTAACAGAAAACCAGAAAGCAGAAGATCCTCTTAATTACACTAGGCACGTGAGAAAAAAACTAACTCTCACACGTGCTACTCAAAGACACATAAATACATTACTAAGCTACAGGTAGTTTTGGCACTAATACACCTAAGCCGACTTGTCATTTGCCTCTGATACTTTCTCCTTCTTCTGCTATATATTTCTGCTGCTATCCTTCTTCTTCTTCTGAACTTTGTCCATTGTGCTTGCTTGAGGAGAGTTCTTATTAGAGGAATATGTGATAGCTTGATAACCATTAAACCTCATAATCGATTAAAATAAAATAGAATTGGGGAAAAATATAATTTTAAAAAAAAAAAAAAAAAAGGTTGTAATTACAACCATAGTTGTCAAAAAGTGAATCATATTGTGAATTTTTTTTTTTTTTTTTTTTTTTTTATGTATCGTTGTATCATGTATCATAAGATACACAAACACTATATAAAATTTATGAAAAGCTATAAATATACATATTTAAATGGAATATTTATTATAAAATTGGAACATATACAACTAATGACTACTTTAATTATCATTTATGCTATAACATTTGACCAAATTAAAAAAAAAAATCCAAATGAAAATATATTTATAATATCCATATTCAAATTTAATAAATATTAAAGTGTAAATATATAATATATAAGTCAAAATCATTTTTTTCCCTCCTCATATTCAGCATTGCCTAATCAAATTCATCTCCATAGGGGAGAGAGAGAGAGAGAGGTCATTGGGTGGAGGTTTTTTTTTTTTTTTTTGGATAGGAGGATTTGGAATCTAAAAGTTGGAAAAAGTGAAAATGAGGGGGGTAAGAAAAACTCGTGCTAGGTCTCTGTATTGGCTAAAATAGTAGTATCCCAATGATTGTATTTAAAAACGAGTATAAAAGTATTTGAGCTCATGTCATAGCCCAAAATTTTAGTGAAAAGCTAATTTTAAACCATATGTTCATACGATTCATGAGTAATTTTAAAATACACACACACAGAGGTATATATATATCATACCATTCATGAGTAATTTTACACCCTTGTGTCGCAAAATTTTTGTACACAATACAATACATATCGCATATATATCGTTCAATACTGACTAATATACCCATAATGTATCCAAAGACTCCATGTATGGTCACATCCTTGAGGACAACCATAGTGTCATTCTTTTATTTTGAAATTCAAATATGACTTATCTATATTATCTATAAGAGGATTCCCCCCTTTGAACTAGATTTTTATGTGGTTCAAAAATACCATCATTAATAAATGGTAGCTTCTCTTAGAAATAAGGTTATAAATGTCAAACAAATAACAAATTCATCTATACTTTCTACAACATCTACAGCTACTATCATTTTGAATTCAAAAAGAGAACTTCTAAAATTTAGGCTTTTTTTTCCCTTCACGTTCATCTTTTTATTCCCTAAACTTTAGCCCTTTTTTATTCCTTTTTCATCTTAATAAAACACCTCCAGTTTAAAAATAAATTAAAAAAAAAAAAAACTAAAAGAACTCCAAAAATTTAGCCTTCTTTCCCCAAGTTCATCTAATTTTTTCCTACCCAACCTTTTCTCTATATCACTATGATAGAGTTTGGCTATTGTGTTGTTATTAGTTAAAGTACTGAGTTGGAAGCTAAAGTTTGGCTACTGCATTGATGGGCGGATTAGTTAGTTACTTGTGGCAGTTGTATTGCTAATTGGTTAGTTAGTTAGTTAGAAATGAATAAAACTATTTGTATAACAGAATGTACCAATTGTACTCCTATAAGTAAGGGATAAGGATTGTAACTAGGATATAGATGAAATAACACGATACTTCTACTCTATTTCTCTAATTCTCTTCTTTCTCTATCTCTATCTCTAATCTTCTCTAGGAGGCCTAGTTCCTTCGAAGAACTAATATAGCTAATCAAGTGTCTTGATAGAACTATTGGGTTCCTATCAAATTGGTATTAAAGCTGGTTCAGCTAATATAGGAGAAACTCGATCCTTATCTACTCTTAATGAGAAAATGAACATTCTTTCATTGACAACAAATCAACATGATCAAGAATTACGGAGTCTTAATTAGAAATGGATGTTGTTACTAGTGTATTGAAGACTCTGACAAAAACTGTGCAAGGATTATCGAAAACGGGAAGTAGATGGCAACAGAGATCTAACTGGGAAGCTGGTTAGTTCACTAGTTGGGAAGCTTTTGTTAGGGCCCTACATGTCAGGTTTGGAACAACAACTTATGATGATCCAATGGAAACCTTGACAAGACTAAGACAAGTAGGCAGTGTGGTTGTCTATAAAGGCCAGTTTAAAGCTTTATCTAATTGAATCAAGGAATTGTCAGAAAGGCATAAATTGATTTGTTTCTTAAGTGGCCTTCGAGATGAAATAAAATTACCTGTTCGGATGTTGAATCCACAAAACCTAAGTGCTACATTTGGACTTGCTAAAATCCAAGAAGAATATCGTGTGGCTAGCAAAAGAAGCACCAAACCTTGGAGTGATGGGATTAAAACCTCAATTCTTGGTCCTCCCCCAATGATCAAGAATGAGTCTAAAGGTACAAAACTGCCTATTTAAAAGATTTCCCCTTCTCAAATGGAAGAGAGAAGGAAAAAAAGGGTTGTGTTACTATTGTGAAGATAAATGGCATAGGAGGCATAAGTGCAAGACTCCAAGGATTTTCTTTATAAAGGGTAGGTAGGAAGAAGAGTATAATGATGTGCAAGGCATACAATTAGAGGAAGTGATTGTCAAATATGACTCTCACTTAGAGTTGCAGCAACATGAGAAGGGATAAATTCTCGAAGGAGTTACAGAAATTACTCTCTATGCATTATTGAGTAGTCCTTCACCAGGTACTATAAGAGTGTGGGGAAGAGTTAATCATCAATACATGGTGATATAGATTGACAGTGGCAGCACCCACAATTTTCTAGATGTTTCAATTTGGAGGCTTTTGCAATTGCCAATAAACTCAAGATTGTTTTGAAGTGAAAATGGCTAATGGGGCTGTTCTTCAACTGAAGGAGCTTGTCATGGAGTTCGATTCAAGATTTAGGGTCATTTTTTCAGGTTGATTTAAATGTCTTATCCTTGGGTGGTTATGATGTTATGTTGAGGACTCAGTGGTTGTATTCATTGGGACTGATCCAGTAGGATTTCAAGAAGCTCACTATGCAATTTGACCACCTAGGAAAATTGGTTTTATTGCAAGGCTTAAAACACTCTATTCCTATCCTTCAAGATGGAGATCAATTCTTCAAGCCTACTGTTAAAAAGGGATTAGTATTGCAGATTATTTCTTGCACCCCTCCATTACCATTTGTGCCATAGTTCCAATTGGTCTTCCACCGCTAAGAGGTTATGAGCATCAGATTGTTTTGAAGGAGGGCTCTCCACTGATCTGTGAAAGGCCATACAGGTACCACTTTTATCAAAAAACTGAAATAGAGAAATTTGTTCATGAGTTGCTTGAGGTTGGTTCCATTAGAGTGAGTCAAAGCCCATTTTCCTCACTTGTCTTATTGGTTAGAAAGGCAGACAGTAGTTGGCGAATGTGAATTGATTATCAATCTCTAAAAAAAGCCATTGTTAAAGACAAGTACCCCATTCCAGTAGTGGATGAACTATTAGATGAACTTTGTGGTGCTTCTATATTTTCTAAACTAGACCTCAGATTAGACTATCACCAAATAAGGATGAAAGAAAGTGACATTGATAAAACTGCTTTTAGGACTCATGAAGGGCATTATGAGTCCCTTGTTATGCCACTTGGTTTAACCAATGCTCCTTCCACATTGCAGTCCTTGATGAATCAAATCTTTAAACCTTATTTGAGAAAGTTTTTTTTTTAGTTTTCTTTGATGATATCTTAGTGTTCAGTAGGAATTTGGGGGATCATGTTATTCATTTAAGGGTTGTGTTAATAGTTCTGCTTTCTAATCAGTTGTATTCTAATAAAATCAAGTGTGTTTTTGGTTGTGGAGAAGTTGAATACTTAGGGCATCTCATTTCTGGCCAAAAGGTTAGAACAAATCCTAAAAAAACTAAAGCTATGCAACAATGGCCTATACTTGTAACAGTTAAAGCCATAAAGGGTTTTTTGGGACTGATTGGTTACTAAAGGAAGTTCATACAGAATTATGGTATCATGTAGCACCCTTAATTTATTACTCAAGAAAGATGTCTTTCAATGGACTACACAAGCAGAATTAGCTTTTGAGGCTCTCAAACAAGCTATTTCAAATCCCCCTGTACATGCTCTTCTTGATTTTTCTAAACCTTTTGTGATGGAATGTGATGCCTCTCGTATTGGTATTGGAGCTGTTCTGATGCATTGTCACAGACCATTGGCTTTTCACAATCAGGCTCTTAAAGGAAGAAGCTTACACTTGTCTAGCTTTGAAAATGAATTTTTGGCCTTGATCACTACAATGAAGAGATGGAGACCATATCTAGTGGGGAATCCTTTTATCATCAGAACTAACCAACAAAGCTTGAAATATCTTCTAGAGTAGAAAGTGGGCACACCTGCTCAACAAAAATGGATCACAAAGCTTTTGGGGTATTCCTTTCTAGTTGAGTACAAGAAGGGTAAAGAAAACAAGGTTGCAGATGCTCTTTCTAGGAGATTGGAGGATTCTACTTCTTCCCCAAACCCTTTACCTTTGACAGAACACAAAAAAGATGCTCAGCTATACTTGATTTCCTTTCCTTGTTCTATGTGGTTAAATCTGCTAAAGGATAGTTACAAATCTGATCCTAAGTATCAGCAGTTACTTACTGATGTGGTAGCCAACAGTCCTCATACTTCCCGTTTCTCTCTTCAAAATGATCCGCTACTTTATAAAGGTAAGGTGTTCCTTAGTTCCAGTTCTCCATTAAAGTCTTTGGTCCTTCAACATGCTCATAATAGTCCACTTGGGGGTCATTCTGGTTATTTGAAGACTGTTCATCGAATGCAACATGATTTCTTTTGGTTTGGTATGAAGAAGGACATCAAGGCCCATATAAAGACTTGTGAAGTGTGTCAGAGAATTAAGGTGGATACTTCTAAATCTATTGGTTTATTGCAGCCTCTTCCAATTCCAGTTAAGCCTTGGCTTGATATTAGTATGAATTTCATCACTAGTCTTCCTAAATCTCGTGGATTTGAGATTATTTTTGTGGTGGTTGACAAGTTCACTGAGTTGTCCATTTCATGCCTTTATCACATCCTTACACTGCTGCTAAAGTGGCTTTGGTTTTCATGAGAGATGTGTTCAAGTTGCATGGTTTACCAAGAACTATTGTTAGTGATAGGGATGCTACTTTCACTTTTAATTTCTAGAGAGAGTTGTTCAAACTTCATAGGACTAAATTAGCTATGTCATCAGCTTATCACCTACAATCTGATGGCCAAACTGAGGTGGTGAATAGGAGTTTGGAGCAGTATTTGAGAGCCTTTGTAAGTGACAGACCTCACACTTGGGATGTTTGGTTGTATTTGGTTAAGTTTTAGTTCAATATCAATTACCATTCCTCCACTAAGATGACTCCATTTGAGGCTCTTTATGGTATTTCCCCTCCTACGGTCCTAAACTATGTCCCTGGTACTACTCAGGTGGCTGCAGTGGACACAATGTTGTAGGACAAAACTGTTGTTCTCACTATTCTCAAACAAAACTTGATTGCAGCTCAAGCTAGAATGAAAGCTCGAGCTAACCAGCAGAAGTTTGATAAGACTTTTCAGGTTGGTGATTGGGTCTATCTTAGATTCCAGCCTTACAGACAACTGCCCCTAAGCATTAAGGGCTTTTACAAGCTATCCCCTAGATATTTTGGGCCCTTCCAAATTCTGCAGAAACTTGGTCAGGTAGCCTATAAGTTGGCTTTACCTCTTAGTTATTTGATTCATGCAGTCTTTCATATCTCTTCTTTGAAAGCTAATTTAGGTACCCACATTAGTCCTATCCCCACTCTTCCACGATTGGATTCAGAAGGCTTCCTCAATCCTAAATCAATTGCTATTCTGTAGCAACGGTCCAAACACCTTAGAACTAGAACTATCACTAAGGTATTGGTTCAATGGCAGGGCCAGTCATAGGAGAATGCTACTTGGGAATCCCTTTTCAAGCTTCAACTTCAATTTCCTCACCTTGTGGGCAAGGTTCTTTAGAGGGAGAAGGAGTGTTCTATGATTGTAGTGTGCAGACAGTGATTGCAGTGTGCAAACAGTGTACCTTGTGGACAAGGTGTTTAAAGGGGGATGGAATGGTAGAGTTTGGCTATTGTGTTTTTATCAGTTAAAGTACTAAGTTGGAAACTAAAGTTTAGCCACTGCATTGATGGGTGGATTAGTTAGTTATTTGTGGCAACTGTATTATTGATTGGTTAGTTAGTTAGTTAGAAAGGACTAAAACTATTTGTATAACAGAATGTACCAATTGTACTCCTATAAGTAAGGGATAAGGATTGTAATTGGGATATAGATGAAATAACACGATACTTCTACTCTGTTTCTCTAATTCTCTTCTTTCTATATCTCTGTCTCTATCTCTAATCTTCTCTAGGAGGCCTAGTTCCCTCAAAGAACTACTATAGCTAATCTAGTGTCTTGATAGAACTATTGGGTTCCTATCACACTACACTTTCAAACACACGTTCAACAAAGAAATTATAGTTACTGCTTATCTCTAAAGTTTATCCTTTTTATTTGTTTGAAAAAAAAAAATTCATGTTCATTTTTTTTTAAAATCTCACATCACAAGAAGTCCTAATTCCAAATAAAGCACCTCCACTTTTTTTAATAAAAAAGATCATACTACTCATTTAAAAAATAATTACTTATTCTTATCCCAATATTTTCCCTATATCACTACACCACTTTCAAGAACACGTTAAAAAAATTGCATTTTCTGCTTATCTCTAAAGTTTATCCTTTTATTTGAAAACAAATATATATATATATATATATATATCACGTTCATCTTTTCTTTTTCTTTTTTAATCTAACTTCATAATTAATTTTTGAAATATTTGCAAAACAATAGCAAATTAGAAATACAAAATTTGGAGAGAGAGTCTACTCTAGGAGGGCCCTCAATAACTAGGATCACCCATCCTCTTCCAGTACATTCTTTACAAAATTGTTCATCTCATCCTCTTTATAGACAAGTAGCCTCTACGCACGTGTGTTGCGTGTGCTTTGAAGCTCTTTTATTTTTATTTTTTTAATCTAAAAAAATAAATTTCATATATACTAATTTAGGGTTGTCATATTATCCAATTACCAAAAAATAGAAGAGCCAACACACGTGCATAGAAACTAGAAACTAGTAATATATAATGACTTGTTTTGGAAGCTCATTCGATATAATTAGAAGGTGTGCTTGACCTGGGCCAGGCCTGGATTAAAACTATGTACTACTAATGCGTATTCGAGATATGGGTTAAGTTCAATCTGACATTGAAGCCCACGCCAATCTCAAATTTGGGCAATGTACATTAAGATGCTACTGTCCAAAGCAAACCTAGTGACCTACTCAGGGAATATTAGTTTGTTTCTGTAGCCTTAATTGCACGTACATAACGACATTAGTTGTATTTGTTTGTTTCATAATGAAGATCTCATTCTTTGAAAGAAAGGAAAACTGTCACGAGGAGTCAAGAACTAGTTCTCATGCATAGGTTATTACTTTTGAGGTAAAGTTAAGATGAGTTTCTTTTTTTTTGAGATGAGTTTCAATAAGTCTCATTTGCTCCTCTCTCCTTTTTTTTTTTTTTTTTTCCTTTTTTTTTTTATATCAAAATATGTGTTTTTATTTTAAACAGCCCAATATTCAATACCATAAAGCATCTAGTCTTACAACAATCTTATAAAAGTTTCCATTTATTTATTAGGATTTTCTATTTACAATATTCATAAATGAGTGCAACTAAAATGACAATACTGTTAAGATCAATCAATTGAAATACACAGAAATATATAATTCAAATGAAGAAATCCATTTAAAAATATGAGTAACCCCTATTAATAGAAAGAAAAGAGAGAAATATTTGATATATAATTTAGCCATGTTTATAGAAGAGTGATTAAATTTTAGTTTGGTTGTCAACATACTATAACCCTCCACTTGTATTTGGGTTTAATGTTAAGATTTAATTTGCAATAATTTTAAAATTAGGAGTTCAACTTTTTTTTTTTTTTTGAGGAAATTTAAATTTTTAGGAGTTCAACCTGAAACTATAGAATAAAGAATTTAATTTGAAATAAATCCTGAAGAAAAGTTCTAAGATGTAATTTACTCTAAAATTTATTTAGGCATAAAAAAATAAAATAAACCTAGTGCTTGACACTGACTTACACAAGCATGCAACAATAGTAAAAGTATAGTCTCAGGATGAAAGAGGCGCTAAATTCAGAACTTAACACTGGAACTCTAAAAATAACTTAATTCTCAAATTTCAAGGCATTCGGGAAGTGGAGTTTTTCCACAGAAATTATTAAATGCACCGGAGGAGGGCTAATGTGGTCTTTTCAAATCTCTCAATTAATAAAATGATATTATTTATATAAATGTGATATCATTTGGTAATTTTTTATTTTTTATTTCTTGTGCTGATTAGAAAATTCACTCATATATTTACATAAATGGCATCATCTCATTAATTGGAAGGATCATGTCATCAATCCTTCCGGTGGACCTAATAATTTCTCATAGATGAGAGGGCGAAAATGTAACTTGAATTTTCGAGGAACATATATAATACAAAGAACAATTGAAAATTAAACTAGGGAATTTAAGAACCAAGTATGCAACCCTATTAATAGTATTATTACATTACATAAAAATTATTAATTTTTACCACAATTATCCTACATTGTAAATTGTTATTGACTATCTATTCTTTTCACATAAATTCATAATTTTCTCTTCATCACTTACAGTATGCAGCGTATATAACTAGCAAAAATTGTATTTTTTTTGTTTTTTTTGTGGTACTAAAAAATTTTGTGCAACCCGATATGTAGGGCTTATTTAAAAGAAATTGATTAGGGAAATCTGTTGGATTAGCTGGGCCCGGGCCTGAAGCCTATTTTTCTTATAATTCCTCTTCTTTATTATCGGACTTTTAACATTAGCAGCAACCAGCTGCACAAAAGTTAAGCGAAATTTTCATCCAGGAATTGTTGCTTCACACTGCTTGATGTGAAATGTGTCACATAAAATTCACATATTCATACTAATTATTCACATTTTTTACACATAATTTGAAAGAATAAGGATATAATGTGAAACGATGTAAAAAAAAGTTTGGATGTGAAACAATCAAAGCCCAATTTTGATAGCCTACATTTACATGGTCCAATGATATCTTACTAAAATAATGGGCTCGACTTTAACATCATGTTTGAATGAGCCCTTATCTTCCTCACCATCTCATGAAATTTTTTTTTTTTTTTTTTTCAAGAGATGAATGCAATAAGGCAATCAGCAAAGTCTAATTTTATCAACTGGCGTGAAATAGCTTCGCGGAGCCACAAATTATGCAACCTATTTGACTCCATTTTGAATTTATATTCTGTGGAAAACATTTTAAAAACAATGCATTGCAAGCTTGCAACAAAGAAATGGTGATTGGGAGAATACAGATACAGTTGATCACATAATAGCTTAAGAAATTCTCCGATCATCCTGGAGAAACTTGCAGCTCAGTATGTACCATATATTCTTCCATCAAAGTTCCATAAATATACATTCCCAAACACATAATTTTATGCAATAGACAAATGTTTCACCACGCAATTATCACACATACATTTACAGCATAGCAAGATACCATTTTTGAAGAGTCACCATACATCAGAGAGAGAGAGAGAGAGAGAGTCACCAAAACTCTCAGATTTTACAAGGTTAAAATTCTTTTTTTTTTCTTTTTGGCCAAGCTATATATAATTTCTTTTCTTTCTTTTCATTTTGTTTAGTGAGTCCCCCCACCCCTCCTTTCTAGTTTCTACTAACTACAAGTTTTATAAAGACTTTGAATTTAATCATTATGGTATATAGATTTGAAATAATTTAATCCTAACAATTCGGAGGTATAAATTTTTATCACTTACACAAGTTACTAACAAAAAATAAGTAGAAAAATACTATATTCCTAATATTTTCAAAACAAATTTTAAATGGCAGGTTGTTATTAGTAAACAAAAAAGTAATTTATATATTCATGAACAATGAAAACTACTGTTGAGGTGAATTAAGTGTTACATTTGATAAGATTAAACAACTCTTTCAAATTTAGTCAGGAAAACAAAGAAAATGTAACTTGAGTTATAAGAAATTAATTAGGATGAGTAAACATGCACAAAGATGCCCTTCTATTAAGAGTTAAGACTTCAGCGTGAAGTATAAGTATGTGATGTGGTCAAAGTAAGTCAACTTAGATAAACTCTAGGTAGAAAAGAGTAGTAATGATTAATGGATTAGTAAAATGTGGTTTGAAAAATTGCAATTCACAAAACCCGCGATGTTCTCGTTGTGCTTGCAAATGGTCACAGCAATCTATGAGACATAGCACCAATATTGTTTGGAACATGCAGTGATCAAGTATTGTCTCACACACACACACACACTCTCTCTCTACCCCATAAAAATGTGTCATTAAAAAATTACTATGAGACTGAGTTTTAGGATCATGCGCAAAGGAACCGCACGCGCACTGACTTGACATGCTTGCCTTTCTCTCTCTTTGTCTGAGTCTTAGCAGAGAAGTTCTGCTCTTGGTTTCTGCTGCCAAAACCATCATGTTTTCCTCTGTACCTTGTGCATATTGTAATGCAATGGTTTATTATGAGTGGTGTATATGCAAACATTTTTGTTCAGGAGCACTGAGACTCACTCTCTTCTCGATATTTTTGTCTTTCACACCTTTGGTCCTTGTAATCTTGGATCTTCCATAAACCCTTTTGATCAATTCCCCTTTCTGTCATTGATTTTATTAAAAATATTTTCTATTGGTTTTTAATTCTTGAAGCAAACATTCTTAGATACAACTTCATTAATTAAAACCAACAGGTTTGGCCATGATTTGCACGGGGTTCAATTTTGTAAACCACGTGTGCTCTTTATGGGACCCATCTCTTACTGTCAATCTTTTTATTTTAATTTGTTTGTCTCATGCTTTTCTAATGGATGATGATCTTCTTGAAATTGAAATGAAAATAAAGTCTCATTTTACAGTCAAGATTTTGTGTTTTGTAGTTGTATTGATGTTTCACTATAGTAATTTTTTAATTACAACTACATAATTATATATATATATATATATGTGTGTGTGTGTGACAGCTTTTCAAAGCAAATCAAAATACAAATAGACCTTGAAGAACCTTTCAAGAGTGTGCAAACATCTCATTCCAGTGTGTTGCCAGCCATCAATGCATGCTATAAAATAGTTCCATTTGCCCCATATTTCTAATTCCTAGTTGTTTACAAGTTCAAATCTACTAATTTCGTTTAGGCATTATTCACCTATACTGTACAAATTTTTTAATTGCAAATTGTTAATCATAATTCTATTACAATCTGTTGCTTGAATTCAAACCTTTGTGGACCAACCTAGCTATTCTTGTTTTCTTATTCTCCTTAATTTGTTTCTTGTGGGATTGTACAAACATGCTTGCTAGGGTAATTATAATACGCATAGATTTTTGTTAATTACAAGTACTTCAGTACATATCACTCTCATTCATGGTCCCTAAATCCTAGTTTTCTAAAATTTTCATGCTTATTCGTGCACATTGCACATGCACCGCAGCAATTTGAATACTAAGCATTGTTGCATTTTGTGCTTGGTGCAAGTGGCTTTGTTTATATTTATTAGTACATATAAAATGTGATGATTCCAAGTCGCAATAGGCTCTAGACAGTGCGCTAAGTTAGTTTGTTTACACTAATAACTTTGGAGTATACGTCAAGAGTACGTGATGATGACTCCTAATTTATTGACAACTGCTATCTTAACAGTCATGAAAAAAATCTGTGAATAACCATTGCAATTATAACAGAGAGTAGTAAAAAGGTTTGTGTTTTTATCTACGGGCCGGGATAGTTATAAATTTTGAAAAGAAAATTACGACAATGTTATAAGGAGATTTTAGTTGCTGATTCTAGCTAGCTTTGGTCATCAATTTAATCATACGAAATAATTAGACTTTTTAAGTTTTAAGAGCTCGAGAAAATGCCTCCCCATGCCATTGCTGGCGGGACAGAGCATATGGGCATATGCCCATCAGTGATATTTTCCCATGCCTCTGTCAGCCATCTTCTGCTCTTATAAATTATTACAAAATTAAATGAATAAATAAATAAAAACTAATGGTTTTACAACTACAATAATAGCTTTTTACTATAGCCATTATTATACAGATATTATAATGACTTAAAAAATGATTGAATAGAATAAACAATTTTTTTTTTTTTCAAAACATTTTGCGATTTTTTTTATTTAAAAAAGCATAAATATGAATATTCACATGAACAAAATTAGGAATTCATTTTTGAGGGACCAAAAAATATCAAAAAATAATAAAAATCTCTATTTTAGCACCAAAATTTATATTAAATTAATACATTAAAAATAAAACTAGCATATAATAAGTGTTAACAAAATATAAATAAAATAAAAAATAGAATAATTATCCCTTAATACATTTCAGTTGAATCATTTATTGACATGCTATTCTAAATTTTTCTTATAAAATCCCAAAAATCATCTATAATTGATTTGATATTTAATTTTCTAGCAATTTTCTTTCATTCTAAAGTTAGAGGCTACTCTAATCTCTTATACAACCAAATTATGTTTCCCTATTCTATCTAGCAACTAATTAAAATAAAAAAATAAGGTTAGAATTTTTCCTTGTGGGGAGGCTTTAGTGCAAAGATCAAATATTTCTTTGTGGTCACAGATTTGGAAGGCTAAGGTTCCAAATAAGGTTAGAATTTTTTTTCATGGAGAGCATGCCATAATATATTGCCTACAAAGGACAACCTGGTGTGAAGGAGGGTGTTGGAGGATGCTCGGTGCTGTTTCTGTCATAGAGCTGATGAATCGGTGCTGCATGTGCTTTGGGAGTGTGGGGCAGCACAGGACGTTTGGGCTGGCAGTGCAATTAGGTTTCAAAAGGTCGGTACGGTGCAAGTGGATTTTGGGCAGCTGGTTGCTAGTCTTATGCCGAGGTTGTCACTTGAGGAATTGGATTTATTTTGGGTGATATGTTGGCAAATCTGGCTTCAGCGGAACACGGTCTTGCATGGGGGTGTTTTTTAACATCCATCTCGGTCATATCAGTAGGCTTTGGATTATTTGGGTGAGTTTCATGAAGTGCAGGAGTATTTGAGTGTACCTGTGACAGTTCATGTTTCAGCAAGTTAGGCATGGCAGCCACCACAAGGAAACTTATTCAAGCTAAACTTTGATGGAGCATGTTTTAATAATGGAGCTGCTTCGGGCTATAAGGCTGTGGTTTGCAATGAGAATGGCAAAGTGATGACTGCTATTTCGGCAAAGGGTGGGGCTATGAGGGACAGTGAAGAGGTGGAGGTGCTGGCTTGTCGCAAAGCTCTTGAATTTGCTATAGATGCTAGTTTTATGGAGGTGATTCTGGAAGGTGACAATGCAAGGGTGATGAAGACAGTAGCACAGGCTCAACTAGATTTAGCTCGGCTTGGGTTTATTTATGAAGACATTTGATGCTTGATTGCAAGTTTTAGATCTTTTTCAGTTAATTGTGTTAGACGTAGTGCCAATGGTGTTGCTCATGCGTTGGCAAGATTTGCTAAATTATCTAATAATGAAATTGTATGGTTGGAGGAGGATCCTTCACCAGCAGTTGATGCTTTGTATTTGGATTCTAGTTTTCTGCATTAATGAAATTAATTTGGTTCCGGTTTCAAAAAAATAAATATAAAAAAACAGATTTAAGTATAAAAAAAAAAAAAAAATGATGAATTGATAACTATAAAAATGAAGAAAATAAAATTGTATAACTTAAAGAAAAGGCAAAAACGAAACAATTTGACACTACAATAGTGCTTTCAATTCGACTTATTGAAACTATTCATCATCATGGTTTATTCACTAGATTTGCAAAACCAATTAAAAAAACAAAGATGATTTTCAAAACATAATTTTTTTTTTCTTTATCATTTTAGCTATATCATAACCCAAACATACAAATATAGTTAATCTCCTGTTGTTTATGTTCTTAACTTTTATAATTATAACTAAAATTAGTAAATTAACTAAGAAAAATAAAAGAAAAGGGAAAGAAAGAATATATTTTTCAACCTCAAAAACTAAGTATTTTGCAATCAAGAAAGAAGAATTATTAATTAGATCAATCCTAAAATTCTTTTTTTATGAAACTAATGAGAGAGGTTACATATTCAAAGAACATTCACAAATAACAAAATATTTATGGAACTCTCTCAATCTAATTCAATAAACTCATTTCATGTTCTAGTAAAAGTCTACTCATCTTTGTAAGTGGGGGAGGCCACTTTGGTCAAAGCCACCAAACCCTTTGTATCAATGTCCTTATATAAGATTTCAATATTAATTCTTTTGTTTACTAGAAATACATGTCTTGGTAGACAAAGAATTAAAATTTATTTATTTAACAAGGAGTAGACTTTCCTTTTACTCCTAGAAAAAACACAAACCAAATCAAATTAAGAATGAAATTTGAGACAACTTCTAATGTGGTATCTTGTGCATTGTTTGTATACAACATATGGAATCTCTAGATGTGTGGTTCAAAATAATGGTGAGACTTTACTTGCAAACAACCCATAAGAGATCAGATAAAATTTAGGTACAATACATTAAATTTTCCAATAAAATTTAATGAACTAGATTCAAATATATAGTTTTATTGAATTTAATTATCCTTGAAAAAGAAAGCGCTGTTTGTAATCTGTACTTTATTGATTAATACAACTATGTGTTGGAACTTAATTAAAAAACCAAATATACATCACCTAAGGAACTACAATTAAGTTATTTTGTAAAACAAATTTGCTGTTTGTTTTGGGCCATATTAGCATACGAATAAACTTATATCTAATAAGTGGTTATAGGTTGCAGTTCTTTGGAAGAAAAACATCGTTGGTCTTTATTTATTTATTTTGGCCACATTGACAGATCTATATATTGATGCAAAAATGGTCAACTACAGTGAAATTAATTAATTTATAAGTCTCATCGAATGAGCTGGATGGCTAGATAGTAGACATTGAGGTAGGGCAACCTATAATTGGGGCCCAATTCAATGTCAACTACCCGTGCTATGAACCTAAAGTTAACTTCTTTAGCTGATAACGGAAACCAAAGGAAAGCGCTACATGCCTTTGAATTGACATAATGACGATGATCTAGACATATTTTCAGTAGCTCCTCCTGAAACTTTGCATTATACAACAGAAGCTTGCTTCTATTTATCGACTATTATTATTATTGTTACGAGACTCTTTAAATGTTTATGCAGGTTCTTTAAATTGTCCTATTTTTACATTAAGAGAAAGGATAATACAGTTGCACACAACTTGGCTCAGGTAACAATTAATCACCTAAATTGTGTAATATGGATGAAAAATGTTTCATCTGATGTACTATCTTCTTACCATGCTGATTTAGCTGGTATTCTTTAATTGAATGCATCACAGTACTGTTTCTCAAAAAAAAAAAAAAAATATTATTATTATTATTAGTTTTACTGGATTATCAACTGTTGAAGAAAAAGTATATATATTCCTATTAATGATCTGAAATTTGGCAATGTGACAATTCTCTTTTATATATATATATATATATATATATATATATATAGAGAGAGAGAGAGAGAGAGAGAGCTAAAAGAACCGAACCATATGTTGAAGCAAAAGAACGGTCCTTTATGATCTTAAATTGGTAATGTGACAATTCTACCACAATCCAAAGTCGCTAACTTATTGTCAATTATTAAAGACTAGAAAGCGAAAGTCTCCTCAGAGAGAGAGAGAGTCGGAATAGGATGACTGGATGAGAAAGAATATGCAAAGTTCCTATTACACTCTAAAGAATCAATTAGTTGTAAAACGAAAATAGTAGTCTATGGTGGTTTTTTTTACAAGTAGTACATCGATCGGAGATTGTTCTGCTCAAATAACACATAAATATAGTTAACCTCTAACAATCTAAAAGAAAAATACACCAATCATTTTCAAAATAAACAATTTATTTGGAAAAACCAGTATATATTTTAATGAAAAATCAAATTAAAAGGCTCTTTCATAACAAATTTCACGTAAATGCAAAAGAAGATGGAACTTAATAGTAGGTATATTTGCCACTTAATTATCAAAACTATTAAGTTCCTTTTTCTTTGTTTTGGTTAAAAAATAAAAATAGATTTCATTGCACATACAGTCAAAGTACAAAAATGGGATAAACGAGAATAGCCAAGACTCTTTTTTTTTTTTTTTTTGGTGAGAAAAGCTGATACATAAAAAACTAAGAAACAGAGACAAGCTCAGAACAGACCCTATTACACCCCATCCCATAGAGGTCATCCTCAACAATGTCAATTAAGTCCACAGGCGGACTATCAAAGGTAGAAAAATCAGTATCTAGACTATAGCTCATCCTAGCAAGACTATCCGCACACCTGTTCGCCTGACGGAAGCAATGCTTAATACAAAAATGCGGAATGCGAGAAATCAAGAGCTTGCAATCATCCACTAAAGGAGAAATGATGTTATTAACATATGAGGGGTTTCCTAAGGCATCCACAATAGACTTGGCATCAAGCTCAACTTCAAGAGAGGTAATGTTGAGATTACTGCATAGAAGCAGCCCCTCCCTAAGACCCCACAACTCAGCGGCAAAGCTATTTGTCATGCCAATACTTCTACTAAACCCAATAACCCATCTACCTGCATCATCCCTGACCACCCCCCCACAACCCGCCAAACCGGTGTTGCTACAATAGGAGCCATCTGTGTTGAGTTTCCACCAACCTTGAATCGGCTTCTCCCATCTAATCCTCATCATGACATTACGGGTTAGTAACCTTGGAGAAGAAAAGCAATGAAAGAATTATAAGGCTTGATTAACAATCACCAAAGCAAGCTTCGGGTTCCTTCTTTTGCCATTGAAAACCAAGTTGTTTCTACTCTTCCAAACATTCCACACAGCAAAGGGAAAAACTACTTTCCAAGGCGGGTGAGTAGCACCTAAGTTGTGCTTAAGCTTACTATTTAACATCAGCCAATCCTGAAGGTTGCTCCTCCAAAATGCTTGATTTGTTGGTAAGACCCCCAGCTGGTTCCACAAGCCTCTTAACAAAGGGCAGTCCCTAAGAGTATGCAAAATGCTTTCAGCTCCAGCTTGGCATAAAGGGCAAGTAGTATCATGACTAATACCCCTCCTTTCAAGGCAAACCTTGACTCCAATGCTATTATGAACGCACTTCCAAAGAAAGGTTTTAATCCTTGGGAGAGTATTCACTTTCCAAATCCAAAGAGCTGAGAAAGTGTCTGTGCATTCAGCCCCCATGGCAATCCTATAAGCACTTTTCAACTCAAAGATGCCTTTAGGAGACCCCGACCAAGCCAACTTATCAACACTTCTACTCAAAATCGTCATTGGGGTAGCTTGAATCAACCTTTTAACATCAAGGGGCAGCTCAAAGGGAATCTTTCCCCAATCCCAACCCGTTTCCGTTATAAAATCTCTAACTTCCAGATGACTAGCCTCCCTTGTGATAGGACCCTGAATCAACTCTCTAAGGGAACCTCTATTTGTCCATTTATAATTCCACACATTCAGTCCACTGTTCCTGCCAACCAGCCACTTGCTACCCTTATTGAAAGTATCCATACCTTTTTTCACAGCAGCCCAAATATGGGAACAAGGAAGCCTATTAGCATTTGCAGCCACTCTTCTTCTCTGATTGCAATATTTCAGCTTCAGCACTTTAGCCCAAGGGGCCTCCTTTTCAGTATGGAGCCTCCAATTAAGCTTGGATAGAAGAGCTATATTCCTGCCCTTCGCTGAATGAAGCCCAAGCCCCCCTTCCTCCTTCGACTTGATCACCTTATCCCAACCAACCCAATGCATCTTCTTGGCTGCCTCCGTCGAACCCCAAAGGAAATTACGATTAACTCTATCTAAACCATCCAAAATTCTGCCTGGCAAATAGGTACACTGCATAACATACGCAGGTATAGCAGCCAAGGAAGCTTGAATAAGAACAGTCCGCCCTGCCAAGGAGAGCATGTTAGCCTTCCAACCCGAGAGTTTTTGTTTAACTCTATCAAGGATGAAATTGTAATCCTGAGAAGAAGATCCAGGATGCTTTAGAGGAAACCCAAGATACTTTCCCAAGAAAGGCGTGGATGCAAAGCCAAGAATGTCACATAGAGATTCCCTCGTGTCTCTATCTACATTTGGAGAGAAGTATACTCTCGACTTAGCTTCACTCACAGATTGACCAGATAGATCACAAAACTCATCAAGAACATCTCTAATGGCGGAACAATTAACCTAATCTGCTTTAGCGAAGAAGATGAGATCATCCGCAAAAAGAAGATGAGAGAACTCAGGGCCACTTTGAGAGGCTTTGACTGGCTGCCAAGTCTTCATATGACACTTCTCTTCTATTAGCTGCCCAAGATAGCTCATACAAATGAAAAAAAGGTAGGAAGAGAGTGGGTCACCCTGCCTTATCCCTCTCGAAGGTAAGATTGGGTCTAAAGCTTCCCCATTAAAAAGGATGGAGGTGGAAACCGTCGACACACAACTCATTATGACATCTATGAGCTTTACGGGTAAATTAATCCTTTCAAGCATAGTTCGAATAAAGCCCCACTCAAGCTTGTCATAAGCCTTCTCCAAATCAATCTTCAAGGCCATGTACCCCGTCTTCCCTTTCTTCTTTCCAAGGGAATGAATTATCTCTTGAGCGATGATGACATTGTCAATACCTTTTCTTCCCGGGACAAAGGCCGTCTGTAAGGGAGAAATAAGCTTATCCAAGAAAGGTCTCAACCTAGCCACAATGATCTTGGTCACCACTTTATACACCGTATTACAAAGGCTAATAGGCCTATAATTTCCTAGAGTCTCAGGGCCTTGGATCTTTGGAATCAAGGTAATAAGAGTTTTATTTAAGTGCTCAGGCATTTTCCCATTCCTAAAAATCTGCTTGACTTCCTCAACCAAAGAACTTCCCACAACCGGCCAAAACTTTTGGAAAAACCCCGCATGCAACCCATCAGGACCCGGGGCTTTAAAAGGCTTTAAAGACCACAAGGCAACCTTAATTTCTTCCTCAGTAACCTCCCCATCAATGCTGTCCCTATCCCCATCCGACAAACGAACCAGCCAATGCGAAGCGATAGGGTTTTCCCTTGGAGAACTTTCATGAGATGTTGAGTATATCTCAATGAAACCCCTTCTAATAAACTCTTTAATATCGCTTTCCTCATGAAACCACTCTCCCACTACATTTTTAATTGCCATGATTTGATTCCTTTTCCTCCTAACCAAAGTCGAAACATGGTAAAAGGCTGTATTGCGATCTCCCTGGACCATCCAATAAGCCCATAACTCCTCCTCTTGATTGAAAACAATGTCAAGATCCCTAAGGAGATCCTCTTCTAATTTAAGAAGAAAACTAGAAGGTTTGATAGCAATAGCCCTCTGAATACCATTGATCCTAGCCAACAGAATTTTCTTCCTCGTAAAAATATTCCCAAACTAATTCTTATTCCAAACCTTAACGTTCCTAATGAAGCTATCTACGGCCTCAATAAGGTTATTTGCCCCTCCCCACGCATGAGAGACAACATCAGGGAAGGTAGGGTCTAACAGCCAGCAGGTTTGGAACCTAAAAGGCCTCTGCTGCCCACTGCTTGCCCTTGGCTGCATTTCTAACAGAACTGGACAGTGATCAGAATGATACCTAGGAAGATGGGTAATTTTTGCATCCGGGAATAACAAGCACCACTGAGGATTCACAAAGAACCTATCTATCCTCTCCTGAATCAACGCTTGAATTTCCCTACCATTAGTCCAAGTGTACCGAGGCCCCGCAAAGCCGATATCTATCATATTGCATTTATCTAAACACTCCTTGAACAAAAGGGACCTGCTCACACTCACAGCTCTCCCCCCAAATTTATCATCATTTAACAAAGGTTCATTAAAGTCCCCTGCTATGACCCAAGACATGTTATGAAGGTCAGCTACTTTCATGAGATTATTCCACAGAATGTGCCTTTCAGCACTCCTAGGACTAGCATACATAGCAGATAAAAGCCAAATTACATTAGAAGTTCGTACCTTGACCGTGCAGTGAATTTCTTGCTCAGTGCTAGCCAAATGGGCAACATCAACACTATCAGAATTCCACAGCACCCAAACTCCACCAGCGAAACCAATTGCATCAGTGCGAATAGCTCCATCAAAAGGAAGCCTTTCGGTAATTTCCCTTGCTCTATTACCCCCAACTCGGGTCTCCATTACCACTAGAATAGCCGGATTATGATTATGAACCAGCTCCCTGACACGCTTCTAAAAGGAGGGCTTTGAAGCCCCTCTACAATTCCAAATGATGCAATTCATGGGGAAATGATTTTCTGAGATCAAACAAAAATCAGAGGGAAGACCCAACATCTCTTTCCCTTTCAAAGTCCATTTGGTCTGTACCACATGTAGCAAGACCCCCATTCCCATCACTTGAAGAACAGTGACCAGTTTGAGCACCTATATCAGCTTCCTGTATTCCTTCTCCGGTGCCGGAACCTCCGCCAGGAAACCCCACCAAATATTCGCTAAATTCCATACCGGTTCGAATAGGATCAGCCCCCCCTCCTTCACAAGCTTCTTCCACGCCTTCCTGCACTAGACTCGATATCGGCTTGGACACCTCACGGCCAACCCGATCCCCGCGAAATCCACTGGTTTCCCCTTCTCTATGCTGACCCATTCCTGACTTGGCAGCGACAGCAAACTTGAAATCTCCAGCGCTGCTTACTGGGTTGCGGACAACTCGATCACCCATCAAGATATGCTCCCTTATCTCCTCGCTTTGCATCACATTCAACGCCCTTGAGCTGCCTTCCCCAGCGACGCTAATCTGATGGGTACGACTAGCTTTAAAGCGAGCGAGCTCCTTCATTCCTTTAACTGAGTTTCTCTGGACGTGAGCTGCACCACTCCGGGCTTTCCCAACCTTATTTTCTTTTAATTTCACCCCTTGGGCCGAACTAGCTTGGGCTTGGTTCACACTTTCCTTCCCAATGCTATGTATTACCTTTTCCACTTGGGCTCTATCCAAGATCCTCAAAGGAGATAGCTTTCTCTTGGTCTCCCTATTCGGCCCACTGGAAACAGCAGCCCTCTCCATGCCAGCCCATATCCTCCTATTTGCATCCTGGTGACCGTTATTCTTCAGCTCGTACGCCAGCCCTTGGCCAGGTAAGGACCCACCACTTCTCTGAGTTTTTGTTTCTTTCTTCCTGCGTGCCACGACCACCCATGGCCCATACGATCCGTCATGCACATCCTTGCTAACAGCATTGTACTCCTTGCCATGTGGACCCACCTTTTCCTCAGAGTTGTCAGCACCATGCACAACGTGTGAACTTCCTCCTCCATCGCCTGCACCTCCCAACTCCGCTTCCTCACACGGCGGCATTGGCCTAACAACGAAAGGACAGCTCTCTCTTTTATGGCCCATGCGCCCACACTCAAAGCATAAATTATGAATACCCTCATAAGTAACGGATTGCTGAAACTTTCCTATCATCACCGTAGTGATAAGAGGCTTGTCCACGTCGACTTGGAGGCACAACCTAGCAAACTTACCTCTAGTCTCCGTAGCAGTGAATGTATCAATTCTTAGCACATTGCCAATAGCCTTTCCGATATGTTGGAGTGCCTTGGCATTGTAATATTCAATTGGTAACCCACTGAGTCTTATCCAAACTGCAATGGAAGACACATTGGCTGAATCGGGCTTGAAATCCGGTTCCCATGGTCTAAGCGAGAGGAAATGGTCACCTATAAACCAAGGGCCTTTCTTCAAAACATTCTCAAAATCCTCTCTCAGAGACAGCCTTGTGAGGAAGAAGCCATGCTCAAGATCTACCACATCCAAACGCCCTGCTCAAGATCTACCACATCCAAACGCCCTGCTGGCTTCCACATGGACAGTAGTTTCGCTTGAAGGAAATTTAATCCAACAGCTCTACCGTACACTTTCACAATCAAAGCCCTCGCCCATGGTTGTCGAATCTCCTGCTTTAGTTCCTTCGAAAACTTCACAGCAACCATACCTTGCCTGAGCGCTTCCACTTCATCATCCGACTCATCATCCGACTCGGCATCATTCTCCATGAACTCATCGAAACAAAAAGCATGTGTGTATGCTCCTGGTATTTCACCTATAAGCTTGTCTTTAAAGGAAGCATTTTGGTCACCCGACCCCCTGCCAAAGCTAGGAGATGAAGAGCCAGAGCTTTGGCCATCACAGAATCCAGCATGATTGACATTTTTTACTTTCTTAGTGCTACGGGCAAGTTACTCTTGCTCTTCGATGGAGAGAGAGCGTCCAGAGAGCATATTTTCGATAATAGCCAAGACTCTCAAGTGAACGTTATTGCACCTAAAATGTACGGCCAATTTGCAAATTAGATGCCATAAATCCAACATCAAATCATATGCTGAAAGTTCTTTATTTCCACTAAATTGAATATTCATGGCTTTTAGTTTATCTACAACCGTTATCTCTATTCAACTGAATAATTTTGATTTGAGACAACTAAAAGTTTAACTCATGTTCAATTGGTATTTACTTTTGATTTGAGCATTCAAAGAATTGAGGGTTTGGTACTACCTTAACTTAAGAGCTTAAATTAAGGTATAATGATTAAATGATGCATACATGATTAATTGTGATCAAGGCATGACTAAATTAACCACAAGACTAACTCGAACTAAAAAAAAAATAATAAAGCAAGTAAATCGAACTAAAAATTAAAGATCTAGCCTAAATTTACTTGCATTAATGTAATAGAACTACTACAATAGAGGTTCAATAAATTTTAGAGGCTCTTTTAGTTTATCTACAACTGTTATCTCTATTCAACTGAATAATTTTGATTTGAGACAACTAAAAGTTTAACTCATGTTCAATTGGTATTTACTTTTGATTTGAACATTCAAAGAATTGAGGGTTTGGTTCTTAACTTAAGAGCTTAAGTTAAGGTATAATAATTAAATGATGCATACATGATTAATTGTGATCAAGGCATGACTAAATTAACCACAAGACTAACTCGAACTAAAAAATAATAATAAAGCAAGTAAATCGAACTAAAAATTAAAGATATAGCCTAAATTTACTTGCATTAATGTAATAGAACTACTACAATAGAGGTTCAATAAATTTTAGAGGCTGAGATTACAAATTATAAATAAGTAAATTTTATTTTATTTTTTTAATTATTCTAAATGTGAGAGGAAAGATTTCAACCTTGATTCTAAGGTATAAGGATCTTGAGAAACAAATAAGGTTTTGGTATAGAGTTGGAATGGGTTTTTCTATTAAATATAATCTTAATATCTATTTATATTTGTATTTTGGTACTTAGTATGCATTTGGATTCAGATTATTTGAGCTGCATTTGCATTTTTTTTTTTTTAACCAACGCCTCTTGCGCTGTTCATGGGATATGAACAGTGCATTAAGGCAAATGCATAGTACTTTCAGCGTGAACAATAACTTTTTTATTATTTTTTTAATTGTTTTCAGTTTTCAACATAATAAGCAATATCTAAATGCACCTTTAGTGTATGTTTGAATTGCACTGAAAAGGAAAAAAATTTGCGTTTGGCTTTTTTCTATGGGTCCCGTGCATTGTTCACGGGACCTGCAAGTACGGAAAAACGCAAATATAACTTTAAAATTGGGTCCTACAACACTATTCATACATTTAAAAATTATTTTATTACAATATTTTTAGATTTCAACAATAAGCAGTATCTAAATATACCCTTAGGTGGGGTTTGGATCCATGTTCACGTTTCACGTTTTGCATGTTTTTATTATTATTTTTTTTTTAAGGACCAGCACCTGGTGCACTGTTCATGGGACATGAACAGTGCACCAAGGCATATGAACAATAAAAAAAAGAGTGAACAGTAATTTTTCACACATTTAAAAATTATTTTGCTATGGCGTTTTCAGTTTTCAACAAAATAAGTTATATCTAAATAGACTTTTACTATAACTTATTGTAAGAAATATTATAAAAATAAATATTAAAAAAAAAAGTTATTGTCGGACACATATGTTCATGACCTCAATTAATTATTGAGAAATGCGTTGTCAAGTCGTTCTTAATTTTTCCTCAAAAAAGAAGAAAAGTCGTTCTTAATTTTTTGGGTCGTTGCCTAAAACTTTTGTTTTTCATTTTAAATTTCAGATTATTATAACTATACCTTTGGGCAATATGGGAATGGCACATAATAATTTAAGATGTATTTGACTTCTTAATGGTTGGACACCTGTTTTTACATAAGATTCTTTCTTGTTTCCACGTGTCAATCATTGATTGGAAAGAATTAAATTAAATTATAAATAAATAAGTCACACAACTTGAAAATCCGAGTTGTCATTCTCCACCGTAACTTATTTTGATAGATACAAATACAAGAGATTGAATTCATCGTACAAAAATAGAAATAAGGTATCCTCCACCACATCCTGGCTTAACTATAAAAACCTGTCCATTGGGACTGCGATTTTTGGACCACATTCCCAATAAATATACTCTCTATAACATACTTCACATACTCATTACTCTCTCTCTTTTTTTTCTTTTTTCTTTTTTTTTTTGGTGGAGAATCATATTTTGTTTTTATACTCTTTATGTATTTCTGGGTTCATAAAAAAGACGGTGCAATTTTGGCAGATGAGCTCCACTGCCCCCAGTTTCTCTTCCCGGGGAAAAAGAATTAGTACATGCATTAAACTTCAGACAAAATTTCAGCCATATTTTACGTGAAGGAAAATATCTAGGTTTATTTTCCTTTTTCTTTTTTTGTTTACTTCTTTTTTAATGAATGGCTTATCAGGGTTTTTTTTTTTTTTTTGGTAAGGCGTGGCATCGGATTTCATTAATAAAACAGAGTCTAATATGACCACTCCATATTGAATAGTTAATTCAGGAAATATCTAGTTAATAAATAATAAACTTGAGGAAGCACAAAGTTTGAGGCTTAAGTTTAAAGATACGATGACTATAATTTAAGGCTTTTAAGCAATCTTTGAAGGCGCTATACTTAGAAAAATGTTGATAAATATTGGATTTTGTTAATAAATGACTTAAAGGTCATTGGTTTAGAAAATAATTTTAAAAACTTTTTATATAAAAAAAAAAATTATAAATTTTTATATTTTTCATAAAAATTATATTAAATTTAATGCATTAAGGACATCAGTTAATAAGATCCAAATAAATATAGAAGTTAATATGACTAGTTTATCCTCAAAAAAAAAAAAAAAAAAAAAACCATTTTGTTGTGTGCAGCCAAAAGCTGGAAAACCATAAATGCAAAATTTGTAACCACATGTGGCCGAGGCTGGCTGACGCTATTGAAAGGATGGGCTATAAGAGTTGGTGATTATTCCAGACTCCACACGCCAAATGTGATACATGATTGATGTCTCTACATGCACTAAAAACATAAACGAAAGTGATAGAGCTTGTGTTAAAAAAAAAAAAAAAAAAAAAAAAAAAAAAAAAAAAAATGCACAAAGTTAGTTTTTGCAATCAATTTCATTTTTTTGGTATGTTGGTATTAGGAATCTCCCTCTCAAGTTTCAACTCATTATAGCAAAAATTGAGCAAAATTGGTCCTCTTTCTCTCTGCCCCATTCACCTAACTCAACCCCAAAGTCCAACCCGATTGAATTGAGGACCCTCGCACCCAATTTTTCTAAAGTCCAAACCCTATTTACAAGAGTAAAGAACTAAAAAAGAATATTGAATGGGTTAGAGTTTGAGTTTGAGTGAGAGAGAAACCGAAAAAAAAAAAAAACAAAAAGCGTCCAAAACAAACCTAAATGAATAGCTGGAAAAGGCTGGAATTTTCAACCTACTCCTCCAAGAATCGCTTCACAATCTTCACGCTTGGTTCCAACACCTGCCTCTCCCAAATTTCTGACCCCGAAACGTTTGAATTTGACATAACCTCTCGAAACGCCTCCGTGGCATCTAATCTCCGTAGGTCCCACCCTGCCCTTTTTAGCCGTACGATCTTCCCTATCTGCTTCTTTGCGAGCTGACACGTGTTGTCCTTTATTTCCCTCACCGCGTCCATATATGCCTCCTCCGTCCGCACCGGATCACCACCTCCACGCCCATCATGTGGTGGGTATATTTTAAAATAATTTTCAAACTCAGGTATTCCGATTGCTTTCTTCAACCCGGAGCGACTCGGAAACTCGCTGAAAAACTCGGTCAACTCGTCCAACATCCCCGAGTCGAACATGTCGTCGACTCGGAGCGACAGGTACTCCGACAAGACCCTCATTGACACGTCGACCCATAGGAAACAACAGTTGTACCTTAAAGTGGAGGAGGGAAAGGAGCGGGACGAGGGATCGAATACGTTTGAGTCGGGATCGAAGCGGTCGACAAGGAGAGCATGTACAAAGGAGTTGGAGCCACCTACAATTAGTGGTAGTTTTCTTCTGGAAACGATGTCGGAGATGACTGAGCCAGCGAGGTTTCGGAAATCGAGAGGTGAGAAGTCGTCGTGGAGGACTGGGTCGACCTCGCCGAGGAGATGATGAGTGATGCCACAACGTTGGTGAAGTGGGATTTTGTTGGTGGTGATGTCGAGGCCATTGTAGACTTGCATTTTGTCGGAGTTGATAATCTCAGCGTGGAATCGAGTGGCCAAGTCGATGGAAAGCTTCGATTTTCCTGTCCCAGTGGCCCCCATGATAACAACAATCTTGTCCTTCTTCTTGTTATTGTGATTGTGATTATGGTTAGTCTTTCGGTGATGAGGAGTGGAGTCCATGCGAGGCCAACGGGGTTTTTTGAAGAAGAGCTTGGGTTTGGAAGAAGAGAAAAAAGAATAGTGGGAATAAGAAGAGTACTGGGCCTGGGTAGAGGAATAAGAGTACTGGACAAGCCTCATCTCTATCCTCATAGTCATAGAGAAAGAGAAAGAGAAAGAGAAAGAGAAAGAAAGGACAGGCTGGTGTTGCTCTCTTCTTGCTGAGCTGTGTGTAGTGTGTACTATCTCAACCAAAAAATATCACTCGCTCCCCTCTCAACCTGGCCTGTACCGTGTACATGTACATCTGCTCTCTCTCTCTCTCTCTCTCTCTCTCTCTCTCAGGACCAAAATGCCATTTCAAATTTTTTAGATTTTGCCTGTCCCTGCGTCCTGTGGGATGAACAAATGGAACCGTCGACTAATTTAATTTTAAAGCCATTTTATATGGAGGCTAAATCTTTTTTTTTTTTTTCCTCTATTTTATATTTTGTTAATAAAAATTTGTCACATGTTTATCTAATTAATTAAATATTAATTAATTAAGTGAACACGTGACAATTTTTTATTTATAAAATATAAAATAAAGTAAGAAAAGTGGAACAAAAAATTTAGACTATTTTATATATTGTGTAATGCTCTTCTAAACTTCAACACCACTCTCACAAAAAAAGTTAATTATAAAAATATTATGACTCTTTTAAATATCTCCAGAAATTATTAAAAATAATCATAATAATATTTTTTACACCGGTATCAAGGATTTACATTTGGTTTTCTTTTTTTCTTTGATACTACTTTGGTACATCAACCTCTCACTCCGTGTGTGTGCAGTTAGCGTTTTCTGCTCTTTCTTTGTCTTTCTAGAAACACACGAGATATAATGTCATATCAATTGAAATCTCTTTCTTTGGCTTTCTAGACACACATACACGCGAGATATAATGTCATATCAATTTGAATCGTGTTTTGAAAAGACAATTTCACAAGAGTGTATGAAAGTGTGCCATACAAAATCTGTAAAGATAATTACACTTTATCTACCTATGGTTTGCTTTTAATTTGATTTGCTTATTCATTATTTAAATTTTGACACGTTACCAACTTGTGATTCTTACCGTTATTGTGCCGTAACCTACCTCTATTAAATTTAAGGATAAATCAGTACTTTTACTTAAGTTTTATGTCTCTCTCCTCCCAAAACAAAAAATAGCATAAATATGTAAGAAAAGGAAGATCAAAAAGTGGTATTTCTCTTTCTCTCCGTTTAGACAAATCTTGAACAAAAAGAACATACTAAAAAAAAAAACCCAGATCAACATACACAAGATCACTGACTTAATGACTCAGATTGTCCAGTTTCTAAGCAGGAATAATGTACCTTTCACTGTTAACATTTACCCTTTCCTAAGTCTTTATGGTAATGACACCTGGTGTAACTTCATAAGAATTACACCTTTTTTGGACTATTGATTTGTATTAGATCTAAGGGTCAAAAATACACTCATAATCATGTATTTATTGTTCCCTAGAAATTAGTAAATAAGTCATTAACTCTTTTTATTAAAAATAGAAAAATAAAAAACAGCATTAATTCTGCTCTCCATCATCATCATGTCTTGCATACGAAGAGGAAAGGAACTTCAACCGATAGATCACATATTAATTTGGTGCGCCTATGTTGTGAGAATCATATTTGTATATGAATCTCCGGTTTTATGACTTTTTTTAGTTTCTTGTCTAACCAGAAGTTCCAATGTTGTCAAAATTATTTGTTATTATTAAAAAAAAAAAAAAAAAAAAAAACCAGTTTTGATTGTGATTTAGCCTTTTCTTTTTAAATTTTTAAAAATTTAATTTTATGTTTAGCATTTATTTTCATTTAATACGCTTGTGCATTTCTGGTTTTGCAGTTTCATTTGCTATAAATGGCTTTGTGACGTGACTTTGCCATTAATGCATATATTCAAACTTGTTTTAATTTTTACCTTAGATTCATGAACCGAATGGTTCAAGTCACATGAACAATCCCATGTGATATAATGATTTTGCTCATTTAATCATTATTGGTGAGAGCAGCAAAAAGTGTTTCTTGTGAATTACATGTTTTATGACAGATTCTATTGCGGTCTTCCTTTTCTTGGCTTTTCTCCACATAAAGTGTAGAGTTAATGAATTAATTACTAAAAATGAACAAAACAATCAAACACTTCAAACATAAAATAATAATAAAAATTTCACTTGTTTCTTGAACTCGCTCTTAATTTCTATTGTTGAGGGTGAAAGTACATAGAACACAAGACCATGTGAGAGAGGGAGAGAAGATGAAAATGATGATGGAGAGTAGAGTTAATGCTGCTTTTTATTTTTCTATTTTTAATAAGAAGAGTTAATGACTTAGTTACTAATTTTTACGGAATAATAAATACATGACTATGAGTGTTTTTTTCACCCTTAGATCTAATACAAATTAATGGTCCAAAAAAAGTGTAACCCTTGTGAAGTTACACCAGGTGTAACTTGAACTCATCTCGTAGGATGAGATGGGTTCAAGTTACACCTGGTATAACTTCATAAGAGTTACACCTTTTTTGGACTATTGATTTGTATTAGATCTAAGGGTGAAAAATACACTCATAATCATGTATTTGTTGTTCCCTAAAATTAGTAAATAAGACATTAACTCTTTTTATTAAAAACAGAAAAATAAAAAACAGCAATAATTCTGCTATCCACCATCATCATGTCTTGCATACGAAGAGGAACGGAATTTCAACCGATAGATCACATATTAATTTGGTGCGCCTATGTTGTGAGAATCATATTTGTATATGAATCTCCGGTTTTATGATTTTTTTTAGTTTCTTGTCTAACTAGAAGTTCCTATGTTGTCAAAATTATTTGTTATTATTAAAAAAAAAAAAAAAAAAAAAAAAAAAAAAAAAAAAAAAAAAAAAAAAAACCAGTTTTGATTGTGATTTAGCCTTTTCTTTTTAAATTTTTAAAAATTTAATTTTATGTTTAGCTTTTATTTTCATTTAATACGCTTGTGCATTTTTGGTTTTGCAGTTTCATTTGCTATAAATGGCTTTCTGACGTGACTTTGCCGTTAATGCATATATTCAAACTTGTTTTAATTTTTACCTTAGATTCATGAACCGAATGGTTCAAGTCACATGAACAATCCCATGTGATATAATGATTTTTTTCATTTAATCATTATTGGTGAGAGCAGCAAAAAGTGTTTCTTGTGAATTACATGTTTTATGACAGATTCTATTGTGGTCTTCCTTTTCTTGGCTTTTCTCCACATAAAGTGTAGAGTTAATGACTTAATTAATTAAAATGAACAAAACAATCAAACACTTCAGACATAAAATAATAATAAAAATTTCACTTGTTTCTTGAACTCGCCCTTAATTTCTATTGTTGAGGGTTAAAGTACATAGAACACAAGACCATGTGAGAGAGGGAGAGAAGATGAAAATGATGATGGAGAGTAGAGTTAATGCTGTTTTTTATTTTTCTATTTTTAATAAGAAGAGTTAATGACTTAGTTACTAATTTTTAGGGAATAATAAATACATGACTATGAGTGTTTTTTTCACCCTTAGATCTAATACAAATCAATGGTCCAAAAAAAGTGTAACTCTTGTGAAGTTACACCAGGTGTAACTTGAATTCATCTCGTAGGATGAGAAGGGTTCAAGTTACACCTGGTGTAACTTCATAAGAATTACACCTATTTTGGACTATTGATTTGTATTAGATCTAAGTGTGAAAAATACACTCAAAGTCATGTATTTATTGTTCCCTAGAATTAAGTAACTAAGTCATTAACTCTTTTTATTAAAAATAGAAAAATAAAAAACAGCATTAATTCTGCTCTCCATCATCATCATGTCTTGCATACGAAGAGGAAAGGAACTTCAACCGATAGATCACATATTAATTTGGTGCGCCTATGTTGTGAGAATCATATTTGTATATGAATCTCCGGTTTTATGACTTTTTTTAGTTTCTTGTCTAACCAGAAGTTCCAATGTTGTCAAAATTATTTGTTATTATTAAAAAAAAAAAAAAAAAAAAACCAGTTTTGATTGTGATTTAGCCTTTTCTTTTTAAATTTTTAAAAATTTAATTTTATGTTTAGAATTTATTTTCATTTAATACGCTTGTGCATTTTTGGTTTTTCTGTTTCATTCGCTATAAATGGCTTTGTGACGTGACTTTGCCATTAATGCATATATTCAAACTTGTTTTAATTTTTACCTTAGATTCATGAACCGAATGGTTCAAGTCACATGAACAATCCCCTGTGATATAATGATTTTGTTCATTTAATCATTATTGGTGAGAGCAGCAAAAAGTGTTTCTCGTGAATTACATGTTTTATGACAGATTCTATTGTGGTCTTCCTTTTCTTTGCTTTTCTCCACATAAAGTGTAGAGTTAATGACTTAATTACTAAAAATGAACAAAACAATCAAACACTTCAGACATAAAATAATAATAAAAATTTCACCTGTTTCTTCAACTCGCCCTTAATTTCTATTGTTGAGGGAGAAAGTACATAGAACACAAGACCATGTGAGAGAGGGAGAGAATATGAAAATGATGATGGAGAGTAGAGTTAATGCTGTTTTTTATTTTTCTATTTTTAATAAGAAGAGTTAATGACTTAGTTACTAATTTTTAGGGAATAATAAATACATGACTATGAGTGTTTTTTTCACCCTTAGATCAAATACAAATCAATGGTCCAAAAAAAGTGTAACTCTTGTGAAGTTACACCAGAGTAACTTGAACTCATCTCGTAGGATGAGATGGGTTCAAGTTACACCTGGTGTAACTTCATAAGAGTTACACCTTTTTTGGACTATTGATTTGTTTTAGATCTAAGGGTGAAAAATACACTCATAATCATGTATTTATTGTTCCCTAGAAATTAGTAACTAAGTCATTAACTCTTTTTATTAAAAATAGAAAAATAAAAAACAGCATTAATTCTGCTCTCCATCATCATCATGTCTTGCATACGAAGAGGAAAGGAATTTCAACCGATAGATCACATATTAATTTGGTGCGCCCATGTTGTGAGAATCATATTTGTATATGAATCTCCGGTTTTATGACTTTTTTTAGTTTCTTGTCTAACCAGAAGTTCCTATGTTGTCAAAATTATTTGTTATTATTTAAAAAAAAAAAAAAAACCAGTTTTGATTGTGATTCAGCCTTTTCTTTTTAAATTTTTAAAAATTTAATTTTATGTTTAGCATTTATTTTTATTTAATACGCTTGTGCATTTCTGGTTTTGCAGTTTCATTCGCTATAAATGGCTTTGTGACGTGACTTTGCCATTAATGCATATATTCAAACTTGTTTTAATTTTTACCTTAGATTCATGAACCGAATGGTTCAAGTCACATGAACAATCCCATGTGATATAATGATTTTGTTCATTTAATCATTATTGGTGAGAGCAGCAAAAAGTGTTTCTTGTGAATTACATGTTTTATGACAGATTCTATTGTGGTCTTCCTTTTCTTGGCTTTTCTCCACATAAAGTGTAGAGTTAATGACTTAATTACTAAAAATGAACAAAACAATCAAACACTTCAAACATAAAATAATAATAAAAATTTCACTTGTTTCTCGAACTCGCCCTTAATTTCTATTGTTGAGGGTGAAAGTACATAGAACACAAGACCATGTGAGAGAGGGAGAGAAGATGAAAATGATGATGGAGAGTAGAGTTAATGCTGTTTTTTATTTTTCTATTTTTAATAAGAAGAGTTAATGACTTAGTTACTAATTTTTAGGGAACAATAAATACATGACTATGAGTGTTTTTTTCACCCTTAGATCTAATACAAATCAATGGTCCAAAAAAAGTGTAACTCTTGTGAAGTTACACCAGGTGTAACTTGAACTCATCTCATAGGATGAGATGGGTTCAAGTTACACCTGGTGTAACTTCACAAGAGTTACACCTTTTTTGGACTATTGATTTGTATTAGATCTAAGGGTGAAAAATACACTCATAATCATGTATTTATTGTTCCCTAGAAATTAGTAACTAAGTCATTAACTCTTTTTATTAAAAATAGAAAAATAAAAAACAGCATTAATTCTGCTCTCCATCATCATCATGTCTTGCATACGAAGAGGAAAGGAATTTCAACCGATAGATCACATATTAATTTGGTGCGCCTATTTTGTGAGAATCATATTTGTATATGAATCTCCGGTTTTATGACTTTTTTTAGTATCTTGTCTAACCAGAATTTCCTATGTTGTCAAAATTATTTGTTATTATTAAAAAAAAAAAAAAAAAACCAGTTTTGATTGTGATTTAGCCTTTTCTTTTTAAATTTTTAAAAATTTAATTTTATGTTTAGCATTTATTTTCATTTAATACGCTTGTGCATTTCTGGTTTTGCAGTTTCATTTGCTATAAATGGCTTTGTGACGTGACTTTGCCATTAATGCATATATTCAAACTTGTTTTAATTTTTACCTTAGATTCATGAACCGAATGGTTCAAGTCACATGAACAGTCCCATGTGATATAATGATTTTGTTCATTTAATCATTATTGGTGAGAGCAGCAAAAAGTGTTTCTTGTGAATTACATGTTTTATGACAGATTCTATTGTGGTCTTCCTTTTCTTGGCTTTTCTCCACATAAAGTGTAGAGTTAATGACTTAATTACTAAAAATGAACAAAACAATCAAACACTTCAGACATAAAATAATAATAAAAATTTCACTTGTTTCTTGAACTCGCCCTTAATTTCTATTGTTGAGGGTGAAAGTACATAGAACACAAGACCATGTGAGAGAGGGAGAGAAGATGAAAATGATGATGGAGAGTAGATGTATTATTACAAAACCCGATTTGTGATACAATTGTAACAAATTTGGGGAATACAAAATTAGTGTATAGGTATTATTACAAAACCCAAATCCTAACACACCCAAATAACCCTTTCTCACAAATATGAAAGTCAATAAAAAAGAAAATTTCTGAATTGCACTGCACCACACTATCTCTGGATAGCAGGCTGCATATATATAGAGCAAAAAACTACCAACTTCCACACTGTAATATTGCTCTGCATAAGAAAAGTTCATGTCGGCAAGCATGCATTTAATATTGGCGTCATATAAGAACCACATTTTGTTTTTACAATGCATGGAAAAGAAAGACATGCATTTAATGCTTGTGTAATTAAAGAAAAATTATAAGAAAACTTAATTTTAGCACTTCATGCTATTCTTTGATGATTAAAAACCATTTATGGTCAATTTAAAAAACAAATAAGGAAAAATGGGTTAATTGGGACGTTGTATTAATCGAATCGTTGTCAATTTGAATTCGAGAGGCAAGATTAATCGAATAATGGTTCATTTGAATCCAAGGGGGTTGGATTTATCGAATCATGGTCACTTTGAATCTAAGGGATCAATCAAACCATGGTTGATTTGAATTCAAATGATTATACTAGTCGAATCTTGGTCGATTTGAATCCAAATGGGATGGTTTGGATTCACTTGGAAATTTGTCTTGAAATTCCTTTTTTGTTCATGTCATGCATGCATATGAATATATGATGATTCATATTCTTGAAGGCTTACTCTACTAACTTATCTCGACTTGGTATTGATTACATTAATATGTACGTGGTAAAGGTTTTGTTGCTGAACGAATTAAGGCATCTATGATCAATCCTAAGCTTTCTATAGAGGAGTATTTTGGACAAAATTGTCCTTTGCCCTTTTGGGGTAAATTATATAGGGAAATGCCCCCCTTCCCAAACTAATTAGGAAAATGCCCTTCTTTTAAAACTCGATTTGTGATAAATCGAGTTAAAAAAAAAAAAAAAAAAAAAAAAAACTGAAGCCCTATAGTGGCGTTTTAAGGAGCCTATAGTGACGTTTTAAAGACTTATAGTGGTATTTTTTAACTCGACTTTAATGAAATCGAGTTATAGGCAATTTTTTTACCTATAACTCGATTTCATTGAGGGCATTTCCCTAATTAATTTGGGAAAGGGGGCATAAAGCTATATAATTTGCTCGAAAAGAGCAAAGGGCAATTTTATCCGAAGTATTTCGATAGTAAAGAGGAAACATTATCTGATGATGATCCTAGTCACCATACTAATGCGGGTTAGAGCACGCCTTTTTCTTGAGGCCACCCATGACACATTGGGTTCTCAAGCTGCTTCAAGTGTAGGTCCATCCTCCATTGGTAATACATTTTTTCAAGATACATTTTTCTTCACAGACGGGTGGCTATTGATCCTTTTGTTTCAGTCACTCCCAACATTCTAGACACATGTTTGATGAATAATCTAAACAAACACCCTTGCTAACATCCATCTTTGCATGGTACATCATTTATTATTGATTATACCTACTTCCTTCAACTTGTTGATTCTAATTCTTTGAATTATGACCATGTTCATATTCCTCTATCTTTGCCTCTACTGCAGGAATGGGAGAATATGGATAGTGGTTGTGATGGTTGGATGAAGTTCCATAGAAGCTTGACAGTTGCCCATGTAGCTTGTGGGGGGTTTCTTGGTTGATTAGGGATTCAAGGATTTTTTTTTTTTTTTTTTTTTTTAATATTTGTTTTTATTGTTTTGTTTTTGGGAGATCCAAAGGAATTATCCACCAAGATAGCTTAAAGGAAAGTATGAAGAATTTTTTGTCAAGGGGGAACAAGGAAGAAGTTTTATATCTTAGGGAACTCAAAGGAAATTAACCACTTGGAAACATTTAGGGAAATTAGGATTTAGCCTCTGAAAGCTCAGTTAGTGTGAAAACACTAAAACTTGTTTAGACCCCTAATTTTAAATTACCGCTAGATTGCATTACTCTAACTTATCTAAATGAAGCGCAATAAACTGGTAACACTACTTTAAGCCATAAGCAACCACAATGAGCAATAAAAGTAAAGCTTAAAGAGTAGGGAAGAGAGATGCAAACACAAGATAACACTGAGACATGTTATTGAAGAGGAAACCAAAGAACTCGGCAAAAAACCTCTCCGCGACACTCCAAGTCGAAATCAATCCACTAGTGAATAAGTTAGAGTACACGAATATCAAAAAGACCCTCCAAGCCTAATCAACCCAATGTACTTGAGCCCTCCAAGCTCCTACTACCAATAGACTTCTCGAATTCTTGTCTTCACTAACTTTTCAGATCCTACAATTCCACCCAATTGCATCTGCCACTCAATGGTTTCTTCTAATGCTTCCCAAAGGCACCAAAACTTCTCTCAACTCTCAGAATGGGTGAGGTAAGTGCTTGGGCTAAGCACATCTCAAGGATGTATAGATGGAAAGGTAGGAGTAGAGGAAAACCAAGAGAAATTGTATAAATGATTGTGGGTATGACAATCTCTAACTCTCAAGTGTTTTGCTAGGTTTTTCTCTTTGAAAAGCACTCCTTTACAATTTCGTGGGTAATGAGGGTATATAATGTGTGTAAAGAATTTGGTAAATCACTTTTCATTTTTGCCAAATAGAGAGTCTCGTGGGTACCTCATGAGATGGCTTTTCTCGCGAAGTACTCGCGAAATGACAGGTTGGCATAACTTTTTAGCTTCTAGTCATGTGCTTCACACGTAGCCTTTTTACAAGTTGTTTTATTCTTGAGTTTCTCGCGAGCTAGTCGCGAACTGCACTGATCTTCTTTTGCAAGCTTGATTCTTCACCAATCTCTCACACTCATTCCTTACAATTAAACCCATATAAATACAGGGAAATGATTGAATGAATTACAACCAAATTTGGCACGGAATTAAAGCCAACAAAGGCTAGTTGGAAATCACAACTTTACAGCCTCTACTTTAGGAAAATTTGTTTGCCTCTACTTTAGTTTTTGGCTGAATTTGTTTGATTTATATGATACATTTAGTATATATGCGTATGCACTAAAATAATGCATGAATACTTTATTGAACATGATTGATATAACAATTGAATGCTTAAGTTGAATAAGTTGAATGAACTTATAGTTAATACTTTATTCTTTTGCTAGTACTATGGACAAATGTCTTATAAGAAAATCACTTGTATTGCAAGATTCATCTTCCAAGAAAATTTGTATTGACTTGAATAATGTTCTTTACAAGTTATGAAATAATGTCTCGTCTTTTTATCTTAATGATTAGGATGAAATAAAAAGATCATATTTACAAAGAGGTTATTGTCAACCTCTTGGCCATAATTTCCCTAAAGAAAGAAACTAGTGAAGTATTGCATCAATTTAATCCTGACTAGTTTAAATAATACAAACAGTCATAAAACAATGATGATGCATATTGTTTATATTTTTACTTATTTAGGTAAGATGTTAGGAATTGGATGAGAGATCAATAGTTTAATGATTGCTTGGTTGTGTTCATTGAAAAAAATGTAGTTGATTGCATTGATGATGAAAATATCATACAACAATCTCAAAATATAAAAACTCGTAGAATAAAATTTCAAAACTTTATGTATTTGCACATGATTTTTTCTCTTTGTAATGTTAATATATTCAAGTTTTATTTTTTTATTAAAATTGGTTTAATTTAAGTTTCTAAATGACCACCCTAGAAAAAAAAATAAAAATTCATGGAGCTACCATTGCATGCTAACACCATGTGGCATACATCTATGCTAAAACATATTGCCACACTAGCTCATCTTTGCATTCGTCCACACAATACATCACACATATGCATGAACATGTAAATATGTGAATATCAATAAATATGCATATGCTTTCATATCATCAGGATAAATCCATACATGCTCAAAAATTGATATCATATAGTATAAATCATGCATGAAGATGTGAACATATATGAATGTATACGAGTAATTATGCCAAAATCACGCTTGTATCTAAGCATTCACAAAAGACATTAATATGACACTTTACACATACTACAATGAAAAATAATCTCATGATATTTTATCTTTTGCATTATACTGAAATTGACTACTGTGGGCGCAATGGGGGGAGTACACCTTGGCGGAGAAAAGAAAAGGAGTTGCCACCTAATTTAGGTCTGGGAACCATATATATAGCACCCTTATGTGAAAGGATTGATCTTACTACCAGAGAATGGGTTTGGAGTTTAGGTACGACTTAGGAAGGTGTTAGGCACCCAATGCTGCTCGACCTGTGGGTTGGTGTCCACTTATTGTGTCTTATGTCTTAATCTCATTAAAGGCATGTTCAATATTGCATCTTAAACTCACACACACACATTAGCATACATCTAAGTATACAACATGGCATCAATCATCCCAAAACCCAAACATGCATCTTATCCTATCCCAGACCCTACAATCACATCATATATAGCATTGAAACCCTAACACACATCTTACCATGCATCTCATCTCATATTTCATCCAAGGCAACAACATGTATATATCAAATCAAGGTAGAAACATTGGCATGGTAAAATTAAACAAACATGTGATTGCATCTAAACATCATCCAAACAAACATACTCACACTTATCATCAAAACAACATATTCTAAATGCATGTTCATATGAATGCATGACTTACCTCACTCCACCATAGCACCTATGCATCAATGCATGTTTATATCATATGCATGTCCATTTAAATAAATAAATCAAAAACCCTAACTAGAATCAAGGAGGTAAACAAACTAAAACAAGACAAAACAGAGAGACAGGAACTCAAGGATAGAACAAAAGAGATTAAACAGAGGCTAAACATGTGAAAGAAAACAAAAGAAAAAGCAAACACGATTAAATTATGGTTTTTTGGGCATAATTATGCATGTGCATACATAGGCTTGCATACGTAGCCCATCTTTATACGTACACATACATGCCTCCAAAACCCTAGCCTAGAAACGAAAACACAGAAAACAGAGCAGAACTGAATCTAACAACCTAACATGCTTTAAAAGAGAAAGCTACTGAACCTTAGGCTATCTAAACATAATAAAACATAAACAAAATAAGAAAAGAAAAAAGAAAGTAGAATTAAAACAAAGAAAAGAAAAGAAAAGGTTAGAACCCAATACTTCAAACATAAAGCTTTCCAAGCTTGATTTTGACCGTTCCCCTTAGTCAATATATTCACAACCAAATACAAAGGTGATTAGTAATCTTAAAACTCAAAGGCCAAGGCCAGAAAAGGTCCCAATAAAAAAATATTGACTTCGGGATGTTTTGTGAAAAACTCCCTCTTTGATTCACTATTTCTAGTGAATCTTTTGTTTTCTCTTAGGATTTTCTCTATGTTTTGAAAAGGTACCATGTATGGCTTTTTATATTGAAAAAATTGGGGTTTAGAACGGCTCCCAAACGATGTGGGATTCATTCCAAACCTCATCTTTAATGCAGAAAACTTGCCTTTCATAGTTTCTGAAACCTTAACATGCGTACACGTGCATAATGCTTGCATACGCAGGTCTGATGCATGCCCTAGGGTTTTCATGTCCATTATTTTCCAAAAATATTTTTATTTAGCTCATAAAAGAGTTATTTTTTCATAAAAATCTTCCTCAAGTCAATTTCAATCTAATCGAGTCCTAAACCAACTATGAGCTTTAGAATTTTACTATCATTGGGGAACGGGGGCCTGTGTCGTAAGGGGTATAAAATGCGGTATTTACAAATGCCCTTCTTTTGATTCGTGAGCTCCACTAACAGATTCAATGTTTCAACATACAGCCCACATACACGGCACACAACACGCATACATAGGGCGGGGTGCAACTTTGTAGAGTTGCATGGGATTTGTATGCCCGAATTCCCACATTTGTTACTCGGGAAACAAGTAATGACAAGTTCACTATCTCAGAACATGTTTTGCCAATTGCAAGCGAAAGGCGATTGACTCATTATTCTAGAGTCACTAAAAAAGAAAAACAAACATGGCCAACGGCCACAACCATCGACCAAACAAACAAGGTGCTCTTACGAGCTTAAAAGGATACATATCTGTGGTGTCCATCTAGGGCTCTTGCCTCAAACTTCTCCGAATGGCTTTTGCCTCTTATCTTCCATCTCTATCTCTACCTGTTCTGGTAAGGCTCTTGCCTCGGGGTGACCTTGGTCTATGTCTCTATCTCTACCTCTTCTATTGTGCTTGCATTTCAACTCCTTCAGGATATGTGCATGAATCTTGGCTTGCATAGGATCTGTGCCTGCATATTCAATTCCTGAAGGATATGTGCACAAGTTCTGTGTTCTTCTCTTCTAACTTGTATAGAATCTGTGCCTACATATTCAATTCCTGGAGGATATGTGCATAAGTGGCCTTAGTGTTCTGACTTACGAGGACGTCTTTGGCGAAAGACCTATAATGGAGAATGACTTGTTAAGGAGTGTATTGGTGACCCGCGGGGGAGCCTTCTTGGTAATTTTGACCTACGAGGAAGTCTTTGATGGTGTGTAGTCCACTGGGGAAAATATAACTCGCTGGGGAGTTTTGGTGGTGATTTTGACCTACAAGGAAGTCTTTGCTGGTGTGTAGTCCACTGGAGAAATTTTTCTTCTTCTCGTTCATGACTCATTTGGGAACTTGTGTTGATTCCACTCACGAGGGGGTTTTATCAAATCCATGGGGAAATTTCTTCACAACTTTCGAAGGGGTTGTTCTTGTGCCTTAAACTCGTGGGGCAGTCCTTCAATGATATTGTACTTTACTGGGGATTTGGTTGATGATCTTAACTCATGGGGGAGTTCCTTTAGGGATTTCTATTCTGCCAAGGAATGTTCTTGATGCTCTTAATCCACTAGGGAGTGTTTTGAGAGTTTTTGTGTCTTTTACCAAACTGAAGGTATTTCTGTCATTTTGGGATGCATTCCTGAATTTTCTTTTGCACCTCCTTGTTGGGATTTATGCCCTAGAATTCTATTGTATGATGCTATGTATTATATTATGTATGACATTATGTATAACATGATGTATGACTTAATATTGAAATTAATAAAGTTGTTTTATTATTATCTAAAATAATGGTAACATGAATATTTGGACATTATCATATAGTTCATAAGATGCATAGTATGTGATTTATGTGAAAAGTCACAAAAGATATAAATCACAAGTTCTTTGTAAACTCAGAATATTAGTTCGTGGTCGGTGATGAAATTGGGTATTTTATCTGCGAAGACTATAACATTTTGACTAAGATGATTTGTCTTGATCATGGAAGTGGTGACTTCTAGTTGATATGTTGATATGTTTTAAGAGTTAAAACATATTGAACTGGACCGCTGTGAGATTTATTATTCTCCTAACAACTGTCAATTGAATAAAAAATCTCACAACTTACATTTACATGAACTCTTAATCTTGAGAGAATAATGGACCTGATAATGAAGTGTAGGTTGCTTTGATATATCAGGAGTGAGATCTAAAATAATGGTCAAAACCTCAGTATGTTGGGCAGCCACATTTAATGTTGATGGAACATATATTCTCAAGATGGAATTTATAGTCTCTTAATGGAGATATAAAATATTCCTTTGAGATAAATTTAATGTGTTTGTTATTCAGAAAGTTAGGCCTAACTACTTTAGTATATAGTTACTAAAGTATATATTTACTAAAGTATATATTTATGAAATTGGATTTCATAAATATATAATGAATAACTTAAAGGATTAAACCAGATACTCAAGGATTAAGATGTAGTAATTCACAAAGTGGCAGTCTTCATTCATGACTTTGTGTTACTACGAATATTTGATGAAGGGGTTGCATGTACAATAAAGTCTTAGGATATAATTTATTAATAAGGCCTAGAGTGCAGTTATATTTATATAGTGGTATTAAATATAATTAATGGTAACTTTGGACTTGACAAGAGTTGACAGAAAATCCCAAGGCACATTGGAGCTAGTGTCTTATTTGTTTCCTTTTGGTCTCACTCCAAGGCACATATTAAAGCCCAATTGGAAAGGCCCAAAAGGCGGGCCCAATTAGATAATCAGTTATAGAATAGAAACATACAAAATTTTGATGATAATCACAATTGCATAAATTGGTATGTATGAGAGTGTCGGACACTCTTCTATTCTCTCAAAAGAAACACACACATATAACTGATTGAAAGACCACACATCTTGGGCATCCAGTGGAATTAGAGTGAAGATTGAAAGTCTTCTCAAGAACTTCTGATCTTCGGTTTTGAATTTCACCATTTCAAGGTACACTCTCTTGTTCTCTAATTCTGAAACTTATATGACACATGTTAACAATTGTGAATGAAGTAGATCCGTTTAATTTTTTAATTTTTTTTCCGCTGCGTACACTCATATTTCCATCACTCCTACCTTCTGGGAACCCACTAGGGATATTTGGAATTTGTTTTTTTATTAAACTACACATAGTTTAGTAGAGAGGCCTAAACTACGTGTAGTTTAGCCATCAGACCTTTCCGCCTCTTCAAATTTTTTCCAATGGTTACTAACCGTTTCTTTTTCTTCTTATTTCTCTTCATCTTCCTCATCTCTTCACATTCTCTCTAACTCTCCAACTTCCATTTTTTCTTTCTACAAATACTCTCTACATCTCTCTCATTTCCTCACAAACTAATCTTTTCCTCTCAAATTCTTTCATCCAAAACTCTATTTCTCTCTCAAACTCTCTCATCTCCATGGCACCCAAGTCTAAGAAAAGTTCATACATGATTTTTGCTGATGTGTTCAACCTCACCCGCAAGAATGGGGCTATGAGGCTCAATGAGTCCCCTCCACTAACCATAGGCCACATGATCATCTCTTAGAGAGTGCAAGGACCGGATTGATAAGTTTTTCAAACTTTTCTCATTTTCGAGTTTTGCTTTGATCTTCCATTTTAATCTATTTTTGGGCATGTAAATGCCTGGGTTTTACTATGGGATGCGTTTAAATGAAAACCTGACACTTTAGGAGGGGTAGGAACATGTTTAGGATGAGTTTTGATTGAAATATGTCTGAAAATGTCGAAGAACATTTCTCTGTCTATGTTTATGCGTACGCTAGTATCAGCTTACATACGCGGCTTATACCCATACGTATGCATACATTACTCATGCATATGCAAACTCCCTTCATGCTACGCATCCGTGTTCTTCATTTTACATGGATGCATGATCCAATTTGTGTACAGTTGTGGCGTCCCCGTGTACGCAGATGCGAGCCCACGTATGCATGCTAGCACTATTTTGACAGTTTTAACTCTTTTTTTTTTTCAATTATTTTCTCATCTGACTGCTATTTTAATGCTCTATTTTCATCTTTTTGTAGGTCTTGCCTACCTTCTCGGGTAGGGGTAGAACCAACTGTGTTGCTTCATGGTATAGGGTCTTGACCGAGGAGACAAGGGGCCACATACGTGTTGCACGCTTTAAGCCTATCATCTGTTTGCTGCCGTAGACATCTGCCAACGCCGTTTTGGTGCAATGCTTGGTTGAGAGGTGGTGAGATACTACCCACACCTTCCATATTGTTGATCGGGGGATGACGGTGACTCCTCATGACTTTCACCAGATAACCGACCTTAGGTGCAATGGGACGCTTATCAACCTTGGGATCATCGGGCATGCAGTTAGGCATATAGTTGCTCGAGAGGAGGTACTCGATAGATACGATATGTTTTTATGACATTAAGACAGATTATAGGCCTTTCTCACAGGTAACTCCTAATTACTCTACTTGCATGGCTAATGCCTTCTTGCTGTATATTCTGGAGGCATATCTCTTTGCTAATGGGGGGGGGGGGGGGGGCAGATAGTATTCCTAAGGTGGCTGTCCCTCTTCCATGATTTCAAGGAGTCTTAGGAGGCCAACTGGGTCCAGGCATGCCTTGCTTACTTGTACTTTTCCTTGGACACACTCAATGGATGGACTCTATTCCAGCTAGTGTGATCTTGGAAGCTCCTTTTGGTTAGTTTTCTCATCCTTTCTAGCAATTTACAATGTGTATGTATCCCTTCCTCACCATTTCCTTTCATTCTTCTTTTCTTGTATTTCTACACATAATGATGCTCAAATATGTTGGAAAAACATGGTTTTTATCGCATACAAAACACACGCAGCGGAAAATTAACGGATCTACTTCATTCGCAATTGATAACATGTACTATGTAAATTTTAGAATTTAAGAACAAGATAGCATACCTTGCTGCAGTGAAATTCAAAACCAAAGATTAGAAGTATTTCGGAACACTTTTAATCTTCACTCCAATTCCACTCATGCCTAAGAAGTGTGGCCTTTCAATCAGTTTATATGTATGTGTTCAAGGGAGAATAAGAGAGTGGCTTACACTCACATACACACCATTTCCATACATAATAAAATTCTGTATGTTTCTCTTCTTATATATAACTGATTATCTAATTGTGCTAGCCTTTTGGGCCATCCCAATTGGGTTTTAGTATATGGCTTGGAGTGGGACTAAAAGGGACAAATAAGACACTAACTCTAATGGGTTTTGGGTTTTTCTGTCAACTCTTGACAAGCCTAAAATTACCATTAATTATATTTAATACCATTATAAAAATATAATTGCACTTTAGGCCTTATAAATAAATTATATCCCAAGACTTTATTATACATTCAACCATTTCATTAAAATATTCATACTAATACAAAGTCATAAATGTTGACTGCCAATTTAAAGATTACTATATCTTAATTCTTAAGTATTTTAATCTTTTAAGTTATACATCATCTATTTATGAAATCCAATTTCATAAATATATACTTTAGTAACTTCTTACTAAAGTAGTTAGGCCTAACATTTTGAGTAATCAAACCCATTGAACTTATCTCAAGGGAATATTTTATATCTTGGTTAAGAGATTATGAATACCATCTTGAGAATATATGTTCCCTCAACATTAAATGTGGCTGCCCAACATACTGAGATTTTGATCGTGACTTTAGATCTCACTCTTGATATATCAAAGCAACCTACATTTCATGATTAGGTTCATTATTCTCCTAGGATTAAGAGTTGATATAAATATAAGTTGTGAGATTTATTATTCATTTGACAGTCGTTAGTAGAATAATAAATGTTACAGTGGTCCAATTCAATATGTCTTAACACTTAAAACATATCAACATATCAACTAGAAGTCTCCACTTCCATGATCAAGACAAATCATCTTAATTGATATATTATAGTCTTCGTAGATGAAATGCCCAATTTCATTACCGACTACGAACTAAAATTCTGAGTTTACAAAGAATTTGTGATTTATATATTCTATAACTAAATCACATAAATCACATACTATGCATCTCATGGACTATATGATAATGTCCAAATATTCATGTTACCATTATTTTAGATAATAATAAATTAACTTTATTAATCACAACATAATGTCATACATAGCATCATACAATAGGATATAAAGAGAACATATCCTAACAAAATATGATGCTTATATCAGGCTGACAATGCCGCTAGTGGTCTTATTGACCCCCTTATCAACCCTGGTCGATCTATGCTGACGGCCCTTACAACTTTGTTTGGGAGTGTGCAATGGGACGTAATACAAACGTCATGGGCTACCTTTTTCCTGAGGGCACACGAGCAGTGAGTTCTCCTTTATCCTTGTCTTGTCTTTTCTTGCATCTCTCAACACCTGCTCTAACATTTTCTTCTTCTCAAATTTTAGCTTACTGTAGAGGAGCATGAGGAGCTTGTCTAGCTTGTTGGGAACCTTAAGCTGGAGGTGGCAGAGTATTCCAAGCGAATCTACAGTTCTGGAGGGTTTACTCACCTAGGTGATGGTGACTATGATGATGATGATGGCGATGATGGTGCTGGCGCTGACGGCTCTGAGACTACTCCCAGCTATCAGCTAAGGAAAAGGTGCCACTAGGGATGATCTTGCAGACAAACAAACACAGACAGACATAGACATACAACATATTTCTCCTTTTTATTTCCTTTTCTTTATTTATTTAGCATGTATTTCTACTTTTTGGATTTTATTTGAGACATTGGATTGTATTTCAAGAACATCATTTACATTTCTTCTTTTATTTGAGATATGTACTTAATTTACAACTCATGGGGATAATTGCATGCAATTTTATTTTCCTTGGTCCTTGACACTTGAAATCTGAGCTTGATTTTGTCATGAGTAGTCCTATATGTTGTGGGAATCATGGGAGAAGCCTTGATGGAGGAATCACACTCTAAATAGGAAAAGGAATTTGATTCTACCCTTCTCCTTATGCACGCATACACGGGCTTGCGTACGTAGGTGTTGACCAATCGTGCATGCTGCAGGCCAAAAAATCCTAGTCGCCTCTTTTAAGTATAAAATAGCCGTTGGGGCCTCCAAACCCCCGCAAAACATGTTTTAAACTCAGGAAACACTTAATAAGGTCCCCCAATGGCAAAATTCACCCCTTTAGAGGTCTCGGCATGGATAAAAAGCTTGGCCCCATTTTCAAAGATGCTCTTATCCCTATTGGCCTCTCTTGCATCCTTACCTACCATCAAATAAAAGTGGCTGAACCTCTCCTTCGTGCTGCGGCTAAATTTTGGATCCCAACTTGGCATGTCTTCCAATTCAATGGTGTGGAATTATGCCCCACTCTTGCAGAATTTAGTGCAATCATGGGCAAACCTAACGTTAGTACTTTCATTCTTCCTAATATTGGCAAGGATTTCTCTGACATGGCTCATCAACTCTTGGGAATTCCTCTTGCTATGGCATAGAGATGGTGCAATTTTAACAAGTTGAATATCCACATGGTTTCCACGTACTTTTCTCAAAAGAATTTTCATTTGGCTGGGGAACAACGCTCTCGTTATCTCAATGCCTTTTGTCAATGACATCTTGCGAGATACTTCATGGTGCATGAGACACCTCGTGTAGGTTAAAGGATGCTTTCGATGGTCATCAATCTAGAGAGGGGAAGTCACGTAGGCATGATCCTGGCTTAAACTCTCAATGGTTTGGATGCTGTTCATAGAGGGGAAGCAACTTTCTTAGTAGGGAGCCCTTGTAGACACCGCATTTTGAACCTATTAATACATTTTGGTCCCCAGTCCCAATGATGAGCTTAAAATATGTCAACCAAGGGTAATTAAATAGTTCACAATAGTTTGGAAGTAATCACAACTCAAAAGTGCTCAAATCTCTTTGAAATCAATACTGAAAAATGACATTTGCTCACTGTTTTGAACATAACTTCTGTTTCACAAATAATTTTTCAGTGGGGTTTGTTTCATTGGAAAGTAGACGTCCTGAGTTTCAATTTGAACATAAGTCTTACCTAATTTAGACTCATATTGAGTAAGTTATGACAATTTGAAGTGGGCCAATTAGGCAATCCAATTTTTTGGGTTTTAAAACTTCATTTTAAAGGCCTAAAACATCATGCTTTGATGTGAGCCGACCCATAGACCTATGGTATGTCCAAAGACAATTAAAAAGCCCCAAAATCCCTAATTTTAACCTATAAATACTCATCTTATATCTCCAATCAAAACCCTAACTAGAGAGTTATTTTTTTGTCTTCGTCTTCTCTAAAATCCTAATTCTCTTCTATAAAACTCACACACAGCCCTTTAGCACGTTTTTTTTTTTACAAATTAAAAACCTCTCTTTAGTTAGTTCTAAGGCAGAAACTATTTTCCGAATATGATTTCTCAAAACCTTTTTCAAAACTAATCTTGTTCTTGAGTTGTGATTATCAAAAACTATTGTATTCTTTAATTCTCTTGTTCTCTCAACTTAATCTTTGTGTTGTAGGCACTGAGGGGTTGGTTAAATATCAACCAAGTTATGTTCCATATGCAAGGTGAGTCTCTCTTTATGGTTCTCCCTTAATTTGGATCTTTTATAGCTTGTGTTCCTATTGTTCTTAATTGATTTATTTGTTATATATGTTTTAATATGCTTGTTTAGTTTAGATTTATGTAGTTTTCACATTTTAAAGCATGTTAGATTGTTAGTTTCCTTAGTTTTCATTTTTGCTTTGTTTATGGGTTATGGTTTCTAGGGGCATGTTTACGCACGCATAATTCTGTATGCGCATGCAGGCTTATGTATACGCACGCATACTTCAGCCCAAAAACCCTAATTCGAGTTTTTCTACTTCTTTTTCTTTATTTCCTTGTGTCATATTATTATGTTTTGGCTCCTTTTTATGTTTTTGAGTCTCTGTTTCTTTGTTTAATTGTTTGTTTGCCTTTAACATGCTAGATTAGGATTTTATTTTCTTTTCTTGCTTTAATACCATGAGCATGCATTCACATTTTCATTCATTGATGCATAAGTGTTGAGATACAGTAAGGTAAGTAAGGTAAGTCATGCATCCACATGAACATGCATTGGATATGTATTTAATGATGAGTTGAACATGCTTGGTTGGATGATGTGTTCTTGATGTCTAGAACGCAATCACATGTTTCTTTGATGTAGCCATGTCTATGTTTCTGCCTTTATGATATCTTGTTGTTTGCTACCTTGGATGAGATGATATGATATGCTTGATAGATGTATGCTAGGCTTGATGTGAGTTGCCATGATAGATGTATGTTAGGGTTTTGGGATGATTGATGCCATGTTGATTTCTAGATGTATAGCGTGTGTGTGTGTGTGTGTGTGTGTGTGTGTGTGAGTTTAGAATAACAATATTGAATATGCCTATAATGAGATTAAGACGTAAAACACGATGACTGGAAGTCGACCCACGGGTCGAGTGAGGTTGGGTGCCTAATACCTTCCCATCCCTATATCTAAACTCCAAATCCATACTCTAGTAGTAAGACTAGTCCTTCCATGTAAGGGCACTATTTTGTGGTTCTTAGACCTAATCTAGGTAGCGACTCCATCTTTTCTCCACCCCAGTCCACTCAGCCGAGGTGTACTCCCCTTTCTTAAGGAGAAAACCACTGTGCCCACAGTGGCAACTCCACTAGGGATAAAGAATTTGATTCCAATGTGTGTTATTTCTTAATCTTAATAAAAGCTTATTCAATACTTGTTTGCACATGCTTCACTTGGTTCTTTTGTCCCTTTCACCCTGGTTGGTGGAAGATAAGTACGCTCCATTCGGGCCAAAGTCTTTCGAAGTTCATCCCACTAACTCATAATCTGTACCATTGGCTATGATGGGCTTTGAGTATGTTAACGGTTTGCTACCAATCCACAAAGGTCCACTTAGGCCCTCGGTTGGAATCATGGCCCACCTAGTTGTGAGTGACCTACTGATTTGTCCCTTTAGCTTTAAGGAGCTTACCCACATGTAGAGGAGCTTAACCAAAAATGTAAGGTTACCCAATTATGTGTGCATGTGTATGCTTTGTTTGAATTATTTGTTGGGCTAATAAAATGGGTTAATCTTTTTTAGTTTTTTTATGTTCTGAAAAAAAAAAAATAAAAAAAAAAATTGTTCAAGTTTTCAAGTTCTTTTTTAAATAATTTTTTTTTCAAAGTTTTCACCAAAAAAAAAAAGGCGTGAGTTTTCAGCTAGGTTTTTTATTTTTTTATATTTTTTATTTTTAATATATATATATATATATATAAATTCATTTTTTTTAAAGAGTGGGTTTCTTTGTAATTTTTTTTTTTCAAGAAAGAGTTGCTTTCAAAATAAAATTTTTCAAAAAATAAAATGTGAGTTTTTAGTGAGATTTTTTTTTTTATATATAAATTCCTAAAAAAAAGTTTTTTTTAAAGAGTTTTCTGTAAATTAAAAAAAAAATCAAATTGAGTTTTCAAAAAAAGATTTTCTTTCAAAATAAAATTTTCCAAACAAATCTTTTGTGTTTTTCTTTAGTAATAAAAGTTTTTCAAAGGTTGTCCCATTCTAGTAGCCCATTTTTGTTTGATGTTTGAGTCTTTCCTCTGTTGTGTCTTGGGCTTAGGCCCATCCATGTTTTGTCTTGTCGTGTCTTGGGCCTTAAGCCCATCCTTGTCTTTTCTAGGGGCATTAGGCCTATTCTTGTGTTGTCTTGGGTCTTAGACCCATCCTTTGTTGTGTTTTGGCCTTAGGCCCACCGTGTTTTGTCTTGTGTTGTCTTGGGGCATTAAGCCCACCCTTGTGTTGTCTTGGGTCTTATACCTATCCTTTGTTGTGTCTTGGGCTTTAGGCCCATTCTTGTTTTGTCTAGGGGCATTAAGCCCATTCTTGTGTTGTCTTGGGCCTTAGGTCCATTCGTGTTTTGTCTTTGCCTTATCTTGGGCCTTAGGCCCGTCCCTATTTTGTTTAGGGGTACTAAGCCCATCTTTGTTGTGTCTTGGAGCCTTAGGCCCATCCTTGTTCTTGTCTTGGAGCCTTAGGCCCATGTCATGTCATCTAGGGTTATTACCTTATTTTATCTTTTGTCAAGAGCCCTCGGCCCACTCTTGTTTGTCTAGGGGCACTAGGCTTATGTTTTGTCAAGGTTTGTTATCTTTAAGTGTCTTCATTGTCGTGTCTTCAAGTTTCATTCTTTTGGGCCTCATCTTCTTGGGCCGTGTCTATTCTTTTTGTTCTCATTCTAGGGGCCTGGTTAAGTGGGAATTGAATGTAAAATTCATTGTTGGTGATCTTCATGAAATGTTTCTCATAAGGATAAGTCTCCTGTAGGTGACCCATCATTGTTCCTAAAAAGAATATTGCGCAACCTTCTTGGTCTCAAACTTTTGGTAATCGCCTCAAAAAAACTGATCTTACTTCTGTTGACCAAATGGCATCAAGTGACCAAGATATTTTGAAGAAGATGGAAGAAATGAAGGCAACAATGACTTCTCCTATCATTAAGAGGCTTCACCATCTTTAGGTTGCTCAAGGAAAGAAGAAGAAGGTAGTGTAAAAACCTCAAGATGAAGACTTGATCTTTGATGATGATTTTGAGGAAAATGAGGCTGAGATCGACAAGGAACCTAAAAAGAAAGAAAAGTCAAAGGAAACCAAAGAGATGAGTAAAGAAATTGAGAAGATGATAGGTATGCTTAAGAGGTCCCAAGGTATGGAGGACTACATGCTTGATATTGAGGGATTGTGTCCATTTCCCAATGTCTAACTCCCCCCAAAGTTCAAGATGCCAAAGATGGATTCTTTTGATGGAACTGGAAATCCCAAGAATCATTTGAAGCAATATGTTCTTGCCATGAAGCCTCTAGGTCTTACCAAGGAGCAAATCATTCTTGTTAGGATTGGTGCCCTTAAATCCTATTGTAAGATGCTATGTATGATATTAAGTGTGACATTGTGTTTGACATTATGTATAACTTAATATTATGTTTAATAAATTTGTTTTATTAATATCTGAAATAATGGTAACATGAATATTCGGACATTATCATATAGTCCATGAGATGCATTGTATGTGATTTATGTGAAGAGTCACAGAAGATATAAATCACAAGTTCTTTGTAAACTCAGAATTATAGTTCGTAGTCGGTGATGAAATTGGGCATTTCATCTGCGAAGACTATAACATATCAACTACGATGATTTGTCTTGATCATGGAAGTGGAGACTTCTAGTTGATGTGTTAATATGTTTTAAGAGTTAAGACATATTGAACTGGACCGCCATGAGATTTATTATTTGCCTAAGGACTGTCAAATGAATAATAAATCTCATGACTTGTATTTGCATGAACTCTTAATCCTGAGAGAATAATGGACCTGATCATAAGATGTAGGTTGCTTTGATATATCAGGAGTGAGATCTATACAGATGGTCAAAACCTCAGTATGTTGGGCAGCCACATTAAGTGTTGATGGAACATGTATTCTCAAGATGGAATTCATAGTCTCTTAATGGAGATATAAAATATTCCCTTGAGATAAGTTTAATGAGTTTGTTATTCAGAGAGTTAGGCCTAACCACTTTAGTATGACTAAAGTTTATATTTATGGAATTGGATTTCATAAATATATAATGAATAACATTAAGGATTAAACCGGGTACTCAAGGATCAAGATGTAGTAATTTACAAAGTGGCAGTCTATATTAATAACTTTGTATTACTACAAATATTTTATGAAGAGGTTGCATGTATAATAAAGTCTTGGGATATAATATATAGATAAGACCTAGAGTGCAACTATATTTATATAGTGGTATTAAATATAGTTAATGGTAACTTTGGACTTGTCAAGAGTTGACAGAAAAGCCCAAGGCCCATTGGAGCTAGTGTCTTATTGGTCCCTTTTGGTCCCACTCCAAGCCACACACTTAAGCCCAATTGGTAAGGCCCAAAAGGCTAGCCCAATTAGATATATTGGTTAGAAACAAAGGGAAAAACGTACAGAAAATAATTGGTAAGAAAATCACCATTGTAGTGGTGTGGAAGTGGGTTTTTGGTACTCACTAGTTATCCCTTTGTTACCAATTTGAGAGACCACACATCTTGGGTGATTAGTGGAATTGGAGTGAAGATTAAGAGTATTCCCAAGTGCTTCAATCTTCGGTTTTGTAACTCACCGCTTCAAGGTACGATCTCTTATTCTCAAATTCTGAAATTTACTTTATGCATGTTAACAGTATAGAATGAAGTAGATCCGTTCAAAACTTACTTTTCCGCTGCGCACTCATTTAATTCCATCAAATGGTATCAGAGCGGTTTTCAATTTCGTATTGTTTAACATGTTTGTTAGTTTTAGAATTGGAGAAGATAGTTTCATATTGCTAGAAGATTAAGTTTTTAATTTTCTGCATGTTGTTGAAACTATGATTTGATGAAAACTGAAATTGGTGTTATGATGTTGTTTAATTTTAAATTTAAGTATGTTAAATTCAATCTTAAGGCTATAACATCAATAGAATTCAGTTTTGACATTGATCTCTATCTATCATGTTCGTTTTCAAGATGTTTGTTCATGAAAATCCGTAGAAAACTGCCTTAGAAAATTTCTGGGAATTTGAGTTTCGCGATTTTCGATCGATCGAAAATCATTTTCGATCGATCGAAAGAGACAGTGATTAGACGCTTTAGAACGATAGTTTTTCGATTGCTAGTCGATCGATCGAATCTGTTTTTCGATCGATCGAAAGGCAATCGAGTATCAATCGAAAGTGTCAGATGATCAAGTTCGAATTTCTTAATTTTTTCGATTGATCGAGGGGCACTTTCGATCGATCGAAAGAAAGAAAAACAGAAATTTTTTCTAAGTGTTTTCACATGATAAAAGAGTAAGACTATGTGTAATTAGATTATGCATGTTTTAAAACTAAAAACCTTTCTTTTAAAACATCTAGTGGGAGAGAGATACAAGGGTTGGATCTCACGGCCTCCATTGTCAATTCATAGTAGTATGAAATAAATACTTTGTCTTTGCCTTGTGCTTAGCATTCCATGCGGAGAGTATTTATTTTATGGTCCTACAAGATTGAATTTCTTGATTTATAGTGGTTTGATCAAACACCTTGTCTTTGCCTTGAGCTTAGCATTCCATGCGGAGGGTGTTTTGTATCATGGTACTACAAAATAAGCTTGTTAAGGGGATGAAATGTGGCTACACATGATTCTAGACAGTGGTATACACTAGACTAAATATTATAGTATCCTCTATGCTGAGTTCTTACTATCATTATTTAGAGGCCAAATATATATAACGGCATATTATTAGTGTTTGATAAGAGTTATCATGATAGCACTAATGATGAGAATAGTTCTCAATCAATCATAGTATTTTATATTCACTCTATGCTGAGGGATATTGAATATGGGATTGGGTTGTCGTTGCATATATTATATTATGGTTTTATTAAGGTTCCATACTATATGTTTATATGCTAAAAAGATAATGTCCAGTTTATTGATTATATTCATGTTTATTGTTTTCAGATTTAGAACATGGCATCTTTTAGCCCACTTGTAGCTATTCTTAATCAAAACAAACTGACTGGATCCAACTATGTTGATTGGAAAAGAAACTTGGACATAGTTCTCACTGCTGAAGAACATAAGTATGTTCTTACTAAACCATGTCCTAACTTTCCTTCATTAGATGCTCCTCTTGAGGAAAAACAACGATATGATCGTTGGCAGAAATCTAATGGAATGGCCAAGTGCTACATCCTAGCATCTATCTCAAATGTTCTACAGCATCAAATGCAGGATGTAGAACTAGCTTCAGACATCATGCTAAGTCTGAAGGAGATGTTTGGTGAGCAAGGCCGTTCTGCAAGGCAAGAAACCATGAGGCAAATTTATAACACCAGAATGGCTGAAGGAAGTTCAGTTAGAGAGCATTGTCTTACAATGATCTCTAATCTGAACACATTGGAAGTTTTAGGTGCCGATATAGATGGAGAATCCTAAGTGGATATGATACTCCAGTCGTTACCAGAATCATTCAAGGAATTCAAACTGAACTATAATATGAATAAAAAGATTTATACTTTGTCTGAATTAATGAATGAATTGGTAGCGGCAGAAGGCATTCTTGGTACTTCCAATGTTGAAGCCAATGTTGGTGAAGCTTCTACTTCTCAACCTAAGTCGAAAGGCAAGGGTAAGAAGAAGAAGAAGAAGGACTTCACCAAACAAGAGGGTAAACAAATTGTCTTAGGGGTTGCTGATAAAGGAAAGAAGATCAAAGGAAAGTGTTTCCATTGTGGTGAGAAAGGACATTGGAAGAGGAATTGTCCAGTTTTCAAGGCTGCCAAGAATAAAGGTATGAATGATACATTCCTTCTTGAAATATGTTTGGTACAGAATCCCATGGATTCCTGGTGTGTGGATTCAGGTTGTACTAATCATATCTGCAATTCTTTGCAGGGGTTTCAGGAGACCAGAAAACTTAAAGAAGGGGAGTTGTTTCTTACTTTGGCTGATGGGAGCAGAATTCCAGTTGTAGCTGTTGGTGTTTATAATTTGTGTTTTCAATCTAGAGTTTTAATATTAGAAGACTGTTTGTATGTACCTAATGTACGTAGGAATTTAATTTCTGCTACTTACTTAGGTAAACAAGGATATTGTGTTATCCTAAAAGACAATGTTGTAATAAAGAAGGATAAAGTGTTTATCTGTTATGGCAATATTGTGGATGGTCTTTATATTTTAACTCCTGATAAGCATGAATTATATAATTCTGAATTAGATGCTAACTCTCATGTAAAATCATTAAAGAGAAAGTTTCCTTCTACTAATGATGCATATCTTTGGCACTTGCGTTTAGGTCATATTAATTCAAACAGAATTCAAAGACTGATCAAAGATGGACTCTTAGGGCCCATGGACTTTGATGAATTTCCAGTTTGTGAATCTTGTTTGGAAGGTAAAATGACCAAACGACCTTTTACTGCAAAAGGTAGAAGAGCCCAAGATTTGTTAGAATTAGTGCATTCTGATGTTTGTGGTCCTATGTCAATCCAAGCAAGAGGTGGCCATGAGTATTTCATTACTTTCACTGATGATTACTCAAGATATGGTTATGTATACCTAATGAAACGGAAGTCCGAAGCTTTTGAAAAGTTCAAAGAGTTTAGGGCTGAAGTTGAGAATCAATTAGGTAAACACATAAAAGCCATTCGATCTGATCGAGGTGGTGAATACCTTTTTGGGGATTTCAAGGATTACTTAACTAAGAATGGGATTGTATCCCAATTGACTGCACCTGGAACTCCACAACAGAATGGTGTAGCAGAAAGAAGGAATAGGACTCTTTTGGAAATGGTTAGGTCCATGATGAGTTATTCAACTCTACCTATTTCTTTTTGGGGATATGCCTTAAATACAGCAATGTATCTTCTGAATTTAGTACCTTCGAAGTCTGTTCCTAAAACACCTGTGGAACTGTGGAATGGGCGAAAGCCTAGTATGAGACATCTCCATATTTGGGGTTGTCCAGCACATGTGTTAAAAGGAAAGTCTGACAAGTTATAGTCTAAAACAGAAGTGGTTTTCTTTGTTGGGTATCCAAAAGGAACTGTTGGAGGTTTATTCTATAGTCATAAAGATAATAAAGTGTTTGTTAGCACAAATGCCAAATTCTTGGAAAATGACTATATGAATGATTATACTCCTAAAAGTAGAGTTGTGTTGGCTGAAATGAATGAACCTGTAAATGAACAACCAATAGATGAAACTAGGGATGATGTGGTTGTATTAGATACACCACAAGATACTACTAATGAGATGTCTAGTACACAAGTGCCTCGTCGTAGTGGGAGAATTGTTCGACCTCCTATAAGATTCATAGGTTTGGGAGAAACCTATGAAGCTATCTCAGAAGAGGTTGAATCGGATCCCTACACATATGATGAAGCAATGAATGATATAGATGCACATCATTGGGTCCAAGCTATGAAATCTGAATTAGATTCCATGTATTCCAATCAAGTTTGGAATCTTGTAGAGGTGCCTAATGGCATTAAACCTGTTGGTTGCAAATGGGTTTACAAGAGAAAGAGAGGGATAGATGGGAAGGTTGAAACCTTTAAAGCAAGGCTAGTGGCGAAAGGGTATACTCAAAAAGAAGGTATTGATTATGATGAAACCTTTTCTCCAGTAGCAATGCTTAAATCTATCAGAATTCTCTTATCCATTGCTGCTCATTTTGATTATGAGATTTGGCAAATGGATGTCAAGACTGCATTTCTTAATGGCAATCTTGAAGAGGAAATCTATATGATGCAACCGGAAGGTTTCATAGCAAAGAACCAAGAGCATTTGGTATGCAAGTTGCAAAGGTCCATTTATGGACTTAAGCAAGCATCTAGGTCATGGAACATCAGGTTTGATCAAGCAATCAAGACATTTGGTTTTGAACAAAATCTTGATGAACCATGTGTGTACAAAAGACATCAAGATAAAGTAGTAATGTTCCTAGTACTTTATGTTGATGATATTCTACTCATTGGAAATGATGTAGGAGTAATGTCATCTGTAAAGGTTTGGTTGTCAAGTCAATTTGATATGAAGGACTTGGGTGAGGCTAACTTTATTTTAGGGATCAAGCTTTGGCGAGATCGCAAGAATAAGATGTTAGGCTTATCACAAGCTGGATACATAGATAAGGTTCTAGAACGGTTTAGCATGCAAAACTCCAAGAAAGGGTTGCTTCCTTTCAGACATGGAGTTCCTCTGTCTGATGACCAAAGGCCTAAGACTCAAGAGGAAGTAGATATTATGAGACAAGTTCCTTATGCTTCTGCAGTAGGAAGTCTCATGTATGCCATGCTTTGTACTAGACCAGATATCTGCTATTCAGTGGGCATGGTCAGCCGATATCAATCAAATCCAGGACCAAAACATTGGCAAGCTGTAAAGCATATTCTTAAGTATCTACGGAGAACGAGAGATTATATGCTTGTTTACCGTTGTGAGGATTTGATTCCCATTGGCTATACAGATTCAGATTTTCAATCGGATCTAGATTTCAGAAAATCCACTTCAGGATGTGTTTTCACCTTGGGAGGTGGAGCCATTAGTTGGCGGAGTATTAAGCAATCATGTATTGCAGACTCCACCATGGAAGCAGAATATGTTGCTGCTTGTGAAGCAGCAAAGGAAGCTGTATGGCTCAAGAAATTCCTCTCTGACCTTGGTGTAATAAGAATGGAGCAAGTTCCAATCACATTGTTTTGTGATAACAGTGGAGCAGTTGCACAATCTAAAGATCTAAGGAATCACAAGAAAGGAAAGCACATTGAGAGGAAGTACCATATCATTCGAGATATTGTTGCTCGTGGAGATGTGGTGGTAGCAAAGATTGAAAGTGCAAACAATCTAGCAGATCCATTTACCAAAGCCTTGCCTCAAAGGACTTTCGAGTCACATTTGGAGGGAATGGGAGTTAGATTAGTGCACAATAGTCTTTAGGGCAAGTGGGAGATTGTTAGGATTGGTGCCCTTAAATCCTATTGTAAGATGCTATGTATGATATTAAGTGTGACATTGTGTTTGACATTATGTATAACTTAATATTATGTTTAATAAATTTGTTTTATTAATATCTGAAATAATGGTAACATGAATATTCGGACATTATCATATAGTCCATGAGATGCATTGTATGTGATTTATGTGAAGAGTCACAGAAGATATAAATCACAAGTTCTTTGTAAACTCAGAATTATAGTTCTTAGTCGGTGATGAAATTGGGCATTTCATTTGCGAAGACTATAACATATCAACTACGATGATTTGTCTTGATCATGGAAGTGGAGACTTCTAGTTGATGTGTTAATATGTTTTAAGAGTTAAGACATATTGAACTGGACCGCCATGAGATTTATTATTTGCCTAAGGACTGTCAAATGAATAATAAATCTCATGACTTGTATTTGCATGAACTCTTAATCCTGAGAGAATAATGGACCTGATCATAAGATGTAGGTTGCTTTGATATATCAGGAGTGAGATCTATACAGATGGTCAAAACCTCAGTATGTTGGGCAGCCACATTAAGTGTTGATGGAACATGTATTCTCAAGATGGAATTCATAGTCTCTTAATGGAGATATAAAATATTCCCTTGAGATAAGTTTAATGAGTTTGTTATTCAGAGAGTTAGGCCTAACCACTTTAGTATGACTAAAGTTTATATTTATGGAATTGGATTTCATAAATATATAATGAATAACATTAAGGATTAAACCGGGTACTCAAGGATCAAGATGTAGTAATTTACAAAGTGGCAGTCTATATTAATAACTTTGTATTACTACGAATATTTTATGAAGGGGTTGCATGTATAATAAAGTCTTGGGATATAATATATAGATAAGACCTAGAGTGCAACTATATTTATATAGTGGTATTAAATATAGTTAATGGTAACTTTGGACTTGTCAAGAGTTGACAGAAAAGCCCAAGGCCCATTGGAGCTAGTGTCTTATTGGTCCCTTTTGGTCCCACTCCAAGCCACACACTTAAGCCCAATTGGTAAGGTCCAAAAGGCTAGCCCAATTAGATATATTGGTTAGAAACAAAGGGAAAAACGTACAGAAAATAATTGGTAAGAAAATCACCATTGTAGTGGTGTGGAAGTGGGTTTTTGGTACTCACTAGTTATCCCTTTGTTACCAATTTGAGAGACCACACATCTTGGGCGATTAGTGGAATTGGAGTGAAGATTAAGAGTATTCCCAAGTGCTTCAATCTTCGGTTTTGTAATTCACCGCTTCAAGGTACGATCTCTTATTCTCAAATTCTGAAATTTACTTTATGCATGTTAACAGTATAGAATGAAGTAGATCCGTTCAAAACTTACTTTTCTGCTGCGCACTCATTTAATTCCATCAATTCTGTGTTTCCCTCGAACTCTTAGGGTGTAGCCATACAATGGTATCTCTCATTGGAAAATGCTAAGATGAATGATTGGAACAAGATGACTGAAGCTTTTGTGCAACAATGTTCATACAATGTTCAATTGGATGTGAGCCTTAGAGACTTGGAGACTACAAAGCAATTGAGCAATGAGTTATTTTTTGATTTTCTAATGAGGTGGAGAGGAGAAGCTTCTAAGATGCCTATTCATCCTAGTGAGAAAGACCAAGTAAGGATGGTCATGAAGAACATTCTACCTACTTATGGGCGCCAACTTGCACCAATTCCTTTGAAGACTTTCGTTGACTTGTATGATGTTGGTATACAAGTTGAGGATGCTATTAATAGTGGACTTTTTGAGAAGAGGAATGCAAAACCTTAAAAGAAGTTTGGGGTAGGGTATTCAAGTAATAGTGGTAACAATGGTGGTAAGACAAGTGAAGTTAATGCTGTTAATGTTCAAAGAGAGTTTTCAACTAAAGAAGTCATCAAGCCATTGGATCTTGGAAGGTATACTCCAAACACCTCTGCTCCAAACTACAATGCCATTGAGTATTGCAAGTACCATCAGAGTCATGGTCATTCTACTAATAAGTGCACTCATCTCTATCATGACATTGAAGACCTCATTCAATCTGGCTGGCAAGGTCCTTTTGCCACCCATCAACCTCCCAAACATCAAAACTAATCCTCTTCCCGACTACCATGGTGTGCCTCCTCCTAATTGGGATAGATTGATTAAGAATTTTAGTCATTTTTATTGCATCCACAAGAGTTTTTTTATTCTTTATTTTTATTTCAGTGTGTTTTTCAATTCAGAAGTGTTGTTATTATTTCAATTCATTGTGTCTTTGTTGTTTCAATTCAATGAGTCTTTCAATTGATGTACTCTCTTTTAATTCATCAATAAAGTGGTTTGCAATGGTTTGAGTTTTATGATAAGTTCTCAAAGTTTCAAGTTAATTTGATTCTCAATATGTGATGTTTCATGTTTGCCCATAATTGAACAATAGAAATTGGGATGAAGAGAGGCCATCATTTTGCTATCTTAAACACATTTCTCTTTGCTCACCCTTTTTGGGTCTTCAAAGTTGTTTTCTTTCAAAGTAACCCATGTCAAGGATTACCCCTACATTAGGGGCAATGCATAAATAAAGTGATGTAAAGAAAAAAAGTAAAAAGTGAAGTGAAGTGAAGTGAAATGCACAAAAAAAGGGGGGGAAAAAAAGTGAAAAAGTGAAGTGAACTGAAATGCAAAAAAAAAAAAAAAAAAAAAAAAAAAAAAAAAAAAAAAAAAAGTGAAAAGTGAAGTGATATGAAGAAAAAAGGTGAAAGTGAAGAAAGTTCAAAAGTGATAAAAGTAATCCTTGACCAAGTTGTAACCCTCAAGAAAGTAAGTTTGAGCCTTTGTTATCCATTTCTTTGTGAGCCAAGAACCAAAGCCTTCATTATAAGCCAAGTAAAAGTCCTCTTTGATCAATTGAAGTTGTTCATGTGAACTACGTTAGGCTTGATCCCTTTTGGGTACATAGGCAACCCTATGAGGCGCAACCACATCACATCATGTAAATTGTGTAACTCATGTATTGAGAATTTGAATCAACAAGATTTTTTTGAGGATAAGTCGTAGCACTTATTCATTGTTTTACCTTTTTTTGTTTTTTGTAAGAGTGAAAGAGCCCGTTAGGGCGGTCTAGGCAAAAGTTAGGGGAAAAAAAAGTGAAAAAAAGAAAAGAAAAGAAAAAGGAAAAAGAAAAGAAAAGAAAAGAAAAGAAAGTGAATCAATTAAGCTACGGGCAAGGTGGACCCCACAAGGAGGATGTGTCCTAATAATTGAACATCTCAAAAGTTGTCCATAATGAATCGAGTGTTCAGTTCCCTTTTTTTACCATGCCTTTTGGGATGGTCTTGTTTCATGTCTTCTTTTCTTAGAGTTTATTTGACCTCATGTTCTGTGTTCTTGTCATCTTTGTTACCCTTTGTTTTATGCGTTTATCGCTTCCTTAGAAGTTGTCGTGTCTGTCCTTATTTTTAGTGTCTTCATGTTTGTTTGCAATCCTTGCAGTTGATCTTTGATATTTGCTATTTGTTTTTATGTCATGTGTGTTTGTTTGCTTGTTTGTGTCCTTGTTCCATCTTGGGCCTTAGGCCCATCTTATACTTCGTTTGGGCCTTAGGGCTTTCCTTGCTTTGTGTTGGGCTTTAGGCCCATCCTCATTTTATCTTGGGCCCTAAGCCCATCTTGTTTAACTTATTGTGTGTTTGCATGCTTTGTTTATGTTTGTGTGCCTCCTACGTTGTTACGTTCATCCTTTTTGTTATCTTTTGTGATCACATGTTCGTTTGGTGTTTTATGTGCGTCTTCTGTGTTTGTTTGTTCTTTTTCTTATGTGAGTCAAGTGTGCTTATGTTTTGTGTTCTTTCATGTTTGCATGAATCTTGTGTGTTTGTTTTTGCAAACCTTGTGTGGTTTTGTGTTTGTGTGAGTCATGTACGACTATTTGTGTCTTTGGTATAAATGCTAATTTTTTAGTGGCTTGTTTGTGTTTGGACATAAATTACTCAATCGAGTGGTCCCTTTGGTGTAAATTTCTCATTCTTAAGTAGCCTGTTTGTGTTTGGACGTAAATTGCTCCATTAAGTGGTCCCTTTGGCATAAATTTCTCAATTTTGAGTGGTTTATTAGTGTTTGGACGTAAAGTTCTCGCTTCGAGTGGTGCCCTTGGTGTAAATTTCTCATTCTTGAGTGGCCTGTTTATGTTTGCACATAAATTTCTCACTTTGAGTAGTTCCCTTTGCGTAAATTTCTCATTCTTGTGTGGCTTGTTTGTGTTGGACATAAATTTCTTGCTTCAAGAGGTCCCCTTGGCATAAATATCTCATTCTTGAGTGGCCTGTTTGTGTTTAGATGTAAATTTCTTGCTTCGAGTAGTCCCCTTTGGCGTAAATTTCTCATTCTTGAGTGGCATGTTTGTGTTTAGACGTAAATTTCTCTCTTCGAGTGGTCCCCCAACTTTAGGTAGATTCCTTAAAACTCGAAAACATCCTAGATTTTCTTATGGTACATTTCTTGTTTGCATGTATGTGTGTCATGAAGGCAGAGTCCCTAAAACTCGAAAGTAGAGTCCTTAGAACTCGAAAGCATCTCAGTTTTTTCCTTTTATGCAGTTTTTCACACTTCTTGTCGAAAATGCACCAATCACCTTTTTTTGAGCACGCCCCCATGTTTGCATATTTGCTTGCATGTTTGTGTGTTTATGTGTAGTGTGTGTGTGTGGACTCAAAGTTTATTAACTTACAAAATGTTGTCTCTTCAGGCTTTTAACTATACTGGAAGCCGACCCACGGGTCGGGTGAGGTTGGGTGTCTAACACCTTCCCGCCCCTATACCTAAACTCTAAACCCATACTCTAGTAGTAAGACTAGTCTTTCCATGTAAGGGAGCTATTTAACAGTTCCTAGACCTAATCTAGGTGGCGATTCCATTTTTCTCTACCCCGGTCCACTCGGCCAAGGCATACTCCTCTTTCCTTTAAGGAGGAAACCGCTACGCCTATAGCCCTCTCCTCCTTTAGGTATGATCCCTAACTTTTGTATAGTTTCTCAACCTAGTGGGATTCCTCTTATTTTTGCATGGATCGCCTTTCGATTTTCAACCCATCAAGGCTTCTTATATCGTCTTTGACTTTTTCTCTCTCCTTTTTCCACTCAATACTCATACTTTATTTTTTTCTCCCTTAAATATGGCGATATGAGAGGTTATGATTGCTTCTTCCTCCCTTTGTCCCTCCTAGTCAATATCAACCAAAGCATTATCATGATCGTAAGCTTAAAAACAAGGAGATGGACCCTACTGAGTTCCTAAAATGTCTCTCTCCTTTAGGGATTCAACGGGTGGTGGAATGGTGGTGCATTATAGGCATGGTCAATCGTTTCTTCAAAGACAATTGTGTTCCTTTGATTCAGCTTCGCCGTTGCTCTTACTACTCCCCAAGCCGCATTGTGAGGTAATTTGGTGAATGTCATCTTTCACATCTTGGTCTTCACTGAGAGGGTCTTGGGCAAGATCCATGAGACTTGGTCGAAGAGGATGGTGGCTAAAGATATCCGTTTCCCTATGTTTCTCCATCTAACCTCGGCTTACAAGACTTGGTTGATTGTTGACATGAGGTCGGTTCGTACAGAAGAGAAAGATTACCAGAAGCCCAACAAATGGAAGAGGACCGACAGACTACCTTGATATGCCTCAAATTTTACTTTCTACACTTTATGATTCTCATGTCTTTTCTTTTTGAATTTAATAAAGGATTGGAATGTTCCAAATCCCCTATGGAAACAATTTATTATCTTTTAAATAAGAGAATCAACCATTTCATTATCTTAGCTTATTGTCTTAATTTTTTTCTTTTCTTTTCTTTTTTCTATGCCATGTAATTTTTGCCCATGACGTCCTTGTAGGAATTTTCCCCATGCCCATGGTTTTTTCCCTTATCTTTTTCCTAAATAGCCCTTTCAAGTTTTCAATCTAGCGGGGTTTCTCTGCCTTAATTTTTGCCTAGACCACCCTCTCGGGTTTTCAACCTAGCAGGCTTTTTGCTTTTTCAAATGCAATACTTTCGGAATCTATCTAGGTTGATTAGGCGAAGCATCTCTTCCCTATACAAGTCTATAATTCTTATAGCACCTCTTGACATGATCTTCTTGATAAGAAAAGGCCCAGACCATCTTGGCTTCATCTTTCCTCTTGGGTCGAAAGTCTCATCTCTAAGTACCTTTAGGAGTAGATCTCATTCTTTAAGGTTTTTAGGTTTCACCTTCTTGTTAAATGTGTTGGGGTTTATGCCTTAAAATCTAATTTATTGGCATGTCATAAATAATTAAATTGTTTAGTTATATGAGACTATCTATAAATGAACTAATGGGACATTATTTTAGTCCATAAGATGCATAGTATGTGATTTATGTGATTTAGTCACATAAGATATAAATCACAAGTTCTTTGTAAACTCAGAATTTTAGTTCATAGTCGGTGATGAAATTGGGCATTTCATCTGCGAAGACTATAACATATCAACTAAGCTGATTTGTCTTGATCGTGGAAGTGGAGACTTCTAGTTGATATGTTGATATGTTTTAAGAGTTAAGACATATTGAACTGGACTGCTGTGAGATTTATTATTTTCCTAACGACTGTCAAATGAATAATAAATCTTATGACTCCTATTTACATCAACTCTAAATCCTGAGAGAATAATGGACCTGATCATGAGATGTAGGTTGCTTTGATGTATCAGGAGTGAGATCTATAAGTTGCAGTCAAAACCTCAGTATGTTGGGCAGTCGCATTTAATGTTGATGGAACATATATTTTCAAGATGGAATTCATAATCTCTTAACGGAGATATAAAATATTCCCTTGAGATAAGTTTAACGGGTTTGGTTATTCAGAGTGTTGGGCCCAACCACTTTAGTAAGGAGTTACTAAAGTATATATTTATGAAATTGGATTTCATAAATATATGATGAATAACATAAAGGATTAAACCAGGTACTCAAGGATTAAGATGTAGTAATCTTTAAAGTGGCAGTCTATATTCATGACTTTGTATTACTACGAATATTTTAATGAAGGGGTTGAATGTATAATAAAGTCTTAGGATATAATTTATTAATAAGGCCTAGAGTGCAATTATATTCTTATAGTGATATTGAATATAATTAGTGGTAACTTTAGACTTGTCAAGAGTTGACAGAAAAGCCCAAGGCCCATTGGAGCTAGAGTTTTATTTGTTCCCTTTGGTCCCATCTCAAGCTACAAACTAAAACCCAATTAGGTAGGCCCAGAAGGCTAACCCAATTAGATAATCAGTTTTTATTTAATAAGAGTTATTAAATAGAGGAACTACTAAGGTAGTTATAACGTACGTATGATGAAAAGAAAAAAAATCGGTTTTTCTCCACAAGGAGAAGAAGAAGGTTTTTTCTTTGAGAATCTATGTACAAAAAGACTGATTGAGAGACCACACATCTTGGGCACCATGTGGAATTGAGATGAAGATTAAAGGTATTCTCAAGTTCTTGTTTTGATTTTCACTGTACCAAGGTACGCTTTCTATTCTTTGTTTTATAATTCAAGGTTATATGTTATATTTCATCATTGAAGTAGATTCGTGTTTGTTGCTTCCACTATGTGTTTTGTATGAGATACAAAACCAGATTTTTCAACAATTAGTATTAGAGCGGTCTTCAATATCATGCTTGTATAACATGTGATTGAGTTTTTAGAATCAAAGAAAACTATTTTCTTGGTGATTTAATTTTCTGCAGTAAAGTTTCTGCATAATTGTGTCCTTGAATGTACTCTTTTGTTTAGAGATTCATGGCATTAGTTTTAAAGTTTTAAATGAAACTGGTATATCTGTCAAGCATGAGCATTTCGTTTTGTACTGCTTGAATATAGTTGGCAGTTATAGTCTATATATGTATATATAAAATCGAAACTTTTGAAGCTCCCACAATTTTCCACTTCAACAATACTTATATAAATAATAATAAATCTTTTTTTTCCCACCAAATACAAATTACAAACCCGATCCTTAACGCAGAAATCAGCCGCAAACAAAAAGCCACACCCATAGTCCAAAATCTATCAAACAACTAACCAACCATTACAAATCCGTATCAAATCCAAAGACCCAACCTCTACCAAATCTCCCTCTTGTCCCTTCACCTAAAATGCACACCGTCAGCCACCCATAATTGTCTCTCTTTTGCTCGAAACTTCCACACCCAAAACTCTCAATGAGAAATCAATGTGTAGGTGGCTATCGCTGCTTAAGTCGACGTCGTTGAGAGGCTTGCTATGGGTTAGTTAGAGACATAGAGTTTTCATTGGGTTTGAGGGTGTGGATCGAAGGTTAGGTTGTATTGTGGTGGTTGTCTACTTTGGCAGTTGGGTTGTATGCGTTTGCTGCGATGTGGGTTAAGTTTTCCCCTTCTTCTTTTTTGGGTTGTGGCTGTACTGGATATTAGTTGATGGTGGTTGGGATGAGATTGGTGTTTGTGGATATTGGAGCAAATTTGGTTGGATTTTTAGATTTGGGTTTTTGGTTGGCTATCATAACTTTTTTTTCCCCTTATGGATCTAGAATTTTAAGTGGTTGTTAGTGGTGGTTTATGTGCATAGTTGTGTAATTGTGCTTGCATTTGGTGGGTTTTGAGTACAATAGAATTTTTATTTTTATTTTACTGAAAAACAAACACTAAAAAATGATTTCTAAAATATTTCCAATTATGCAACTAAGTACTATAAATTGAAAACATTTTGCTAAAAATATTTTACATGTAAAATATTATACATTATAAAATATTTTATTTAGAACAACAAAGAGCGTAAACATAATGGAAAACGTTCATTTGTTATATATTTTTGTTCTTTTACCATTTTTGCAATAGTTGATATTGTTCGATTTTCCTTTAATCAAACGTGATTCCAGTTTTTGAGTATGTTGAGTCATATTATGAGTAGAAAGCCAGCCTATTCATTTTAAAGTGAGTTTTTAAGCAAAGTAAATATGTATTATTTTTCTCAAATTATTTTGTGCATTGCACGGGTTAGTGACTATGTACAATCAAAGGGGAAGAGACAAATAGTTGTTAACATCTACTTACACAATAGTTGTTTCGTGCATTGCACGGGTTTGCGACTAGTATTTATATATAAAACTGAAGCCTTTGCTTGCACCACAATTTTCCACATCAGCATTATTTAAAAAATAAATAAATAAATAAAAATTTTGTTTTTTTTTTTTTTTTTGTTGTTGTTTGTTTCTCTAAAACCCAATAATACATAAAACCCAATATACAAAAAAAATTGCTCCTCTCTCAAACCCGATTCTTTTCCCATCTTCACTCTCAATTTTCTCTCCACAACCCAGAACCACCATCAGTCCTTCTCTCCCACAACTCAACAACTCCACCTTCTCTAGCACAACTCAACAGCTGCAATCGCCCAATAATTTTAAACTTAGCCACATATCTATATTTTAAATTAATAAATAACTGAATTCTAATTTTAAAGTTTGAGTACTATACTATTGTTGCAGATTTGCATAAGCATGTAGTACTGTACCAGAAAATGTTAACGGAGCTCTTCATTTCTCTATTAAGGTAAGTTTCTCATTTTTCATAAACAATATCAAAAGAACTTGAATGAATATTCCTTGGTATTGGATTTGGATTGTGAATTTTTGTATCATAATTGTTTTTATAGGTTGGTAGAACTGCGGGCCAATCTGTAAAACCAAGATTAGTGCTGTTGCAAGGCCTTTGCTACCTAGCCTATGCTGCTATGCAGAAGGTTGGATTTCGTGGAGCACAGGATTGCCATTGCATATTTAGATTCACTTTGGTTTTCTTTATTTTACTTTATGTTTGCTAGCCCGCCAATGAGCTTAAATATAATTTCAGTCCATTGATATTGAACTATACTATTATATTGTTGTTTTGTTATGCAAGTTTAATATGTAGCAACAAGCTTCTTTTTTTCCTATTATCCCATTTGGTTATAAAAGCTGAACATATCTGTACTTTGTATACATCATAAAGGTACAGATCAATGGAGATAAAAGATGATATTATATCATTTTTATGTTTAATTGATACAATGCATGCATATCCTTTAAAAAAATTAGGTTCAAGCATTATCTTAGCAGGCTAAGACCTGCCAATTTAAAGTCTGTGTATTATTCTGGTTTGCTCATTAGCTCAAGTGAACAATGATGAACACGAACACATTATGGTTGTTGATTGTAATATATATTTATTTTCCTTTCGACATTGTGGTTGTTGATTGTAATTTTTTTTTTTTCCTTTTCAAGTGTTAGGAAACTGGGAATTAATTTTGCCAGCGTACAATTTCTTTACCATAAATAGTCCATCTTGGCAAAGCTAATAACTCCCAAGGGGTAAAGTTTAGCTTTGAATGGTATTGGATTCAATTGAAATTCTCTCTCAACCTGTTCTTTCTAATTCTGTGGAGTCAAAGAATTAGTAGAGCTGATACATTGATTTTCTTGAATACTTTTTGGCCTTTATATGCGTGTCTTCCACATTCTTAATTCCTTTAGACTAGATTTTAGTCTTAGTTTTGGAGTCCTAGAAAAAAAGATATGTCTCATGAAAAAACATGTCATTGATGATGGAATTTATGTAACTATTGATATCTATTTGTAGGTATATATTGCAATATTTATGGTTTGAATTTATACAATACCTGTGGTTGCTCATTTCCATTATTGTTGCAACCCAAGATAGATTTCTACTTGTACTTTCTTCTTTTTCTTTTCACATTCATATATTCGGTGTTTACAATTACTTGATTCCAAATAAATTTGTCCTTTTCAAATTTCATCCCATCTTAATAATTAGTAGTTAAAGATTGTTAGTTTATTAGATTATTTGCTTATGTACAGTTTTTAAAAACATCACTTATAACTGTACTTTTGTCAACTTTTGCCAACTTTCAACAATAACTTTTTCTTAATTAAATTCATAAAAACCATTGTTGGTTTTGTTTTTATATGTTTGTATAATGTTCTCTATCAGTTTATAAAGTTTGTTCATAAAAATTTTCTACAAATGAATTAATAGAGAGATTAGAGAATGAGTTGAAGCTTCTGCAAGCATATGACCAAAAAGTTAGCTTTTGTTAAATTTATCTGTTTTACTTATATGTAATAAAACAGAGTATTATGAGCATTAGAGATCTAATAGGATCATCAAATAGTCATAATATAATTGTAGGATAGCTTGTGTACCTGGAATTTGGTTCTCTACAATCCATCTATTTAGTTTGGTATTGGTTTTTATGACATTCGGATAATCTTGATTCTAGAATTTGTGTTAAGTGTCAATTTTAAGTGGAAGTTGAGCCTAACTTGATGCAAAATATGTATTCTTGCATGATCAATTTCCTTTGTACTTATTGTAGTGTGCATATATTGTACTTTTTGATATGAAATTGTTGTTCATTTTTAGACACAGGTTTATATATGGCTCAATTTCAAGAATTATGTGTCATTCCTATTTGGTGATCCTCTATTGAGCAAATTCAGCATATTGAGAATTTTACATCACTTCAAAAGGGTTAACATGTTATTGAAGTGAATATTATGTTCTTCAACATTTTGAGAGCATTTCCAAGCCTGAAGATGATTTACAAAATGTTATTTTTAATGAAATCAACGATTTAGTAATCTTTCTCTAATTGTATTTATTACATTATTTATGATGAGAAAAGTGTATTTTTAAGTGACATTGTGAGATAAAGTTTGTACTTTTGGCCAAACTCATTATTATTATTATTATTATTAGATTGGAGAGCAAAGCGTATTTTTAATTTCTCATATTTAATAGCTTATCCGTGCATCGCACGGGTTAGCGACTAGTTTTATTTGAAAACTGTTGCTGATGCTATCAACGTATATAAGATATACATTGGTTCAAATAATAGGTTCATGTTATTCGAAGTGGTCATGATTATGTCGTTTTATATATTACGTGTATTGATAGTATTTGCTTTAATGGTGCTGTGTTCATGGAGTTTGTATGCATCAAGGATTCAAATACTTTATTTCATATTGAATCGGTATATATATATATATATATATATATATATTTATTGATAATGTGGAATTCATATGTCATCAGGATTGAAGTACCTTATATCTATTGAATCCGCATATAATAGATAAAAGGTTGATATGATTTATATGTTATCAAGATTAAATCCTTATGTTGATATTTATTTCCTTGGTCATCTTATAAACATGTTTTAATTCCATTAGATCCGTTTGTGATCCAGTGCTGGAATTAATGTGCCATGATTTATAGTGTCGGTGTCATGGTATATGTTAGTTTAATAATATATGTTTTCTTGATCAAACAGTATGTTAATGCTAGGATTATGAAATTTATTCCTAATGAGATTAGGATTTTGTTTTCGAGGTTTCTAGCATTATTATGATGGTTCTTGATCTTGATATTGAAAACCCTAATGCTTGATCTGTAAATCTTCATTGATAAAATCAAAAGTGTTTTTGATGGAAGAACAATGAAGATGACAAAAACGGTTACTTGAAAAACTGAAAACAAGGGTTTTTCGTGGGTAAGCTTCTTTACGAGGCTACTCGTGAAAAATGCCACTGAAGCACAAAAATTTTCGCAGTTAAGCTTTACTCGCGAGATACCCGCGAGACAGTAGTGAAAGTTTCTATCTTAAATTTTTTTTTTTTAAAATTTTTTGCTTAACTCGTTTTTGCGGGAAGCGCTTAGTCGCGAGATACCCGCGCTACAGTAGCGAAAGTTTCTGTCTAAATTTTGTGTTTTCACTATTTTGCCTTAACCCATTTTCGTGGGAAGAGCTTAGTCGCGAGATTCTCGCGAAAATGCATTTGAAGGGAATTTTGAATTTTTTCTAAATGTTTTCAAATGTATAAGGTGTAAGGCAATGTGTGATGTGATTACACATGGTTCTAACTAAAAGAGCTAATGAGATCAAAGATATTAGTTAAATATAACTCTTAATCTTAAATTGTTTTATGATTAAAAGTCCTTAATTTATTTTAATTAGAGGTTTTTAATGAGATTAAAATTCTATTTAAAAGTTATATAGTTTCTAATGAGATTAGAATACTTTATCTAATAAATTAAGGATAGAGTTATATATAACCAATTTTTGATTCATTAGTGTTTAAGGAATCCTAAATAGTTTAGGACTTCCATTTAGTTAGTGATTCTAATAAGATTAGAGTCTTTATCAAGTGCAAGGTTATAAATTGTGATGGGATCACAATTATTTAAAAGAAAAACCCAAATAATGAGTGGGAGTGCTGAAATAACCCTTTTGTTAAGTTTATTGTAATGTGAATAGATACCTTGTCTTGACTTCGAGTCTTGCATTCCATGCGGAGGGTATTTACTTCACGGATTACAAGGTTAAACTTCTTTGTGATTGTGCGAATGTTCGTTACGCTAAGGTGACGTGACTTGGTAACGTCATATTCAATTTAAACAATTAAACACATTTGATGTGTAGGGTCAAAATTGTGATTAGATCACAATGATTTCAAGACAATCCACTTGTTTTAAAATTTCTAGTGGGAGAGAGATTCAAGGGTTGATTCTCACGGCCTCCATTGCTAGTTTATAGTAGTGTGATTAGGCACCTCGCCTTGGCATATATGCCTTGCTCCTTTTGAAGGGTGTTTAATTCATGGTATTACAGGTTAAACTTCTTAATGATAGATAAAGTGTGTTTTTTCATTGAGAACGACCACGCTTCTGTGAAGTTACTTGGTGACTCACATTGATTCTAGGCAATGGTATATACTAGAATAAGTGTAATGTTAACCTCCCTTCGGAGCTATGTCATTATTACTTAGAGGCTGAAGGAAAAGCGGCAAATTATTATTTTTTTTTGGTAAGAGTTACCATGATAGCATTAATAATGAGAATAATTCTCGCTAAATCATTGTGATTGGTATGACCTCACTTCCGAGGAATATTAATTGCGGGATTAGGTTGTCGTTGCACCTAGTATAGTATGTTTTTCGGGTTTCATACTACATGATTATGGATGCAAAATATAATGTCCTTGTAATTATGTTCACAGTCTCAAAATAAAGTTGTCATAGATTTTTGTTCTCTAACTACTATTTTAATAGAATCACATTAACTAAGAAATAATCTTGGACAGGGTGCTTAAAGGAGTTGAAGTACATATTTATGTTATGATTTAGTATTGTCATAGTTTCCTATATGTGATGCATTTAGTGGAAGATAGCTTATGATATGATCATAGTCTCCATTGAAATGCTAAAATGTTTCATTGGCTTCTATCTCAATTGTGTTACAGCATGAGATGCAAGAGTTAGTACTAGACTTAGACTTTATATTAAGTCTAAATGAGATGTTTGGTATGAATCATATTGGGTGCTAAGAAAAGCTTAAGGAGTTCCAATTTTAAATCATTTTATGAAAATATTTTATTTTTAAAATGAATTGAAATTCTTGGATGTAGAGATTATATGTTAATCTCATATGGATATGATCCATAAGTCCTTGTTAGAATCATTTGATCAATTCAGATTGTTTTGAAAATAAGTAAATTCTTTTATATTATATGAATTGATGAGTGAGTTCTACGCAACGAAAGACATCCTAAAAGCTAAGGCTATGATCAATATGATTTAATTCAAATTCTTAGCCTAAACCTAAAGGTAAGGGTGGTAAGAAGAGGACTTATAATACCAAACAGTTGGACAAGCCAATTGCCCTAATAGTTGCTAAAGGGAACTTAGGCTCAAAAGAATGACCAAAAGCAAAGTATTTCTGTTTTGGTAAAGCTAAGCTTTGTCCATGATTGTCTTCTAGATGGAAATTTACATGTTTTACTTTTTAAAGAGAAAGTTTCCATCCTTTGTAATTGTATGTTTTGGCACTTATTTCTATTGATCTTATTAATCTAAATGATATTCAAGATTGGTGAAAGATGGGGTTTTAGAACCATTATTTTATTATATTCACAGTCTATGAATTCTTTTTAGATGATAATAAGATCTAGGGCTCCTTTATGTAAAGGAATGAAGTTCCAATAACTTCTTTAAGTTAGTGCATACAAAAAAAAGGAGGAATATGGCTCTTTTAAAGTTAGATTGTTCTAGAAGAAAAATGTCAGAATTTGTTGTGGGACAACTATAAAATAAGTTTGGAAATGAGTTGGTTGTATTAGATACGCCACAAGACATTATTTTGTAGATAACTATTACACTGGTACAATATTGCAATGGAAGGATTACCAAATAAATTCATACTTTTGGAATAAACTTTTGTACTTATTCCACATGGATATGAATTTGATCATCGGTCCTGCGTAAAGGCAATAGATGATATGAATATGGATTATTGGATCAAGGTTATGTGAATAGAATTGGATTCTATTTAAAGTCTAGAACTTGTAAAGGCGCTTAATTACATTAAGCCTATTGTTTTCAAGTAGGTCTACAAGTAAACGAGATTAATAGATTTGAAGGTGCAAACCTTCAAAGTCAAGACTAGTGGCGAAAAGATTTATTCAAAAAGAAATTGTTCGACTATGAAAAGATATTTTGACCAATAGTTAAGTTTGACTCTATCTAGATTCTTTTATCCATTATATTTCATTTGTATGAAATATGGCAATGGATATCAAGAAAGCTTCTTTTAGTAGCAATCTTGAGGAAGACATCTATATGATGTAACTGGACTTGTTCATAGCAAAGAACCAGTAGTGTTCAGTATGCAAGTTGCTTAAAGTCCATTTATGGACTAAAGCAAGTATTTAAATCATAAAATATCATCTTGATCAAACAATCAAATTGTTTGATTTTGATCAAGTATTAAAAGGCCTTATGTGTGTAGAAGTTATATAGAATAATAACTTTCTTAATGTATGTTGATGACATTCTAATCATTTAGAATGATGTAAAGTTATTGTCATCAACGAAATTTTTTTGTTGTCTAGTCCAGTTTGATATAAAGCACTTGAGAAAGACTAGTCACATCCTAAGAATTATAACTTTGTTAAAATTCCAAAATTAGGATGTTGGGTCTATCTCAAACAGCTTAAATAGATTAGATTCTAGCCAAGTATAGCATGTAATACTTCAAAAAAAAAAAAGGATTCTTCTCTTTTAAATTTTGAAGTTCCTTTATATAGGACTATAGTCCTAAGACATATAAAAGGAAGAGCATACTAAGATGGTTCCTTATATCAAATTTATAGGAAGTCTTTATGCTATGCTATATACTAGGCTAAATATCTGTTTTGCGGTGGGCATGGTAAGCAAATATCAATTGAATCAAAGATCACTTAATTTAGTGGAAGTAAAGCATATACTTAAATATCTTAGAAGAATGAGAGATTATATGCTTGTCCACCAAAGTGAGGATTTGATGGTTACCGGTTGTACATATATTGACTTGTAGTTTGATTGTGATTCATGAAGTTGGACTTCAAGATATGTGTTCATCCTAAGTGGTGAAGATACACATTAAGCGTAAGTATTATCTCATTAGAGAGATATGAGTACTTGAGAAGTAGTAGTAGAAAAGATAATGTATGCAATAAATCTGACTGAAACTTATTTCCAAACCTTGCCTTAGAGTGATTATGAATTACTCTAAAGGGAGATAAGTGTCGGATATATGGTAAATTGTCTTTGAGGACAAGTGGGAGATTGTTGGGGTTTATGCCCTAAAATCTAATTTATTCACATGTCATAAATAATTAAATTGTTTAGTTATATGGGACTATCTATAAATGAACTAATGGGACATTATTTTAGTCCATAAGATGCATAGTATGTGATTTATGTGATTTAGTCACAGAAGATATAAATCACAAGTTCTTTGTAAACTCAGAATTTTAGTTCGTAGTCGGTGATGAAATTGGGCATTTCATCTGCGAAGACTATAACATATCAACTAAAATGATTTGTCTTGATCGTGGAAGTGGAGACTTCTTGTTGATATGTTGATATGTTGATATGCTTTAAGAGTTAAGACATACTGAATTGGACTGCTATAAGATTTATTATTCTCCTAACGACTGTCAAATGAATAATAAATCTCACGACTCCTATTTACATCAACTCTAAATCCTGAGAGAATAATGGACCTGGTCATGAGATGTAGGTTACTTTGATGTATCAAGAGTGAGATCTATAAGTTACGGTCAAAACCTCAGTATGTTGGACAATCGCATTTAATGTCAATGGAACATATATTTTCAAGATGGAATTCATAATCTTTTAATGGAGATATAAAATATTCCCTTGAGATAAGTTTAATGGGTTTGATTATTCAGAGTGTTAGACCCAACCACTTTAGTAAGGAGTTACTCAAGTATATATTTATGAAATTGGATTTCATAAATATATGATGAATAACATAAAGGATTAAACTGGGTACTCATGGATTAAGATATAGTAATTTTTAAAGTGGCAGTCTATATTCATGACTTTGTATTACTACAAATATTTTAATGAATGGGTTGTATGTATAATAAAGTCTTTGGATATAATTTATTCATAAGGCCTAGAGTGCAATTATATTCTTATAGTGATATTGAATATAATTAGTGGTAACTTTGAACTTGTCAAGAGTTAACAGAAAAGCCCAAGGCCCATTGGAGCTAGAGTCTTATTTGTTCCCTTTGGTCCCATCTCAAGCCACAGACTGAAGCCCAATTGGGTATGCCCAAAAGGCTAACCCAATTAGATAATCAGTTTTTATTTAATAAGAGTTATTAAATAAAAGAACTACTAAGGTAGTTATAACGTACGTATGATGAAAAGAAAAGAAATCAGTTTTTCTCCACAAGGAGAAGAAGAAGGTTTTTTCTTTGAGAATCTATGTACAAAAAGACTGATTGAGAGACCACACATCTTGGGCACCATGTGGAATTGATATGAAGATTAAAGGTATTTTCAAGTTTTTGTTTTGATTTTCACTGCACTGAGGTACGCTTTCTATTCTTTGTTCTATAATTCAAGGTTAAATGTTATCTTTCATTATTGAAGGAGATCCGTATTTGTTGCTTCCGCTGTGTGTTTTGTATGAGATACAAAATCAGATTTTTCAACAATTGGTATCAGAGCGGTCTTCAATATCATGCTTGTATAACATGTGATTGAGTTTTTAGAATCAAAGAAAACTATTTTCTTGGTGATTTAATTTTTTGCAGTAAAGTTTCTGCATAATTGTGTCCTTGAATGTACTCTTTTGTTTAGAGATTCATGGCATTAGTTTTAAAGTTTTAAATGAAACTGGTATAGCCACAGCAATTGTGCATCATGTCATGTAACAAAGCCATAGCCATTCTTTGGTGAGTTGCACCCGTATTCTTGATCCCAAATGGCATTATGGTGTAATAATAGATTCCTCATTCTGTGTTATAGGTAGTCTTAGTCATGTCCTTAGGAGCCATCTTGATTTGGTTATATTCCGAAAATCTATCCATAAATGACATCAAGGCATTGTTGGTGGTATTATCCACTAAGACATCTATATGAGGGAAGGGGAAATCATCCTTGGGGCAAGCCTTGTTTAGGTCTCTAAGGTCTACACATATCCTTACTTTTCCATCCTTCTTGGGTATAGGTGCAACATTGGCTATCTAATCTACTTGGTGCCAAGGTTTGATGAATCCTACCTTCAACTATTTTGTGACCTCTTCCTTGATCTTTAGAAGTCATTCGATTCTCATATGTCTCAACTTCTGCTTGACAGTGCCAAACATATCTTCGTAGGACCATGCAAATACTTCTTGGAATTTTGTGAGAAGCTCTTGGAGATCTTTTCTTTCTTTTTTATTTAAGGTTGAGCCAATTTTAAATGCCTAAATTAAGAGTTTCAAAAGTTGATTCCATAGGTTCAAATTCCTTTTCCAATCGTTTATTAATTTCATTTTCAAATTCATTAGAATCATTTAGGTGCAAAATTTCAATATTATGGGACACATCAAAATAAGCCAAATCAGAATTCATCATATTGAAAATGTTGAAAAGTACATCTGAACTTGCAAAAAGATCACTTAGCTTTTCGATGGTGATGTTGAGCACGTCCCCCTCCATGTTTAGCATAGTTCCCTTTGCTTTAGCATCCATGTAGTCCACCCGGTCGACTTCTTCTTGAACTTCCTTGATCACCATAGTAGCCTTCTCCTTGAAAGGGAGCTTCTCATTGAAGAATATCTCCCAGTCGGGATTCACCTTTCCGTCCTTGTCCACCTCTCGGGAAAGCCACAAAAAGGGAAGTCTCCTTTTTCCTTCACAAAATTCCCATTTAGGGTACCAAGGTTCTTTTTAATTCTATCGCAGCCTTCGAAGAATCCTAAACCTTCTTTGGTCAGTTGAGTTTTGAAGTCGGGGAATTCAGCTACTCCTCTTCCTTCCTTTCCAAGGCCCGTACTAGGCATGTACCCCATGTTTTTCATCACCGCAATCACTTCATGCTCTTTCTAAGAAAAGGTTGTAGTTAGGAATGATGTCCATCACATGAAATTCCACAATTGTTTCCGACGGACCAATCTTGCAAGGAGCTTTGAAAGTTCCTATAACCTTCCTCAAAGTATTGTCATATGCCCTAACAGTTAAAGTAGAGGGGATGCTTGTCTCCACATCTATCCAAATGATGAGAGCAGTCCTAAAAGGGCACACATTTAGTGCAAATCCATTATTAATAAGCACTATTGGAACCTTGGCACCCATGCACTCAGTGGTGATTTACAAAGGCCTAGTGCAAGTGGTCCTTTCGAGAGGGAGTTCTTCATCGGAAAAGGTGAGGGAAGGATGAGATGGAGCCTCAACCCCTATAAGAGATAGCGCTTCTTGTGGAGTAGTTTCCATAGGCACCTCTTTCCCATTTAAAGCATCTAAGAGAGCACTGCGATGCTTGTAAAAAGCCATTAGCAAGCCCCATATAGACACATGAGCTTAAGTCTTCTTCAATTGGGTTAAGACCCTATTCTCTTCTTCTTTCTCTTCTTTACCTTTGAAACCTATGGGTTTGGACCTTTCTCTTATGTTCTTACCAGGGTGGTCCTTCTATAAAAAGGATGGCTTGTAGTGTTTCCCACTCCTAGTAATGTTTGCAACATTGTCCTCAAGGACTCTTTTCTTTAACTCGATCATTCCTTTAAGGAGTATCCCCCACATAGCCACCGTGTAGACACCGCATTTTGTACCCCTTACAGCTTGGGCTTCCATTCCCTAATCAGATTACAAATTGATTTGAGAGGTGTTAAAATGGAAAATATAACTTTTTTTAAGAAAATAAATCTATTTTTGGAAAATAAAAGGCTAAAGAAACCCTCAGCCTACATACGCAGGCATGGACTTGCGCACGCAACTAAGGTTTTAGAAACCTATGAAAGACAAGTTTTCTGCATTCATATCATCTGGGAGCCATTCTAAACCCCTATTTTCTCACTATATAATAAATGGCACCTTTTCAAACACAGAAAATCCTAAGGGAAAACCTATGATTCACTAAGAAATAATGAATCAAAGAGGAAGTTTTTCACAAAACATCCTCAAGTCAATTTTATTTGATTTGAACCTTTTCTGGTTTTGATCTTTAGAGTTTAAGATTACTAATCACTTTTATATTTGATTGTAAACAAATTGATTGAGGGGAACAATCAAAATCAAGCTCGAAAAGCTTCTTGTTTGAGATATTGAGTTCTAAGCTTTTCCTTTTCATTTCTTTACATTTTCTTGCTTTAATCTTTCTGTTTTCCTTGTTTCCTTTGTTTCTTTATATTATAACATGTTTGTTTAAGCCTAGGCTTTCTTTGCTTTATGATTTTATGCATGTTAGGTTTCTAGATTTAAGTTCTGCTATGTTTTCTGTGTTTCTGTGTTGCTAGGTTAGGTTTAGGGTATGTCTATGTGCGCATGCTTCTACATGCGTATGTAGGGTCGAAGTATGTGTATGCATACAACTGACCTGCGTAAGACCTATGTTTGTGCATGCATAGTCGTGCCTAGAAACCCTAATTCAAGGTTTTATATTTCTGTTTCTTTGTTTCTTCCACGTGATATGCTTCTATTTTGCCCATATTTTATGATTTTAAGCTTTTGTTTCTTTGTTTGTATGCTTGTTTGCTTTAACATGCTAAATTAGGGTTTCTTTTCTTTTCTTGCTTTAATACCATGAACATGCATTAATGTGATCATGCATTAATGCCATAGGGGCTATGATGCAGTGAGGTAAGACATGCATTCACATGAACATGCATTGATTGGAATATGGTTTTGCTTGGATGATGAACGTGGATGAAGTTTGCAAAAACATGTTTGTTTGGTTCTTCATGTGTTTCTTACTTTAAATATGATATATGCTTGTTTGCTATCATGCTTATGCTCCACCTTGACCATGATGATAAATGTATGCTAGGGTTTGTAACGTGGTGATAAGCAAGATAGATGTATGCTAGGCTTGGGATGAAATGCCATGTTGTATGCTTAGATGTATGCTAGTGTGTGTGTGTGTGTTAAGATGCAATGTTGAATGTGCCTTTAATAGGATTAAGATGTAGGACACAATGAGTGGAAGCCGACCCACGGGTTGGACAGTTTTGGGTGCCTAACACCTTCACAAAATCATACCTAAACTCCAAACCTATACTCTAGTAATAAGATCAGTCCTTCCACGTAAAGGCACTATATTCATGGTTCCTAGGCCATAAAACTAGGTGGCGACTCCTTGTGTTTTCTCCACCCTCGTTCACTCGACTAAGGCATACTCCCCATTGCACCCATAGTAATGACTCCACCGCACTATTCAAAATCTCATCTTCTTCATCCCATATTCCTTGGACTTCTACCACATTAACCTCCACGATTTCTATCAACTTTGAGCAATCCCAATCGACTTATTCTATTTGCACCCAATTTTGATATGGATGAGGAGCTTGATGATAATCAGGCAAAGGGTTCTTCCTATTGTTGGGCTTGGTGATGATGTTTGGATTTGGGAAGGTTCCATTGTCTATGAGGTCATGTTTTTCATGCCTGAGGCAGAAGCAATTGTAGGTCTTATGGCCAGGTTTTTTATGGAAGTGGCAATATTCATTGAGGTTCCAAGTAGGAGGCACAGGATTAGGCATAGGTGTGGAGTTTAAATGTTTAATGAATCCTTTGGAGGTTAAGTTCTCATATGCTTGGGCAAGGATCATCCCTAGGTTGGAAAATTCTCAGCGGGCCTTCTCGGTGAAGCTTGGTAGGCTAAAATTTGTTGAGGTATGATGACAGTTACATTCACGAGGTTAGGTGCTTTAGAAGTGGCAACTCCTCCCCAATATGTCTTCTTGATTAGAGGTTTGCTCTCACCTTTCTCCAGTTGTCCATTATTGTTAGTATCCTCGATTCTAGTTCCATAATCACACAATTCCCCAAAAGAACTAATAGGTAAGGATAGGAGCCTACTATTATATGCCAGAAGCAAATTCTTGATAATCATGTTGATTTGGTCATTCTCATTTGGCCTATTAACCATCCTAGATGCCTTCCTTTTCCACCTTGTCATATTTTCGGAAAATGTCTTCCCTATTCCTTGCTTGTTCATCTCGAAATCCCTTAGAGTCACATCAATCATAGTATTAAAGATGAATTGATCCACAAAAAACTCCAATAGCTCATTCCATACTTGGTTTTAGTTGGGTCCAAGCTATAGGACCACCTCGATGCACCTCCCGTAAGTGAGAGAAGAAATGCATGCAAAGTTTCCTTCTTATCCAATCCTTTCATCTCAGAAATGCTTAGATACCTCCTAACATGTTGCTTTGGGTCTCCAGTCCAATCAAACTTTTCCACATTGGAGATCTTGAACTTTAGAGGCAGTGCAATGAGAGTCTTGGAGCTTATGCGACCCATATTGTAGAGACAATCATCCATCCCTTGGGCCTTGCGAAAGGCCAGTTGCATCTTTTCCATCTTCTCCTTCATAGCCACGTTGTTAAATTTCTTATTCCTTTCATATTCGGGCTTATCGCTTTCATCCTAATCTTCATCTTTATCATGTATATCCACATGTATAGACTTCTTGAGCTTGCTCTCCTCTAGCTTGGTGAGACGACTCCCCATTTTCTTGAGAACATTGCTTTGTTCTTCTATTGCCTTGAATATCTTTTGTGCAGTTGCGTCATCGATTGAAGTAGCCATTACTTCTTGAGATGCTTCCCCTTGCAATGTCCCTTCTTGGAACACCTCTTCTCGATATGTTTCCTCAATTTGGACCAAACGTCTTCCGTTCTTTTCTCGGAGTGAGGATTTACTTTCTTGATCTTGGTGGTGCAATGGTACCTGAAAAGAAGTCCTATTTTATTAAACCCACGTCCCAATTAAAAGGTTCTTTTCATTAGATGTTTTTAGAAAAGTCTTTAAGTCCATTTTAATAAAGGCCCAATTACAAAGTCACTATGTTTCCTCTCATGAACCTTGCCCTTTATTTCATTGGGCTTTAGTCTATTTACAACAAGCTTCTATCTTACTCTCGTGGGCATTCATTAGAATGTGCTTAGAGATTTTCAACCATTTGTCTCAAATATGGGCTTACAAAGTGTCATCACCTTTGGGCTCTTCCTTTTTCCATTCATTATCATCATTTTTATTTTTATTTTTATTGAAATAGCCTTCTAGATAGGATATATTGTAGCCTTCCTTTCAAAGTCCATGAATTTCTCATCATTTTGGGCCTAGGCATGCAACAAGGAGGTCCAAAATTAGGGAATTTCATATTGGCATTGTAGGATGTTGGATGCTAAGTCCATAGCATACTTGCTACCTTAGGCCCAAGGCTCTCCTTTTTAAGAAGCCTTTTGATTTGGGCTTATGATAGCAATTAGGCTATGGTCTTATGAACCTTTCAAGTTAAGATATGCCTTTGGATTTTTGGGATAAGCCTCTTATATATGAAAGCTTCTTTTCTTTTATCCCAAAATCTTTGGGTATGCCATAACTTTTGGGTCACTCTCAAGTATTTACATCTTTTATTTTGTCCTTTAGAATTAGGTGAACACAAGATATATGGTTAAATAAACAAGAGTTATAAAAGGGTATCATTTTATTGATAAGATCTAGGATCTCTCTAGGTGGTGGTAGGCTCCTTAGAGCTAAAATGATAGATCAGTAGATCACTCATAACTAGGTGGGCCATGATTCTAACAGAGGGCCTAAGTGGACCTCTATGGATTGGTGGCAAACCGTTAACGTACTCAAAGCCCATCATAGGAAATGGCACAGATTATGAGTTGGTGGGATGAACTTCGAAAGACTTTGGCCCAAATGGAGCGTAATTATCTTCCCACTTATCACCAATCGAGGTAAAAGGGACAAAAGAACTAAGTGAAGTGTGTACAAATAAGAATTGAACAAGCCTTTTTTAAGATTAAGAAATAGGACACACTGGAATTAAACTATATATCCCCAGCGGAGTCGCCACAGTGGGTGTAATGGGTGGGGGAGGGGGTACACCTTGGCTGAGTGGACCGTGGCGGAGAAAAGAAAAGGTGTTGCCACCTAGTTTAGGCCTAGGAACCAAATATACAGCGGCCTTACGTGGAATGACTGATCTTACTACCAGAGTATAGGTTCGGAGTTTAGGTGTGGCTTGAGAAGTTGTTAGGCACCCAAGGCTACCTGACTGGTGGTTTGGCTTCCACTCATTGTGTCTTATATCTTAATCTCATTAAAGGCATGTTCAATATTGCATCTTAAAGTCACACAAACACTAGCATACATCTACGCATACATAGGCCTACGTACACAGCCCATCTGTATGCGTGCACATACAGGGTGCATGGGGCCTGCGCACGCATACATGCGCCAAAAAATCCTAGCCCAAAAACAGAAACACAGACCATAAAGCAGAACTGAATCTAACAACCTAACATGCTTTAAAATAGAGAGCTACTAGACCCTAGGCTATCTAAACATATTAAAACATAAACAATACAAGAAAGGAAAAATAAAACAAATAAAAAAGAATAGGAAAAGGTTAGAACTCAATACCTCAAACACAAAACTTTCCAAGCTTGATTTTGACCGTTCCCCTCAGTCAATCTATTCACAATCAAATACAAAAGTGATTAATAATCTTAAAACTCGAAGGTCAAGGCTAGAAAAGGCCCCAATCAGAAAATATTGACTTGAGAATGTTTTATGAAAAATTCCCTCTTTGATTCACTATTTCTAGTGAATCTTGTGTTTTCCCTTAGGATTTTCTCTGTGTTTTGAAATGGTACCATATATGGCTTTTTATATTGAGAAAATGAGGGTTTGGAATGGCTCCTAGACAATGTGGGATTTCTTCCAAAACTCAACTTTAATGTAGAAAACTTGTCTTTCATAGTTTTTGAAACCCTAACTTGCATACGCATGCCCATGAATGCGTATGCATGCATAATGCTTATGTACGCAGGTCTGGAGCATGCGTACGCATACATGTGTCTACGTCTGCATGCCCTAGGGTTTTTGTGGCCTTTATTTTCCAAAATTAGTTTTATTCAACTCATAAAAGAGTTATATTTTCCTTAAAAACCTTCCTCAAGTCAATTTTAATATGATCGGGCCCTAAACCAACCTTGGGCTTTAGAATTTTACCATCATTAGGGAACGGGGGCCCAAGTCGTAAGGGATACAAAATGCGGTTTCTTTAACTAGCATGTGTGTAAGCATATAATTTCATGTGTAAATGTGTTTGAACCATGAGTTTGTGATGTACGATTTTTGAATATGGACAAAGTGATACTGGATAGACTTTTGAAAATTATTTGAACAATTTGACTATGCTTTGGAGCCAACTAAAGGTGTTATACATTGGCATAAAAACTAGTTTTAATTTATTTATAAGGTATATCACAAGCCTATAGTTGATTTTGGACTTAGTAATGAGAATATAGTGCCACCATAGTCATATAGATTATTAACTAAATGAAAATTTGATAAGATATATGAATTGTTTCAAAAACCTCAAAAGAATTGCTCAAATTGGAACTTTTTGTGAATTATAATTTTTATATGAACATTAGCAATATAATTCCATCAACATCACATAAAAATCCTTTACACTAAGATATATTCATCAGATTTTCCGAGTACATGCATGGATTCAATGAAAGTACATCATCATGTTAATATAGGCATGTTATTCAAGTACACACTACATGGACAAAATCGATGAGGTAGACACAGAATTGAGTATAGCATATTGTAGGCTGATCATGGAAAAACTTGTAAACCATGCAAGAATAGGTGAACATGGAATTTCAAGCATGAATTCAAGTAATCATCAAGCTATATCCATAAAATCAAGCACTCATCAAATGATTTAATTAATAATCAAGAGAAACTGAAGTGGGTATACTACTTATAAATGGCTAAATCAAGCAACATATGGATATAATATTAAGAATAGGTTCATTGTGATTACACGGGCAAAACTTGAAAGTCAAACTCTAATCCAATCATGCATTGTAATAAATACTCGTGGTAATCGAATCATATAAGAGCATTCACATTTGGGACTGTAAAACAAAAGCTATCTTAATACCACAAAAGTTACTTTATCGAATTTACAACATTATTTTACAATTTACTCAACATCCCAATTTTTATTTTTCGTATCAATCCCAACACTATTCAATTTTTTTATTCATTTCACTCTATTTTATCTCTCTTCCTTATTGTCTCTCTCTCTCTCTCCTCACTACACCACAGCAGCCAAAATCCACCACCACCAACATGATGGAAAAATACATGTTTGTATCGCATACAAAACATACATAGTGGAAAATTAACGGATCTATTTCATTCGCAACTGATAACATGTGCTATGTAAATTTTAGAATATAAGAACAAGATAGTGTACCTTGATGCGGTGAAATTCAAAACCAAAAATTAGAAGCACTTGGGAACACTTTTAATCTTCACTCCAATTCCACTTGATGCCCAAGAAGTGTGGTTTCTCAATCAGTTATATGTGTATATTCTAGAGAGAATTAGAAGGGAGTCCAACTCTCACATACATACCATTTCATGTTCTTACAATAATTATGTATGTTTCTTTCCACATAATTGATTATCTAATTGGGCTAGCCTTTTGGGCCTTGCCAATTAGGCTTTAATGTGTGGCTTGAAGTGGGACCAAAAGGGAACAAATAAGACACTAGCTCCAATGGGCTTTGGGTTTTTCTGTTAACTCTTTACAAGTCCAAAGTTACCATTAATTATATTTAATACTACTATATAAATATAATTGCACTCTAGACTGTATTAATAAATTATATCCCAAGACTTTATTGTACATGCGTCCTCTTCATAAAATATTCGTAGTAATACAAAGTCATGTATGTGGACTGCCACTTTGTAAATTACTACATCTTAATCCTTGAGTACCCGTTTTAATCCTTTTAAGTTATTCATCATATATTTATGAAATCCAATTTCATAAATATATACTTTAGTAATTTCTTACCAAAGTGGTTAAGCCTAACTCTCTGAATAACAAACCTATTAAACTTATCTCAACGGAATATTTTGTATCTCCGTTAAGAGACTATGAATTCCATCTTGAGAATATATGTTCCATCAACACTAAATGTGGCTGCCTAACATACTAAGGTTTTGACCGTTACTTTAGATCTCACTGCTGATATATCAAAGCAACCTACACTCCATGATCAGGTCCATTTTTCTCTCAGGATTAAGAGTTCATGTAAATATAAGTCGTGAGATTTATTATTCAATTGACAGTCATTAGGAGAATAATAAATCTCACAGCGGTCCAGTTCAATATGTCTTAACTCTTAAAACATATCAACACATCAACTAGAAGTCTTTACTTCTATGATCAAGATAAATCATCTTAGTTGATATGTTATAGTCTTCGCAGATGAAATGCCCAAATTCATCACTGACTACAAACTAATATTCTGAGTTTACAAAGAGCTTGTGATTTATACCTTCTGTGACTTTTCACATAAATCACATACTATGCATCTCATAGACTATATGATAATGTCCAAATATTCATGTTACCATAACAATAAAGCAACTTTATTAATCACAGCATAATGTCATAAATAATAATATACTATCATACAATAGGATTTAAGGGCACTAATCCTAACACAACAATCCATCACCACCACCACACCAAATTAGCCCACCACTACGATCCACCATCACACAGACCGAAACCCACCACCACATTATCATTAAAACCACATCCCACAACTCACGTCACCATGGCCCACACCTACCACCAATAATAAAAAGAGATAATATACCCTTGTAGACTTAATCTTAACAAGAGGGGGGGGGGGGGGGGGATTGAAATATTGGGCTTTTCTGGATTGTTTAGGGCAAGGTTGAGAGCAATTTTTTAGGGTTGGAAGCTAAAAGAACTGAGCAGAAGAGCTACTAGATTTAAGGAGTGCAAGTAATTGCCAAGCTCAGCTTTAAAATAAGCCTAAAGCTCTATTCGTAGGTATTTTTGTGGGGGATCTAGGTTTATTGATTTTATTTTGTAGATTCATTTCAAACCTTGCAAATTAGGATTCAATTTAAAAAAAAAAAAAAAATATATATATATATATATATATTTTAATTACGTGTTATCAGAAGTAAATAACTAGTAGTGGCCTTGTGGTAATTGGGATTTAGGACTAAAAGTGATTGGTGAAACAACTATGAAACAACTTTGTATGGTAGGATCTCAGTTTACATACCAAAGGTAGGACTCTTTCATATGTTTCATGATTTCTGTTGGAGTTGTTGTGACGAAGGAATTATAAATTTTGTAGATGACGTTACTAATGTTTATTATTGTAATTTGTGTTGTGGGTAAAAATCATAAGTAGGAATGGCAATGGGTTAGGTTCGGGGTAGGTTTCTTTATGCCCAAACACACCCCTGTTACCCTAACCCGCCCCATTTAATAAAAGGGTTTTTTTTTTAACCCCCAAACCAGCCCCATTGGGCCTCATCCAGCCATGCCACTTCAAGGCCCAAACCGTGGCCCAATAAAAAAAATTATGTTGGACTGAAAGCCTATACCATGGTCCAATCTAATAGGCCACAAACGAATTGACCCCTTGTGATTAATTAACCAATTAATTTAACCAAGTTTATTAATTAAGTTAATTAACATGCAATTGCATAGCAACACAAACAAATCACCAATAAACTAAATATGCAGCGAAAAATAAATAACACAGTGATTTGTTTACGAATGGGGAAAACCCTAACGGCAAAAACCCCACCGGATGATTTTCAGGTCACCACTCCCGAAACTCCACTATTATCACAACAAGTGGTTACAAGTAAAGGAATCCCAAGTACCTTACCAACCTACAGTTGAACCCTTACCCCCAATACTCAATTGGACTTGTTCTGTAGTGATAGTTGCCACTTTTGATGCACGGCTCCCAAGTACGTGACTAACCAGTTTGCGCAGATCCCTGTATGTGACTTTAATCACCAACTAGAAAGAAAGGTTGGCTGTAAAGTTATTTAGTTCATACACATGATGAAGATCAAGAAGATGCTTGGTCACAAAACCTAAAGGTGCACATACACAGCCACTTCTTTAGAAGAGATGAATAGGTTAAGAACTTCGTCTTCGGTCACAATTTGCTTAAACAAATTTTACTCAATGTTTGTGCAACTTGTGTACTCTTAGACGGCTCTTAAAATAATCCTTTTATATGTCTAAGGTTAGGAGAAAAGAAGGCCCAAAGACACATCACGGATCCCAAGAAATCAGATCAGAAATTCTGATTTTATAAATCTCGACAGATAGAAGCTATCGAGAAGTTGTTGAGCAAGTGTCGAGTTACGGACTTGAACAGCTTACTGAAACTCGATAGATACAGCTGTCGAGCCAGCTGTCGAGATTTAATGAATCTGCACTTTCAACTTGTTTTCTTGAACAGACTTGAAGGCTTCAATACTTGATCTTGAAACATGGTTTCTTGAAGTATTTCAACACATCCTAAATCTACCCAAATACAAGTAAAGTGCGTTTTGTCAAAGGATTAGCCAATTACATAAAAGTATGACATATGTTCTTAACATGTGAACCACATATGTCTTAAAAATCTCCCCCTTTGGCAATCCGTGACAAAACCACAACTAACAAATGATTATATGAGAGAAATCATAAATCACTCAACTCATATTCACTTGTTTAATACAATAAAATCTATCCTAACACAAACTCTTGAATAACTTTGCAAGAAGAGAGTTTATGGCAAGTAGACTTTGACAACCTGTATTTCTGAAACACTTTAAACAAAACTCATCAAGGCTTCTTTGTGTGAAATAGAAATAATAGATTGCATACAAGTAAAGAAACATGTGTATAAAGAGAGAAAAGAAACAACACATGTAAGAGGTAGGTGAAAGAAACAACATACATCCACATATAAAAAGAAATAAGTACAATGTATGTCAGAATGATCACAAGACCAAAAGTACAAGAACAATGTATCTATATAAGAAAAAAAAGACAAGATACATCATATCCTCACTACATCCCTCAAGTATCAACACTCCCCCTATAAAAAATGTCCTATACTAACTCTCCCCCTAAGATGACTACTCTCATATCCCAAAATTACTCCCCTTTTTTGTCATAAGTGACAAAGGGTAGAGTGTCAAGTAGACATCTCATCAGAAGAGCTAGCATCTCCATCATCATCATCCGAAGCGTCATCATCATCACCATCATCATCATCATCCTCAGCATCAGAATCAGAAGCCACTGGAGGAGGTGGTGAAGGAGTAGCCTTAGGAGCAAAACCACCCATGGTCACCTAACGTCGTGCAATATGACCAACACGAATGTTCACCTGATACAACTCAGTAGAGAGTGTATCAATGCGAGCATCCATGCGCTGCAGCTGCGCCATGATGTCTTGAAGAGATACATAGCCCAAAGAAGAGGAAAGAGCAGATGTAGACGGAGCAAATCAAGAGGGTGCCGAACGAGATGGAGTCGAACCGAAGGGAGGAGCTGCTGACTCTTGTCGTGACCTAAACTAAGCCTCACTACATTTTACGGTAGCAGCATCTATGGCACACATGACAGAGAAGTGATCAGAGGAGGGAAAAGGAATAGAAAAATGGCATAGGATCCTCGTGATAGCAGAAGGAAAGATGAGCTTATCACGGGTAGCTGTATCCCTAAACACATCTATGATGGAAAGAATGAAATGTGAAGGAAAATTTATAGTGAGATGCTCCAACAAAGAAAGCAAAAATCGAGCACGAGGCTCTGTGATAGAGTTATAGTGAGAGAGTGGGTGCAACACAAAAGTCATCACCATGTTCATGAATGTAGGACCTTTAGCAAAAGGCCGACATGGTGTAAACTGACGCTCACCCCATACAGATGGGTGCTTATAAAAAGCAGACATCATCTCATCTTTGGACACAGTCCTCAGACGCTCACAACCGGGGTAATCAGGATGCTCTACCCTCGAAACATGAAGCACATCCGCAACAAGCTGCAGTGTGACAGCAAAGCGCGTACCTCGAATGCGAGTGTGAAAGAGAGGTACTGAAGAATCAATCCCGTGCATGTTGGAGTAAAACTCCTGAATAAGCATGAGAGGACAAGTGACCGGGATGCCACACAGTGACTCCCATCCCCGACTGTGAATGACATCGGGAAGGTCAGTGTCGGGGAAGTCCGCCAAAATGACTCAGTGTTCCGAATGAACACCTCGTCTAGAGAAGTTCTCCAAGAATGCTTTACGGGCATCCTCATCACAGAACCGAATGTTAGAAGGAGTAGGATCAGAAGAAGATGATGCCCGAGAACGAGGAGGGTTCCAAGACGGAGCAGACTTACGTTTAGGTGCCATAGACACTACTAACGTAAACAGAATGAGAGAGAGGGAGAAAGAGACAATCAGAAAAGTCCCAAAGCATTTCAAATATATCAAGATATATTGAAAAAGGAGTACGTATGCATGGGGAATGCATGAACATGTGACATGCAAAAGAAATTTCATCATGGGCTTAGCCCAATCCAATCCTACCAGCACACAACCATATTGCACACATCTAACTGTATGAAAATACTGTTATAATGTAAATGAGATGCAATGCATGAGATTTTGAACACATTTAAATGAAAACCCATCCCAAAATTACTAGAAAAACTCATTAATTTTGAGAAACCCCAAAAGTTTTCAAAAACCCTAAAACCTAAGATTCAAAAACATGAAATGCATGAAATATGAGAAGAAAATAGATCATACCAAGTGATTTGAAGCAAGGAAGGGCTGAAAATCACGTGGGTTGAAGGTTTGGAGTGATAAAAGTGAGTTTGGGAGGCGAACAGGTGCGGACAGATCGAGAGAGATCGAGAAAATGAGAACCGGATCGCACGAGGGGTTTAAATAGATCATCAGTAAATCTCGACAGATACAGGTATCGAGAGGTATTGAGACATCTGTTGAGGAGGTGTCGAGAAGAATGGTCATCGACAAATACGGGTGTCGAGGAGGTATCGAGGAATAAACACCAGAACCCAAAACAGAAGCTTGATCAATCGACAAGGTATCGAGAAGCTATCGAGGAGACATGAGATTTCTCGATCGATCCACCAGGTGTCAAGGATGTGTCGAGATTGCAATAAGAAAAAGCTTAAGAAGCTCGACAGATAGCTAGGTATCGAGGAGGTGTCGAGGAGGTGTCAAGCCAGCTTTTAAAAACAGTTTGTCAAGAAGAGAAAAACACAGACATGAATGCAATCCAACATGCAACTCAACAAAGATCCAATCAACATAATAGGCTTCTCATAATCATCTCTCAATGAAAAATTTTAAGCACATGGATCTCCAAAAAAACACACACACACTCTATATGAGTCTAACTGATTTTATATTTCAAAAACAAGTCATGACAATTTAGTGAGCGTACAAAAGCATATGTAAACCTAGTGATTGCCAAATCACATTGTACCTGCACATGTATCAAGAGTAGCAAAGAATATTACGTGTTGTGTGTGAAAAATATCGCAAGATTGCATAAGTGTACACATGTTATGACGATTTGAGATATGAGAAAATCACTTTAACTCACACACAATCATAACTATTTGATAAGGACTATCACCTTTTAGGTACATCCTATAACTCCCACATCTCCTAGAATACACGCTTGCAATCATATTTAAAGCACTTTTGATCTTTTTGCTTTTTATTTTCTTTACATATTTTCTTTTTAAGCATATCATGCATTGGCATACAAGAGAGAGAAAAGAAATACCCATTAATATTTGACATTCCAATTTTGCTATGCCAAAGCACACAAATGTCATTGACACTGTACTTTTGCTATGCCGAAGCATACGGGTGTCATTCATGATTGGCAGGCAACAGTAGTGAGATGGTTATTTATGCCTTTCTCTTAGGATTTTTTAGTCCTACCCGTCAAAAGGAGTGATATGAGTGTTAAGTCTAAAGAGATAACTTAATCTTACTCATCACAAACAAGAGCCACAAAGCTTACTTGCTTAGTTGTGCATAGAGATGCTCATCTAAGCTACAAATGATACAAAGTTTAGAAAACTTTGTTTCAATGGCCATCCAAAATACATAAATACCAATGTACACAAAACACACACTGTTTTTGTATTTTTCTGATTTTTCAATTTTTTATTATTATTTATTTTTATCAAAAACAAAATAAACAAAAACTGAAAATAAACAAACAAAAACATGTTATCAATGCAAAGTATAAACTAGGTGCAAATGCATGAGGAAGAGGAAGGAGAGAGGGAAATCAGTCCATGGGGATAACACCAATGTTTTGACGAAGGAATTCAAAACGTTTGTTGTCAAGAGGTTTGGTGAACAAGTCAGCCTTCTGATCATTGGTGTGAATAACTCAAGAGTGAGAATACCATCTTTGACAAGCTCCCTAATAAAGTGATGTCGAATCTCTATGTGTTTGGTTCGAGAATGTTGAACCAGATTCTTGGAGATACTGATGGCACTGGTATTGTCACAGTAGATAGTGAGATGATCTTGATAAATACCATAATCATGAAGGAGTTTTTGCATCCAGAGGAGTTGGGTGTAACAGCTACCAGCAACAATGTACTCAGCTTCTGCAGTGGATAAGGAGATGGAGTTCTGCTTTTTGCTCGTCCAAGAGACGAGATTGTTACCTACATAAAAACCGCCCCCTGATGTACTCTTTCTATCATCAGCATTCCCAACCCAATCTGCATCAGAATATCCAGCTAAGACATCATTTGTGTCCTTGTTGTACCACACACCGAACTCAGCAGTGGTTTTGACATACTTTATAATTCTTTTTAAAGTAGTCATATGTGACTCCTTGGGGTTAGCCTGATATTTAGCACACACACCAGCACTGTAGCTAATGTTAGGTCTGCTAGTAGTAAGGTAAAGAAGACTATCTATCATGCCTCTATATAGAGAAGGCTTCAATACTTGATCTTGAAACATGGTTTCTTAAAGTATTTCAACACATCTTAAATCTACCCAAATACAAGTAAAGTGCGTTTTGTCAAAGGATTAGCCAATTACATAAAAGTATGACATATGTTCTTAACATGTGAACCACATATGTCCTAACACAATAAAAAAAAAAAAAAATACATTTGCCTAGATTCAAGCCCTATACTGTGGCCCATATGCCAAATCAATCCAAATCATAGGACCATTACAAACCTGTTAATCATATATCAATAAATCACATGTTAATCATAAATCAATAAATCATAACTAAGATCATAAATCAATAAATCACCTAGCTTTTTTTTTTTTTTTTTCTAAGGGGAAATAAATCACCTAGCTAAGATCACCATTTAATCATAAATCAATAAATCATAGCTAAGACCACCTGTTAAATATATAAATAAGAGCTACAAAATAGATCCCACAAGTCCAAATCTAAGACTATTACAACAAGTTCAAAAAGTTACAAAATAAATCCCACAAGTTTAGGATAATTACAAACCAACAAGTTAATCCAACAAGTCCAAGAAATTAAAAAGCTACTAAATTAATCTGACAAGTCTAATCCTCCATAGCTGTGACCCAACTTTCTTCTTCTTCATTAGGCTCCACGTTATCAAGAATTGTTTGAATTGTACAATCTCCTAACATAGTTGAAGAACCTACAACAAAAATGAATTAAAATGGAATAAACTTTATCAAATTATAACTAGCAAATATAAAAATACAATTTTGGTTTCATTTTATAAACACAAATTATACAATTGCTAACCTTTGATTTCACTCCATAACCAATTCTAAGCACACATCAACGCTTCTATAGTCTTGAATATGGCATTTCATAGGATTACCCTGTATAAAGTTGTAAAAATCTAGACTCGAATAGTGTACTTTGTGTGTAGTGTCATTTAGGATTCCACCACCAATCTTAGTTTCTTAATTTTTTTTCCCGTGTAAAAACACATACATTCATTGGATTCTAAGTACAATACACACTATCATAGAACATAGAAACTGTTAGGTTCTAAGACTTTAGGATCTAAATGTATTAGAACTTCAATTTGTATATGTTAGCAAACTATGATCAAAACATTTAGTCTAGTTTTATGCTACTCGAAGTGTGGTTATGCATAAAGTTGGAATCGCGTAATTGTAGGAAATTACTATTCAATTTTTGCAAGGCTCGATCGATCGAAAATTTGACTCGATCGATCGAAGCTCGCGCAGATTGTTTTTCTGCAGAATTTTCCAACTCAGCCCAAGCCCATATGATGTGTAGGGTTTTATGTTTTTTTCAAGTATAAAAGGAAAAATCCTAGTCATGTTTTAGAGGTTGTTGATATGATGTGTGTGTGAATCTCTTGTGAGATCTAGAGGTGTTTACCTTCATACATACTTAGGGTTATCAAGATCAAGATTGATGTCAAGAACTTGGTGATCTCTTCAGTTGCTGAATCAAGAGCTTAAAGAAAAACACAAGTGGAGTACTTGTGATTGCTGTGGATCAAGGAAAGAAGTAGTCCGTGGATTCGGAGCTGTTACGTGGTCATGGTAGTAAGTTTTCTACTCGAGGTAGCAATAGGATGTTAGTGGTCTAAGTCGCTATTATAAAACTTCAATTCTTTCATAGTGGATCTATTTTACCTTGAGGATAGCTAGGTTAAATCCTTCCCAGGTTTTTTACCAGTTTCATTTTCCTGGGTTATCATGTCGTTGTATTCTTTATTTTCCGCATTGTTTACTGATACGATTTACTTGTGTTAACCTAGATTTGAATAATTTACCTAAGTAATCACTTGGCTAAATAACTAGGTTAAATAACTTGTATTTTAAGTGGTCTAAAAACATACAGAAACATATAAACCTTAAACCATATAAACAAAATTGATCTATGTTCTTTTAATATCACCTAAACTTTCAAAAATTCCAACAAAATATAACAAACCTAGAAAATCTTTAATTAATTCAAAGCCTCTAGTCTACTTAAACCATCTATTTTGATTGGTTTACTTAAGTTGATTTCAAATCAAATATTTTCAAAAAAAAAAAAAAACAATATAATAATATCCAAACAGGAAAAAATCATCAGATTCAAGCTAAACAAGCATATGGGTAAGCCTAATAATATCATATAAACAAAAAGAAAAAGAAAAAAAATCTCCTTATTATTTTCCAAGCAACTAAACAATATGGAAGAATGAAAGCATTCAATCAGAGCATCAATCATGGGAAAATTAAGCTAAAAAAGCATCAATCAAAGCATTAATCATGGGAAATTTTAAATTTTTGTAAAAAATATAAAATTAAAAAGCATCAATCAGCATCCAACCAAACGCATTTCCAAAATCTAAAAAGGAAAAAGAAAAAGAAAAAGTAAAGTTGAACCTATGGAGAACTATGGAAGCAAACCAGCGAATAACGACAATGCAGGAATGAGGGAATGACAAACGGTAGTGGTGCAAGGATGTAGGGATGAGGGAACAAATGAGAGTGAGTGAGGGTGAGAGTGAATGAGAGTACGTGACTGCATGAGGGACTAAGGGACTGAGGGGGGCAGCTGATGAGAGGAGAGGAAAGTGAGAGTTAGGGTTAGGGTTAGGTTAAGATAAGCGGTATATATATATTTCCTAGTTTTTTTGTAATTATGGTATATTTGGATCGGGTTCTGGTTTCGGTTTCGGGGCGGGTATCACAAAAACCCGCACCCAACCCGAACTCGCTTCGGGTTTGATTTTTAAAACCCAAGCCCAATCCTATTGTTTCGTGGGTCGGGTTGGGTCAAGTACCCGCGGGTTGGGGTGTTTTTGCCATCCCTAATCATAACTTGTAGTTTGGTGCAACAATCATTCATCGTGGAACAAAAATCATTATTTTTAACAAACTATTGATAAATTGAATAAAAAATACATTTAATTATTGAATTGCACAACATTGGTGTTTGTACTTATTGGTGTATTGATGAAACTTAGTTGTGTAATCACATTATTTGAATAAATGACAATTTTTTTTTTCATGTGTACTCTTTAATATTTGGAGCATTTTGTATTTGCAATTTAAATATGAGCTAGTATCTGCAATCAAGTTATTAAAATAAATGTTAATTTTTTAAAAAATCATATATAGTGAAAATATGCTTTTTATAAATTTTTTAAAAAATGTGTTTCTATAAAAATGCTACGATACATACTTTATTGTAGTGTATGTCAAAATCTGTTGCAAGTTTGTTATTTTTTGCAACATTCCATAAACTTTGCAATTTCGAAAAAGTGATGCAATAGGAAAATTGCTGCGCATCTCTTGCAGTGGTTGGAAAAGCGCTACAAAATATTTTGTAACATTTGTTTGGGCTTTGTAATAGAATCAATTTCTTGTAGTAATTGTTACATGCAAACAAAATATATGTTTCTAATTTAACATGCTTTGTGTGTGATGATGTACAAAAATCGTCAGTGAGCTGATCATCCATACGCGCCAATTGGGGTACCTGAAGAACAAGAGAACAATGAACCAACAGAGAGCACCGGTGGAGTGCCAGCGAAAGATCCTCTAAAGGTTAAGTCAGTGAAATAATCACCAAGAACTCAATAGTGTGGGAGCTAGGGATTTTCTGTGTACCTTAGGTATGAGGAGACTTGGTGCTTTTATAGCGGTGGAGGGTTAACTAAGAACCCATGAATGTAGGGATTTTCCTTGTGTGTAGGATATAGAGTTAATGCTCTAAGATCTCAGGGCCTTACAGCCCATGTTGGAAAGGCACAAACGTGGAATAGAGTCCTAAGGCGTGGAGCAGAAGTTATTTCCATGTAGGGGCTTATCCGTGGAGAATACGCAAAGGCCTATAAGGCCTAACACACCCAGTCGTCAGGTTCATGCAAACTCATCCGTCGGCCTAGGTGTTATTCTATAGTCGCATTGTGTGTCTTATCCATCCATCGGCTTTTAAGTGCTCACCACCCATTAGGATCATTTGCTATGTACCTGACGAATCCCATGAAGTTGACAAATCTCCATGAGGCCGACGGGTCTCGTGGAGGAGGGGTAGGACCCTTCCTGAAGAGCCATCAGGCAAGGGTCCTTCGTCAAGAAAACACTCATGCCAAAAATACCCTTATCAGCTACCCCTTACTCTGTTGTTTGTTGGGACAACTGACGAATCGCAGAGTACATTAGGATCTTTTGGGTCATTAACTACCTCATCTTCTGGATTATTAATAAGGGCATTTAACTATCTTGCCTTGAGGTTTGGGCCATTAAATGAAGTCATTAATGCCTTTCACCTATGCAGGTGACACATGGTGCTTTCGGATTGTTCGTTTCAAACAGTTGCTTTGCTTCGTTCCTCATGCCTCTTCACCCTATAAATAGCCCAATTCCTTCATTAGCCTTTCTGTTCTTTTGTTTTACTTGTTCGCATGCTCTGGGCTTCTTCATCCATCGTCAGTTTTCATTGGATTGTCCGTCACTTTTAGGGATAATTCATCGATACAGTCTTCAACTATCGATTTTGAAAGTAAGTCTTCTATGCCCATTTTTTTCATTTTCATTCATACCTTTTTTTCCTTTTATTCCCTTTTTGCAACCCCTATGGTCATCAGTTTAGTGTTCGGTCCTCGCGTGTGTAGATACTTAGTATTCATCCATCACTTTGTAGTTGAGAGGATGCCATGTGATAGAGAAGTGACAAGTGAAAATTCATCATCAGTTCATCTAGTTGCGGGCGACGATGAAGTCTAACATCAGGACATGAACCTATGGTGAAGGATTTGGTTGACTTACCAAAAAGGGAATTGTCGGGATGTTCTTTTAAGGAAGAGGAAGAAGAGAATGAAATGGTAGATAAGAAGGAGAGGAAACCCTCTAATTTGTTGGGCGAGGATTTCATGTCATTCATCCTTTCGCCTATCTATTCAGTGAACGACTTTATTCATAAAATGACGAAGGACATCTTTAGTAGGCTTTGTCCTTACTTCTAAATACCTGACGACGTTCCCATAAGAACAGTGAGAAAAAATGAGAAGTGCTACTCTGGGAAAACAACAGATGTTGGCTTCAATGAAGCCTTATTCATAGCTAAGCTGAGGTTGCCCCTCACCAAGCTACACCGTCAGCTTGCTAATTACCTAGATGTGTCCATCTATCAGATCGCCCCAAACGCGTGGAGGATTTTCTTGGGGGCCGAATGAGTGGGGGTTGTCGTCGTCTTACCATTGACGAATTCTTCTTTTGTTACAAGCCCCAATAGATTGCGGCATCCAAGGGCTTCTTCAACTTTGTATGCCATAAAACGTCGCTTAGGTTAGTGTCTAGTATGCCTGATTCCAACCATGATTAGAAAGGCAGGTACTTCTTCGTACAAGGTTCAAATTGGGTATGCAGATCCGACGAATGGGATAGCATGCCCGATAGGTTTGACAATACTTGGGGGGTTTTAGATAAGTCTAGTGAGTCATCATTCCCTAGTTAGTGTCTTGTCCGTCAACCTTTACTCTTATCTAGCCTTGACACAAGCCACTCTTTATCTTTTCTCAATTCCGGTGCACCCGACGATTAGTGGGGAGTAGGAGGACTTTATCAATCACATTCTCTCAATCCTTCTTGTGAATAGAAGTTTGAAAAAGTTGGTCACACTCGACGGTCTACACACTTTCTGTGGTGGACCTATACCGACGGATGAAGCCTGATGGTTGGATGCTCAGTCTCATTTGTGTAAGTCCCATTTCCATTCTTACTTTGTTCATCTGTTTTCTTGATTCGTCGACAACATTACCTGTGTGTTGTTTTGGTTTTGTTTTTAGAGATAGATCTTAGGAAAATAAGGTCTCTAGAGGTGAAGAAAGGAATCATCGTCCCCTTCAGCGAAGATGGGCTTAAAGAGAAAAGGTCAGGGCAACGATGATCACCCATCCAAGAAGGTGCCTGATCCTCCTATCTGTCCAGACTAAGAAAGGCCTTCTCATAAGTGCTCTAAGCCCCCTCATCATGGTGTAGGTAAGGGTCTTATGACCTCTTAGGGACCGGTCACCCCCATACTCGTCACTTTTCTTGTGAGGGACAAGCGGTATGTTGTGGAGATAGCCCAATCCATTATCAAGGATGCAAACCTTGACGAGTGGATTCTGGTCTCTTCGACCTGACAAGGGTAAGGTCTTCTTTCTCTTCTAGTAGTTTACCTCATCTGTCTTAAATCTATCTTAGGTCAAACTGTCCGTTGCCTTTTTCCAGACCTTGGTGAAGATGCGAGCTTCACAAATCAGGTGCGCAGCTTAAAAGGCATTAGTCAGGCATTTGCGTACCCGCATGGCCACCGATAGTGAGAACTTGAAGAAGTTCAAGGACGACCTTGTTCTCCTTAATGGCGAAGTGAATGACCAGAAGGCTCAGCTAGAAGGGCGTGCTCGTTGGGTGGAAGAGATAACCAAGGCTAACACTAACTTGACGATAGAGTTGGTTGCCCTTCTTGAACAGGTCGTCAAGGCCAAAGTTGACGCTGTGGCGGAGTACAAAGATTTTCTACCCTACTTTGATGAGCTAGGTGACCAATATGGTGAAGGCTTTGAGGATTTTTATAAGCTAGCGGTCGCCTCCTTTCCTGGTCTAGACTTCTCTCAAATCCAGATCGACACCATAGTCCCGATGACTGCTCGTAGGGGCGAAATGATTGTGGAGGTTGATGATGATGGAGCTGATAGACAAGTAAAGGCAGAGAAGGCAAGCCTGATGAATGAAGAGGCCAATGAGAAGACGACTGTTATTGGTCCACTTGTGTCTGACACTCCTTCAACATACTTTAGCTTTGTTAGAGTTAATTTTCATTATCCATTTTGTATTAAAGTTAATTTGAAAATAATTCAGGCGCCTTATTTTTGGGCGTAAGTGACATTTTATGGCTTCATCGGGTTTGGTGAAGCCTTTAATTATATATTTATGTTTTTTCCGTATTATTATTGCATGTGTTTTATTCATCGCTTTCACCTAGTTTACTTAGTGTTGCCTTTTTGAACTTTCTCCGTCGTTTCTATCAGATGTTTATTTATTAACTTTGGTGCGTCCCATCCGTCGACTTGCTTAATTGATTAACTTGTGGGAGATTTCTGAATTTTTCATGATTAGACACCCATCGGTATCTTCAGTTGTTTTCCACTTCGTGATTAGGACTAATCACTTTGATTAGGCGGCCATTGGCGACCTTAGTTGTTTGTCCACCCCATGGATGTGACTTATCATTTTCCTAAACAACCAAGCACCCGTCAGTGTCTTTGGTTGTTAGTCCACCCCATAGGTAGGACTTATTATTTTTCTGAATGACCGAGCACCCATAGATGTCTTCGGTTATTAGTCCATCCCGTAGGTAGGACTTATTATTTTTCTTAATGACTAGGCACCCGTCAGTGACCATAGTCGTTAGTCCACCTTGTTGACAGGACTTATTATTTTCCTAGATGACCAAGCAACCATCGGTGTCTTCGATCGTCAGTCCACCTCGTAGGTAGGACTTATTATTTTTCTGTATGACTAGACACCTGTCAGTGACCATAGTCATCTGTCCACCCTGTAGGTAGGACTATCATTTTTATCAAACACTTTGTTGTAGACACAATTTCTTGAGAATAGTTCCTTTATTAAAAATAACCTCAAAAAAAAAAAAAAAAAAAGAATAATTCCAATGGTTTATTATGAAAAAGAAATGCAATAACATAGTTTGTAGTTGTTGCACTACTGGTAGTATCTCCTTAGGTGTTCAGTGTTCTAGGGGTGGTGTTGTCTTTGCCTGTTGAGTGTTTCCAAATGGTAGGTGCCCTTTCTGTAGCACTTAACAACCTTCTAAGGTCCTTCCCAATTGGGGCCTAGCTTGCCTAGTGCGTGATCTTTGGTGACTGTTGTCACCTTCCTTAGGACAAGGTCTCCTATGTTGACGCGTTAGGATTTAACCTTTGTATTGTAGTGCTTGGCCATCAGGTCTTGGTAGCGAGCCAACTACTGTTCAACTGTCTCCCTGACTTCATCCAGCATGTTTAAATGTAAATGTATCCCTTCTTCATTCCTCTCTTCATTGTAATGAGCTATCCTATAGCTTGCTTACCCCACTTCTGCTAGAATGATGGCCTCACTTCCGAACGCAAGGTAGAAGGGCATCTCCCCTGTTGGCGTTCGTGCAGTTGTTCTATATGCCCATAAGACACTTGGTAGTTCCTCTGGCAATATCCCCTTTACCCCCTCAAGCCGAGTCTTGATTATCTTGAGCAAGGATCAGTTTGTAACCTCAACCTGTCCTTCGCCCTATGGGTGAGTGGGTGAAGAATAGTGGTTCTTAATCCCCAGTTGCTGATAGAAGTCTCTGAATGTATCGTTGTCAAACTTTTACCCATTGTCAAGGATAAAGACCCTAGGGATTCCGAACTGGAAAACTATGCTTCTCCAAAAAAAGTTTTGAACATTCTTTTCTGTGATGGTGGCTAGTAACTCTGCTTACACCCACTTGGTGAAGTAGTCAATTCCTATGAGGAATTTGAGTTATCGTATTGCCATAGGGAAAGGTCCCATGATGTCGAGTCCCTATTGGGTGAAGGGCCATAGGGCGCTAATCGAAGTGAGCTATTCTGACTGCTATCTGATAACGTTACTAAAACATTGGCACTTGTCACATGGCTTTACATAGGACTGGGTGTCCTTCTACACTGTAGGCCCATAATAGCTTGCTCGTATGAGTTTTTGAACTAATGATCACGCCCCCGCGTTGTTTCCGCATACCCCTTCATGAACTTCTCTCATGACATAATTCGCCTTGTTGGGAACTAAACATCTTAGGTACAAGCGTGAGAAACCTCTTTTGTAAAGCACGTCTCCTATCAGCATAAAACACGATACCCGTACCTTTATCTTTTAGGAAGCATTGTGGTCGCCCAATAGCATTCCATTTTTTAGGTAAGAGACAATTAGAGCAATCTAGTCAGCTCCATTGGGTATTACCTACACTTTTGTTTCTTCAATAGCGGGGGAGTGATGTGTAAATGATAGTACCTGACTGCTGACGATCATGTATTCTGCGGACGCTGCTTTGGCTAGGTGATTTGCCTACTTGTTCTTTTCCCTTAGGATTTGTACAAATTTTGCTGTGAAATTCTAATCCATCTGCCTTTTAATAATACTAAGGTACTTTTTCTTCTATTCCCCTTTGGTCTCGTAATCCCTGTTAACATGTCCGAAGATGGCTTGTGAATCACTATGGATGACTACTAATGAAGCTCCTACTGCTCTAACCAAGTCAAGGCTTGTTAACAGAGCTTTGTACTCGGCTTCATTGTTGGTTATTGGGAATTGAAAGTGAACCGCACACTCTATCCAGACCCTGCCAGCATGTTGGTTAGGTGATCCATCTGTCCAGACTACCCCTGGTACTGTCCCCCAACCTTCGTCCTTCGTTGTGAACTTCACAACAAAGTTGGCCAATGCTTGGGCTTTGATCGCGACACTTGGCCGGTACTGTACGTCAAACTCACTTAGTTCAATAGCCCATAGAACCAATCGTCTAGCTGCCTTCGGATTATTCATTATCTTCCTTAAAGGTTTATCTGTTTGGACCACTATCGTGTGCACTTAAATGTGTGGCCTAAGTTTGCGGGCAGCTGTTATTAATGCAAAGGCCAGCTTCTCCATGGAGGGATACCTTTCGTCTGCTCCTCTGAATGCTCGACTAGTGTAGTAAACGGGTAACTGCACTTGGTCCTCCTCTCGAATAAGAGCCAAGCTAACAGCCGTAGGAGATGCGGCCAAGTAAAGGGAGAGCTTTTCATTAGGTTAGGACGGACTGAGCAGCGGCGGGGATGCTAGGTGTGCCCTCAGTTCTTTGAAGGCCTTCTAACATTCGTCGGTCCATTCAAAGGCTTTCTTCAACTTTTCAAAGAACAATAAACAATTATCCATCGCTCTAAAGATGAACCGGTTGAGGGCAACAACCCTCCCATTTAAACTTTGCACTTCTTTGATGTTCTTTTTGGGGTGTCATTCCAATCATTCCAATATGGCCTGAATTTTTCCGAGATTGGCCTCAATGCCCCTTTGGGACACCATGATTCCAAGAAATTTTCCTGACAATACCCTAAACAAACACTTGTTATGGTTAAGCTTCATGTCGTAAAGACGGAGGGCCTCAAATGTCTCCCGAAGGTCGCCTAGGTGGTAATCTTCGCTCTTACTTTTAACCAACATGTCGTCTACATATACTTCCACGTTTTGCTCGATCTGTGAGGCAAACATCCTGTTCACAAGCATCTGATATGTCACTTCCACATTCTTCAGCCCAAACGGCATGACTTTGTAGTTGTAAAGTCCTTGGCTCGTAACGAACGAAATCTTCTTTTAATTGAGTTCGTCCAACCTACTCTGGTTGCAGCCAAAGAAAGCATCCATAAAGCTCAATAGTTGGTGTCCAACCGTTGAGTCCATGAGAAGGTCAATTTGTGGGAGTGGGTAACTATCATTTGGGCAGGCTTTGTTTAGGTCGGTGAAGTCGATGCATATCCTCCATTTTCCGTTTTCCTTTTTTACCATTACTACTTTGGCCAACCACTCAGGATAGTATACCTCTCTAATGAAATCCACTTCTATAGCTTGTAAACTTCTTCAGCTATGGCTTTGTCTCTCTCTTGGGTAAAGACCTTCTTTTTCTGTCAGATGGGAAGGAAGGACGGGGAGACGTTAAGCTGATAGATCATGACACTGGGATTAATCCTTGGCATGTCCTCGTGGCTCCAAGCAAAGACGTCTTATTTATTCTTAAGGAAGATGGTGAGCTCCTTGCGGATCAAAGGGCTGGCCTATGTACTGATACAGGTTATTCGGGTTGGGCTAATGTCATCTAGGGAGATTTCTTCCAATGCTTCCATTGGCTCCACGGTGACCCGTCTTTCTTTGATGTTTAACGCTTACAAATAATCATTCATTTCCAACATAGTTATGTAGCATTCACGAGCCACCATTTGGTCTCTACGCACTTCTCCTATCCCGTACTCTGTTGGGAATTTCACCAGCAAGTGGTACGTAGAGGTGGCTGTTCTGTATGTGTTGAGTGTCGGTCTCCCGATAATGGCATTATAGGCAGAAAAGCAGTTGACAACCAAGAAGGTTATCTACCTAGTAAGTTGCTAAGGATAAGTGCCAATGGTTACTGGTAGGGTAATGGTCCTGACGGGGAAGACTTTAGTGCCCCTAAACCCCACGAGTGGCGTGTCCGACGGCAAAAGCAGTTCCTTGTCAATCCTCATCTGCTCAGTAATAGAGGATGGCAACTGAGCTCCCATTGTCTACTAGGATCCATCGAGTATTGAAGTCAGCTATTGACAAGCTGATGACTAAGGCATTGTCATTAGGGTGGTGGAGTCGTCGGGCATCATCTTCTGTGTAGCTGATGGTTGGTTCATCGATTCTTGCCAACTTAGGCAGACGCCCAGTGATCTACACACTTTTCACCATTCGTAAGTAGGTCTTTCTTGCTTTCTTGGAAGAACTAGCCATGGTGCTTCCTCCCACGATTACCCGTATCTCTCCAAGGAGAGCTCTTGGCCACTTTTCGACCCGTCTATTGGGTTCTGGATCCCTTGGTAGATTACGGTCTCCCTCTCTTCCGATGAATCTTTACAATTTCCGTTGCTTGATGAGGGCTTCTATATATTGCTTCAAGTCATAGAATTCAAAAGTGTCGTGCCCATGGTCCCGATGGAAGCGACAATACTTGTTCCTTAGCCTCTTATTCGAGTCACCCTTCAGTTTGTCTGGCCATGCCAGTGTTGGGTCATTCCTTATTTGCATAAAGACTTGATTAACCGTTGTACTCAACAGGGTGAAATTGGACATCCTGCTAGACAAAGGTTTGGACCTTCTTTCATCCCTTCGTTCGTTCGACCGAGCAGACTTTCTTCCTTTGTCCTGGTAGGGGTCCCCCTGCCTTTCTCTCTTTTTAGGTCTACCCCCTGTCATGGCGTCTTTCTTATTCGTATACTTTATGGCTTTGTATATCATGTCAGCCATCGTCTTCAGGTCATTCTTGGAGATGGAGAAGTGAAAATCCTTGGATTGGAATACGTTGGTAAAAGCCGTAACTAGAACCTTGTCGTAGGCTTCATCAATTAGCAGGGCCTCCTTGTTGAATCGAGTCACATAAGACCTTAAGCTTTCATTTTCTTGTAGCTTGATATTCAGCAGGCTTGCTAACGACCTCTTGCACCTCTTCCCACCAATGAAGTGGGTGACAAAGTGCCCACTTAGTTCCTTAAAGGTGGAGAAGGTGTTGAGAGTCAGCTTGCAGAACCACACTCTTACGGGTCCATTGAGCATGGTAGGGAATGCCTTGCACATAATTTCATCCAGAACCCCTTGCATGTGCATTAGGGTTTTAAATGTTATAGATGGTCGAGTAGGTCTTTCAATCCTTCATATGCTTCTACTTGCGACATCCGAAACTTGGTTGGGAGGGGGAAGGAAATGACTTGCGTCGTGAAGGGTGATTCAGTTCCCTGGACTAGTGTGCGCGCAATGAGGAGTATACCTCGGCTAAGTGGACCAGGGCGAAGAAAAAAAAAGGAGTCGCCACCTAGTTTTATGGAATAGGAACCATGAATATAGTGCCCTTATGTGGAAGGACTGATCTTACTACCAGAGTATGGGTTTGGAGTTTAGTTATGGTGATGGAAAGGTGTTAGGCATCTAACCCCACCTGACACATAGGTTGACCTCCACTCATTGTGTTCCAAATCCTAATCCCATCAAAAGGTCCTCTAATATGTTATTCTAAACTCACACACACTAACATGCATCTAGCATCCAAACATGACATATGTCCCACACTCATACATAGCATAACACCCTACCATTCATCTAGCAATATATATCCAAGGGCAGCAAGCACGTCACAAAACAAAAACATCAACAAGGAATTAATCATCAGGAATATTCATCATGTTAGTCAATCATGAAATCTCAACATGTTCACCAACCAAATCAAATGCATGTTCACACAATTATGCATGACTTACCGCACATACCTCATAGCACCATAACACCAATGCATCAATGTATGTTTATATTCATATGTATGCTCATGTGATTCAACCAAGATATAAACCCTAATTATCAATTCAACAATCAATGCAAATGAAACATGTTATTCTACTAACCCTAGACCTAAACATGTGAAAACTAGACCCAACAAGACCTAAACATGTGATTAAAACTAATCAAAACAAACAAAATAGTAAAAACCCTAAATCTGCGTTTTTGGGCACGAGTATGTGTACGCATACTTACATGAAGTATGTGTACGCATACTTACATGAATTATATGTACACATGCCTCATGTATGTGTATGCATACATGAAGTATGAGTACGCTTGCCTTGAGTATGCGTATGCATGCTTGAAGCATGCGCACGCATACACGCTTAGAAACTCAGTTTTAAAACAACAACCAAACAAAAACTAACATGCTTCTAATACAAAACTAAACAATCTAAACTAATAACAAAGATATCAAAGATTAAAAAAAAAAAAAAAAAAATCTATTCCTAAACATGCATTGGATCTGACAGCAAACAAGAACAACACTTAACACATCAAAACACGTTCATCAATGTATCCAGTCATTCAACTCTTCAATCAAAACATGATAAGACACAACAAAACAAAATTAAACAAAGCAAAACATATTTCTAAGCATTCATAAAATATAAATCAAATTAAGACAAAAAGAACACAAGTTATAAAACCTTAAATTAAGGAAGAGTCATGGAGAGATTCACCTTACTTATGGAACACAACTTGGTTGATATTTTAACCGGCCCCTCAGTGCGTACACAACAAGATTGAATGATAATCAAGAGAATCAAAGTATTCAATAGTTCATAGGTAATCACAACTCAAAATAAAAAGATGTTCATGAAAAGAATGTTTGAAAAAGGTTTTGAAAAAAAGATTAGAAAATAGTTTCTGCCTTAATGAGTAATAGATAGAGGTTTTGAAAAGCCAAAAACGTTCTCAATGATGTGTGTGCAGAAAGTTCAAAGTTAGAAAAGAATTTTGGAAGATTTTAGGTGAAAAATCAACTCTCTCTTACTAGAGTTTGAGTTTGGAGGCATAAGGTTGTATTTATATGTTTAAACTAGGATTTTCGGGCTCATTTAAAAGGTTTTGGATGTTCTAAAGGGTCTAAGGGCTGGGCCTCATCAAAGAGGGAGGCTTTGGGCCCTAAAAAATGAATTTTAGGGCCTTTGGAACTCGGCTTGCATACGCAGGTTTGGGGATATGCACGCATGCATGCTCCCCGCACACGCATGCGTCTCCAGAAACCCTAATTTTGATAACTTTGATGGCCCAACTTCAAATGGCCATAACTCACTCAATATAAATCCAAATTACGTCATATTTATGTTCAAATTGAAGCCCATGATGTCTAATTTCCAATGAAATAAACTTTACTCAAATATAATTTGTGGATAAAAAGTTATGATCAAAACAGTGAGCAAACATCATGTTTCAGCATTGTTTTCAAAGTGATTTGAGCACTTTTAAGTTGTGATTACTTCCAAACTATGAAAATAACTTCAAGTAACATTTGTAGATATTTCAGGCTCATCATTGGGACCGGGTACTAAAGTTTATTAATCGGATACAAAATGAGGTGTCTACAACTAGTTTATCCAAGTTGATGGATACCTGTCCCCTCAGAGCATTCATCATCATGCCCATCTTCTCTTTCATCATCTGCATGTCTTATGTCGTTCCTATTGCACTATTCTCCAATTCAAACGGGCGGTCAGTGTCTTCTTGTCGATCCCGCCTGCTGGGGACATTGCTTCTTCTTGATCCTCCCTTTTCCCATCGATCTCCTGTCAAGAGGTGACTATCATTTTGGTCTTCATTATCCCGTTCATCATGCTAGTCATTGGGACGTTGTTCATTCCTTTGATTCAACTACTGCTTCAACTCTTGGTTGCGTTGGGTGAGCTGTTCAACCGTTGCGGTCAGGGTTTGCCTTTGTCTTTCCAAGGCGTTGGAAGGTTTCTCTGTCTCCTAGTTAATGGTGGTCATCGATCGCGTCTTGACCATGCAACTCTTTGTCTTAGAAATGATGATATGGCTAATGAATCATTCCCATAAATGATGCCAGCTAATGATGCACAAAAATCGTCAGTGCCAATTAGGGTACCTGAAGAACAAGAGAACAATGAACCAATAGAGAGCATAGGTGGGGTGCCAACCAAAGACGTTCCATAGGTTAAGTCGGTGAAATAATCACCAAGAACTCAATAGTGTGAGAGCTAGAGATTTTTTGCGTACCTTAGGTATGAGGAGGCTTGGTGCTTTTATTGTGGTGAAGGGTTAACTAACAACCCATGAATGTAGGGATTCTCCTTGTGTGGAGGATACGAAGTTGATACTCCAAGATTTCAGGGCCTTACTTTCCATGTTGGGAAGGCACAAACGTGGAATAGGGTCCTGGGGCGTGGAGCGTAAGTTATTTCCATATAGGGGCTTATGTGTGGAGAATACGCAAAGGCCTGTGGGGCCAACACATCTAGTGGTTGGCTTCACGCAAACTCATCCATCGGCCTAGGTGTTATTCTCTGGTCACGCTGTGCATCTTATCCATCCGTTCGCTTTTAAGTGCTCGCCACCCGTTAGGATCATTTGCTGAGTACCCGACGAATCTCCATGAGGCCGACAAGACTCGTGGAGGAGGGGTAGGACCTATCCTAATAAGCCGTCAGGCGAGGGTCCTTCGTCCTTAGAAGAAAACACTCATGCTGGAAATACCCCTATTAGTGTGCATGGTGCTACATTACCGGTACATGTTGAGACATACTCCTAAATTTGTGTTTTTTTTTTTTTTTTTTTTTTTTTTTTTTTAAGACGCATGCATGTTATAGTCAAAGGAAACAAGGTACTTGGTACTAAACTTGTCTTTGGTCAAGCAAATTGTAGGCGTGTATGGGAAACTCCTTTAACTCCCAAAGAAGATAGTGAATGTGAACCTCCTTCCATATGCCTTTAATCACAATTAGTAATGTTGTTTTTGAAACATTTCTTAGGAGGGGGGAGGGTGGAATTTGATGTGACGAATGAGAACGTATATCAGGGTTCATGTATCATCTCTCTTACAATATATCATTTCCATAATGTGGAATCATGAAAGAGATGATAGATGCACTGGATACATGAAATAATTATTACATAGTTGACAGACTTCTTGTGAATATGAACACAATGTCGGTTGCTGAATTTCAATCATATCTATCATTGAAGAAAATTGGTGTAAAGAGTAGGTGCGTGCTGCTAATTCAAAATGTTGAAAATTGATACTTGAAAGCAAGATTCAGAAAACCATAAAGCGGGTCAAATTTTATCCCTTTATTTTCCCTACCCTAAATTCTTGCATAAAAGTTTTGCAGATTTGGAGCCGAAAGAACTATGGTCAAAAAGGTGGAATTGGAAGCAAATTTAAATCAACTGGGTCAAGATCTGTTTTTGGCATGCTCTAAATCAAAGTCGGGCCATCATGGAAATCAGTAATCATTCTTTATTAATTCCACCTCAATATATAACACTTACATTATGTACAAATTTAAATGAATAGGAAATAAGAGAATAAGAAGTGAGGAAAAAAAAAAGGAGAGGAAAAAGTATAGATATTAATATATTATCTTCCACAGTTTAAATGTTAGGAGAAAACCATATAATTTGAGTTGAATTATGAATATAACCCTTTTCTTTAATTCCTTTTTACTATTAAGGGCGATTTTAGTAAAATCACTTATACCTAAATCCTTTTATTTTTTTGAGTCAACTCCATCAAGCTTGGACTAGTTGGATTTTCATCAATTCAAATCCTTTTTTTCCCCTGAATAAAAACTCCTAAATGAAAGATTTCGGTCCCTCTCCTTTTTTTCTCTTTTCTTTTTTTTTTTTTTTAATTTTTTTTTACTTTCACTCCATTCTGGCAGCAAATTAGAGTAATAGTACATAATATATTTCTAAGCAAATTGGTTTGTTCCTGGCCATAGGGCTATAAAAAAAATTTCAATATTTATTCATGAATAACTCGAGTTTGGCTGTTGGACTTCAAGTTTGATGCTCAATTAATTAACTAAAGATTGTGCATCAATTTTGATCTATTAAATAAGATTTCTGAAACACCATTTTCATTTTTTTTTTTCTCTAAAATCAATGCATATACTTTATTTCAATTTTTTTTTTTTTTTTTTTTTACCAAGCCATTCTATATCCTAAACTAGTAACTAATTACATACCCGGACCCCAAAAATCTCTAGTAGGGAACTCAACCAGTTGCCGAAGAGGGACTTAAAACCAAAAATTGAGCATATTTGAGAGATGGTGACGTGTTTAAGGATTTTTTTTGGGCTGGAGCACTGCCTAACTATCAAATGATTGGCTTTATCCGTTGAATGTATAATTTATATACTGAAAAGAAAGTTACTTTGGGTGGGCTCCTTTAGATTTTATGGTGCGTTCCAACTACCAACTACCAAATTCTGCCAATGGTCAAGCACACATAATGCGCGTGCTTCCGAATCACTTCAGTAGATGACTAATAAGGTGTATGTTTGGATTAGTGTTTCTTTTATTTATTTATTTTTTTTTTTTCAATGTATTTGTCTTATACAGTTCTTTTTAAGCATTTATGAAAAGTTTTTAATCTTATTTTTTTTGGGTATAAATTTTTTTTTGTTAATTTTCATTAAATAAACAAATAAATTTCAATAAAAGTTAACCCAACTCACAATTAAAAAGACGCTAGGAATATTTTATAAATCGCTTGAACGAGAAAAAGTTATAAAAGGGTCACAGATCAAAAGCTTTGTTGATCAATTGGTTTTTAATATTGTTTCTTATGAGAATAAATAAAGAAAAAAAAAAGTCACACAAAAAGTCTCAAAATACTTTTTTTTGGTAACTCTTAACTTGGTATGTGCTGTGATCAAGGGAGTCAATCTCGTACCGGAGGCTGTATCGGTTTAACTAGTGGAACGATATATTTCGGTACCGGTCAATATCAGTATACCATTTCGGGTTTACTGCTATTATATATATATATATATATATATATATATAAGTTTACCATAAAACATTGCATCAATTTAGAATAAATTATTCATGGTTTCAGACTTTAGCATAAAAATAAAAAATAAAATAAAAAAAGACACAATATAAAAAACAGAAAGCTTAATTGTTCATTGCATATTAAGAAAACAAATAATACTAATAAGTTAATGCAAATAAGTTATCATTCTACCATTACAAAAATTCAAAAATTACAAAACTAAAAAAAAACTTTTTTTTTTTTTTCTGTATCGGTTGGTATGCCCGATACCAGCTGGTACACCCGAAATTGGCCGGTATGCCTGGTACATGGCCGGTACAAAATGTTGGCGTTTCGATACCGATACGGTACATAGCATACGGTATGCCCAGTACCAATACGGTATCAACCACCTTGGTTGTGATTAACATACAATAAAAAATTTGTATTAATAGTTAGTTTTTATGAAAATAATGTTGCTCCAATCACAATTTATCATATTAAAAAATTAGGATAAAAATATATCGTATCATTAACTTGTTGGTAAACATTTACTTGTTCTTTTTTTCCCCAGTGTGAGATGATTGATATGGACTTTTTGATACTATCTTAGGTATTCTTTCGGTTGTTGAGATAAAGGCATGCACAACACATTACCAATTATTGAGCAAACCCTAACCCAGACCTACTTAAGATGCAAATTCTCCAAAGATGTAGATAAGTCATATAAATTCAAAAGTTCAAATATCACACGTCCCATAATCTTTGACGCACTTTTGCAAATTAATACTTTTCAAATTTTATATATATATATATATATATATATATATATATATTATACAAAGTTCTGATAATTTTATTCTATAATATTTTATCGTACAAATTTCCAAAAGAAAATATCTGACTATGTGACCGATCACCAGGACCTACAATAGCATTTCAAAACTTAATTTCAAAGATTCATTCTTATGTAGAATGATCATAGGCATGCTGCATATAAGAATATATATATATATATATATATATATATATATAACATGGGATAAGTGTAATTTGAAGCAATTTTATACTACTTAGTATCTTTTTATTAGACGTGACTTTTGACAAATTCATCGTTGAATTACATGTTCTTTTTATACCCACAATGTTTACAAAATTTCAAAATATTTATAGGTTTAAATTTAAGTTTTTGTAATTTAAAATTATGCATAAAAGATGAGCTTATAAAACGTATAGTAAATAACATCCGATTAATACGAAATTTGGCATGAGTTTTAAGAACATAGATTAAATGTAATCCAACATTGGGATTTTCAAAATATTAATCTAATAAAATGTTATTAGGTAATGTAATATTTCTTAAAGTTACACCAAGTGCAACTTTATCTTGACCCATATATATATGGTTAGGTTAAAGTTACACCTAGTGTAACTTTAAGCAGTGTTACATCACTCAATTTTTTTTAAATTTAATGCAAATTTTGATAAATTTACCATTTTAAATTATCTTCGTGTATTTTCCATACTTGTAAAATTTCAAGTTGATCAAAAATCAATAGCAATGTCAACAATCAACTGTTTAAATTCAAGTTTTTGTAGTAAAAATAATGCATAAAAGATGAATTTATGAATCAAATGGTAAATAACATCCTTTTGGCATAAAAATTGGCATGCATGTTAAGAACATATAGAACATGTAATCAAAAACATGGAATTTTCAAAATGAATTGAAAAACAAGTTATTTAGTGGTGTAACAATGCTTAGAGTTACACCAGGTGTAACTTTAACACAACTTATGATTGCATTTTTAAAATAACATCAATGTGGTGCCGATCAAATTATGTCCCTTCTATACTTTGGTAAAATAATTTTTGTTTATAGATTCACTTTGTAACCTCAATAAGAATAGGAGACCTCCGTACATGGTAGAAAAGCAAAAGGGTAAAGGGGAGGTAGCACTGTAAAATGAATATCACGATATTGAAATAGGGTTGTAAATGAACCAAGCCTTCATAAAATACTCGGTTTTTGTTGGATAAAAATCTTGTGCATGTTTGTTTATTTTTAAACAAGTCAAGTTTGAGTTTTAGTTTTAGGCTTATGTAATAAATGAGTGAAGACCAAGCAAAAACAATTGTTTGTGAACAAACTCATGAACATTAGAACTCAATACAGAACAAGCTGAGCCTAAACTCATTTATGAGCTTGGTAATAAGCTTGATTTGACCTTAACAATTCAACTCATATATCTAACTAAGACTTTAAGTAATTGGGAGCTAAGAATACTCATCCAAACCAAATAAGCTTGATAATAACCTTAATATGGACTTCATAATATACTTGTTTTAGATCTCTGTATCAAACTTAATATTGAGCTCGAGCCCAACTTGACTAAAGAATCAAGTCGCACCTAAGCTTTTATACCTTTTGATGAGCTCGAGCTTTAACATCATTTGTAGGCTTGGTTTGAGCTCGAGCCAAGCTTGAACACTCATTACTTGACAAAACTTAGCTCATTTACAGCCCTTTTAACACCTTAACGAAGTGAGGTTTGGATGTTTTGAAAAATAGAAAGAGAGAAAGGAACTAAGAAGGAAATCAGAAATTTCACTTTACAAAAACATGGACACATTAGAAGATTCCCCCCCCCCCCCCTCCCCCCCTCTTTTATGTGGAATGTCTCTATAAAATCAAAGAGAAAAAGTTTTGGGCTCATATTAAAGGATTAATAACAAGTAAAAGCACAATTGAAGCATATGTACTATGTAGTCAAATCGTGTGAGATCATTATAGGATTGCAATTTTGTGCTATCCTACTATCTAGCTTGCTTACATTCATATTAACTCAAGCAAAAATTTTCGTTAATTTTAACATAAGAATCTAACTTTTTTCTATTCTATACAACCTCTTTTCAGAAACACTTACATCAAATTATCTATTTTACACTACATCTCATTAAAATATTATTTCTTTATCATTTTTTTTTTTTTTTTTTTTGCTCTGTGTGTGTTTGTTTGAAAGAGAGTAAAGAACTATTAAAAAAAATTCATTTGAATAGTAACTGTGTATATTTACATGGTTACTATAGCGGACAAAATTGCCCTTTGCCCTTTTCGGGCAAATTATATAGCAATATGCCCCCCTTCCCAAACTAATTAGGGAAATGTCCATCTTTTAAACTCAATTTATGATAAATCGAGTAAAAAAAAAAAAAAATCTTGAGCCCTATAGCAACGTTTTAAGGAGTCTATAGTGACGTTTTAAGTACCTATAGTGATGTTTTTTAACTCGACTTCAATGAAATCGAGTTATAGGCAATTTTTTTACCTATTACTCGATTTCATAGAGGTCGAGTTACAAAACGCCACTATAGGTCCTGAAAACGTCACTATAGGTTCCTTAAGAACACCGCTATAGGGCCTAACTCGATTTATCACAAATCGAGTTTTAAAAAAGGGGCATTTCCCTAATTAGTTTAAGAAAGGGGCAAAGAGCTGCTATTTTTGCCCGAAAATGGCATTTGGAAATTTTTTCCATACTATGGCAATAATCTAAATTTATACAAGTTTACATAGACTGATGTGGGTTATTTTTGGAATCCAATGTAAAAACTTTAGTTCAAAAAATCCTGATACGATCTGGATTGTTTTTGTGGTTAAGGATCATAAAGATCTTGCAATCCTATCTTTAGTTCAATTCTCTACTAAAAAAGAGTTGAACATGTTCATTCAATCTTGTTCACTCTCACAGGTCTTTTTGGCCATCTTCTTCTTTCAATTACAAAGGAAAGACTATATAGAAGGTTTTTCTTGAACCTTTATATTTAGAAGTGCATCCAACACAAACATTGACACGATACTCTAATTCTAGTCGTTGTTCAGCCACCAAATAATTTCTCACCGAGTTTTACCCTAAGTGACATGGATTAACCTTTAAAGAAAATGCGTATGGTGATTATTTAAGTTGGTCAAATTGTAAACAAAGACAATCGGTTGTGAAACGACCATTTAATAATAATAATAATAATATTTAGGTGTACATTTGAGTTTAGAACTTGGACTTCATTAACCAACCCATGACTTGAGCTCTCGATCGCTCTACATGTGCACGCCACAATAAGTCATCACATTGAGCTGATAAGTCCTAGCATTGATCCCATTTCCCATATATGACGACGATGTCTCCACCTTTGGTTCACCACCCCTTTAGTCAACTATGACGATTGTGATTCTCTCTCTCTCTCTCTCTCTCTTAGGGCTGTCCATGGGTCGGTCCGAGTCGGGTTTGTACCTAACTCGGAACCGACTCGATCACTTCGGGTTTTCCGTGTATAGACCTACCGTCGATCGACGAACGGAGTTGGTTCGGGTGGTCGGATTTTCATCGGGTACGGATTGGTCCTTGGTCGGTTTTGGGTTGTGAGAAAAATTGCCGAATTTTCCCAAAAGCAGCCAGATCTGGTGAAACCTGACTGGATCTTGGCGAAATCTCGGCGGATCTCGAAGAGATCAAGCTGATCTCGGTAAGATCTGGCAGGATCTCGATGAGATCTCGAAGAGATCAGGCCGAATCTCTTTGAGATCTCGCCTGAACTCGAACAGATTTCCTCAGATCGGACAAAAAATCGACGCTTTCCAAGCCGTATACAGTCGAGTCAGTTGAAATCGGTTTCTCAGCCTCAAACCTGCCAACCGACCTGCCGTTTTCGGGTTCAGGGAGCAACGATCCGCCGCCAACCCGTCACCAGCATCGGGTCGACCGGTTATCAGGCCGGATCGGACGGTTTGGCTAGGTGAGTTGGGTCCCGGTTTTGTTTGGACACGCCTACTCTCTCTCTCTCTCTCTCTCTCTCTCTCTCTCTCTCTCTCTCTCTCTCTCTCTCTCTCTCTCTCTCTCTCTCTCTCTCTCTCTCTCTCAGTAGTAGTTTAGTGCTTTAAAAAAATTGTCAATAAGTGCACGCTATATTTTTTTTTCTTTTTCTTTTTTTAAGAAGCAAGTTTATGCTAGCTTAATATTTACTTGACTATTTTATTTATTTATTTATTTATTTTTGAGAAGAATTGACTATTTTAGTTAACTATATTTGTTGAATAGATTATGGATAGAATTCAAGTATGACCATAATTATTACCATGGAAATGAATAAATAATCAATAAAAACTAAACTTATGGCTAATGGGTTATTGTCTTTTCCACTAGGCCAATAAAACAAATAGTTTTTTTTTTTTTTTTTTTTTGAAAGACAATAAACCAAATAGTTAAAGTGAAAAGACGATTATTTTAATTGACAATGATTATTTAATACGTTGTGGATAGAATCTGAGTATGATCAGTAATTATTACTATTTTATTTTATTTTATTTTATTTTTTGTGTGTGGAAAAGAATTGACTATTTTAGTTAAATATGCTTATTGAATACATTATGGACAGGATCCAAGTATATATGTTCCATAATTATTACTATGGAAATGAATAAATAAAAAGAGTAATGTTACAGGCACAAATTATTTTATAATATTTTTACAAACTGGTGATGTGGCTAACTTTTTATCGGTTTTCATCTAAGCCCACTATTAATATCACTTTTTTATTTACCAATAACCACTCACCACATCAACAGTTTATAAAATTTTTTGTAAAAAAGTTTGTATCTCTAGCATTATTCAAATAAAAAATAAACTTATGACTAATTGGTTATCTTTTTTTTCACTTGGCCATTAAAACAAATAGTTAAAGTAAAAAGACAAATTTTTTTTTTCGATACAAGATAGAATTCTATTATAGCCTAATCTATGTGTGTGAAGATTCCTCTAGGAGAGTTGAACCTTAGTTGATAGTGATTATTTAATACATTATGGATAGAATCTGAGTATGATCAGTAATTATCACTATGAAAATGAATAAATAAAAAATAGCCAATTATTTTTTTATTGGGCAAGTGAAAAAGACAATCTCCAATTAACCATAAGTTTAGATTTTATTGATTATTTATTCATTTCCATAGTTATAATTATGGAACATACTTGAATCCTATCCATGATGTATTCAATAAGCATAGTTGACTAAAATAGTCAATTCTTCTATATATATATATATATATATATATAAGAACTAAAATAGTCAAGTAAATGTTAAGATAGCATACACTAGCTTCTTAAAAAAAGAAAAAGAAAAAGCATATATAGCATACACTTATCAACTATTTTTTTTAAGCACTAAACTACTACAATACAACAATCAGAAGAGATCAATTCCAATGTAGATGTTTAAGGTTTAAATCTTCCTTCTCCTAACTGTCAAATTATCAACAAAAAAAATTTATTAATTAATTTAACTTAATAAGAAAAATAAAAATAAAAACTAGTGTGAGTTGATCAATTGCTTGATTTTGTCTGACTTTTTTACACAACGAAATTTTTTTTTTCTATTATCTCTTTTACTTTAGGACTAATTAAATTTTAGAAAATGTAGGAAAATAATAAAATTATTTGATATGAATTTTATTTGATTTGAAGAAAGTCAACTAAAATATTTGATTTTTTAAAAGAAAATGTGCAAATAATTCAAAAGATAATGTTAATATTACAACATTGACAATCCCTGATATGACAATTTCTGAAAATCTTAAAAAACAAAAAATTGAAATTAAAGTAATTGATATTAGTTCATCAAAGAGTGATCCAAATTGTATCCACAAATATGAGATTATCATCTTTTAATCAACCGTGATGAAATTTGACAAGCTTAAAGATGTTCTATCGCCGCGTTTTCAAACATAGCTTAAAGATGTTCTATAGTTGCGTTTTGAAAAATGTAGCTACAGTTCTGACCCCATAGCCGTGTTTACAAAAACGTGGCTATAGACTCGCAGGAGCTATTGTGGTGTAGTATAGGCTGTGTTTGTAAACACTGCTATAAGAAACACGACTATAGCCTATGACTGCATTTTTGGGCTCTATAGCCGCATTTTTGAAATGCAGCTATAGCCCTCATTTCTTGTAGTGATATACCAACCTATTATTCAAAGTACCCAAAATTTGATCCATACCAGCGGAATTTTGATTCATGTTTTAGGTCCTCCTAAATTTGAATCCAAAATTATACTAGGATCAAATTTCTGTTCAAAAATAATTCAACTGTCCTAGCTAGTTACTTCTCATCATCTCTTGGCCGGAGTGTACCGTGTGGATATGTTGTGGTGACTGATTTATAGATTTTGGAGAGTCTTATCTTCTTCTTTTTTTTCTTTTTTTTTCCCTACAGATGATGTTGCTAAGTAATACATTACAAGTGGAGCATAAAGTAGCCAAAATTTGTCTTCCTTTAAGGAGCTGATGTGATATGGTCATGCAGATTACCAACACATTAATTTTTTTTTTTTTTTTTTTAATGTTTAATATGCTACACACAAACCGAACAAACTAAATTAATAAATTTTTCTGTCAACATTAGTTCCAACTACTGCATCATGGAAATATGCTTCAATGGCTCAATTTCTTAATGTGATTCGTTGACTGAGACATAAAATTCAAAGAGCTAATTGAGATTAGAAGATCTCTACATATTTGAGCTATATATAATATAGATCCATGAATTTAAATTAGTAACACACTCTCACGTACATTTGTATTGTTTTCAGCTTATTTGCGCTTATCGAATCGTACTAGATGCTAACATATCAACAGATTTAGGATCCAAGGAAATACGCAGTGTGAATAGGACTTCTTCTGATCACTTCCTAGCTACCTATCAATACAATACAATCTTCCTTCTTGATACACAATCTGGTTTTAAAATAGACATGCAATCACTTAACTAACACATAATTGTCGGTATCAAGTTTGATAATATATAGTTTCAGTTTCAGGATAAGAGTAAAGTAATAAAGAGAAAATCTTTGTGATTCTCGTGGATGTTGAAGTACTTACCTGTGAAACTTGAAGAGCTTTTTAGAAAAAAAATGAGAGAATTTGGACCTAGCTAGCTTTTCACACTGTGCCCTGAAGTCAGACGCATATGCTAGCTAGTAAAACATGCATAATGATTAGTGAAAGACTTTATCGGTTTCTTGACTGATGATTTCCATGAAAAATGCATGTTTAGAAAGAAGATTGAAGGTTGAAATTTACCACTTATACAGTTTGCGGTTGAAATTTACCACTTATACAGTTTGCTACTGTTAGTCTATGTAGCATGGGTGCGTTTTCGGCTTCGGGTGCGGGTGCGGGTGTGGGACTCGGCAATTTTTGAAAAAGTAAGGTGCGGGCGCGGCGATTAAAAAATTATTAAAAATATTTTTATTTATATTTTCTATATATTTTTACTATTAAAATATTCTTAAAAAACACATTACTACGCTTGATTCACAAAACAAAGAAAGAAGAAGGCAAGAAACACATTATTATGCCGCAGAGGTGGAAATTCGGCTGTTCCAGCTAGATTCAAGGCCGATTTCAACATGTTTTAGCCGTTTCGGTCGTTTCGGTCGCTGGCCGATACAGCTCAATTAAGGCCGAATTGGCCCGGTTTGGCACGAATCGGTGCGAATCGAAGCCGAGTCGGCGCAAATCCAAGAAAAAAAAAAAAAAAAGCACAGACGCGGCACCGACACGGGGGCAGCTGTGTCGGACGCTGCACCCTGCGTCGGACTTCGGTGTGGCACCCTCCCAATCGCGTCTGTGCATCCTAGTTGCTAGTTAACCTGGCTTTGTGTTGGCCATTTTGTTGCATGGATATCTAGTTATCTAGTAGCACCAATATATGGCTCAATAATTTAGTCAAAAAGTAATGTTTAGCACCGAGAATTTTCAAAGATTTGACAAAAATTAAAGTTGAGAAACCTTTGATAAAAGTCGAAGGTAAAATTGCAAAATATCTTGAAGAAATGTTTTGTCATTCTTGACATGACATATAGGTCTAGAATAGAATAAATAATGCTAGTATCACGACAATCTACCATGGGTGAATTGTGCGTGATGGAGTTGTAGACTCACAAGAACCTGTCACTTATAACTTGTCATGTGGATAAATTGTATGTTTTGTTGTGGTACTAGCAATATTCAAAATAAAATACAACATTGGATTAAAACTTTTTTCCTCATATTTTCTCACATTCTCAAAAGAAAAAGGCTGATAAAAATATACATTTATGAGTGGAAGTACTTTAGAAAAGAAAATTGAAAAAAATATGAAATTATTACTGTTCTTTTTGCGATTAGAACGGTGATGGGGTGCAACCAACACACTCTCACACATATCACTAAGATACTCTCCCAAAAATCACCAAACGCAAATAAAACCAATACAAATTATCTAAAGTTCCACAACAAGCAAAATTAGAGAATATGAGGAGTTTAATCTTATAATATAATTGCATATAAATTCATAGGTTTGAATTTTTAAGCTAATAATTGATGTAGAACAGACAGTCATAGTCTTCTTGAAATATTAGGGGCATCTAAAAATTACGGCACAAGGTAAAAAGTCATTAGTAGAAATTTTTTGGGTTACCGAGTTGAAATTGCGTGAAAATTGGCAAACTGAAGGGAAACGGTATTCTGATCAATATAATAGTTGTCGCTTTGCCACAAGATGTGCCGTAATTTTGGCGAATTCCTTCATTTAGTATTTGAAAACAGTGATTTTATTGTTTTTAGTAATTTTTTTTCCTTAATAACCTTTTGCTTAAAAGTCTAAATAAGGTCCCGTTTGTTTTGGGACAACCAGTCATTTGTGATTTTGCATTTAATTCAATTTTATCATTTTTTGTAAAATTCGGTATTTTGCCACTAAATCTTGTGATTAATGCGAATTAGGGTTTCAAACGGTTTCCTAGTCATCCTAGGGATTTACTTCTTTAGTATTTATATGTTTTGTAATCTCAAAAGGCAAATCAGATTATTTTAATAAAATTTTTATTTATCACCTTGTGGATTCAAAGAATCTCTTGTAGATTTGAGGATTCTCTCATAAATTCGAGGCTTACTACTAGAAAATAGCAACTTAGTTTCTATTCCATCAAAGAGAGTATTGTATGTACTTTCTTCAGATTTCTGCGACATCAAATAATATTTTTATGTATCTCATATTAAGACCTAAATTGGAGTCATTCTAAAGTATTATCTCCCCATCAATCACTAAACACCAAAATTCAAACATAAAATCATTAGAATATGTAGTAAACAAACCGTATCATATATTTTCTTAAACATTTTCAAATGAGAAAAACTTGAAAATTACAAAATTGAGCATAAAATCATTAGGATATTTAGTGAACCAACCATATCGTATATTTTCTTAAACATTTTAGAAAGAGAAAAACTTGAATATTACAAAATTGAGCCTAAAATCACTAGGATATTTAGGGAATGAATCGTAACATATATTTTCTTAAACATTTTCAAAAGAGAAAAACATGAAATTACCAAATGGATCTTAAAACAATTATAATCAAATGTGATTAACGTTATGTTTGTTTCGATGTAAAATGTTTTCAAATGTAAAATATTTTACATGTAAAAAATTTTGCTATAAAATATTTGATCGTAAAATATTTTCAAGTGTTTGGAACGACAAAACACGCGAAAATGCAACGCACCACCAGTCACCCCAAATGAGCAAAAACCACCAACAGCCACCCCAAAATGAGCATAAACCATTAAACCACCCCCAACCAGCCCAAAAACCAGATCTGGAAGAAAGGAAAAAGACAGCGACCACCTATAAATTTGACCATTAAACCAAAAATTTGAGCACAAACCACTAGCAATCCATAACGAGCATTAAACCACGAATCCAATCAAACAACTCCATAACCACCCAAAAGAAAGCAAAAAAAAAAAAAAAAAAAAAAAAACAACAACAACAACAACGAAATAAAAACCAATTTCAGATCACAATTTCGTTTTATCTTTGCTCGCCACCGTAGCACCTTCCAGACATTGATGGTAGATCACAACCGTAGCACCTTAGCACCTTCCTTTGATCGCGGCTATCCAGATCATGCTGGAAAGCTTCCTTGACCACCACCGGCATCACAGTTCCCCACCACGAAGCCTCCTTGTGACTTTCTTTTTCTGTATGAGATGGGTATGAAAGATGGGAGATAGATCTGACAATGGGGGTGCTGACGGAAGCTAGAGTTGACCAGTGGTGCCTCAGACTTAGAGCCAAAGATTGGTGGGAGAGGGACCGAAGGTGGCTGGGTTTTTGGTGAGAAATTTGATTTGGGAGAGTTTAAGCGTAAAGTGAGTAGGAGTGAAGATGGTGATAACTATCGGGGTGTTAGGGAGTGAGCAAATGTAAAATGTTTTACCAAAATTTGAAATGTAAAATATTTTACAAAAATTTTCTTATGTTGATTTAGTTGACTGAATATATTTTTCTTTTGACCAAATATTTTACTGCAAAACAAACACGGTAAAATTAGAAAATATTTACTGAAAATATTTTACATCGAAATAAACGGAGAGTATGTTATTGAATATACACATACTACGTACATTCATTGATTCCCTAAAAGGTGTAGCCAACACTTACACATGAATCATGACTTACCATACCCAACAAAGTTACAACCATACCATAGCCAATATTATCACAAATAATGAAATTAATTATATATAATATAAAATTAATAAAATTTATAATATCTTTAATATTATTTTCTAAGCTCTAATATCATTTTCTCTAACTCATATAATTTTATTTTTTGAATAATTTCATTAATTTGTAGAGGAGGATTTGAATTCGTATATGTTAAAAACATATAAAAATGCCAATTGAACTATGCAACTCACGACAAGTCACATCAAATTTTTTTTTTTTGTAATTTTAAAAAGAAGTCACATCAGTTTATATATATATATATATATATAAAAGATAAAAATTTTATTCCAACTTAATTTAAATGTATATGTATATAAAACTCCATCCTAAAGACTAGAACTCCGACTCTTACCATCCACACTCTATAAGTACTTATACTTGTGGAGTGACCATCGCACTAATAGCATGTGGTTATAAGTCACATCAGTTTTTAATTGCACAATACTGTGGTCAAGCACATTAATGGTAGTTATATTGGCTAGACTTCCGCAAACCAATTGATCAATCTGCAAATCATATCTTTGTACCGACCACCTTGGACAAATTTTCTTTAGATAAAAACGTGAACCAAACCCTTTTTGGCCGACGTTTTTTTCATTGGCTATAGGGTACAATTTTAGTTGACTTTTATTTGTTTCAAAGTTTAAAAGTAAAATGAATGTTACTTCAAATTTGATTTTCCTAGTCACGTTACAATTACAACAGTTCTCATTTTGGGATCAGAACGCCAGGACCCACTTAAATAGTGACGTGTCAACATCTATAAAGCTATTGACGAATTGGGGATGTGGAATTTGTATCATTTTATTGTGAAGGAAGTTCAAAGGTGGTTTTCAAAATTCAAAGTCATTTTTGAGCATGAGTATGCTTTTTTACTAAAAAAATCCCCCTTTTTCTTTTCGGCAAACCCCGCGCCAGCCAAAAATAAATAAAAAATTAAAAAATTAAAAAAAAAAAAAAAAACAAAACAAAACAAACAAGATTGATGCTCATGGAGCTGGGAACAGGTTGGTGATAAACATAAAATTATATATGTACTTAGATCTTTCCTTCATTAACACATTAAGAGTCTATTTAGAATTTGCTTATTTTATTGAAACTGAACACTTTTCGCTAAAAGTATTGTCGATAAAAGTAAAAGTTAACTGAAATAGTATAGTGAGACTCAAAAATAATACTAAAAAGTACAATAAGGTTCATAAATAATAGCAAAAATAAGCTGAATAATAAAATAAGCTTGTTTTTAATATGGAGCGAAACGCATACGGATGAAACTCAAAAAGGAATAAAATGCAATAGCTAGCCACATCGATCATATAGGTAATTTAATTTATTTAAGTACGATATTCTACCCCAAGTGGCAATTTGCATATGGTACACACACACACACACATATATATATATATATATATATATTCTTTAAGATTCAATAGTGTTGGATTAATTAAAACAGCTCAAGACTATCAAAAAAAAAAGTCCCGGTTCATGTTCTTGATCGGCCAAAAAAAAAAAAAAAAGGGTTCCATGTTCATTATTGTTTGAGACTTTGAGGTGGCTGGCTGGACTCTGCAAATTTACAAGTTGACTAAGCTTCCCACCCACTACCACTATTAGACCAATGTCTCATGGTTGAGATCATTCATGAAGCTAAGCTAGAGGCTTCCATTACCACCAAAAAAAAAAAAGCGTATGAAACTGAAAGAGACACATAATATAAACAAGATTAAGCTGCTAATTAATGAAATTGAAAATTTTAAATTAACATTAAAAAAAAAGGATTATAGTATGATAAACAAACCTAGCTTAGATTACACTCCACTTGGCATAATTACAACTCCCACATTGCATGTCGGGTCACGTTTAAAGCCGTCATACTACTCATCATCATGAAGTGTCTTCAGTTTTTGTTTATACGACAGGACTAGATAATTCAGATAGCTAGGAACTAATTAAAAAATTTTTAAAAAAAATTAAGTGAACTTAATACAGACAAAGAATAAATAAGTTAGATAAGATGGTTACAAATACTAATATATATTAGCAGCTACAACCCAGGCTTGTAATTAAGTGTGAGCGCTGTAAAGTGGTTCCCACGAACGTCAATATATTTTTTTATAAAAATTATTGTCTTTTTCTTTTTGTATTGATGAATGATGGTGTGAAGTAGGATAAATCATAAAACCATAGACTAAGATAAACAAGCTTATATACAACATTAATTAATTAATTATATTATGATCATGTAAATGTAAAACACTAGGCAAATTGTGTATGCACTTACGTCACCAATTGTGAGTGTAGAGAGATCGAGAATTGTTAAAATATTTTTCTTTGAGAGTTTTAAGGCCCGTTTAATATTGTTTTTCTAGTAAAGATGTTTGTATTTTTTGAAAATACATGTGAGATAAGTAGCAAAGAATCAGAAGGCTCTCTCCACCTCTGTAGTGGGTCTCTCTTCCACCTCTGTGTGGCTCGTCTCTACCATTGCTGTGTGGTCAGTCTCTACCACATCTGTGTGGTCTTTCTCCACCGCTTGCGTGTGGATTTTTCTCCCTTCTCCTTTTGTGGGTTATTTCATCCTTATCAGCTCTTCCCATCATCTTTCCCCAAATCTCTGTTTTCATACCCACCGTTGTTATACCCATCTTTCATGAGAGTGCTTAGGGAGGTAACCATCGCTGCTCTTCAGTGGGGTTGGTTGGTTGCCTTGGTGTCTTACCTTTCGTGGGTCCTGGTGGCGGGAGTAGTTCTTCTTCCACAGATAGTGGGTGGATCGGTGTTCCCTTGTGCCGAGTATCTGCCTGTGATCCTTTTTGTGTTGCGACTTCGGCTAGCTTTGATTCTCCTTGCTTGGCTCTTTCGCGGCCTAGTTCAAGCGGAGTCGATCAGATCCCTCAGGATGAAGATTCTTATGTGGAATTGCAGAGGAGCTCTTAATCCGGATTTTAAGAGAAGGATTTTTGAATTGGTTGGAATTCACCGACCATCGGTTATGGTTATTATGGAGACCAAAGTTGATGGTGTGAGAGCTGAAAAAATCATAGAGGGCTTGCCCTTTGATGGTTTTATTATAACTGACACTTTGGGTTATGCTGGAGGCTTATGGTTATTGTGGAATAAAGAGAGTGTGGATATTTCTCTGTTGGCGAAAACGGAGCAGGAGATTCATGCTACACTTAAGGTACATGCTTCAAACCTTTCTTGGTTAATTTCCGCTATTTATGCTAGTCCCCGTCTAGCTGAGAGACGTATTTTGTGGTCTAATATTGAGGAGGTGGGTCAGTTGCAGTCAATGCCATGGCTTATGATTGGGGATTTTAATGAAGTTCTTTGTGCTGAGGATAAATTTGGAGGAAATCAAATGAATATTAATAGAGCTATGGAATTTAAAGCTTGTCTAGATTCCTGTAGTTTTGTTGATTTGGGATTTGCAGGGCCCAAATATACTTGGACGAATAAAAGACAGTTATCAGACTTAATAATGGAGAGGATAGACCGATGTTTTGCTAATCCCCTTTGGAGAGTTCTCTATCCAGAAGCTACTGTAACTCATTTACCCAGAACTTATTCTGATCATCATCCTATTTTGATAGAATTGTGGAAGCCCGAGACTGATAGGGCTAACAGACCATTTCGCTTTCAAAGTATGTGGCTACTACATCCAGATTTTCCGAGGGTGGTCAAAGAAGCTTGGTCTGAAGGAGAATCCTTGCACCCGGCCACTGTGGGGTTTACTAGGAAAGTGAGGTTGTGGAATTCTAAGGTTTTTGGGAATCTCTTTGCTAGAAAAAGGAGAGTCCTAAATAGACTGAATGGCACTCAAAGAGATTTAGCGAATAATCCTTGTGAGGCACTACTGCGGCTTGAAATGAGTTTAATTGAGGAATACTCTTCTATTCTCCTCCAGGAAGAAGAGTATTGGGCTCTTAAATCAAGAATTATTGTGGCTGCGTTTGGGGATCGGAACACCTCCTATTTTCACATGACTACTATAGTTAGGAGGCAGAGGAATAAGATTAGATGCTTGAAGAATAGTGTTGGGGAATGGCTAGAGAATGAAGAGGCGGTTAAAAAGCACATTTTGGTGGGGTTTGAAAAACTCTACTCCACTGAGATGTATATGTCCTCACGGCAATCCTCGATATCAGAATTTGCTTGCTGCTTCTTGTCTGAAGAAGAAAGGGATTGGTTGGGTAGAGAAGTAACGGAGGAGGAGGTTAAGGATGGTCTATGGAGCCTGAGGCCATTTAAAGCGCCGGGTCCAGATGGTTTGCATGCTGGATTCTATCAACAATTCTGGGGTGATGTGGGGAAATCGATTTGCAAAGAAATTTTGGATATATTTGAATATGGGAAGGTGCCTGATTATCTCAATGAGACCCTCATTACTCTGATTCCGAAGTGCCAAAGCCCTGAATCTTTGGATAATTATCGACCGATCAGCCTTTGTAATTCAATCTATAAAGTGGTTTCTAAAATCATTGTTAACAGAATTAGACCCCTCATAGGGAAACTGGTTGCCCCTGTCCAAACAGCTTTTGTACCGGGTAGGAAGGGTATTGATAATGTGTTGTTAGCTCAAGAGCTGTTCTATGCTTTGGATAGAAAGACAGGAAAAGAAGGGTACATGGCTATTAAAGTGGACTTGGTAAAAGCTTATGACAGACTAGAATGGAGCTTTGTTTATAAGGTGCTTCAAGCTTTTCATTTTCCTCCTAACTTAATCAAGGTGATTATGAGCTGTGTTACTTCTACTAGGATTTCAATCCTCTTTAATGGAGGTGCCTTAGAGCCTTTCAAACCGTCAAGAGGGCTAAGGCAAGGTGACCCGATTTCTCCTTACCTGTTTATTCTATGTATGGAGTTTCTAGGACATTTAATTGAGGAGAAATGTGTCAACGGAGATTGGGTGTCATTAAAAGCCTCACGGGGGAATATTGGAATATCCCATTTGTTCTTTGCGGATGATTTACTATTATTTGCTAAGGTGGAGGAAAAATCTTGTGAGGCAATTTTAGAAGTTCTTAACAGATTTTGTGAAGAGTCGGGACAAATGATAAGCTTTGAAAAGTCGAGAATTTATTTCTCTCCAAATGTTCAAGAGGGAATTAGTGAAGAGATATGCTCAAAATTGGGAATCCAAGCCACAACTAATATTGGTAAGTATTTGGGATTCCCTATTAATCATAGAGGGGCTGCAAGAAATCGGTTCAATTTTGTTGCGGATAGGGTGATGAATAAACTAGCAGGGTGGAAGTCTAAGTTCCTATCATTTGCAGGGAGGACTGTCCTTGTGAAATCAGTCATGTCTGCTATTCCTAGCTATGTGATGCAAGGGGAGGCATTACCTATTCACTTGTGCGAGAAGTTGGATAAGATCAATAGGGACTTCCTATGGGGGTCAACTAGAGAGAAGAAAAAACTTCATTTGGTTGGTTGGAATAAAATAATTAAACCTAAGGATGAGGGTGGTCTTAGGATACAGGCAGCAAGAGAAAAAAACTTAGCGCTCCTTGCTAAGTTGAATTGGAGGATGTATAAGGAGAAAGAAGATTTGTGGGCTAGTGTTATTTTGAAAAAGTATTGTTCAGAGGACAGAAGAAGATCAAGAAATCCTGACAAGCTTCCGGCCTCTTCTAATTGGAAGGCTATTAAGGCTGGCTTCCATACCTTTGCTGATGGTATTTGTTGGGGAGTGGGCAATGGGACTAGGATCAGAGTCTGGACAGATTGCTGGATAAGAGGTAAGTCTCTAAGGGAATTGATTGAAGGTCCCTTGAAGCAACATGAGGCGGATATGATGGTTAGTGAGCTTATTGGAGGACAAGGTCAGTGTTGGAGATGGGAAAGGCTTTCATTTGAGCTGCCCCAGGAAGTTAAAGATCGTATTAAAGCTATTCCTCTAAGTCAAGTTGATAGAAGTGAGGATTTATTGCTTTGGAAACACTCTAAAGATGGGGAATTTTCTGCCAAATCAGCTTATTTAGCCAATATTTCTCAGGATCCAGCCCCTACCTTCCTTGGTGCTTGGATTTGGAAGCTAGATGTGCTTCCCAAAATTGCTAATTTTCTGTGGCTGTGTGTTCATAAGAGTATTCCAGTTAAAGATATTCTTGCTTCAAGGGGTATCATTGAAGATAAATGCTGTCCTCTTTGCAAGAACCAGCCCGAGACAATTGTACATTGTTTGAGGGAGTGTGATTTTGCCCGAAACTTTTGGCATCTAATGAGAGTGCCACCTGATGCTGTGCAGTCTTTCCTAGCTTTGGATGTGGTTTCTTGGCTACGGGAAAATTGTCTTAGTAAAGCAATACATCAATCTTCGGTACCATGGAGGTTTGTCTTCCCCTTTGCTATATGGGAGTTGTGGAAACATAGAAACAAAGTGTCCTTTGAAAATAATCCTCTCAATCCAGCTCTGTACAGACTGTGTATAAATCAAGCCATGGAGTATTATTTTTGTGTGAGTAAGATCAGGGAGCAGAGAAGAATGGCTGTCATTGCTGTGAGTTGGAAAAAACCACCTCCAAATTGGTACAAACTAAATACTGATGGAGCATCGAGTGGAAATCCCGGGAGGGCAGGTGGCGGCGGTGTTATAAGGGATAGTGCTGGTACTTGGATAAGGGGTTTTGCTAGAAGTATTGGCTTTACTACAAGTATTATAGCTGAGTTTTGGGCACTTAGGGATGGCCTACAACTAGCCATTCAACTTGGCGTGCAACATTTGGAAGTGGAGCTTGATGCGAAAGTCATTGTGGATTTAATTAACTCCAAGAACTCTTCCAGTACAGCTTACTCAGCCTTACTGTTTGATTGCAGATTTTTGTTGGAAAGGATTCCCCACACCAAGGTGAAACATGTATTTAGGGAAGCAAATAGATGTGCAGATGCTTTAGCTAGGATTGGTTGTCATGCTCTTGAGGAATTTGTGATTTTTGATAGCCCCCCATCTGTTGATATTTCTGCTGCTATGTTTGCAGATGAGATTGGGGTGAGTGTTTGTAGGCAAGTTGTTGCTCCTTTAGCCATTCTGGCTGCCTAGTTTCTTTTGTACTTTCCTCTTCACCAAAAAAATAAAATAAAATAAAATAAAATAAAATACATGTGAGTAAAAAAGTATGTAAAAATACATGTAATGTTGTTTAAATACTGAAAACTGTTATTTAAATACCTATAACAAACGAGCCCCTAACTTCTAACTTCCAAAAAGAAAAGTGATTAATATATTATTAATGTATTAATAATATATTAATCACTTTTCTTTTTGGAAGTTAGAAGTTAGGGGCTCGTTTGTTATAGGTGTTGTATGTAGTATAACTTGCCACACCCTTCTTTAAAAGTTATCATGACTTTTGAGTGGAGTTGTGATATACCTTTATATTAGAACTTATTTCCTTCTCCCTCTGTGTGTGTTTGTTTCTCAAAAAAATAAAATGTCATATTATGTCATGTATATCAATATCACATGAAGAATCTTCTATAAGTTTAACACACGTGGTATACAACTCATAAGTTAGTAACTTTCCGCACATTAATTGCTTTTCGTAGATAACCATGTATATCTAGCTATATAGTCCTTCTCCACCACCTAAAAAAAAAAAAAAACGCTATCTAGGTATCTATCACAGCCCACGCAAACTTATGATATGTATGGGCCAGTCCCTAACTAAGAGCCCAGAAATACGTAATCCAAGCCTTTAGAAGATGCTAGCAGCTGGCTCAACCCTTTTCCTCTCTACAAAAACCCATTTAAGAGCATCTACATTAGTGGAGCTAAAAATTTAGCTATTTTATATACTCACATGCTATAGCAATAGATCTATTTTAGTTTTCAACACAATAAAATAATATAAATATCACAATAAAATAATATATATACTACAATAAAATAATATATCTCACTACCAAAAAAACATCCACAGCACCATACCATCAGCCACACCCACAACCACCACCATCATCACCAGTCCACAACAGGAAAAAAAAAAAAAAAAAAAAAAAAAAAAAAAAAAAAAAAACCACCAACCAAAATCTCTAATCTTTTTCCTCAACCCAGACCAAACAAAATCACCAATCACAAACAAAATAAAAAATCACCAATCACAGAGCTGGAATTCAGCGAGGACAGTGTCGGCGTGGGTCGGCGAGCTGGGTTGGTAGAAGGGGTGGGTCAGCGAGCTCCATGGGTTTCCTAGTCAGGTACTCCAAGGTTTTCTTCCCAAACCTCTTTCTCCAAGCACTTTCCCTTTTGGGTTTCATCAGAAACCTCATTTTCTTCCCAAACCTCATTTTTTCACTTTCCCAAACCTCTTTCTCCCAGCACCTAATCCCAGAATTCTTGCCAGTGATGAAGGTCCAGGACATCGTGGCGATGCCGGCATCGGAAAGCTGTGCTGACCTGAAGTGGATCGGCTTAAGAGAAGGTGAGACAAAGAGATGAGAGCTTCAAAGAGTGAGTTGAGAGTGAGGGACGGTGAGAATAAAAGAATGTAAAAAAAATTCTCAAATGTGTATTATTTTGATCGGAGCTAGGAATAAATTTTTTTATTTTTTATTTAGCTTTCAACTACAGTGCACACCCATACATAGTTGTGCACTATAGCAATGAAGGTAAAAAAAAATACCTATAGCTCCATTGCTGCAAGCTTCTTTTTTATGTGTAGTGGTGCTAAAAATAGCTTTTTAGTTTTTTAGCACCACTGCTGCAAGTGCTCTAAGGTATGAACCTTCGTAAAATATTGTAGCTTCCCATGCCTTAAAAAAATAAATAAGAGGGTAATTGATAATAGTGTAACACTTATACTACTTAATTAATTATAAAGGCTCCTCATCATTCCTCAAGGCCTCCAAGCTCAGAATTTTTATTTTGTGTAAGAGGTATCTATAACATATTAACATAACATCTTTTTCACATAGTAGTATAAGGAACCCATCCCACTTCCCACATCAACATGAGTGAAATATTTTTTATATTTCCATTACACCAAATATCACCTTACAAGCTCCAAGTCTCGATACCATTTCTTTCTCTGGGTATATAAAATGGATGCAAATTATATCCTCTACTTTGGAAGTTATTATAGCTTGGTCTAGCTTAGCCAAGCGTCCAAATTAAGCCCAATGAAGACTACGCAACACATTAAAGGCAGGAAAGCCCATACATCAAACGAATTGGTTTAGAACCTAGCTAATTAATTAAAGGCTAAGAGCAATCACTGGGCTAACCGCATGCATAACCCATTTGTTTTGCAATTACATCCCATTTACCAGCCTTTGGACTTGCACAGTCTCCGATCAAGGCAAAAAAATACTAGCAACCTAGAGCGGAGGGCTGCTCCGTCGTGTAGTTCAATGACCAAAATAAATAAACTAGCCTTCGTTTCCGTGTATTAATCACACGCAATATATCTTCTTGGAAAATTATTTAGAAGCAGAGCTGGTTATTATAAGATGGTTCAATTGCATCACTATTGACATACTAGGAAACTTTAGCAATTGATAGATCAATCATAGACTTCGAGCAAGAAGATGTAAAACAAACTGCTAGAGGAGGCACATAATAGTTAAATGGCTGTGTGGATGCAAGGAATTTAACCCGAGAATAACTTCTTCCCTAGGTACACAATTAATTTAGATAATGGGAAGTTTGAAAAAGAAGTCAGATTTTATCTCACTCTCATACAAGTGCATGAAAAAGGAAAACTCTTATTCATATCATTCCATTAAGTTACAATTTTCACTCCTAATCTTTCACACACCCGTTGTTGTTTGTTTTCTTTCCTTTTTATACCTTTTCTTCTCCTTCTTCCTCATTCTTATCCTGTGCATGGTTCTTTTTATTTTCTTCTCCACCTTGTGCCACAATAGGTGCTGTCCTGGTATGGTTAGGCAGCTTTTCTATCCCATCAAGCTCTTCTTCTGTTAAGGTTATGATGAACGAAGACTTTTGGGGCTTCTTGTTTTTATTCTGATAAGTTATCTGTTGCACTAAATGCAATTATTTCAGGTGGATCGCTGCGGATTCAGTAGGAAAATCTAGAAAGCATCCTTGGACATTATGTGTACCTCGGTGGTATGCCTTAGGCATTTTGGTAATCCTCGAATAGTGTGCGTACCTCGGTGGGATGCCTTAGGCGTTCGGGCATCCTCGGATATTATGCGTACCTTGGTAGGATGCCTTAATGTCTATGGACATTTATCTTGGATGGTTCAAATGGTCCATTCATGATTGGATTAAGGGTGATGGGCCCTATAAGATCAGTTTTTAGGGTACGCACTTCTGCAATTGCGCTCGTTTTCTCGAAAAGGTATGTCTTGGCCCTACCCAAATCCAAGGCCTAAAGTGGTCCTTGAGTTTTGGGTGCCACATCCCTACGGGCTCCATTGTGCTTTGATTTAAATTGTATAAGGCTAACTACCCTTACAATATTTCTTAGACCTTGTAAAAGTGGGAATTTTGTGTTTTGGCTACAATATTTTTATTCTCTTTTTATAAGATCAAGGAAGAGAGTGAAATTAGTGGTAGCTCTAAATCATTTTTATGGGGTAATCATTAAAAAACTTAAATTATTCAAAATTTAATAAAAATAAAAATTGAATATATTGACATCACAACCAAAAAATAAAAATAAAATAAAAAACTTTTACTCGGTATCAATCTTGTATTTTGCAAAAGGATGTGGAAGTTTTTATTTGCACTTAAAGTTGGTTATATGGATTTGATGCTAATATTTAATTCATTTATAAAATATTCACAGTTAAAATATTTCAATTCTTTATTGTAAAATTTTATTGTATACTAAAAATATTAAGATGATTTATGACAGATGAAAATACAAATGAAATTAGTCGCCAACTTGATGTGCAATTCTCACAGGTGAATATTTCTATTGTTGAATCTACTATTAACATTGAGTAGTTTAAGTTTCAATTCATATTAGTTGATAAGGGCAATTTTAAATTAGTTTAAACTCATTCACATGCGATGAAGCCGATGGTCCTAATAAACCCGTTAGTCTCTCCTTATGCATTCAGTGAAGACGAGAAAGACGAACTCTACACCCGACAACATCTGTGTAAGACAACCAGAACACCTATGCAGGATAGGAAGCTAACAGGGAGAGAGAAACTTGTGACAGGTCTAGCATGACCTTGGCTTCCACGAATGTGTATATAATGAAACATTTTATGCCCCACAGTTAACTCTAATCAAGAGGATTCTTCCAAGGAAAGGATTCCGCAAAATACGCTTATTAATGAGGATCTTCCCTACAAGGAAAGGCCCTCTCCACCAAGGAACAGATGTCAACTCTACGCTACTATAAAAACCCCAAAGCCCTCACAAATCAAGGTACGCATAATTTACCCCAACACTGGCACTCTAAAGTTGTGAAAGTTTTCTAACTTAACCTTCAGAAGGTATTGGCTAGTATCACACCGGTACTCTCTGCAAGGTCTTCTTTCTTTCTGTTTCGTAGGTTCTGTCTAGAGCACATGAGGACTGTGCAGCTCACTGACGATTTTTGGCATCATCAATTGGCGCCATTTGTGGGGAAAAACTTGTAAGACATACTACCGCTTCCCAGACAAAGAGTTGTATGGTACTTACTCGCTCGATGGCAAACACCAACAGTAATCAAGGAAATGAACCACGTACCATCGCCCTCAAGAGACAGGTTCAGACTCTCGCCGTGGCTGTGGAATGCCTCACCAAACAAAACCATGGCCTAGAAGAGTAACTGTGCCAAAAGAACGTAGGGCTTAACACTCAGGAGGAGGACTAAGAAGGGACTAGTGTTGAGAAAAGGGACTAAGAAGGGCTAGAAGGCAGCAACGCCCCAACCAGACAAGAGCGACAGGATACAAGCCATCCATCCGCCGCAGATACAGCTCCACCATACATAGTCACGGAGATGTAGATGATGAAGGAAAGGATGGATTTCATGATGAACGTTGGGTGTTTAGCGACCTTGACAAATTGGTCCATCGGACGGATTCACCCTTCACTGCATCAGTAACTTCATTTCCCCTTCCACCGAAGTTCCACATGCCACAAGTCGAGGCCTACGACAGATCTAAAGATCCCTTAAATCACCTAGAGTCTTTCAAAACCATGATGCACTTGCAAGGTATGGCAGATGAGATCATGTGCCGGGCCTTTCCAACTACGCTGAAAGGTCCCGCAAAGGTATGGTTCAGCAGACTGACGCCAAACTCCATCAGCACCTTCAAGGAGTTGAGCGCAATTTTCACCTCGCACTTATCGAGGGGCACATGTATAAGAAGTCCACTGCATGCCTGATGAACATCATACAACGGGAGGATGAGATGCTGAGGTCTTACATAACTCATTTTAACAAGGAGGCCCTCTTAATTAATGAAGTTGACGACAAGATACTAATGGCAGCATTTATCAATGGGTTACGGAAGGGGAAGTTTCTATTTTCCTTATACAGAATGACCCAAAAACCACGTCGGATGTACTTTATAGGGCTACTAAGTACATGAACGTGGAAGACGCACTGCTGGCCTGAGAAGAGAAGCCTAAGAAGAAGGAAAGACAAGTGGACGCACGGCAAGATAGGGGGTGGAAGATGGCTAGGACCGGAGATTGACAGGAGGACAGGTGCTCCAAACCCCCCACTAAAAGGTTCACAAGCTTCGCCCCACTAATTGCCCCGATTGACCAAGTCTTGATGCAGATCAAGGACGAAGGAGCCTTGACATTTCCTGGCAAGCTGAAAGGAGATCTGGTGTGTTGTTGCAGGCCACCAAAAATAAAATCTATACTCCTAAAAATACATGTAGTGGTGCGAGTAAGGATTGTTCCCATGGAAAGTGTCTAGCCTAATTTTATGCTACGTGAATAAAGAGGGGGGGTGGGGTTTGAGAATAACGAAAACAATTTTAAGAAAAACAACTAAGGAACAATTCAAATTAAAATATCGAAATCAATCAAAAGAACAAACCTTGGTCTAAGTCAACATCCACCATCAGAATATTATAACTGATCATCGATGCAAGCATATATCAATTTACACTTTGAATATTCATCGTTGGAACTATTTTCCTCAACAGAGAAGTTAGAGAAAAGGGGAGAGAGAGGTGTGTGTTCAATCTGATTTCTCCTCCCCTGTTTTACACGTTAATTCCCCCTTTCCCAAGCTTACAAAATCTCCTAAAAATATTCTAAATAATAATATTCAAATCTGACTAATTAAGGAAAATATTAAAAATAAAACAAAGTCCTAATATAACTAGGAAAGTGGTTTTTTTTTTTTTTTTTCAGCTGAAATTTTTGTGCACCAAATCTGGAAGCTTCTGAAAATAAATTGCATCAGGTATTAGAATTTTAGGCAAAGGAACATTCCAGAACGTTAGCAGTACAGGTGTAGCAACTTCAAGCCCGATTTCAACCTTGATGCAGCCAGTATATCTCAAACCTCAAAACATGAAAGCTGTAGAGCTTTTTCTTGGCGTTCCATAGCATCTTGAATCATCTTAATCGGAGCTCTAATGAGAGAGTTATGCCCGGATTATGAAGTGATGTCGAAACTATCCAAAACTGCCCAATTAGCTTCATTTTGCACTTAATGCCTCCATTTGCATCCTAAATCAAAATATAAGAATAATGAGTACATTTATGAACCAAATGAGTGTAGAAGACTAAACATTAAGGGAGAAAAATATGACATTTTGCATTCTCATCAAGATCCTAGTAAGAGGTCCAGAGACAAGTACTGCCGTTTTCACCGTGATCATGGTCATGATACATCCGACTACTATGACTTAAAGCAGCAAATAGAAGCTCTTATCAGACAAGGAAAGCTACAAAGGTTCGCCAGTAAGGAAAGGACGGACCCACCACAAGAGTAGGCTGCTCGGAGGGAAAACAAGCGTCCTGGGCCCCCTAGGAGAAGTAAGGATGATCATAGGGGGAACCACGACTTCTAGTTCGTCCAGGAAGGCACGAAAAACCTACCTACGGATGGTGCAGAATGTCCAGCTGACGGGCTTTGTCCCCAAGATGGCACAGATCGATAACCTTGTAATTGGGTTCACGAAGGAAGATGCTCGATGTCTTCACCACCCATACGACGATGCGCTCATTGTTAGCATACGAGTAGAGGACTACTACACTCATCGAGTCTTAGTTGACAACGGGAGCTCTGCTGACGTCCTTTACTACCCAGCATTCCAGTAGATGAGAATTGAGAGAGAACGGCTAGTTCCGACCAACGCCCCGCTCGTGGGGTTCAAAGGAACAAGAGTATACCCCCTTGGCACGGTCACATTGCTTGTAACAATTGGTGATTACCCTCAGCAGATCACTAAGGATGTTACATTCCTTGTTGTCGACTGCTCATCTGCCTACAATGACATCCTGGGTTATCCTACCCTCATCTCATGGAAGGCTGTGACTTCGACCCACCATTTGCTGATCAAATTCCCCACCGAGTACAGAGTAGGGGAGGTACGCGGGGACCAAGTGGCAGCATGCAAGTGCTACATAGCGATGCTAGAAATGGGTGACCATTTATAGACAATAAGCATAGAAGAACAGCAGACGGTTGTAGAGCCCGTTGAGGGGTTGGAAGAGATACTCCTCGATAACTCAAGGCCTAAGTGAACGACTAGAATCGACACTCTCATAAGTTCGCCAATCCGTTAGGCACTCACCATGTTTCTAAAAGAAAACCAAGACATCTTTGCCTAGAGCCATGAAGACATGCCTAGGATCAATCCTTTAGTCATGGTGCACAGGTTAAATGTGTCGCCCATTTTTCCCCCTATCCGTCAGAAGAGGCGAGTGTTCACCTAAGAACAAGACCGAGCCATAGTGGAAAAAGTCCGCAAGTTGTAGGATGCAGGCTTCATTAGAGAAGTTTACTATCCCGACTGGCTGGCTAACGTGATAATTGTCAAGAAAGCCAACGGGAAGTGGAGGATGTACGTAGACTTTACGGACTTGAATAAGGTGTGCCCCAAGGATAGCTACCCTTTCCCACGGGTTGATGTCCTTGTAGACTCTACAACCCGACACTAATTGCTGAGTTTCATGGATGTTTTTTCTGGCTACAACTAGATAAAACTGGATGAAGCTGATCAGGAGAAGACTTCATTCGTCACCATCCAAAGCCTCTTCTGCTACACAGTAATGCCGTTTGGCCTCAAAAACGTAGGAGCAACATATCAAAGGCTCATGAACAAGATGTTTGCACACCAGATTGGAAGAAATGTCAAAGTCTACGTTGACGACATGCTAGTGAAAAGCCGAAAGGAGGATAACCATTTAGACAATCACAAGGAGACCTTCGACACCCTCCGCTTTTACAAAATGAAACTCACTCCGAGCAAGTGTGTGTTCGGGGTAACAATTGGAAAGTTCCTGAGGTTCATGGTGTCTCAGAGATGTATCGAAGTCAAGCCAGACAATATTCAGGCCATAATAGAGATAGCACCACTTATGAACGTGAAAGAAGTACAAAGCCTCAACAGCAAGGTAGCCGCACTGAATAGGGTCGTATCAAGGGCAACAAACAAGTGTCTACCTTTCTTCTGCACACTGAAAAAGTCTTTTGTGTAACCTGTCGAGTGTCAATAAGCATTTGAGGATCTGAAGGTCTACCTCTCTTCCCCACCATTGCTAAGTCCCTCTAAACCAGGGGAAGAATTATTCCTCTACTTGGTTGTATCCCCGGCTGTCGTCAGTGCTTCCTGAGTCAGGGAAGAAGACAGGGTGCAGAAGCCTGTATTATACACTAGCCGAGCACTCTGTGGAGTGGAGGAAAGGTACCAACCGATGGAGAAGCTTGTTTTCGCTTTAGTTACTGCAACCCTTAAGCTTAAGTCATATTTCCAGGCCCATACTGTGGTTGTCCTAACTGACAAGCCTCTATGGTGAGCAATGAGTAACCCCAAAGCCACCAGATGGATGGCGCTATGGGCAATAGAATTGAGTGAATTTGACTTACAATACCACCCACGTACTGCCATAAAGGGAGAAGTAGTCGCTGACTTCATGGTAGAGTTCACCAATATAAAAGGCTAGGGGGCAGAAGAGTACCCTCAGTGGAGCATCCACACGGATGGGTTGTCTAACAGACAGGTTGTTGAAGCCAGTGTAGTACTCCATTCCCTAGAAGGGGACGAGATCGAATACATGGTCTGTCTCTACTTCCCTACAACAAACAATGAAGCAGAGTATGAAGTTTTAGTAGAAGGTCTGGATCTCGCTAAAGCCACGAGGGCAACAGGTGTGATTGTGTATTGCAACTCCCAGGTGGTCACCAATCAGGTGAATGGTGATTTCGAATGCAAGGGGGAAAAGATGAAGAAGTATCTGGAGCAGGTAAGGAGACAAGTAGGCAAGCTACAGGCCAAGTTTGTCCAGATTCACGGGGAATAGAACAAGAAAGCTAATCGCCTTACCAAATCCGCCTCAACGAAACACATGCTCAACCCTAGTAAGGTACTTTCTTTTATCTAACCTTCACCATTAATAACGATGTTGGCGTGCAAGAAATAGACTCGGGAAGCGACTGGACTACATCGATAGTTTCTTACTTAAAAAACAACACGCTACCTAATGGTAAGGAAGCTGCAAGGAAGCTGAAGATCCAAGCAACGCGATTCGTTCTAATAAAAGACGTCTTGTACAAGAGAGGCTTCTCCCACCCATACCTAAGGTGCTTAAGCCCTGAAGAAGCAGACTATGTCATGAGAGAAGTTTATGAAAGGATCTGCGAGAACCACTCAAGGTCGTGGTATTTGGTGCACAAGCTAATTCGAGCTAGATACTACTAGCTTACTATGCAAAAGGATACTCAGGCTTATGTTAAAACTTGTGACAAATATCAAAGGTTCAGCAACGTCATTAGACAATCGACAGAGGAGTTCACCCCAATGACGGCCTAATGGCCTTTCACTCAATAGGGATTGGACATCATGGGCCCATTCCCAATAGCAATGTGACAACTGAAGTTCCTAATAGTCGGCATAGACTACTTCACCAAATGGGTATAAGTCGAAGTTTTTGGCTACCATCACAGAAAAGAACGTACGAAACTTCATCTAGAGAAGCATTATTTGTAGGTACGAGATCCCAGGGTCTTGATATCTGATAATGAGAAGCAATTCGACAGCAACTCCTTCAGGGGATTTTGCTCATAGTTAGGGATCAAGAACCATTACTCCTCCCCTGCCCACCTTCAGGCCAACGGACAGGTTGAAGTTACGAACTGATCCTTGCTCAAAATCATCAAGACTCGGCTCGAGGGGGCAAAGGGTATATGGCCAGAAGAATTGCCAAGCGTACTATTGGCATATAGAACAATAGCTAGAACACCTACAGAAGAGACGCCGTTTCGACTAGCATACAAAAGCGAGGCAGTCATCCCAGTTGAGGTTGGACTCACAAGCTACAGAGTTGGAAACCATGATGAGAGCAAGAATGATGAAGCTATACGCCTGTAGCTTGACTTGGTGGATGAGGTCAGAGCAATGGCCGAACAAAGATTAGCATGGTATAAGAACCTTATGGCCAAGTACTACAACCCAAGAGTCAAGCACAGAAACTTCCAAGTTGGAGACCTCCTATTGAGAAAAGTGACGGGTGCTACAAGAGATCCCTCGCAGGAAAAGCTTGGACCTAATTGGGAAGGACCCTATAGAATCGCTTCATGGTAGAGGAAAAGCACCTACCACCTAGAGAAGCTAGACAGAAAAAAGTTGTACCACCCGTGGAACATGGAGCACTTGAAGACATACTACCAGTAGACAATGGCATCAAGGACAACACTCCTCATTTCCAGTTTACTTCCTTTTAGTTAATTTTTTTTTATCTACAGTACTTTTTAAGCCATAAAGTCAGCTTTTTATTCTTTCAAGGACAATTTTTTTACTTATGCACGCATTTATCATAATAAGAGGAGTTATTCAAATATGACCTATGTATATATGTGTCTCTACAAAACTACATTTGTAACCAAGTCCACAAGTGGACGGGTTCATTATTAGGTCCATAAGTGGACGAGTTCATCCCATTAGGATGCCTTGAAATTATCAAGTCCACAAGTAGACGAGTTCATTTTTTAGTCCAAAAGGACGAGTTCATTATTAGGTCCACAAGTGGACGAGTTCATCCCATGGGGATGCCTTGAAATTACCAAGTCCATAAGTGGACGAGTTCATCCCATGGGGATGCATTAAAATTGTTAAGTCCATAAGTGGACGAGTTCATCCCATAGGGATGCATTAAAATTACCAAGTCCATAAGTGGACGAGTTCATTCCATGGGGATGCATCAAAATTGTTAAGTCCACAAGTGGAGAAGTTCATCCCATAGGGATGCATTAAAATTACCAAGTTCACAAGTAGACGAGTTCATCCCATGGGGATGCATTAAAATTTTTAAGTCCACAAGTGGACGAGTTCATCCCATGGAGAAGCCTTGAAATTATCAAGTACATAGGTGGACGAGTTCATCCTAGTTATTTACCAACTCCTTTATGGGACAATTACATCCTAACATATATGCACAAAGATGGATGGACATACGCATATCTCAAAGTAAAGATCAACACATAGCAAAAAATACTAAAAGTGACGAATGTAAAATGTTAAATAGACGCCATAAATAAAAAGTGTTTAAAACATAGCCCAAAAAACAAGGGCATTTACTACTATTTGAAAATAAGAGTGGATTAAAAAAAAAAAAAAACTAAGGATTAAAGCTAAATGTTTAGGGCATCTTGGGCAGTTGGGTTCTGGGCGTCTTGAGCAGAGGAGTTCGGGGCATCCTGGGCGGTAAAGTTTGGGGCATCATGAGCAGGAGGATCATCAGCAGATGAAGCCAAAGGAACGACGGGCCCTTCGATAGCAGGTTGAGCAAGAACCACATTGTCATCTTTCAGATCCCGCTTTAACTTAGTGGAGACATCAGTCTCCTCACTAACGATGTTGACACGTGCAGAGGTTGTCGGCAGTGGGTCGTCCATGGTGACTTTGGATAGATCTAGGTTTAGGTAGACAAACCTAACCTACTTCTGGCAGTCCTTAAACTCGTCACCATAATAAATGGCACAAGCATTGATAAAAGGTTGGGAAGTCCTGAACTCTGTTATGGCGTCAGCCCTAGCCATTTCTACCTGCCCACAAATGGTCGTCAGCTTTGCCTCCAAATTCGTTTTTTCCTCTTGTGCCTTCTCTCGGAGACGGGCTTCCTCCTTTAGCTTCTCATTTAAAGTCGTCACCTCCTTGTTAAGCGTATGGAAGGCCCCTTTGTATTGCTCTTGCTCATTGGTCAAGGTCTCGTTACGCTTGCGCAAATGGCTAATCACCTCTTTCTAAGAGACGCTCCTATCTTGAAACGCCTTCATACACACCAGCGCCTAAAAACAAGACAACTGTCAGCAAATGAATAAACAACAATAAAAACAAAATAAAAACAAAATAAAAAAATAAAAAAAAATACGTACCTTAGAAAGGTCAAAAACACCCGACGCTCCCAACTCTTCTACCGTCTGTTCGGCACAAGGATCCAAGTCCATGTCCTTGATGATTGACTAAACCATCTTAACAATGTGTTCCTTATGCGTGAGAAGACTATGGTTGGTTCCCTGAGTGATGGGACCAGTCGCTGTCATTAAACCCTTGCCTGCTCTGTGGCTAGGCTTGGGAGGTGACGAATTCTTTGGTTTGTCACTTGCAGAGAGGGCCAGTCATTTCTTGAGTGGACGATCGTCCTTCCCCTCACTCTTTTGTTTGGACGACCCTTTGCTGATGCCCTTGGAAGCTGACGAGAAGGCCCCTTCTTTCTCTTTCTGCTTGTGAGCTGCAGTTGATGCCCTTACTAGGGCGATCTTCCTTGGTGCCTCCATCTCTGCAAAGGGTAAGAGACGGACGTTAAATAAGTAAACGAAAGGAATGAAAAATAAATAAATAAATAAAAATAAGAGCTTACACCATCGGGAATAGGTGTTTAATCTATAAGTTGTAGGCGTCGGCATAGGACCACCGCAGTAGGTGTGCAACATGTCAAGGTTGATCAGGTCCCTGCACTTCCACTCGTCAAAGGGGATTTCAAGCACCCGATGGATGAAAGCCTCCTGCTCGTTGGTTTTGCGCAGACGAATGCTAGCTAAAGAAGAAAAAAAGTAGACGATGTTAAACACTTGAACAAATAAATAAATAAAAAGTGAAAATGCAGACAACACTATACCTGAATCCTTGACAATACCCTAAGTATTGTCAAAACCATGGGGCATCGTCACCCACTCTTCTTGATGGCATACCTAGTCTGTCCTTTGCATAAAAAAGTATCCACCCTTCCAATTTCTATTAGATTTGGGCATGTCAGACACCAGCCTAAGTGTCTTCTTCCTCACTGTAAAATGATATATCCCCTGAGACGAGGAGATATGTTGGGGTTTGTAGCACCAAAAGTGTAAGTTGATGGTTCCCCTCACTAAGACGACCCCAAAGGATTTCAACCCCTATGAATATCCTCCAAGCATTTAGGGTGATTTGGCTAACAAAGAGACCAAAGGAAATGGCCAATTGATGGTGTAGAGTCATTAGAGGCAATCTCAATCCTGCCGCAAACATGGCATCATACATGCTGACGTCCGCGGTATTCTCAGAGTAGCACTTTTCATACTTTCCAGGTAGATGGATTGGGATGTTATCAGGGATTTGGTAACGGTCCCTAAAGTTGTTAAAAATTTTGGTCGTCATTGTCTGCTTAAAGTCATTAACAGTCCATATCGCTGGAAGAATGAAGGGACGGGTATGACCATACCTTGGGCTTCCTGAACTTCCCTCCATAGAAGCTCCCCCGTCATTCTCATCCTTATCCTCATCATCTTCTCCCTCTAACTCCCCCTCATTCTCTCCTTCACCTTTGTCGTACTCATCCTCATCTCCCTCTCTTTCTTCTACTTCCTCTCCGTTATAGTCTTCCTCCTCATCGACAAGAGAATGGACAGACGATTCCCTCTCTCATGACCAAGACAAGCCCTTATTGGGCCCATGATTTGATGGGAAGACTTCGTCATAGCCCGCTCCCTCAAGGACTGACGACTGCTCACTCGTCTTTTCACTATCTCCTGACATCTATTCACCTACAAGTGACGGAAGTATTCTAAGAACCTAAGTTGACGGGTCTCTCTATAGAAGTAAAGACTAACCAGAAAAAAGGAAATAGAAAAAGGAACGAAAGAGAGAAGAGGACTTACAAGGTTAATAGATGAGTCTGTAGAGGCGACGGGATCATCAAGTAAACGGCAGCAAAAATGATGAGATAAGGAAAAATGAAAAGAGGAGGTGAACTATTTATAGGACAAAAATAAGCGAGAAACGAGGCGACGCTCTTGTTTAGAAACGAGGCCAACCAACTTATGCCACATGTCCTAACATTTAATAATAGCAGCTCAAGGAACCATTAATGAGCACCCCTTTTCCTGAATAAATAAAAAAATAGAAAAGCTAAAAATTAAACTCCATAACTCGTTAGCTAAAGCTGATGAAGCCATGGAGTAGGGGGCAGCTAATAAGGGTAATTTTGAATCAGTTTAAACTCGTTTGCATGCGATGAAGTCAACGGTCCTAATAAACTCGCTAGTCTTTCCTTACGCATTTAGTGAAGACGAGAAAGACGAACTCTACACCCGACGACATCTGTGTGAGATGACTAGAACACCTATGCAGGATAGAAAGCTGATGGAAGGAAGTTGACGGGGAGAGAGAAACTTGTGACGGGTCCAGCATGGCCTTACTTGGCCTCCACGTATGTGTATATAAGGAAACATTTTGCGCCCCACGGTTAACCTTAATCAAGAGGATTCTTACAAGGAAAGGATCCCACAAAATACGTGTATTAATGAGGATCTTCCCTACAAGGAAAGGCCCTCTCCGCCAAGGAACAGATGTTAACTTTACGCCGCTATAAAAACCCCAAAGCCCTCACAAATCAAGGTACGTATAATTTACCCCAACTTTGGCACTCTAGAGTTGTGAAAGTTTTCTAACTTAACCTTCGGAGGGTATTTGGCCGGTACCACACCGGTACTCTCTGCAAGGTCTTATTTGTTTATATTTCGCAGATTCTGTCTAGAATACATGAGGACTGTGCAGCTCAATGACAATTTTTGACATCACCATTAGTTATTTACTTATTTTTATTTACCTAGCATGTTATGTTTTATTTTTAAAGCTTTATATATTAGGTTATATTTGTAAATAATTTAACTTTACATATGAGTTGTGCACTTAAGCCAAAAGCATCTACCATCTTACATAGTTCTATTTAATTCAATTGAGTATTTGCTTATACATTACAACCCACCAGGCATACTCAATCTTATCATACCAACATTCTCACTTAAGCCAAAACATGAAAACAACATAACCAAAACACAACAAAAACAAAGAACGGAAAAAAAAAAAAAATGACGGAATTAGTGCAATTTTGCACTTTTTCTCTTGCTCTAAAGCTCTCACTGCTATCTCCTTGGCTTTAACAAAGGAAGCTTGAAACTTTCTCTCCCTCTCAGTGGCTTTTGCTGCCCTTTCTTGAGCAATTTCTGCCATTTGTGTAGCTTCTGCTGTTGTCTGGGTAGCTTCTGCTGCTGTCTGGGTAGCTGCTTTTTCCCTTTCATTTGCAAGTTGCAGCTCACTCTGCTGTAAATCTAGCTTTTATTGCACCAAATAGGCAGCTTCATTTTTATGCATACAAGTGGGATTATCAATCCATTGAAAGAGAGGGCACTTGAGACCAACCTGTTCATAAATTGAATCGAACACATCACATTCCAAACTCATGTGAGTCAACTAGATTAAGTAAAAACTATACTTACCTTATATCAGCTACAACCCAGAAACCTTCTCCTAAAATTATCCACTGTCAGACTTGTTCTTAGCACACAAGTCTCATATGTACACATATGCCCACTTGAACCTGAGTAATTTCCACTTAAAGAAGACATTGCTTATTAACTTCGTGTGAATCAAATTTCTTGTGAATCAAAGCTACCATTAAAAGTTGAAACCCTAACCCACATAAAGCAGAAATTTCATACCTGGTGATGATGTATCTTTGAATATTCAATGTCTCAAGATAACCCAAAGTCAGAACCTCACCCTCATATGAAATTTTTATGCACCACGATCAAAAAAATCAAAACCCTAGCTCAATACAAGGGTTTCGTGTTTCTAGGGCTTATGAGGAAAAGTTTCAATGGTTTGTGTCTTTGATCCGTGTTACGTTTTGATTTTTAATAAAATGGTATTTTTCTAACATCTGAGGGTGAGGTGGGTAACGGAGAGCAAACAGATTGAAATTTAGGTGGGCAAAGTGTTAAGTTTTAAACCACAGATAGGCAAAGTGAAAATGGGTCAAATCACAAGTAGCTTTACTGCAATTTCCTCTTGAGAAATTAAACATCAATAACTATTGTGGAGAGTGGAAGAGTCCCCACCAGGGCCTTAAGCCTAAAAAGTAATTAGACCATGAGAAATGAATTGGGTCTGGCCTGTATATTGGGGGGAAGGCTCAGACAGTAATAAAACTATGAAAGAAGGGAAGCTAGATCATCCCAAGTATTACGGAAGAGAAGAGCGACACGGGAAATCAGTTCCCGTGGAAAAGGTAAGAATTTAACTTACCTGAAGCATGGTGCACAAATAATCCACATGTGGCTTCCAGAAGACGCCTAGAACCATAGGAAACTTCTAGAACGCATAAGAAGATTGAAGATTTTTACCTCCACATTAATGAGGGTGTTCTCGCCTAATCTCTACTGCATTAAATGCATATAAGACAACTTGAATAGTACCAACAGCCCCAAAAAGTCAGAGTTCCAAGATAAGGCAAGGGAGGGAACCAATAAAGTAAAGAAAAATATCTCTGATTGTGTAGCTAGCAACAGACAGCTGTAGAGAAACGAGCAAGAGATGTGCCTATAAAAAAGAGAGAAGGCAAAAACATGTGCTATCTAAGAAATTTAAAGTGTCTAATACCATGAGAACAGAAGAATTCCCTGTTGTAATACTGTAGCTTGGTTTGAAAAATATGTTATTAAGGAAATCAACTATTTGAGTTTCCCATTATGGAGTGTTTTTTTCCTATTGCTTACTTATAAATAGATTGTGAAAGACATTATGCTCCCAATCCATGGGTCTCACCATGGGCCAATTTTTGTCCCCCACAATTAGCGCCGTTTGTAGGAAAACTTCACTAAGTAGTAGGCTCAAGAGTTGGTTTTTTTTAGACTATGGAGAACTGATCTCAGAGTGGTCCCACTCACCTAGAACAACCAAGCATTTCAAAAGAATCTATTCATATAGATCGACGTATGATATCTAAAGTTCATAAGGAGACTCAACGACAACCTAGCCCACCTCCGCAAGGAGAAGGGACTGCTACCAATACAGGAAGTCCATCCTACTCTAATAGGGATGGGGAGGTGGAAAGGTTAAGGGAGCAGGCGGTGTAGCTATAGAGGAACACGGAGAAAGACAAAAAGTTACTCTGCTGTAAAGACAAAGAGCTTCATCATCAGAGAGGACCAAGCCCGACATCTAGTCACTCCCAAGTAAATGAGTGCGTACTGGACGATAGGAATAAAAAGAGAGACAAAAGATCACCCTATCCCCATGGGGAATGAGAGCAATCTCCACACAGGGAGAGGACAGTCTCTCCACCTCACCATAAGAGTAGAAGGGGAGAATAAGACGGGGATAAGTTTAAAGGACTAATTCCTTAGCGCTTGTCAGTCACTTATTCTTGAGTCCCTGCGATAGATTTCCAATGATGATGCCATGATTAAATATCTCAGTCCCCCTTCTTAGAAGATATTGATAAAACAGATCTACCGCGGAGATTTACAAGGCCAAATTTCACCATTATGATGGCAAAATGGATCCCATGGAACATGTCAGTCATTATAACTAAAGCATGGTCATATATTCTAAAAACGAAGCTCTGATGTGTAATGATAATTCCTCAAATGATCAGTGGGCTGAAACTCTCGGGCGCTAACGATCAAAAGGGCGCTGGTGAATACTGAAAGAACAAAGAAAAAATCAGAGGAGACCGGTGGAGGCCGGCCAAAAAACCTCCAATGGCAAAGTCAATATTTTGTGTAATTCCAAATATGTTGGAAAAAAGAACTGGATCCCTTTACCTTCGCGTAGAATGCTTATATAGTGTTTATAAGCAGTTATTTCTTTGATATAACTTCCCCCGTTGTTGCGGAGTCCAGAAAGCTTGGAGATAACTTCCATAACTGCCATGGAAGTTATATTGCTTGGCCTTATTTTCTTTAACCGTTGTTGACAACAATTCGTAATGAACAATCATGACCCTTACCCAGGACGAGATTGCTCAAGACGTGCTCTCTAGGATGATCAGTTCAAGGACGAGTATCTTAATGCGCGTGATATGTTACCTGGACGAGCTTCATGGACGATCTTGGAGAAGAGTTGTCCTATCATGTAAAATTTTTCCTTCAAGCCTAGGGCCAATAGCTATGAGATGGTTCGATCGGTTGGAAAAAGGGGCTATCCAAGGATATGACGAGCTAATCAAAGCGTTCAGGGCAAGATTTGTGGTGTGTAATAGAACCCTGAAGCCTTTTACCTCACTCCTTGCAATGGCAATGAAGGAAGGGGAAACCCTCAGGGCTTATTCGGATCGTTACTAGGAACTATACCACGAGATCAGGGGAAATAATGGAGGAATCGCGGCTAGTGCCTTTAAAGTAGGGCTTCCCATTGATTCTAACTTGAGGGCTTCACTAGCCTTGAAACTAGTCATGGATCTGAATAAATTGATGAAATGGGTAGAAGAGTATAAGAGCTTAGAAGATGGCCAGCTGCAAGATAAGGCCAAAGCTAAAGCTCTCGTCACGGAAAAGAAAGAGGTTAAGGCAAATCAAACTCCCCAACCTCGAAGGGACTTTTTCTCTCAGGTTCAAAAGACGAGGCCCAAAATGGTTAGTTCATTGTATAAAGAACCTGTATACCAGATTGTGGAAAAAATAAAGAACGAGCCATACTTTCGCTGGCTGAACAAGATGAATGGGAATGTTACGAGAAGAAACCAAAGCCTTTACTGTTTGTATCACCAAGACCGAGGGCATACAACTGAGGATTGCCAAACCCTAAAGGACCACTTGCACCAGCTTGAGAAGGCAGGTTATTTGGGAGACTTCTTAGTAAGGGAATATTCTCGCCCGTAAGACTTGAAAGGGGTAACCACCTCATGAACTTCAACACTAGCTTAGGGGCTCATAGGGGTAATACATGCGGCCAGGAAGCAAGTGGAAACTATGAAAACTCCACTGAGGATATTGATCGTGAACTCAGGTTCTGACTTGGAATTGGAAAGCCCCGCACCCAAAAGGAGACGTTAGGAAGATGAAAGCATTGGCTTTACAGGAAAAGATCTCATGGATACTATTTAGCCCTATGAAAATGCATTGGTAGTTACACTACAGATTGGGGGCTTTGACATAAAAAAGGTTATGATAGATCAAGGAAGTGGGGCAGAGATAATGTACCCTAACCTATATGAAGGGTTAGGACTTACCCCTGAAGATTTGACAAGGTATGATAGCCCCTTGGTGGTCTTTGACGGAAGTATTGTTATGCCAGCTGGACAGGTGACTCTTCACGTGAAGGTGGAAGGAAGAAAGGAAATGGTCCACTTTATAGTAGTACACTCATACTCCCCTTAGACAGCAATCCTTGGAAGCCTTTGGATTCACTCTATGGGTGCTATTCCTTCTTCTTTACATCAGAAGGTGAAATTCCCGACCGAGCAAGGCATTGCAGAAATATGTTGAAACCAAAGTATGGCATGGAGATACCAGATAGCCGCTGTTAGGCACAGGCAAAAAGGAGAGTCTAGACCAATGAATCCCTTGTAGCAACTACAGTCTCCACCTAAAGACACTTGTGAGCGATTGGAGAAAATATACATTGACCATGGGGATAAGTACTTCCAGGTAAGAGTGAACCTCCTTATCTTAGAGAAAGTAAAGTTAATTTGGTTTTTAGTGAGCAATCTAGATGTATTTGCATGGAGTCCATATGACACACCTGGAGTAGATTTGAAATTTATTTGTCATTAGCTTAATGTTGACCCTCGATGTTTGCTAAGGAAACAAAGACCTTGTAGATCCTCAGATATACACGTTGGGGTGGTGAAGGAAAAGATGGATAGACTCAAAGAAACTGGGGCAATTCAAGAGGTCCATTATCCTGAGTGGTTAGCTAATACGGTAGTGGTGAAAAAGAAGAATGGAAAGTGGTGAGTATGTGTAGACTTCATGGATTTAAACAAGGCCTATCCAAAAGATCCTTTTCCAATGCCTAAGATAGACCAACTTGTCAATGTGACTTTCCCTAGGATAAGTTTTCTCTATGCATTCCAAAGGTACCATCAAATAGCTTTGGCCCTCGAGGACCAAGAGAAAACCTCTTTTATTACCCCCCCTATAGGTAATTTTCATTACAAAGTCATGCCCTTCAAGTTGAAGAATGCGGGGTCCACCTATCAAAGAATGGTTACTAAGATGTTCAAGGAGCAGTTGGGTAGGAATATGGAGGCCTATATAGATGACATGGCGGTAAAAAGTAAGGTCGTGGAAGATCATCTCACTAATCTCACGGAAACCTTTAAGACATTACGGAAGCACCATCTAAAATTGAACGCATCTAAGTGTGCCTTTAGGGTTAGCTCGGGGAAGTTTTTGGGGTATCTGGTGACTCACCGAGGAATTGAAGTTAACCCGAATTAGATTGTCGCCTTGAAAAATTTGAAGTCTCCAAGGAACCCTAAGGAGGTCTAGTGACTTACTAGGATGACATAGACTCTTAATTGGTTCATTTCACGGTCTGCGGATAAATGTCGGCCTTTCTTCCAACTGCTAAAGAAATGGAAAGACTTCCAATTGACGGATAAGTGCCAACAAGTGTTTGATGAGCTTAAGTTACACTTATCTTAAGTTCCCATTTTGTCAAGATCGGTACCTAGAGAAACACTGTATATGTATCTGGCTGTGATGGATCATATGGCAAGTACAGTCTTGTTAAGCCTAGATCAGGTAGTTCAAAAACCAACCTTTTATATTAGTAAGGCTCTTGTGGAGGCTGAACGCATTATCTACCCTTGGAGAAGGCTGTGCTAGCAGTAATCCACACTGTTCGAAAGTTATCCCACTACTTTCAAGCCCATACAGTAGTTGTGCTAATTGAGCATCTCTTGCAGGCGTTACTTAGGAGGTCAGATTTCACGGGAAGGATATCCAAGTAGGGGGCCTCCTTGGAAACTTTTGATATTCAGTATAGGCCCCGAACCTCTATTAAAGGGCAAGTCTTAGCGGATTTCATTGCAGAATTCACTCCAGGGAAATTTGAAGTTTTAAAATAGAAGGAAGCAAGATAATAGAACCTCGGGAAAGAATATGGTAGGTGTATCTGGATGGAGTGTCAAACTACCGAGAAGCAGGAATTGGTATTATACTCATCTCTTCGAAAAGGGATCAGAATGGAAAAGTCATTCAAACTATGCTTTCCTGCGTCAAATAGTGAAGCAGAGTATGAAGCTTTCCTCGTGGGGCTCAGAATGTCTAGACGGGTAGGGGCAAACAGAGTACAGTTACGCTGTGACTCACGGCTAGTTGTTAGTCAAATTATGGGCGAGTTCGAAGCTAAGGACCAAAGAATGATTAGCCACTTGAAGGAGGTTGGGATACCAAAGTGTTAATTCAAGAAGGTGGAGATCTTACATATCTCTAGGGGCAACAACAGTCATGTCAACTCTTTGGCTACTCTAGCTTCCTCAGTGGCAGATCCCTTTCCAAGGATGTGTCAGTTGAGCTTTTACCTTTATCTAGTCTTTATCATGACCCAAATCCATGGAACATGGATTAAATGCGTGGCTAACCTACTGAACTTATATAACTCAATGAACATAATTAATTTAAACATAATTCAACACTCCAAATAAACAATGCTATTGGTAAATCTCTTACAATAACTAATATCCACAAATTTAGAATAATCTCCAAAATGTTGTGAAATCTAAAGTAGAATAAAAAAAAATAAAAAAAAAAAAAACTAATAATCTTTTGAGACTTCAAGTATTATTGACTTCGCGTAAAACTCCCACACTCTACCTTGCACCTTATGAAGCAATCCAAAGGTTCTATTCCCCAACTAAACTTTAATCTAAAAATTGCAATTGATGGGGTGAGCCACACATCCAGTAAGTAATTATACAGAATACACAATGGAATAGAGTCAAGCAAAGCACGAGTATTTTTATTTTTCATGAACTCATTCAATGATATCAAAATAATTATTCCAAAACATATAAAGAATCACTTAATACATATGTAATCACATCTTAAAATCATTAGAAATCACATACATATAATTGATCAGAGCATAGTGTCACATATACATATCACATATTCTCACATACAATCCTGTGAGCGGATACCAACATCTAACCCCTGCTGGTGAGGAATCAACACATATTCTCACATACAATCCTGTGAGCGGATTTAGACATATATCTGATGTATCTGATCAATTTTAAAAACACTTATTTTTGAGTCACATATCACAAAAGCAAAGTTTATACAAAATATAATAATTTACTTGATATTAACAATTATTCCAAATACAGAGGCATATCAAATATCACAATATCGGATAGAACATAAATCAAAGAATGCTTGACTCTCTTGGGGAATGAATAGAAACTAAGGAGTTTATATAAATATATTACAGTTCTTGAGTAAATCTGAAAATTCGATTTGCTAAAGGAAATATTTTATATACCATTTGGAGAATAGGAATAAGACTTTGAAGTCACTTGGTTTTAACAAATTTAAAGGACAAGAACCTTTTTATAAAATTTACATTGAAACTCAATTATTTACGGAAAACAGTTTAGTTTAGAAATCATCTTTTAAATGAGATTTGGACATTCAAAACGTTATTTAAAATTCGAAGTATCTCTTTAAAACATTATTTAATAGTCGAAATTTCTCTTTCAATGATGCAAAAATACTTTTGACAAACTTTAGAAAATATAAGTCTGAAATACAAAACTTTTGAAAACTTTTAACTTCTAAGAACCTAATGGACAAAACTTGGGCATATTATGCATAATTACTGACCTTTCTTGCTAATACTTCTGAACACAGCTAAACACTTTAATCTTCCGTAAACTCTAAACAAAAGAATGTTTTAATCAGTAAGCATGGAATCTAATCCTTACAACCCTTTTCTTTCCTACCGTCCTACAAAATCAGGTATGAAAACTACTTTCGTATATACCATTGAATTAAGCAAATTAACATTCCTTATCAAAGTCCCACCGCAACAATACTTCCCCAAAACTAATCTGTACTACTAGAGTTCAAACAATTTCTATAACCACAATTGAAATTCTAGGCCAATAATGTTTCCTTGCATTGGGTCAAATCTCATATTACCCTTAAAGAAGTAGCAGCCGAAATACCTTAGACCTTAGATTAATATTCCCATTGAAAATGTAAGGATACAGGGCCACCTTTAGGATTTAAAGTTATAATCATGGAATCTATATTCAAATGAAATCTATAGGCAATTCAATGAAATCGTGTACTCACTTTTAGGAATTAATCTAATATATATAATCCTCTGTTAGATCCAAGGTCCTCAATTTCAATGGGTAATCAATATAAAATACAAAAGTACCATTAACTTAAGAGTATTACAATTGGCTCTTTACATGAATAACGCTCATATATATAACCATCTTTCCATTGTAATCGATTAGTCAAAGAGTAGACATAACTGAATCTAATCATGCTGCCAAAATCATAAATAAATCTCAAGATTTATAAACAGTATAGAAATATAGAGATGGGGTTCTCACCTTGATTTCGTAGCCAAACCTTATGCCCTTAAACAATTTTGCCTTCTTCTTCTGTCACGCCACCTCTCTCTCTCTCTCTCACTCAAATTTTCTTTGGCACTCACTTTTACTACGAAACCCTTCTAATGAAAACCCTAATTATCTTTTCCTCTACCTTATTTTTAATGCATGAGTGATGTGGGCTTAGTGGGGTAATGGGTTGTAGTTCAAAACCCATTTAAACTTATCTCTTTAGTCTCCAAAAGGTCCATAAAACATCTTCATTATTTATTTATTTATTTATTTATTTTAATTGCCTCTCTAATTGTATGCACTAAAACTATAATTTTCCCACCTATTTGTAGCACCACAAAATTGTCTACTCCCATCTTACTGTGCACACACATATAGTACCTCAACTTTATATAAAAAAAAATGACAAGGTACGGTGATAATCATAAAAACAAAATTGGGGTATTACAATCTTACTCTTTCTGACAAGAATTTCATCTTAAGCATACATCCATCTGCGAGTTGGATGGATCCTATTGTAGCCTACCTCTGAAGTGCGATTTTGCTTGAGGACAAAAAAGAATCTGAGCGGATCTGATGTAGGTCTCCATGATATTGGGTGTCTCAAGAAGAGAAATTATATAAAAGGTCATATTCAGGGCCCTATCTACTATGCATGCATCCTGAGGCAGTTGCAGTACTTTTGGAATAACTGCTTGAAGGAATATGTGGAAGTCATACTGGAGGAAGGACGTTGGCGCATCGAGTCCTCACTCAGGGATATTGGTGGCCGAACATGCAGAAACAAGCACTAGAGTTCTTCAAAAAAATGCGATCAATGCCAAAAGTTTGCTCCTAACTATTGGGGTTTATGCCCTAAAATCTAATTTATTGACATGTTATAAATAATTAAGTTGTTTAATTATATGAGACTATTTATGAACTAATGAGACATTATCATAGTCCTTAAGATGCATTGTATGTGGTTTATGTGATTTAGTCACAGAATATATAAATCACAAGTTCCTTGTAAACTCAAAATATAGTTTGTAGTCGGTGATGAAATTGGGCATTTCATCTGCGAAAACTATAACACATCAACTAAGATGGTTTGTCTTAATCATGGAAGTGAAAACTTCTAGTTAATGTGTCTTAAGAGTTAAGACATATTGAACTGGACCGCTGTGAGATTAATTATTCAATCAACAACTGTCACCTGAATAATTAATCTCACGACTTCTAATTTCATAGACTCTCAATCCTAAGAGGATAGTGAACCCAATCATGAAATGTAGGTTACTTTGATATATCAAGAGTGAGATCTAATATTCACGGTCAAAACCTTAGTATGTTGGGTAACCACACGTAGTGTTGAGAGAACACATATTCTCAAGATAGAATCCATAATCTCTTTTTATAGAGACATGAAATATCCCCTTGAGATAAGTTTAATGAGAACTGGTTATTCAAGGCGCCCACTTTAGTAAGGAGTTACTAAAGCTTATATTTATTGAAATTCGATTTCAATAAATGTGAATAACTAAAAGATTAAACCGGGTACTCAAGGATAAAATAGTTGTTTACAAAGTGACAGTTCCTTATGACTTTGTTTACTATGAATATTTCATGGATGGGTCAAATGATATTATTAGAGTCTTGGGATATAATTTATTAATAAGGCCTAGAGTGCAATTATATTTATATAGTGGTATTAAATATAATTAATAATAACTTTGAACTTGTTAAGAGTTGATAGAAAATCCCAAGGCCCATTAGAGCTAGAGTCTTATTTGTTCCCTTTAGTCCCATCTCAAGCCACAAACTAATGCCTAATTGGGTAGGCCCAAAAGGCTAACTCAATTAAATATTCTGTTTTTATTTAATAAGAGTTATTAAATAAAGTAACTACCAAGGTAGTTATAATGTACGTATGATGAAAAGAAATAAAATCAGTTTTTCTCCATAAGGAAAAGAAGAAGAACTTTATTTGAGAGTCAACGTACAAAAGGACTGATTGAGAGACCACACTTCTTGGGCATCATGTGGAATTGAGATGAAAATTAAAGGTATTCTCAAGCCTTGGTTTTGAATTTCACTGCATCAAGGTATGCTTCCTATTCTTTGTTCTAAAATTCAAGGTTACATGTTATCTATCATGAATGAAGTAGATCCGTGATTGTTGCTTCTTCTGTGTGTTTTGTATGAGATACAAAACCAGATTTTCCAACACTAACATCCATCAACCCGTGGGTCTTCTCAACCCTATATCAAACCTATGGTCCTTTGCTCAGTGGGGGCTAGACATAGTGGGATCTTTTCCAAAGGCCATGAGTAGTAGGAGGTGGCTACTGGTGGGGACAAATTATTTTACCAAGTGGGTGGAAGCCGAGCCTCTCGTAAATATCCGAGATATGGATATCAAGAGGTTCGTATGGAAAAATATTGTAACGCGGTTTGGTGTGCCGAAAGTTCTCATATCGGATAATGGGTTGTAGTTTGATAGTAAGGCTTTTCAGCGATACTACTCGAAATTAGGAATTTCCAACAAGTACTCTACTTCGTCTTATCCTCAAAGCAATAGTCAGGTTGAAGCAACCAATAAGTCCATAGTGAACGGCTTGAAGAAGAGGCTGGACGATTCAAAGGGATGATGGGAAGAAGAGCTTCCAAGTGTGTTATGGGCATATAGGACCATTCCACGGCGTTCCACTGGAGAAACTCCTTTCTCAATGACATACGGAGCAGAAGCTGTAATACCCATGGAAACAGAGTTGCCTACTTCTCTGACTGACGTGTTTGAAGTTAAGGAGAATGATCAACTGCTTTGCAAGCATCTGGACTTGGTAGAAGAAAGCCGTGACGCTACTTCAATAAGATTGGCTAATTATTAGCAGAAGATCAACCGAAGGTATAACAAGAGTATCAAGTGTAAGGAGTTCATTTCAAGAGATTTGGTGCTAAGGAAAGTTTTGGAAAATACTCGAGATCCTACTTGGGAAAGCTAGGCCTGACTTGGGAGGGGCTTTATAGGATCACATCCATTGCTAAGGTCGGCGCTTATCAGCTAGAAGATTTGGATGAAAGACTTGTAGCCAGGCCATGGAATGTGTTTAATTTAAAGAAGTATTATTTTTTATTGTTATATAGAAAATATGAATTACTTACGCTTCTGTTTCGTCTCAGTTCAGTAAACAGTAATAAATTCTATGAAGGCCCAACTTGGGACGCTAAAATAGCAAAGGGAAATAAATCCCGTGGTACTAGACCATGTCTTTGCCTCGAGTAAGTTTTAAGCTAAATTTTCTGCCTTAGTTTGACTTCAAAGTCACTAACAGGAAATAAAATTAAAACTTCACAAATATATATATATATATATATATATATATATATAAACCTCGTGGTACTAGACCCTGTCTTTGCCTTGGGTGGGTTTTAAGCTGAGTTTTTTGCCTTAGCTTGACTTTAGAGTCACTAACAGGAAATAAAATTAAAACTTCACAAAATATATATAAACCCCATGGTACTAGACCCTATCTTTACCTTGGGTGGGTTTTAAGCTGAGTTTTTTGCCTTAGCTTGACTTCAGAGTCACTAACAGGAAATAAAATTAAAGCTTCACAAAAAAGTAAACCTCGTGGTACTAGAACCTGTCTTTGCCTGAGGTAAGTTTTAAATTAAGTTTCTTTGCTTAGTCTAACTTCAAAGTTATTAGCAAGGAACAAAATAAAAATTTCAAAGAAGGAAATGAAGCCCACGACAATGGACTCAACCCTTTCCAGGGATAAGGTTTAGACTGAGTTTGCTGTTTAAACTTAGTTATATGAGCATTAGTGGGAAGCAAAGGTAAATCCTGACAAGAAGAGGGAGATAAATTCTGAGGTAAAAGATCTATAACAACATCTCAGGTAAGAAGCTAGTTTAACTCCTGCTTATTTTAAACATCTTCAAGAATTAATAAGTAGGTTGTTAATTTGAATCTCAAAGAGAAAATGACGTATCTCCTACAGGAGAAGCTATGGAAGAAAATTATCAAACCTCCCTGTAGCTCAGGAAATATAAATAGGAAGCATAGATAGGTATAAAGACTTAGAAATATTCTTTTGCATAAAAGTTTAAAGTACTTAAGGAAATTAAATACAAATTTAAGGCCCCCAAAACCGAGCAAACTAGAAAAATGTTCAAAAAACAGTCTAAAAAAAAAAAGGAAGTTAAGCATGGGGCGGCTCCTTAGTGATGGACACGGCTGCCGAGCTAGTCACCTCTCCACTTGACCCAGTAACAGGACCAGCTCCTCCAACCTCACGGGCGAGAGATTCGTCGTTGATGATGGCATGGATCTCAAGGTTCAAAATGATGACAAGCTCCTGGGGGATCGGAATGTTGCTCTCCTGCCTCAAAGAAGATGAAGTTTCCACTTGCATCTTATCTAAGGCCGCAACCCACCCATTGGTGAAGTAGACTTGCAAGTTCTACTACACTTCAGGCTTCACGAAGGTAATATAGCAATACTGACCTTGGTAGTAAGCCTCCTAAATTTTGGCATCATTAGCTGCCACATAGCCTTTTAGTGCGGCATCCTTCTTCGCAATAGTTTTCTTTACCTCCACAAGTTCCTTCTCCAAAGCATCCTTCCTCTCAGTGATGGCCTTGGTGTTCTCTTTGGCCTTAGCTCGAAGCTTCTCGGATTTAGAAACCTTGCTCATCATGTCCAATATCTTTTTTAAGAGGTACTCATTGTCATTGTTTATCTCTTCGGCCTTAGCCTTGGCAGCCAAGAACCCTTCCTCAATTACCACGGAACATTGTTATCCCTACCAAAAGTTATGCAAAAGAAAGAAGAATGATTAGACTTGAAAGTTTCTAAAAAAATAGTAATAAGAAAAAAGCTAAAGGTTTGTTGATTACCATGATGGCCTCCCTCTTCATATTGAGCAGCAAGGTTTCATTGTCCCATTTTGCCCAATACTTCATGTCTTTGGGAAGGAGAAGAGCCTTCCTAACACATTCAGCAACTTTACCTCCACGGCCTTCCCTCTAAAGTCTAACTCTATCTGTGGCAAGAAGAGCTTCCCCGTCCACCATGAATGCCTTGATGTAGGCTAGAGCACTTGTAGCATCAATATAGGCATCACCTAAGTCGGGAGGGGAGCTCTCGGAGTTGGGGACCATTAAGGGTTGGTCGGAGCTCAACCCCCTCAAACGTTTATGCCCGTCCCTAGTTTCACAGGCGGGAGTGGTAGTTACCACAGTAATTGGAGGAGCCGGGGGAGTAGTAAAAGTGATGGTAGCTTAGGTAGGAGGAGTCTGACCTTCGAGTACAATGGGAGTACCTAGGAGTTCGGCAAGAGTAACCCAACCTCTTTGGAGTGTCATCTCAGTAGGAGAATCTTCCAATGGAATAGCTGTTGGGATATTAAGCTCTTCTCGAGGCGGTGAAGGATTGCGAACTGTATCATTGCCTACCTTTTTCTTTCTTTGGCGCTAAGGACGGTCAGTTGGAGTAGGTACAGCAATGGTAACTCCAAGGTCCTCGGGAGCAAAAGAAGGAGGGGACTTGCTTCGATACTGCCCTTCCTCTTGGTGAGCACACTTTAAGGGAGATAAGATGTATCCCTTACAGCGAACGTCAATGTAAGGGAGCAGTGGATGCTTTATGGTGATGGCTTTTCCCGCAGCTTGAAAACTTTGATACACGGGAGAATATCCAAGAATGAGGTAGGTTGCACGAAGATGACCGTAGGGATGAGGATAGATTGGAGATCTTAGTAATCTGTTAAAGTCTGTGGAGTTAATTAGTTGCCTTTTCTTCTTGAAAGCGTGATCCTTTGAAAAAGAAACAGGAAAGGTTAGTCACATGGAATGTGTAGGATAGCTCAAAAATGAGATAAATCACAAATAATAAGTAAAAAGAAAATCCTATAAAATCTACCTACTTGCTTCACCCGCACTTGTGGGTAGTGGATTCCACTGGGGTACCAGTTCCCCAAAACGATCAAATAGTCTCCTTCTCTTTCCTTGTCGAAATCCGGAAGGCTAGAAATAAGCCTCACCTCCCCGTGCCGGATCTTAAAGTAAAACCTAGAGGTTTTACTATCTTGAAAACTATAGGTGTAGTTGATGACATGCTCGGTAAGCTTCAATTTGAGCCTTTTATTAAGAGTGTCTACACTACTAACGATCCTAAATACGTTAGGGGTACATTGGTCGGGACAGACCTTAAAGTGGCGTATGAAGTTAGTGAGTAGGTCACTCATGGGGATCCTAACTCCCCATTCTAGAATGGCAATGAGTGGAATTACCACTCTACCTTCCCCTCTTGAGAGTATTGCCTCGGATTCTAGGCAATACCTCCTAAACTCAGCTAATCTCTCAGGGGTATCAACCATAAATTTAAATTTTACGATTAAAAGCAAAACTCTATGAAAGAATGAATTGAGAAGAAAAGTGCAAATATGAAGCTAATCTAAAGGAAGAGAAGTAGACGAACTTACAACTAGAAGGAAAAGTAGAAAAAAAGGTCGCTGAAGGTCACCTGAAGATCATTGGAGAAGGAAACATTGGAGAGAAAAGAGAAATTTTTTAGTTTTGGCAAAGTATAAACGAAGAAGGAGCCTAAACAGAGGCCTGGGGTCTCCCTTATATAGAGAAAATGAGGGAAAGGAAGGGACAGATGAGACCCTTCCTTTCCCGCCTATTTTCTGTTCTCCAAAGGGCCCATTTGACCGTCCATTCAGCAACATGCGCTAATGATCATGGGGCGAGAAGCTCGGGCGTGTCCATAGCATTTATTGCCTGATGCTGCCACTGTTCATAAATGTCAGTTAATGATTATCACGTTTTCTCGAACCACGATCTCCTCGTCAATAATGATGACCTAGAGATCATAGGGGAGCTATTGTGGATAGTGGAAGAGTCCCTACCCGAGCCTTAAGCCCAAAAAGTAATTGGCCATAGGAAACAAATTGGGCCATGAGAAACGAATTGGGCTTGGCCTGTATATTGGGGGGGAAGGCTCAGAGGGTAATAAAACTATGAAAGAAGGGAAGCTGGATCATCCTAAGTATTACGGAAGAGAAGAGCGACATAGGAAATCAGTTCCCCTGGAAAAGGTAAGAATTTAACTTACCCGAAGCATGGTGCATGGATAATCCACGTATGGTTTCTAGAAGATGCCTGGAACCATGGGAAACTTCCAGAATGCACAAGAGGATTAAAGATTTTTACCTCTGCATTAATGAGGGGGTTCTTGCCTAACCTCTACCGCATTAAATGCATATAAGATAGCTTGAATAGTTCAACACCCCCAAAAATTCAGAGTTCTAGGATAAGCCAGGGGAGGGAACCAATAAAGTAAAGAAAAATATTTCTAATTGTGTAGCTGGCAACAAGACAGCTGTAGAGATAAGAGCAAGAGATGTGCCTATAAAAAGGGGAAGAGAGGCAAGAAAAATAGAGGTTATCAAGGAGGAAAAAAGAGAGAAAAGGCAAAAACATGTCCTGTCTAAGAAAGTTAGAGTGTGTAATATCACGGGAACAGTAGAATTCCCTATTGCAATACTGTAGCTTGGTCTGAAAAATATGGAAATCGACTATTTGAGTTTCCCAATGTGGAGTGTTTTTTCCCTATTGCTTACTTATAAATAGATTGTGACAGACATTACACTTCTAATCCATGGGTCTCACCACGAGCTAGTTTTTGTCCCCCACAACTATGTTATCAATAAATTATTTGAATTGCAAGTTTTTGTAGTTTAAAATTATGCATAAAATATAATATTATAGATCATATAGTAAATAATATTCGATTGACACAAAATTTGATATGTGTATTAAGAGCGTAAAGAATATGCAATTCAACAATTAAATTTTTAAAATATGTAATAATATTTATTTTTTGAATAAGGTTGTATCCTTAAACTACAACCAAGTTTGTAGCTAAATTTTGTCCTATTTGAAATGAAGAGAATCTTGTTTGAGTCCTATAATAACAATATGTAGCGATAATATGTTTGAGTCCTATTTGAAATGAACGAGATGGAAAGTGTCACTTAAGGACAAATGAACTTTTTGTCTATGGTTTTTTTGATTTACTTGACGGTTCAGTCAAGAGAAATCATTTAACGCTAGAGGAATTTTTTTTTTAATTATAAAATTGAGTAATAAAACATAAACAACTCAGAATAATGACTCTCATGTGGTAGACACGACTCTCTCTAATCCTGAGGTGGCTGTCTCATCTAGGGAAACTATGGTTGACGTACCAGAATTGATTCAGGGATCAAATGAAACAAATCTTGGTAGCACTAGCCCGTATCAACAGAAAACATGGAAACGCTTGGTAAATCATGACCGGGCTAATACAGGAAGCACAGCAGAAGTGAAAGTTTTTTTGAGGAAGATAGCATATGAGAATTGTGAAGCTTCGGATGTTTTACCTAATAAGAAACATGGGGTTCACCTGGCAGAAAGCAATGAGTCTATTATTTTGGTAGTGGCTGATGGTCATGCTTGGGTTTGCCTTGCATCGAAGACATTATTGGTCACCGCTTTTCTTTGACTTCAGCCATTGCCTCTTGAAATGGTAGTTTTCCTAGACCTTTCTTGGATCCTTCGTTCTTTGTATTTCCTGATTTCTTCCCACATAAGGGAAGAATGACAATCCCCTTGAAAAAGACAATGATGAAAGGGGTTTCATGGAGAAGATCTTGCAAATTTTTGACTAAGTAACCCTTTTGTTGCAGGAAGAGCTAGATGACTAATCTTTCCCACAGACGACGCCAAACTGATGATGCCAAAATCTTCATTTGGGTCGCTCGTCCAATCTGGAGCATTAGATGATCTTATAGGACCTGCAAGATAAAGGAAAGATAGATCAAAGAGACCATTGGGCTGTGCCCAGTAGGGGAGCCTTCGATGCTTAAGTTAGTATCAGCCCATATATTTCATATATAGATAGTGTTTTGTAGTATTTTGTAGTAGTTTTTTGACATACCTTAGCAAATGGATAGATTGTCCTTTTTATAGGTGACTTAGGTAGCTGTTGGACATAAATGATGGTGATAATTACCCTAATTGTAACGTTCTTTGTCTTGATTAGAGAGTTTAAGACTTTTGATGGTCGTTATTGAATGTGTTGGACAGTTACTCATCTATCTTTGATGGTCTACTAATGACGCAATGATCGTCCATTAAGATGGACGACCTTAATGGTTTTTATGGGCTTATCAACAAGGGTGGTAGCTTGTCACTCCTCTGGTAGCTTATCACTCCTCTAGAAAGACTCAGTGTCTATTAGTCTAGAGGACTCTTCCAAATAGGGCATTACTGCTTTGATAGATAAAGGCTCGGACTAGGTTTGGTGCTTTTCAAGCTTTTACGGCGAACCTATAACTTCTAAGTGCTTTGAAGCGTGGAATAAACTTAAGAGTTTGAACACCCTCCCTCATATCCTCTGGCTGTGTGCAGGGGACTTCAATGAGATTACGAGACAAGATGAAAAGTTAGGTGGTGCTCTTCGAAATCACAATAAAGTGCAGTTGTTCAGAAAGGTAATTGATGAGTGCAACTTCATGGATTTGGGTTTTGTGGGTTCGAATTTTACATGGAGTAAACATTTCGAGGACCAGCACTCTATATGGTAGAGGTTAAACCGGGGTTTAGCTACAAACTCCTAGTTTCATCGTTTTCCTGGAACTTGGGTCTACCACCTACTATGTCTATCGTCGGATCACTGCCCACTCCTCATCAGCCCCACGAGTTTGGACCTTTCCCCTAAAAAAAAAGGTTTATGTTTTGAGGAGATGTGGCTCTCCGATAGCGGATGTGGAGAGATTGTTGGAGCAGTATGGAATTCTTGTGCTACATGGGATACAGGGGCTTAGTCACCAATAGGGTGGATAGGTGTGGTAAAGACTTGGCATGGTGGAATAAAAATGTGTTTGGAAATGTCAAATGTGAGCTGGAAAAGAAGAAAAAAGCATTGCTTGAGGCTGAGAGAGAAGCTTTGCACAGTGGCCTTAATTTTCGAGTTCGTGAGTTACAATTGGAGATTAATATATTGCTTGACAGGGAGGCTAGGATGTGGAACCAGCGAGCTCGTATTTTATGGCTTAGCAATGGAGAAAATAACACCATATATTTCCATAGTAAGGCCACACACAGATTCAGAAAAAAGTCAATTGTAGGACTCTTTGATGCCTCCAATAGATAGATAGACCAACCCGAAACCATAGTCACTGTTTTGGAAGATTTCTACAAGCAACTTTTCTCCACATCTCGCTCGAGTTCTATGGCTTTAGTTTTGGAAAATGTTCCAGTCATGATTTTAGCAGAAGTGAATGAGCAATTGACAGGTGACTTTTAGAAGCTAAAGTAGTTGTTGCACTCAAACAAATGGAACCTATGAAAGCGCCTAGCCCGGATGGGATGCTGCCATTGTTCTACCAGCATTTTTGGCCTCTGATTGAAGGTGACGTTACCCAATCTGTCCTATCTTGGTTGAATTCTGGTACGTTACCTCAACCAGTTAACTACACTTTTATCACCTTTATACCTAAGAAAAAAAGTCCTGAGCATGTGTCTGATTTTCGCCCTATTAGTTTATGTAATGTACTTTATAAACTTTTCTCAAAAGTTTTGGCAAATCGATTGAAAAAATTTCTACCATCTATTATTACCGACCATCAATCTGTCTGCCTTTGCCAAGGATCGGCTTATCACAAATAATATCTTAGTTGCATTTGAAACATTACATTGCATGAAAAATTATTCTAGTGGGTCATCAGGATACATGGCACTCAAGCTTGATATGAGTAAGGCTTATGATAGGGTGGAAATGGATTTTTCTCGAACAATTAATGAGGAAGATGGGTTTTTGTGAAAGGTGGATTAATCTTATCATGGTATGTGTTCGAACAGTGACTTATTCCATCCTTGTGAATGGAGAGCCTAAGGGTTTGATTACACCTTCTAGAGGCCTTAGACAAGGCGACCCTCTCTCGCCTTTCCTATTCTTACTATGTACCGAGGGCTTACATGGGCTCGTAAAACATGCAGCGGCAAAGGGAGATATTACTGGTTTTGCACTATGTAAGCAAGGACCAAAACTAACCCACTTGTTTTTTGCAGATGACAGCCTTCTTTTTTGTAGGGCTACTTCTCTAGAATGTGGGAAAGTGATGGACCTCCTATCTGCCTATGAAGGGGCTTCAGGACAAAAAGTAAACAGGGTGAAAACTGCTATCTTTTTTAGCAAAGCGGTCAATGAAGCTTCTAGATAGCTTATAAAAGTGATTCTTGGTGTTCGAGAGATCCAGCATTATGAAAAATACTTGGGGCTTCCTTCACTAGTAGGGAAGGGAAAAAAAAAGGCTAGCTTTACCTACATAAAGGAGAGGGTGTGGAGAAAACTATGAGGATGGGAAGGAAAACTACTATCACAAGCAGGACGTGAAGTATTAATTAAGTCAGTCATACAAGCTATCCCTACCTATGTTGTAGGTTGTTTCAAGTTCCCATTGGGCTTGTGCCATGAAATTGAGGTTCTCATACACAAGTTTTGGTGGGGACAACGAGGTGACAAAAGGAAGATCCATTGGTTCAAATGGGATGAGATGACAAAGTCCAAGTTGGTTGGAGGTATAGGGTTTCAAGATTTAGCACTTTACAATGATTCCCTATTGGCAAAGCAAGCATGGCACTTATTGCAAGATAGGAAGTCTCTTTTTTATCGAGTTTTCAAGGCTCAGTTTTTCCTTCATTGTTCCATAATGGAGGCATCAGATTCTAGAGTGGGCTCTTATACTTGGAAAAGCATATTACACGGCAGAGATGTAATTGCTCGGGGCTCATGTTGGCGCATTGGAAATAGAGGGACAGTGAAGATATGGTAGCAACACTGGCTGCCCACAAAACATCCGACCCTAGTCTCCTCTCCAATTCTTGATTCACTAGAGGAGGCAACCATGGACCTCCTTATTGACCCTCTAACCCGACAGTGGAACACAGAATTAATAGATGGCATTTTTATCCCAAGTGAAGCTGATCTGATCAAGAATATCCCCTTATCCAAAACAAAGTCTGAAGATATGATCTACTGGCCATTAACATAGAATGGACAATATAAGTGCAAGAATGAATATGACGAGGCAAGCCAAGACATGTACAATCCTCAAGACTCGAGCTTTTGGAAAGGTGTTTGGTCTCTCCAAGTTCTAAATAAAGTTAAGAATCTTACGTGGAGAGCTTGTAAGAATTCGATTCCCACTAAATTGAATCTGTTGAGGCGAGCTATCATTGTTGATCCCCTGTGTGATAGGTGCAAGAGTGAGGCAGAATCACCATTGCATGCTCTATGCTTTGAAATGAGTTGGACTCGGGTTAGACATCTTATGCAGAATGGAATTTTCGAAGCACCAAGCAGTTTGCAGACTATAAAGAGCTATTATCATGGATATTGACCAAGCACTCAAACCCGGAACTCTTAGCTATGACAGCTTGGTCCATCTGGAACCAAAGAAATCAAGTAAGGATGCATACCCCTTGCTGCATCGTGTATCACATTGCCCAGGTATCTAAAGAATGCTTGGAAGAGTTCACAGCGGTAATCCCCCCCAAACCGCCTCCCTACCCGAAGCCCAGGATTGTGTGGAAACCTCCTCCAACTAATATGCTGAAAATCAACTTCGATGGTGCATTTTTTCGAAAGGAAAACAGAAGCGATGTCGAGGGTGTCATCCAAAATTCTGAAGCCTTGGTTCTTGCCTCTCTATCCCAGCAGCTTCCCCGAGCTTACCAACCTCTTGAGGTGGAGGCTCTAGTAGTGGTTCGAGCCCTGGAATTTAGAGCAGAAATCGGAGTGAAAGAAGTGGTTATGGAGGGTGACTCGGAGATTATTGTTAATGCACTGAAGGCAGACGGTTTCGCCGTGGGGTCAGTAGCATTAATCTTGCAGGATGCAGCTTTATTCTCTAATTTTTTTCACTAAATTACTATACTCTCATGTTAGGAGGGAAGGTAATAAACTTGCTCATAGTTTGGCCAGGCATTCTTTGAATGTCATAAACTATGCAATGTGGATGGAGGATGTTCCACCACCTTCTTTTTTTTATTATGCAAGTTGATCTAGCCAACCATTGATTAATTAAACTTATTCAATTCTTCCTTCTCAAAAAAAAAAAAAAAAAAAAAAAAAAAAAAAAAAAACTCATAAAATCTCTGTAAATAATATATATTTTATGATAATTCAATAAACTACGATGATGGAAGAGGTGAGATTCAACTATTAGTTCTCCTAATAAAAGAGAGTATGTTATATCACTGAATTACAAGGTTGTTAGTTGTGCAATGATATTCTTATAAGGTTTTTTTTTTTTTTTTTTTTTTTTTTTTTTTTTTTTTTTTATAGTAAAAAATTCAACAAAGAATCTCAAAAATCTTAATTTTCCATTATTCTTCTTGTTTCCTTTTACATTTCTAGTTACTATTTATCTACCATTAACTACCAAAATACTCCCATGTGCATATCATTTAAATAATGCAGTTAGGGAAGTAGAGGGCTTAGAGGAATAGGGAATTGTAAAACAGTATTAAGTGTCTTTTGTGTTTAGGGAATAAATTGGATATTTTTGAAAAGTCTGAGTAATACTTGACTTTAGCCCAAAATACTGGGAAAAAAAATCCTAAGGTTTAGGATAAAGGTACAACCAAGTACCAAGAATTTTTAGACGTTGGGGTATTTTTGACATTTTTATATTTAGTTATGGATATTTTAGACTTTACTCAGTAAAATATTCTAGAAATCAAAAGTTTACGTTTAATTGTAAGAGTAACAGAATAAAAGTATAGAAGTATTTACTAATTTCCAAAACATAAATTGATTGGTTTCATACATAAAGGAAAAGTTGTGAATTACCTAAAATAGGGGACAAATTTTCCTTCTTTTTTTTTTTCTTTTTTTTTTTTTTCTATCTTTTTAAAAATATCTTATTTTATATTGTTATAATAAAGGCCAGAAACAAAGTGCCTTTGTGCCCGGTCGTCTCATCACGGATAATGTGTTGGTGGCTTATGAAACTTTACACACCATGCATTGCAGGAAGAAGGGTAAAAAAGAGTCTTTACTCTTTAGCATTGAAGCTTGATATCAGTAAGGCTTATGATCGTGTAGAGTGGCCTTTTCTGAAGGAAATTATGCATAAAATGGGGTTCCCTGAAAGGTGGATTGATAGGGTGATGAGTTGTGTCACAACACCATCTTTTTCTATTCTCATTAATGGCAAACCACATGGCAATATACAACCATCTAGAGGAATCCGTCAAGGAGATCCTCTTTCACCATATTTATTTTTGTTGTGTGCAAAGGGTTTCACTTCTTTACTAGCAAAGGCAGATTTGGAGGGGAAAATTCATGGTGTTTCTGTTTGTAGAAGAGCACCCAAAATCACCAACCTGTTATTTGATGATGATTCATTGCTATTTTGCAGAGCAACTAAAACTGAAGTGGAAGTGGTTAATGATATTCTTAAAACATATGCTCAAGCCTCAGGTCAAAGTATCAACTTGGAGAAGTCGTTTGTATACTTCAATAGCAATACCCCAAATTATCAAAAGGAGGAGATCAAGTAGATTTTGGGAATAAGGGAGGTTGACCGGTTTGAATCCTATTTGGGGCTGCCTACATTGGTTGGAAGATCAAAATATCATTCTTTTTCTTATTTGAAGGATAGGGTATGGAAGAAATTGCAAGGGTGGAAGGGTATGTTACTATCAAGGGCGGGGAAAGAGATTCTCATCAAGGCCGTGGCACAATCCATTCCTACCTATACTGTTAGGACATATGTGGTTCACATGTTAAGAACATATGTCATACTTTTTTATGTAAATTGGCATATCCTTTGACAAAACGCATTTTACTTGTAATTGGGTAGTTCTAGGTGTTTTTAATACTTCAAGAAACAAGGTTTCAAGATAAAGTGTTGAAGTCATCAAGTCTGTCTAAGAAAAACAAGTTGAAGTGCAAAATCATTAAAGCTCGACACCTGCTCGATAGCTCCTCGACACCTGCTATCTGTCGAGATTTAAAAAGTCAGATTTTCTGATCTAATTTCTTGGGATCCGTGAATATGTTTTTGGGCCTTCTTTTCTTCTAACCCTAAACATATAAAAGGATTTTTTTAAGAGCCGTCATATTGTACATAAGTTGCAAAAGTATTGAGCAATCCTTGTTCAAGCAAATTGTGATCAAAAGACAAAGTTTTTGACCTAGTTCCTCTTCTCTGAAGAAGTTGCTGTGTATTTGCACCAAAGGGTTTTGTGACCAAGCATCTTCCTGATCTTCATCGTGTAGGATGAACTGAAGAACTTTGCAACCAACCTCTCCTTCTAAGTTGGTGTTTAAAGTCGCGTACTGGGATCCGCACATTAGTTAGTCACATACTTGGGAGCCGTGCATCAAAGGTGGGAACTGTCACTACAGATTAAGTCCAATTGGGTATTAGGGTAAGGGTTCAACTATAGGTTGGTAAGGTAATTGGAATTCCTTTACTTGTAACCGCCTGATTAGATAATAGTGGAGTTTCGGGAGTGGTGACCTGAAAATCACCCGGTGGGATTTTTGCCGTTAGGGTTTTCCCCATTCCTGAACAAATTACCGTGTTATTTATTTTCCACTGCATAATTAGTTTATTGGTGATTTTTTTGTGCTGCCCCGCAATTGCATGATAAATTGATTAATTAATAACTTGGCTAATTAATTAATTAGTTTAATCACAAGGGGTCATTCAGTTTGTGGCCTATCAAGTGGTATCAGAGCAAGCACACTCTGATTAGGTTTAATCTTTGCTGTGTTGATCCATTAACCCCTCTTGTCATGGCTATAACCAGCCCGAAGAGATCTATGTTTTCAAATACATCTTGTTTTTCTAATCACTATTTGTTTAAGTGTCTCAGAAAACATAAGTCTAAAAGTGATTTGAATTCTCTTATAATGACTATGGGAAAAGATCTCAGTTTGGCTAAGAAGAAACTAGACTGTCTCAGAATGAAAATGTGCAAAGGAGTTCGTCTGAGAAGAGTGAAAGTTAAAGGCTTAGCTTATAGAAGGCAGTTGAGAGAAAGAACCATTCCCTCTGATTTGTCATCTAAGCATGAAGTGTGTTTCATGATGAAGTCTGCATTCAAAGTGATGGATACATGTCTTTGGTATCTTGACAGTGGTTGCTCAAGACACATGACTGGAGACCGATCTCTCTTTAAGATCTTTGAGCCTAAGAAAGTTGGTAATGTGACTTTTGGTGATGGAAGCAAGTCACAAATTAAAGGGAAAGGGATCATATCTCTACCAGGACTGCCAGACATTGCAAATGTTCTCTATGTAGAAGGCCTAAAGGTGAACCTATTAAGCATAAGTCAGATATGTGATCAAGACTTCATGGTGCTATTCTCAAAGGGAAAGTGTCTTGTCATGGATGAGTTTGGAAAAAAGCTCATTAGTAGGATTCGCACTTTGGACAACTGTTATGGATTGGTCCCTGATGCTGATATAGTGTGTAATAGCATTCGTTTGCCCAATGAAGATCTATGGCATCAACGAATGGGACATGCTAGTTACAAGCATCTATCCATTGTTTCTAAGCATGAATCAATCTTGGGGATACCAAAGCTTAGCAGAATGAGCAATGTGGTGGGTGGACCATGTCAGCTTGGGAAACAGACAAAAGCTAAGCATCCAGGCACTCAGACATCAGCTACCTCCAGACCATTGGAGCTTTTGCATTTAGATCTTATGGGTCCAACCAGAACCAAGTCTCTTGGTGGTAAGAGATATATCATAGTGGTGGTAGACGACTTCACTAGATACACTTGGGTCATCTTACTACGATCCAAGTCTGATGCTCCTGAGCACATTGAGGCCTTGTGCACAAGACTGCAGAATGAAAAGAACTTAAAGATTGATCGAATTCGAAGTGACCATGGTAAAGAATTCAAGAACTCATACATGGAGTCTTTCTGCATAAGATCAGGTATATCTTAAGAATTCTTTGCTCCTATTACGCCTCAACAGAATGGTGTGGTAGAAAGAAAGAATAGGGTTATTCAAGAGATGGCTAGAGCCATGTTGCATAACAAAGATGTGACTCGAAACCTATGGGGAGAAGCCGTAAACACTGCATGTCATACGGTGAATAGGGTGTACTTCAGACCCGGTACCAAAAAGACTTCCTACGAGTTATGGAAAGGAAGAAAGCCAAATGTGAAGTATTTCAAAATCTTTGGAAGTACTTGTTTCATCCTCAAGGATAGAGAGAATGTGGGAAAGTTTGACTCTCGGAGTGATGAAGGCATATTTCTAGGTTACTCTTCCACTAGCAAGGCTTATCGAGTATCTAACAAAAGAATTATGAAAGTAATGGAGACTGTAAATATTGTCATTGATGAGTCTTCAGATTCCAGTTCTGAGAAAGGCATTGATGAACTGCCCAAGGAAATTCTTCCCCCTGAGCCTAAGGAAGTTCAAGACATTGTTGACTAAGAACCTGCATCTCTTAGTACTCCTGGTACTTCCAGTGTTGTGGAAGAATTTGCAGAAATTCCAACTTCACCAGATTTTGAATCTTATTAGGAGAAAGGACCTTCCTCTAGGATTAAATTAAATCATCCTCCAGAAGTTATTGTGGGAAACATGAATGAACTCACATTAAGGAAACGTACAGTTGATAAATGTGTTGCTAACTTTGTGTCTTATTCTTACTACTTGTCACAGGTTGAACCCAAGAAAGTGGAGGAAGCACTACAAGATGAAAGTTGGGTTGAAGCAATGCATGATGAACTGCTCCAGTTTCAGAGGAATGATGTTTAGACTCTTGTACCTAGACTGGAGGGTGAGCACATCATTGGTATAAAGTGGATTTTTCGCAATAAGACTGATGAAGAAGGCAATGTGATTCGCAACAAGGCTCGACTTGTGGCTCAAGGATACTCTCAAATGGAAGGAGTAGACTATGATGAAACATTTGCCCCAGTTGCCCGAATGGAATCCATCAGGATTCTCCTTGCCCTAGCATGTCATCTAAAATTCAAACTCTATCAGATGGATGTGAAGATCGCCTTTTTAAATGGGCTACTTAAAGAGGATGTCTATGTGGCTCAACCAAAAGGATTCATTGATCCACACTTTCCGGATCATGTGTTATACCTCAAAAAGACACTTTATGGATTGAAGCAAGCCCCTAGAGCTTGATATGACAGACTCACACAATATCTGGTGTCACATGGGTTCACAAGAGGAAAAGCTGACCAAACTCTCTTCGTCAAGAAGGAAGACGGCGAGTTGATAGTTGCTCAAGTGTATGTTGATGATATCATCTTTGGGTCGACTAAGGATGAACTTGCTCATGGCTTCTCAAAACTCATGCAAGCCGAGTTCGAGATAAGCATGATTGGAAAGCTGACTCACTTCCTTGGATTGCAGATTCGTTAACAAGATTCAGGTATATTTCTATCTTAATCTAAATATGCTAAGAATCTTGTGAAAAAATTTGGCTTAGAATCTGCTAGTTCTGTTCGAACTCCTATAAGCCCTAATGTTAAACTCACTGTAGATGTGTTAGGCAAGAGTGTTGATCCTTCTCTATATAGAAGCATGATAGGTAGTCTTCTTTACCTTACTGCTAGTAGGCTTGACATTAGTTACAGTGTTGGTGTGTGTGCTAGATATCAAGCTAATCCCAAAGAATCACATATGAATGCTTTAAAAAGAATTATAAAGTATGTCAAAACTACCACTGAGTTCGGTGTGTGGTACAGCAAGGACACAAATGATGTCTTAGCTGGATATTCTGATGCGGATTGGACTAGGAATGCTAATGATAGGAAGAGCACTTCGGGGGGTTGTTTTTATGTAGGCAAAAATCTTGTCTCTTGGATAAGCAAAAAGCAGAACTCTATCTCCTTATCCACTGTAAAAGCTGAGTACATTGCTGCTGGTAGCTGTTGCACACAACTCCTCTGGATGCAAAAACTCCTTCATGATTATGGTATTTGTCAAAATCATCTCACTATCTACTATGACAATACCAGTGCCATCAATATCTCTAAGAATCCGGTTCAACATTCTCGAACCAAACACATAGAGATTCGACATCACTTCATTAGGGAGCTTGTCGAAGATGGTATTCTCACTCTTGAGTTTATTCACACCGATGATCAGAAGGCTGACTTGTTCACCAAACCTCTTGACAGCAAACGTTTTGAATTCCTTCGTCAAAACATTTGTGTTATCTCCATGGATTGATTCCTCTTCCTCATGCATTTGAATCTAGTTTTATACTTTGCTTTGGTAACATGTTTTTGTGTGTTTACTTTCAGTTTTGTTTGTTTTGTTTTTAATATAATTTTTTTTTTTGAAAAATCAGGAAAATACAAAAACAGTGTTTGTTTTGTGTACTTTGGTACTTGTGTGCCTTGGATGGCCAATGAAACAGAGTTTTCTAAACTTTATATCTCTTGCAGCTTAGATGAGCATCTCTATGCACAACTAAGCAAGTGAGTTTTGTGGCTCTTGTTTGTAATGAGTAAGATTAAGTTATCTCTTCAACTTAACACTCATATCACTCTTTTTGACGGGTAGGGCCAGAAAATCCTAAGAGAAAGGCATAAATAATCATCTCACTATTGTTGCCTGCCAATCATTAATGACATTTATATGTTTCGGCATAGCAAAAGTGTGATGTTAATGACATTTGTGTGCTTCGGCATAGCAAAATTGAAATGTCAAATATCAATGGGTATTTCTTTTCTCTCTTTTATAAGCTCACGTATGATATGCTTAAAAAGAAAATATGCAAAGAAAATAAAAAGCAAAAAGATCAAAAAATACTTTAAAAATGGTTGCAAGCGTGTATTCTAAGAGATGTGGGAGTTATAGGATGTACCTCGAAGGTGATAGTCCCCATCAAACAGTTATGATTGTGTGTGAGTTAAAGTTATTTTCTCATATCTCAAATCGTCATAACATGTATACACATATGCAATCTTGCGATGTTTTTCACACACAACACGCAATATTCTTTGCTACTTTTGATACATGTACAGGTACAATGTGATTTGGCCATCACAAAGGTTTTACATGTGCTAATGTCTGCTCACTAAACTGTCTTGACTTGTTTTTGAAAAACAAAATTGGTTAGATTTGTTTAGTATGTGTGTGTGTTTTTGGAGATCCATGTGCTTAAAATTTTTTCATTGGGAGATGATTTTGAGAGCTTTTTATGTTGATTGGATCAATAGTTGAGGTATATGTTGGATTGCATTCATGTTTGTGTTTTTCACTTCTCGAAAAACTGCTTTTAACTACTGCTCGACACCTCCTTGATACGTTGTTATCTGTCGAGCTTCTCAAGCCTTTTTCTTATCGCAATCTCGATACCTCTTCGACACCTGGTGGATCGATCGAGAAAGTTCCTGTCTCCTCGATACCTTGTCGATCAATTGAGCTTCTGTTCTTGGTTCTGGTGTTCATTCCTCAACACCTTCTCGACACCTTCAACTATCGACGTGCTTTTTCTCGATACCTTCCTCGACAGATTCCTCAACACCTCTCGACACCTCAGCTGTCAAGAATTACTGAAGCTTCTATATAAGCCTCTGTCGCGATTTGGTTCTCATTCTCTCGATCTCTCTCGATCTGTCCGCGGCTGTTCATCTCCCTAACCTCCTTTTCTCACTCAAAATCTCCAATCCACATGATTTTCGGCCATTCCTTGCTTCAAATCACTTGGTAAGATCTCATTTTCCTTCCTTATTCATGCATTTCATGTTTTGAATCTTAGGTTTTGGGGTTTTTGAAAAATTTTGGGGTTTTTCAAAATTAATGAGTTTTTCTTGAAATTTTGGGTTGGGTTTTCACTTAAATGTGTTCAAAATTTCATACGTTGCATTTCATGTGTATTGGAATGATAATTACATACATTTAGATGTGTGTTTCTTGTATGTGTGCTGGTAGGATTGGATTGGGCTGAGCCCATAATGCTTTTTAAATTTGCATGTCACATGTTCATACATTCCCCATGCATACGTACTTTTTGTTCAATATATTTGATATATGTGAACTATTTTGGGACTTTTCTGATTGTCTCCCTCTCTATCTCTTTCTCATTCTGGTTACGTTAGTAGTGTCTATAGCACCCAAACGTAAATCCACTCCTTCTCAGAACCCTCTACGTTCTGGAGCTTTTTCCTTTTCTGATTCTGCTCCTCTAAATCTTCGGTTCCGTGATGGAGATGCCCACAAGGCATTTACGGAGAACTTTTCTAGACGAGGTGTTCATTCGGATCGCCAAGTCATTTTGGTGGACTTCGCCGACACTGACCTTCCCTCTGTCATTCACAGTAGGGGATGGGAGTCACTATGTGACGTCTCAGTCACATGTCCTCTTGTGCTGATTCAGGAGTTTTACTCCAACATGCAAGGGATCAATCGTTCAGTACCTCTTTTTCACACTCGCGTTCGAGGTACGGGCTTTGCTGTCACACCGCAGCTAGTTGCGGATGTGCTTCGAGTTCCTAGGATAGATCATCCTGACTATCCTTCTTGTGAGCGTCTACAGACTGTGTCCAAGGATGAGCTCATTTCTGCTTTTTGTGAGCGCCCTTCTGATTAGGGTGAGCATCAGTATACATCATGTAGACCTTTTGCTAAAGATCCTAGATTTCTAAACATGGTGATGACTTTTGTACTCCATCTACTCTCTCACTACAACTCCATCACAGAGCCTCGTGCTCGATTTTTGTTATCTCTTTTTGAGCATCTTACTATAGATTTTCCTTCTCATTTCATTCTTTCTATCATAGATGTTCATCTAGATTCGACGTCCCGTAATAAGCTCATCTTTCCTTCCGCTATCACGAGGATCTTACGCCATTTTTTCATCCTTTTTCCTGTGTTCGACCACTTTACACACATCTATGCCATAGATGCCGCTACCGTAAAACGTAGTGAGGCTCAGTTTAGGTCGAGACAAATGGATTCCACTCCTCCCTCCCGTTCAGCTCCATCCAGATCTGCTCTATCTACATCTGCTCCATCTACCTCTACAGGTAATGTATCTCTTAGAGACATCATGGCGCAGTTGCAGCGCATGGATGCTCGCCTCGATACACTCTCCACTGAGTTGTATCAGGTGAATGTTCGTGTTAGTCGTATTGCACGATGGCAGGTGACCATGGGTGGTTTTGCTTCTGAGGCTTCTCCTCCACCACCTCCTCTAGTCGCTTTTGATTCTGATGCTGAGGATGATGATGATGATGATGGTGATGATGATGATGCTTCAGATGATGATGATGGAGATGCTAGCTCTACTGATGAGATATCTACATGACACTCTACCCTTTGTCACTCGTGACAAAAAGGGGGAGTAGTTTTGGGTTATGAGAGTAGTCATCTTAAGGGGAGAGTTAGTATAGGACATTTTTTATAGGGGGAGTGTTGATATTTTTAAGGGATGTAGTGAGGTTTTGATGTGTCTTTTCTTCTCTATTCTCTATAGATACATTGATCTTGTATATGAGGTCTTGTGACCAGTTTTACATACATTGTACTTATTTTCTCTATATGTGGATGTATGTTTCTTTCACCTCTCTCTTCATGTGTTGTTTCTTCTCTATCTTTATACACATGTTCTTTATACTTGTATGCAATCTATTATTTTTGTTTCACATAAGATGCCTTGATGAGTTTTGTTTAAAGTGTTTCAGAAATACAGGTTGTCAAAGTCTACTTGCCATAAACTCTTTTCTTGCAAAGTTTTTCAAGAGTTTGTGATAGGATAGATTTTATTGTATTCAACAAGTGAATATGAGTTGAGTGATTTATGACTTCTCTCATATGTTCATTTGTTTGTTGTGGTTTTGTCACGGATTGCCAAAGGGAAAGATTGTTAGGACATATGTGGTTCACACGTTAAGAACATATGTCATACTTTTTTATGTAAATTGGCATATCTTTTGACAAAATGCACTCTACTTGTAATTAGGTAGTTCTATGTGTTTTTAATACTTCAAGAAACAAGGTTTCAAGATAAAGTGTTGAAGTCATCAAGTTTGTCCAAGAAAAACAAGCTGAAGTGCAAAATCATTAAAGCTAGACACCTGCTCAATAGCTCCTCGACACCTGCTATCTATCGAGATTTAAAAAGTCAAATTTTCTGATCTGATTTCTTAGGATCCGTGAATATATTTTTGGGCCTTCTTTTCTTCTAACCCTAAACATATAAAAGGATTGTTTTAAGAGCCGTCATATTGTACACAAGTTGCAAAAGCATTGAGCAATCCTTGTTCAAGCAAATTGTGATCAAAAGACAAAGTTCTTGACCTAGTTCATCTTCTCTAAAGAAGTTGCTGTGTATTTGCACCAAAGGGTTTTATGACCAAGCATATTCCTGATCTTCATCGTGTAGGATGAACTGAAGAACTTTGCAACCAACCTCTCCTTCTAAGTTGGTGTTTGAAGTCGCGTACTAGGATCCGCGCATTGGTTAGTCACGTACTTGGGAGCCGTGCATCAAAGGTGGAAACTGTCACTACAGATTAAGTCCAATTGGGTATTGGGGTAAGTGTTCAACTGTAGGTTGGTAAGGTAATTGGGATTCCTTTACTTGTAACCGCTTGATTTGATAATAGTGGAGTTTCGGGAGTGGTGACCTGAAAATCACCCGGTGGGGTTTTTGCCGTTAGGGTTTTCCCCATTCGTGAACAAATCATTGTGTTATTTATTTTCTGCTGCATAATTAGTTTATTGGTGATTTGTTTATGCTGCCACGCAATTGTATGATAAATTGATTAATTAATAACTTGGCTAATTAATTAATTGGTTTAATCACAAGGGGTCATTCAGTTTGTGGCCTATCATATACGATGGGTGTATTCCAACTTTCGATGAAATTATGTGATGAGTTAAATGCTTTGTGTGCAAAATTTTGGTGCGGACAAGTAGGGAATGAAAGGAAAATTCATTGGAGAATGTGGGACAAATTAACCACTCCTAAAAAAGAAGGTGGCATAGGGTTTCGTGATTTACGAGCATTCAATCTTGCTATGCTAGCAAAGCAAGGGTGGAGATTGCTTTAGGAGGATGACTCTCTATTATTCAAGTGTTTCAAGGCTAGATATTTTTCATGGTCTAATTTTCTTGAAGCTATTGTATCCCCTAATTGCTCTTTTGTATGGAGAAGCATAATGGCGACTCTACCTATCCTTAAAAATGGGTGTTGTTGGAGAGTTGGGAATGGGTATTCAATTAGAGTTCATGAGGATAGATGGATTCCAAATCATCCAACCAATAAAGTTTTATATCTGGCTAGTGAAGAAATTGATGGAATGTTAGTGGCTAATCTCTTTAGTCCGAACCTACATTGTTGGAGAAGAAAGCTGATCACTTCAGTGTTTCATACTGATGATGCGGAGGCAATATGTAAAATTCCATTGAGTCATCGACATGTGCCAGATATATTACTTTGGATGTATAATAAAAATGGAATGCTCTCAGTAAAATCGGCTTATAGGGTGGTTGTGCAGATTTAGAAAAGTGATGAATGGACTGAGAATTCTAATGGTTGTACAGGAAAATAGGTGTGGAATGCTCTGTGGAAGTTACATATTCCGAATAAGATTAAAGTGTTTGGGTGGAGGTAGGGGTGGCAAATGGGCGGGTTGGGTCATAAACGGGTTGGGTCATAAATGGGTTGGGTGTGTAATTACCCATTTATGACTTGTTTATATATAAACTAGTCGCTAACCCGTGCGATACACGAGATAGTTAAATCAAAGGACAATTAACCAACATCACGTTAAAGTAAAAGAATTAGTGAGAGACTGATTTGCCCACCAAGAATTTAAAAGAAAAAAAGATTGATATAATAAAATCTAAGAAATTTAGAAATAGAAAATTGGGTTAATAATATGCATATTATAGACATTTTTCTAGTTAGCGTTTAAAAAAAATGGATCTGTCATAATTAAATAGAATACAATGGAAATAAATATTTAACTTCTATGCTTTTTTATAGTTTAGAAGTGTTGTCTAACGTAGAATGTTATTGGGTTGTAAGAAAGATTTTTATAAAATGTTAATACCATATATATGCTTATATTGTCAATGTCTCACCGCAGGTGCATAGTTACTAAAACCTACAAAGTAATTTACAATTCTTAAATTAATAAAGCAAAATTCTCAAAAGTTATATATACACACACACTCAAAACTGATATAAACTACAAAGATAAAAACAAATCTTATTTAGTCGTATTAATAACAATATAAACAATTCAAAACATGGAACATTATCAAATTTATAATACATAATTCCATTATCTTTTACATTGAATTCAAACAAATAATTAATTGAAATTAATCCAAACAAATAATTATTTAACCAAAAATCAAAGTTTTAATTAAGAAAACAAAAAATCACATGAACCAAAAATAAAAATTCTCAATAAAGAAAAAACATATGAGGTAAAGAATTAAGATCAACCTACTAAGACGCAAATACCAAAAACTCCAAAACTTAAACCTTCCAAATTTTATAGAATTCATAAATTCTACTTCAAAACCAAACAAAACCCTTCAAATTCAAAAAATTCATATATAATATACCAAATAAAAATTTACCACACCTTGGGTTGGAAGACATAGGTTGCAACTTTGATTTTTCTCCAAAAAATAGAGATACTTCATCTGCCATATACAATATAAAATAATTATTAGAAATTTCAACCCAAAAACCAAACCCACAAAAACACTATCAAAATATAGAGATTAACCCAAACATTTAGAAGAAAATAAATTCTAAATATAACAAAACAATAAAATAGAATGAAAATTTCAGGTACATATGAAAGCAAATAAAAAAGACAAAACCTACGTTTTTTTTTTTAGTTGAGTCTCTCTTCTTCTTATTTTTTTAATTTTAAAGTGAAGTTAAGTTTAGGGTTTTGAGATGGTAATTCTTAGGATTTTAAAGAGAGAAGATAGAGTCCTACCAGGAGTCTAAATAATATAAACAATTCAAAATATAGAACATTATCAAATTTATAACACCTAATTCCATTATCTTTTATGTTGAATCCAAACAAATAATTAATTGAAATTAATCCAAACAAATAATTAATCAACCCGAAAATCAAAACTTTAATAAAAAAAACAAAAAATCACATGAACCCAAATAAAAATTCTCAATAAAGCAAGAACATATAAAAATTTACCACACCTTGGGCTAAAAGACATAAGTTGCAACTTTGATTTTTCTCCAAAAAATAGATATGTTTCATTTGCCATATACAATATAAAATAATTATTAGAATTTCAACCCAAAAACCAAACCCATAAAAACACTATCAAAATATAGAGATTAACCCAAATACTTAGAAGAAAATCAATTCTAAACATAATAAAACAATAAGATAGAATAAAAATTTCAGGCACATATGAAAGCAAATAAAAAAGACAAAACCTACGTTTTTTTTTTTTATTTTTTTTTTTATGTGAGTCTCTCTCCTTCTTATTTTTTTAATCTTAAAGTGAAGTTGAGTTTAGGGTTTAGAGATGGTAATTGCTAGGGTTTTAAGGAGAGAAGAGAGAGTCCTATCAGGAGTCTCTCTCTTTTTTTCTTAATCCTAAAGTTTTTTTTTGGATATTATTATTTTGGTATTTTTATGCAAAAAACGTTATTTTAGGTCTAGGTGATTTATTTCCTTGTTTTTAGGTTCTTTTAATGTTTTTTTAGGTCAAATTTGGTTTCTATTATGGTTAGGTATTAATTAAGCCTTATTTTATAATATATTTTCTTGTCCATCAAGTTTTATGGAGCCCTTAAATAGGCCTCCAAGTTTGTATACATTTTTCAATATTATTGATATTAATAAAAATTCAAACTTTTGTCTGTTGTTTTTCTGGTGGATTCTATATAAGATATAAAACTTAAAATACAAAGAATCTAAAATAAAAAGAAAAAGAAAATAGTGATGATGTGGAAAATTGTGAGAGCTTCAAAAGTTTCGATTTTATACATATATATATATATATATATAGATTAATTATCCATTACCCGCACAACCCATTTAATTAGTAACCCGCCCATTTAACCCAATATGACTCAAATAAATAAATAACTTATTAAAAACTTTAAAAACAAAAATTAAAAAGTTCAAAAATCACTTTTCTTGTTCTTTCCTTTCATTTTTCCTTCACAAAATTCATTTCTTAGTAACCAAACAAAGCCACAGAGAGAGGAAAAAAAATGACTTTTTTCTTCTCTATTTTTTTTTTCTCGGCAATGAAATAGAGTCTCAAGCAATATTATCATAACACTCCAGACGAAAGTCATAAAATTCCTATCATTTCCTCTTTCCCTTCTATTCCTTCTATTTTACTCAGCAACCAAACAGACCATCAGAGAAAGAAAGAGAAAAAGTAAATTTCAGACTAGGGTTTCTGATCCTAAATTTAAAAATTCAAAAACAAAAGGCACAAATCCAATAGAGGAAAAAAGAAATTCAAATCCTGGTTAAGTACCTTGAAGATTTCTGGGTCCGAACACGCCCGAATTGTTCTCTTCCGATCCAATCATTTCTCTATCAAATCCAAAAATATAAAGAATAGAAAAAAAAAAAAAAAAGCGAAGACGCTAAGAGAAGCATCCAAGGAGCACTGGCGATGAAACCACTGAGCTCCAATGATCGGAAACCCTCGTCTGCGGCAGCTGCAACCACCCCTCCCACCGGCAAGCATGTCATCATCAAGAGCGCTGATTTATTTCTTTTTCTCTGTTTGTTTCTTTTTCTTTTGCTCAACGTGAACAATATGAGCGTCGACACCTCTATCTCCGTTAGCCTCTCTTTCTCTCTTTCTATCTCATTTTATATCAATAAAATAAAAAAATAAAAATAAAAAATTTAGTTAGGTTTGTGATTTTTACTTAGTTTTTATACCTGGGGTTGTGTTTTGTTTTATTTTGTTAGTAAATGTTGGTGCAAATACAATGATAATGAAAATAACACAAAGAGAAACTGAATAATACTACTGAATTTTATTACTTTAAAGAGAGAAATTACACAACACTATTTGGACTGAGACGCGGCACTCGCTCTCTTTAAGGAGATTCAAGCCCTTGGTTGGCTAAACTTTGTAACCGGTGCAGACCTTCTTTGACTTATCTCCCCCAGGATACAACAGCCCAACAAGTGTCGTATGGCTAGAACAACTTCTGCACAAAGTGTTCAAGCCCAAAGCTCCACCAGAAAGAACACCTTTCCTTGCCAAGAACCTCTCTATTTTTTTTATTGAGTATTGTAGTTGCTTGGATTGAGTCTGAATGAGTCTATTTATAGGCTCAATGGACCTCACGAAATTATTACCCAATTCATTCTGATTAATTAGGTCTATTATACTGATTTAGTGGGTGTTATGAGCTGTCAAGTAGGAGGATCCAAGAGGCTGATTCATTTCCAATTTTGATACCTCCACTCTTCACCTCCCCCTTGCGCACGTATCTAGCCCAATATCTGAGTCAATACATTTTAGCCCATTAATCACCACAATTAAAAAGAATAAAAAAGTCTCTCTCCTTTTCAATGTGGGATTAAACATTTTCACAAACTCCTCATCTCCCATATTTACTCCCACATCTTTACATTTATGTTATTATTTTTATTTATTTAAAATTAAAATGCTCCAACAATCCCCCACTCATTTTAATATTAAATTTTTTAGTTAAAGAGAGATTAGCAGGCAAAGACAGGTCACTATGCATCATGAAGGTGTGCTCTGCATTAAACCTTCACTTAGTAAAACAGCGATCTCAACTCCAGAGTCGTAGTGGTCTCCGACTTGAATTAGGACTGCTTTAGGGAAATTAAGTGTCACTGCTTACACATAACAACCCAGGTGTTGACATGAGCTTTTATAGCTAGCACTTTACGGCCATGTGCTGATCCCGGTTTCATGAGTGTATTTGAGACTAAGTCCAAATCTCATAGGAAGCGGCCCCACCCCCACACTCACATAGGTGAAATTTGTCAAGGGTGCTCCTGTAATTCTAACACCCCACTCATACGAGCTACAAATTTCATTAAGAGTTTTTTTTTTTTACTCAACCTCTCCACATTACAAGATAAATGCACTTACATCATAGGGATGAACAATTAAAAAATTATTTACAAAATAAATAATTAAAAATAAATAATTGTGCATTTCTTACGACCATCATATGATTCGTTTTTCCCATTGAATCCAATTCTCAGGATCTCTAGTCCTTGGGTTGGGTATCCTCATACATGGCTCATGATTCTTTGGACTTTAGTCCCATCCCCCTCGATGTATTCCAGACTCTATCTTTTGCCAAGGCCTTGGTAAATGGATCTGCAAGATTATCATTAGATTTAATATAATCCACAGTTATGATGCCACTACTCAAATAAGATCGCACGGTACTGTGCTTTCTTGTTATAGGTCTGGATTTACCGTTATAGTAACGGTTTTTAACTCTACCAATTGCAGCAGTGCTATCACAATGAATTAATATAGGTGGAATTGGCTTTTCCCAAAGTGGAATTTCATATAATAAATCTCTAAGCCAATTTGCCTCTTCACTAGCTGAAGCTAATGCTATCAATTCATCTTCCATTGTAGAATTAGCAATTATTGTTTGCTTTTTAGATTTCCAACAAATAGCACCACTACCTAAGGTAAAAATATAACCAGTGGTAGAGAGAGAATCACCTGACAAAGTATTCCAATCGGCATCACTAAAACCTTCAATCACAGCAGGGTACTTTTTATAAAATAAGCCATAACTTTTGGTACCAATTAAATATCTCATGACTCGCTCAATAGCTAGCCAATGATCTTTACTAGGCTTGCTAGTAAATCTGCTAAGCACTCCTATTGCATATGCAATGTCAAGTCTAGTACAATCAGTAGCATAGCGCAAACTACCAATGATGCTAGCATAATCCTTTTGATTAAAAATCTCATCATCATTATTCACAGGAAATAAATGAACACTAGAATCAAAAGGAGTAGCTACACTTTTGTGATCATGAAAATTATATTTTTTCAATATTTTCTCAACATAATGTGATTGATCAAGATATATTCCATCACATACTTTTGTAATTTTCATGCCTAAAATAAAATTAGCCTCACCAAGATCTTTCATATCAAAATGGCTTTTTAGCATATTTTTTGTCTCATTTATAACATGCATATTTGAGCCAAAAATTAACATATCATCCACATAGAGGCTAATAATAACATGTAAATTATTCCATGATTTAGAATAAATACATTTATCACATTTATTTGATTTATAGCCATTCTCAATCATGCAGGAATCAAACTTTTCATGCCACTGTTTTGGTGCTTGTTTTAAGCCATATAGGGATTTAGTTAGCTTACATACCTTGCTTTCTTGTCCAGGCTCTATAAAGCCTTCGGGTTGATCCATGTAAATTTCTTCCTCTAGGTCCCCATTTAGAAAAGCAGTTTTTACATCCATTTGATGAATTTTCAAATCAAAAATTGCAGCAATAGCAATTAACAATCTAATAGATGTAATTCTTGTTACCGGAGAAAAAGTATCAAAGAAATCAAGATCAGCTTTTTGTTTAAAGCCTTTTGCAACAAGTCTAGTTTTAAACTTATCTATTGATCCATCTGGTTTCAACTTTTTTCTAAGGACCTATTTACAACCTATGGTCTTACAACCCGGTGGAAGATCTACTAATTTCCAAGTTCTATTAGAAATTAGAGATTCCATCTCATCATTTACAGCCTCTTTCCAAAATATAGAATCAGGTGATGTTAAAGCCTCTTTTAAATTTTGGGGATTTTCCTCAATGTTAAAAACATAATAATCAGAACCAAAATCCTTTTCAACTCTAGCTCTTTTACTCCTTCTAGGTTCCATTTCAAAATTTTCTTGATTTTGTAAATGTAAAGTAGAAGTACTAGGTTGTGAGAAAATATTTTCTTCACCCCCACTATTTTTTAATTTAAAAGGAAATTTTTCTTCATGAAAAATTGCATCACCAGATTCAAAAATTATTTTGTTTTCAAGATCAAAAAATCTATAGGCTACACTATTAATTGCATAACCAAGAAAAGCACAGGTAGTAACTCTAATACCCAATTTAGGCATTTTAGGGTCAGTTAGCCTTACATAAGCAAGACAACCCCATACTCTCAAATATCCCAAATTTGGCTTATGTCCTTTCCACATCTCAAAAGGTGTGGTGTGTGACTTTTTATGTGGCACCCTATTCAAAACATGACATGCAGTTAAAATTGCTTCACCCCAAAAATGTAAAGGTGTACCAGATTCAATTAACATGGCATTTGTTAACTCAATTAAAGTTCTATTTTTTCTTTCAGCCACACCATTAGAAGCAGGTGAATATGGTGCAGTAATTTCATGGATAATTCCCAAAGACTGAACAAATGAGTTGAATCCACTTGATTCATACTCACGGCCTCTATCACTTCTTATTCTTTTTATTTTTCTACCGAATTGATTTTCAACTTCTTTTAAAAAATCTTGAAATTTTTCAAAAGCATCACTTTTATTTTTCAACAAATAAATAGTTGTATATTTTGAAAAATCATCAATAAAAGTGATAATATATCTATTTCCTCCACGAGTTAAAATTCCCTCAAATTCACATAAATCAGAGTGAATTAACTCAAGCAATTCGGTATTTCTTACAACATTTTTATGAGGCCTTTTTGTAATCTTAGCTTGACTACAAGTTTCACATTTTTCAAAATCTTTTGACAGTCTTGGAATTAATCCTAAACTACTCATGATTCCCACATATCTACTATTATATGACACAAACGAGCATGCCAAAAATTAATAGAAGAAAGCATATAAACTGAACTGGTAGATGCTTTATTATTCTCAACATTCAATTTAAACATTCCATCACAAGCATAACCCTTGCCCACAAATAATCCCTTTTTAGTGATTACATAATTATCAGATTCCATGGTTTGCTTGAAGCCAGCCTTGTTAAGCAAAAAACTTGACATCAAATTCTTCCTCATGGACGGAGTGTAAAGAACATCTTTCAATGTTAGCACACGTCCAGAAGTGAATTTCAATTCAACCTCACCACTCCCAAGAACCTTGGTTTTGCTAGAGTCACCAAGCATAACAGTTTTTTCTTCTTCAAAAGGAGTGTACAACTTGAACCAATTTTTGTCATAGCAGACGTGCCTATTAGCACCAGAATCTGCCCACCACCCTTCAACATATTGCACCATATTGATGTCTGTAATCATAGCCACTAAAGGCTCTTCGGTTACGTTAGCCTGCGGGACAGATTCACGTTTCCGAAATTTGCAAAATCGAGCAATATGCCCACTCTTGCCACAGACAAAACATGATCTATTAAATTGATCTTGTGAAGGGGGTCCTTGGTTCTTATTGTAATTTTTATTCGGGTTTCCTCTTCCTTGAGGTCTATTATTATTTTTAAAGGCTCTCTTTTTAGGCTTCAATTGACAATTTCTAGGAAAATGATTTTTGGGCATATTATTATTGGCTGAAATAAGGTTTACCTTTGTGGTGGAATTACCATTGCTCTCTTGTGTCATAAGTGCATCTTGTCCTCTAGCCTCCTCCTCCACACGGATGCGTGTGATCAAAGTCTCCAAGGATGTCTCCTTTTGTTTGTGCCGCAAAGTCTTTTGAAACTCCCTCCAAGATTGTGGTAGTTTATCAATTATGCCAGCTACCACCAAATTGTCTCCAATCTTTACGCCTTCGGATCTCAATTCTGCCACGATCATTTGGAAGTCTTGTGCTTGATCCACCACCGATTTTCCATCCACCATTTGGTAACGGAAAAATCTGCTAGCAGCATACTTCTTTGCACCTGCCTCCTCGGTATCATACTTGCTTTGTAAAGCTTTCCAAATTTTCTTAGCAGAATTGTAAGTTGTATCATAATAATCATAGAAATGATCGGCAAGACAATTCAATAGATAAGAGCGACAATTATATTCATCTTTTGTATACTTATCTATTTTTTCTTGATGAAGAACGTATTTTTCGTCACTCATCTCATCGGTAGGAACTTTTGATGGATTCTTGTCAGTAAGGATGTAGGAGACTTTGAGAAGATTCAAGTAGAAGAGGACCTTTCCTTTCCACCTCTTGAAATGGGCTCCCTTAAAGCGAAAGGGCTTGTTAAGATCTCCAACAGGCTCATTTGGTTTCTCTTGTGTAGGCTCCATGTGATTGAATCTCCTTAAAATTGTTGGTGCAAATACAATGATAATGGAAATAACACAAAGAGAAACTGAATAATACTACTGAATTTTATTACTTTAAAGAGAGAAATTACACAACACTATTTGGACTGAGGCGCGGCACTCGCTCTCTTTAAGGAGATTCAAGCCCTTGGTTGGCTAAACTTTGTAACTGGTGCAGACCTTCTTTGACTTGTCTCCTCCAGGATACAACAGCCCAACAAGTGTCGTATGACTAGAACAACTTCTGCACAAAGTGTTCAAGCCCAAAGCTCCACCAGAAAGAACACCTTTCCTTGCCAAGAACCTCTCTATTTTTTTATTGAGTATTGTAGTTGCTTGGATTGAGTCTGAATGAGTCTATTTATAGGCTCAATGGACCTCACGAAATTATTACCCAATTCATTCTGATTAATTAGGTCCATTATACTGATTTAGTGGGTGTTATAAGATTAATTGTTAGACATTAATCTGATGGGCTGGAGTTACACAATTAATGGTGAGATAAGGAGTTTCTGAATAATGAAAAGGCCCAAACGGATAGTCCATTAAGTGGGTTAATGGCTCTTTATTTTCCGTAGTAAAAATGGAGTATTAATTCGGGCCATTTACTCACAAACGGATATGGTAATTACTCTGAATGGGCTGTCAAGTAGGAGGATCCAAGAGGCTGATTCATTTCCAATTTTGATACCTCCACTCTTCACCTCCCCCTTGCGCACGTATCTAGCCCAATATCTGAGTCAATACATTTTAGCCCATTAATCACCACAATTAAAAAGAATAAAAAAGTCTCTCTCCTTTTCAATGTGAGATTAAACATTTTCACTAACTCCTCATCTCTCATATTTACTCCCACATCTTTACATTTATGTTATTATTTTTATTTATTTAAAATTAAAATGCTCCAACAGTAAATAAGTTGATACACTACCTTTGGTGAACTCCGATTCCATCATCGTTCTCTTTTTAGAATTTCCTTTTGTTTGGTTACTGAGAAAATTTGAGGGAAAGTGTTAGGGCTTAGAAATCTAGGGGTTAAAGTGTTTGGTTACTGAGAAAATCTGATGGAGAGTGAGACTGTTTATTTAAGTTTTAGATTTTTGAAGGGTTTATTGGTTATTAGTAGGTCTATTTAATTTTAAATTTTAGATGGGTTTAGTGGGTATTAGTGGATTTATCCATTTAGACTCATCTAATTAAATAATCAAATGGGTCTTTATCCATTTAACCCAAATACTCAAATAGGTTGGGTTAAAACTTATCAAAATAAGGTGGGTAATGGGCGGGTTCATGGATATGGATAAAAATTGCTACCCCTAGGTGGAGGGCATGTCAGGAGATTTTGCCAACATGTTTGAACCTTGTGAAGCGAAGAATTATTCATGATGTTGTATGTCCGAACTGCACTAGGTTTACAGAGTCAACGATGCATGCATTATGGGATTGTGGAGTTGCTGTGGATGTGTGGGCTGGGAGTTCGCTGAAGCTACAAAAGTGTGCGCATGGCCAAGCTGATATGCTAGAGCTGATGGAGTATTTGTTGAGTAGACTTTCTTTGCAGGAGATGGAGTTGTTCTTAGTTCAGGCGTGGATACTTTGGAATCAATGAAACAAGTTGCTCCACGGGGGGGAAGATTCAAGATCCAAACATGTTATGCAGGAGAGCCGTGGAATACCTGGAGGAATATCGAAATTCTCAAGGAAATTTGCGTGTTGATGGTGTGGTGCATTCAGTTGGTGATGTGTGGAAACCACCTCCAAATTCAGTCTTCAAATTAAACTTTGATGTAGCGGTGTTTGTGGAAGCTAAAAGGATTGGGTTTGGTGCCATTATACGGAATGACAAGGGTGGGGTTATGGCTTGAATGCCTTGTATCGTGATTCTTTTATGTTATAAATAGATGAATGTTCCAGTTAAAAAAAAAAAATTAATAATAATAATAATAATAAAGGCCGGAAATATTCTTTTTACCTTTTAGTTTCTAGAACAATTAAAAAAAAAAAAAAAATCCCACGTTTATTTTTGGTTTTTAGTTCAGGAATCAACTGATTCTATTTTATTCCCCACGTGGTCCACGAGACATGGGAAGCCGTACTTAACAAAGAGAGTGCTGTCTGTGTTGGAAAAGAGTAACAGTGCAAAACAAAGCAAATTTATTGGTTTCACGCTAGTGTTCACTGTTCATAGCCATGGACCTCTCTCTCACTCTTAAATTCCAATCACCGGAGCTCTCTCTTTTTCCTGGAAAACCCATCTCTCCTTTCAGCCTTCCTAGAAAGCAATTCAAACCCATTTTTCCTTGTCCCAAAACTAACCCAAAGCCTCACTTTACAGTCACAGCCAAGCAAAGGTCACCAATCGAAGGCGTAAGCAAGGAGCTCAATGCGATCGCTTCCCAGAACTTGGATTTCGCTTCCTGTCGCAGAAGGGTCCGCTCTGCCTTCGTGGAGGTCCAACAACAGCTTGATCATTGCTTGTTCAAGGTTGGTTTTTTTTTCCTCCACCATGATCATAGTTTTGATCTTCGTTGCTTCTGGGTTGGTATATTATTTCAGTTAATGATTCTTTTTTGTTTTTTGTTCTGGGTTTTTGTTGTGAATGCCAATTGGTTTTGATTGGTGGATAGATGGCTCCTACTGGAATCAGAACTGAGGAGGTAAGCAATGCTGCTTATTTTAAAACTGAGACAGTATTTTGCAAACAATCAAAATAAAAAAGTTTTATTTATTTATTTATTTATTTATTTATAAATTTCTGAGGAATGTTAGTATATTAAATATTATAATTATTTGCTATTAATGAGGATGCAAGGAATTGAAATTTGGAACAATCCACTCATTGTGCTAAACACGTTAGGTTCAAATGCCTATTTCGTTATCAATTTCTTCATTTCATAGCAACTAAGTAGAGACTGAAAGGCTAGTGAGACTGTAGTGTTTTTAAAAAATAATTATTTTTATTATAAAATATGTGACTGTCAATTATTAATGGGTTTGTAGTGGTATGAGAGGAACTCAAAGGGGTTGCAAATTTTCTGTAAAAGCTGGATGCCAGAGTCTGGAGTTCCCATCAAAGGTGTTTTATGTTTCTGCCATGGATATGGTGATACTTGCACATTCTTCTTTGAAGGTTTGTGATCATATTCATAAAGTAATTGGGAATAGCCCTACACCTTATGTTGCTATTTTTTGTTTACTCTAGAGTGGTATATGCAAACCAAATTTTAAGACTTTTTATGTGATGTATGGTGAGTTTGGGATTTCAGGTATTGCCAAGCGAATTGCTGCATCTGGATATGGTGTTTATGCTTTGGACCACCCTGGTTTTGGCCTTTCTGATGGATTGCATGGTTACATCCCAAGTTTTGATCAATTAGTTGATAATGTTATAGAAAATTATACAAAAATAAAAGGTGCAACTTTCTAAACTGTCGTAGAATCAGCATCACCATCATTAATTGCTTCCTTAATAGATTTGGTGAACTTAATTAACAAAATGTTGTTGCCGATTGTGTTTTATGTTTGATTGGAAGGAAGACCTGAATTGAGAGGATTGCCACACTTTTTGTTAGGACAGTCCATGGGTGGAGCTGTTGCTCTTAAAGTTCATCTCAAGGAACCCCTAGGATGGGATGGAGTCATCCTTGTAGCCCCAATGTGTAAAGTAAGTCCATCCTACTACCGTACATGGTCAATAGTTAAGTGAAATCCAGAGTATTACTAAACTATTTTGTCAATTTATGAGCATTCAAAATTTATATTTGAAGGTCCCCATTATCTCTTGGCTTACATTTCTATGTTTTTTCTGAATATGTAGAAATTATTTACTTTGGAAACTAGCTTGCTAAATTTTTAACTAATCAATGTATGGATATCCGATTGATCCAACAAAGCACACTGACACTGGCTAACTCATTCTTGTGTGACGTTTTGATTAAGTTCCCTTTTGAAGTTTCATAATCTGTTTCATATCATATCTAATTATTAGTAGGAAGTTAATCATCTCTATTAGTGCAGTTCATAAAAAGTGGGAAATTAAAGTCATTCTCAAACCAGGAGGTACCATTTATGATTTATATGTTACTTCCAGCTTATGTCATAATACATCTACAAGGGGGAAAAAAGGAACAATGAAAAAGAGAACGAACATAAATAAGATCTACAACAACTTTGCTATCATGTTATGTAGCACTTAAAATCACACAACAGTGTCAGTGTTCATTACTAAGGTTTCGTTGTTTCACTGTCTGTTTCTTTTTGGTCAACTTCTTGTTCTTGGTTTTTGTAGTTTCTTAAGCACCTTAGGTCATTGCCTGCTTTGTACGAATATTCCTTGTTTCTATTTCTTTTCTTTTTTTTTTTTTTTTTGATAGGTAATATAAGAATTATTATTGATGAAAATGGAAAAAGAAACATACAATGTGTTTGTGAGAATGAACACAGCAAAGCACAAAACAGAATGCCACAGAAAACAATCAAGGGACTAAACTAAGAGAAGAAAAAAACTGAACAATAGAAGAACATTCTGTTAAACCCCAGCACCGAGACCAATCAAAAAGACTTCTTTGGCATAGGCCTATTAACTCAACCAAAGGCTGCTCAGAATCTTCAAAGGACCGACAATTATGCTCCATTCATACAGTCCACATCAAACAACCTAGGATTAAATTCCAAATATCTGATTCATGTTTCCCAAGCCAATGATTCCAACAAAATAATAATTCCGCCACAGAGCTAGGCAAGACTCACTGAATACCGAAGGCTTGAAGGATAAAAACCCATAAAGAATTCGCCACATGACAGTGAATAAGGAGATGATCCATAGATTCCTCACTGCATTGGCACATACAACACCGATTTGCCAAAGGGTGACCTCTAAGCATGAGATTATCCAATGTAAGAATGCGATCATGAGCTGCCGTCCATAGAAAAAAAAAGCCACCCTTTTGGGAACCTTTGCTTTCCAAATGCCCTTCCAAGGGAAGATAGAGTTGGGAGTCGTCCTTAACTCATTGTAAAAGGAACGGGTATCAAACTTACCATTTCTATTAAGACCCCAACACAAAGAATCGCTGCCTACTCCACGTGGAAGATGAGCTTGAATAAAATCAAGAACAGAAAAAGAAGCAGCAAGCTTCTAGTCTTCAAAATCCCCTATAAAATCTCAAGTTCCAAAATCTAACATCATCCCCCTCTTGATGACTCACAACATCAGAAATACAAGCTTCCTTATCCGCTAAAATCACATATAACTTAGGGTAGAGGATTTTAAGGGGATCAACCCCAACCCATCTATCATGCTAGAAACAAATCCGGGTACCATCACCCACAACAAAGGAAAAATGCTAAGAGAAGCTTTCCCACCCTTCATTAACACTTAGCCACAAACCACACCCATGAGTTCTACAAATTTTAGTACTCCAACCCCCTTGACCCTCCCCATATTTAGTGGATATAACCCTCTGCCAAAAATGAGTAACTTCATGCCCGTATCTGCACAACCACTTCCCTAATAAAGCTTGATTAAAGGACACCACATTTCTTATCCCCAAACCTCCCATTTCAATAGGTGAGCAAACCTTATCCCACGCCACCAAAGGGTATTTGAAGCTCCCTTCAAATGATCCCCATAAAAAGTTTCTTTGGATTCTTTCTAGCCTAGCAACCACAACTATAGGAATAGTAAATAACGCTAGAAAATAAGGAGGAAGGCTAGAAAGAATGCTCTTCAATAAAGTGAGCCTACCACCCTTGGATAAATAAACGCGTTTCCATCCTAATAATTTCTTCTCCATCTTCTCCAAAATGGGATTCCAAACATAAGCTATCTTGAATGATATACTGAGTGGCATCCCCAAGTATTTCATAGGCAAGCTGCCCACCCTGCAACTAAGGATATTAGCCAAAGCATCCAAATTATTCACCTCCCCAAGATGGGATTCCAAATAGAAGCTGTCTTGAATGATGTACCGAGTGGCATCCCCAAGTATTTCATAGGCAAGCTGCCTACCCTGCAACTAAGGATATTAGCCAAAGCATCCAAATTATTCACCTCCCCAAGAGGGACAATCTCACTTTTCCCTGTATTAACCTTCAAACCTATAAAAGCTTGAAAACACGATAAGGCCAACCTTATAGGCAACAACTAATCCCTAGAAGCATCACAAAATAAAGTAGTGTCATCCACAAACAACAAATGAGAAATGCGCATACCAATAGAGTTCACTAGTCCCACGTGAAAACCATGAAGCAGACCACATTCCTCAATTTTTCTCAGAATCTTGCTTAAGACCTCCATAATCAAAAGGAAGAGGAGAGGGGATAAATGATCACCTTGTTTCAAACCTCGAGAGCTTCCAAAGAAAACTTCAGGGGAACCATTCACTAGAACTGAAAACTGGATTGAAGTCACACAAGCCTTTATCCACCCTCTCCATTTCACCCCAAAACCCATCATATTGAAAAGATAGAACAAAGCATCCCAATTAACATGATTGTAGGCTTTTCAATGTCAAGCTTGCAAACTACACCCGGTACACGACTCTTCAGCCTGCTATCTAAGCATTCATTGGCAATGAGTATTGAATCCAAAATATGCCTCCCACCAACAAAGGAATTTTGAGACTCAGAGATGAGATTGTCCAATACCGTCCTCAATCTATTAGCCAAAACCTTAGATAAAAGTTTATACATACTGCTCACCAAACTAATGGGCCTAAAATCTTTAATATTAAGAGCATTACTCGTCTTAGGAATTAAAGAAAGAAAAGAGGCATTCATAGACCTTTCAAACACAGAATGGCAATGAAAATGTTCAAAAAAAGCCATGACATCCTTTTCCACAACACTTCAACATTTATGGAAAAAAGCCATAGTGAAACCATCCAGATTAAGTGCTTTGTCCCCCTCCATTTCCTTCAAAATCTGGATGACTTCCTCCTTAGAGAATGCCCTCTAAAGACAGCCTCTCTTCTTCCTCTGTACAAGAAAAATCCAACCCATCCATAGATGGGTGCCGCATCTCAGCCTCCTGATACAAAACCTGGTAGAAATGAACCACCTGAGAACGCACCTCCATCTCATCCTCATAAACAACCCCATCCACTTCAATATTGTTAATCTGATTAGCTCTTCTATGGGAATTTGCTAATTTGTGAAAGAAGCAAGTATTGTTGTCTCCCTCCTTCACAAACAAGACATAAGATTTTTGTCCCAAAAAAACTCCTCCAAGGAAGCTAAATATTCAATATCCCCTCTAATATGTATACGGCGAGACTGTTCCTCATTCGAAAGATTCCACACCTCTGAAATAGCATCCAACCCTAACAATTCAAACAAAAAACTTTTTTTTTTCTAAAAGCCAAGTCACCAAACTCCTCCCTATTCCACTTCTTAAGATCACCTTTAAGAGCCTTTAGTTTTTAGGCTAAAATGAAACTTGGAGACCCCATAAAACCCATTCCACCATTGCTGAACTCTCTCAACAAAACTCTCGGCTTTCAACCACATATTCTCAAATTTAAAAGCACAACGTTCCCGATGAAAACCACCAACTTCCAGCAAGAGTGGACAATGATCAGAAATAACCTGGGGAAGCACCCTTTGAGATACATTCCCAAAATGATCCTCCCAATCCAAAGAAACCAAAATCCTGTCAATTCTAGGCATAGAAAGTATCTCGGATTCCCTAAACCAGGTAAAAGAAGCCCCCTCTAAAGGTAAATTGATAAGATAATTGTTCTCAATGAAATCGGAAAAAGCAAACATAGGTGGGTTGAAAGAATCACAGCCAAGTCTCTCACCTATTAAACACCATGCCATGTTCCACCTTGCACGCACATGCGCCAACTCTGCCCATAAAGATGTCAGTTGTCTATTGTCATTAGGGCTATAAACCCCTGTACAGGTCCATAGAAAACCATCTGCAACCCCCTTCAATAAAACACTAACAGAAAATTGTCCCACAACAATGTCAACTTTTTCAAAAACCCTCATATCTCAAATCAATAAAACCCCTCCTGCTATCTAAACCGCATCCAAAACCACCCAGTCAGTAAAAGGACTACCCCAGAGACTCCTAGTGATTTCGCTTGCAACCCATCGCTGACCCACTTAGTGCCGATAAGTACCGAGACGACCCCCTCTGTCCTCGCCAGCTTTGATGCCTCCGTGAATGTTCCAAAGTGCACCGATGTGGATCCGCCTTGCTCCGAGACTTTTCCCTCTGTGCTCGTTAACTCTGACGCCCCCGTGACAGAGTCTTTGTACTCCGATACTTCTGTTGATGAGTCCCTGTGCTCCGATGATGAAGCGGCCTTGCAAAGTGACATTCAACAGATCATCCATGAGCACGCTGACAACGTTATCAAGAAATGGGGGAATTCTGAGCAATGGGTTCTTGAATTACGTGATGGGAAGAGGGTGGCTGTCCCGATTCAAATCTCTCTGCCGCCGGGAAACGTAGTTTTTGGAGTGGATGACTCAGCCCAGTGGCCGACGATTCCGAGTGTGTCAGCGGAATGTAAGGGGCTTATTCCAGAGATGGATAAAGGGGCTGAAGCTACTTTGGAGGAGTGGGCTTCAGATTTTAGTTCCGAGGACGCTCAATTTTCTGATTCTTCGACTCCTCTTAATGTCGAACCACTGGCCATCTCCCTGCCTTTGGGCGTCATGGATATCTCTGAAGGATCAGCATCTCAGAATGAGGAGAATTTGCTGGGTAAGGACAACTTCTCAGAATGGTTTCAGGAAAAGTTCAGTGGATTTGATGATTTCCTTGGGACTTCCCTCAAAGGTTTGGAAGAGCCTGTAACCAAATTCCTGTTGGCTGTTGAAGCTGAGATGCAAAAGAGGGCCATTACGGTACAAACTGATAAAGCCCTGAAGAGCTCAGGGAGGAAAGGAATTAGGGAATTGCGGGGTTTATTTAGCTCTGTCAATTATGGTCCAGCTTCACCAAGACGCATTGGTAACGGTAAGGACAGGGCTCTACTTACTCTCCAATGAACTTGAAAATTTTATCTTGGAATGTTAGAGGGTTGAACGAGAAGAACAAACGGCTCAGGGTCTGTAATTTTCTTCGTTCTTGGAGGGCAGATATAGTTTGTTTGCAAGAGACTAAGTTGGAATGGATTACAAGAGGAATTGTTAGAAGTATTTGGAGTTGTCCTTACATTGATTGGCTGTATTTGGGTTCTGAGGGTGCTTCCGGTGGTATTTTGCTCATGTGGGATAGAAGGGTGGTTGAAAAGATAGAGGAAGCAGTGGGGTTTTATTCGATTTCATGTAGGTTCAAAAACGTTAGTGACCAGTTTGAGTGGGCTTTCTCAGGTATCTATGGTCCTAATTTGAACAGAAATCGTCCCTTCATGTGGGATGAATTGGCAGGCTTGAACAGTTGGTGGAATTTGCCTTGGTGCTTGGGTGGAGACTTTAATGTCATCCGCTTTCCTTCAGAGAGGTTAGGGGCAGGAAGATTTTCTCGCTGCATGTTTGATTTTTCGGATTTTATATCTCATCACGGGCTTATGGACCATCCTCTTGAGGGAGGCCTATACACTTGGTCTAACTCCTCCTCAGCCTCTAAAATTGACCGGTTTCTACTCTCTCCAGACTTGGCTGACTACCTCTCTCATTTCTCCCAAAAAAGGCTTCCTAGAGTGTTATCCGATCACTTCCCTATTCTTTTGGAGAGTGGGAGTCATCGAAAAGGGCGTATTCCATTTCGTTTTGAGAACATGTGGTTGAAGGCGGAGGGGTTCTTAGATAAAGTGAAAGCTTGGTGGGATAATTACCATTTTCAAGGGACTCCTAGTTTCATTCTTGCCAAGAAGTTGGCTGCCCTAAAAGCGGATCTAAAGAGGTGGAACGAAACAGATTTTGGCAATATCGCTGCCAAGAAACAGCATTTATTGAGCAAGTTGAATGCTCTTGATGTAAAAGAGGACTCTCAACCTCTATCCGAGGAGGAGAAATTGGAAAAAGCTTCTTTTCGAGCCGATCTTGAAAAGGCTGCCTTATTAGAGGAGACTAGCTGGAGGCAAAAGTCCAAAATGCTGTTTTTAAAGGAGGGCGACTCCAATACTAGGTTTTTTCATAGGATGGCTAATTCCAATAGAAGGAATAATTGTATTGAAACTCTTATGATTGATGGGGCCTTATCTTCCAATCAGGATAGGATTTCTGACTACATTGTTCATTTTTATATGAACCTATACTCTGAGCAGCAAGAGAAGCTTCCTTTACAGGATGTGTTGGTTTTTCCTAGGATCTCTGGGGATAATGCGGTTTGGTTAGAGAGACCTTTCGAAGAAACTGAGATTTTTGAAGTCATCAAGGAGTTTAATGGAGACAAATCTCCAGGGCCTGACGGTTTTTCGATGGCTTTCTTTCAAGCCTGTTGGGGGATTCTCAAATTTGACATCATGGCTGTGTTTCACCATTTCCATGATTCTTGTCAATTTGAAAAAAGTTTGAATGCAACCTTCATTGCTCTCATTCCAAAAAGAGCTGCTGCAGTGGAGGTAAAAGACTTTCGGCCTATCAGTCTTGTTGGGGGGGTTTATAAAATTCTTGCTAAAGTTTTGGCTTCTCGTCTCCGCATGGTTTTAGGTGAGATCATCTCAGCTCCCCAGAACGCCTTTGTTCCTAATAGGCAGATTCTTGATTCCGTTCTTATTGCTAATGAATGCCTTGATAGTAGATTGAAGTCTGGTCAGCCAGGTTTGTTATGTAAATTGGATATTGAAAAAGCCTTTGATCATGTGAACTGGGGCCTTCTTTCTAACTTGCTTGAGCGTTGCGGATTTTCTAATAAGTGGAGGCAGTGGATTTCTTTTTGTATTTCAACGGTTCGCTTTTCCATTCTCATTAATGGTACTCCCCATGGGTTCTTTGGAAGTTCTAGGGGGTTGCGGCAAGGTGACCCTTTGTCCCCCTTATTATTTGTGCTGATTATGGAGGCAGCCGGTAGAATGTTGGATAAGGCTGTCCATGAGGGTCGTTTGTCTGGCTTCAGTGTTGGCAATTCTTCTGGAAGATCTTTGATGATCTCCCATCTTCTTTTCGCTGATGATACTTTGATTTTTTGTGACGCTAATATTGATCATATTCTGATTCTCCGTATGGTGCTCATTTGGTTTGAGGCTGTGTCTGGTCTGAAGGTAAATTTGGGTAAGTCTGAGCTAGTGGTTGTGGGGGCTGTCCATAACATGGATCTTTTGGTCGCTGTATTAGGTTGCAAACATGGTTCTCTTCCAATGAAATACTTGGGTCTTCCTTTGGGGGCAAAATTTAAGGACAAGTCTATTTGGAACCCATTTCTTGAGAAGATGGAAAGAAAACTAGCAGGTTGGAAAAAATTATATCTTTCCAAGGGAGGTAGAGTCACTTTGATTAAAAGCACTCTCTCCAATCTCCCTACATATTTCCTTTCCTTATTCCATATTCCTGCTTCTGTGGCCAACCGTATTGCTAGACTTCAGAGAGACTTTCTGTGGGGTGGCCTAGGAGACGAGCCCAAATTTCATTTGGTTAATTGGTCTACAGTTTGTTCTCCGCTCTCTTCAGGTGGGCTGGGGATTAGGAACCTAAGAACCTTCAATGTAGCTTTATTAGGGAAGTGGTTATGGAGATTTGGGCAAGAAAGGGATGCTCTTTGGCGTCAAGTGATAGAGGTGAAGTATGGTTGTGATTGGGGCGGTTGGTGTTCTAGGTCTGTCTCTAGCCCTCATGGAGTTAGTTTGTGGAAAAATATTAGAAGAGGGTGGCACTCCTTATCTCGGTTTATTCTGTTTGAAATTGGAGATGGTTCAAAAGTTCAGTTTTGGCTTGATCGTTGGTGTGGCTCTTCTCCCCTCGCTGATCATTATCCTGAATTATTCAGAATTTGTTGCAACAAAGAGGCAAGTGTAGCGGATCTTATGAGGTTCACTAATGGAGTTCTCCATTGGGATTTTCAGTTCTGTAGGGGGGTTCATAACCGTGAATTGGAAGCTTTCTGGAGTTTCTTTAGTTCCATTTATTGCACCCCTGTAAGGGGGATCGGGGAGGATAAGAGATGTTGGCTTCCTTGTAAGAGTAAGGGTTTCACGGTCAGTGCTTACTACCATCTTCTTGTTGGCCATTGTGAACAGTTTTTCCCTTGGAAAAGCATTTGGAAGCAGAAGATCCCCTCTAGAGTGGCTTTCTTTGTTTGGACAGCAGCCTTGGGGAAATGTCTGACTATTGACAACTTAAGGAAAAGAAAGGTTTGCATTTTGGATTGGTGTTTCATGTGCAAATGTAATAGTGAATCTATTGACCATCTTTTCCTTCATTGCCCGATCGCTTTGGAGTTGTGGGATATGGTTTTTGGGTTATTTGGAGTTTGTTGGGTTATGCCTTCCTCTGTTGTTGGACTTTTGGCTTGCTGGCAAGGTCGTTTTGGTCGCCATCGTAATGGAGATCTTTGGATGGTTACTCCCCATTGTTTGATGTGGTGTGTTTGGAAGGAGAGAAATAGTCGGTGTTTTGAAGACAAGGAGCGTTCCTTGCCTGATCTCAAGCTTCTTTTTTTTAGAACCTTACTTGATTGGTTTTCTGTGTGGAGAAATCATCCTTTTTCTTCTATTTTAGACTTACTTGATTTTTGTAATGTTCGTTTTTGACTTTTTCCCCCCTGTATACTTCCTGTGTACTTTGTTGTTCCTCTCTTTCTGATTTCAATGAATCTTATTACTTATCAAAAAAAAAAGTTAATAGAGGATAACTTAGTTTCCTAGAAACAGACAATATCGCATTTCCATTCCTTAAGAAGATTCCTACAAACTTCTCGCTTTCGAGGGTTGTTAAGCCCTCTAACATTCCACGATAAGAGTCGTAAATTCATTTATAAACACTAATAGCCCCTGAATCATTCAAAGATCCTCTGTTCCTCCTTCTAGAAGATAATCCATCATGATTCATAGTGGAAACAAGCCCCCTAAGCTCTCTGAAATCTTTCTTCCTTGAATATGCAGGACGTTTAGGCACCCCATCATGTCTCAGAGCAATACATTCCTGTTCAAGAAGGCGAAACAAAGCCACACGCTGAGCTTCATGTTTCACAATAGAAAAACCCACTAATTTACAGAAACTCTTCAACAACTGGGAAACCCATTTTGAATTTTCTGTCTCTGCCACCCTAAGTTCACCCTCTGCCAATTTCCTAATCCAATAACACCTCCCTAAATTCATTAGGATCCCAAAGAGCCAAAGGATCACACTCCAAAAGACGATTAGCATTCTCCAAACTATCACACCCACTTTTATCAACTCCATTGTGATCCCACGGAAGAAGAAATACCTCCGAATCATTTTGATGTATCCCAACAGTATCCACGGAGCTCGGAAGCACATCATCTGCTTGTTGGGTAACCCACTGTTGACCACACTCACTAAAAACGTCCTCAATTTCTTCCCCCCCCCCCCCCCCCCCCCCCCTCCAAAAAAAAAAATCAGACCCAAAAAATGCCTCATTACCTAATTTGGTTAGAGGTGAGAATCAATTCTGTACAACCCAAGGATGTCGATAAAAAGCCTGCATGTCATCATTGATGGTTGCCTCCATTGCCACTGAAACCGAGACAGCATGTGTTAGGAATGCTATAAGCATATGGATAATAATTGTTGTATTGAGATTTAGTTAGTTAGTTAATTACAATTCCAAGCATGTTAATCACATTTAGCACATATTGGAATTATTAATGTACATGAAGAATAATAGAACCAATAGGATGAGGCCATGTGGGCCAATGAAATTAGAACTAGTCTCCTATAAATACATAATTGTAATTCAACATTAGATATCAATTAAAGAATAAACCAATTTCTTAGTGCATTAGTGCATCTCTCTCTCTTTCTCTCTTAATCTCTCTTTTTCTATAGAGGGTGACTACCTCAAATTAAGTCAATTTCCCTAAAATTCCTATCCATCTCCATTAGGAACTATCGGGTTTCTAATTGCATGGGTATCGGCTTTGTGGCCTGACTCGATTCCAGGATCAGCCAAAGAAAAATTGTCCTTGTTGGAGTCGGGAAGCTTCTCAGAGGCATTGCGCCTCATTTCCGTACAGGTCTTGGCCATCGAAACACCAGGAGCACCCACTGGTACTCTCCCAGCATCCCTCGAACTCTTGCCAGTCATCCTTTCTCTTGAACCAAACTCCTGATTCTCCGATGAACACCCAAAGAAAGAGAGACTAAAGGGCCTTTACCCTTGGGATCCTTGGAGGCTGGGACAATTTCTTTCCCAAAACCATAACCAAAATTTGGCCCACCAGAGGTATTGGGCTTCGGAGAGTTGTTTAAAACAAAAGAAGCCCTAAGCCTACGGTTAATAGGCTTCAACCAAGAAACACAACATTTGCCTCCTTCGGGTTTAAAGATTCTTAAAGCTAAAGTTTCAGAAGTCAACTTAAAATTAAAAGCTGGGTCTGCCACTAATAACAGATTTATTAACGGTAGAATCTCCTTGTATCACGTTTTTGCCCAAATTAACTCCCAAATTTTCAAAAAACCTTGATTTCCACAGATTCCCATAATTATGCATTTTTTTACCATTCTGGCCACCGCCATCTGCCGGACCAGCACCACCAGTAATATCTGGAATCACCCCTCCCATCCTTGGTTTCTCACCTGTGAGGAAAACACCCAATTTTTTCTGAAACAAAATCCACCCAGACCGATTGATACTTTTTGGGATCATAATACAACCTCGCCTAGCTCCACCAAAAAATTTAGCTATAACCACAAAAAGACCAGCCTCATTTGATCTACCACGAAATTCAAGCAACTTATTGTTTTCCCGGAATCTCTTACAAAAAAAATCCTTTCCTGGAACCCAATCACGTACATCAGCAAAGCACGAGAGTATCCATTCCATGCCTTTATGACCTACCCAAATAGAACTCTTGATATTCCGAATTCTCATGAATAGCATATGAGTCAGACCGCCCACCATCAAAGGAAAATGAAAACAATTTTGCATCAATACGAAAAAACAACCTAGCTGGTCCCCATGAAAGGAGGAAGAAGCAGATAAGATATTTAGGGAGGCTGGTTTAGTGGGTAAAATTGGTGGGGATGGGGAGGATGGTTTGGTAGGTAAGGTTGATGGGGGTAGTGTGGCAGCGGGAATGGAGGGGGCTTTGGGCACTGAGAGTTCTTGTGAAGGGGAAGGTTTAGATAACTGAGTTGGTGGTAAAGGGAAGGGCAAAGAGGGGGGATAAAATTGAGGGTGAGGGAGAAAACTAAAAGGTGATGAAAACTGTGGTGGGAAAAAAGGAGAGATGGGAGGGAAAAGTGAAGAAGGGAAGGTTGATGCTGCCTGGTGGTGGGGGTAGGGTGGAGGAGGCAGCGGAGGAGGCATCATAATCTCACTTCAACATGATATTCTTTTAGAAATCACTCTAGTCAACGAGCAATAATCCATGAGAATATACTATGAAATAAGCTTTGACACAACCTCCTTGTTTCTATTTCAATCTGATTGACAATTCTTTAGTGTAGGAGGCAATATGGAAAAGATATTATGGAGATTCAGAAGAGGCTTAAACTGAAGTAAGAGTGAGAAGGAGAAGAAAATACAGAAATAAGTTTGGAGAGTTTATATAATGCGTAGGATATCATATAAGCAATTAGGCACATGTAGAAGCCTACAATAGGCTGTCTGCACATATGGTTCCTGCGGATTTCCAGGTTGTGGTTGCCAGTTGAAAGCTATCTTCAGAGAAGGACCATTGTTGTCCATTTTGGGTGTTGAGAGACAGTAGAGGCATTTCTCAATTAGCCTCTAGCCACCAAGTTAGGACTCTCGAGTCAGTCTGTAGATGGTGGTAGTATCATTTGCACTTGTTATTGCACTGAGTTCATATAAGTCTCCTTTCCTCTGCATGTTGAGAGGAGAATATTGTACAGTTTCTGGGTTTACTGCCTTTTCCCTCAGTGCACCTGGTTATAATAGTCATAGAGATGTGAATCCTTTTCTTTTTCCTTTTTGGGTAAGTGATAAGTGAGAACTAGGTATTCCCCCTTGGGCAGATGAGCTGCTACCTGTGGGTTAAGAATGGCAATGCAAAAGTGTCTTTTCATTGTGACTACATGGTGAAATTTTTTGCAATTAAATTAATTTTCTACTCAATGGTCTAAAACATCCCTCTTTACTAATTTATACACAATAAATATGTCTTTCTACTCGATGGGCTAAAACATCCCATCTATATAAATAAGCACACACTAAATATGTTGTGTTAGCAACTTTTTTTTTAACAATGAATTATAGTCCTCAAGATAATCTTTATTTTTTTAGTTTTCATTTTAACAAAAGATTTGATTGAATAACAAAATATTATTTCTTTACTCTTCACTGGGGGATATCTTATGTGGCTTTACATTACCTTGTTCATCATATTATCCTCACTAAATGATGATTAGGATTGTGATCTCTTTCCATGTCTGTGTGTTAGGGAGGGGCTACAATATTGATTTTGTGTGCTCATCCCTAATAGGATGTTTCAGGAAGTTGCATGGCTAAATTATGTTTCTGGATGAATGTACTCTTTCATTCACCAAATGAAAAATTTGCTGACCATGACTTGCTACTAAGATTGCAGAGGAAGTGAAGCCTCCAGCTCCAGTTCTGAAGGTATTAACCCTTATGTCTAACGTCCTGCCAAAAGCAAAGCTCTTCCCACAGAAAGATCTAGCTGAGCTAGCCTTCAGAGACTTAAGGAAAAGGAAAATGGTTTGTCCTTTATTTACTCGCTTGATATGAATGCACTTGCATAGTATTGTAAATTTGAAATGGCTATGGTGTTATACTTCAGTATGGTCCAACAACTGGTCAAACCTTCACAAGTATACTAGTCTATGTGCAAGATCTCAGAAAGATAATGAACATGTTAGAACCTTTTACATGCTGCTAAATACAGTCTAAAGGATATGTATGATTGTAGTAGCATTTAAGCTGAGAAGTAGAGGGAATTTCATATGGAAGATAATCAGCTAGGTTGAGGGACACTGGTTTGTACTTCATATGTATCAACAACAGACATCTTCAGTAAAGAAACAGGCAGTAAATGTCAATGTTTCTTTTTTGGTGGCACATGAACTTGTTAGTACATGTAGCAAATGGATAAAAGGTGCCTTTCTCTGGATGCTACATTCACAATGCCTGATAAGCCCCTAGAGAAGCCATTGTTCCTCTTCCTGTAACGAATAAACCCATAGCCTTAGTTAAACTGATATTGCCAAAACTTTTGATGACTAGAAAAACAATTTCTCAATCTCACTTTTACCTTTTCTTCGTGTCTTTCATACCCTGATATTGTCCTACCATTGGCATCAACATTCAAGTAAGTAACTAGTACTAACCCTCAATTTAATTCCTCATAGTACAAACCCTCACTAACATAATATTCTACAACATTAGCAAATCTGTGTCCAGCCAAAAGGCATAAAAAGAATGTAGAATCATATAAGGTTTCAAATTTGTGAGAGTATCTTCTTGCAGTTATAAAGATTAAAGCATACAAAGACTACTAGTTATCTTCTTTTTTCTAGATGTTAAAAGACTTTTTTATTGTTCTCTGGAATGATTCTTGAATGATAGCTTTTGCATTTTTGTATTGTAGGCTAGCTACAATGTGATTTGTTATAAAGACCAAACACGATTGAAAACTGCTGTGGAACTTTTGAAGGTGACAAGTGAAATTGAGAAGCAAGTGGAGAAGGTCAGTTTCCATTTGCGTTTTTTTATGACCCCTTCTTTGTCATAATCCATGAGAGGATAGTTTTCTTTTGTTATTGCCTGAGATAGGCATGCATATTATTCTATATATACAAGATTCAAACCAATTAGAGGTATTGCAGGTTTCATCTCCATTGCTGATTCTTCATGGAGCTGCAGATAAGGTGACAGATCCATTAGTGAGCCAATTTCTTTATGAGAAGGCCTCTACCAAAGACAAAACCCTAAAACTCTATGATGATGGATATCACTGCATTCTGGAAGGGGAGCCTAATGACAGAATATTTACGGTCCTTAATGATATTGTCTCTTGGCTTGATTCCCGGGTGTCTTCTTAACTAGAAGTTCCCCTTTGGTTTTTCACTCACCATGGACAAGTTCATCCATTTTTGTTTCTTATGCTATATACTGTTACATGACATGGAAGATCATTTATTCTGTTGCATCCTCCTCTCCCTACCCTTTATCCTGTAGTCTTATAATAGCATTAGTAGCAGGCTCAACAAAACACCATTTCGACAAAAATATGGCTAAAGGCACCTAAAACTCTCTTGCATTATCCACTTCTCCCATGGCCCGTCCCCCATTTGTTAAAAAAATGTACCTGTCTTGTGATGGGGATGCACAATAATCTAAAGCTTTGATAAAAGTTAATTAGCAATAAGATATTTTGTCCCCCGTTTCTATCTGAATAAGCGTAAGAATCCATTGTTTGAGCAGGGTTGGTCAAGCTACCACCATGAGATAGTATAATGTACCTGTCTGAAGGCTAGACTGCACGACCTCGTAACCCTTCGCTTAATAGTCAATTGTAAGCCCCCTTCAACCCAAGGGGAGGTGTACTTAGATTCTGGGTCTCTACTATAATTTGAAGAGAACAACGTTTCTATAAATGAGATCATACCTAGAACTTTTTTTTAGAAGTTTGTACCTAAAACCTTAACAACAATTTTGTCTTGATTTCATAACAGTAAGTTCATAGACAGTTCTCATAATTGTTGAGGTGATATGTCATGCTAATAAAAGAGGTAAAATATGGATCCATATAAAAATGATATTAAAGCAATCAAAATTTATAATGTGGCTATTTATGAGAATTTTTGGTGCATAGCATTTCTCCTAACCAATTCTCTTCATATTAGGGACTTTGACGGAACCCTGCTTGATTTGGATTTGGAGGTTATGAGTGGACAATTGGTTCATTTTCCATTTCCCATTTCATTTGGTAATAGCCAACCTTACGTTGAAAAAACTCATATTCTTATTTGCCCTATAGCATCTTTTTTCGTTCTATTCAAAGATGGAAATTCAAAGTCTAGTTATCCTGAGAGACCAAAGGGTAGATCGGTTTTTTGGACTAGCCTATCAATGGTGTTAGTCGTTTTGTGTCCCTTAGTGGATTCATCTGTTGTAGTTGCTCATGTACTCTACTCGTGGCCTCTGACTAACAAGGAGCTTGCTGATCGCCTTGCTTATTATTCCTCTAAGAAAAGTTTTGAGCTTCACTCTTAGCCTTCTACTTGACTAAGGTGGCAGGTTGGGATTGTTTAACATGCTCTTGGTTCTGCGTAATGCGTCACATGAGTTCTTGCCTCTGCCACAATACCTCCTACATCCCTTGTATGGATTCCTAGACGTGTCGATCCAGGGCAAAGACACAATTGTCGTGAGCCTAAGAGGTTCCAATTTGTTGATCGATGTTTCTTTTATTGTAATTAATGTTCCTAGTTGTAATTGTCTGATTTTTTTTTTTTTTTATTTTTTTATTTTTATTTTTTTATTTTTTCTATCTGAAGAATTATTTCTCAAAAATGATGCCAAACTAATGGTACAGTTGGTCAGAGGGTTGATTAAGCCAACGAATAGCTGCAACAAATACCAAAACCTTGCTAGTGTCTTAGGGGGGGGGGGGGGGGGGGGTGTGGGGGGTGAGAGAGTTAATCAGAGGGTTGATTAAGCCAATGAATACTTGCAACAAATACCAAAAACTTGCTAATAGGGGGGTGGGGGGTGAGAGAGTTAATCAGAGGGTTGATTAAGCCAATGAATACTTGCAACAAATACCAAAAACTTGCTAATAGTTGAAAACTCACTTAGTGTATAAAACACTTGTGAATGTTTAGACCCCTCAAAACAAATTTTCCAATACAAGCTTATATTCAAACAATATATGTGCGGAATATGAAATATAAGTAATACCCATATTAGCAAACTACCCTAAGCCATTAATTAATCACAACCAGCAGAAATTAAAAGCTAAGAGTAAGGGAAAAAGAGATGCAAACACAAAATAACACTATCATGTGTTATCAAAAAGGAAACCAAAGAACTCAGTGAAAAACCTTTCTGCCGCCCTCCAAGCGGTAAATGATCTTGTAAAGTTGTGATTTAAAACTAATTTGTGTTGGCTTTAATTCTGTACCAAATTTGATTGTAATTATGTTTAATCTTATGTATCCTGTATTATATGTGGGATTTCTTTGTATAGGTTGTGTGTGAGAGAAAGTGTGAAGACTCAAGACTCATTGAAGATCAAAGGAGTTTTCGTGGGTAGCTCGCAAGAAGACTTCCCGCGAAGTGAAGCATGTGCTTAGCATATGACTAGAATGCGAAGAGTTATGACAAATGGTGATAGTTGGTTTTCACGAGTGTTTCGCGGGTAAGGCCTTCCCGCGAGATACCCGTGAAATATTTTGTTTTTCCAATTTGTCATATTTGATACACCAGGTCTCTACTCACACCATATATACCCACATTACCCACATATTGAAAGGAGTTCTTTTCAAAGAGAAAACTCTAGGCATTACCCTTGAGAGTGAGAAATTGTCATACCCACAATCCTCTACATAATCCATTGTGATTTTCCTCAACTCCTACCTCTTCATATCCAAATCCTTGAGAGGTTGATAGTTCAAACACTTACCACACCCATCCTAAGTATAAAGTGAGGTTTTGGTGTTGCTAGGAAGCATTGGAAGAAGCCATTTGTTTGGTGGATGCAATCGAGGCTAAATTGCGTGATCCGGAGAGCTAGAGAAGACAAGGCTTTGTCAAGTCAGTTGATAGCAGGAGCTTAGAGGGCTTAAGTACATGGGGTAAATTAGGCTTGGAGGGTCTTTTGTTATTCGTGTACTCTAACTCATTTTCAAGTGGATCGATTTACCGCTTGAAGGGCAGCGGAGAGGTTTTTCTTCGAGTTCTTTAGTTTCCTCTTCGATTACACATTGGTGTGTTATCTTATGTTTGCATTCTTCTTCCCTACTCTTTTAGTTTTCATTTTACTACTGTGATTTGATTAATATGGCTTAGAGGAGTTATATTGTTTGTTCACTCGTATTTACTTTATTCTGTACTTAGTTTAAGTTAGAGCAAAATCAATCGAGCCATAATTTTAATTTGGGGGTTTAAACAGCTCTTGTGTTTTCACACAAATTCGAGCTTTTAAATCCACTAGAAAATCAGTTATGATACATGAATAGCAATAGACCCTCCAAGCCTAATCTACCCAATGCACTTAAGCCCTCCAAGCTTCTTGCTCCAACAAGGTTATGCCGAACCGTGTCTTTTCTAACTTTCCAGATCTAGCAATTAAGTCATCGTGTCAACCAATATGAATTGGTTCTCTCTTGAACTGCTTCCCAAACACTAAGAACCTTCTCACTACTCTGAATTTGGTGAGGTAAGGATTTGGTTTATAATCCTCTCATGGGTATGACAATGGAGAGGGTGAGAGTAGAGGAATTTGGAGAATCAAATGTATAAGATTGTAAATGAATCAATCTTGTTTTTCTCTAGGGTTTCTCTCTCAAAATTCTCTCTGAAAGCTCTCTGCATTTTGTGGGTATAAGGGTATTTATAGTAGGGTATGAGATGGAATGTGAAAAGTCATTTTTCAGCAAAATAGGGTGCATTGGTGAGTCACTTCGCGACTGGGATGAGTCGTGAGTTCCAGGCGCTAGTTACCTAACTAGGCCAGACTATACTTTTTATTTTGTAGTGATCCAGCTGGCCTGACTCTTCATCTTCTTGCATGCTTCACACGTGTGCTTCATTTTGGCAAGTCACCACTTGCGAGTTAGTCGTGAGTCGCTTTCTTGTTGCACACTCTTGATCAAATCTTCACACTCTCTCACACACAACCCTTACATTATTCCCACTTAAATACATAGTTTCTAAATGGTGAATTACAAACAAATTTGGTACGGAATAAAGGCAACACATAGTTGAATAAATTCAACTTTACAATAGTGTCTTGGGGAGAGTCTCAAATGATTAAGTTAGTAAGCAGTTAAAGTATGATAGGAATATCTCAAAGACTCAAAATGTTTTCGTACCTCTTAGGATTGGATTGGATATGAGTACAACTTATGCCATTGATCACTTTTTAGTTGTTTGAGTTAGCCACCTTTAAAATTTACACCAGGAAGGAAATCATTGCACATATCTTTTGGCAAAGGATTCATGTAGTAATAGGAAATCTTTTACATTGTATTGAGATCCTCTTTTTAACGTTGTACATAAATTATTGGTAGATGTTTGGAATGTTATGTACTCTATAGTTTCTATTTATGTCTTTTTTTTTTTTTTAATGAGAATTTTTTTTTCTTCTTATAATTGTATTTAATTAAATTCCAATTTTCACAAAAACAAAACAATTTTTTTTAGGCAAAAATTCATTTTTAGTCCCTACATTTTGGTCATATTTCTATTTTGATTCCTACTTTTTAATTTTACAGTATTTAGTCCTTAAAATTAGAAAGTGATTTTGTTCTGGTCCCTATCGTCATCTCACTAACGGAAATATCCTATGTGACAGACGGAGTGTACTGTTAGCACAGTAAATGCTAACGTGAACATTAAAATAATATTTTAAAAAAATATTTGGCATTTTAAAAATGCCATGTCATAAATTTAATTAAAAAAAGCCACATCAGATAAAAATAATAAAAAAATTTCTAACCTTCTTATTTTTGTAAAAAAGAAAATAAAAGAATTCAATTAATGATTTTTTTTTTTTTTTGGAAGAACATGAAGAACTCCCACTCCTTTTCTCTCTTTGCGTTGGTGTGTGTTTGTTTCTTTTAATTCTTTCTTTTCTTTTTTCTCCTTCCTAGATGTTTCCTTCCTACTTCTTTCTTCTTCCCAGATTTCTTTTCTTCATTCTTTCCGATCTTACTCTCTTTTCTTCTTGATCGCTCTCTTTTCTTTTTCTTTCTCTTCTTCTTCCCGGTCTCTGTCTCTCTCTTTTTTTCTTACTTCTTTCTTCTTCCTGATCTCTCATCTCAAACTTTGTATCTCTTAGATCAATGTCTCTATTTTTACAGATTAGTGGGTCTTTATTGCTCTGATCGGTGTCTTTCTCTCAGATTGGTGGGTCCGTGGATAACTATTAGTCTTTCGCTCTCTATCTCTCCGATTTCCCTTGTGAAACAAAGATCAGTGGTTGTGGTTGGTGGTTGTGAGGTAGTGGTCGGTTGGGTCCAATGGTGGGTCGTCAGAGGGGGGGGGGGGATTGTGGTTGGAGTGGTGTAGACACCGCATTTTGTACCCCTTACGACTCGAGCCTCCTGTGGACTAATGGAGTCGCCACCTAGATTAGGTCTAGGAACCATATTGGGTCAATCACTTACACACATGGGTTCACGTATCAAATTATGGATCAGGAGTTTGGTTATGACTTGGGAAGGTGTTAGGCACCCAAAATCGCCTGGCTTGTGGGCCGGCCTCCATTATGTGTTCCTATGCCATATTTAATTAAAGAGTTTATTAAGAGAGCCCTAATCCTTATCCTAAACATACGTCATGCACTTAAGAAACACAAATAACATGTTAGAAACATATCACAATATAAAAGGGAACAAATCAAACACAAACAAACAAAATAAAATAAACATGGCAAGTTGACAATTAAATAAAACACACAAGGAAAGAAAATCAAATAAACTAAACATGGCAAAAAATACTCAAACAACATGGAAAATAATAAGACACCAATAATTAAATATCACACCAAAATATAAAAGGAAACAAATAAAATACAAGTCAATCTTATTATACTAAAAAGGAAGAAGATACCAATTAAAACATTCACATAAGGAAAGGTTATAAAATAAACTAAACATGGCAAAAGATTCAAACAAACATGGAAAGCAATTAAACCTAAATAATTAACCTAAAACAAAGTCAAACAGAATCAAATAACATATGGAAAATGATCAAAGATAATAAAAACAAGATTTTACCCTAATCTGGATTTGGGGTGCATGCGCATACTCAAGTATGTGTACATAGCCTTTAATACAGATTCGTTAAAAAAAATAAATAAATAACCCCTACAATTTTAGAGATTTGATCAAACAAACATATAACATATAAGATCAAACAAACGTGTTAAAAACCCTAAAAAAACTAAACTAACCTAAAACAAAAACATAAAACATCAAAATAAACAACAAAACATGAAACAAAACAAACAATTAAACTAAACTACATTAAATCAATAAACATGTTAAACTAACCTAGGGATTGCAATAACAATATAAGAATAAGAAGAACATATTATAAACAACCTAAAATTAGAATAATACATATCAAACACAATCATGAACATCAAACAAATATAAAAACTATGTTAAGAAACCCATGTGAATCTTATTGAATAAAGAAAGAGTTCATGGAAAGAACACTCACCTTGCTTTAGATTATGAGTTTAGAGTTTGTTTAATTGACCCCTCCTCAATGCCTACAACACAAAGATTAGATTGATAGGACAAGAATAATCAAAAGAGCACAATAGTTTAGGTCATCACAACTCAAGAACAAACTTTAGTTAAAAAAGGTTTTTGAGAAATAGTTTTTGCCTTAGAACTAACTAAACAGATGTTTTAATTTTGTAAAAAAAATTCTAAGGTGCTGCCCTAGGGTTTTGAAAAGAGAAAAAAAAAATGTTTTAGAGAAGATGGAGGCCAAAAAATCACTCTCCCTAGCTAGGGTTTTGATTGGAGGCATAAGGTAATTATTTATAAGTAAAAATTAGGGTTTTGGGGGCTGTTTAATGATCTCTGGTCGTGCTCAAGGGTCTATGGGCCGGCCCAAATCAAATAATGATGTTTTGGGCCCTTAAAATGAATTTTTAAAACTCAAAAAATCAGACTGCCCAGTTGGCCTAAGTTCAAATAGTCATAACTCACTCAATATAAGTCTAAATTAGGACAAATTTATGCTCAAATTAAAGCCCAAGATGTCTAATTTCCAATGAAACAAACCTCACTTGAAAATTCTTCATGGATCAAAAGATATGGTCAAAATAGTGATTAAATGTCATTTTTCAGTATTGATTTCAAAGCGATTTAAGCATTTTTGAGTTATGATTAGTTTCAAACTATTGTAAGTTCTTTAATTACCCTTGGTATATGTCAAACTCATCACTGGGGTTGGGGACTAAAATTTATTAATGGGTACAAGATGCGGTGTCTACACCCCCGTTCCCTAATGATGGTAAAATTCTAAAGCCCAAGGTTGGTTGAGGGTCCAATCAGACTTAAATTGACTTAAGGAAGGTTTTTATGGAAAATATAACTCTTTTATAAGCTGAATAAAACTATTTTTGAAAAATAAAGGCAACTAAAACCCTAGGGCATGCGTACGTAAACACGTGTATGTGTACCACGAGCATGCGTATGCATGCTAGGGTTCTAGAAACTATGAAAGGCAAGTTTTTTGCATTAAAGCTAAGGTTTGGAATGAATTCCATATTGTTTGGGAGTTGTTCCAAACCCCAATTTTTTTCTAATATAAAAAGCCATATATGGTACATTTTCAAAACGCACAGAAAATCCTAAGGGAAAACTTAAAATTCACTATAAATAGTGAATCAAAGAGGGAGATTTTCACAAAACATCCTCAAATCAATTTTCTTTTGATTGAGACATTTTCTGGTCTTGATCTTCGAGTTTTCAAATTTACTAATCAATTTTGTTTGATTGTGAATAGATTTGACTAACGGGTGTAGACACTCAATTTTGCACCCATAATTTAATCAAGGAGAATGACTTGAATGGCCAATTCATGTACCCTAAAAATCATAATTGCATTACATGTATCATTTTGTCTTTGCATTACATGCATTAATTCATTCATTGCATATCATAAAAATGATCTTGAGATTCTAATGGTTGCAACGGTGTTTCCAGTTTTCAAATCGGACCATCAGATCGAAAGATATCGCACGATCAAGTTTGCACGGTCAACATGCATTATGTCTAGGTAAGGTCGACCACACACGATTAGTTTAAATTAATTCTAATTGATTAAAAAATTAAAATTAATTAGATAATTTTGTGATTGGTTGATAATTAGTGTTTAAAATAGGGATGCATGCATAAAATGGATGGTTGGATAACAATAAAATTGTGGATAATCTAAACTTTATCAAGATTTATTTTAAGGTATTTATCTTCAAGATAATTGTTCTTAAATAGCCTGAATTATCCTGAAAGGAGATGAAAAATCATAGACGGAGGATGAAAACGCGTCTAGGTACAAGGACCGGCCAAAAAACCGTAGAAAAGGAGTCCAAATGGCACCCGAACACGAAAGAGTGTTTGGAGCCATGGGGCCAATTCGGCACTTTTGCGGCACTCTAAAAGGGCCGAATTTTCATGTGATGGGCTTTGGCCCAACGGCCTTTGGGTGACGATTATGCATACCTTTTTTGATCTTTTCGTAAAAAACATCCTCTCAAGAGCAAAGTGTGCTCAGCTCATGCAAGAGGTTGTTTTCTAACCCTTTTGTTTTTATGCTTTTCTTGATCATAATGACGCATGTTTAATTGTTTTAGATATTTATATTTTGCCATGATAATTTAGTTTATGAAAATATGTTCTTGATTTCTTTATTGTTGATGTAATTTGTTTCTTAATTTTAAAGATCTGCATGTAGTCAACTCTTTTTCTTCAAATAAAACGGATCTGCACCTTTCTCAAATGCAGATCCGAATTTTTCTTAAACTTAAAACAGATCTGCATCTTTCTTAGATGTAGATCTGAGTTTTTTTCCAAACAAAAATGGATCTGCATCTTTATGAGATGCATATCTAAATTTTTCTCAAATCAAAACTGATTTGTATCTTTCTTAAAATACAAATCTGATTGTTTAATACATGCTGATTTTTGAAATAAAGAAAAAGATAAAACCTTGTTGTGTTTGCTTTTGTTTATTTAATTAATGATTGCATGGATTTAAATTATGAGTGAAACTCTCTTCTTAGAAAAAAAAAAAAAAATCTTTTTCATTCTTTTAAAAAATATAAAAAACAGATTTGGTTTTTCAATTGTTAGAAACCATTTTTTTTTATTTCATCATAAAACAGATCTGATTTTTCTGTTATAAAAAACACTGTTTTTAGCTCCTAAAAACATATTTGATGTTTTTTTAAATCAAAAGACTTGATTTTATGTAATAAAAATATATCTGAATTTTTATCACCAAAAACCACTTTTTCCTTATACTACAAAACAAATCTGGTATTTTGACAAATCAAAATCATTTTTTTTAACAATAAAAAACAAATCTGAATTTTTCTAAAAAACAATAGAAGAGACTTCATTCATAAATAAATTTGTGTGATCTAGTTTTTGTTTCACATGTTCAACATATCATTAATGATATGCATTAAATGGTACATTGGTCACAAGAGTCTAGAAGACCAGATTCTGTCTGGGTGGAATGGGTGCCTAACACCTTCCCATTCCATAACCTATCCTCCGGATTTAGGTCTTTGGTTAAGTAGATCTAGCCTTGTCTTTTCATGTATTTTGGGTAGAATGTAACTAGGACAAAAAGCCATGTATTTTTGGTAGATTGTAACTAGGACCCAAAGCTATGTAACTTTTCAATTTTCTAGACATGCAATTTTTTATTCAATCAATGAAGAGAACAATTCAATCATGTATTTATTTTTTTCTTATTTTTTATAAAAAATAAAAATAAGAGGCAACTCCACACCACTTACCCAAAAAGAAAGGTGCCCTAAAAGGTACCTGAATCTCTTTTTTGAGGGACGCTTTTTGTCAAGGTCTCTCACAGTGGCGACTCCGCTGGGGATACTTCAAATCTCTCTTTTTTTTAGAGGCATTTTTTGAGGTCTCTCACAGTAGCGACTCCGCTGGGGATACTTCAATTCTCTCTTTTTTTGAGAAACATTTTTCGAGGTCTCTCATAGTAGCGACTCTGCTGGGGATACTTCAAATCTCTCTTTTTTTTAGAGGCATTTTTCAAGGTCTCTCACAGTGACGACTTCACTAGGGATACTTCAAATCTCTCTTTTTTGAGGGATGCTTTTTTCGTCGAGGTCTCTCACAAGGGGAACGGTCAAAATCAAGCCAAAAAACTTTTTTTTTTTTTTTGTGGTATAAGTTCTAAACTTTCTTTTTTCATTTCTTTGCTTTTTCTTGTTTTAATCTTTATGTTTTCTTTGTTTTTCTTATTTATTTATGTTGTAATATGCCTGCTTAGCTTAGGTGTTCTTTGTTTTATCGTTTAAAGCATGTTAGGTTGGTAGATTCTTTGTTTTAAGTTTCTGCTCTGTTTTTTGTTCTTGCTGTTTTTGGGTTAGGGTTTTGGGTGTGTATGTGTACACAAGCTTTTTGCATGTGTACACATACTCGAAGTATGCGTACACATACAGCTGGGCCGTGTATGCTGGCCCTATGTATGCGTACACGTACTCAAGCCCAGAATCCTAATTCAACCTTTTCTGCTTCTATTTCTTTATTCTATTTATACAGTATACCTCTGTCTTTCCTTGATTTATGCTTCTTAATTCTCTGCTTCTCTGTTTAAAGTGTTTGTTTGTTCTTCACATGTTATATTAGAGTTTCGTTTCAATTAAATCTTTGATTCACCATGAACATGCATTCACATGATCATGCACTGATGTATAGGTGCTGTGATGCAGTGAGGTAAGTCATTAATTCACATGGACATGCATTTAGTTTGATATATGATCTTGCTTTTCTTTGTTGGAAATGAATATGTAAGTTTATGTGCCGTGTCTCAAATATGACAACATGTTTGTTTGATTTGCTGCCATGACCATGTTTTTGCCCTTGGGAGTATGTAATGTCTTGATAGATGTATGCTAGGCTTGATGTGAGTTATCATGATAGATGTATGCTAGGCTTGATGTGAGTTGCCATGATAGATGTATGCTATGGTTTTTTTGGATAATTGATGCCATGTTGTATGCTTAGATGCATGCTAGCTTGTGTGTGAGTTTAAGATGCAATTTTGAACATGCCTTTAATGAGATTAAGACGTAAGACATAATGAGTGGAAGACGACCCACGAGTCGGGCAGGGTTGGGTGCCTATCACCTTCCCACCTCTATACCTAAACTTCGAATCCATACTATGGTAGTAAGATCAGTACTTCCACATAAAGGTGCTATATATATGGTTCTAGACCTAAACTAGGGTGGCGACTCCATTTTCTTTTCTCCGCCTTGGTCCATTCGGTCGAGGCGTACTCCCCCCTATGAAAGGCGCGTTGTGCCTACGGTGGCGACTCCGCTGGGGATAAAAAGTTTGATTCCAATATGTCCTATTTCTTAATCTTAATAAAGGCTTGTTCAATACTTGTTTGCACACACTTCACTTGGTTCTTTTGTCCCATTATCCCGGTTAGTGATGAGTGGGAAGATGAGTACGCTTCATTCGGGCCAAAGTATTTCGAAGTTCATCCCACCAACTCACAATCTGTGCCATTGCCTATGATGGGCTTTGAGTACATTTACGGTTTGCCACCAATCCACAAAGGTCCACTTAGGCTCACGGTTGGAATCATGGCCCACCTAGTTGTGAGTAACTTACTGATCTGTCCTTTTAGCTATAGGGAGCCTACCCATAAGAGAGATCCTAGATCCTATCCATAAAAGGGTACCCTTTTTATATCTCTTGCTTGTTCAACCATATATTTTGTGTTTACTTAATTCTAAAGGACAAATAAAAGATGTAAAAGCTTGAGGATGACCTAAAAGTTATGGCATACCTTAAGATATTGGGATAAAAGAAAAGAAGTTCTCACATATAAGAGGCTTATACCAAAATCCAAGGGCATATCTTAACTTGAAAGGTTCATAAGACCATAGCCTAATTGCTATCATAAGGCCAAATAAAAATGCCTTTTGAAAAATTATCTTAGGCCTAGGGTAACAAATATATTATGGACTTTGCATCTAACATCCTACAAAGCCAATATGAAATTCCCTACTCTTAGGCCTCTAGCATGCTTAGGCCCAAAATGATGAGAAATTCATGGACTTTGAAATTCATGGCCCACCTAGTTGTGAGTGACTTTCTGATCTATCCTTTTAGCTATAGAGAGCCTACCCACACTTAGAAAGATCCTAGATCCTATCCATGAAAGGGTACCCTTTTATATCTCTTGTTTGCTCAACCATATATCTAGTGTTCACTTAATTCTAAAGGACAAATAAAAGATATAAAAGCTTGAGGATGACCCCAAAATTATGGCATACCCTAAGATACCAGGACAAAAGAAAAGAAGTTCTCACATATAAGAGGCTTATACCAAAATCCAAAGGCATATCTTAAGCCTAATTGCTATCATAAGCCCTAATCAAAAGGCCTCTTGAAAACTTACTTTAGGCCTAGGGTAACAAATATGCTATGGACTTAGCATCCAACATCCTACAAAACTGTTGGGTTCTAAGAAATTAGGAATTAATGTATTAGAACTTCAATTTGTATTTTGTTGGCAAACCATGATCAAAACATTTAGTCTAGGTTTAGGCTTGCTCAAAGTATGTTTATTTATAAAATTGGAATCGAGTGATTGCAGAATTTATTGGACTAAATCTGTAAGTCTCGATCGATCGAAAATTAGACTCGATCGATCGAACCACGTACAGATTTATTTTTCTGCAGAGTTTCAGTTCAGCCCAAACTCTATTTAAACGTCTTGGGGTTCAAGTAAAACTCTCCTATATATAAGGAAAACCCTAGAACGTTTTTGGGACTTATGCAGAGAGAGATTAGAGTGCCTCTTGTGCCTCCTTTTATTAGGGTTTTGTACCCAAACCTCTCTAAGTCTTTGTTGCTCATATTTGCTGTTTATGTGAATCTCTTGTGAGATCTTTGAGGAGGTTTCCTTCGCATAAACTTAGGGTTTTCAAGGTAGAGATATATCTACATTTTGATGATCAACAAGGTTGCTGCCATTTGAAGCTTAAAGATAAACAAGTGAGGAGCTTGTAGCTGATTGAAGGAATACAAAGAAAGAAGTAGTCCATGGATTCGGAGCCTGCGCGTGGTCGTGTCAGGAAGTTACTACTGGTGGGTAGCATTAGGAAGTCAAGCGGGGAGCTTGTAAGTCCTTTTGTAAGAACTTCAATTCTTTCTTAGTGGATTCCGTTTTGCCTTGAGGATCGGTGGGTAAAATCCTCCCCAGGTTTTTTACCGGTTTGGTTTTCCTGGGTGATCATATCTTGTGTTATTTATTATTCCGCTGCTTTATATGCTTGATATGATTATTTGATTGTTTTAACCTAGAATTGTTTAATTTGACTAAGTAACAACTTGGCTAATTAATCTAGGCTACGCAATCTAATTGTGGTTTAAGGGGTCTAAATTTCCAACAAGTGGTATCAGAGCGGGTAGCTCTTCTTGTTTTAGATCTTTTGATCTAAGAGCTGATCCTTGACCCCTGTTGTCATGGATAATTTAAAGTGTCTTTCTGATCATGTTTCTGCTCATGCTTCTGCTGATTTTGTTGATGCCTGTGATGTTTTGAATAAAAAGGACACTATTGTTTCTGCTGATTTTTTTGATGCTTTTGAAACTCTTCGTAAGGAATTATCTAAATCTTTGAAAATTTCTAAGAAATTCAAGGAAGAGTTAAAATTGGCTAATCTTGAAAAGGAGGAATTGCTTGTTAGATTAGTTGAATCTAATAAAAAGAATGAATTTTTGAGAAATCAAATTTCCTCTCAAGATGAGAAGATGAAAAGCTTGGAACAAGAGTTAGCTGAATCTAAAGCTAAACTTGAAAATTTGATTAGTACCAAGCCTGTTGATGATAACAGAATTGTTTCTGTTTCTCTTAAGCCTAAAACTGAAAAAGTTTATATCCCTCATTTTAAGAGGAATAATAAAGAAAAGGCTTATTGTGCTAGGTTAGACAAAGGTAAAAGTTCTGATGTAGACGCTGAAGTTTCTAAACCTAAGTCTAATCCTACTGTTAGAGAGCATAATAAATCTGTTTTTGTGCCTACTTGTCACCATTGTGGTGTTGTTGGTCATATTAGACCAAATTGTTCTTTGTTGAGGCAAAAACTGAAATCTGAGACTAGACTTGCTGTTAGGAATACTGATGTTCCTAAATTTGTTCATATTTGTCACTTTTGTGGTGTCTCCGGTCACATTCGTCCTAATTGTCATAAATTGAAATTTAAGCATTCTGTATGTCAATCTAGGATATGTGATGATGTTTCTCCTGCCATAAGTCCATATAAATTGTTTCATATGCTTTTGAAAAATTTGAGCTTGTTGGTTTGTGAAAGGAATTTGCAGGATTTTAGTCTGTCTCAGAAGATTGGTGTAATCCCTCAAATACACTCTGCTTCTCATGGATTTTCACCTACAAAGCCGAAGACTCGTGCTATATGGGTGAGAAAAGATCCTTTAAGGTGAGTGTTGCTGACTTGTCCCTGTTTTAATTCTTTCTATTGTTTGTGGACATGTCTTGTTTCTGTTTTTGGTTGTTTTGTTTCTTCTAGTTTTTTTTTTTTTTTTTTTTAAAAATCCAAAAACATTGAAAAATTTCAAAAAGACAAAAATATTTTATTTTGTGTCTTGTTTTATTTTTCTTGAGGATTACATGAGTTTTGATATCTCTCTTGATTTAGAACATGCTTGACATTATGGAGAAACTTGAATAGTTTGTGCTAAGCTATTTTTGATTTTGTGTGAGGATGTACTAGTTTATACATGTACTCATGGGTTAATTAAGAAATTGATATTTCTTATTTGTGTACCCTCTATAGCTTAGTTAAGCACTATCATGCATTGCATTTGCATTGATCATTTAGCACAATGTGTGTTTTTGTTTTTGGTCATAAATTTTTTTTCAAAATCTCAACAAGTGGTTATAACGTTTGTTAAAACCAAAAAGATTTTTGTGTTTTGTATTATAGATCTTGGATTTATAATCAAGGATTGGCCATATTATTTTTACATAACATGTTTATGTACCTTGTTTAGCTTGGATGAGCTTATTTTATTGCACTTTACTAGTTTGAGCTGTGTAGTGCATGTTGTGTGGGAAAGATGTTTATGGTGTTTATCACTTTGTCTTGATCTTGAAGTCTCATGTTATTTGACTGTCGGACTTGATCCTTTTGAGAAAGGCATAAATAACCATCTCACCACTGTTCACTAGCCAATCATGAACACCTTAGTGCATATCATAAGATTTAGTGCTCGAGAAAGTGTAGCACATGCACAAAAAGAACATAAGGTGTAGCCTCAATTAAAATTAAAACTGGTGTGTACTATTAGGCTTAATGCCAATTCACTTAATTCAAACCGGTGTGTACTATTAGGCTGAATGCCAATTCATATAAATAAGAGGCAAAAATGCAAGAAACTTACATGATTGCAAGCTTTTGTTCTAGGAGATGTGAGAGTTATAGGATGTAACTCTTTAGGTGATAGTCTCTTTTAAATTCTATGTGATGAATTTTGTAGACTTTGTGATTGATTGCTATTCACATATCACCTCACATGTATCTCAAGTCTTTTGCTAGTTGCACACACTACACAAGTTACTCTTTGTTAAACTTGGTACATTATATTGTGTGTGATTTTGTTGTGGCCATCCAAGATTAAAAGTTCCTTGATTTTAATGCAAAATGTGTTTCAAGTTTGAAAATTTTGAAAATATCTTGAGATTTGGGCACAACATATTTGTTGCTTAAGAATTACATGGGAGAATGATTGAAACTTGTTTTTGAGAAAATTGGGTTTTAAAAATTTGGGTTCTTGAAAAGCATTCCATCTCATACTCATGCATTTTGTTTTCATTGTTCAAATGCTTTGAGGAGTTGTTTTCAAAATTGGGTTTGTATTTTTCAAAACAGTGATTTTTCTCAAAATTTAGTGAGCTTCTGCCCATTTCGATCGATCCAGACTGATTTTCGATCGATCGAAAAAGTGTCCCAGATTGTTCTAAAATGACTATTTCATTCGATCGATCGAATGTAATTTTCGATCGATCAAAGATCGTGGAAAAGGTTTTTTTTAAAACTTCAGATCTGAATTGGGGCTTTTGTGAAATTGAGTTGAATGTGATGAAATTGGCTTGTTGTTTTGATGAAATTAGGCATTATACTCTATGTGCTATGTTTAGTAATGCTCAATTCATCAATTTGTTTAAAAATTTCAACAAGTGATTTTCAATTTTTGGGGTTTTTGGTAGAAATTCCTTGCTCGAGCCGATTTTGTCAATTTGATCTCAATTGAACTTAATTTTTACTGCATTAGTACATGCATCATGCCATTGTAATTATTCATGCATCATATAGATTTTTATTCTATATTGTTTTTGTGCTAACTTGCAGTCTGCCCTTAGTTTGTGTTTAAAATTCACATGCATTGCATTGATTTCTGTATCCATCTTGCAGTTTTGCAGTCATATCTCTCATTGTTTTCACACATAGCATGCATACACTTTGCTACATTGGGTACTCAACTTGATAAAAAAATTGATTGATTAATTTTTGAGCTATGTACTTTCTAGTATATGCTATTTTTTATGTGTGAACTGTAGAAAATATTTTTCTTAAGAGATATGATGGATAATCAATGTGCAAATATTTTCTCTACTCATGCAACTGTTTATGGGTCACATAATGCCATGTTTGCATTTTATTGAAAGAGAGAATATTTTTTTCTTCATGTGTATCCTCACCTTAGTTTTTAACTTTGCTTTGTGTGTTTTTAATTTTGGTCCTGTTTGGTCCTGTTGGTGAGGATGTTCCTGATCCTGCTGGTGCTACTGCTGGTGCTGTTCCCCAACCTCTTTATTTTTCCCCAAAACTGTTTTTCCCACAACTTGTTTTGTTTTTCCTATTTTTATAGGGGGAGAAAAGTTTTTTTTAACCTGTGTTGTTCATAGGGGGAGCTGTCTCTATTTTCTATAGAGTTGAATTGTTTTGTGTTCCCCTTGATTCTCTGTTTTCTCTTATCCTTTATTGCGTATGTTGACTGTTTACTCTTTGTATGAGTTGTCTTTGTCAATACGTGACAAAAAGGGGGAGAAATTATTGATTTACGGGAATCATGTTTGTCTTGTTTAGGGGGAGTTGAAATTATTTTTGAAAGGGAAGAAAATAAAAACTTTTTGTTGTATCTAACTTAGGGGGAGAGTTAGTTTACTTTTGTTTTTATTTCTGTTTCTTGTTCACTGCTCATTGATTTATATTTATGATTTTTTCATGATATATGTCTTTGTTTTGTGTTTTGTGAAGTCAAGAATTTATTTGTTGATTTACTGTTTTTCTGTCACACATGCGTTTATGAGTTTGTTGAGTGTTTCAGGAATATACAGGTGCATTCAATTTGACTGCTGTCTACGCTTGCAACTGATGGATAGTAGTTAAGATTGGATTTGTTGTTATGAGCATTATCTTTGTATTGGGCTATTTGTAACTTTGAGCATTTCATGTTTGTGATGTGTTTTGTCACGGATTACCAAAGGGGGAGATTGTTGGGTTCTAAGAAATTAGGAATTAATGTATTAGAACTTCAATTTGTATTTTGTTGGCAAACCATGATCAAAACATTTAGTCTAGGTTTAGGCTTGCTCAAAGTATGTTTATTTATAAAATTGGAATCGAGTGATTGCAGAATTTATTGGACTAAATCTGTAAGTCTCGATCGATCGAAAATTAGACTCGATCGATCGAACCACGTACAGATTTATTTTTCTACAGAGTTTCAGTTCAGCCCAAACTCTATTTAAACGTCTTGGGGTTCAAGTAAAACTCTCCTATATATAAGGAAAACCCTAGAACGTTTTTGGGACTTATGCAGAGAGAGATTAGAGTGCCTCTTGTGCCTCATTTTATTAGGGTTTTGTACCCAAACCTCTCTAAGTCTTTGTTGCTCATATTTGCTGTTTATGTGAATCTCTTGTGAGATCTTTGAGGATGTTTCCTTCGCATAAACTTAGGGTTTTCAAGGTAGAGATATATCTACATCTTGATGATCAACAAGGTTGCTGCCATTTGAAGCTTAAAGATAAACAAGTGAGGAGCTTGTAGCTGATTGAAGGAATACAAAGAAAGAAGTAGTCCGTGGACTCGGAGCCTGCACGTGGTCGTGTCAGGAAGTTACTACTGGTGGGTAGCATTAGGAAGTCAAGCGGGGAGCTTGTAAGTCCTTTTGTAAGAACTTCAATTCTTTCTTAGTGGATTCCGTTTTGCCTTGAGGATCGGTGGGTAAAATCCTCCCCAGGTTTTTTACTGGTTTGGTTTTCCTGGGTGATCATATCTTGTGTTATTTATTATTCCGCTGCTTTATATGCTTGATATGATTATTTGATTGTTTTAACCTAGAATTGTTTAATTTGACTAAGTAACAACTTGGCTAATTAATCTAGGCTACGCAATCTAATTGTGGTTTAAGGGGTCTAAATTTCCAACAAAAACCAATATGAAATTCCCTAATCTTAGGCCTCATTGTTGCATGCTTTGGCCCAAAATGATGAGAAATTCATGGACTTTGAAATTCATGGCCCACCTAGTTGTGAGTGACTTTCTAATCTGTCCTTTTAGCTATAGAGAGCCTACCCACACTTAGAAAGATCCTAGATCCTATCCATAAAAGGGTACCCTTTTTATATCTCTTGTTTGCTCAACCATATATCTTTTGTTCACTTAATTCTAAAGGACAAATAAAAGATATAAAAGCTTGAGGATGACCCCAAAATTATGGCATACCCTAAGATACCAGGATAAAAGAAAAGAAGTTCTCGCATATAAGAGGCTTATACCAAAATCCAAAGGCATATCTTAAGCCTAATTGCTATCATAAGCCCTAATCAAAAGGCCTCTTGAAAACTTACTTTAGGCCTAGGGTAACAAATATGCTATGGACTTAGCATCCAACATCCTACAAAACCAATATGAAATTCCCTAATCTTAGGCCTCGTTGTTGCATGCTTTGGCCCAAAATGATGAGAAATTCATGGACTTTGAAATTCATGGCCCACCTAGTTGTGAGTGACTTATTGATCTGTCCTTTTGGCTATAGAGAGCCTACCCACACTTAGAGAGATCCTAGATCCTATCCATGAAAGGGTACCCTTTTTATATCTCTTGTTTATTCAACCATATATCTTGTGTTTTCTTAATTCTAAAGGACAAATAAAAGATGTAAAAGCTTGAGGATGACCCAAAAGTTATGGCATACCCTAAGATACTAGGATAAAGAAAAGAAGTTCTCACATATAAGAGGCTTATACCAAAATCCAAAGGCATATCTTAACTTGAAAGGTTCATAAGACCATAGCCTAATTGCTATCATAAGCCCAAATCAAAAGGCCTCTTGAAATATTACCCTGGGCCTAGGGTATCAAATATGCTATAGACTTAGAATCCAACATCCTACAAAACCAATATGAAATTCCCTAATCTTGGGCCTCCTTGTTGCACGCTTTAGCCTAAAATGTTGAGAAATTCATGAACTTTGAAATTCATGGCCCACCTAGTTGTGAGTATCTTACTGATCTGTCCTTTTAGCTATAGGGAGCCTACCTACACTTAGAGAGATCCTAGATCCTATCCATGAAAGGGTACCCTTTTTATATCTCTTGCTTGTTCAACCATATATCTTGTTTTCACTTAATTCTAAAGGACAAATAAAAGATGTAAAAGCTTGAGGATGACCCAAAATTTATGGCATACCCTAAGATATTGGGATAAAAGAAAAGAAGTTCTCACATATAAGAGGCTTATACCAAAACCAAAGGCATATCTTAACTTGAAAGATTCATAAGACCATAGCCTAATTGCTATCATAAGCCCAAATAAAAAGGCCTATTGAAAAATTACCTCGGGCCTAGTGTAATAAATATGGACTTAAGCATCCAACATCCTACAAAGCCAATATGAAATTCCCTAATCTTGGGCCTCCTTGTTGCATTCTTAGGCCTAAAATGATGAGAAATTCATGGACTTTGAAAGGAAGGCTATAATATATCCTAGCTAAAAGGCTACTTCAAAAAAATGATGATAATGAATGAAAAGAGGAAGAGCCCGAAGGTGATGGATACATTGTAAGCTCATATTTGAGACAAAGGGCTGAAAATCTCTAAGCACATTCTAATGAAAACCAATGAGAGTAAGATGAGTGCTTATTGTAAATGGACTAAAGCCCAATGAAACAAGGGGCAAAGTTTATGAGAGGAAAGTGAGTGATTTTGTAATTGGACCTTCATTAAAATGGACTTAAAGGATTTTCTAAGAACATCTAAGTTGATACAAAGAACCTTTTAATTAGGATATGGGCTTAATAAAACGGGACTTCTTTTCAGGCACCGTTACAGCACTAAGATCAAGAAAGCATGTCCTTACTCCAATTTGGGTCCAAGGAAAGAACGGAAGGCATTTGGTCAAGATTGAGGAAATATCTCAAGAATAGGTATCCCAAGGAGAGACATCTCCAGGGGAAGTATCTCAAGAAGGAATGGATGCTCCAATTGATGACATGAAAACACAAAAGATATTTAAGGCAAGAGAAGAACAAAACGACGTTCTCAAGAAGATAGGGTCTCGTCTCACCAAGCTAGAGGAGACCAAGCTTAAGAAGTCCATACATGTGGAAATACATGATGAAGATGAAGATTGGGATGAAAGGGATAAGGCTGAGTATGAGAGAAACAAGCAATTTGAGAAGCTCACCACAGGTACCGTGGCCATAAAGGAGAAAATGGAGAAGATGCAACTAGCCTTTCGCAAGGCCCACGGGATGGATGATTGTCTCTACAATATGGGTGGCATAAGCTCCAAGACTCTCATTGCATTGCCTCTAATGTTTAAGATTTTTGATGCAGAAAAGTTTGATGGGACTGGAGATCCAAAGCAACATGTTAGAAGATATCTAAGCATTGCTAAAAGGAAAGGATCAGATGAGAAGCAAACTTTGCACGCTTTCCCTCTCTCACTTATAGGAGGTGCATCGAGGTGCTACTATAGCTTGGACCCAACTAAGACCAAGGTACGGAATGAACTAATAGAGTTGTTTGTGGATCAATTTATCTTTAATACTATGATTAATGTGACTCCAAGGGATTTGGAGACTACCAAGCAAAGGGTAGGGGAGATATTTTTCGAATACATGACAAGGTGGAAAAGGAAGGCATCTAGGGTCATTAATAGGCCAAATGAGAAAAGCCAAATCAACATGACCATCAAGAATTTGCTTCCGGCATATAATAGTAGGCTCCTGTCATCGCCTATTAGTTCTTTTGGAGAATTGTGTGATTGTGAAACTAGGATTGAAGACGCTATCAATAATGGTCAATTGGAGAAAGGTGAGAGAAAACCTCCAATCAAGAAGACATATGGGGGAGGAGTGACCACTTTTAAAGCACCTAATCCCATGAATGTGAGTGCCATCATATCTCAACAAACTTTAGCTTACTCAAGCTTCACAAAGAAAGCTCGTCGAGAATTTTCTGACCTAGAAATGACCCTTGCCCAAGCATATGAGAACTTAACTTCCAAAGGATTCATCAAACCCTTAGATCCCACACCTATGCCTAATCATGTACCTCCTACTTGGAACCTTAATGAATACTGCCACTTCCATTAGAAACCTAAACATAAAACTGACAATTGCTTTCGCCTTAAACATGAAATACAAGACCTTATAGACAATGGAAACCTCCCAAATCCAAACATCATCACCAAGCCCAACATTAGGAAGAACCCTTTGCCTGATTATCATCGAGCTCTTCCTTCATATTAGAATTGGGTGCAAATAGAAGAAATTGATTGAGATTTTTCAAAGTTAATAGAAAATATAGAAGTTAACGCGGTAAAGGTTTAAGGAATATAGGATGAAGAAGATGAGATTTTAAAGAGTATGGTGGCTGTATGGGGGAGACTCCCTTAAAGGATGATCTAGTTGAAGAAAAGAGTGCTCGAGGACAATGTAGCAAATATTACTAGGAGTGGGAAACACTACAAGCCATCCTTTTTAGAGAATGACCACCCTGGTAGGAATATGGGAGAAGGCTCTAAGCTCACAAAACTCAAAGGTAAAGAAAAGAAAGAGGAAGAGGATAAGGTCTTGACCCAATTGAAGAAGACTCAAGCTCATGTGTCCATATGGGGCTTGCTGATGGCTTTTCATAACCATCATAGTGCTCTCTTGGGTGCCTTAAATGGGAATGAGGTGGCTATAGAAACTACTTCATAAGAAGTGTTATCTCTCATGGGGGTTGATGCTCCATCTTATCATTCCCTCATCTTTTCCGATGAAGAACTCCATCCCGAAGGAGCCACCCATACTAGGCCTTTGCAAATCACCATAAAGTGCATAGGTGCCAAGGTTCCAATGGCATTTATTGGTAATGGATCCGCAATGAATGTTTGCCCTTTTAGGACCGCTCTCACCATTGGGCTAGATATGGAAACAATCATACCCTCTCCTTCGACTATTAGGGCATATGACAATACTTTGTGGAAAGTTATGGGAACTTTCAAAGCTCCTTGCAAGATTGGTGCATTGGAAACAATTGTGTAATTTCATGTGATGGACATCACTCCTAACTACAACCTTTTCTTAGGAAGAGCATAACTTTCCCATTGGAGCTATCCCTTCCACTCTACACCAAAAGATGAAGATCCCATGGAAAGGGGCAATTGCTGTAGTGCTTGGCGATGGTGAGATCTTAGCTCCCATCTATGGACTTGAGGAATAAGGAAGTGAGCTTCAAATGAGTGGCTTTGAGTTTATGAACATGGCTGACCATGGATTTAAAGAAGAAAGGTATACTATGGATTTTCTCCCACATTGTAGCCATATGATGAAAAACATGGGGTACATGCTTGGTATGGGTATTAGAAAGGAAGGAAGACGGGTGGCTGAATTTCTCGACTTCAAGACTTAATTGACCAAAGAAGGTTTAGGATTCTTTGAAGGCTGCAATAGAATCAAAAAGAACCCTCGTACCTTAAATGGAAACTTTGTGAAAGAAGGAGGGGACTTCCCTTTCTGTGGCTTTCCCAAGCTCTAGGTGGACAAAGACAGAAAGGTGAACCCCGGCTGGGAGATATTCTTCAATGAGAAGCTCACTTTCAAGGAGAAACCTACTATGGTGATCAAGGAAGTTCAAGAAAAGGTCGACTGGGTGGACTACATGGATGCTGAAGCAATGGGAGCTATGCTAAAAGCGGAGGGGGACATACTCGCCATCACTATTGAGGAGCCAAATGATACTTTTGCCTTCACGTGCCTGCTGTTGGGCAACTTAATAACTGGACTTAGGTTGGGTTTTATAAGAATATGGGAAATAAATTTTGTAATGCAAGTTTAGATGTACTTTTCAACATTTTTAATAAGATGATTTCTAATTTTGCTTATTTTGATGTGTCCCATAATATTGAAATTATGCCCTTAAATGATTCTAATGAACTTGAAAATGAAATTAATGAACAACTGGAAAAGAAAATTGAACCTATAGAATCAACTTTTGAAAATATTAATTTGGGCAATAATGAGAGTCCACGCTTAATTAAAATTGGCTTAACCCTAGATGAAAAGGAAAGAAAATATCTTAAAGAGCATCTCACAGAATTCCAAGAAGTGTTTGCATGGTCTTATGAAGATATGCTTGGCATTGATCCTGAGATAGCCCAACACCACATTTACACTCATGCTCACATGGTACCTGTTAAGCAAAAGTTGAGACATATAAGAATGGAACGACTCCTTAAGATCAAGGAAGAAATCACAAAACAGTTGAAGGTAGGATTCATCAAACTCGTGCACCAAGCCAATTGGATAGCCAATATTATGCCTATACCTAAGAAGGACGGAAAGGTAAGGATATGTGTGGATTTTAGAGACCTAAACAAGGCTTACCCTAAGGACAATTTCCCCTCCCTCATATAGATGTCTTAGTTTAGTGCCTTTATATCTTTTATGAATGGATTTTTGGGATATAACTAAATCAAGATGGCTCCCAAGGACATGACGAAGACTACCTTCACCACAAAATGGGGAATCTTTTGTTACACCATGATGCCATTTAGGCTCAAGAATGTTGGTGCAACTTACCAAAGAATGGCTACAGCTTTGTTACATGATATGATACACAATGAGGTAGAGGTGTATGTTGATGACATGATTGTGAAGTTCAAAGATAGAGAAGGCCACATAGCTAATTTGAGGAAATTCTTTGAGACGATCAAGGAGTATAGATTGAGATTGAATCCACAGAAATGTACCTTTGGAGTAACTATTGGAAAATTGTTAGGCTTTTTGGTGAGTGATAGAGGGATAGAATTTGACCCATCAAAGATCAAAGCCATATTGGATATGCCTCCACCTAAGAGTGAGAAAGAGATAAGGGGATTCTCAGGCTGATTACAATACATCAGCCGATTCATTGCCAAGCTCACCTCCACTTGTGAGTCCATTTTCAAACTTCTAAGAAAGAATGAACCCCATGCATGGAATGATGAGTGTTAGAAAGCCTTTGAGCTTATTAAAGAATATCTTCTCCATCCACCTATATTGGTACCCTCGAAGCACAGAAAGCCGCTACTACTCTACCTTTCTATCATAAAAAATGCGGTTGGAAGTATGCTTGCATAAGAGGATGATGATGAGAATGAGAGAGCCGCATACTACCTAAGCAAGAGGTTCCATGATTATGAGACTAGGTACACACCCATAGAAAAGTCATACTTTGCACTTGTATGGGCCGTGCAGAAATTACAACACATCATCCTACCTTTCCAAGTATGGATAGTAGCCATAATGGACCCTTTGAAGTATTTATTTGAGAAGCCCGCTTTGAGTGGAAGGTTGTCAAAATGGTTGATTCTATTGGCAGAATTTGATTTGAAGTATATGGCAAGAAAAACTATCAAAGGAAGCGTTGTGTCAAATTTTTGTGTCGAGAACCCCATTAAAGGAGAGAATGGTAAAGAGGATTTTCCAAATGAGGATATTTTGGACATCACACTAGGAGCATGGAAGATGTATTTCAATGGAGCTATGAACCAATATGGAAATGGGACAGGAGTACTCTTGATCACCCTTGATGGATCCCATGTACCTTTGGCAGTCAAATTGAACTTCGAGGCAACCAACAACATGGCAAAGTATAAGGCTTGTATTGTCGGAATAGAGGCTCTTCAAGAGTTAAGGGTAAAAGAGGTAGAAGTCTTTGGAGATTCGACTTTAGTCATAGCCCAAGCACATAAATTGTGGAAGGTGAAAGAGGAACACTTGAAACCTTATCAACAATATTAAAGGATTTGACCAAGACCTTTAACAAGATTGAATATGCTATCATCGTTGGGACTCAGAATTAGTTTGCGGATTCCTTGGCTACCTTAGCCTCCATGGTTGAAATACCTGAAGGAGTATGGACACGACCTTCAGAGATTGAACAAAGTTATGATTTGGTACACAAGGGGAGGATAGAGTCTTCGGTTATGGCTATAGAAGATGAAGGAGTTCCTTGGTATTATGACATCATGAAGTTCTTGGAATTGGGAGTATACCCTGACAATGCCGATAAGAGAGAGTGTCATTTAATTAGGATGATGGTAATGCAATACATCTTGTGTAGAGGTCAACTTTATAGGAGATCCTATGATGGGATACACCTTCATTACTTGGAGAAAGATAAGTTGAAAGAGTAATGGAGGAAGTTCATCAAGGGATTTGTGGTCCCCATATTAATAGGAGGATGTTAGCAAAGAAGATCCTGAGAATGAAGTACTATTGAAATACGATGGAGACCGATTGTGTGGATTTTGTGAAAAGTTGCCACGACTGCCAAACATAAGCAAATATGAACCATGTACCACCTAGTGAGTTATACAGCATAACCACTCCATGGTCTTTCTCAGTCTGGGGCATAGATGTGATTGGAAGAATAGCCCTTAAGGCTTTAAACGGGCATGAGTACATTCTAGTGGCAATTGACTACTTTACCAAATGGGTAGAAGCCACCTCCTACTCCATGTTAAAAGCTAAGCATGTGGCTCAATTCATAGAAAACAACATCATTTGTCGGTTTTGGGTACCACAAGAGATCATATTCGATAATGGTTCCTACTTTAAGGGAAAGCTTCAAAGGATCATGGAGTTGTACAACATTTAGCATCATAAGTCTTCGTTGTACCAGCCGCAAACTAATGGGATTGTAGAAGCAGTCAACAAGAACATTAAGAATATCCTAGCCAAGATGGTAGTAACATAAAAGGATTGGGCCGAAAAGCTTCCATTTGCCTTATAGGTTACAGAACTTCTATCCGTACATCAACTGGGGTAACTCCCTACTCTATGATTTATAGGAGTGAAGCAGTACTTCCTATTAAGGTCGAGATACAATCTTTAAGGGTAATAGTGGAAATCAAGGTCTTTGAAGAAGAATGGATGAAAGAAAGATATGAACAATTAGCTTTGATAGATGAGAAGAGAGCTAGAGCACAATATCATGCACAAGGTTACCAAAAGAGGATTGCTAGGGCATTTAACAAGAAGGTGAAACCTAGAAAACTTAAGGAAGGAGATCTAGTCCTAAAGGTACTTAGGGATGAGACTTTGACCCATGAGGATAGATGAAGCCAAGATGGTCTGAGCCTTTTATTATCAAGAAGATCATGTCAAGAGGTGCTACAAGAATTACAAACTTGGATGGAGAAGAGATGTTTCACCCAATCAATCTAGATAGACTTTGAAAGTATAACATTTGAAAAAGAAAAAAGCCTGCTAGGTTGAAAACCCAAAAGGGCAGTCTAGGAAAAAGTTAAGGCAAAAGAAACCCGCTAGTTTGAAAACTCGAAAGGGCAATCTAGGCAAAAGGTAAGGGAAAAGACTATAGGCATGGCGAAAATTCCCACAAGGAAGTCATGGGCAAAAAATACATGGCACAGAAAAAGGAAAAGAAAAAGAAAGAAAAGCGAAAAAAAAAATAAAGACAATAAGTAGAGATAATGAAATAGATGATTCTCATTCTCTTATTGCTTAAATTAAAAGATACTAAATTTTTTTCATAGGGGATTTTGAACATTCCAATCCTTTATTAAATTCAAAAAGTAAAGACATGAGAATCTTAAAGTGTAGAAAAGTAAAATTTGGGGCATATGAAAGTAGTCAGTTGGTCCTCTTCCTTTTATTGGGCTTTTGGTAATCTTTCTCTTTCATATGAACCAACCTCATATCAGCAATCAACCAAGTCTAGTAACCCGAGGTAGGATGGAAAAACTGAGGGAAACAGATGTCCTTAGGCACCATCATCTTTAACCAAGTCTCACAATCCTGCCCAAGACCCTCTCAGTGAAGACCGGGATGTGAAAGATGCCATCATCATTAGGAACTCCTTGACGGTCACCAAATTGCCATGCAATGCGGCCTGGGGAATAGTAAGAGCAACCGCGAAGCCCAATAAAAGGAACACAGTTGTCTTTGAAGACACAATTGACCATGCTTGTAATGCACCAACATTCTACCACCCATTGGACACCCAAGGGGGAAAGATGCTACAAGAACTCAACGAACTTAGCAGGGTCCATCTCTTTATCTTTAACCTTGCAGTCACGATAATTCTTTGGTTGATATTGGCTAGGAGGGATAGAGGGAGGTTGAAGTAATTGAAGCCTTTCATATAGCCATATCTATAAAAAAAAATAAAAATAAAAATAAAAGAGAGAGAGAGAGAGAGAGCATGAGTTTTGAGTGGAAAAGGGAGAAAGAAAAGAAAGAGAGAAAAATAATTCAAAGATGATATAAGGAGCCTCGATGGGTTGAAAACCGAGAGGCTACCAATGCAAAAGTTAGAGGAATCTCACTAGGTTGAGAACCTAGGCAAAAATTAGGAATTATACCTAAAAGAGGAGAGGGCTCCCTACAAAGAAAGATGCTTCCCCTCTATGAATAGTATCCAAGACATTGAGAGTGTCGGCCAGGATCATGCCTACAGGACTTTCCCTCTCTAGATTGAGGACCACTGAAAGCATCCTTTGATCTACACGAAGCGTCTAACGCACCAAGAAGTACCTTGCATGAAGGCATAAGCAAAAGGCATTGAGATAGTGGGAGCGTTGTGCCTCGACCAAGGGAACGTTCTGCTGAGAGAAGTACATGAAGACCATGTGGATGTTCAGCTTGTTAAGAATGCACCACTTTTGAGCCCTAGCAAGAGGAATCCCTAAGATTTGTTGAGCCATGACGGGGAAATCCTCGTCAGTAGTAGAAAGAATGAGAGTACTAACGTCGGGTTCACCCATGATTCTTCTGAATTCTTCAAAAGTATGTCATAATTTTATACCATTAAATTGGAAGACATGTCGAGTTGGGATCCAAAATTCAGCAGCAGCACGAAGGAGAGGTTCATCCACTTTGATTTGACAGTAGGGAAAGATGCAAGAAAGATTGAGAGGGGTAAGGGCATCCTTGAAACTTGGGCCGAGCTTCTTAATCCATGTTGAAACCACAAAAGGAGTTAATACTACCATTGGGAAGCCTTAGAACATGATTTGTGAGGATTTGGAGGCCCCCAACGACTAATTTTATATATAAAAAAGTGAACAAGGGTTTTCTATCCCACGGCGTGCATACGTAGGGTCATGGCTGCATATGCATGGTTAACACCTGCGCACGCAAACCCATCTAAACACCCGCAAGAAGGAAGGTAGAATCGAATTCCTTTTCCTATTTGGAGTGTGATTCCTCCATCAAGACTCCTCTCATGATTCCCACAACCTAAAGGACTACTCAAGGCACAATCAAGCTCAGATTTCAAGCATCAAAGACCAAGGAAAATAAAGTTGCATAAATACAATTCTCCCATGAGTTGTAAATTAAGTACATGTCCCCAAATAAAAGCAAAAAATAATAATAATAATAATGTTCTTAAACAAAACCCAATGTCTCAAATAAGAAATAAAGTGTAGAAAAATACATGCTAAATAAAAAAGAAAAAGAAATGAAAATGGAAATATGTTGTGTGTCTGTGTCTGTGTCTGTTTGTCTGTAGGATCATCACTGGTAGCGTCTCTTCCTTGGCTGATAACTAGGAGTTTTCTTAAAGCCACCAGCACCACCGTTACCATCATCACTACAACTCGGGTAGGTAAACCCTCCAGGACCATAGATCTGCTTGGAATACTCGATCACCTCCAGCTTGAAGTTCCCAGTAAGCTAGACAAGCTCCTCGTGCTCCTGTACAGTGGACTGAATTTGAAAATAAGATAGTGTTAGAACAAGTGTTGAGAGATGCAAGAAAAGAAAAGACAAGACAAAGATGAAAGAGAACTCACTGCTCGTGTACCCTCAGGGAACGGGTAGCCAAATGTGGGTGCATTAGTTTTCTCCTTAGGAAAGGGGAGTACGCCTCAGCCGAATGGACTGAGGCAGAAAAAAGATGGAGTCACGACCTAGATTAGGTCTTGAAACCATAAATATAGAGCCCTTACGTGGAAGGACTAATCTTACTACCAGGTATGGGTTCGGAGTTTAGGTATGGGGATGGGAAGGTGTTAGGCACCCAACCCTACCCGACCCGTGGGTCGACTTCCAGTCATTGTGTCTTACGTCTTAATCTCATTAAAGTCTCATTTAATATTGTTATCTATACTCACACACACACTAGCATACATCTAGCAATCAACATGGCATCAATCATCCTAAAACCTTAACATACATCTATCATGGTAACTCATATCAAACCTAGCATACATCTATCATGCATATCATATCATTTCATCCAAGGCAGCCAACAAACAAGATATCACAAGGGCAGAAACATAAACATGGCAAGAAGGTATTAAAATCAAATATAACTCAAATACTTAAACATAGTATCCAAGCATCAAATAGACATGTTCATTGTGCTCATCATCCAAAATGCATGCTCATGTGAATGCGTGACTTACCTCACTTACCTTACTGCTTCACAGCACCTATGCATCAATGGATGAACATGTGAATGCATGTTTATGGAAAAACAAAGAAAAAATTTAAGGGAAACCCTAATCTAACATATGAAGAACAAACAACAAGTAAACAGTGAGACAGAGTCTCAAAAACATAAGAAAGGGTCAAAACAGAGCCATATTACATGAAAGAAATAATGAAACAAAATCAAAACTCATATTAGGGTTTTTGGGCACGATTATGTGTGTGCATACATAGGCTTGTGTACATAACCCAGTTGTATGCGTACGCATACTTCAAGTCTGCGTACACATGCAAGAAGCATGCATATGCATACGTGCACAGAAAACCCTAGCCCAGAAACCAGAAAATACATAAAACAAAGCAGAACCTAAAATAATAAAACTAACAACTTAACATGCTTCTAATATAATATTAAACAACCTACACTAACAACAAAGATATCAAAGATAAACAAAACAAAGTCTATTCCTAAACATGTATTGGATCTAACAACAAACAAGAACAACCTTAACACATCAAAACATGTTCATCAATATATCCAATCATTCAACTCTCCAATCAAAACATAATTAGATACCACTACACAAAATTAACAAAGCAAAACATATTTCTGAGAATATATAACATATAAATCAATTAAGAACAACAAGAATACAAGTTATAAAAACCCTAATCAAGGAAAAGCCATGAAGAGTGACTTACCTTGCTTATGGAAGCACACTTGATTGATATTTAACCAACCCCTCAGTGCCTACACAACAAGAGTGAATGAAAATCAAAGGATTCAATAATTCATAGGTAATCACAACTCAAAATAAAAAGATATTCATGAAAAGATTTGAAAAGTAGTTTCTGACTGAAAACTACTAGAGAGAGGTTTTGAATAACTCAAAAACATGCATAATCTTGTGAGTGCAGAAAGTTTTGAGTTAGAAAAGAGTTTTAGAGAAGTTTAGGTAGAAAATCAACTCTCTCTAGCTAGGGTTTGACTTTGGAGGCATAAGGTTGTATTCATATGTTTAAACTATGGTTTTCAGACTCATTTTGAGGGTTTTGGACGTCCCAAAGGGTCTAGGGGCCGGGGTCCACCAAAGAGGGAAGCTTTGGGCCCTAAAAAAAATGAAATTCTGGCCTTCTAGAAATCGGCCTATGTACAAAAGTTTAGGGATGCGCACGCATGCATTCTCTCCGCGTACGCATGCATCCCCAGAAACCCTAATTTTGACAGCTTTGATGGCTCAAATTCAACTGACCATAACTCACTGAATATAAGTCCAAACTAGGCAAAATTTGCGTTCAAATTGAAGCCAGGATGTCTACTTTCCAATGAATTTTTTATGGATTAAAAGTTATGGTCAAAACAGTGAGCAAAAGTCATTTTTCAGCATTATTTTCAAAGCAATTTGAACATTTTTGAGTTATGATTACTTTGAAACTATCAAAATAACTTCAATTACCTTTTATAGACATGTCAAGCTCATCATTGGGACTGGGGACTAAAATTTATTAACAGGTACAAAATGCGGTGTCTATAGATGCCCCTTTTTTAACTTTGCTTGCACTGCAAGTATAGTTAAAAGCCTGAAGAGACAACATTTTGTAAGTCAATAAACTTTGAGTCCATACACACACAAACATGCAAGCAAACATGCAACCATGGGGGCGTGCTCAAAAAAGGTGATTGGTGCACTTCTAACAAGAAGTATGAAAAACCACATAAGAGAAAAACTGAGATATTTCGAGTTTTAAGGACTTTACCTTTGAGTTTTAAGGACTCTTCCTTTATGACACATATACATGTAAGCAACCATGCAAACAAGAAATGTACCATAAGAAAATCCGGGATGTTTTCGAGTTTTACGGACTCTACCCTCAAGTTTTAAGGACTCTACCTAAAGTTGGGGGGACCACTCGAAGCAAGCAATTTACATCCAAACACAAATAGACCACTCAAAATTGAGAAATTTACACCAAGGGGACCACTCAAAGTGAGAAATTTACGTCTAAACATAAATAGGCCACTCAAAAATGAGAAATTTATGCCAAAAGGATCACTCAAAGCGAGAAATTTACGTCCAAACACAAATAGGCAACTCAAGAATGAGAAATTTACGCCAAGGGGACCACTCGAAGCGAGAAATTTATGTCCAAACACAAACAAGCCAATCACAAATGAGAAATTTACGCCAATAGGACCACTCAAAGCGGGAAATTTATGTCCAAACACAAACAAGCCACTCAAAAATGAGCATCTACTCCAAAGACACAAATAGTCATACATGACTCACATAAACACACAACCACACAAGGTTTGAAAAAAAAAAAAACTCACAAGATTCATGCAAACATGCAAGAATACAAAACATAACCACACATGACTCATATAAGAAAAAGAATAAACAAACATACAAGACTCACGTAAAACATCAAACAAACATGTGATCACAAAAGATAACAAAAGGATGAACACAACAACATAGGAGGCACACAAACATAACAAAGTATCAAACACATAAGATGCTAAACAAGATGGGCCTAGGGCCCAAGATAAAACAAGGATGGGCTTAAGGCCTGACACAAAGCAAGGAGAGGCCTAAGGTCCATATGGAGTATGAGATGGGCCTAAGGCCCAAGATGGAACAAGGGCACAAACAAGCAAACAAACACACATGAAAAACCACACGAGGCATCAAACATGCAACCAAGCACACAAGACGACAAAAACAGACAACAAAAGATGACAAACCAAGGTAAAGATTACGAGCAAACATGAAGATACTAAAGACAATGATAGACATGACAACTCATAAAGAAGTGACAAACAAACAAACAAACAAACAAACAAAAAAACAAAAAAAAAAACAAAAAAACCACAAAGAACAAAGGAGAACAAAGATGACACGAAGGACATAAAGCTCAAGGTCCAACAAACTCTAAGAAAAGAAGACACGAAACAAGACCATCCTAAAAGGCATGGTAAAAATGGGAACTGAACACTTGATTCATTGTGGATAACTTTTCAGATGTTCACTCATTAGGATGCATCCTCTTTATGGGGTCCATCTTGCCCCTAGCTTGACTGATTCACTTTCTTTTCTTTTTCTTTCTCTTTTTCTTTTACCCTAACTTTTTCTTAGGCCACCCTTACGGGTTTTCAACCTAGTGGGTATTTTTTACTCTTTTTTTTAACTTTTTTTTTTTTTGGCCTTAACTTTTGCCTAGATTGCCCTTGTGGGTTTTCAGCCTAATGGGCTCATTCACTTTTACAAGAAACAAACAAATGAGATACAATGAATAAGTGTTACGACTTATCCTCAAAGAATCTTGTTGATTCAAATTCTCAATACATGAGTTACACAATTTACATGATGTGATGTGGTTGCACCTCAAAAGGTTGCCTACGTACCCAAAAGGAATTAAGCCTAACGTAGTTCACATGAACAACTTCAATTTATCAAAGAGGACTTTTACTTGGCTTATAATGAAGGCTTTGGTTCTTGGCTCACAAAGAAAAGGATAACAAAGGCTCAAACTTACTTTCTTAAGGGTTACAACTTGTGTTAAGTTCTAAGACTTTAGGAACTAAATGTATTAGAACTTCATTTTGTATATGTTGGCAAACCATGATCAAAATAGTGAGTCTAGGTTTAGGCTTGCTCAAAGTTTGTTTAAGTCTAAGTTTGAATCGAGTGTTTTGCAGGAATTTACTGTGTAAAACTACAAGGCTCGATCGATCAAAAATAAGGCTCGATTGATCGAGAATTGTAGCCCAAAAAATTCTGCAAAAGTTCCAAATGTATCCCAAGCCCATGTGACGTGTAGGGTTAAGTTTTTCACTCCTAGTATAAAAGGAAAACCCTAGCTACGTTTTAGAGGTCTTCTTTGAGTTGTGTGTTGAGTCTTTTGTGAGATCTAAGAGGTTTGTACCTTCAAACACACACATAGAGTTATTAAGATTAAGATTCACATCAAGAACTTGATGGTTGTTTCAGTTGCTGCATAAAGAACATTCAAGGAACAACAAAACCTTTGAGTGGAGTCTCAAAGTCATAAGGAGGAGAACTTGCGGTTGCTGTAGATCCAAGAAAGAAGTAGCCTGTGGATTCGGAGCTTGCACGTGGTTGTGTCAGTAAGTTCTACGTGTAGTAGCATTAGGATGTTAGTGGTCTAAGTCCTTTTGTAAAATTCAATTCTTTCTATAGTGGATTGGTTTTTTACCTTAAGGATAGCTAGATTAAATCCTCCCTAGGTTTTTTACCGGTTTAGTTTTCCTGAGTCATCAGATTTTTGTGTTCTTTACTTTTCGCATTATATCTGTTTTGCTCATAAGTGTTTAACCTAGACTTGAATAACAATCGTGTTAATCAACTTGGTTTAATATTAGGTTAAACATATTGTGTTAAGGGATCTAAAAACCTAACACTTGGTCAAGGATTACTTTTCATCAGTTTTGAACTTTCTTCACTGTCACCTTTTTTCTTCATTTCACTTCTCTTTTCACTTTATTTTTCGCATTTCAATTCACTTCACTTTTCTTTTTCTTTTTTTTTTTCTTTTTTTTTTTTTGGCATTTCACTTCACTTTACTTTTCACTTTTCATTTTGTTCACTTTTCTTTTTTTTTTTTTTAACTTCCACCACTTTATTTCATGCATTGCCCCTAGTGTAGGGGCTAATCCTTGACATGGGTTACTTTGAAAGAAAACAATTTTGAAGGCTCAAAAGGGGAGAGCAAAGGGAAATGTGTATAAGATAGCATAATAATGGCCTCTCTTCATCCCAATTTCCATTGTTCAATTGTGGGCAAACATGCAACATCACATATTGAGAATTAAATCAACTTGAAGTTTTGAGAACTTATCATAAAACTTAAACCCTTCCAAACTACTTTATTGGTGGATTAAAAGAGCATACATGAATTGAAAAACTTACTAAATTGAAACAACAAAGACATACTAAATTGAAATAACAATAACACTTATGAATTTGAAAACACACTGAAATGAAAGACTCTTGTGGAATGCAATAACAAAGATTAAACTGCTCGATCAATCAGCCCCAAGTAGGAGGGGGCACAGCATTGTAGTCAGGGAGAGGATTTCTCTTAATGTTTGGGAGGTTGATGGGTGGCTTAGGGATCTTGCCAGCTTGAATGAGGTCTTCAATGTCATGACGGAGATGAGTGCACTTATTAGTAGAATGACCATGGTTCTGATGGTACTTGCAATACTCACTTGCGTTGTGGTTTGGACTGGAGGTGTTTGGAGTATACCTTTCGAGATCCAATGGTTTGATAAATCCTTTGGTTGACAAAGTTTCAAGTGCTTAGGATAAAGTCATTCCCAATGGAGTAAACTCCCTTCAAACATTAACAGCATTAACTTCACTTGTCTTACCACCATTGTTACCACTATTACTTGAATTTTCCACCCCAAACTTCTTTTGAGGTTTTGCATCATTCTTCTTAATAAGTCCACTATTAATAGCATCCTCAACTTGTACACCAGCATCATATAAATCCACAAAAATCTTCAAAGGAATTGGTGCAAGTTGGCGCCCATAAGTAGGCAATACATTCTTCATGACCATCCTCACTTGGTCTTTCTCACTAGGTTGATTAGGCATCTTGGAAGCTTTTCCTCTCCACCTCATTAGAAAATCAGAAAATGAATCATTGCTCAATTGCTTTGTAGTCTCTAAGTCTCTAAGGCTTACATCCAATTGAACATTGTATAAATATTTTTGTGCAAAAGCTTTAGCCATCTTGTTCTAATCATTGATCTTAACATTTTCCAATATGAGATACTATTGTAGGGCTACACCACTAAGATTTCGAGGGAAACACAAAATGATTTGCTTCTTGGTAAGACCTAGAGACTTCATGTCAAGAACATATTGCTTCAAATGATTCTTGGGATTTCCAGTACCATCAAAAGAGTCCATCTTTGGCATCTTGAACTTTGGGGGGAGTTGGACATTGGGAAATGGAAACAATCCCTCAATATCAAGCATGAAGTCCTCCATACCTTGGGACCTCTTAAGCATACCTTTCATCTTTTCAATTTCTTGACTCATCTTTGGTTTCCTTTGACTTTTCTTTCTTCTTATGTTCCTTGTTGATCTCAGCCTCTTTTTCCTCAAAAATATCATCATCAAAGATAGAGTCTTCATCTTGAGATTCTTGTACTACATTCTTCTTCTTTCCTTGAGAACTTTCAAGATGGTGAAGTCTCTCAATAATAGGAGCAATCATCCTTGCCATCATTTCTTCCATCTTCTTCAAAATATCTCGGTCACTTGATGCCATTTGGTCGACAGAGGCAAGATCGGTTCTTATGAGATGATTATTAGAGGTTCGAGACCAAGAGGGTTGTGCAATACCCTTTTTAGGAGTAATGATGGGTCACCTACAAGAGACTTATCCTTATGAGAGACATTTCATGAAGATCACTAACAAAAAATTTTACATTCAATTCCCACTTAACCATGCCCCTAGAATGAGGACAAAGTTTAGACAAGACCCGAAAGAAAGAAACTCCAAAAGATGACAAACCTTAACAAAACATGGGGTTAGTGCCCTTAGATAAACAAGAGTGGACCTAGGGCCCTAAACAAAAGACAAGATGAGGTAACAACCTTAGACGACAAAAAATGGGCCTAAAGCCCCAAAACGAATAACAAGAAAAGCTCAAAGCATAGAAAAAATCAAGGATGGGCCTAGGGCCCCAAGACAAGAAAAAGATGGGCCTAAGGCCCAAGACAAGAAAAAGATGGGCCTAAGGCCCAAGACAAGACAAAAGTGGACTTAATGCACCTAGATAAAACAAGGATAGGCCTAAGGACCAAGAAAAGACAAAGACAAGACACGGATGGGCCTAGGCCTAAGACAAGAAAAAAGGATAGGCCTAAAGTCCAAGACGACATAAGGATGAGCTTAACGCCTGATAGGCCAGGAATGTATTGACCCCTTGTGATAAATTAACCAATTGATTTAACCAAGTTAATTAATTAATTCAATTAACATGCAAAACATGTGGTAGCACAAATAAGTCACCAATTAACTAATATGTAGTAGAAATTAAATTGACACGGTAATTTGTTTACGAATGGGAAAAACCTACACGGCAAAAACCTTACCGGGTGATTTTAAGGCCACCACTCCCGACAATCCACTATTATCAAAACAAGCAGTTACAAGTAAAGGAATCCCAGTACCTTATACCAACCTACAATTGAACTCTTACCCCAATACCCAATTGAACTTGTTCTGTAGTGACAATATCTCCTTTTTAATATACTGCTCCTAGTACGTGACTAACCAATAGATGCGCGGATCCCAGTACGTGACTTAATCACCAACTTGAGAAAGATGTTGGCTACAAAGTTCTTCAGTTCATTACACGATGAAGATCATGAAGCTCCTTGGTTACAAAACCTTAAGGTGTACAAACACAACAGCTTCTTCAAGAGAAAGATAAACTAGTGCAAATTATGTCTCCAGTCACACTTTGCATGAACACAACTTTGCTTCACACTTGCGCAACCTTTTACGGCCCTTAAAATAATCCTTATATATGTTTAGGGTTGTGAGAAAAGAAAGCTCAAACATATACACACAGATTGGATGAAAAACAGCTCTGAAAAACTGAATTTCATAAATCTCGACAGATAGAGTATTTATCGAGCTAGCTGTCGAGCTTCGGGCTTCAGCAGCTTTTAAACCTCGATAGATGCTAGCTATCGAGCTTTAAAATCCAGCACTTCTTCACTTATTTCTTGGACATATTTTCATGGCTTTAACACTTGAACTTGAAACCTTGTTCCTTGAAGCATTAAACACATCCTAGATCTACCCAATTACAAGTAAAGTACATTTTATCAAAGGATTAGCCAATTCTACATTAGCATATGTTCCTAACATCAAATCACATATGTCCTAACAATCTCTCCCTTTGGCAATCCATGAAAAAATCACAATAAACAAATGAACATATGAGAGAAGTCATAAATCACTCAACTTATATTCACTTATTGAATACAATAAAATCTATCCTAACACAAACACTTGAAAAACTTTGCAAGAAGAGAGTTTTTGGCAAGTAGACTTTGACAACCTGTATTTCTGAAACACTTTAAATAAAACTTATCAAGGCATCTTAGTGTGAAACAGAAATATAAGATTGCATACATTATATAAGAAGCATGTGCATAAAGAGAGAAAAGAAACAACACATGTAAAGATAGGTGAAAAAAAGTAATAACAACCTCAAAAAATATATATATATATATATATATATATATATATATATATCAACATAAGTACAAGGTATGCTATCACTAAGTGGTCACAAGACTAATGTACAAGAGATAATGTATCTAAAATAAAAGGAAAAGAAAAGATACAAAATCCTCACTACATCCCTCATATACACACTCCCCCTATCATAAAATCTTTGATACTAACCCTCCCCCTATGAGTATGACTACTCTTATCTCAAAACTACTCCCCCTTTATGACTACTCTCATCTCAAAACTACTCTCCCTTTTTGTCACGAGTGACAAAGGGTAAGTACATCAAGTAGACATCTCATCATCATTGGGCAAGCTAGCACCATCATACTCATCAGCATCCTCGTTGCTGGAACCATTGTCACTCTCATCCTCAGAGGCTGGTGAAGATGGAGAGAAAGCAACAGTGAAACCACCTATGACAGCCTATCGTCCTGCGATATGACCAAAATGGGTGTTCACTTGACACAACTCATTACTGAGAGTGTCAAGGCGAGCATCCATGCGCACAAGCTGTGCTAGCATCCATGCACACAAGCTGTGCCATAATGGTCTCAAGTGTCACTCCACCCACAGAAGACAAAGGAGCAGATGTGGATGGAGCGGTAAAAGCTAGAGAAGCTATCGTTTCTGTCTGGGGCTGCCTCGATCTAAGTTATGCCATGCTCCGTCTAACGGTAGCAACGTCTATGGCACCCATCATGGAAAAATGAGGAGACTCAGGATTGGAGATGGAAAAATGGCAAAGGATCCACGTGATAGCCAAAGGAAAAATGAGCTTATCACAAGTCGTTGTATCCCTATAGACACCTATAAGGGATAGAATGAAGTGAGAAGGGAAGTCAATAGAGATATCCTTTAAGAAGGACAAAAAAAAAGAAAAAAGAATCGAGCACGAGGCTCTATAATGGAGTTATAGTGAGACAAAGGATGAAGAACGAATGTCATCACCATGTTAAGGAACCCCGGACTTTTTGCAAAGCCCGAGCAAGGGGTGTTTTGACGGTCACCCCAAGAAGAAGGTGTCTCACAGAAGCGAGACGAGAGTTCGTCTTTGGACACAGTTTGCAGACGAGCACAACCAGGATAGTTAGGATGCACTACCCTAGGAATGTGTAGTACCTCAAATACAATATCCGAAGTAACTACAATATGCGTACCTCGAACACGAGAGAAGAAATGAGGTACAGAAGTGTCGATTCCATGCATATTGGAGTAAAACTCTTGTATGATTAAGGAGGGACAAGTGACCGGGATGTCACAAAGTGACTCCCAACCCCTACTGCGAATAACAGTGGGTAGATCAGTATCGAAAAAAATCTGATAAGATGACTTGGCATTCCAAATGAATGCCTCGTCAACAAAAGTTCTCCAAAAAGTCCTTTCAGGCTTTATCATCATGGAACTAAATAGAAGAAGGTGTAAGGTCAGAAAAAGAAGATGCCCCAGAATGCAGAGGGTTTTGGGATGGAGTAGATTTGCGTTTAGGTACCATAGAGCAGACTAACACAAGAAAGAAAGAGAGAGAGAGAAAGAGACAATCAGAAAAGTACCAACAACAGCAGTATATAAGAATATAAAGAAATGAAGGTACGTATGCATGAAAATGCATGAACATGTGACATGCAAACTTAAATGTTAGGATTAATGCCCTTAAATTCTATTGTATGATGCTATGTATGATATTATGTATGACATGATGTATGACTTAATATTGTAATTAATAAAGTTGTATTATTATCTAAAATAATGGTAACATGAATATTTGGACATTATCATATAGTCCATGAGATGCAGAGTATGTGATTTATGTGATTTAGTCACAGAAGAAATATAAGTCACAAGTTCTTTGTAAACTTAGAATTTTAGTTCATAGTCGGTGATGAAATTGGACATTTCATCTGTGAAGACTATAACATAACAACTAAGATGATTTGTCTTGATCATGGAAGTAGAGACTTCTAATTGATATATTGATATGTTTTAAGAGTTAAGACATATTGAACTGGACCGCTGTGAGATTTATTATTCTTCTAACGACTGTCAAATGAATAATAAATCTCACGACTTATATTTACATGAACTCTTAATCCTGAGAGAATAATGGACCGATCATGAAGTGTAGGTTGCTTTGATATATTAGGAGTGAGATCTAATGTAACAGTCAAAACCTCAGTATGTTAGGCAGCCACATTTAGTGTTGATGGAATATATATTTTCAAAATAGAATTTATAGTCTCTTAACGGAGATACAAAATATTCCCTTGAGATAAGTTTAATGAGTTTAGTTATTCAGAGATTAGGCCAAACCACTTTGGTAAGAAATTACTAAAGTATATATTTATGAAATTGGATTTCATAAATATATAATGAATAACTTTAAAAGATTAAACCGGGTACTCAAGGATTAAGATGTAGTAATCTACAAAGTGGCAGTCTTCATTTATGACTTTGTATTACTACGAATATTTTATGAAGGGGTTGCATGTATAATAAAGTCTTGGGATATAATTTATTAATAAGGCCTAGGGTGCAATTATATTTATATAGTGGTATTAAATATAATTAATGGTAACTTTGGACTTGTCAAGAGTTGACAAAAAAGCTCAAGGCCTATTGGAGTTAGTGTCTTATTGGTCCCTTTTGGTCCCATTCCAAGCCACACATTAAAGCCTAATTGAAAAGGCCCAATAGGCTAGCCCAATTAGATAATCAGTTAGTTATAAAGGGAGAAACATATAGAATTTTTTATTAGAGAAAAAAGAAAAGAAAAGAGAGACATCATTGTGAAATGGTGTGTATGTGTGAGTGAAACCACTGGATTATTCTCCCTTGGAAACTGATTGAGAGACCACACTTCTTGGGCGTAACGTGGAATTGGAGTGAAGATTAAAAGTATTCCCAAGAACTTATAATCTTTTGTTTTGGATTTCACTACACCAAGGTACGCTATCTTGTTCTTAAATTCTGAAATTTATATAGTGCATGTTATCAATCATGAATGAAATAGATATATATTTGTTGCTTTTGCTGTGTGTTTTGTATGAGATACAAAACCAGATTTACCAACATTAAATACATCATGAGCTCAGCCCAATCCAAACCTACTAGCACACAACATTGCAACAAAGTAAACACACATCTAAATGCATGAAACATTGTTATAATGCAAATGTGATGCAATGCATGATGTTTTAAAACCATTTAAACAAAACCCATCCCAAAAATTTCACAAAAACCTCAATAATTTTGAAAAATCCCAAAAGTTTTCAAAAACCCCAAAAGTTAGGTAAAAAATGCATGAGATGTATGATAAGATGATGAAAAGAAGATCATACCTGTGAAAAATGCAAGATCAAGACCAAAGAAGGAGTGGGGAAAAGATTTGGAGTGAGTGAGAGGTGTTTGGGAAGGTGAGAAGTCTGAAAGGATCAAGAGAGATCGAGAAAAGTGAGTGAGAAATTGCGCAGATTCTTTATATAGAAACTTCATAAATCTTGAAAGATCGAGAGGTGTCGAGCTATAAAACACGTGTTTTATCTATCGAAGAGCTGTCCAGCATCTATCAAGAGGTGTCCACAGTAAAGGAATCTTGGTGGATGAAGGAAGCTGTCGAGAAGCTATCAAGCAACCAGAAAGTATCTCGATGGATCAAGCAGCTATCGAGAATGCGATAAAAAGCAACTGAAGGGTCTCAATAGATATTCTAGCTCTCGAGAGGTGTCTAGCAGCTGTCGAGATTGCTTAAAAACAATTTTTCAAAAAGAGAAAAACACAGATATGAATACAATCAAGCATGCTATACAACCAATGGTCCAAACAACATTTTAAGCTCTTAAAATCATCTCTCAACAAGAAAAATGTTAAGCACATAGATTTAAAACGCACACACACACTAAACATGTCTAACCAATTTTATATTTCAAAAACAAGTTAAGACAGTTTAGTGAGCATACATTTACACATGCATTCCTTGTGATGACGAAATCACATTGTACCTACACATGTATCAAAAGTAGCAAAGAATATTGCATATCGTGTAAGAAAAAAACATCGCAAAGTTGCATAAGTGTCTACATGTTATGATGATTTGAGATATGAGAAAATCACTTTAACTTACACACAATCATAACTGTTTGATGGGAACTAACACATTTGAGGTACATCTTATAACTTCCACATCTCCTAGAATACATGCTTGCAATCATGTATAAAGTATTTTGATTCTTTTCACTTTTTATTTTTCTTTGCATATTTTTCTTTTAAGCAAATCATGCATGGGCATATAAAAGATAGAAAAGAAATACCCAATGATGTTAAGCATTTTGACATTCCATTTTTGCAATGCCGAAGCATATAAATGTCATTTCATGATTGGCGGGCAACAGTGGTGAGATGGTTATTTATGTCTTTCTCTTATGATTTTCTAGTCATTCCCGTCAAAAAGAGTAATATGTGTTAAGCACAAGAGATCACTTAACCTTACTCACCACAAACACAAGCCATAAAGATCACTTGCTTAGTTGTGCATAGAGATGCTCATCTAAGCTACAAAAGATATAAAGCTTAGAAAACTTTGTTTCAATGGCCATCCAAGGTACACAAATACCAATGTACACATACACACACTGTTTTTGTATTTTTCTGATTTTTCAATTTTTTTTTTAAATTTTTGTATGAAAAACAAAATAAAGCAAAACTGAAAAGTAAACAAACAAAAACATGTTAAACAAAACAATGCATAAACTAGACTGACTCAAAACAAGAAAGCAAAACACAAAACTAATGCAAAAACAAAAAAAAAAAACAAAAAACAAAAAAAAGGGGGAGAGAGAGAAAAAGTGATAGAATCTCTTGGAGCCTTTTTCTTTCCACCCTTTGGAAGAACCTTTCTGTTTGGCGAACCCTTGATCTGGCGGCGAAGGAGAAGAATTGAAACCGTTCAAGTTTGAAAGGAACATGAGGGCTTTGAGAAGATCTCCAAGAGGAGCAAAAGGAGATGGAAGTTGATTCTGGGTTCTTGACGAGATTATGTTGTTGCTCTGTTGAGTGGCTAACCACTTATAGCAATTAGGTCAAGTGTGTCCAGCTACTCTGCAGTGATGACAGAAATCCTGCTTTATCTGTTTGGGCTTTTGAGTGTTTCCATTCTCAGTCCTAAGGTTTTTGATCTCTTTCTTATCAAGTTTAGGGGGTGCTCCTAAGATAGATTTACCTTTGTCTATTTTCTCACTAGCTAATTCATTTTTAACATCACTGTTCTCAGTTTCAATATTATCAGTAGAAAGAACAAAAACAGTAGTACTAGCAGAAGCAATACTAGGAGAAGAAAAATTATACCCTAAACCGGTTCGATCAGACGCAGATTTCTGAAGACTAAGCATCTCATCGAGCTTTTCACTTAAAGTCCTTTCCAATTAGGCTCTGACTTGGAACAGTTTTGCCTCAAGCTTCTTGGTCTTTTCAGCCAAGAAATTATTTTCAAATCTCAGTGTTCCAATGGTCTGATTTGCTTCATCAAACTTAGTGAAAATTTCTTTTCATTCAAGCTCCACTTCACTAAGCTTCTTGGTGGCCAACCTATACAACTTCTCATGCATTTCTAAGACCTTGTATAACTTTGCATAGGCTGTGTGAATGTCATCTTGCTCATCCATCTTTTCAAACTTAGACTCCACCAATTCTTCTTCTTCATCCATATCTTTAACAATCCCTTTAGTAGGATTTACAGTGGCAGTAAAGGCATTTAGGATTCCATCATCCTCATTATCAGAATCATTCTCAGGCTTAGTGTCGCTCAACGTAGCAACAAGTGCCTTGCTCTTCCCAATAGTCTTGAAATACGTAGGGCACTCTTGCTTCATGTGATCGAAACCCTAACACCCAAAGCATTTTGGTCCTGAGGGAACAGTGTACATATCGCCATCCCTAGCATCCATCTTCCATTTGTCTTGACTCTTGAACTATGAAGAACTGGATTGCTTTCGGTCCTTGTCAAATCCTTTTGCGTTGACATTTTTCATAAACTTCTTGAACTGCCTCGTGATATAGGATTTCATCTTAGAATCTTCATTGTCTGAAGACTCATCAGTGTCACTACTCTTGGCCTTCAATGCCATGCTTTTGCTTTTGCTTGATTTCCCGATCCTTGTTAAGTCGAACTCATAGGTCTGTAGATTTCCAACCAACTCTGTCAAAGGAATTTTATCAATATCCTTTGATTCCTCAATCACGGTGATCTTGGCATGAAATCTCTCAGGTAGAGATTTGAGCATCTTTCTCACAATCTTGGGTTCAGGAATGGTTTCCCCAAGATTAAAGGCCGAGTTCACTATGTCCTTGAGTTTGGTATAGAACTCATCGAATGACTCATCCTCCTCCATCTTAATTTCTTCAAAGCTCGTAGTAAGCCTCTGAAGCATTGAATCCTTGACAACCTTGATTTCTTCATAGGTTGTCTGAAGAATGGTCCATGCTTCCTTAGCAGTTTCAGTAGAGGATACCTTCTTGAATTCCTCATTCATGACTACACTGAATAGAGCATTCAATGCCCTGCTGTTGAAGTTTGCCACCTTGATCTTAGCATCATCCCAGTCGGCTGATGGCTTGGTCCAGCATATCTCCATAGCTTGCCACACCTTTTCATCCAATGACTACAAGAAAGCTCTCATGCGTACTTTCTAGTACGCATAATTAGTGCCATCAAATAAAGGAGGTATAATAAGAAACTCTCCTCTATCCATGACAAACAGGGGTCAATGGATTACACAACAAAGATTAACACCTAATCAGAGTGTGCCTGCTTTGATACCACCTGATAGGCCAAAAATGTATTGACCCCTTGTGATAAATTAACCAATTGATTTAGCCAAGTTAATTAATTAATTCAATTTACATGCAAAACGCGAGCTAGCACAAACAAATCACCAATTAACTAATATGCAGTGGAAATTAAATTGACACGGTGATTTGTTTACGAATGGGGAAAACCTACATGGCAAAAACCCCACCAGGTGATTTTAAGATCATTACTCCCGAGAATCCACTATTATCAAAACAAGCAGTTACAAGTAAAGGAATCCCAGTACTTTATAGCAACTTATAGTTGAACTCTTACCCCAATACCTGATTGACTTGTTCTGTAGTGACAATCTCTCATTTTTAATGCACAACTCCCAGTACGTGACTAACCATAGATGCGCGGATCCTAGTACACAACTTAATCACTAACTTGAGAAAGATGTTGGCTACAAAGTTCTTCAGTTCATCACATGATGAAGATCACAAAGCCCCTTGGTTACAAAACCCTAAGGTGTACAAACACAACAGCTTCTTTAAGAGAAAGATGAACTAGGACAAATTCTGTCTTTGGTCATACTTTGCATGAACACAACTTTGCTTCACACTTGTGTAACCTTTTACGACTCTTAAAATAATTCTTATATATGTTTAAGGTTGTGAGAAAATAAAGTCCAAACATATACACACGGACTTGGATGAAAAATAGCTCTGAAAAACTGAATTACATAAACATCGATAGATAGGGTATCTATCGAGCTAGCTGTCGAGCTTCAAGCTTCAACAGCTTTTTAAACCTTGATAGATGCTAGTTGTCGAGCTTTAAAATCCAACACTTCTTCACTTGTTTCTTGGACAGATTTTCATGGCTTTAACACTTGAACTTGAAACATTATTCCTTGAAGCATTAAACATATCCTAGATCTACCCAATTACAAGTAAAGTGTGTTTTGTCAAAGGATTAGCCAATTCTACATTGACATATGTTCCTAACATAAAATCACATATGTCCTAAAAACCCTTAGACAAAACAAGGATGGGCCTAAGCCCATGACAAATAAGAATGGGCCTAAGGGCTAAGACAAGACAAGACAAAGACAAGACGCAAATAGGCCTAAGCCCAAGACATGACGAAGGATAGACCTAAGGCCCAAGATGACACGAGAATGGGTTTATTGCCCCTAAACAAGACAAAGGTGGGCCTAAAGCCCGAGATAACACAAGGATGAGCTTAATGCCCCTAGACAAAACAAGAATGGGCCTAATGCCCAAGACAAGACAAAACAAAACATGGAAAGGCCTAAGCCCAAGACACAACAAAGGAAAGTCTCAAAGCATCAAACAAACATGGGCTACTAGAATGGGCCAACCATTAAAAAAAAAATTATTACTAAAGAAAAACTCAAAAGATTTTTTTTGGAAAATTTTATTTTGAAAGAAACTCTTTTTTGAAAACTCAATTGGAATTTTTTTTTTAATTTACAGAAAACTCACTTTTATTTATTTATTTATTTTTTGAAAAACTTTTTTAGGAATTTATAAAAAAACAAAATCTCACTAAAAACTCACATTTTATTTTTGGAAAAATTTTATCTTGAAAGCAACTCTTTCTTAATATATATATATATATATATATATATATATATATTTACAAAGAAACTCACTCTTTTTGAATTTTTTTTTTTGGAATTTATATATATATATATATATATAACCTAATTGAAAACTCATAGTTTTTTTTTTTTTTTTGGAAAATTTATTTGTTTTTTTTTTTTTCTTTGGGTGAAAACTTCACACATTTTTTTTTTTTGAAAAAATTTTATTTAAAAAAGAACTAGAAAACTTGAACTTTTTTTTTTTTTTTAGAACATAAAAGACTAAAAAAGATTGACCCATTTTATTAGCCCAACTAACAATTCAATCAAAGCACACACATGCACACACAATTGGGTAACCCTACATGGTTAGGTTTTAAGTTTATCTACGTGTGGGTAAGCTCCTTAAAGCTAAAGGGACAGATTAGTAGGTCACTCATTACTCACAACTAGGCGGGCCATGATTTCAACCGAGGGCCTAAGTGGACCTTTGTGGATTGGTAGCAAACCGTTAATGTACTCAATGCTCATCATAGGCCATGGCACAGTTTGTGAGTTGGTAGGATGAACTTTGAAAGACTTTGGCCCGAATGAAGCATACTCATCTTCCTACCCATCACCAATCGGGGTGAAAGGACCGAAGACCAAGTGAAGCGTGTGCAAACAAGTATTGAACAAGCCTTTATTAAGATTAAGAAATAAGACACATTGGAATCAACGGTTTTCTCCTTAGGAAAGGGGATTACGCCTCGGCTGAATGGACCATAGTGGAGAAAAGATGGAGTCGCCACCTAGATTAGGTTTAGGAACCATAAGTATGATGCCCTTACATGGTAGGACTAATCTTACTATCAAAGTGTGGGTTCAGAGTTTAGCTATGGGGATGGGAAGGTGTTAGGCATCCAACCCTACCCGACCCATAAGTCAGCTTCCAGTCATAGTGTCTTACGTCTCAATCTCATTAAAGGCTCATTCAATATTGTTATCTATACTCACACACACACTAGCATACATCTAGCAATCAACTTGACATCAATTATCCCAAAACCCTAACATACATCTATCATGACAACTCATATCAAACCTAGAATACATCTATCATGCATATCATATCATTTAATCTAAGGCAACCAACAAACAAGATATCATAAGGGCAAAAACATAGACATGGCAGCAAGGTATTAAAATCAAATATAACTCAAACATCTAAACATAGTATCGAAGCATCAAACAAAAAAATTCATTGTGCTCATCATCCAAAATGCATTTTCAAGTGAATGCATGACTTACCTCACTTACCAGCATCACAGCACCTATGCATCAATGGAGGGACATATGAATGCATGTTTATGGTTAAACAAAGAAAACATTAAAGGGAAACCCTAATCTAAAATATGAAGAATAAACAACAAGTAAATAGAGAGACAAAGACTCTAAAAAATAAGAAAGGGTCAAAATATAGCATATTACATGAAAGAAATAAAGAAGCAGAAGCAAAAACTCATATTAGGGTTTCTAGGCACGAGTATGCGTACTTCAAGTTTGTGTACGCATGCAAGAAGCATGCGTATGCATACATGCCCAGAAAACCCTAGCCTAGAAACTCAAAATACAAAAAAAAAAAAAAAAAAAAAAAAAAAAAAAAAAAAAAGAGTAGAACCTAAAACTATAAAACTAACAACTTAACATGCTTCTAATATAACATTAAACAACGTACACTAACAACAAAGAAATCAAAGAGAAACAAAACAAATTCTATTCCCAAACATGTATTGGATCTAACAACAAATAAGAACAACCTTAACACATCAAAACATGTTCATCAATATATCCAATCACTCAACTCTCCAATCAAAACATGATGAGACGCCACTAAACAAAATTTAATGAAGCAAAACATATTTCTAAGAATATATAACATATAAATCAATTAAGAACAACAAGAACACAAGTTATAAAAACCCTAATCAAGGAAAAGCCATGAAGAAAGACTCGCCTTGCTTATGGAAACACACTTGATTGATATTTAACCGGCCCCCTAGTGCCTACACAACAAGATTGAATGATAATGAAAGGAATTAAAGGATTCAATAATTCATAGGTAATCATAACTCAAAATAAAAGGATATTCTTGAAAAGATTGTTTGAAATCTTTTTTGAAAATATTAGAAAAATAGTTTCTGCCTTAAAACTACTAGAAAGAGGTTTTGAAGAACTCAAAAACATTCATAATCTTATGAGTGTAGAAAGTTTTGAGTAAGAAAAGAGTTTTCGAGAAGTTTAGGTGGAAAATTAACTTACTCTAGCTAGGGTTTAAGTTTGGAGGCATTGTATTTATATGTTTAAACTAGGGTTTTTAGATTTATTTAGAGGGTTTCGGACATCCCAAAGGATCTAGGGGCTGGGGCCCATCAAAGAGGGAGGCTTTGGTAAAAAATGAAGTTCTAGGCTTCTGGAAATCGTCTTGCATATGCAGGTTTGGGGATGCGCATGCGTGCATGCTCCCCATGCACGCATACATCCCTAGAAACCCTAATTTTGACAACTCTAATGGCCCAACTTAAAACGGCCATAACTCACTCAATATAAGTCCAAATTAGGCAAAAAAAAATTTTCAAAAATGTTTACTTTCCAATGAAATAAATATCACTCAAAAATTCTTTGTGGATCAAAAGTTATGGTCAAAACAATAAGCAGAGGTCATTTTTTAGCATCGTTTTCAAAGCGATTTGAGCTCTTTTGAGTTATGATTACTTCCAAACTATCAAAATAACTACAATTACCGTTTGTAGACATTTCAAGCTCATCATTGGGACCGGGGTCTAAAATTTATTATGGGTACAAAATACGATGTCTACACCATGATATTTGTGTTACGCCCCACAAGGAATTATTAAGCGAAGCCGTCAGAGCTGTAAGTATAGACCAACTAAGGTAGATGAGGAGGGTTGATAGGACCACCAGCAATATGGCCAGCCTGATATAAGCATCACATTTGGATACCACTATGTGCAGAAATACAACAAAAGAAGAATGAAAGGAAAAAGAGAGGAAAAGATACATACCTCTTGAATGAGAGTGGGTATGAGACAAGTTTCACTAAACTCATCATACTCCAAATCATCAGTGAGATGCTCAACGTAGGTAATGCCGGCTCTCCACAAATGGTACATAGCATCAGTTATGGAGAGCAAGGCAAGCATAAACTGTGGAGGATCCAGTGGAACCCACAATGCATCCTCACCTACCAACTAGCATCCTATCCTTTTGGCCAAGTAAATAACCCTCAGATCGGCACCCTCAAAAGGCTGGGTGATCTCGGAAGTGATGATGGCAGTAGCCTCCAAGTTCAGGTCTGCAACAGTAAGAGCACTCGCCCGTGGACTCCCAATGACCTGAATAGCATGTAGGGTTAAATGAAGGATCCTAAGGGCATGCAAGAAAAGTAACAGGGAAAAGTGAATGTCTAACTCACCTACTTAGAAGAAAGTTTGTCAAAATGTGTCCTAACTGATGAGAAGCTCTTCAGATCCACCTTCGCTCCACGAGCGATAAGACTGTACTTCACAGCCCAGTACTGAAAAGAGAAAACACAATTTTTGATAATAGCTTAATTTTGTATATTTATATCATTATTAGAAAGCATTATCATACTTATTTTGAGTTAATTCATGCATTTTATAGTTGGTTTTGGAATAATGCTGAATAATCCATTTTATGCTTAATTGAATTTTAATGCGTAAATTTGTCTTTTGTAGGATAATGAAATTAAATAAGTGGATTTGTGCAAAAAAGAAAGCAAATGGACTTTACTTTCACAAGGGCCATGATGAAGTCAAGGAAGGCCAACCCAATTAAATTCGAGTCAAATTGGAGCAAGGAATCAAAGAAAATTTGCACCAAATCCAAGTCCAATTCGGATTAGGATTCCAGCCTGTGCACTAGTTACTATTTGAAGCATAACTTTCGGCTCAAATGTCCAATCGAGATGATTCAAGTTGGGTTGGAAATTTAACTTAAAGGGCTAAAACTCCTGAAGTTAAATAGGCCAAAAACGTCGGTTAAGTGAAACCTAAAAACCTGAGATTTTCTCCAAACAGGAATTCAACTTGTAATAGGATTCCTTGACCTATTTAAAGGCTTTTTAGGGTAAAATTTAGAGGAGAGCTACTGTAGAACGTAATTTAGGTTTTCTTAAAGTTTATTTTACAGTTTATAGAGTTTTATTTGTATTATGGCTTGCTAGAAACCTTGCTAAGGCAAGGGGTGAAACCCAACCGTTTATCGGTATGTTCTTAACAATTATTTTATGGTTTTAATGCTTATGTTATTTGTTTTTGTTTAATTCACTCATCTAGAAAAGTGTTTAGTTATGTATAATTCTTTGATTTATTGTAGACTCCGGGCACGTTAAATGCTTAGTATTCCTTGCAAACTAATTCGCTAGTTTTGTTTTGCCTAAAATCAATCAATTTCATGAAACTACCTTAGACAATTAATTTTTGAGTTTTTATTGTTAAATCATCCAACTAAGATCATCCTTAGTATGATTTTTAGTTGAGTTATAAAATAAATATTATTAAGACTACCAATAGATGTGTTTTGTCTGGGTCCCTAAACCTTAGCGTCTTAATATATTGTTATTTTCTCTCAATTTAAATTAACTTTACTAAACCATCAAAAACTCTTCAATTAAACTTTATTGTTTTAGTTTTATTCTCTTGTGGTTTGCTAATCAATTCCCTTTTCCTTGTAGATTCAATCTCGGACTTACCGAGTTATTACTTCATGACAATCCTACACTTGGGAGCATTATTTAAGTCGTAGCAATTTGCAAAATGATAGTTGGTAAGAGGTATGGGTATAGTATGCAAGGTATGGATATGAATGCAGTTTGCAAGGTACAAATATAGATACAATTTGCAAGAGTGTGAAGCACAATTCTTTAAGCCTGGATGACATATGAATAAGCACAATTACAAGAATGGGAAACACATACGTTGTAAGATGCTAGAAAGGATGAGAGAACCAACCTCAAGAAGCTTCCAAGTCCCCACCAGCTGGCACAAAGTCCCCCTGCTGAGCGTGTCGAAAGATGAGTATAGGTAAGCAAGACAGACCTAGCTCCAGTTGGCCTCTTGAGCCTCCTCGAAATCTCGAAAGAAAGACACCCACCTCAAAGACACCGTCTGCCCCCCCCCCCCCCCCCCCCGGCAAAGAGATATGCCCTTAGGATATATAGCAAGAAGGCCATAGCCATCCGAGCATAGTCATCGGGAGTCACCCGTGGGAGAGGCCTAGTGGATCGTGTCCGTCGAGTACCTCCTCCCAAGCAACTTTATGCCCAGCTGCACACTCGATGCACCCCACAAGTTGATGATCATCCCATCACACGTGAGGCTAGTCATTTGGTGAAAGTCATAGGAGTCACCATCATCTCCCGGTTAGTAATTTGGAAGGTGTGGGTAGTGTCCCACCACCTCTCAACCAAACACTGCACTAAGATAGCGTTGATAGAGGTATCGGGCAATGAGCGGATGATGGGCTCAAAGCCCGCTGCACATATATGGCCCTTGGTTTCCTTTGTCAAGACTTGGTACCATGAAGCAACATAGTTGGTGCTACCCCTAGCTGAGAAAGTGGGCAAGGCTTGCAAAAGGATGAAAATAGAGCATTAAAATGACAGTTGAATGAGAAAATAAGTGAAAAAAGAGTTAAAAAGCCAAAATAGGGTTTCTAAGTGCCAACATGCGCATGCAGGCCCGTGTTTGCGTACGTAGGGGCTCTACATGTGTATGCAAGTTGGATCATGCATTAGTGTAAACTGAAGAATATGGATGCATACGCATGAAGGGAGCCTATATGAGTTATATGCACGCATGGATACAAGCTGCGTACGCAAGCCAATATTCACGTACGCATGAGTATAGTCAGAGAAGTATTCTTCAACATTTTCAACCACATTTTGATCAAAACTTATCCTAAACATGTTTTTACCCCTCCTAAAGTATCAGGTTTTCATCTAAACCCATCCTATAGCAAAACCCAAGCATTTACATGTCCAAAAACATATTAAAATGGAAGATCTAGACAAAACTTGAAAATGAGAAAAGTTTGAAAAATTCACCGATCCAGTCCTTGCACTCTCTAAAAGATGATCATGTGGCCTGTGGGTCAATGAAGGGGGCTCATTCAGCCTCACAGCCCCATTCTAATGGGTGAGGTTGAACACATCACCAGAAATCACGTAGGAAATTTTCTTAGACTTGGGTGCCATAAAGATGAGAAAGTTTGGGAGAGAAAGAAAGTTTTAGGAATTTTTTTTCCATTTAACAATAAATATAAAAAAATTTAGTTAATTGTCACGTTTCAAAACAATGTTGAAAATTAGCATCTCAAGTGTCTGAAACTCGAGTTCCAAGATAAAAATCGAGTTTTAAAGTCTCGATTTGTAAGCGGATGGGAATGATGTGGAAAAAAATCCACATGGAAATCGAGTTTTAAAGACTCGAGTTTCAAAAACGCCGTTATAGGGCTTAAAAACGTCACTATAGGGCTTAAAAATCAAGTTTTAAAAATTTTTTACAGGAAAATGCCGCTATAGGGCTTTAAAACGTCATTATAGGGCTTAAAAACGCCACTATAGGGCTCCTTGAACCTGGTATTGAACACTTATAAAAAAAATTTTGCAAGAAAACGCCGCTATAGGGCTTTAAAACGTCACCATAGGACTTAAAAATGCCACTATAAGGGCGATCAAACGAAATTTTTTTTTGCATAGAACTCGAGTTTCTAAAACTCGAGATCCATATGGCATTTTCAGTCCAAAAACACTCGCAAAGCGAGTCTTTGGGACTCGAGTTTTAATATGGATCTCGAGTTTCTAAAACTCGAGATGCTATTTTTCTGAATACTTTGAAACATTGCCAAACTTACTACATTGTTGTCCTTCTCATTGCTAATCTGCCCATTTCCCCGAGTTTTAGTTAAGAAAGTTTGAGAGGAAGAGATCAGATGGTGAGGAAATAAGAGAAAGGTAGAGAGTTTTTGTAGAGAGAAAAGATGGAAGTAGGAGAGTCAGAGAGAATGTGAAAAGATGAGGAAGATGAAGAGAAATAAGAAGAAAAAGAAAAAGAAATGGTTGGTAACCGTTGGAAAATATTTTGAGAAGGCGAGAAGGCCTGATGGCTAAACTATGCGTAGTTTAGGCCTCTCCACTAAACTATGTGTAGTTTAGTAAAAAAAACAATTTCAAAATATCCCAGTGAGTTCCCAGAAGGTAGGAAGTGCAAAAGAAAATTCAAGAATGCATCCAAAGTGACAAGAATACCCTCAGTTAGGTAAAAGACAAAAGGCTCTCAAAGCATTCCCCAGTGGGTTAAAGGCATCAAGAACATTCCTTGGCGGAATAGAAATCCCTAAGAGAACCCCCCCGTGAGTTAAGATCATCAACCAAATCCCCAGTAAAGTAAAGTATCATGGAAGGACTCCCCTGCGAGTACAACCCCCTAGAGAATTGTGAAGAAAATTTCCCCATGAAGTTGACAAAATCCCCTCTTGAGTGGAATTAACACAAATTCCCTAGTGAGTCTTAAAGGAGAAGAAGAAAATTTTCCCTAGTGGACTACACACCATTAAAAACTTCCTCGTAGGTCAAAATCACCACCCAAACTCCTTAGCAAGTTATGTTTTCCCAATGGACTACACCCCATCAAGGTCTTCCCCAGTGGATCTTTCACCAAGGACTTCCTTGTAAATTAGAACACCAAGACCACTTGTGCACATATCCTCTGAGAATTGAATATGTAAGCATAAATCCCATACAATTCAGAATAGTAGAATATAGAACTTGTGCACGTATCCTCCAGGAATTGAATATGTAAGCATAGATCCCATATAAATTAGAAGAGAAAAATACAGAACTTGTGAACATATCCTTTGGGAATTGAATATGCAGGCACAGATCCTATGCAAGCCAAAATTCGTGCGCATATCCCGAGGGAGTAGAATATGTAGGCATAATAGAAAAGGTAAAGATAGAGATAGAGATAGAGACCAAGGTCACCCTGGGGTAAAAGTCTCACCATAACAGGTAGAGATAGAGATGGAAGACAAGAGGTGCAAGCCACCTGGAGAAGTTTGAGGCAAGAGCTGTAGACGGACACCATAAAGATGTATCATTTTAAGCTCGTAAGAGCACCTTGCTTGTTTGGTTGATGTTTGTGACTGTTGGCCATGTTTGTTTTTCATTTTTAGTCTTGCTTGCAATTGGCAAAATAGGTTCTGGGATAGTGAACCTGCCATTGCTCGTTTCTTAAGCAACAAAGGTGGGAATTTGGACATACAAATCTCACGCAACTTTGCAGAGTTGCACCTCACCATATGTATGCGTGTTGTGTGCCGTGTGCGTGGGTTGGGCCCGAGCCATGCGTTAAAACAAAATTTTTTGTCTCTTATTATTTTGATTCCATTAGCGAAGTTTACGAATCAAAAGAGGGCCATCTATAGACACCGCATTTTGTACCCCTTACGACTCGAGTCCTCCTTCCCCAATGATGTTAAAATTCTAAAGCGCAAGGTTGGTTGAGGGCCTGAACAGACTTAAATTGACTTGAGGAAGGTTTTTATGGAAAATATAACTCTTTTATGAGCTAAATAAAACTATTTTTGGAAAATAAAGGCCACGAAAACCCTAGGGCATATGTACGCAAACACGAGTATGCGTACGCATACTCTAGACTTAGGTATGCAAGCTTCATGCATGCATATGCATACATGGGCATGCGTACGCATACATGGGCATGCGTACGCATACTAAGGTTCTAGAAACTATGAAAGACAAGTTTTCTGCATTAAAGCTGAGGCTTGGAACGAATCCCACATCGTCTAGAAGCCGTTCCAAACCCCTATTTTTTTTCAATATAAAAACCATACATGGTAAATTTTCAAAACACACAAAAAAATCCTAAGGGAAAACTTAAAATTCACTAGAAATAGTGAATCAAAGAGGGATTTTTTTACAAAACATCCTCAAGTCAATTTTCTTCTGATTGAGACATTTTTTGGTCCTGACCTTCGAGTTTTGAAGTTTACTAATCAATTTTGTTTGATTGTGAATAGATTTGACTTAGGGGAATGGTTAAAATCAAGCCAAAGAACTTTTGTTTTGAGGTATAAGTTCTAAACTTTCTTTTTCATTTCTTTGCTTTTTCTTGTTTTAATCTTTCTGTTTTTTTTTTTCCTTGTTTATTTATGTTGTAATATGCCTACTTAACTTAGGTGTTCTTTGTTTTATTGTTTAAAGCATGTTAGGTTGTGTAAGGTTGAATTTAATCAACAATCTTGTTGGCTTTATTCCGTGCCAATTTACTTGTAATTTAAGCACTTAGTAACTCTGTATTTAGGTGGGATTATTGTAAGGGTAGTGTGTGAGAAGAGAGAATTTTGTGAGAGAAACCCTAGAGAAAAATAAGATTGATTCATCCACAATCTTTACCTTAGAGACTCTTCACATTCCTCTACTCTCTTCCTCTCCATTGTTATATTCTTGAGAGGTCTTTAGCCAAATCCTTTTCTCACCATACACATATCAGTGAGAAGGTTTATTTGGTATTGTTTGGGAAGCAGTTAGGAATGAACCAATTTACATTGGTTGATGCTATGGTCTAGTAGCGGAATCTGGGAAGCTAAAGAAGAAATAGGTTTGGCGTAACCTCGTTGGAGCAAGAAGCTTGGAGGGTTTAGGTACATTGGATAGATCAGGCTGGGAGGGTCTTCTGCTGTTTATGTATCCCAACTACATTCTTTAGTGGATTATTTACTGCTTGGAGGGCGACAAAGAGGTTTTATGCTGAGGGCTTCGGTTTCCTCTTCGATAACACATCGTGTGTTGTCCTTGTGTTTGCATCTTCCTTCCTTTATCTCTGCCTTATATTTACTGCTGTGGATGTGTTTATATTTGGCTTAGATTATTTATCAATTCTGTGTTTGGCTTATGTTTATATTTCGCATATATATTGTTTGATAATAAGCTTGAATTAATACTTTGTTAATTGGGGTCTAAACGTTAAAGGGTGTTTCATACCCATTTTGAACATTCAATTAGTATCAGAGCGGAAACACTTGCTGTGGTTTAAATACATAAGTGTGATCCTTGACCCCCTTTGAGATGGATAGGTCTCAATCTCTTAATGTACCACCGTTTTTTGACGGTAATAATTATGCATTTTGGAAAGTCCGTATGAGGGCATTTTTATGTTCTATTGATGATGCTGTGTGGGATGCAGTTGAAGTAGGTTGGATAAGGCCAGAGGCTACCAAGTCTACTTGGGATAAGGCTACTCTTGCGGCGGCCAATGCAAATAGCAAGGCATTGAATGCTATTTTCTGCAGTGTCTCTCCAGAAGAATTTCACCGGATTTCACATATCACCATTGCTAAGGAAGCATGGGAAATTCTAGAGACAACCTATGAAGGGACTAAGAAAGTGAAGGACACCAAATTTCAAATGTTGACCACTCGCTTTGAGGAGCTAAAGATGAGTGAGGATGAGTCATTTGATTCGTTTTACAGTAAATTGAACGAGGTTGTTGTTGGCAAATTTAACTTGGGAGAAAAGACGGAAGACTCGAAAATTGTAAGAAAGATCCTTCGATTTCTACCAGAGAGTTTCCAAGCCAAAGTTACAGCCATTGAAAAGAGCAAAGATCTTGACGACATTAAGGTTCAAGAGCTGGTTGGTTCTCTGCAGACTTATGAGTTGTCCCTGCCTACACAGAAGAAGAGCAAGTCCCTTGCTTTTAAGACAATTGATGAGAGAATGGTGTCTCATAACTCTTTGGAAGAGGATGATGTAGACAAAGATGTGGCATATCTTGTAAAGAACTTCCGGAAATTCTTAAAGCTCAAAAACAGTGGGCAATCCGGTGACAAAGGAAAATTTCAGAGTGCTAGAAAAGAGAAGAAAGAGTTTAGAAGAAAAGAGGGTAGAGATTCCCAATCCTCACAAGGAATTACATGTTTCGAATGTAATGGACATAGGCACTTTAAAAAGGAATGTCCCAATTATTTGAAGTCGAAGGGAAAGGCCTATGCCACTACTTTAAGTGATTCGGACTCATCAAATTCTGACTCTAAGGACAGCTGTGATGGAGAAGGAAACTACTCTGCATTTATGGCTATTGAGCATGTTGAGTCCTCGGAGGACCTGAATCAACTTGTACAAGAACTTGGAGAACACAGCGATGATGAATCCTTAGGGATTGTTGAGGAATCAGATGCTGAAAATGATAGAAATACAGCTAGTCTTCAAGAGAATTACACCCTACTTCATAAGAGATCAGGAGAGTATACAAGGGTAGCAAAGGCGGCTGTGAAGAAGATGAAGAAAGCTGAGGAGGACTACAAAAGTCTCCTGGCTAGATATAATGAGGCAAAGTGTGAAATTGAGACACTAAATGGTGAGCTATCGGAAGCTTATACCAAAGTAAGATTTCTTGAGCAAGAGGTGGTGCAAGCATAAGCCAAGATAGAAAGGGTCTCCTCCAAGAAGCTGGAAGATGTTATCTCTTCTCAAAAACATTTCTCTGACAAATCAGGTTTGGGTTATACCGGAGGAAGTAGCTCATCGGTCAATGTCACCAAAGAAGTGAAATTTGTAAAGGCCAAAGATACGGTTGTAGAAGAGCTTGTTCCTAAGAAAGTTAAGGCTGAACAGAAAAAGAAGGTGGCTGATCAACGGGTGTTTAATAAGTCTCGTAATCAATCAGAAGGTAGAGTTGAAGCTAGAGGAAGATCTCTTCCAAGACCATAGCGGAGGCTTAGAACGAACTATGTTTATCACTATTGCGGCTTGCAAGGACATACTAGACCCAACTGCCAGAAGTTGAGAGCATTGAACAATACAAGTGCTCCTCGGTCACGAGGAAGAAGAAATGACAAAAGGTCGTGGGATGGTGAACAACCGAGAAGTCAGAACAGTGATTCCAGAATGATGGAAGTAATGAAGATGATCGGTGCCTTCACCAATTGCCTGGAAAGCTTCACCTGAAGGTTTGAAAGTCCTAACTCTCGTACCCAATCCGTCAAGGATATCACCCCAAACGCACATGACGTGTGGGTGACGAAGGGTACTCATGCATAAGCATTGCAACATGTCCATGCATTAATATTTCCCATATTTTGTGTATATGCTTGGTTGTTTTGCTTCTTACATGTTTGAGTTGAAAATTTTTTGTTTGAGAGCTTTGCGTAAATTTTTTTACTTTGTTTTGATCAACATTTATTTCTCTTGTGTCAAAAATTCAAAAACACATAAAAAGTAGAAAATCCAAAAAGTTTATCAACTTTGTTGAGTTTTGTCTCAAAACATATTTTGCCTTGTACCTTTGTACTAATGGCTTTGTGCATCTACGAGCTTAGGTTGTTCTCTTTGCACTCATATCATTGTGGGAGAAATTCTAAAATCTATGTGACTGTTGTAAATAGATCTTCAACCTTGTCATAAATAATTAATGAATGGTTTTGTTGATCTTGAGACATGCATAGACTCATGCCTATATATCTTCCTACTCTTTATTTTTTTGTTTTTACTTAAAAGAGCTCTCCAAATGTAAATCCCCAAATGAAAAGAGATATAGAGCTGCAAAAGCCTGTCGCACATACTAGTATTTGACTAGGAAAAAGGGAAAGCGACCAAAATAAAAATGTATGATGCCCAAAAAGCCAAAGGCTAACTCATCAATTGAAATATAAAAAATTTCAGGCATCTATCTCACAATGAGATTTTTTATTCAAAAAGTGCAAATGATATGATGTATATTGGAGCCAAATGAAAAGCTTCAAAGAATATAATCAAGTTCATGTGGGAGGTCATACATGCATATTTCTATAATTGAGATAGGTCACATTATCTAGTGCTAGTTGTGTATGCCTTGATTGAATTAATCATTGAAGCTTCACATTAGACTAAGGACTATCTTATTTTTGATATCCACACACAACACACAAGTCTATGTTCAATGAATGCCATATTCATTTGTGTGATTGTACTTGATTAAATGTGTTTTCACATGCTCAATCTTTGTTTGATCAAACACAAAAAGATTTTTGAATGTTTTTAGTTGTTTTTGGAAATTATTTTGTTTTTACAAAAATATCAAAAATTTCAAAAACTGTTTCCCCTGTTTTGGCGACTAAGTCGCGGGTTAGCCCAGTCGCATGTCCTAGTCGCGAGCCCACTCAGAGATTTTTCGCAGCTTACTGGCGAATTAATACCCTAGTTGCGAAAAAGTCTTAGAAAATTTTTCAAAATATGAGTTTTTATATTTTTCGCGGCTCAGTGTAGCGACTTGTTCGCGGGTGAAAGGTCCAGTCGTGAGGGGTACACAGAGATTTTCGCAGCTCAGCTTACGACTATCTCGCGGGTAGACCTTCTAGTCGCAAAAAACACTTAGAAAATTTTTCAAAAATTTCAATTTCTAAGTGTTTCGTGGCTTACCCTTGCGGCTTACTGGCGGCTTATTCCAGTCGCGAAAAACGCATATTTTGTGTTTTAAAGTCAGTTTTCAAAAACTTTTCAGTTTTTCCCTTGAAAATTAGTGACTGTTCATTGTCTTCAACATTTCACTCTCTCAAACACTCCGTGTTGTTCTTCAAAAATCCACCATTTTTGCATTTTTTTCTTCTCAAATCTTCAAGAAAAAGGTATGGGTTTTCTGTCTTTCACTTTAGATTTCATGATTTAAGTGTTATTTTCTTGAATCTATGTGTTTTGATATTGGATTCTGTTTTGGGGGTTCGAACATGGTTTTGCTCAAAAATGCTAGGTTTGGTTGATTGGGGATGTTTTCTCTTCTTGCTGAATATGCTTAGTATCATGATTTTGCATCTTTGTACCAGTATTTGGTTTGAGCCTTTCATGTTTGAGAGTTGTTATACCCTTTGGGTATATGGGTTTGGGTTTTCTTTGAACTTATGTTCGAATATTTCAGTTTATCTGAGATTGTGAATTTGTTTGACTCACAATGTTGTGCTATCACATTTTGTGTGTTAAGGGTTTATCTTGCACTTCTCATTCTCATTCAAACTTGTCTCAGTAGCATTCACTCTGTCTGTTTAACTGTGGTTTTTCACTATCCTTATATATTATTTAATGCTTGATCCAGTCTGCATCTATACTGAATGATCTTATTTGATTTTTTCTACACATCTCTGGTTATCAACTGCACTTGATTTGTGGGTTGGCTTATCACTCTGTTATTGTCATTGTAACTAACTTGTTACTAATGTGTGTGCATTTCCACATATTGTGTTTCTGCTCTTGTTGTGGCCTTTTCTGCTTGATTACAGATGCCTCCCACACCTTCAAAGAAAAAGACTCCTGCCAAGAAGGCAGACAAAAGGCTGAAAATGGATCACAACCTGTTTAGATCTGTTCAGCACTTTGAGAGATACAGAGATTCCTTCATGAAAAGAACTATTATTCAGGAGAGGTTTGTGGACTTACATGACTTGAAGGACACTTTCATTCCAGAGTGTTTTGAGGGCAGGGGATGGGAGAAATTGCTGAGTGATCTACCTACAATTTATGAGCCTCCAATACGGGAATTTTATGCAAATGCTGTTATAAAGGAAGAGGAGCTGAATTGTTGGGTCAGAGGTCGTGAGTTCACCATAGATGCTCATGTCATTGATGAGGTTCTAGGGCTTAAGGGTTTAGAGGATTATAAGTTCACTAACTACAAAGACAGGATGCTATCTTTGGACACTGTCCAGACTCGGATTGGTGGGGTTAAAGAAAGGAGATGCCTCAACACTAATGCCTTTCCTGCAGACATGAGGTGTCTAACCACAATCATGATTTTCAATTTGTATCCTATAAGGAAGATGACTACTCTTACTAATGCTAGAGTGATCTTCCTAATGGAGCTCAAGGAGAAAATTATCATTGACATCAGCTCTCACATATTTGACACCATTGTGGATGAGACTAAACCTCCTCTAGGCCAAAATTGGTCTTTCCTAGCCTTCTTATGAGGATCTTCAGAGCAAAGGGTGTTAGAATTCCTTAAGATATCAGTCCCATGACTCCATTGTCAACAATAAACAGATTCACCATCACAAGGATACAAAGTCATCTTCCAGGTGATGAAGAGGAAGGGGCTGATCAAGAAGGAGGTGATCCAATGGAGACTGAAGCTGAGGCTGTAGGACAAACTTCCACACCTAAAAGTAGAACCAAGAGGAGTAGGGCTTCCACTTCTTCAGCTGTACCTCCTAATGCATTTCAGATCATCCTGGAGAGGCTTGATGGACTCAGAGAGGTTCAAAATTAGCATATTGAAAGAATGATAGCAATACAGGATCAGCTTGATGTACTCTCAGCCAAGTTTGACAGCATTTACACCAACTAGGAACACTGACCCTTTGGCCATTTCGGTCAAAAAGGGGGAGAATTTTTGGGCCCGCACTGAGGGGGAGTGCTTATTTGAGGGGGAGATTCATAATCTTTGCTGTTTTTTGTCTATAGTTTTGTTACTATGGTTTGGATAACTATTGTTTCTATTGGTTTGATACACTGTGGTTTTGGGTTAATGATTGGCTTATACTCATAACTCTTGAATGTTTTTAATACTTTGCTTATATATATATATATATATATATATATTGATGATGGTTAATCAGGTAGTTGCTTTTGTTTTATTCTTTGTACCCGTGTTGCTTATATAAGTTTTAAAGGTTTGTTTCCATGCTCTTTGCAGTTTGTAGGCTTTTATGGTTTGTACCATGCAATGCAATATTTCTGCTTTGTAGCCTTGCTTTGTGGCTTATGTACTTGATGTTAAATGCTATGCATTTCAATTCAGTACATCACTCTTGTGCCCTTGTAGGATTGTTCCTAGATGCATATATGTTTGTATGCATTGGTTGAGTGTTGGACTTGCAAATGATACTCTTCAATTGAGCTTATCACCTTGCATGTCCGGATGTTCATTCCTTATGTGAATGAGCATAGTGATTGCTTGTTTGATCAAGCCATGATTTATTGCTTTATTGTTTAAGTCCATTTTTACTTGATCATGCTTCTATTGCTCTATATGCATTTCAAGTTTTCTGCATACAATGATATTATTGTGTTGTTGTGTTTCAGGAGTTACTTGTTCACATGTTCAAGAGCTTTTCAGAATTTAGATTTAGGTGTGAGTGAGTTTTGTTCAACTATTCCCAACTCACGCGTTAAGTCTAGAGTCTGTTGTAGGGTTTTGTCATGGAATAGCCAAAGGGGGAGATTGTAACGTTGAATTTAATCAACCATCCTGTTGGCTTTATTTCGTGCCAATTTGCTTGTAATTTAAACACTTAGTAACCCTATATTTAGGTGGGATTATTGTAAGGGTAGTGTGTGAGAAGATGTGAAGAAAAGCTCAAGTATGTGCAAGAAGGCAGAGATTCGCGGCTGACTTGCGACTAGCAAGCCGCCAACTGCAGGCACGTGAGATGCATACAAGGGAGCTGAAGGGTCGCGCTAACTGTCCCACTAGAGGATAAAAGTCCCAGGCTGGCCAGGCCGTTATCTCGCGGCTTGAACTCGCGACTCAGACCAGTCGCGAGGCCAAGCCGCCAACTAGCCTTGTTTGGGAAAAACTGACTTTTCGCATTCCTTTCTCACCCCACTATATATAGACTCTTATACCCACCAAATGTAGAGAGCTTCTAGAGAGAATTTTGTGAGAGAAACCCTAGAGAAAAATAAGATTGATTCATCCACAATCTTTACCTTAGAGACTCTTCACATTCCTCTACTCTCTTCCTCTCCATTGTTATATTCTTAAGAAGTCTTTAGCCAAATCCTTTTCTCACCATACACATATCAGTGAGAAGGTTTATTTGGTACTGTTTGGAAAGCAGTTAGGAATGAACCAATTCACATTGGTTGATGCTATGGTCTAGTAGCAGAGTCCGTGAAACTAAAGAAGAAATAGGTTTGACGTAACCTCGTTGGTGCAAAAAACTTGGAGGGCTTAGGTACATTAGGTAGATCAGGCTTGAAGGGTCTTCTGCTGTTCATGTATCCCAACTATATTCTTTAGTAAATTATTTACCGCTTGGAGGGCAGTGGAGAGGTTTTACGTCGAGAGCTTCGGTTTCCTCTTCGATAACACATCGTGTGTTGTCCGTGTGTTTGCATCTTCCTTCCTTTATCTCTGCCTTATATTTACTGCTGTGGATGTGTTTATATTTGGCTTAGATTGTTTATCAATTCTGTGTTTGGCTTATGTTCATATTCCACACATATATTGTTTGATAATAAGCTTGAATTGATAATTTGTTAATTGGGGTCTAAATGTTAAAGGGTGTTTCATACCCATTTTGAACATTCAGGTTGTTAGATTCTTTGTTTTAAGTTTATGCTCTGTTTTTTGTTCTTGCTATTTCTGGGTTAGGTTTTTGGGCGTGTATGCGTATGCAAGCTTCCTACATGCATACACATACTCGAAGTATGTGTACGCATATAGTTGGATCGCATACGCAGGCCCTATGTGTGTGTACGCATACTCAAACCCAGAACTCTAATTCAACATTTTCTGCTATTGTTTCTTTATTCTATTTATGCAATATGCCTCTGTCTTGCCTTGTTTTATGCTTCTCAATTCTTTGCTTCTCTGTTTAAATTGTTTGTTTGTTCTTCACATGTTAGATTAGGGTTTCCTTTCAATTAAATCTTTGATTTACCTTGAACACACATTCACATGATCATGCATTGATGTATAGGTGTTGTGATGCAATGAGGTAAGTCATGCATTCACATAAACATGCATTTGGTTTGATATATGATCTTGTTTTGCTTTGTCGGAAATGAATATGTACGTTTATGTTCCGTGCCTCAAATATGACAACATGTTTGTTTAATTTGTTGCCATGACCATGTTTCTGCCCTTGGAAGTATGTAGTGTCTTGATAGATGTATGCTAGGCTTGATGTGAGTTTTCATGATAGATGTATGTTAGGCTTGATGTGAGTTGCCATGATAGAAGTATGCTAGGGTTTTTTTGGGTTGATTGATGCCATGTTGTATGCTTAGATGTATGCTAGCGTGTGTGTAAGTTTAAGATGCAATATTGAACATGCCTTTAATGAGATTAAGATGTAAGATACAATAAGTGGAAACCGACTCATGGGTTGGGTGGGGTTGGGTACCTAACACATTCCCATCCCTATACCTAAACTCTGAATCCATACTCTGGTAGTAAGATCAGTCATTCCATGTAAGGGCGCTATATATATGATTCCTAAACCTAAACTAGGTAGCGACTTCGTTTTCTTTTCTCTGTCCTGGTCCACTAGGCCAAGGCATACTCCTCCCTCCTAAAGGCCCGTTGCATCCACAAGTGGGTCGTGGGGTGGGTTGGTGGTTGTGAAGTAGTAGTCGGTTGGGTTCGGTGGTGGGTCGTTTGGGGTGGGTTGGCATGTTTTGATGTTTTTCTATTGTGGTATTTCGGTTGAAATGTTTTGGTTTAAATGTTTTGGTTTAAATGTTCTGGTGAATGCGGGGTTTTGGTTTCAATTTGAAGATTGCTACGTGCGTTTTGCATGTTTGGTTGCTAATAAAATGCAAGAAGAGAAACAAAAATATTGATTTTTTAATATTCTGTGCAACCAGTTATTTGAGGAAGAACATGAACAATTTTGGAGAAGTGAGGAAGAACATAAACATTTTTGGGGAAGAACATGAACAATAATGGGAAGAACACAAAGAACATAAACATACATGATCTTCCAACAGAATAATAAAAAGAAAAAATAATGAAAAGAAAGGACAATTTTATTTTAATTATTATTTAAATAATTAAATAATAACTAAAATTTTATTTTATTATAAAATAATTAAAGAAAAGAAAAATAATGATGTGGCCTTTTTTAATATTTAATTATTATTTTAATAGTCAAATTAGTATTTACTGTGCTAATAGTGCATTCCATCTACCGCGTAGGATATTTTCGTTAATGAGATGATGGTAGGGACCAAAATGAAATTGCTTTTTAAATTTAAGGATTAAATGTGGGGACCAAAATAGAAATATGACCAAATTATAGGACCAAAAATGCATTTCTGCTTTTTACTTTTTATTTTTTTTATGTGAAGAATTTCTTATTTAAAAAAACAAAACAAACAAACGCAAAGCCAAACAGTAATTAACCCGAGACTTTGATCATCTCGCGTTCGTCTTATACAGAAACAGATACTCAGAAAAAATAACTCTTTTAGACTTTAACAATCTCTAGATCAATCATAAACAGAAAATCCTTCTTTCAATCATATATTTTGGCAGAGGCTTATCCTTGCCTTCAATTCATCAATGTCACTCTTAAACCAGCTCTTCAGCAGAGGTGTTTTTGGCACAAAATGGTCAGTTAATATTCTTCTTCTTTACCTCTAAACCCCAATCCAGTCATCAATTTTTATCATTGTTTTTGTTAATCTTCTGTAATTTATGTATATTTAGTTGCTTCTTATGGGTTTATCTTCTTGTAGCTTTTGTAATTTTGGTTGGTCAACTTGTACTGTACACCTTAGGCTTAAATTTATGCCAAATTGTATATTTAGTGAGCGTTTTTTTTTTTTTTTTTTGGTAATTTTCGTTTCTATGAGATACCCAATACCCATTAAAGGATTCTGGAATATAGGTTTGTTTCAGATACATGTTTTAATTAGCAATAATTGAACTCCTTAGCAAAAAATAAACAAAAAAAAAAAAAAAAGAAATACTTGAACAATTTTGCCCCCACTTTTTCTATTAATTATAGGAATTTGTTGCTGCTGCAATGTGAGTTGTTTCTAGAAAAATGTTTTGATTCGTAGTGAATGCACCGATTTCATTGCTCCTTCTGAGTGTGAGATTTTCCAGAAATACCCAGTTGAAGTTGTACTCTCTTTTTGGATAAATCAGCTAAATTTTATTTGAGCACCTGAATATGTACGATCTTGCAGTCTCCAGCTGCAAAACAACACCAACAGTTAATAAATAAATCCAGAAAAACACCTATAACAAAAATACTCAACTAATGGAAATTAAAATGAAAGTCTAAAAAATCATTATTTAAGAACTGAGAAAGATATTCCGCATTTAGAGTGTACAGATAGAGTTTTTGAAGCCTCCTTTAGATTGGATTTATGGCCTGAATAATGGACTCCTTAGTCTTGACATTCCCAGCATGGATCCTGACCTTTTGCTGGATCCAAACATGGAACATGACTGCCTCCCAGCTTAGCGTGCATAACACTGCACTATGATAATTGCACTTCAAATTATGCAAACCCCAGTTCATCACAACATACCAAAAAAACTCAAGATTTCTAACAAGGCAACATCCCATCATCTCTCCCCATATCCTTTTAGTAAACGAGCATTCAAAAAAAATTTGATCTCTACTCTCCAAGACTCTTCTACTGAAAATACAACCTATATCCCCATTGTAGCCTCATTGAAGGAGCCTATCACAAGTAGAAAGCTTTTTTCTTTTTTTTTTGGTTGGTAATTTGATAGTTGGGAGAGGGGGGATTTGAATCCTAGATGTTTCATTTGGAAACACTAGGAGATGCCGACCAGTTGAGCTAGAAAGCCTATTTTTAAACACAAGTCATCCAATGAGAGCATACTTTGGTACAGTTAAAGGAAACAAGACCAGTTTTTGCCATGGAATTGCTGGTATCTTCAATCTAACTTCATGCCAAGTCATAGTACAGTTGAATTTACCTGAATTTGAGCACAGCCACAGGCTGATCCTTATAACCAATCTCAACCAAGTAGAGTCTACTTTAAATAGCTAGAAGCTCATCTAATCTTGCAGATTTCCATCTCCAATCACCACCACACAGCACGTTGGCCAACTTTCATCCATACTACTTGCAGCATCATAAATGACTCTATAGCCATATTTTTCATATAAGATCCCAGCCTGGTGCTACCAATCATGCCAAAGGAAGATATAGGAACCATCTCCAGCAGCAAATTTTGAAATATCGCGTTGCCAAGCTCCTTGACTTTAATAGTTTTCTCAAACTGCAGGTACTGTCTTGGGAAGCTTTGACACATTCTTCCCCTTCAATATGTTGATATGAACACATGCCACCCAAATTCAACCTGCTTGAGCAAATAGGTTCCATATATGTTTCAAACAAGCCACCTTATTCCACTCCCCAATCCCTTTCAAGCCTATTTCACCCTCCTTGGGAACACTAATACTATCTCAAGCTACTGTGGAATTGTCCTTGATGCATTGTCAGGACAATTCCACAAAACAATTATACTATCTGGCCATTTCTGCAGATGACAGATTTTTATTTTTATTTTTTTTAATGTTCAGCAGTTTATTCTTGCTGTAATATTATCAATTTAAGGTATTCAATCTTGAGAACTCAGCCTACCTGAGACTTAGGCATTCCCGAATATCTAACTTGGAGATTTTCTTCTTTGATATGAAGAGAACTAAGAATCTGATGTTTAAGGCATTCCTAAATATTGACTGAATGCATTTTTTTCCCCCTTTTCTGTTTTTTTATATCAAAATTTTGTGGGTTGTAATCTTTAATGTTGTAAGGGTACTTTTGTAGCAAAACAAGCTTGAACTTGGCAATTTCGCGCATCAAACTGCTGCAAAACAAGCGAGACATGCAGCTCAAACATATGCGCAAGGAGATAGCCCAATTTTTGCAGGCTGGACAGGAAGCCATAGCTCGAATTCGGGTACCCCTTCACATATATATGATCACCGGATGCTGATTAATTGCAATCTGTTTTTCAGCCAGACTATTTAAATTAATTTGAGTACAATTATTAATTTGGTTAGGTGGAGCATGTTATAAGGGAACAGAACATGTGGGCTGCATATGAGATATTAGAGCTTTTCTGTGAATTTGTCCTTGCACGTGTTCCTATTATTGAAAGCCAGAGGTAAAGCCATTAATCACAAGCAAATTTTTCATTCAAGATGAAATTTTAAAATAGTTTGGCTTCCTTGTAAATTAAAATGGTAAGAGTACTACAGCACTATATTATACGATACTCTTCCACAGGACAGTTGCAAATCCATGCTTGTTGAGAATTTAACTGACTAGCTAATCACTTTTACATTTGATGCATTTAGACTTCCATATGTATATTTGTGATTAGTTAGTCAGTTAAATTTCTTTACAAGCTTGGATTTTCATACAATAAATTAATATATGAGCTATATTTTTTTGTTCTGTGTAATTAAGCACATGCCTGTCTCCTGGCTGTGCAACCTCTGACCTATTAAGCTAGGGTACACCTTTGTTGAAGATTTGCAAAAAGCTAAAACCAATGGAGTTCAACTGATTGTAAATGTAGTGGAATGAAAAATTCAATTTCTAGATAATGTCATCGTGAATCTTTGTTAGACTTTTACCTAAACTGCTGAGGCAGCTCAAAGATATCCATGTTTTTTTTGCTACATAAAGAGATAGCCAAGTTGCTTGCATACAAATATGCAAATTCTATGCATCATTTACAAGTTAGAAATGACTAGTGTTATGAACGCATTGGCTAGCAGCCTTCTAGCCGGGAAGGACCATTTGTGTGACCCGTGACTAGTAGGGGTGGCAATTTATGTTGGTGGGTCATGTTTGTGTCATGTCAAGGTAGGTATATTTGACTAATTGCATCAGCCAAACTATGACCCATTTAATAATTGTGTCAAAACCCCTTAGCCTTAACACAACCCATTTATTAAGTGGGTTGGCATGACATGATATGCATAACTCGCTTGATAAACAGTTATTGTTGGGCTGAAACAAACATGATTCATTTCAACCTACTTAAAATATTGATTGAAAGACAAATAATTCCATTCAAATTTAATTTCATAATAACATCAATTAAATGACTAATAGTATACAATCCAAAAGTTCTTATTTCTACCCAATATAGTTCCATCCAAATTTATAAATGCATAATCTAAGAAAACTAAAATGAAATGAGAGTTTTTTCATTGTTTTGTGTAAAGGGGTTTGGGAATTTAGGATTTCATACCAATATAACCATTAAATTATTTTAAAAATACTTAATTTATATATATTTAAAATTCAAATTTATGTTGGATAAAAATGAAATTTACTTTTATGGGTTAAATGGGTCGACTTGTCTTGACACAAATAATGAAGCAGATGTATTGATTATGGGTTAAGCAAGTCAACATGAAATTGATCCATTTATTAGTTGGAACAGTCTCATTTACACTACACACTAACCAGCAAAAAATTGTGTTGTATTTGTGGGCTGTGTCAAACATGGCTACCCTTAACAGTTTGGTGCTAGGCACTCACCATGGTTTTTGTAGGTGGTGCTACCCAAGCTATTTTTAATACATTCAATCTGTGTATGGGGTCTGTGGAGGTATATTAGAAGTGATTGGGATAGTTTCAGACAGTTCTTTCGATTTGATGTTGGCAATGGAGTTAAAGTAAGATTCTGGCATGATTTGTGGCAGGGTGAGACTTCTTTTAAGGATAGATACCCTACATTTTACCAGATTATGTTAAATGGTGATGCTATGATAGCTGATTATCTAGAGTTTGGCAATGGTCAGTTGCATTGGAATCTTTTATTTCATCAAGCATTACAAGATTGGGAAGCAAAATGATGTTGCTTTTTTGTTGGAAGAACTCTACGGTACATACATTAGGAATGGAGGCATTGATAGTTTTATACTTTGGCGTGGAGCCCTTACCCTACACAGGGTTTTCAAGTACATAGTTTCTCTAAGATTTTGAGAGGAGGAGCTGTAGGCTTTCCTTGGAAAAGTATTTGGAAAACTTGGGCCCCTTTGAGAGTTGCTTTCTTTAACTGGTGTATGGCATTAGGAAGGGTCTTGACTGCAGAAAATTTATGGAGAAGGGGCCTTTTCATTACTGAATAGTGTTTTATGTGTAAGTGCCACGGGGAGGATGTTAACCTTCTTTTTCTTCATTGTGCTATTGCTAGGGAATTATGGTCGATGTTTTTCTCTTTGTCGGGTGTTTATTGGGTAATGCCAGCTTTGGTATCGGAGATGCTGGATTGTTGGAGGGGGCGGTTTGGCAGTAGAAGTTTGCAATAATATGGAGAGCAGCTTATGTGTCTCATGTGGCAAATTTGGAGGAATGCAATGCCCGCTGTTTTGATGACCTAGAAAATAGCACTGCAAAGTTGAAGTTTCTATTTTTGAGGACACTATATGAGTAGACTTCTCTGCTTGTACCCTTCTCAGATGAGAGGTTGCTAGATTTTATTGATTCTATTTACATTAGCTAGTTTTTCTTGTTTCTAGCTGATGCTCTTTATTTTCTTTTTTGCACTCTTTTCTATCATTTCAGTACACCCTGTTTACTGGAATTGCATTTTTTATTCAATGAGTTTTATTTACCTACCAACCAAAAAAAAAAAAAAAAAAACAAAAACAAAAACAAAAAGGAATTGGCTTCTGTTTGTTAGAATTTTTCAACTTTCTGGATCTTGTGTTCTTGTGTACAACTTTTTCTGTAAAAGATCTGGTTCACAGGAAGAGAGATTTCTTTTAGTTTGTAGTCAGTTTTATGTGATTGTTGTGCAGATAATAATGCTGTAAGGTTACCTGGATATCATAAGGTCAAGAAACAGTATCTAACTATCTATATTAAATGAGTATGACTGAGCAAAACAATGTTAGATGGTTGTGGGAATATAATAAAACATTTAATTTCTGGAACCCTGGATTGCACTAATTGAGTTGAAGATGATGAATAATCATCTGAGTTGGCAATGTACAATGAAGGTTAATGGCTGCAAGAGTTTGGACCAAATTGATACAATTTGGAAGTCTTTCAAAGACTAGAGGAAAGCCAGAGCCCAGAACAAAGTGGCTTATGCTTATAAGTGGTGAGAAAGACATGATTGCCTGAATTATATTTGAGTGAGTTTATGAATTCATAATATATTCAGGAACCAAAAAGATTTACATTATAATTTTGTGCTTTTGTGGAACATTCTTGTTAAATGTTCCTCAGTAGAGTTCTTGATATTTTCATATTGATCAGTTGCTGCTTCCAAGGGTATCAGTTATGTCATAATGTATTGTGACACTATTCTAATTGAGCACTGTCCATTGGTGGAAGCAACCATGGGTGCATAAAAATGTTTCTGTAGTCCTTTCCTGATTGGTAAAACCATCTTTTAATTTCCATAATTCCGGCTAAGACATTCTATTTCCTCATTAATATGCCAAGGTAGGCTGTTCTGAGCTGTTTCATCTATCTCAAGAAAAATTAAGGACTTTGGTATATTGAGCATTTTCTTTGCTTTAACTAGGAGGCTTATTGAAACCTGTGAAACCAATACCTGTCTTTCTTATACAATTTACGTGATTCAATTTAATAACCATCCTTTCATGTATAACAGGGAATGTCCATCAGAATTGCGAGAAGCTATTGCGAGCATAATATTTGCAGCTCCCAGATGCTCAGATTTGCCAGATTTGTTGCAGATCAAGAATTTGTTTACTGCAAAATATGGCAAGGAATTTGTCATGGCTGCATCAGAACTTCGTCCTGACTCTGGTGTCAACCGTACAGTTAAGTGGCTAGCACATTTTGAAGTGTGGTTTCTGCAGGAGCAGCTTTGAACTTGAATACATTGATATAACTCTTTTTATTTCTTTGTTAATGTTATTTTTGCAGATTATAGAAAAGCTTTCAGTTCTTGCTCCAGCTGCACATGTAAAGCTCAAGGTATTGAAAGACATTGCACAAGAGTACAATCTGGCATGGGATTCTTCAAGCACAGAAGCAGAATTCAGTAAAACACATGAAGATTTGCTGGTACCTTTGCCAATTTGTGCTTCAGTTTCTCTTCATATTCAGTTAGGCATAACTTAATCTTCGGACATTATTTGTTGGTTCATGACAAGACCCGCTTGAGATTATGCTTTTATCATCATCACAAGACATGACTATTTAGACACCAAAAACAGATTATATATATTTTTTTATCAAAAAACAAAGAGAAACTACATGATTTCTGAAAAGTGGAAACGATCTTTCATATTAGTGGATTCAGCTCCTATGTTTCCTGCCTCTAGAGAGTTTATGGGAAATGGCTTTGAATTTTAAGAAAACTGTGTAATGAACCCGCAGAGTTCTAAGGGAAATGAATGGGACAAATGAATGTTAATGAGTGAAAATTGACTTAATTCTAGATCATCACCCTCCAAGAATAAAGGGAAAAGGGAGAAGAGAACTTTTGAGAGAAGTAAAGAAACTTGCATTGTTGATCATATAAATAGAGTTACGTGATTTAAAAGGTTTTATGGTAGTGCCTATTCATGATACTTATCAAGAAAAGCTAAAGAATGCCTGACTAACATGTAAAACCAATATGTTACTTTCTAAGTACTTTGATCATATCCATGGATTCACATGAATCCGTGTGTCATGTTAGTAGGTTGGACTAGGCTCAGGGGTTCGGTTTTACATTACCCTTCATTTAGAGAACCTTGTCCTTAAGGTTGTATTGTTTTTGCCAAGTGTGGATGGTTATTCCACATGCTTCTTCATCAGAGGCAATGTTCCAAATAGCCAATACCTTACTTTTGTATGATAAGCGCCCCCATGTACATAACGGTTCGTTCATTGAAGACTAGCCTCCTTTGATGTCATCCGTAAGAAATTCGTTCCTTATGATCGTTTGGGATCTTGAGTAACTTCCATTGCTTACCATAACTTCTAACCGTGAATTGGATTCTTGAATCATTGTTGATTCCTTGAGTATGGCATTAAGACTTTTTGGAATTTGAGTTGTTAGCTCTGACAATTTGGTGGGTCTTGGATTTTCGACTTTTGATTCATTGTTGCATCCTTGAGTCTTGAGTGGGAGCCTCCATTGGTGTGTCAAGGATTTGTGTTTGAAACCAATCTTGTAGCCAATTTGTGATGTGATGGGGTGTTGTCAAGAGCAAAGAATTTGTAGACCTTGAGAAGCCACCAAAAAGAATCTCCACCTTTGAATTTTGGTAACTCCATGGAATTTTGATGAAGTGTGGCGGATGCGGTCATCTTGGATCATCAACTCTGATATCACTTGTAATGAACCCACTGAGTTCTAAGTGAGTTCTAAGGGAATAGAAGTGGAATGAATGGGAGAATGAATGATAGTGAGTGAATAGACTTAATTTGAGGTTGTCACCTCTAAAAATATAGGAAAAAAAGGAGAAGAGAACTTTAGAGAGGAAGTATTTGAAAAGGTTACGAATGACAAACCTGTAAAACCAGTATGTAACTAAGTATTTTGTAACTAGTTATCTAGGCAAGTCTTGCTCTTCTATTTGGATCATATCCACAAATTCACATGCACCCACGTGTGTCATGCTAGTGGGTTGGACTAGGCTTGGCTGGGGTTCATAAGAACTTGCTTCTGGAACTGGAAGCAATACGTCCTTTATAGAAAAGTAAATCTGACTTTTAATCATACATTCTCCAAATCTCCTACTTATTTTGACATGGTTTCATTCACATTGTATCCATGGTCCATACACTGAAGTGAAATTTCCTGGTATCTAATATAATGCTCAACACTTGGTGCATTTTCAAGTTGATGTCTATATAACAATTTTGAATGGATTCTCATTTAATTAGGATTTTTTCTCCCACATATCCAAGTGCTGTGTTTTCTGGACATTTCCAGTGCCAATTCTTTCCTGCTCCATAAGGTTTAGCTATTCTGGCAGCTTAGGAATGATACCATAAAAAACATAGGTCTAGCTCAGATAGTCTATTCAGTTAAACTCGACAAAGCCTTGAACCTTGGCTACAGGAAAGTCATTTCATCATGCAGCCTTGTCTAAATCCTCATTACTTTGGGTTGTGTCAATGAAATTATCACCATCAAGGATGATACCAGGTGATTTGATTTTTAATTTCCCTCTGATATTCCAAATAAACTTTCCATTATCCAAAATCACAGGTGAGGATTCAGACTTTCTATTGGTTGTAACTTTTTGCCACGGCATATGTAAATAATTATTTTATCCATATTAGTGAGGGAAAATGATTTTTGTTTTTAGCATGCATGTTATAAATATAGAGCATCTTTAGGCTAAGTTTGGTTGAAGTCTTGGAGATGGAAAAGTACGGGTAGAAAAGATTTAGTTTTCCCTTATATGTGTTTGGTTGGGAGAATGGAAAAGTGGAGATATGGAAAACTCCTGTGTTTGGTTGAGAAGAAATTGAGATGATGGAAATATAATTTGTATAAATTCACTCTAATACCGCATTTATGTAAAACTATTTTTTAATAGTTTATATGAAGTAATTTAAAAAAAAAATAAAATAATATGAACTTACAATAACACAACTACTAAAACATCCAGCCAAAAAAAGAAAAAGAAAACGTACAGAGTAAGATGGAATGGGGGTTGACAAGTCATTTCCCATCTACCCGCTTGCCCCCCATTTTTTCTCCAAGTTGGGGAGATTGATTTTTGGTGGGCTTCGGGAGAAACACCCGAGCCCCATCAAAATCATCTCCCTTTTTGCCTCTCAACCAAACAACCAAAACTACCATTTGCCCCCTTATTTTCCTCTCCCCCTTTTTCATCCTCCCTGACCAAACGGACACTTAAGAGAGAAACTCTTTAGTAGTAGGTAAAAAAGTAATGTCAATGGGGACCTAGATGAAGATATCAGCAGATGTCCAAAATTGTCCCTTTTTTTTTTATTTTTTTTATTATTTTTATAGCATTGCTCACTTTGGTTAGGTACGAAGTTGTTATTGGTATTCATGAAATATGAGCCAAGCCAAATCTTATCTTAATGCTATTGATGATTTAAGTAACAGTTGACCAAATTATTACATGGCTTGCTAGGTTTGTTAGCATTTAAAATCTTCAAGCAATATGAGCTAGGGTGCTTTGAGCCTGTTCATGATTGATTTGAGATGAATGCCCTAAGCTTAGTTTGGAGCATATTAACTTTGAAGTTGATGATTTAAGCTACGATTGAGCAAATTATTACATGTCTTGCTAGGTTTGTTAGCGTTTAAAATCTTCAAGCAATATGAGCTAGCGTGCTTTGAGCCTGTTTAAGATTGTTTTTGAGATGAATGCCCTAAGCTTAATCTAGAGCATATTAACTTTGAAGTTGAGCTTGCACTACCAATTCCACTACCCTCGTGGCTTGGACCTCCCTCTGCAAAACTCCCTTATCAATTACTATGTGATGAATAAATTATAAATTCTACCATAAACCTCATCGATTACTTTGAATGAAATAGTTTGGTTATTGTCTAAGTCATTGAAAAATTATTTCTCTTTCTATCTCTTTGCTTGAGTGGGCGCACAAACTGTGAACTTCGTTGTCATTTAGCATGTTAAGTAGTAACACCCGTTTCATTGCTCAGTGTGGATTTAATGACTTAGATGTGAATTGCTTGAGCGTATTGAATTTGTTATAATAATGGTTAAGTGACTAAATTCACCATTTCCTTTAAAGCTTATGCTTTTGAGATTAGTGGTAGTTTAATATGATATCAGATTAGGTGGTCCTAAGTTCAAACCCTACCTACACTCTACCTCTCATTTAAAAGTTCAAAATTCCATTTGTTGACTCCACTTATTAAAGGGAGTCTATGCCCACACGTGAAGAGGAGTGTTTGAAAAATGGTTACATGATTAAATTCACCATTTCATAAAGCTTAAATTTGGGAGAGAAGTGGTTAGTTCAACAAAATTAAGTGATAGACGACTTTAAATATTTTAACAATCATTTTATTTGGACCACTAGTAATCTATTTGTAGCCTTTTGAAACTTTTGATTTAATTTAGTTTACGGTTAAATTAGTTTTGACCTCCTGATCTTTATTTGTAGGCTGGATCAAAGCAAATACGTGTTGGAGCAGCACATTCTCAAGCTCCCAACAAACAAGGTTCTTTTATGTCTTCTCCTTCTAATGGGACACATTCTATCAAGCATATGGAAAGTAAACAAGAATCTCAGCACCTTCATGCTCCTAGCGCTTCAAGCAATGCTACTTTCTCGGGTACTAATGAAATTGAACCATCCATAAAAAATTATGATGTGGGACCAATTAGAGATGCCAAAAGGGAGTCAAGGCCACAATCAACTGATATCTTGGAGAAAGCTCGAGCTGCCATTGCATCTGCTGAGCGTGCATCTGCGGCTGCCCGTGCAGCTGCCGCGCTGGTGAATGTTGAATTTGGATCATTGAAGGTAGAAGGGGGTAAGTCTTCATAGTGCTGAACCTGATTGGCTTCATGTGCATTCTTGTGATTTCACAGCAGCAGTCTTTCTAAAATCCATGGAAGCAAAGAGGCTGGGTAAAAGAGAGAGAGAGAGAGCGAGTGAAACTGTTCATTAAAGGTAATGCACTTCCCAATCTTTTGTTGAGGGCTACACACCGTATTAATGTATATGTTTACCTTGTATAATTGTGATGGCTAAAAATTGAAACTCAGCTGTGACTTACTGAATAAGAAATTCAGCTCTGTTATTTTTACAGTAAATAATATTGATAGAATTTTATTTTATTTATTTATTTATTTTTCATATTGAATTGGGAAAGCACATGCAATAGCTTCCCAAGTTCTGTGTATTTGCTATAAGGCCAATTCTGCCTGTCATATGGTGTCTGTATGTGGAGTCACCATAAAAGAATTATATAGAAGTTACAGTATTTCATTGGTTTGCTTTGGGATAATTTAAATATTTCCAAATGCTTGGTTCAAAAGGCTTATTTCCGGTTGTCTGGAGTACTTGGCTGGCCGTGCACTGACATGGTTGCTGTTGCTTCTCATTGAAGGCAACTCAAAAATTTGCTTTGATTGTCTGGTTCCCAACGGGGCACCAAAGCTGATTGGGCTATCCAAACTATAATTAGTAATGTCCTAGAGCTTAGTTCCAAATTATAGTTTCTGCTGGGTTAACAGAGCAAGTAATTCTGCTGCTCATACTTCCACAAAACTGGCAGTTATTGTTAGGAGTTCCTTTTGTTGAAATAAGCTCAATATTCCTAATTTCCTACTGTCATCTCAGATGCGTGTAGGTTTGATTGTTCATGTACTGGTCTTCTGTTTCCTGTTTGACTCAGTTTATCAAAAAAACACTCTCAACTGTCTTATATGAAGCATTTCACGTCCTATAACTTATTCTACATGGTAAAATAGTAAAGATATGAAATATGTGACATCTTATAGTTCCCACATTATGTCTGCCAGTCCAAGAACTTGTTTCATTATGAAATGGAGAATAAATAATTGAACTTTTGAGTTAGATCCATAATGCATTAATTATCTTATACACCAGCTCTAGATCCATCAATGTGGTAATTATCTTAGGGCAAAACTTAGATACAATACCTTATGTACAGTACCTTAGGTACCTTGCTTAAAATTAAAACACATGTCCACTTATTTAACAGTAAAGCTAGCATTAAGTCTCCGTCTATTTTTATTTCTTTCCCCTGTTCCTGACTCTTGAACTCCAGCGGAAAATCTCAAACACAAACCCAGCTCCAACCGTTCTTTCTCTCCCTCTCTTTTCTTCTCTTTCTCTCTTTCTTTCCTTCTCTCTCATTCATATTAGATGAAATAGACAAATCCAGCTCTCTGAATTCTCTATCTCGCTCTGTTTTTGCAGATTAATTGGCTAGAACTAAAGTGATTCGTTGGTATGTATTGGGTAAATCTCATTATAGGTTTTCAATTTTTGTTGCTGGGTTTGTGTTATTTTGAGGTTTGGTAGAGTTTTTCTTTGTTGATTATGATTTGGGTATCAATTTTTGTTAATGGGTTTGTGTCATTATTGCTTTGGTTTGTTTTGATTTGGGTTTTCAATTCTAGCTGCTGAGTTTGTGTTATTTTGAGGTTTGGTAGAGTTTTCCTTTGGCTATTTCTAATAAAGGTTTCAATTTTCGTTAATGGGTCTGTCTTAGTATTGCTTTGGTTAATTTTGATTTGGGTTTTCAATTATAGTTGCTGAGTTTGTGTTATTTTGAGGTTTGGAAGAGTTTTCCTTTGGGTATTTCTGATGAAGGTTTCAATTTTGGTTAATGGGTCTATCTTACTATTGCTTTGGTTAATTTTAATTTGGGTTTTCAATTATAGTTGCTGGGTTTGTGTTATTTTGAAGTTTGGAAGAATTTTTAAATGGCTATTCTGATTTGGGTGTCAATTTATGATGCACCCTTTGCATTATTCCCCGCAACAATTGAGGAGACTAATATTTCATGCCCTTCCATGTCCCTTGTAGAGTTCATTCTAATCTTGAAGTTGGGTTCAACGTTAGGAGCTCGATTTGTGTTTGAGGTTTTCTGCTAGAGTTCAAGAGTCAGTAATAGGGGAAAGAAAAAAAAAATTAGGCGGAGACTTAACGCTAGTTTCACTGTTAACTCAGTGGACATGTGTTTTAATTTTAAGAGGGGTACCTAAGGTACTATACATAAAGTACTGTATCTAAGTTTTGTCCAATTATTTTATATACATGCTTCACGAAATGGGCATGGTATATATAATCTTCTCCCATCAATGAAGAAGTATTTATTTCATTATGTAAGCCATCAAAAACGAAACATTTGGTTGGATAATTAGTAATTGCACACCTGAAAGGTAAGAGCTTGTTTGGATATCATAAGAACTAAGTGATATTACTCAGTTTTCATGATCCATCATCCAAACCGAGTGGGTCTCACGGATGACCATTTGTTTGGCTTAGTTTTGGATTACTGTTTTCATGACTCAAATACTCAAAATTTTTGATGTGGATGATGGAAAATGAAAACACAATTTTGGTGTTTTCATATTTCCAAGTTATGAGTTACATGGCATTTTAGTAAATATATAAAAATAATGGGACTCACCTAAAGTCTTGTCATATCAATTCTCTTTCTTCCTTTCTTCTTCGGGTCACACACCTGGTTCTGGTTCCCTCTTTCTTTCTTTTTTTTTTTTTTTTTTTTTTTTTCTTTTTTTTTTTTTCACTCTAGCACCATTCTTCTCTTCTCTTTTCTTTCTTTGTTTCTTCGTAGCTGCTGCTTCCTTTTTTCTTCATCTCTTCACACAGATTTTTTTCTTTCTTTCTTCACACCGATTTTTTTTTTTTTTTCATTCTTTTTTCTCGATGGGTTTATGACAGTTGCTTCTCTTTTTTTTTTTTCTTTTTTTTTCTTCTTCACTTTGGTTTCTTTTCTCGGCTTCTTATTATTCTTCTTCATTCTTTCTTTTTCTTCACGTGATAATGGCAGAGGACTTTGATTTCAGTTGCGATTTGCGTTTTAATCCAATTAAGGTGTGCTTTTTGGGCTTGGAGTTGTGGATTTTGTGGGGTAATTTTTTCTGGTATTTATTTTTATTTTTATTTTCATTATATATATGTAAAAGAATTTGTTATGATGTTGAAGGTGGATGGGTTTGATTTTTGGTGATTTGTACAGTGGTGGATGCAAAACAATGGCAGTGTGTTGGGTTTTTGAGAATTGCAATTGGTGGGTTTGTGGGTTGTTGGAGGTGGTAGAGGCCGAAAATGAGAGGAGAAAGGTTTCAATGTTTCAGGCTTCATGAAAGAGGAGAGGAAAAAAAAAATGAAAGAGATGGAGGAGAGAGACATGTTACTGTTTTGATCTGCATAGTACATGGGCTCCACCACTTTGTCAAAATTTTGAGTTAAGTTCACCCAGATTTGAAACCAAACAAAAATAAGATAGAGTTAAGGAAAAAGTAGAAATAGAGATATGAGTTATGAAAACTAAGTTTAAGTGATGAAAAATTAGATATGAGAATTGAGTTTTGAGTTAAGAGCAAACTAAACAGACCCTAAATCCTAGGAAGCAACGGCATCCAAAATCCCCCAAGTTAATTTAGGTTTATGGATTTTAAATCATAGCACAACACATCACAACTTAGAAGATATGCTTACGATCACCGCACCAAAAGAGTAGGACAATTGAGTAATTGACCAAAATGCTCTAGTTACACAGAACTGTGTAACTTGGAAGTGGCAAACAATGATTGGTTAAAAGCAACTAAAGGAGTGTCAACTGAACCCCAGATCCAGAGAGTTTGAAATCAGGATAGAACAACCAAAACATTCTTGTTTGCATTACCAGACCCCTCGACCTACATACACTCTTTACTGACCACACAGGCCTAAGAGGCTGAGCACCCTAGGTTTCATTTAAAGAGCCCTAGTGCCCTACGTTTAGTACTAGTACCTAAATAAAATAAAATAAAATTCAAAAACCCTTTGCGCGCAGGCTGTGTATATTGCAGCAGCAGGCAGAGACAAGTTTGTATTACCTGAATATGCATATATGTATAATGCAATCACATTTTTCAACGACATCCCTCTCTCATGCAACAGAAAGCTATGTCTGTTTCATAAAAGACACACTTCTGATCATGCATGAAACTTCAGCAAACAGTTCTGTATAGGCGCACTAGCCGTACACAGATACACACACATATATATATATTCACACTGAGAGAGAGAGAGAGAGTGGTATTAGTATATATGTGTGTGACAAAGATGTAACGTAAATTAACAGGAGAACTACGGACAGAAGTGTGAACAAGACAATGAAGAAAACCCGGTGTAAATGAGAGCATCATATATAGAAGCTGGGTTCAAGCGCGTGATCTAACCAAGAACCCACATTGATTTTGTTGAGATGATGGGTCGTTTTCGTCTTGATTTTCGTTTTCACACAGATTCTTCCATTGGTCGGATTACGATCTGCTTCTTATTGACTAAACCACAAAAACAAAACAACTATCTCTCACCCTTTTCTCTTTTGGCTTCATTTCTTCTCTTAACTCTTTTCCTTTTATTTTCACTAATCAAAATTAGAAAGAAAAAAAAAATTTAGATTGAAGATTCTCTGCACACACACACACACACACATATATATATATATATATATATATATAAAATAAAGTAAAATATAGGAAAAGACAAACACCCGCAAAGGAACTGACCATATTGACTTGTTCTTTGTGGATGTTTGGTGGGAAATCAGATTAAGCTGGCTCCCGGTCACAGTGGATTTTTGGTAACACTAGTTTAAGAGAGAATCATCCTAGGATTTCACACTAGGAGGTTATGGACATATATTACATTTTCGAAGCTATTGTTCTTAATCATATGTTAATTTTTCTCATTACTCCTTGTTGGGGAAGATAATCACCTAGCCAAGCTTTTTTAGTAAAACCTAAAAATATGTACAGAACCTTAAAGTTATTATTATTATTATTATTATTATTATTATTATTATAATAGAAGAAGTGCCTTAAAGTATTATTAAGTCTGTATAATAATATCAACATAAGTGAATGGTTGGTGTAGGGTCACAATTTGCAACTCAACCCAAGATGTATGGGATATAGGTCTAATGAGCCCAGTATAATAAATTTGTAGATAGTGAGTTGAAGATCTAGGCTTTTATGAAATCAACAATAGTTAGTATGAGCTTTAAATGTGATCAAATAGTAACAAAGTTAATAATCTTGTATGAAGGTGGTGTCCAAGGAGACAATATGTATTATAAACTTTAGTTAAGATGATTACAAGTTTTGCTTTTTCAGCTACAATGTCCTCTCTCTTTCTCTCTTTTTCCGATCCCCTTTTTTGTGGAGGGATTCTCACAATATATAGTCACCTTGGATCATCTTCACCTTACACTTGTCAACCATTTAGATTGCTACTTGAGTATCTGTCCTATCAGTCACCTCTTTTGGCCTTCTGTGAGTTGTAGTTGCCAATAAAACACTGTTTAGAGGTCTTCCACATAAATGCAGCCAGGAAAGTAGTTGTTGTGCATTTAATATGGTGACAGCAGCTTTCCCCTTAGATATTTTTGGGTTCTTATCTCTTCTGTACGTGTATGAGGATCATCCTTGTCATGGGATTCTCTTGGAAGGTCACCTAAATTGCTGAAGTACAGAGCCGATCAGTATTTAATTTTATCTGAGAATGAGCTTCTCCTCGGACAATCTTTCTCCACTCCATCTTTTATAATTCTGGACTTTGGGCTTCTTTTAATTGCTCACCCCTTCTCAGACACACATATTCCCAAATAAAACCCAAGGCCCAATATACGATACTGGGTTCTTACCCCCATAGTTGGTATGGTATTATTGAGTTTAAACCTATTGCTTTAAGCTTTTTTAAACTAATGATGTTCATTAATATGTTTAATTATTATATATAATCTTCCCAGGGCCGGCATATGCCTAACGTAGACGTGGCAAAATGGTCGGGTCGGGTTGGGATCAGATTAATCAGGGTTGTGGGTCAAATGGGTTGTGGGTCAAAACGGTTTATTTTTAAACAGGTTAATCGAGCTGCGGGTCAATCGGGTCGCGGGTCGAGTTGACTTGTATTTTTCAAATTATTATTATTTTTTTTGAAATAGATGCAATCTGTCAATTGTTTATGAGTTTCTTAACTGTGATTAGATTCTCACTGATGATACTGTTACCACTTATCAATTATCACTAAACACTTGATGCCTAAATTTGGTGCAACTCTTATTCCAGTTTTTCAGAAGCTAATCTTGGTATAATTTTTGATCTGTTTAAAGTAGGAAGAGAAAATGAAGGTGGCAAGTACAAAATGACAAACTATAATGGAGTACATAACATGTTAAGTAAAGAAGAATGAGTAAATATTTTATAAAAATTACACCTCAATCTCAATCTACTCAACGTTAGTAAACATGGCAAAATGGGCGAGTCGAGTTGGGTCAATCGGATCGTGGGTCAAAACGGGTCATTTTTAAACGGGTCAATCGAGTTACTGGTCAATCGGGTTGCGGGTTAAACGAGTCGGATCAGAAAATTCTGACCCGTTTTGCCATGTCTATGCCTAAGGCCCCCTTGTTAGGAAAAGGTCCCAAATTGTGGGACAATAATTGGTTTTATAGGGGAAAAAACATAGTTGAACTTTGTGCTCTTTCTCACCTCCAAAAGGTTTCTAAAATTCTGGACCAATAGAAATTTGACCTAATTGAAATTCTAAATTATTTTGACCAGTGGATTCCAGTTAACTCAACTGGTAAAGTCTCTGATGGTTAAAATAGGAGATTTGAGGTTCAATCACCGCCTACATTAAAAATTGATTGATGTCTTAGTCTAATGATAAAGAGCTATCATCAGAAGTGGATGCTATAAGTTGAAACTCTCTAAAAAAAAATTATGAGCGTGCCTTTGATGATGAATTTTCTCTAATTAATAACTTGAGAGTTCAATTTTTTTTTTAAGTCTATTTTTTCATACAATAAACATTAACCGCCTAATTTTTTACAAGACCATACACCAAACCCTCTCTTCAAGCTAAAATTATATATAATTGGGAATTATATTTTTAACTTGAACCATAATATTTGATTATTTATATGAAATTAATCTTGGTCTAGATAAGGCATATTAAGGAAATTGGGTGTGACTGTTATTAAGTGAAGTTGCAATAGTGAATTTAATAAATTTGATTATATTGTTCTACACCAAAAAAAAAAAAAAAAAGTTTTATTTTGATCATAAGATAATTTTACTATATAGATAGTGTTTATTATATTGGAATTATTTTTAATTTCCTATTAGAAAATATCAATTTAGATATAAAAAACTAGTAGAAATATTAGACGAATCAAAATGGGATCTCTTGATAAATTACTAACACCATAAATATATAACAGGAAATTTAGAATAAAGTATTACAAATGAATAAAAAAGAGAAAAAAAATAATGAAATAATTCAACATAAAGATAACAATAAAAATAATTATAATCATTTTCAAACATGTAATATAATTTTTTAATCTAATAAGATTATATTCATTTCCAAATAGGACAGAGTTTGGTTATAAAATTAGTTGTACCTTAAGGCAACAATTTCTTTTAAAAAATTAACATTGCTACATATTTTGAAAAATCTAACCGTTGGATTACATGTTTTTTATGCTTTTAACACATATGTCAAATTTTGTGCCAATGATGTTATTTACTATACGATCTATAAAGTTATTTTTTTATGAATAATTTTAGACTACAAAAACTTGCAATTTAAACAATTAATTGATGACATAGCTATTGATTTTTGATTTTTTGAAAATTTTGCAAGTATGGAAGATATAAGAAGGAAATGTAATCCAATAGTGGATTTATCAAAATTCACATCCAATAAAAAGATTTTGAGTAAGTTGTGGCCTTAGACTGCAACCAATTTTGTAACCAAACTTTGTTATTCCAAATGATATATGTGAATGATCTTTTTCCTAAGTGAAAAGTACCGAATCCAAAACTTGTTATACTTGTTCCTAAAGAAAGATATTTTTCAAAATTAAAATTGATAAAATCCTATTTAAGATGGATGATGTAACAAAGAAGTTTAAGTGTATTACCATATTATCAATTGAAAGGAGTTGTAGCAAAACCTATACATCACTTAATTAGTAGTTTACAACTTTACATATCAAAAGACAAGAATAGTGCATTTAAAATATATATATCTATAGAAAGTTAAATAAATATTAGGGTCAAATTATTTTTAAAATTTTACAATTTTGGGTATGTTTCATTGAATCTTAAACGTTCGAAATGTTGCTCAAAATTTTAAAAACACTTCTATCACAAATTTGTTAATCCTTGTTAAACATCACGTGACTAGTTGGTTTAGATGAAATACATTTCAAACTTTGAGTTTTAAATGAAACAATCTAAATGTTTAAGTTCTAATGGAAATATGCCTAAAACACTAAAACAAAACTATAAAAAAAAAAAAAAAAAAGGGTTTAAATAAAAATATTTAATTTTAACAAAAAGAAAGTGAAACAATAGGGTTTAAATGAAATGTATCCAAGACTATGAGATTAAAATGAAAATCACTTGAAACTTTTCTAATAAAAAAAATTTGGATTGTTACAGTGTGTTATTACAGTCTCATATCATTTATGAGTATTTTTTTTTTCTTTCATAATTTCTTTCTCTTCAATAATTTGCTTTTTATATTATTAGGGAAAATCTTAAAATATAAATTAGGAAGGAAAAATCTATTGATTCTAATTAAAGAACAAAACAGTAATAAATAAGCATAACGTATTCTTCCTATAACAAACCATAAAGTATATCCCTCTAATGTATTCATGTTACTTTAAAAAAATAATTTTCCATTGAAGGTTTGAAAATGTGTTGAAAACACAAGAGCTGTTTAGACCTCAAAAACAAAATTACGGCTCGATAGATTTTACTCTAACTTAATATTTAGTGCGGAATAGAGTAATAAATACAAGTGGATAAACAAATAAGCTACTCTAACCCATTATCACAATAACACAGTAGTAAAATGAAAGGTAAAAGAGTAGGGAAGAAGAATGCAAACACAAGATAACACGCCGATGTGTTATCGAAGAGGAAATCGAAGAACTCGGTAAAAAACCTCTCTGCCGCCCTCCAAGTGGTAATCGATCCACTAGATAATCAGTTGGGATACATAGGTTAGTAAGAGACCATTCAAGCCTAATCTACCCGATGTACCTAAACCCTCCAAGCTCCTACTCCAACAAGGCTTCTTGGAACTGTGTCTTGTCTAGCTCTTTAGATCCCGCAACAAGCTCCATGTTGCATCCGCCATCCTTGGCATCTTCCAATGCTTCTCAGTACCAAAAACACTCTCAACACTTTGAATGGGTGTGGGTAGTGTTTGGGTAGAAATCTCCTCTCAATAGGTATAACAATGGGAGAGGGAATGAGAAGAGGCTAGAATGATTTCTCACTAAGGATGAGTAGCTTTCTCTCTAAAAGATGGGTGTGTGTGTTTTAGAAAACCTATCTAGGGTTTTTCTCTCTGAAGCATTTTTCAACATTTGTGGGTAATGTGGGTATAAATAGTGTAGGCATAGAAAGTGTGTATCAAAATGGACAGTCTAGCAAAACAAATGTATCACGAGTGTCTCGCAGGAAGGTTTTACCTGCAAGATACTCGCGAAACACAGCTGTCTCCATCCTGTTCTAACTCTTCGCATTCCAGCATGTGCAAGTCAAATGAGTCACTTCGCGGGATGCTTAGTCGCGAGCTACTCGCGAAAACTCTTCAGTCTTCAATTGCTTGAGTCTTCACACACTCTCTCTCTCTATCACACAATCCTTACAATCAAATCCCACAATAAATACAAGGTACAAAAGATTGAATAAAATTACAATCAAATTTGGCACGAAATATAAGCCAACAAAACACATAGTTGTAAATAACAACTTTACACCGTATAACATATTTATCACATCCTTGTGTTGGGTGCAAGCTGGCACCAAGGTCTAGCCCACATGAAAGCTCTTTAATGATCTAAGGTCATAGTTGTCAAAACGTGAATCGCATCGTGAATCGATTTTTGATTTTTTCCTATCGTGTATCGTATCGTATCGTATCGTATACCGTAAGATACATAAACACTAAATAAAATTTATTAAAAATTATAGATATAAATGATATATTCATTATAAATTTTGAATATATTCAGCTAATGATTAATTTATTCATCACTTTTGTAATAATATTCAAAATAACTAAATAAATCAAACTAGCACGTGTTTATAACATACACATTCAAATTACTTAAATTCAAAAGTGATAATATATTACAAATGACCCAAAAATTAATTTATTTTCATCATAATCATCATATTGGCTAATCAATCCCATCTAAGTCAATGCTATCATCACGTTTATTATTTTGTAAATTTATTTCTTCATTAAAATTTTCTTCATCGTCATTAACATTTACTATCTCCTATTGTTCTTTTTATTTTAATAATTTAAAAAAAAAATATTCTTGGCATTCTAGTTTCTTGGACTTGTAAAAATAATGAAAAAAACAATTATATTTTCCTTTAATATCTTATCCATAGTATAGAAAATAAATCTGTAAATATTGAAGTAAAATGTAAATGTGTACTATGTAGTCCAAATTTTGTAGAAGAAAGAGAGGGAAAAAAACTTATGAATATGTTATTTTATTAGGTTAAATTAAGTAACCTAATAATTTTGTGTTTAAAACAAGTCTAACAACTTGTTAGATTCAAATAAAAGTACAAATTTTTAAAAAAATCTCATTTTAAAGTATTTGTCTATGTATCGTACAATACGTAAGATTTTACCATACGATACAATTCATACGATACACACACTGTATCGAACAAATCATGAGCACTTACAATACGTCAATACGATACGAAACTTTTTATACATGATACGATATGTATCGCGTATCGTACGATACTAACAACTATGGCTAAGCTACTCCTATTGTATTTAGGAATTAGTGTGTTGAATAATTAATGCATGACAAGAATACTAGTTGAAGTTGATTAAGGAATCCAAGTGTTCCCAGGAAAAGAATTAGAGTTTATGTGCTACTAGGAACGTAGGGCAACTGAAGTTTCTTTTGTATATAAAAGGCATGCATGTGCTAAAAACAAGAATACACACAAGTTAAAGAAGAGTGCCAGTGAAGAAAAAAAAGGTGTCGTACAAGAGAAAAAAAAATAAAAAAAGCAGCCAAGAGGGAGCTTCTTAAAGAAAGAAGACAACCAAGAAAGAGAGTTGTGCATAGAGAAGAAAATAAAAGGGAGAGAGCAAAGTTTTGCCACCTTTGAGAAAGATAATTAGTTTGTGTGAGAGCAAAAAAAACAAGAGACATTTTTTCTTTAGCTATGAGACATATACAAGAATTATTGTAATAGATTTGATAATAGTGAAATTATTCGGAGTTTGTCCGGTTTTTACTTTCAAAGAGAAAGGTTTTCCACGTAAATTTTGTATTCTTGTATGTAATTATTCTTTTGAATTGCTAATATTGTTGATAATATTATTTGGAACCCAACACCTTCAACATAATAATCTTCCTGTAACAAACCATGAAGCTCATTGTAATATTTTCATCACATTTTTCAACAATATCAATCTACAAGTAACAAAGTGTGGTGGGCCTTTTTGTGATTTTGGGCTGGACTACCTCTTGCTGTACTGAGGCCCAAGTGTTCTGGATAAGAGAGTTGGAATTGGTTTTATTGCAATTCACCTTGGTCTGGCCTGTGCACAAGCTATGTCCCATTTGCTGAAACTTTGGTCACATACCCATGGCAGGCGAAGCTGTTACAAGAGGGTTACAGCAGACACATACAATATGATAATAAAGACAATATGCTTCCCATTAAACAAAATAAATGAGGAATCCTTAAGCAAAGTAGGAAAAAAGAACGGTATAGGAGACACGTTATAAGTGAGATTACAAAGGCTAGAAAGGAAATAATCTTGATAAATGGCGAAATCGAAAGGAAAAAGTTAGTCTGCCGTGTTCAATTGTGTTACAGGACTAAGGTCAAGGAGGAGACCACTCCTTCAACGTGGACAACCTTATTTGCTGTAGAAATTATCCACTTTGAGGGAACCAGCCTGAATGGCATGTGCCTAAATAAATCCTTTATCCTTAACATAGGGTAGGCTTTTAGAGGGAGAGGAGGGATTAGCCTATTGGTGCATGCCTGCCATTCTACACTTTCTATTTTTTTTCTTCCTGATTCTCTCTTTCTTCTGTGTTTTAGTTATTTTTGATTCTTTCTCTCTTCTTTTTTTTTCTTTCTCAGTGCTTACCCATGTAGTGATTTTCTCCTAGTGGTTACTATTGCCCTCTTAATGATACTATGCATGGCAAGGGTCCTTTATATACTGCATGCCGTGACTGGCTTTTACCATTTTAGCCTTTAATTACTTTTTTCTGGTCTGGGTGTCCTTGCCGACCACTACTGGTTTGTTAGCTGTCCAGCTACCACCACTTACCTGTGTTGGCTGCGCCACTCCTCATCACTAGACAAAAAAGATTATTTTGTTTGCTTGCTCACCACGGCATTCTTATCCACCATAGCGTGGGTGTTCTCTCTCTATCCCTCATGGTATGCACCTAGTGGTTCCAACTCATCTTTACTTCTTTTAGGTGGTAAGTCATCTTAGTAGGACATTACCCCCAAAAGAATCAGAGCAGGAACCCCAGAATAGGCTTTCCCTTCTCCCTACCACTAGATCATACCCCTTCTTACCTCTAACCCATGACCCACCACTCCTGTATTGGCTAGGTACAGGTTGGTGGTGTCTGGGCCTTGCGCATGCTCTAGTTCTGTGTACGTCCAAAGGTTGTCTACTACTCATGCGTTTGCCGTGGTCTAGAGGCTCGTCTATGCATTCTGTCGCTCATCTTTGACCTCTTATGGCGTGGACTGTTTTCTGATTTCTCATTCCTCATGGCTTGCTTCTCTCAAGGGCTAGACCTTGTTTGATTGTGGGCTTTTCTTTCTTCAGCCTACTCTTTTGCTCCTTCTGTAGTCGTGCTACTATTCCTGCCAGGCTGCTCTGCTATTCCTGCTGTGGTGTTATTTGACCCCAGCTTGCTGGGCCTCTTTTAGGCCTGCTGTATATTCCTTTTTCAATTGGCTATAATGACCCAGTATGGTCATTGGATTTATACTTATGTTACTTTGGGCTTTCTTGACCCATTATATTGCTTGTGGGTTCCTTTGTCCCATTTCTTTCCTCTTTGGGCATCCTTGGCTCATTTGCCTTCCTTGGGCATTCTTGACCCATTTTCTAATTCTACATTCCCATGGGCTTTTACTAACTCTTTTGAGCTTCCTTGACCCAATTACCTTATTCTTCATCCTTGGGGCTCATGAACTTTCCATCAACCCTTTACTTTCTTACTTCATTACTTCGGGCTTGCTGTGACTCATTCTTACTTTTCTACATCACATAATGCCTATGGGTTTACTACTTCTCTCTAGGCTCTTTTAGGCTCATTTATTTACTTTATGGGCTTATGATCCATTATTCCTGTCATTCGGGTTTAATGGTTCTTCTATCAATCCACTGACTCTTCTCTGCCCATATTGTTGGGCTTCTTCCTACTACTAGGCTTCCAAAATAAGCATCAACATAAAGTAACAAATTATGATTAAAATATTCTATGGCTAATACATTATCGAAATTTTCTATTGCTAATTACTTCTCAAAATGAAGTGATTTCACTAACACTATTATCAAAATGGTCTATAGCTAAAATTATCATCAGAACTATATCCAAATAATTTATTAAAATATTATAAGGATCTACTTTATTGTTTGTTACTAGAAGAAAATACTTAATGATATTTACATTACTGTCTTGTTCTTTAGGATAAATGAAATTTTATTCTCATGTTTATTATTAAGATGATTCAGAAAGTTAGTTATTACTTTTTTTCCTGTCAAAAATACCCCTAAATTAATTAATCAACAACTTAAAAATGGGGTTAAAATAGTAAATTAGAAAAAGAAAGTTAGTTATTATTTTTTTTATTGTAAAAAATACCTCTACCTAAAACTTAAAAATGGGATTAAAATAGTAAATTGACAAAAATAATAAATTTCTACTTCTATGTTGAAAATGCCTTATTGCTTCTAATAAACTTCTACTTTTATGTTAATTTAAATTCCTACTTCTATTCACTAACTCCCTACAAAATAAGATTACTCTTTTGTTAGTTTTAAAACTCCTCCAATCTACAAAACTCACCCCACGTATTAATTTTTTTTTTTTTTACTTCATCACAATGTTTTTGTTTCTTCTGTCTTCCTTTTTATTTCAATTTAAAAAAAAAAAAAAATTCATTACACCCTTAGGGTTTTATTTATTTATTTTTTTTTATTTTTTGTGATTGAAAAAAGTAGAAATCTCAAATTATAATAAATGCAAATTATTAACTTTTACTCAAAAAATAGAAGAGCCTTTGAACACGCGCGTGAGCGCGTGCTTAGAGGCTAGTTTATATTATTGTCTTGTTTTTTATCAAAACATCACGTGACTAATTGGTTTAAATTGTTGACGTGAAAGAAAAAAATGCACCACAACAATCCAACTATTTTTATTAGGCAAGTTTCATGCAATTTATTTGAACATCATATATATTTTTTGGAAAATTTTCATTTAAACTTTTTAGTTTCATATGGTTTTATTTAAATCTTGTAGTCCTTCATTAGTTTTATTTAAACATTTTCTAAGAGTTTTGTATCTCAATTGATAGTCTAGTGTTTCTAACAAAAACGTCAAAAGTTCAAAATTTTCAAACTTAAGATGTATAGAAAAATTAATAAATAAACATTTGAGTTTTTGGCAAGTTATTTACTTAAACTTTCAAAATGTTCCATTTGAAATTCAAAACTTAAAATAAATTCCATTTAAACAAGTTGGGCATGTGATGCTCAATGGGAGGGGAAAAATGCCATGACACCCTTGAACTTCACGTCACGTTTGCCACCGTTGGTCTACTGTTAGATTCACTAACTTGCTCCCATGACCGCACATGGATAAATAAATTAAAAAAAAAAATCAAAATATGTTTTACTGAATCGAGAAAATAAAAACTAGGTTATAGTCTTTGGCTGTAGAAAGCAAGGTAGTCAATACTGTACCGGTACCGGCCGGTATGTACCGTATCGATATGTATACCAGTATCGAAACATCAACGTTTCGTACCGGTTTAAATACTAGCCGTACCGGCTATGTACTGGCCATACTGGCCAATTTCGAGCAATATCGGCTGGTACAAAATTTTTTTTTTTTTTTGAAGTTTTGTATTTTTGAATTTTTGTTAGGGCAGAATAATAACTTATTTGCATCAACTTATTAATATTATTTGTTTTCTTAGTACACAATGGTAACTTTTAAGCTTTCTATTTTTTATATTGTGTTTTTTTTTTTCTTTCTTTTAATTGATACTAAAGTCTAAAATCATTAATAATTAGTTTTGAATTGAGGAAATGTTTTATAGTAAACTTTTATATTTATTATAACACACACACACACACACACACACACACACACACACACACACATATTTATTTATTTATTTATTTATAAATATAAAAAATAGCGGTAAAGCCGAAACGGTACATCGATATTGACCGGTATCCGAAATATATCGTATCGTTGGCCAAACCGGTACAGCCTCCGATACGGTATTGACTCCCTGGGTAGAAAGACCAGAGCTATGAACGGAGATAACAGAAGACCATAGATTTCCAAATCCAAAAGCGAAAACCACTGAATAGTTGAAGTATAATAGCAATCTATCCAATTTCTTAATTCTACCCTCAAAATTTTAAGTTATACCTAATCAATATTAGTGTCCATGGCTGCAACAGTTTTTGAGTTTAGAAATAGTGGATGCCCAGAAGAATAAAAATCCGATTGCTACAAACATTTCAGGCTTTAGAAAATCCCAAGAATCATCTTTTGACTTCTTCATAGTAACAAAAACAGACCAAAGAAGACCCGAGTAGTTCATGTATTAAAAGGAAACACAGGTGGAGTTCCTCATTGCGCTAGGCCACTGGTGTTGCACGAAAGGTCCCGTTGGAACCTCTAACAGCGAGATCGGCTGCGATTCCTTTGTGGGAGATCCTCTGGTTTCTCTCTCACAAAGACTGAAACCCATTTTCTCTCTCAATCGGGTGAATTTTTATTTTTATTTTTTGAAATATTATAGGCTCCGTTTGATACGTGTGTTTAAACAACAGTTTTTAGTTATTTTGGAAATACGTGTGGGTGAAAAAGTGTGTAAAAATATGTGTAATGTTGTTTAAAAACTGAAAATATGTGTTTAAACTTACATACCAACCAAGGTCATAGATATTTATCCACGTGAGCACGTTAGTGCATTTAACCATAGATGAACGGAGTCTCAATTTGGAAAGCATGTAGTTCTTGGAGTTAATTGGCCAAAATAAAAGTTTAAGGGATGAAATGGCTACTACCCGAAAGTTTAGGGATGTTATAGCATTTTTCCCTAATGGGAGTTAACAAAATCTACTATATAATAAGGTTTAAATAAACAGTTTTTTTTAGTGGATTCTAGTTAGCTTAACTGATAAAATTTTTGATAGTTGAATAAAAGACTTGAGATTCAATTCCCGCCTACAGCAAAAACCGATTAGTTTGTTAGTCTGATGATAAAGAGTTATCATTAAGAGCAAACATCATAAGTTGAAATTCTCTAAAAAAAAACAGGTTTTAATACTTTGAGAAATAAATTGAACATTTTTGAATGTTTATAGTGAATATTCTTAAGGTTTAAAAAGTAATGTACCTCTTCTCAAAAAAATAAAAACAAAAACAAAAAAAAAAAAAAGAAAAGAAAATAAGTAATGTACTTAAATATTATTTAATTGATGTTTAAATATAAGGAAATATCGCACTAAGTGTCCGTTTGGGGACAATTTATTTAGCTAAAACTGAAAACTTTTTACTGAAGGTACTGTAGATAAAAGTAAAAATTAGCTGAATAGTACAGTAGGACCTATGAATAGTACCAAAAAGTGTAGTAAGACTCATAAATAATAGCAAAAATAAGCTAAAATTACAATAAGTTGAAATTTTGAGCTTAAACAGACATTAAATGGTTGCCTTGTACTACGATCTGCACAATCTCCATTAGATTTCCCAAAGATATTACGCTTAACATTATCTATATCTCAAACAGGAACAAACCTCCAATCATATAGAATTTAAAAACGAAAAGTCATAAGTTTCTCAAAATACTAGTCAATAAAAGTTTATTCTAGCACGTGCAGCAAAGCACATCCAGTTGATCCGTTAAAAGGATACGTCTACTAACCTCATAATATTCAAGAAATTTGGCTCAAACAAGTTGGGCCGAAGTGGAAAGGATCACAATGTTACTTTTGCTCACATGCATCCACCACATGTGTTGTGCACTGAATGTACTGAAATTAAAGTACAAACTTAATTAATGGGGAGGTCGCCATATCCGTGAACAAAAAGGACTATTTGTCAATGAGCTCCAACTCCAATAACATTTCTTCTCCTTCTAAGAATAAGATTAAGGTGAAGGGTGTGCTTATAGGTTTAAACCCAAATGGGTATGTACAATTGCTTTTAGAAAATTAAAAAGTAACAGAACTGTCTTGTCTTGCATGCATGGTTGCGAGCGATCTGGAAGATGGTGAAAGTCTGAACATTGGCTAGACTGATTTAGCAGATAGCCCCTGCAAGAAGGTATAACTTGCTGCATTGTGAAAATTTTATATGAGCTTCTAATACATATGAGTTAAGTCACGTGTTGAATAATAATGACAATGTTGACAATGGTAAATAGTTGATATAATAATGTTGAGTCTAAATTTATAAATTTAATTTTTTTTTGTTTATTATTATTTTTGTTTAAATAATGTCCCTATAGGTGAAAAATAAGTTGGTCGTGTCAATCTAATTGTATGAAAATTATCCATTAAACTTAGGAAGTATGGCTTAGTTCTCTTAGTTCCAAAATTAGGTTCTTGAAAAAAGGTTTCTTCTCAACAATGAAATTGCTGCAAAGTTGGGTTGATTGAATGTTGTGTAAGGTTCTATGGTCAGGTTATAGAGTAAGAACAAAGTTTGTGAGTTTAATTGAACGAATGATGATTTAGAGAAAAGAACTTGCCGCACAGTGATTAATTTGAATAAAATATTTATAAGTTATGGTATGAGTGTGGGGGAACTAATGCTTAGGTTTATAGAGGAGAATTTGACAGTTTCTTTTTTTTTTTTTTTTTGGGAGGGGGGGGGGGGGGTGGGGGGTGTGTGGACACAGGGGAGAGTCGTCACATAGTTTTTGCAATGATCTAGGAATCATATATATAACGTCCTCTCGAAGAAGGACCTTTGATCTTACTATCAGAGTATGAGTTTAGAGTTTAGGTATGCTCTTGGGAAGGGGTTAAGCACCCAAGATCGCCCAACCTTAAGATTGACCTCCCATCATCGTGTCTTATGTCTTAACCCTATTAAAAACTAATTCAATACTTGTATTCTAAACTCTCTCTCTCACACACACACACACACACTAATCATGCATCTAACAAACAACATGTCATCTTTATCCCTAAACAAGCATACTTATCTATCTCAAAGCAAAAGAGAGCCAAACCACACATAACCTTAACATTCATCTAACATGGCAACAGCCCCAAACATGGCAGCAATCATATCATCAAGCAAGCAACACATATTATGAGCAAGGCATTAACTTCATACACATATGTCAAAGGAGGATTAAACAAACAACATGCATGTTTATGTGAATGCATGACTTGCCTTACTTACCTTGTAGCATCTTAACACTTATGGCATCATGAATGGGCATGTGAACGCATGCTCATGGCATTCAAAACAAGAAGCAAACATAAAACCCTAATCTAAGCATGTTTAAAGACAAACAAGTATATAAGACAGAAGCACAAATACATATAAACATATGAAAAGGCTTTAAAAAGAGACAAAGCATGTGAAACGGATGAGCCAAACAATAAGGAATCTGGATTAGGGTTTCTGTGTAAGTTCCTGTGTGCGAGACCAGAGGCATGAGTACGCAATATTGAACTTGTGTACGCATGCTCCTGACATGCATGCACGGGACTTGTTCAAAACCCTAACCTAGAAATGAACTAAGTAGAAAAGCAGAGCATGAACTAAAACCTTAATTTTAACAAACAAACATGCATTTTAAATGTATAGAAGCTTAAACCTAACCTAGAAAAACATATTAAAGCATATTCTAACAAACAAACAAAGCAAACAAGAAGATTTAAAGACTGAAAGTAAAAGAAAGGAAAAGGAGAAGTTTAAAATTATACCTCACACAAAAAGCTTTTCAAGCTTGATTTTGACCGTTCCCCTTAGTCAAGTGTATTAAAAAACTAATAAAAAAGTGATTAGCAACATTAAACTAAAAGGATTGTGGCCAGAAAAGGTCCCAATCAAATAAAAATTACTTGAGGGTGTTTTGTGAAATACTTCATTTTGATTCACTATTTTCTAGTGAATCTTGGGTTTTTCTTATGAGATTTCTATGTGTTTTGAAATTGTACCATTTAAGACTTTTTATAGTGGAAAAAAATGAGGTTTGGAACGGCTCCCAAATGATGTGGGATTCATTCCAAACCTCACCCATTATTGTAGAAAACTTGCCATTTTCATGCTTCTGAAACCCTAGTTGCATACATAAGAATGTGCCTACATACGCATGCTTTGGCCCACGTACGTGGGTCGAGAACCACTTTGGTCATTTATTTCCAAAAATACATTTTTGTGCATTTAAAAAGTGACATTTTCCATTTTAACGCTCTTCAAGTCAATTTGATATCTGATTGGACTCTAAACTGGCCTTGGGCCTTAGAGTTCGAGTATCATTGGGGAACGGGGGCCCGAGTCATAAGAAGTACAAAATGCAGTGTCTGTAGATGCCCCTCCTTTGATTCGTGAGCTTCGCCAAATGAATTAAAAGAATGAGAGACAAAACATTTTGTTTTGATGTGTAGTTCTGGCCCAACCCACGCACACAACACACATTACGCATACATGGGGAGGGGTGCAACTCCAAAGAGTTGTATGAGATTCGTATGTCCGAAGTCCCACCTTTGTTGCTCAGGAAATAAGCAACAACAAGTTCACTATCTGAAAATCTGTTTTGCCACTTGCAAGCAAATGGTAATTGACTCACTATCCTAGAGTCACTTAAAAAGAAAAAAAGAAAGCAAACAAGGGTGCTCTTACGAGCTAACCCAACAAACAACAAAAAGATATAGTCTCTGTGGTGTCCATCCGTGGCTCTTACCTTAAACTTCTTCGGGCGACTTGTTCCTCTTGTCTTCTTCATTTCTTTTTCTACCTTTTCTAGTGAGGCTCTTGCCTCAGGTTGACCTTGGTCTCTTTCTCTATCACTATCTCTACACTTTTCTACTGTGCTTGCATGTTCAACTCTCGGAAGATATGTGCATGAGTAGTCTTGATTGTTAGGTCCATTAGGGATGGTGAAAACTCGCTGAGGAGTAGATGTGCAAGGGGAAGAACCTTCTGCCTCTCATGACTTACTTGGGGATGAGAAACTCGCTCAAGAGTAATATGGATGGACTCACTGAGGAGTAGTGTAGATGTGTGATCCACTAGGGAAGAATCTTTTACTTCCTTTATGTTTTGCTAAGGACTTTGAGAAAGAATCTTCTACTTCCTCACTGGGGATACTTTAGGGAAGAATCTTCTACCTCCTCTTTGGGTATTGTTTAAATGTGCTTGGGTTCATCGGGGAAAAATCTTTTGCCTCTTCCATGGGGATGATATTCATTAAGGAAGAGTCTTCTACTTCTTTACTGGGGATGATGCTTGATATGTTTTGATCCATTAGGGAAGAGTCTTCTACTTCCTCCATGGGGATAGTGTGCTTAATGTGCTTGAACCATTGAGGAAGAGTCTTTTGCTTCCCTATTGAGGATAGTGTTCTTGATGTGCTTGATTTGCTAGGGAAGAACCTCTTGCTTCATTACTCAGGATAATGTTCTTGATGTGCTTGATCCACTGGGGATGGTTTCGGGATGTACATGCTTCACTGGGGGAAGAGTCTTCTACTTCCTTTACCATTCACTAGGGAGTCCTTTGATAATTTTGAGCCTAATTGGGGCAATTTTAGATGTCCCTCCTTTTTTTGAAAGAAGAAAAGATTTTTTTATTATTTTTTACTGTTCATAACTAAACTACACGTAGTTTAGCCATTAGGTGTGTTCCTACCTTTTCTTTTTTCCCAATGGTTGCTAACCACTTCTTTTTCTTCTTCATTCTCTTCATATTCTCCATAACTCTTTTTTTTTTTTCTCTCCACAAAAACCTCCCTCTCCTCTTTCTCTTCCTTATTTCCTGACTCTCTCATTCTTTCTTCATCTTCTCTAATGGAACCCAAGGCCAAGAAGTCCTCCTACGTCATCTCTTCTAATGCATTCCATCTCACCAATTGGAGTGGGGCAATGAGGTCGATGGGGTCTCCACCATTAACATACCGGCCAGAGAATCACATCCCCATGGCTGAATCTATAAGTTTTCAAACTTTTTCTCATTTTACAGTTTCTCTCTGATCTTCTGTTTTAATGTGTTTTTGGCCATGTAAATGCTTGGGTTTTGTTATGGGATGGGTTTAGATGAAAACCTGATACATTAGGATGGGTAGAACATGTTTAGGATTGATTTTGGATGATGTATACTTGAAAATGTCAAAGAACTGAATCCATCTGTGTTCCTGCGTGCGTGGGCTCGGGCCTGTGTATGTAGCTTGAAATCAGGTGTACGCAGCTTTATTCTTGCATATGCAGGTCTATTCTTGAGGCTCTACATACGTGGGAATGGGCCTACATATGCGATGTCCTGTTTGAGTATGCGAGCTTTGACCTGCATATGTGAGACGCTTGGTAGAAGGCTTACTTTGCCCATTTTCACTTATTTTTCATTTGTTTCACTTCTATATGCAATACTAACAAATCTTTTTGTCATCTTTGCACCTGAATACCACTATATCCTTCTTTTTATCTTCATTCTTACATCCAGAACATCATTTTTGATCAATTTTGCTTGAATCGAGAATCTACCTTTTTTTTTTTTTTGAGCAGTTATCATCCCTTTATGCTGGTAGGGGGAGCACTAACATGGTGGTGGAGTGGTATAACCTTTTTGTCCCCAAAACTAGGGCCAACATCCAGGAGCCAGGCTTCGAGCTTGTCATTGGTCTTCTTCCGGAGAAGTTTGCGAGTGCTACCTTAGTGCAGTGCCTCATTGAGAGGTGGTGGGATACTACCCACACCTTTCATATCACTGAGCGGTAGATGATGGTGACTCCCTACGACTTCTACCATATGACCGGTCTTAGCTTTGAAGGGGTCGTCATTAGTTTGGACTATGTGTCGAGCATCCAATTGGGTCTCGACATGTTGGGGAGGAAGTACTCCATTGAGACCATCCACTACTTTGACTTGGTGTTGGATTACATGCTTCTCCCATAGAGGACTATGGAAGAGTGTGTCTGTATGGCTAGGGCTTTCCTTCTTCACTTATTGGGGGCTTACCTCTTTGCCAATGGTGGGAAAATGGTGTTTTTGAGGTGGTTGACCCTTTTTCAGGACTTTGGAGAGGCACGGGGGGTCAACTGGGGGCAGGCATGTCTTACCTATCTTTACTCCACCCTCGACACTCTCAGCCAGGGCACTTTGATGTAGCTTGTGGGGCCTTGGAAGCTTCTTGAGGTTAGTTCTCTTTCCATTTCTTGCATTTTCATTTGTAGCTTGTAGTCTTGCAAACTATATTATTTTGCAAACTGTCATCATGCAAACTACTATCTTGCATCTAACCTGTGGCTTATTCTTCTTTTTGTAGCGGTGGGTTGTTAGGTATGGCCTTATAACCCCGAGCACCGATCTAATTTTAAAGGAGTTCTATCGAGTGAGGGCTTACCTTATTGGGCTAACTTCGGATGAGGTAAATTCAAAAGTTCTAATTTTCGTATTCCTTCATGCATGTCCCTTAAGATCTCCATCTTCTAATCTTGTGTCATTCTAGGTTAACTAGACTCCATAGGTCGGCTAGCCCTTCCCTACTTCTCGAGATTTGGAGCTTGCTGCTTTCATTACCTTGGAGATTACCTATCCCTTTGAAGGAGCGGGCTTGAGGGTGTTATACCTGGTGGAAAGGGTGCAGTGCTAGTTGGTGGGTAGGGATGACCCACAAATTTCGATGGACCCTCATGAGTTCATGCTTACCCCACACTCCATGATTGATGCTGAGTACAACTCGTGGGGGAGTGGTGTTTCCTATGCTGAGCAGCTTCTTAAGGGGTTGGACTACGAGGAGTTCAACATCAATTGCCTCATGCCTTCCTTTACTGCTTAGGTATATGTTCAATCTCTTCTTCTCTTTTTTCTTGTTTGTCATGACTTCTAATGTGGAAAATTGTAACAAGATGGACCTACTGCCGATGTGCCCATTAACCTTCCACGTCTCCCTTGGACAATCTATGCTTATGGCCCTAATGGCTTTGCTTGGGAGTGTGCCATGCCCCGTAATCCTAATGCCATGGGCTATTATTTCCTTCCCAACACTTGGGTTGTAAGTTCTTTCTCCTTTTGTCCTTCTCTTTTTGCCATTCTTCTCTTTCTGTTTCAGTCACTAACCCTTCTTTCTTTGAATTGCAACCCACTATCCAAAAACATAAGGAGTTGGTATGGCTGGCTGGGAATCTCAAGTTGGAGGTGGCCCACCCAGGCAATGGTGATGAGGATGATGGAGGTGATGAGGAGGATTCAGAGGTGACTCCTAGCTACCAACCAAGGAAGAGGCGGCACCATTGATTACTTGTAGTTCAAGACATATAGGCATACAACACACAACTTTTTCTTTTTTTGCTTTTATGGTTTTTTTTTTTCTTTTTATTTTATTTCCCTTAGAAAACATTTGGATTTAGTTTAAGACAAAGGATTGTACCCGATAACATCTTTTTAAATTTATGCTTTTAATTGGGACTTAGCACTTAGTGAGCGTTTGGCTGGCGCGTTAGCGTTTCACGTTTACGTTTTCAGCTATTTTTTTTCTTTTTCTTTTTTTTTTATTTTTTTTTTCACGTGTCCCCAGCTTTTCAGAGACAACGTGTTACTGTAGCAACACTGTTGCGGCTACTGTTCATTGAACAGTAGCTGCAACATGTGACTTTTTCACACAACTTTTACTGTTCACAGACCCACAATTTTCACTTTTCAACAACTTTTTCATTAAAAATGGGTCCCACGGTACTATTCACACATTTAAAAATTATTTTGCTACAGTATTTTTCAGTTTTCAGTTTCAGTTTTCAGTTTTCAGCTGTATCCAAACGGATCCTTAATCTACAAGATATATGGTTAGTTGTATGTTTCTATACAACTTTGCTTCTTGGATGCTTGAAATCTTCTGCTTGGAATATGTCTTGGATGATCCCTTAGGTTGTAAGAACCCTAGGAATGCCTTGAAGTGAAAACTATGCGCAAAACAAGGGAGAATGGGCTTCTGCCAAGCGCTATGCGTATGTGGGGATGGGCCTACATATGCAGCTTTGACCTTGTGTACACAGGGTTGACCTTGCTTACGTGGGCCGCGAATTAGAAAAACCCAATCCGACTTACTTAAGTATTAAAGTAGCCGTTTGAGTTCAAAACCCTCACCAATGTATTTTCAACCAAAAGAACCCTTTTTTGAGGTCCTCAAATGTCAGAAAATTCTCCTCTTAATGTCTTTGTTTGGATTAGGTGGCTTGGTCCTGATTTCAAGGATTCCATCGCCCTTTATGGTCTTGTATCTTTCCTTACCATCAAATTAGGGTGGATGAGCCTCTTCTTCGTGTTGCTGCCAACTATTGGGTTCCTTCTCAACATGTATTCCACTTCAACGAAATAGAACTATGCCCCACTATTGAAGAATTTGGTGCTATTATGGGTGAATCTGAGATTGATGATCTCATCTTTCCTACCATGGGTAGGGATCTTCCTTCTTTGCTACGAGTTGTGTTGGGTGTGTCTGCTGCCATGGTAAATAGGTGGTGTGTTTTTGGCTAGCTCAACCTTGGGTTGGTCTTTGAGTATTTTTTCAGTTCGGCCTTTCCCGAGGGTGAGAGGTCAAGCTTGTACTTTTTTCGTTTTTCTTGTGTGCTCTTGCAAGGTACTTCTTGGTTCAAAACTTGTATTGTGTGGACCTTCGGATCTGCATGGTAGCTTATGAGCTAAAGAGGTAACCCCATGGGCTTGATCTTGGCCAAGACCCTTAATGGTTTGGGTGCCTTTCATAGGAAGGAAGTAAGTTTCATCATTATTTTTTTCACTCATGCTCTCCTTTTTTTTTTTTTTTTTTTTTTTTTTTTTTTTTTTTTTTTTTCTTTACACCCTCCCTTTTCTACCTCTCTTTTCAGATATGGCTACAAGAGAGGCTTCAGTTGCTTCAACCTCCCACCGTACCTCTTAGCACCTACCTCCCTAGGCATCGTAGGAACCGCCGGCTTCATCAGAATGACATGAGCTTTGAGGCATACATGGAGCTTATGGATCACCTCAAGGAGATCGACATTCAGTGGGTCATGGAGTGGTGGCACATCTCAAGCATGGTCCATAGTTGCTGTAAGGACTGCTGTGTGACTTTAGTTGGACTTAGTTGCTGCTCATACTACTCCACTTGTTGTATCTCAAGGCAATTTGGAAAGCGTCAGGGAGCTCCTCATGATGAAGGCACCTTTTATACTACGGTGATTACCAATAGGATTTGGGTAGGATTAGTGAGGCTTGGCCACGTCGTAGGGTGACAAAAGGCATTGCTCTTTCTCAATATTGTTAGGATTGGTGCCCTTAAATCCTATTGTATGATGCTATGTATGACTTAATGTTGAAATTAATAAATATTTTTTATTATTATCTAAAATAATGGTAACATGAATATTTGGACATTATCATTTAGTCCATGAGATGCATAGTATGTGATTTACGTGATTTAGTCACAGAAGATATAAATCACAAGTTCTTTGTAAGCTCAGAATTTTAGTTCGTAGTTGGTGATGAAATTGGGCATTTCATCTGCGAAAACTATAACATATCAACTAAGATGATTTGTTTTGATCATGGAAGTGGAGACTTCTAGTTGGTATGTTGATATGTTTTAAGAGTTAAGACATATTGAATTGGACCACTGTGAGATTTATTATTCTCCTGATGATTGTCAAATGAATAATAAATATCACGACTTCTATTTATATCAACTCTTAATCCTGAGAGAATAATGGACCTGATCATGAAGTGTAGGTTACTTTGATATATTAAGAGTGAGATCTAAAGTCACGATAAAAAACTCAGTATGTTGGGCAACCACATTTAGTGTTGATGGAACATATATTCTCAAGATGGAATTTGTAAGCTTGAATTTATTCAATTATGTGTTGGCTTTATTCTGTGCCAAATTTTCTTGTATTTTAGCAATTAGATACCCTGTATTTAGGTGGGAATTATGTAAGGGTAGGTGTAAGAGAGTGTAAAGAAAACTCAAGATGTGAGCAATTCAAAATAGTCTCGCAACTAGATCTCATGACTGGCAAGTCGCCAGAATGGCACACGTGTGAAGCATGCAGGGGAAGCTAAAGGGTCACAACAGCTAGAGCACTATTGGACAAAACTTCCAGTCTAGCCAGGCAATTAGCTCGCAACTCGTTCCAGTCGCGAGCCCGAGTCTCCAGAATGCCCTGTTTGTTGAAAACTAACTTTTCACATTCCTTATACACCTTACTATAAATACCCTTATACCCATGAAATGTAGAGTGCTTTTAGAGAGAATTTTGAGAGAGAAACCCTAAAGAAAAACAAGATTGACTCATCCACAATCTTCATCACTTGATTCTCCAAAATTCCTCTACTTTCACCCTCTCCATTGACATTTCTTGAGAGGTACATTTAGCCAAATCCTTATCTTACCATACCCATATCAGTGAGGAGGTATTTTGGTGTTGGGATGCAATTCAAAAAGGACCAATTCATTTTGGTTGATGCAATAGGTGATTGCGGGATCCGGTATGCTAGAAAAGACAAGGTTCGGCATAACCCTATTGGAGCAAAAAGCTTGGAGGGCTTAGGTGCACTTGGTAGATTAGGCTTGAAGGATCTTCTACTATTCATGTATCCCAACTTCATTTTCTAGTGGATTATTGACCGCTTGGAGGGCGGCGGAGAGGTTTTATGCCGAGTACTTTGGTTTCCTCTTCGATAACTCATTGCCGTGTTATCTTTGTGTTCGCATCTTTCTTCCCTTTCTCTTTACCTTTTAATTACTGCTGTGTTGGTTATTAATTATGGTTTAGAGTGTATTACCAATTTGGATATAGCTTATATTTCATTCTTCGCACATATATTGTTTAATTATAAGCTTGCGTTGGTAATTTTATATTTGAGGGTCTAAACGTTCATTGGTATTTTACACACTATTTGGACTTTCATAATTCATAATCTCTTAATGGAGATATAAAATATTCTCTTGAGATAAGTTTAATGGGATTGGTTATTCAAAGTGTTAGGCCTAACCACTTTAATAAGGAGTTACTAAAGTATATATTTATAAAATTGGATTTCATAAATATATGATGAATAACTTAAAGGATTAAACCGGTTACTCAAGGATTAAGACGTAGTAATTTTCAAAGTGGCAGTCTACATTCATGACTTTGTATTACTACTATATTTTATGAAGGGGTTGAATATATAATAAAGTCTTGGGATACAATTTATTAATAAGCCTTAGAGTGCAATTATATTTATATAGTGGTATTAAATATAATTAATGGTAACTTTCGACTTGTCAAGAGTTGATAGAAAAGCCTAAGACCCATTGGAGCTAGTGTCTTATTTGTTCCCTTTTGGTCCCACTCCAAACTATATACTAAAGCCCAATTGGAATGGCCTAAAAGACTAGCCCAATTAGATAATCAGTTATAAGGAGAGAAACATACAGAATTTTATAAGAGAATGAAATGGGTTGTTTGTGAGTGTAGGACACTCTCTTATTCTCCCTTGTACACATACATATAAACTGATTGAGAAACCACACTTCTTGGGCACAAGTGGAATTGGAGTGAAGATTAAAAGTGTTCCCAAGTACTTATAATCTTTGGTTTTGAATTTCATTGCACCAAGGTATACTCTCTTGTTCTTATATTCTAAAATTTACACAGTACATGTTATCAATTGCGAATGAAGTGGATCCATTAATTTTCCGCAGCGTATGTTTTATATGCGAAACAAACATGTATTTTTCCAACAGATATATCTATCCCACTATGGGGTACAAGCAATGGTTGGAAGATGACATGAAGTGGATTTTGAGGGATGAGAAAGATTACATGATGACTAGCAAGAAAGTAAGGAGGATTGAGTGACCACCTTGATATGCCCCATGTTTTACTTTTTTGTACTCTTATGATTCTCATGTTTTTTGTTTTTGAATTTAATAAAGGATTGAAATGTTCCAAATCCCCTATGAAAACAATCTTATCATCTTTTAATTTGAGCAATAAGAGAATCACATTTTTATTATCTTTGCTTATTGTCATTTCTTCCTCTCTTGTTTTCTTTTTTTTTTTTCTTTTTTTTTTTCTTTTTGTTAGGAAATTTAAACCCCGATTGATAGAATTAATAAGTTTTAAACCTAATTTGTTAATTAGATTTATTATGAATAAAACTTGTTAAAACAAGAAAACATCAATATCATGTCAAAATCATGCAACAGAAAAAAATAAATAAGACAAGATATAATGACCCAAGAAAACCAATGAAATAAACTAGTTTCACAGTAAAAAACCTGGGGGGAAACTTTCCTGAAAAGCAATCCACTAGAGTAAAAAGAAATTTCAGATCTAGTACAAAACCTTTGTCCCTAGACTCTACAATTCCTGTAGATGAACTTACAGCAGAAACCTTCTACCGCTTTAGAACCTCTGAACTCTTTAACATATGAACGCCACCCTTTTTGATGCATGGATCCCAGTACGTGACTAACACACCAACTTGAAGAAGATTGTTGGCAGCAAAGTTTTTCACTTCATCAATAATGAAGATCAAGAAGCACATGGTCACAAAACCCTTAGGTGTAAAGACGCAGTAGCTTCTTTTAGAGAGAATAAGGCATTGGTCACATTTTGCATATGTTCTCTTTGTATTCTCTTATGTGACGGCCTCTAAAATAAGCCTTATATATGTCTAGGGTTGTGAGAAAAGAAATCCTACACATACATGTCAGCATGGGCTGAAAATCAGATCTAAAAATCTGAATTTCATAATTCTCAGTAATTCTCGATCGATCGAGAGGTGTCGAGATTGTGATAAAAAGAAACTGAAAAACTCGATAGATAGCCTAGCTGTCGAGAGGTGTCAAGCAGCTATCGAGCTTTAAAAAATCAGCACTTCTTCACTTGTTTCTTGGACAGATTTGCATGGCTTCAATACTAGACTTGAACTCTTGTTCTTTGAAGTATTAAATACATTATAGATCTACCAAAATACAAGTAAAGTGCGTTTTGTCAAAGGATTAGCCAACCACATAAAATATTGACATATATTCCTAACATGATTCACATATATCCTAACACTTTTCTTTTTCCTTTGCCATGTAATTTTTGTCTATAACATCCCTGTGGGAATTTTTGTCATGCCCATGGTCTTTTCCCCTAAACTTTATCTAGACCGCCCTTTCGGGTTTTCAATCTAGTGGGGTTCTTTTGTCTTAACTTTTGCGTAGGCTGCCCTTTTAGGTTTTCAACCTAGTAGGCTTTTTTTTTAGATGTTGTATTTTCGGACTCTATCCATGTTGATTGGGCGAAGAATCTCTTTCCCATCCAAATCTGTGATTCTTATAGCACCTCTAGACATGATCTTCTTAATGATAAAAGGTCCAGACCACCTTGGCTTCATCTTCCCTCTTGGGTCAAAAGTCTCATCTTTATGCACCTTTAGGACCAAGTCCCCTTCTTTAAGGTTTCTCGGAATCACCTTCTTATTGAATGCCCTAACAATCCTTTTTTGGTACCCTTGCGTATGATATTGTGCCCTAGCCCTTTTCTCATCTATCAAAGCCAATTGTTCATATCTCGCCTTAGACAAATCCTCTTCTAGGATGTGGTTTCCTCCAATACCCTCAAAGATTGTATCTCCACCTCAATAGGGAGCACCGCCTCACTACTATAAACCAAAGAGTAAGGCATCGCCCTAGTTGACGTATGGATAGAAGTTCTATAACCCTACAAGGCAAATAGAAGCTTCTCAGCCCAATCTTTGTATGTCACTACCATCTTGGATAGGATGTTCTTCATATTCTTATTAGCAGCTTCTACAGCCCCATTAGCTTGTGGTCGATACGGTGAAGACATGTGATGCTCAATGTTGTACAACTCCGTGATCCTTCGAATCTTTCCCTCAAAGTTGGAACAATTATCAAAAATGATCTTTTGGGGAAATAGTCAATTACTACTAAAATGTATTCATGCCCATTTAAAGCCTTAGAGGAGCTATCCTTCTAATCACATCTATGCCCTAAATCGAGAATGGCCATGGGAAGTCATGCTATACAACTCACTAGGCGGTACATGGTTCAAGTTGGCGTGTGTCTAATAATCATGGCAACTCTTCACATAGTCCACACAATTGGTCTCCATTGTATTCCAGAAGTACCCTATCCTTAGGATTTTCTTGTATAACATTCTTCCATTCACATGAGGGCCACAAATCCCTTGATGAACTTCTTCCATTACTCTCTCGACTTCTTCCTTCTTCAAGCAACGAAGGTGTATGCCATCATAGGATCTTCTATAGAGATTTCCTCCGCATAGAACATATTGTGTCACCATCATCCTAATGGAATGACGTTCTCTCTTGTCAGCACCATCAGGATATGCCCCTAGTTCCAAGAACTTCACGATGTCATAGTACCACAGAACTTCCTCTTCCTCTATGGTCATTACTGAAACTTCGGTCTTCCTTTTGTGCACTTCCTCATAACTTTGCTTAATCTCCAAGGGTCGTATCCACACTCCCTCAGGTATCTCAACCATGGAGGCTAAGGCAGCTAAGGCATCTGCAAATTGATTTTGAGCTCTAGGGATGTGTTAGGTTCTAAAGGTTTAGGAATTTGTGTATTTAGAACTCTAATTTGTAATGTTGGCAAACCATGATCAAAACAATGTACTTAGTCTTGTTTAGGCTTGCTCAAAGTTGATTAATTATTGTAAAGTTGGAATCGAGTGGCTGCAGAAGTATTTGTAACTTTCGGCCTGGCTCGATCGATCAAAAATTAGACTCGATCGATCGAAAGTCGGCCAGAACGTTTTTCTGCAGAATTTCCAACTTAGCCCTAACTCTTTAAACGTTTAGGGTTTTATGTTTTTGCCCTAGGTATATAAGGCAAACCCTAGCCACGTTTTTCAGAGTTGCACAAGTTGTATTGTTGCTCATACATTGCGGTTTTGTGTAAATCTCTTTTGAGATCTAGAGGAGCTCTCCTTTACACAAAACTTAGGGTTTTCAAGATTGAGATTACTTCAACATCTTGATGATCAACTTGGTTGCTGCCTTTGAAGCTTAAAGAATATCAAGCGTGGGTGCTTGTAGCTGATCAAGGGATTCAAAGAAAGAAGTAGTCCGTGGACTCGGAGCCTGCGCGTGGTCATGTCAGGAAGTTTTACTGGTGGGTAGTATTAAGAAGTCAAGCGGGGAGCTTGTAAGTCCTTTTGTAAGAACTTCAATTCTTTCTTAGTAGATTCCGTTTTGCCTTGAGGATCGGTGGGTAAAATCCTCTCCAGGTTTTTACCGTGTGGTTTCCTAGGTGATCATATCATTGTGTTCTTTATTATTTCCGCTGCTTTATATATTTTATATGCATGATATGATTTTGTGATTGTTTTAACCTAGAATTGTTTAATTTGACTAAGTAACAACTTGGCTAATTAATCTAGGCTACGCAATCTGGTTGTTTAAGGGGTCTAAATTTCCATCAAGTGGTATCAGAGCCTAATAGTACACACCAGTTTTAATTTTAATTAAGGCTACACCTTATGTTCTTTTTGTGCATGTGCTACACTTTCTCAAGCACTAAATCTTATGATATGCACTAAGGTGTTCATGATTGGCTAGTGAACAGTGGTGAGATGGTTATTTATGCCTTTCTCAAAAGGATCAAGTCCGATAGTCAAAGAACAAGTGACTTCATGATTAAGGCAAAGTGATTAAAAACCACACACATCTTTCCCACACAGCATGCACTACAAAGTTTCAACTAGACAAGTGCAGTAAATAAGCTCATCAAGCTACGCAATCTGGTTGTTTAAGGGGTCTAAATTTCCATCAAGTGGTATCAGAGCCTAATAGTACACACCAGTTTTAATTTTAATTAAGGCTACACCTTATGTTCTTTTTGTACATGTGCTACACTTTCTCGAGCACTAAATCTTATGATATGCACTAAGGTGTTCATGATTGGCTAGTGAACAGTGGTGAGATGGTTATTTATGCCTTTCTCAAAAGGATCAAGTCCAACAGTCAAAGAACAAGTGACTTCATGATTAAGGCAAAGTGATTAAAAACCACACACATCTTTCCCACACAGCATGCACTACAAAGTTTCAACTAGACAAGTGCAGTAAATAAGCTCATCAAGGTTAAACAAGGTACACAAGACATGACATGTGTAAAAAGAATGACCAACCTTGTTTTCAAAATATCAAGAAAAATAGTGTTCAACAAAGATTTTGCTTTCTCCTTTTTTTTTTTTTTTTTTTTTTTTTTTTTTTTTTTTTTTATTAAAAGAGAAAACAAATAAATCCTAGAATGAAATGCATGTATGTAATGCAATGCAAGTCCTAGAACAAAAGAAAAACACAAAAATCAAAGAACAAAGGTCACAACAGAATAGAGCAATGAAGCACAAGGACCATGTCAGAAAGACTCAGTTAGTTCGAGTCTTTTGCATCCAAAACTTTTTAGATGCACCATGAGCATTGGAGTTCTTATTCACATTAGAGTGATTCCCAACTCCAGAATTGGAATAAAGGTTTATCGCCTTTACCAATTCACCAATTAGTGCCATAGGATCTTGTGCTTGAGGCACAGGCACTTTTGGTCTTTTTGCTCTCTTATCAGCTTGAAGCTTGTAACAGTTAGGACGGATATGTCCAGACTTACCACAATAATGACAAACCCAAGCAGGTTTACCATGCATCTTGTCCTTAGATTTGGTAGGCTCCTTAGGTTTAGATTCCCTTAAGTCTACCCTAATCTTCTTAGGTGGTGAAACTTCTACAGGTTTAACAACCTCACTCACATGGGGTTTAATGGTTTCACACACAACCTTACTCACTATAGGTTCAGAAGAAGAAGAAGAAGGAACAAAGACAGTGGAATGGGGTCTAGAATCAAAGATGCTTTCAACATATCCTAACCCAGCTTTATCAGAAGGATACTTTTGAACATTCAGCATGTGATCAAGTTTAGAACTAGCAGATTTAGCAACAAATAAATCATGTTCCAAAGTTCTAACTTTATCAAGCAAAAGCTTGTTTTCAGATTTGACATTATTCAAAAGATCATTAGCATCAAACAATTTTACAAGCAAGTTCTTCTTTTCAAGCTCAAGAGCATCAATTTTCTTCAGGCCTAGATCAACTTTCATAGCATCCTTGGCAGCAATTTTGCAAAGTTTGTTGTAGGCCTCTTGAAGATCTGCATCTTCAGAGAGTTCCCCATCAGCAGGGTTCTCTTCAGCAAATATGCTTTCATTTACTACAGCAGTAGCAGTGAAAGCAATGAAGTTTCCATCCTCGTCACAACCGGACTCATCATCAAAAACCTCATTATCACTAAGGGTTACAACCATAGCTTTACCCTTATTTCTCAAGAAAGTAGGACATTCAGATTTGACATGACCATACCCTTGACAACCAAAACACTGAGGACCCAAAGAATTATTTGAAGATTGACCTACTTGTTCTCTAGGTTTTTCAAAATTATTAACCTTAGTGGGATCATTCTTCCTAAAGTTTCTAGGTTCAGCAGTGTTGGTATTCCTTACCTTCCTATTAGTGTTTCTAAGGAAATTTCTAAAGTTCTTGGCAAGGTAAGCTATCTCAGTGGGAGAGAGCTCATCATCAAATCCACCAGCCTCAACATCATCAACAGACTTAAGAGCCATTGATTTGGATTTGATAGTCTTGGGTAAGTCAGACTCATAGGACTGAAGAGATCCTACAAGCTCATCCACAGGGATGGAGTCAACATCCTTACTCTTAGTAATGGCTGTCACTTTGGGTCTAAAGTCTTCAGTTAAGGATCTAAGAATCTTCCTAACAACTTTAGGTTGATCATAGACTTCACCCAGATTATAAGCAGAATTAACAATATCATTAAGTTTAGCATAAAACTCATCAAAGGTTTCATCATCAGACATTCTAATGTTTTCAAACCTAGAAGTTAATTGCTGCAATTTGTTTATCTTAACAGCCTTTGTGCCTTCATGCACAGTTTGGAGGATTTTCCAAGCAGTATAAGCAACCTCAACATTAGAGATCCTCTTAAATTCCTCCATTGAAACAGCATTGAAATGGCATTCATAGCTTTGCTATTGAAGCCTGCTGCTTCTTTTTCAGAAGTTTGCCACTCACTCACAAGAGTAGTAGGCTTCTCCCATCCGTATTCAACGGAATTCCAAACCCTCTCATATATGGATTTCAGGAATGCTTTCATCCTTACTTTCCAGTATGCATAGTTGTTCCCATCAAAGTGAGGAGGAACAAACAGAAAGTGTCCATGCTCCATGACAACGGGGGTCAAGGATCAGCTCAGAGATAAAAATCTCAAACAGAAGAGGCAAGCTTTTGATAAGAGGCAAAAATGCAAGAAACTTACATGATTGCAAGCTTTTGATCTAGGAGATGTGGGAGTTATAGGATGTAACTCTTTAGGTGATAGTCTCTTTTAAATTCTATGTGATGAATTGTGTAGACTTTGTGTTTGATTGCTATTCACATATCACCTCACATGTATCTCACATGTATCTCAAGTTTTTGCTAGTTTCACACACTACACAAGTTACTCTTTGTTAAACACTGTACATGCTAGTGTGTGTATTTTTGGTCTGACCAACCAAGTTTGAAAATATCTTGAGATTTGTGCACAACATATTTGTTGCTTGAGAAAATTAAATGGAAGGATGATTGAAACTTGTTTTTAAGAAAATTGGGTTTAAAAATTTTTGGGTTTTTGAAAGAGCATTCCATCTCATACTCATGCATTTTGATTTCATTGTTCAAATGCTTTGAGGAGTTGTTGTCAAAATTGGGTTTGCATTTTTCAAAACAGTAATTTTTTTCTCAAAATTTAGTAAGCCTCTGCCCATTTCGATCGATCCAGTGTGTTTTTCGATCGATCGAAAAAGTGTCCCAGAATGTGTTAAAATGACTGTCACATTCGATCGATCGAATGTAATTTTCGATCGATCGAAGATCGTGAAGAAGCTTTTTTTTAAAAAGAAGAAATCTGACTTTTTCAAAGTACTATTCAAAAACTTTTTCAAACTTTTCTTTTCTCTCTCCGACGAGGCAAGCTTCCAGTCAATTTTTTGTCGTTTTCGTCCAAATTTTTTGCAAGAAATCTCTCTCTTCAAGCCGGTAAGACTCTTTTGCCCTTCCTTTTGCTTTTATTTTCATGATTTCATGCATTTTTTATGCATTTTAGAGGAGATTTTCGGACTTTGCATAAATGGGAATTTCTGTTGATTCAAGCCTATTCTTGTGCAATTGATCATTGGGTTTTTGTGGGGACACACTATATACTTGATCTTAATGGATTAATTTGATCAATTTTGAGTTTTGTGAAAAATTGAAAATTCTAGGGTTTATGTTTGATCCGAATTGGGGCTTTTTGTGAAATTGAGTTTAATTGATGAAATTGGCTTTGTGTATTGATGTATTTAGGCATTATAATCATTGTATTGTGTTGAGTAATGCTTAATTCATCAATTTGGTTCAAAATTTTTCAAGTGGTTTTCAAATTTTTAGGGTGTTTGTCAAGAAACTCTATGTTCAAGCCAATTTTGTGTAATTGAACTTAATTTGAACTTGTTTACTGCATTAGTACATGCATCATGGCATTGCATTTGTTCATGCATCATATAGATTGTTATTCTCTTTTTTTTTGTGCTAACTTGCAGTCTGCCATTGGTTTTGTTTTTGTGCTTTTTGGTTTTCTCTTTGTGTCTCTGTCCTTTCCTTAGCACCATGCCTAGGAAGACTAGAGCTCGTAGGACTATCTCCACTCCTACTCCTTCCCCCCCTTCCTTTGACCGAGATAGGTTTCCGAGTGAGAAAAACCAAGAGCTCTATGAGAAGCTCAATCTTCAGAGGAAGATTTGGGCTGAGCGTTCTGTCATTCTAGATGAGCTTGATCCAGCCATTAGGGCAAACTTTGAGCGTAGGGGATGGTTACCTTTGTTAGCTGTGTTTGACCCTCCTCCTCCGGTTACCTTGATTAGAGAGTTCTTCTCGAACATCTCGATCCGCATCTATGATTCCAACACTCTAGTTAGGAGTTGGATACGAGGTGTAGAGTACTCCATTACTCCTGATGTAGTGGCTGATGCTCTTGAGGTACCATCGGTTAGGCATCCTGTCTATCCCTATGATGAGTCACCAGAGTTGAGTGATGTCATGTCTTACATCACTGGGTCATCTATCCAGTGGGGTTCTGATCCTAGGATCACCACCGCTGAGCTTACTGAGTCTATCTATCTCTTCTTTCGGATAGCCTGTCACTCTCTCTGGCCCATTTCTCATCTGCACACCATTCCTCTTGGGAGGTGTGTATTTTTGTACGCTCTTGTGACTGATGCTCCTATTAGTTTTCCCCATCTTTTTCTTCGTTCCTTGAACGAAGTTTATAGGAGTTCATCTACAACTCATGCTCTTGTTCATCCTATTTTCATTCATAGGATTTTACTTTATCTTGGTTTAAAGGATTTCCCTGCTTCTGAGCCTGTTCATGTGATAGCTCCCATAGGTGCGTCTTTTCTTAGACAGAGGGCCGCTCATCTTCGAGCTGGTTCTAAACACCCTAGGTCTGCACTGTCTAGTAGTGCTCCTCCTCCACCTTCATCTTCTACAGGTCCTGCTGATGAGGATGTTCCTGATCCTGATGTGGCTGCTGCTGCTGTTCCTCCACCTCCTTCGGCCGACTTCGATGTTCGTCGTACCCTGGAGACTGTCATGACCGTTCAGGCGGCTCATGGTCAGATTTTGGTGGATTTGCTTGATGAGATGCGAGCTCTGTGAGCTGACCTTGCGCGCCTACATTCACCCTCACCACCTCATTTTGATGGCGATTTGTGATTGCCCTTTGGCATTCCGTCACAAAAAGGGGGAGTAGAGTTTTGACTTGTAGAGGAGATTTTATTGATAGAGGGAGATTTTTTGTTAGCGGGAATATTGTTTTGTTAGCATGAGATTGTGTGGAGTTTATTTAGATTGTATCTAGGTCCTTCACTTTGTATTTCATTTTTGGGGATATTCATGTTAGGGGGAGTAACATTGATTGATATATTGATATACATGTTTTTCTTTTCATTCTTGTTGTCTTATGATTCACTGCTTATTGATTTATATTTCTGAGTTGATTCATTGATATATATCTTTATTTTGTGTTGTGTGAATCTTACAAGAATGTTATACCTGTTTATATACTATTTCTGCCACACATGCGTTTATGTGTTTGTTGAGTATTTCAGGAATATACAGGTTGATTCAACAAAGCTGCTGTCTACACTTGCAACCGATGGATAGTAGTTAGGGTTGAGTTTAGTTTATGAGCATTATTTTGTAAAGGGCTTTTTACTTGTAAACTTTGAGCTTTTTAATTTGTGTTTTGTCACGGATTGCCAAAGGGGGAGTTTGTTAGGTTCTAAAGGTTTAGGAATTTGTGTATTTAGAACTCTAATTTGTAATGTTGGCAAACCATGATCAAAACAATGTACTTAGTCTTGTTTAGGCTTGCTCAAAGTTGATTAATTATTGTAAAGTTGGAATCGAGTGGCTGCAGAAGTATTTGTAACTTTCGGCCTGGTTCGATCGATCGAAAATTAGACTCGATCGATCGAAAGTCGGCAAGAACGTTTTTCTGCAGAATTTCCAACTCAGCCCTAACTCTGTAAAAGTTTAGGGTTTTATGTTTTTGCCCTAGGTATATAAGGCAAACCCTAGCCACGTTTTTCAGAGTTGCACAAGTTGTATTGTTGCTCATACATTGCGGTTTTGTGTAAATCTCTTGTGAGATCTAGATGAGCTTTCCTTTACACAAAACTTAGGGTTTTCAAGATTGAGATTACTTCAACATCTTGATGATCAACTTGGTTGCTGCCTTTGAAGCTTAAAGAATATCAAGCGTGGGTGCTTGTAGCTGATCAAGGGATTCAAAGAAAGAAGTAGTCCGTGGACTCGGAGCGTGCACGTGGTCGTGTCAGGAAGTTTTACTGGTGGGTAGCATTAGGAAGTCAAGCGGGGAGCTTGTAAGTCCTTTTGTAAGAACTTCAATTCTTTCTTAGTGGATTCCGTTTTGCCTTGAGGATCGGTGGGTAAAATCCTCCCCAGGTTTTTACCGTGTGGTTTCCTGGGTGATCATATCATTGTGTTCTTTATTATTTCCGCTGCTTTATATATTTTATATGCATGATATGATTTTGTGATTGTTTTAACCTAGAATTGTTTAATTTGACTAAGTAACAACTTGGCTAATTAATCTAGGCTACGCAATCTGGTTATTTAAGGGGTCTAAATTTCCATCAGGATGTTTGTGTATTCAATTCTGTCAAAGGACTTAGTTAGGTCCTTCAAGTATTGTTGATAAGGCTTGTCGACGCTCGACCTTGACCGAAAAAAAACCACTGCTGCCGTGCCTTCGTTCAACCACCCGCCGTGGTGACAACTCCTACGTGCTGGGCCCCGTTGGAAGGCCCCTCTCAAATGTGTAAGTGTGTGCATTTCGCACAGAGCTTCGGGTGCTCTCTCTCTCTTTCGGTGGAGGAAGGTAGGTCTACCTTTGGCGTTATGGCAGGAATTTGGGCCAAATTTTTAAGGGATTACCAAAGGTAAGTGGAGTTGCCACCAATCATTAGTTTTTTCTAAGGTGTAATTGGTCACATATTTCTAGTTTGATTTTATTACCAATCTTAGGTTAAGAAAAAGGTCATTTTTCCTTATCTAATGTGAATGGCAAACCAATCTTGATTCTTAGGTCCAGAAGTTTGGTTACATGTGGGGAAGGTGTTAGGCACCCCACAACGCTTATCTAAGGATAGTCCTTCATTTGGATAAAACCTTAATTTTTGGAGATTGGCAGCAAAAACATGATTTTGGCATTGGCTTTCGGGGCTTTGCATACATGGGGCCTTTGAGGTTTGGCTTTTAAAAAGGCGTGGTCCCAGTCTATGCTTTCCTATGGCATTTTAGCCAAGTACCAAATTTCCACGACGAAAATCCAGCGACACATCACCTTGCTTTTGTAGCGAAAATTAGGCATCGCTTTGCCTTAGGTGACATGGACTGTGACGATCACACCAGAAGGAAGGAGCAGGTATATATACATACATTATGCAAAATACAAGCACACAGAGTAGGAAAGTAAATGCCTACTTCCCTACAGCATGGCCCAAAATATAAGTATAGGAAAATAAATAGGGGTCACCATACTCTAGAGATGAGGATGAATGGTACAAGGCATGATATACCTAATATAAACCATCGAAGGGAGAAAGGGAGGAGGAAGGAGAGGGTTTAAAAAGATTACATAACTGAAAGGAAAAGCTAAACTCCTAAACGTACTAACTACAACCGCTTGGCTCATATCCGCGTGCTCACATCCTCGCCCATTTTACTTGCACTCTAGAGACCGTGCCCTAGCTTCATACGTCCTCGCTCCATGTGCATATATACAAAGGCAAAGACAAGAAACTAGCAGACAAGCCATGGAAGGAAAAGATGCAAAGAGCACAATAAAGAGGCATAAAATAGATCAACATGATAGACATGGCAAACATAGAAACCAAGATGCGAGCAAAAAGGGAAACAAAGCAAGATAACAAACAAACAAGGGTGGTGTTTGCGAGGGACAAATGTAGGTTTGGATCGGATGTCTATAGTTTCATTGTGTTGAAGCATGGATGACACACTAGCAAGCAAGACTCACGCACGGATATGTAAGCAAGCATGTAAAGATGCGTAGAAAGTCAACAGGTGTTGCAAACAAGCATGGCAAGCATATCATCGCGCGGAGCGAAAAAGGGAAGGGTGCACACGGAGCAACCTGACATCTAGAGATGCCTCCCAAGTGGTTACATCTAGACATGGCCTCCTGGGCGTCAGATGCAACCACACAACCACATACCCGCTAAGGGTGTCAAACGTGGCAAAGCCTAGAACAAGAGAGGCTGACATAAGCATAAAGCATAGAAGCAAGCAAGCATAGACATGCAAAATGGGTGATCCAAACCCTTTGATATGGGCCAAGATGTATGGACAATGAAAAAGACCATAGGGTCTAGATCGGGTTCGAACCATTAGGCTAAAATGCAAGAATGAAAGATAAAGTGACAAAAGGGCTACAATAGCACATGGCATAACAAACATAGCCTAGGCCCAGGCACACAAACATGGCATAGAGCGCACCAGCACATGAAATATGGCATAAAGAATATAGAACATATATCCAAGCACACAAACATGTGAACACATAGATCTAGGCATATAAGCATGTACGGACGCGGATCTAAACATAAAGATGGCAAAAAGTGTACGAACACATAGATCCGAACAAAGCATAACCATAGAAATGACATCGAGCATGTGAGCACATAACCCTAACATCAATGCAAAGCAAAGAGAGGAACAAAACAAAGGAAACATGGCATAAAACCCTAAGCATGTAGATCTAAACATATAAGCATGTAGAAACATAGGTCTAAGCATAAAACATGGCAAAGAGCACACAAACACATGGAATTTAAGGTAAAAACCCACATAAAGCAAGAAGCATGCTAAAGAAAGCAATAAATCATGTTATTAGGGTAAAAAGAACAAGAACATGCTAGGAAAAAGATTTAGAAGGTTAGGGGTGTGGATGATAGCTAAAAAAAGCTACATCCACACTCCTAAACCCCAAATCCAAAATGTAGAACCAAGGAAAGGAAGATTTGGTAAAAAAGCAATACCTAGTGTTCTTGGTGAAGAGAGAAGAATCAAGAGACGTTGATGTGTTTTTGGGGTGTTTTTTGGTGTTTCAAAGAGAGAAAAAATGTAAAGAGCAGCTGGGCAGAAGGAAAATTTCAGAAAAATGTTTGTCCCCTTAACTTGATGGGTGCCTGGGGCTATCTATAACCTCGAGCACATTTTTCAAGGCTACAGCCTTCCAACGCCTCCTCTGATCATGATGATCTTAACACTTTTGGATAGATCTCCATTTTCAATTTCTAAAAATATATATAACTCAAAAATCCAACTATTAGATCAAAAGTTATGGCTTTCGGAAGTTTGCGATGCGTCAATCGGCGCGTCATCCCAATTTTCATGATATCTCGGCCGTTCTAACTCCAATTTCAACCCATGAATAGTCTCTGGAATGAGAATTGGATATTCTTCACAATGGCATTGGTTTCAACCCATTCTGATAGTTGAATCAAAATTAGGATTTCTGGGGCCCACTAGGAGTCAACTTCGGGTCAAACTTGGTCAATCCTAAAAATCTCCAAGGAGCTCAGGTTTGATATAAAACCATGAAAAATGTTGTTTTGTGAGGATTTTGACCTTGTTTAACCTTTGGTCAACCTAGGGCTGACCAAGGGCATTTTGGTCATTTTGGCTGAAAAAGGCAATTTGGGTGCTCCGATATTCGAACAGGTTGTGCCACGTCATTCTGGATGTCCTTGTGGCCCCATGGAGAGAAAATGATATTTTTGGATTTTTCGGAGTTTGGCACGCAGATCGAGGGCAAACAAAATACGATATCAACAAGGTTTCAAATGTTCCTTCTTCACCTTCCACAACTTCTGTGCTTGGGCTATAACCAAAGTTAAATCTCCAAAGACTTCGGCCTCCTTTACCCCCAATTCTCGAAGAGCTTCCATTCTGGCAATACGAGCCTCATATTTAGCCATGTTATTAGTTATTTCAAAGTTCAACTTGATTGCTAAAGGTATGTGAGATCCCTCGGGAGTGATCAAGAGTATTCCTATCTCATTCCCATATTGGTTTACAGCTTTGTCAAAGTACATCTTCCATGTCCCTAACTTAACATCCAAAATGTCCTCATCTGGAAAGTCTTATTTTCCCCCTCTATTGGATTCTCGGCGCAGAAATCTGACATGACGCTCCCTTTGATAGTTTTTCTAGCCACATACTTCAAATCGAATTCTGCCAATAAGATCAACCATCTTGACAATCTTCCACTTAAAGCGGGTTTCTCAAAGAGATACTTCAAGGGGTCCATTCTTGCTACCACCCATATTTGAAAAGGTAAGATGATATGTCTCAATTTCTGTACGACCCAAACAAGTGCAAAGCATGACTTTTCTATGGGAGTGTACCTAGTCTCATAATCATGGAACCTATGGCCCTCTCATTCTTGTCGTCACCTTCTTGTGCAAGCATACTTTCAATTGCATCCCCTATGATGGAAAGGTATAGAAGTAAGGGTCTTCCATGTTGTGGAGGCACTAGGATAGGTAGGTGGAGGAAATATTCCTTGATAAATTCAAAGGCTTTTTGGCACTCATCATTCCACGTATGTGGTTCATTCTTCCTTAGGAGTTTGAAGATGGGCTCACAAATAGAGGTGAGCTTGGCAATGAATCGACTAATGTATTGTAATTGACCCAATAAACCCCTTATTTCTTTCTCACTTTTGGGTGGAGGCATCTTTAATATGGCTTTAATCTTGGAGGGGTTAACTTCTATTCCTCTATCACTCATTAGGAAGCCTAGTAATTTTTCGGCAGTTACTCAGAAGGTACACTTTTGTGGGTTCAATCGGAGCCTATACTCTTTAATCCTCTTGAAGAACTTCCTCAAGTTTATGGTGTGGCTACCTTTATCCTTGGATTTCACTATCATATCATCAACATGCACCTCTACCTCATTATGCATCATATCATGTAGCAAGGCTGTAGCCGTCCTTTGGTCGGTTGCCTTAGCATTCTTGAGGCCAAAGGACATCACTGTGTAACAATAGATTCTCCATTCGGTAGTGAAAGTAGTTTTGGTCATATCTTTGGCAGCCACCTTGATTTGGTTGTATCCCGTAAAGCCATCCATGAAAGAAATCAAGGCACTTTCCTTGTTATCCACTAGGACATCAATGTGAGGGAGAGGAAAGTCATCCTTAGGGCATGCCTTGTTCAAGTCCCTAAGACCCACACATATCCTCACCTTCCCATCTTTCTTAGGTACGGGCACGACATTGGCTATCCATTTGGCTTGGTGTATGGGTTTGTTGAACCCTACTTTTAATTGCTTAGTGACTTCCTTCTTGATTTTTAAAAGCCATTCAGTCCTCATTCTTCTCAACTTTTGCTTAATAGGCACCATGTGATCACGAGTATCAATGTGATGTTGAGCTATCTCGGGGTCAATTCCAGGCATATCCTCATAGGACCATGCAAATACCTCTCGAAATTCCATTAGGAGTTCTTGAAGATCTTTTCTTTCTTTTTCATTTAGAGTTGAGACAATTTTAATTAAGCATGGATTCTCATCATTACCCAAATTAATAGTTTCAAGAATTGGTTCAATAGGTTCAATTTTCTTTTCCAATTGTTTATTAGTTTCATTTTCAAATTCATTTGAATCATTTAGGTGTAGAATTTCAATGTTATGGGACACATCAAAGTAAGCCAAATCAGAATTCATCTTATTGAAAATATTGAAAAGTACATTGAAACTTGCATTACAAAACTTTTCCCCATGTTTTCAGAAAACACAACCCAAGTCCAATTATTAATAGGCCCTACAATAGGCATGATGAATTCTGTCTTCTTTCTTCTTCAAGGCTTGCCACTCTCCTCCTCGTCCTTCTTCAGAGGTTTCAATACATGCATAGCTTCGGTTAGGTCGTACAAATCCTTACCCTTATTAAGGAAGTCTTTCCCCACCTCATCAAAGAACTAGTCACCATCATCCCCACTCCAACAGCTAATCATTTCATCATCCCCTTCTTTTTCTTTATTCATCATGAGGTGTTGATCATTGTTAGAAGAAGGGTCCATGTTGCATTTAAGCATGAAGTGAGTTAGGGAAACTTGCGTTGTTCCTACCTTCGAAGTCCATTCTGGCCAATCACGATCTTCCCACAATCTCATGTCTCTAAACTCAGAGAATTCATTGACATGGGCCCTTTTGAAAGTCCATGGTCCAGGAGCACTCTTTAGTTGTGGCATAAAGTTGGGAAATAGTAGGCGAACCTTCCCTTCTGCCATAATGCGGTTGATGTCCTCTTGAGTCAGCTCGCTTTGTTCATGGTTAGCCTTGTCTTTTTCAGCCGTTCTTTTGCTATCTTGAAGAGGTGGCCTATTATCTTCTTAAGGACTTTAGCTTGCGCCTCCACACACTCAAGCATCTTTTGTATGAGGACCTTTTCACTTGAAGCGTCCACCTTTCCCTCTTGAGGGGCTTTCCCTTCGAATGTCTTGTCTTCCATTGGACTTGGTTTGGAGCAATGTTTGAAAAGAAGCCCCATTTTCATTAAGTCCATGTCCCAATTAAAGGTTCCTTTTAAACTTTAGATGTCCTTAGAAAATTCTCAAGCTCATTTTAATGAAGGCCCAATTACAATGTCGCTCCCTTCCCTCTCATGGATTTTTTGCCCTTTGTTTCATTGGGCTTTAGTCCATTTACAATAAAGCTCTCATCTTACTCTTATAGGCTTTCATTAGAATGCATTTAGAAATTTTCAACCCATTGTCTCAAACATGGGCTTACAATGTATTCGTCACCTTTGGGCTTTTCATTTTTATTCATCATTCTCTCATTTTTTTTTTCTTCTTGAAATAGCCCTCTAGCTAGAATACATTGTAGCCTTCCTCTCAAAGTCTATGAAATTCTCATCATTTCGAGCCTAGGCATGCAAGAAAGAGACCCAAGATTAGGGAGTTTCATTTTTGGCTTCGAAGAATGTTGGATACTAAGTCCATAGCGCATTTGTTACCTTAGGCCCAAAGTCCTCTTTTTCAAAAGGGCTTTTTCCACTTGGGCCTATGATAGCAATTAAGCTATGGTCTTATGAACCTTTCAAGTTAAGATATGATTTTGGATTTAGGGACAAGCCTCTTATATGCGAGAACTTCTTTTATTTTTTGTCCCATGATATCTTAGGGTATACCATAACTTTAGGGCCATCCCTTCCATTTTTAATATCTTTTATTTGTCCTTTAGAATTAGGTGAGCACATGGTATATGGTTGAACAAACAAGAGGTATATAAAGGGTATCCTTTATGGTAGGGTCTAGGATCTCTCTAGTGTGGGTAGGCTCCCTAAGGCTAAAGGGATAAGTAAGTAGCTCACTTACAACTAAGTGTGCTATAATTCCAACCGAGAGCCTAAGTGGACTCCATAGTGGATTGGTAGCAAACCTTTAACGTACTCAAAGCCCATTATAGGCGATGACACCGATTGTGAGTTAATGGGATGAACTTCGAAAGATTTGGGCCCGAATGGAGCCTTCCATCTTCCCACTCATCACCAACCAAGGTTAAAGGACAAAAGAGAACAAGTGATGTGTGTGCGAAACAAGTATCGAAATAATTTTTATTAAGGTTAAGACATAGGACACATAGGAATTAAACTCACTATCCCCAGTGGAGTCACCATTGTGGACACAAGGGGGAAGTCGCCATTTAGTTTTTGCAATGGTCTAGGGAGTATATATATAGTGTCCTTTCAAGGAAGGACCTTTGATCTTACTACCAGAGTATGGGGTCGAAGTTTAGGTACACTCTTGCGAAGGTGTTAGGCACCAAAGATCGCCCAACCCTAAGGTTGCCTCCCATCATCATGCATTATGTCTTAACCCTATTAAAAACTAATTCAATACTTGTATTCTAAACTCTCTCTCTCTCTCTCTCTCTCTCTCTCTCTTTCTCACACACACACACACACACACACACACACACTAATCATGCATCTAACATACAACATGGCATCTTTATCCCTAAACAAGCATACTTATCTATTCTAGAGCAAAAGAGAGTCAAACCACACATAACTCTAACATTCATCTAACATGGCAACAACCCCAAACATGCCAGCAAGTATATCATCAAGCAAGCAACACATATTATGAACAAGGCATTAACTTCATACACATATGTCAAAGGAGGATTAAATAAATGACACGCATGTTCATGTGAATGCATGACTTACCTTACTTACCTTGCAGCATCTCAGCACCTATGGCATCATGAATGGGCATGTGAATGCATGCTCATGGCATTCAAAACAAGAAGCAAACATAAAACCCTAATCTAAGTGTCACGCTCCAAACCCAAAAGGGTCTAAGGCATGAAAGATCGAGCCTTCAAGTGGTATAGTAGTGATTTTTTTTCTTTTTTGTTTGATAAAATAAATAAATAATATATTGATCTCTCCACAATATAAGTCAGAGCTCTATAATCACACTTACAAACAATACAAACTACAAATCATGTGTCTCCAAATATACATGAAAATCCAAAGCTCCAAATAAATAAACACAAAATCACGATCCTCTCTAAGATACGTAATCTCAACAAAAAATCTAGGCCTATCATGCCCAAGGCTAACAAACCTCAAGAGCCCAACCTCCAGTAGAAATAGCTATGGCCTCAAATAATTTAGTAAATTGAGCACCAACAATTTATAGCATAAATCTCCCACTTAGTATTCCAATCACCACTAATAACTAAGCTCCGTGCCCGATGTATAGCTAATTTATCTGTAAAACTGTTGGAGAGTGGAATGAGCTAAAGCCCAGTAAGTAGCATAATTAATGGGGGTGGGGGAAATGCAAGTTTCATGATAATGAACATTTTACAAAACATGTTATAATTTGTGAATGTCCATGAAAATCAAGCAAAACCATTTGCATTGGTAAAATGACAAGAATGATTTAAACGATGTAGTACCAAGCTTTCTCAAAATATTTTAACATGAAACTACATACTATTTACTATGAGCTATCAAAACACCATTCCAAAACCTAAAAATCCAATCCAAGGCCACGTGACAACGCTGTCACAAAGACGAAATTCATCTGCCATCACAAAAACGGAACTCATCACCGTCACAAAGACGGAACTCATATGCCATCACAAAGACGGAACTAATCTGCCGTCATAAAGACGGAACTCATATGCCGTCACAAAGACGGGTGCTAAGATACCAATGTCACACAGACTATAGTATCTAGTTAGGTAATCACTGGGTAATCACACGTCATGACACAAGGGTAAAACATAAAGAGCTCATAGATTTCATGAATTCAAAACACAGTTCATTTCCAAGTAGTTTCAAAAAAACCTTTGAAGTATCCAATATATTCACAAGGTTCTCAAGTTTTCCAAAATCGTTTCTTGTCAATAATATTTTCTATCAATTTCCCAAATATCACAAGTCAAGATAAAACATCTTTAGAATTTGCAAATAATGCAATAAATCCATAAAATCCATTCCCAAGAATTTTATAAAAGATGCTTATCATTTCCAATCTAACAAATCATGCATTTCCCCATTCACATTACCAAATATGATGCATGTTTCATAAATAGTCATATACAATAAGGTCACAACACAATACTTTTTAAGAAAACATAATCCCACAAATAATTTTCCAAAATGTGTTTGACCCAAAAATAACATTTATGCAACATGGTTAGTTTCCAAAAATCCCATTAAAGAGCTACTTACCTCGGGATGCCAACCAATTTTACCTCAACTAGGCACCATGAAATCAACCAATCCCATCACTAGGTCCATCATCAAAAATCTCGGAACCTAGAAGCAAAATGGTCAAGCTTATCAATAATAATGCCCCTCACAAAGTGCTATCAAGCTTGTCTCCATAGATCGAAAATGTCCCCTAAAATCAAATTGAGGGCCTAGAGCTTAACTTGACTATCTAAAGGAACTTATTCCCAAAGGATAATGAACAAGCATACAAATGGTCCACCAAAACACAACCAAAGCATTTTAATACACTATTGCAAACAATATGCATTTATTAAATATCATAACACATCACTTTAAAAAATGAGGTAGCTAGTCTCAAGAATTTATTTTGGGTACTAACTAATAAAACCAAGCCATTATAAATTCCCAAGCGTTCACAACAAAACGACCATGTTTAAGTGTTACACTAACTCGTGTATTAATAATATCAATACATATTACATCATATAGGGATCAACTATAACATCATCAAATCACTTTCAAAGTTCTAAAACTCATTATATACCTTACAAAGTCCATCTTTGAATTAAATAAACAACTATAAACAATTAAATCCAACCTCATAACTCAATGAGATAAAATATCAAACACTTGATGTGCAAGAAGCACAACCTCAAGGTACTTAAACTTTCATGGTTAACACTTTCATTACCCACTTGTTTTAAAGCAAGTTCATAGCACCCAAACCATCAAAGTTTCACATGCGCACCTCTCCACAACTCCAAGACCTCCAAAACCCGTTAGCCAAGATAAAATCATAATTGGGTGAACAATAGAGCCAATGACTCAAAACCAAACCAAACTTTTCATTCCAAAAAGAATTTCTTACATAAACCCAATAAGCTTGCTCTAGCATAAACTCCATAGCTAGATTTTACTTAGTTTTGTTAGGAAAATAGGAATTTTACCTCATATTCCTTGCTTGGCCAAAAGGGTCCCTCTCTTGACGAAATCTTTTCTTCACAACCGGTGGTGATGGCTTGAAAAGAAACTCATGGCTAAAGTAGTTTTAGTGGAAGACCGTGGGGAGAGAGAGAGGAATTCGAGTGAGAGAAAGGGAGAAGGGTGGCAGCTCAAGAAAGAGAGAGGGAGACACGCAAATGTGAAAGTGGGGGGGAGGGGGGCTGATTGAAGTGGATGAAGCCTATTTCCAAGCTTGTCCCTAAAATATCTTACACGTAAAATTACCAATCTGCCCATCAAGCTTCTTCCAAATTACAATTAACAATCGGGGTGTTACACTAAGCATGTTTAAAGACAAACAAGCATATAAGACAGAGGCACAAATACATATAAACATGAGCCAAATAACAAGGAATCTGGATTAGGGTTTCTGGGTAAGTGCCTGCATGCGCAACTAGAGGCCTACGTCTGTAGGATTGAACCTACGTACACATGCTCATGGCATGCGCGCGTAGGACTTGTTCAAAACCCTAACCCAGAAACGAACTAAGTCGAAAAGCAAAGCATGAACTAAAACCCTAATTCTAACAAACAAACATGAATTTTAAATGTACAAAAGCTTAAACCTAACCTAGAAAACATATTAAAGCATATTCTAACAAACAAACAAAACAAATAGGAAGATTTAAAGACTAAAAGTAAAAACAGGAAAAAAATAATTTTAAAAGAATACCTCACACAAAAAGCTTTTCCAAGCTTGATTTTGACCGTTCCCCTTAGTCAAGTCTATTCACAAACCAATAAAAAAATGATAAGCAACGTTAAACTAAAAGGATTGGGGCTAGAAAAGGTCCCAAATAAATAAAAATGACTTTAGGGTGTTTTGTGAAAAACTCCCTTTTGATTCATTATTTTCTAGTGAATCTTAGGTTTTTCTCGTGAGATTTCAATGTGTTTTGAAAATGTACCATGTAAGGCTTTTTATAGTGGAAAATGGGGTTTGAAATGGCTCCCAAACGATGTGGGATTCATTCCAAACCTCAACCATTATTGCAGAAAACTTGCTTTTTTCATGCTTCTAAAACCCTAGCTGCGTACGCATGAATGTGCTTGCGTACGCATGCTTTGGCCCACATACGCAGGCCGCGGCCCTTGTACATGGGCCAAGGGCCACTTTGGTCATTTATTTCCAAAAATAGATTTTTATGCATTTAAAAAGTGATATTTTCCATTTTAACACTCCTCAAGTTAATTTGACATCTGATTGGACTCTAAACTAGCCTTGGGCCTTATAATTCTAGCATCATTGGGGAATAGGGGCTTGAGTCGTAAGGGGTACAAAATGCGGTGTCTACACGGGGGGGAGAGAAACGAGAGTATCTAAACCAATCTAACTATTCCTTTGAGTGTGTGTAATCCCCTCTCCTACATACACCAAGTTATTACAGGCAATGGCGGCGCCACATGCATCTTTGTGTGTTGAACACCTTGACTACCCTACCCTATACTTGAAATATATATATATATATATATATATATATACAAACCTATTTTGACTACCTTGAAAAAAATATTGAACATTTTGACTTATGAATCCCAAGAATTTAAGTATAAGAAAAATATAGTAATGCTACATTTACAACATTTGTACAAAAAATTCATGATAAATCCTAGGTAACAAGTTGTTATTGGTTTTGAAGTAAGCCTACCACTAACATCACTTTTTTTATCCATTAATAACAATTTGTCACATAAGATTTATTGTGAAATTATTGTAGACATAGCATTTCTCACAAAAATATACTTGACCCCCTATATATTATCTTTAACCCTTTAAATAAAAATATTAGAAATTAGCTTAAATAACAGTAAATAGCCCAAACACCAATAAATGAGCAATATTCAACAATAAGCCCGTCCAGAGAACCAATAATAATAATAATAATAATAATAATAATAATAATAATAAAAAACCTTTTTATTCAGATTTGTAACTTGTTCAACCCATTCCATAAAGATTATCTCTAATTTCATTTTTTTTTCTCAAAAAAAAAAAAAAAAAAAGAATAGTAAGAGAGATACTGTGGCTGATATTTCTCTTTGGCTTTTCAATTGCAACAGCTCAACTCGTAGTTATAACATGTATCATCCATTGCTCTCTCTCTCTCAATTTTCTCTTCTCTATCATTAGTTCAAACTCTCTCACACTTTATTACTCTCATCTTAACATTATTAGTTCTCATTTTATCTATTATCAGCCACCTTTTGCCTTTTCATTTTATTAGTAAAATACTTTTTTTTTTTTTTGTGGGTGATGTCAATATATTCAAGTTCTCTTTTTTATTAGATTTCTTGTAATTTCAATTTCTTAATGACCACTCTAAAAACATTCCTCGAGCCCCCATTGATTACATGGAGGAACCTTTGTGAGTGGCTCTAAAATGATGGTGAAAGGTTTCAAACCCAAGATTTCATAGATATCATGAGACTTAGGAATCACTAAACTAATCTCTTGTGGTTAGAATTTGAGCGTTGGAATGGGTTTTTATTTATTTATTTATTTTGTGTGGAAGGAACCAAACAAAATCTGTTAGCCAAGGGCTATCTTCGTGAATCATGTCAAATTCTATGAAATAAAATTATGATTTTGTGATACTAAGTTAGGCTATTGGCTTGGTAAGAATAAGGGAAGACACTCTTGATGTTTATGGTTTCCAGCAATATGAATCATTGAGTTATAATTTAAGAATGTTGCCCACATTTTATTGCATACTTTGGAACTTGGACACGTTTTGTTGCAAAATTTGCTTGTATAGATTCTAGAATTTTGGTGTAGTGATGAACTCACTTCATTAGAAGAAATCTTGTAATTGAATTGAGAAACAGATTTGGTTCCTGTTATGGTGACAGGAAAGTGGCCTTTAGATAGTAAGTTAGTCAAGGGATTAGCTTCTTCAAGGGAGTTAGGCCTCCAAGATAGAGGGTGAGAATAGAGAACTATCCAAGTATAGCGTAAGAGAAAAGGGCAAGATTAGCCCAACTAACTCTGTTTATTATCAGAGATATTAGTCGGTTTTTTGTGCAAGTGAGAATTGAACCACAGATCTTTTATTCAATTATCAGAGATTTTATTAGTTGAACTAACTGGATCATAGAACATGCACTATCTAATTAAACACATGTCGCACATGGATTTGACTATCTAATTAAAATGCTAACTAAACTAAGCATCGACGCTAAGCTAAGCTAAACTAAGGTCTTATAGTGACACAGCCTCCACTAGCAACCACAGGCCAATACGACATCAGGTTTCCAACATTGGGTGAATTTATGTAATTGAATTTCATTTAGTCAAATAGTCACAGTTTTTTAGAGCGATTAGTTTAGCACATGCATGTTCACATGCGTGGTTGTTAGGAACCTCATTCAACACATGATAAATATTTAACGTGTGCTAGAAAGGCCTACCAATAGGAATGAGCCATATGTGGCCAATAGAATTAAAGCTTAAATTGTATAGATCGTAGACACCGCATTTTGTACCCCTTACGATTTGGGCTCTCGTTCCCCAATGATGCTGAAATTCTAAGAACCAAAGTTGGTTTAGGGCCCAATCAAATGCTAAATTGACTTAAGAGATGTTAAAATGGAAAATATAACTTTTAATGAGAAAATACATCTATTTTTGGAAAAGGCCAAGGAAGCCCTCAGCATGCACACACAAGAATCATCATGCACGCGTTGCCATAATGCATGCGCATGCAGGCCTGATCCTGCGCACACATGTAGGGTTCCAGAAACATAAAAAGATGCCAGTTTTCTACATTAATTCTAAGGTTTGGAACGAGTCCCATATCATCTAGGAGCTATTCCAAACTCTCATTTTCACAATATGTATAACCATACATGGTACCTTTTAAAAACACACAGAAATCCTAAGGAAAAACACTAAAATTCACTAGAAATAGTGAATCAAAGAGGGAGTTTTTCACAAAACTTCCTCAAGTCAATTTTCTTTTGATTGGGGCCTTTTCCTGGCCTTCATCTTCGAGTTTAAGATTACTAATCACTATTGTTTTTAATTGTGAATAGATTTGACTAAGAGGGATGGTCAAAATCAAGCCTAGGAGCTTTTGTTTTGAGGTATTGAGCTCTAAACTCTTTTTCTCTCTTTTCTGTTTTAATCTTATTGTTTATCTTGTTTCTTTGCTTGTTTTAAGTTTATATGTGTTTATGTAGTTAGGTTTAGGTAGTTATTATGTTTTAAAGCATGTTAGGATGTTAGATTTATTGTTTTGAAGTCATGTTCAGTTTTCTGTGTTGCTAGGGTGGATTCAACTTGCACATAATCCTGCATGTGCACGCAGGCTAGATTATGCACATGCAGGCATGTTCATGTGCACGCATGATCCTACCCAAAAACCCTAACATTAGTTTATCTGATTCTGTGTTTTATTTCCTTGCATGAATATGTTTCTATTTTGCTCCTTTTTTTTTTAATACATATTGTTAGGTTCTAAGGTCTTAGGATTTTATGTATTTAGAACTCTAATATGTAATGTTGGCAAACCATGATCAAAACAATGTACTTAGTCTTAATTAAGTTTGCTCAAAGTTGGTTTAATATTGTAAAGTTGGAATCGAGTGACTGCAGAAGCATTGGGGCTTCTCGGCCTGGCTCGATCGATCGAAGGTTAGACTCGATCGATCGAAAGTCGGCCCAGATGCGTTTTTCTGCAGAATTCCAACTCAGCCCTAACTCTTTAAACGTCTAGGTTTTTATGTTTTTGCCCTAGGTATATAAGGCAAACCCTAGCTACGTTTTTCAGAGTTGCACAAGTTGTATTGTTGCTCATGCATTGCGGTTTTGTGTAAATCTCTTGTGAGATCTAGAGGAGCTTTCCTTTACACAAAGCTTAGGGTTTTCAAGATTGAGATCACATCAACATCTTGATGATCAACTAGGTTGCAGCCATTAAAGCTTAAAGAGAAAAACAAGTGAGGAGCTTGTACTTGAAGAAGGAGTTCAAAGAAAGAAGTAGTCCGTGGATTCGGAGCCTGCGCGTGGTCGTGTCAGGAAGTTACTACTGGTGTGTAGCATTAGGAAGTCAAGCGGGGAGCTTGTAAGTCCTTTTGTAAAAACTTCAATTCTTTCTTAGTGGATTCCGTTTTGCCTTGAGGATCGGTGGGTAAAATCCTCCCCAGGTTTTTCCGGTGTGGTTTCCTGGGTGATCATATCACTGTGTTATTTATTTTCCGCTGCTTTATTTGTTTTATATGCTTGATATGATCTTGTGATTGTTTTAACCTAGAATTACATAATTTGACTAAGTAACAACTTGGCTAATTAATCTAGGCTACGCAATCTGGTTATAGTTTTAGGGGTCTAAACCGTTCAAGTGGTATCAGAGCGGGTAGCTCGTCTTGTTTGAGATCTTTATCTCAGAGCTGATCCTTGACCCCTGTTGCCATGGATTCTTGGAAAATCTTTTTGCTTATTAGTCAACTTATCTACTTACTGTCTTTGCCATTTGTTGTTTTTGTTAAATCTTTCCTTAAGTATTTTGGCGTAATCACATGTGATAAGAATTATGTTTGTTATACTGCTTTAACCGCCTTAAAGGCACATGATTCTTGTCATTGGTATTTGGATAGTGGTTGTTCCAGGCACATGACAGGAAATAAAGATTTGTTCAAAACACTTTTTGAAGGAAAGATTGGGACAGTCACCTTTGGAGATGGAAGTAAATCTGTGATCAGAGGCATTGGTACTGTGGATATTCCAGGTTTGCCAATATTTGAAGATGTTTGGTATGTTGATGGATTAAAGGCAAATTTACTCAGCATTAGTCAGATTTGCGACAAGGGTTTAAATGTTCTCTTCACCAAGTATGAGTGTGAGATACTTGATGGAGGAGGTGATTGTATGTGTGTTGGTGTGAGGACATCTGACAACTGCTATGGAATAACACCAAGTGTAAACAACAAGTGCTTTAGTGCAAAGATTGATCAAGTTGATTTGTGGCATCAACGGTTGGGGCATGCCAGTCATAAGCAGTTAGAAAAGATTTCCAAATGTGAGGCAGTTTTAGGTTTACCTAGATTTGAGAAAATAGAGAAGTGCATTTGTGGACTATGTCAGATAGGTAAACAAGTAAAATCCAAGCATCCATCTGTGACTAGTGTTCAAACATCAAGACCTTTAGAGTTACTACACATTGATCTCATGGGTCCTGCAAGAGTTCAGAGTCTGGGTGGAAAGAAGTATATTCTAGTCGTCGTGGATGACTTTACTAGATATACTTGGGTTATACTGTTGAAGGATAAAGCTGAAGCCCCTGAGAAGATGATCCATTTGTGCAAGAAATTGCAAGTTGAGAAAGATACTGTGATAGCCAGAATCAGAAGTGATCATGGAAAAGAGTTTGAAAATACCAAGCTGGCTACTTTCTGCAATGAGCAAGGCACTCACCAAGAGTTCTCATCTCCCAAGACTCCTCAACAGAATGGGATTGTGGAAAGGAAAAATAGGGTTGTTCAGGAAATGGCACGAGTCATGCTTCACAACAAAAATTTGCCAAAGTCTTTCTGGGGAGAAGCAGTCAATACTGCTTGCCATACACTTAATCGAGTGTATTTTAGACCTGACTCCAAGAAGACTCCCTATGAACTCTGGAGAAGGAAGAAACCTGTTGTCAAATACTTCAGGATATTTGGCAGTGACTGTTACATTCTACGTGATAGAGAGAACCTAGAAAAATTTGATGCCAAGAGCGACAAAGGATACTTTCTAGGATACTCCTCCACCAGTAGAGCTTATAGAGTATACAATCTGAGAACCAAAACAGTCATGGAATCCTCAAATGTTGTGATAAATGATGAAGTGTGTTCAGAAAGCACTGTTCCTGCTCAAGATGAGCCCTTAGAAGTAAATAACACTCTTCTTAATGAGGATGTTGTCAAACATAGTGAGGAAGAGTTGTTGGTGTTAAATGATACTGTCTCAGTACCTTCAAGTTCAGAACCATCCACTCCAGTTCGTGACACTCGACAGGAACAAAGTCAACTCAGTCCCTCATCTGCACAGAAAAGAACTTCCACTTCCTTAGTCAAAGGTCCATCCTCTAGAGTAAGACTGAATCATCCCTCCATAAATATATTGGGCAGCCTGAATGATAACATGAGGTTAAGATCAAAAGCATTGAATGTGATCACTCACTCATGCTATTTGTCCCAATTTGAACCGAAGAAGGTGGATGAAGCACTTCAAGATGCTGATTGGGTAAATTCTATGCATGAAGAACTTCATCAATTTGTTCGGAATGATGTGTGGGAACTAGTTCCTAGACCAAAGAATGTAAATGTGATTGGAACTAAGTGGATCTTTAAAAACAAGTCAGATGAACATGGTACTGTGATTAGAAACAAATCAAGACTTGTTGCACAAGGATACACACAGGTGGAAGGAATTGACTTTGATGAGACATTTGCACCAGTAGCAAGGTTAGAATCCATCCGGATATTGTTGGCTATAGCAAGCCATCTAAACTTCAAGCTATATCAGATGGATGTCAAGAGTGCTTTCTTGAATGGAATGATACAAGAAGAAGTGTATGTTGAACAACCTAAAGGCTTTGTAGATCCTCATAGACCGGATGACGTCTACAAATTGAAGAGAGCTCTCTATGGGTTGAAGCAAGCTCCTCGGGCTTGGTATGAAAGATTGACTGCATATCTCACTGGGCATGGATTTAAAAGGGGATCTGCAGATACAACACTCTTCATAAGAAAGGATAAGACTGGTTTTGTTGTAGCTCAAATTTATGTTGATGATATTGTTTTTGGAGCTACTAATGATTCTCTTGCTCATTCTTTTGCAGATGAAATGAAGGCGATGTTTGAAATGAGCATGGTTGGAGAACTAACTTATTTTTTGGGGTTGCAGGTAAAGCAAACTGAGACAGGAATCTACATCAATCAAGCTAAATATGCAAGGAATTTGGTTAAAAGATTCGGACTTGACAAGGCTACTCATGCTCGAACGCCGATGGCGGCTAATGCAAAGTTGACAATTGATCCATCAGGTGAGTCTATTGATGTTACTTTGTATAGAAGCATGATAGGTTGTCTTTTGTACTTGACTGCTAGTCGTCCTGATATATCTTTTAGTGTTGGTGTGTGTTCTAGATTCCAGTCTAATCCTAAGGTTTCTCATTTAAATGCTGTTAAAAGGATTATAAAATATGTGAGTGGAACCTGTGATTATGGTTTATTTTATAGCAAAGAGTCAAACTTGTCTCTTGCTGGATTTTCTGATTCTGATTGGGCTGGGAATGCTGATGACAGAAAAAGCACCACTGGAGGGTGTTTTTATGTAGGAGCCAATCTTGTGGCTTGGATGAGTAAAAAGCAGAATTCTGTTTCTCTATCCACTGCTGAGGCAGAATATCTTGCTGCTGGGAGTTGTTGTTCACAGCTCCTTTGGATGAAGAAACTTTTTGGTGATTATGGGATTCCTCAAGATACCATGGTTGTCTATTGTGATAACTCTAGTGCTATAGATATATCTAAGAATCCGGTTCAGCATTCTAAGACCAAGCACATTGAACTTAGGTATCATTTCATTAGGGATTTGGTTGAAAAGAAAATAGTTGCTCTTGAATATATCCCTACTGATCGTCAAAACGCTGACATCTTTACCAAACCACTTGATGGAAGTAAGTTTGAGACACTTCGACAAGTGATTGGTGTACTCCGTTGTCCCTAGCTGTTTTTGGCTTCCTTGGTCCTTGTGCTTCATTGCTCTATTTTATTGTGACCATTGTTATTTGGTTTTTGTGTTTTCTTTTGTTCTAGGACTTGCATTGCATTACATTCATGCATTTCATTCTAGGATTTATTTGTTTTCTCTTTTAATAATAATAATAAAAAAAAAAAAAAGGGAAAGCAAAATCTGTGTTGAACACTATTTATCTTGATTTTTGAAAACAAGGTTGGTCATTCTTTTTACACATGTCATGTCTTGTGTACCTTGTTTAACTTTGATGAGCTTATTTGTTGCACTTAACTAGTTGAAACTTTGTAGTGCATGTTGTGTGGGAAAGATGTGTGTGGTTCTTAATCACTTTGCCTTAATCATGAAGTCACATGTTGTTGACTGACGGACTTGATCCTTTTGAGAAAGGCATAAATAACCATCTCACCACTGTTCACTAGCCAATCATGAACACCTTAGTGCATATCATAAGATTTAGTGCTCGAGAAAGTGTGGCACATGCACAAAAAGAACATAAGGTGTAGCCTCAAAATAAATTAAAACTGGTGTGTACTATTAGGCTTGATGCCAATTCACTTAATTCAAACCGGTGTGTACTATTAGGCTGAATGCCATTTCACATAAATAAGAGGCAAAAATAAAAGAAACTTACATGATTGCAAGCTTTTGATCTAGGAGATGTGGGAGTTATAGGATGTAACTCTTTAGGTAATAGTCTCTTTTAATTCTATGTGATGAATTGTGTAGACTTTGTGCTTGATTGCCATTCACATATCACCTCACATGTATCTCAAGTTTTTGCTAGTTTCACACACTACACAAGTTACTCTTTGTTAAACACTGTACATGCTAGTGTGTGTGCTCTTGGTCTGACCAACCAAGTTTGAAAATATCTTGAGATTTGTGTACAACATACTTGTTGCTTGAGAAAATTAATTTGGAAGATGATTGAAAATTGTGTCTGAGAATTGGGTTTAAAATTTTGGGTTTTTGAAAATGCATCCCATCTCATACTCATGCATTTTGTGTTCATTGTTCAAATGCTTTGAGGAGGTGTTTCAAAATTGGGCTTGCAAATTTTCAAAACTGTTTTTTTCCAAAATTCAGTGTGTTTTTACCCTTTTCGATCGATCCAGAGTGTTTTTCGATCGATCGAAAAAGTGCCTCAGAAAGTGCTAAAACGTCTGTCACTTTCGATCGATCGAATGTAATTCTCGATCGATCGAACATCGTGAATAAGCTTTTTAAAAAAGGGAAAATCTGACTTTTTCAAAGTTCCAAAACTTTTTCAAAACTTTTCCTTTTCTCTCTCCGACGAGGCAAGACAAATTTTTCAAGTTTTTGTCGTTTTCTTCCGATCTTTTTGCAAAATCTCTCTCTCCTCAAGCCGGTATGTCCTTAATACCCTTGCTTTTCAATTTATTTACTCGTTTTCATGCATTTTTCATGCATTTAAGAGAGGATTTTCGGAACTTTTCAATTTGGGATTTTTGATGATTCGGACAAAATTATGTGCAATTGATCAATGGGTTTTGTTGGGTACACTCTATATACTTGTTCTTGAGTGTTTAATTTGATCAATTTTAAGTTTTGTGAAAATTTGAATTTCTAGGGTTTATACTAGGTCTGAATTGGGGCTTTTTGTGAAATTGGGTTTAATTGTTGAAATTGGCTTGTGTAATTGATGCAATTGGTTATTATAAACTATTTCCAATGGTATGTAATGATTAATTCATCAATTTGTTGCAAAAATTTTCAAGTGGTTCTAAATTTTTTAGGGTTTTTGTTAAGAAACTCTATGTTCAAGCCAATGTTGTGAAAATTGAACTTAATTTGATCCTCATCACTGCATTAGTTCATGCATCATACCATTATTAATGATTCATGCATCATATAGATTTTCATTCTATATTTTTTTTGTACTAACTTGCAGTCTGCCCTTGGTTTTATTTCCTGTTCCTTTTGGTTTTCTCTTTGTGTCTCTGTCCTGTTCCTTAGCACCATGCCTAGGAAGACTAGAGCTCGTAGGACCATCCCCACTCCTACTCCTTCCCCTCCATCCTTTGATAGTGAGCGGTTCCCCACTAAGAAAAACCAAGAGACTTTTGAGACTTTAAACCTACATAGGAAGATTTGGGCTGAGCGTTCTGTTCGTTTAGATGAGGTAGATCCTGCCATTAGGGCAAATTTTGAGCGTAGGGGTTGGTTACCTTTGTTGACCGTGTCTGACCCTCCACCTCCGGCTACCTTGATTAGAGAGTTCTTCTCGAACCTCTCTGTCCGCATCTATGATTCCAACACTCTCGTTAGGAGTTGGATACGAGGTGTAGAGTACTCCATTACTCCTCAGGTAGTGGCTGATGCTCTAGAGGTACCATTGGTTAGGGATCCTGTTTACCCCTATGATGAGTCACCTGAGCTGAGTGATGTCATGTCCTACATCACTGGATCTTCTATCCAGTGGGGTTCTAATCCTCGGATCACCACCGCTGAGCTTCCTGAGACTACCTACCTATTCTTTAGGATAGCCTGTCATTCACTCTGGCCTATTTCTCATCTGCACACCATTCCTCTTGAGAGGTGTGTTTTTCTTTACGCTCTTGTCACAGATGCTCCTATTAGTTTCCCCCATCTTTTTCTTCGTTCTTTGAACGAAGTTTATAGGAGTTCATCTACTGCCCATGCCCTTGTCCATCCTATTTTCATTCATAGGATTTTACTTTATCTAGGTTTAGAGGACTTTCCTGCTTCTGAGCCTGTTCATGTTATTGGACCTATAGGTGCGTCTTTCCTTAGACAGAGGGCCGCTCATCTTCGAGCTGGTTCTAAACACCCTAGGTCTGATCCCTCTAGTAGTGCCCCTCCTTCTTCTTCTACAGGTCCTGCTGGTGAGGCTGTTCCAGATTCTGTTGGTGCTGATGCTGTTCCTCCACCTTCTGCGGCTGACTTCGATGTTCGTCGTACTTTGGAGACTGTCATGACCGTTCAGGCGGCTCATGGTCAGCTTTTGGTGGATCTGTTCGACGAGATTCGTGCTCTGCGAGCGGATTTGGCGCATCTTCGTTCTTCCTCACCACCTCCTTTTGATGATGGTCTATGATGCCCTTTGGCATTCCGTCACAAAAAGGGGGAGTAGAGTTTTTGACTTGTAGAGGTGTTTTTGTTGATAGGGGGAGATTTTTGTGTTAGGGGGAGTTTATTTTTTTTGTAGCATGGGATATTTTTGTGGAGTTTATTTAGATTGTATCTAGGTGCTTCACTTTGTATATCATTTTTGGGATGTTCATGTTAGGGGGAGTAACATTGATTGATATATTGATATACATGTTTCTTTTGATTCTTGTTGTCTTTATGATTCACTGCTTATTGATATATATTTATGAGTTGCTTCATTGATATATTTCTTTATTTTGTGTTGTGTGAATCTTACAAGAATATTATACCTGTTTATATACTATTTGCTGCCATACATGCGTTTATGTGTTTGTTGAGTATTTCAGGAATATACAGGTTGATTCGACAAAGCTGCTGTCTACACTTGCAACCGATGGATAGTAGTTAGGTTGAACTTTTATTTATGAGCATTATTATGTAAAGGGCTATTACTTGTAAACTTTGAGCTTTTATTGTGTTTTGTCACGGATTGCCAAAGGGGGAGTTTGTTAGGTTCTAAGGTCTTAGGATTTTATGTATTTAGAACTCTAATATGTAATGTTGGCAAACCATGATCAAAACAATGTACTTAGTCTTAATTAAGTTTGCTCAAAGTTGGTTTAATATTGTAAAGTTGGAATCGAGTGACTGCAGAAGCATTGGGGCTTCTCGGCCTGGTCGATCGATCGAAGGTTAGACTCGATCGATCGAAAGTTGGCCCAGATGCGTTTTTCTGCAGAATTCCAACTCAGCCCTAACTCTTTAAACGTCTAGGTTTTTATGTTTTTGCCCTAGGTATATAAGGCAAACCCTAGCTACGTTTTTCAGAGTTGCACAAGTTGTATTGTTGCTCATGCATTGCGGTTTTGTGTAAATCTCTTGTGAGATCTAGAGGAGCTTTCCTTTACACAAAGCTTAGGGTTTTCAAGATTGAGATCACATCAACATCTTGATGATCAACTAGGTTGCAGCCATTAAAGCTTAAAGAGAAAAACAAGTGAGGAGCTTGTACTTGAAGAAGGAGTTCAAAGAAAGAAGTAGTCCGTGGATTCGGAGCCTGCGCGTGGTCGTGTCAGGAAGTTACTACTGGTGTGTAGCATTAGAAAGTCAAGCGGGGAGCTTGTAAGTCCTTTTGTAAAAACTTCAATTCTTTCTTAGTGGATTCCGTTTTGCCTTGAGGATCGGTGGGTAAAATCCTCCCCAGGTTTTTCCGGTGTGGTTTCCTGGGTGATCATATCACTGTGTTATTTATTTTCCGCTGTTTTATTTGTTTTATATGCTTGATATGATCTTGTGATTGTTTTAACCTAGAATTACATAATTTGACTAAGTAACAACTTGGCTAATTAATCTAGGCTACGCAATCTGGTTATAGTTTTAGGAGTCTAAACCGTTCACATATAGACTTGAGTATTTGTATCACATGTTTGTTGTTTATTTTCCTTTCACATGTTTAAATTAGGGCTTATCTTTTCTTTGTTTTGATGTCATGAACACGCATTCACATGTTCATGCATTTATGCCATAGGTGCTAAGATGCATCAAGGTAAGTGAGGTAAGTCATGCATTCACATAAACATGCTTTGATGATAAGTATGGAACATGTTTGTTTGGGTGAATTATTCTTGATGTGTAGAAGTAATCATATGTTATTAGATCTTTCCATTCTTGTGTTTCTACCTTGATCTATTGTTTATGCCTTGGATATGATATGGTGACATGATAGATGGATGTCAAAGATGTTAATTGATGTCATGTTGTATGCTTAGATGTATGCTAGTGTGTGTATGAGTTAGACTACAATATTGAGTATGCCTTTAATAGGGTTAAGACATAAGACACAATGAAAGGAAACCAACCCTAGGGTTGGGCGGTTTTGGGTGCTTAACACCTTCCCAAGACCATACCTAAATTTCGAACCCATATCTCTGATAGTAAGAACAAAAAGGTCTTTCCTCAAGAGGACGCTATATATCTGGTTCCTAGACCATTGCAAAAACTAGGTGGCAACTCCCCTGTTGTGTCCACATAGATATAGACATGTAATCCCTCATTTGATATCATGTTGTCTAATAATGAATTTTTTTTCATGTGGGAAAGTTCTCTTGTTTTCCTTTCTTTTTGAGGTGGAGATTCACTAAAAGCTCTCTCTCTCTCTCTCTCTTTCTCAACCTTTACATACCAAATTCTAGATATTCACTCACCAAGAATTGAATTCCGACATCTAGGAACATTAAACCCATTTGTGTTTCTTATAATTTGTATCATAGCCATCGATTTAAGATGGTTGAATCTGCTATACCCAACACAAATCTATCAAGTAATCGAAATTCAAAGGTGAAGATCCTTTCTGGTGGCATTTCAAGATCTACAAATTCTTCACCCTTGGTAACACCCCACCACATAACAAGTTTTTCATTCCCTTTTATTACGTGGATGGAGAAACATGGGGATAGTTTCAAGCTAGAGAGAGGCATCGTGTTATGCACCAATGCACCTTACAAGATCGATTTCAAACAACAATGAATAATATATTGGTGGAGGTTCCCATGTAAACATCATTCAAAACTCTTATCCAACCCACTCAAGAATCAAAGATTTAAAAAAAAAATGAATCAAATGCCAATGATTCAAGAACAATCGAAGATGTAAGAGCCAACAACTCTAATGGTTCAAGAGTGCAACGAGTTCTCAAAGATCAACGAACAAATGAAGATTCAAGAATTCAATGAAGGTTTGAAGATCGGCAAAAAAAAAAAAAAAAACTGAGGCAAGTTTGGAGTTGTGTTCAGAGTAAATCGATGAGTGGTCAATTAGTGTGAATTTGATCAATTCAAATCTTTTGGAGTTTAATGTATAAAACAATTTAGTTTTGAGGTTTGTTTGATGATTAAGAGGTTCATTGAGAGTTTTGGAGTCATTTGGTGCATTCATATATTGCATGGGGATAGGATCATGTGCATTCTTGTCTCATTATGCATATTGTTGCAATTTCTAGACCATGATCAAGTGTGTTGAGTCATTCATGTCGATAGATTGAGCACCTCTAATTGTATTTCATGTGTATGTCATTTAGACTTTACTTTTTTTTTTTTTTTTGTCCTCCTTAGTGTGCATAACATTTTGTATTCATGGCATTCAGTCTGTGTTTCTTTGTGCCCCTTTCATCATCCTTGTGTTCCTCTCATTCACTCTTATGTCAGTTTCTGTTTATTACCATGCTTAAAAGTTTAGTTGCACGTACCATTTGCCCATTATGACAAAAAAAGGGTTTATCCCTCACGGGGAGTGTGATATGTTTCTTAGGGGAGGTAGTATATATGTTAAGGGAATAAGTACAATTTTTCATAAGGGGAAGATGAACTTTATTTGCTTTACTTAGGGGGAGGATATATTTCTTCATTGAAGAGATTGTTTGATTTGCTAATTGAGTTGCAATTTATTTTTTATTGTATGTACTATAGGTTCTATAACCATTTTAAAGATATATTTATCATAATGATCATATGTTTAAGATTTGGTATCTATTTTTTTGTTTCGCGTGCTTATGATAAATTTTTAAATCATTTTGCATTGTGAATTTTACTTATTGTTTCTTGAGCTTTACTTATTTACTATGTCACTATTTTCTACATGATGCACATAACGTGTTTGTTAAGTCAATTCAAGAAAGACAAGTATGAAGCCTATTAAGACAACTGATCATAGTTCATGTTGTGGTTTCTCAGGACCAATTGTTTTAGTTTAGGTTAGTTAATTTGTAATCTTGATTTATTCTTTGTACTTAGGGTTATTATTGTATTAGGTTTTACTTTTGTAATTGGAGTTTTGTCACAAATTGCCAAAGGACAAGATTATTAGGCCTACACATTTTAGTTTTAGAAAACTGTGTCAAATTATAAGTTTGTTTTGTGTGTGTGTGTGTGTGTGTGTGTGTTTTAAAGTTGTAATTAAATATCAAGTTAAAGATAAAAAACTAAGAGCCTTGAAAGTGAATTTTTTGTAACCTCGATAGCAAGCTTGATATCAATGCTCCATCAACCTTCCAATCCCTAATGAATGATGTTTTCAGGCCTTATTTGAGGAGGTTTGTTTTGGTGTCCTTTGATGATATCTTAGTTTTCAGTTCTACCTTGGATCTTGACCTTCAGCATCTCAGAATTGTCCTAGAGTTGCTGCAGCAACATCAGTTATATGCCAAGAAGTAAATGTGTCTTTGGCTGTCCAGAAGTGGAATATCTTGGTCACATTATCTCTGGCCAAGGTGTTAGTGTTGATCCAAGGAAGACTGCAGCCATGGTGACTTGGCCAACTCCTACTTATATCAAGGCCTTGAAGGGTTTTTTGGGTTTAACTGGGTATTACATAAAATTCATCAAGAATTATGGTTAGATAGCTACCCCATTGACTGCATTGCTGAGAAAGAATGCTTTTGTTTGGTTTACTGAAGCTGAACTGGCCTTCCATCAACTAAAAGCTGCTATTAGCCAACCCCGTGTCCAAGCTTTGCCTGATTTCAATCAACCCTTCATTATTGAGTGTGATGCATCAGGAAGTGGTTTGGGGGCTGTCTTGATGCAAAATCATAGACCAATTGCCTTTTATAGTCAAACTCTCAAAGGTAAAGCTCTACAATTGTCTACTTATGAAAAGAAATTGTTGCCATCGGTCACTACAATGCACAAGTGGAGGCCTTATCTATTGGGAAGGCCATTTATTATCAAGACTGATCAACAAAGCTTGAAGTACATTTTGGAGTAGAAAATTGCCACTCCTGCCCAGCAAAAGTGGTTGACTAAGTTATTGGGTTACCTATTTGTGGTGGAGTATAAAAAGGGCTGTGAAAATAAGGTGGCAGATGCCTTGTCTAGGAGGTTAGATTTGCTTTTGAAGGTTCAATCAACCCAACTCCTTTTGATTCTTCTCCAACCTTGTTTTTTATTTCCTTTCCATGTCCTTCTTGGATTGAGGAATTGAAGGATAGCTATCACCATACCCCTGAGTTGCAGCAGCTATTACCACAGCTTGAGTCTGGTTCAGACTATCCAAGGTTCTTTTCATTGCATAGTGGCTTGATCTTGTATAAGGGTAGGGTCTTTTGGGTCCACAATGCAGCCTTAAATCTAAGATTCTTCATCTAGTTCATAATAGCCCACTAGGGGGCCATTCTGGCTTCCTTAAGTCCTTTCATAGATTGAAGCAAGATTTCTTTTGGGTGGGAATGAGATCAATTTGAAACAACATATTAGGAAATGTAGAGTTTGCCAACAAATGAAGCATGAGACTTGCAAACCTGCTTGACTTCTACAGCCCTTGCCAATCCCTAATAGGCCTTAGTCTGCTGCTAGTATGGATTTTATCAGTGGGTTGCCTATGTCTCAGAGGTTAGATACTGTGATGGTTGTGGTAGATAGGCTTACTAAATATGTTCATTTCATAGGACTGTCTCATCCTTATTCTGCTACTAAGGTGGTTGCCTTGTTTGCTCAAAATGTATTGAAATTGCATGGGATGCCTACTTCTATTATGTCTGACAGAGACCCAGTCTTCACTGCCAAGTTTTGGTCTGAACTATTCAAATTACAAGGGGTGCAGTTGGCTATGTCTTCAGCATATCATTCCCAAACTGATGGCCAAACTGAGGTTGTGAATAAATGTTTAGAGCAGTATTTGAGGTCCTTTTCTGCTGATAGACCTATTGAATGGTCAGATTGGATATACCTACCTGAATTTTGGTTCAACACCAATTATCATTCAGCTACTAAGTTTACTCCATATGAGGCTGTGTATGGTTTTCCCCCTCCTCGTTTGTTGGATTACATACCTGGTACAACCTAAGTGGCAGCTGTGGATTCTCTTTTGCAATCAAGACAACTTATTCTTTCCTTAATAAGGCAGAATTTGGTGACTGCCCAAGCAAGGATAAAGCAGCAATGTGATCTCCATAGGTCTGAGAGGGAATTCAATGTGGGTGATTGGGTGGTTCTCAGGTTATAACCCTACGAGCATCAGTTAGTGGCCTATATGGCTTCTCATAAGCTCTCTCCTAGGTTTTTTGGGCCTTTTCAGATCCTTGAAAGAATTGGTAAAATAGCTTACAAGTTGGATTTTCCTGCTGGTTCTGCAATCCATCCAATGTTTCATGTGTCCTATTTAAAGACTAAGCTAGGCAAGCATAATTTGTCTATGTCTTTGCTTCCATCAGTGAACTTTCAATGCTTCCTTACACCTGAACCAGTAGCTGTTCTTCAAACCAAGTCTCACAAGCTTCAAAATAGGACTATTACTCAACATCTCATTCAATGGCAAGGTGGGACTGTTGATGATGCTACTTGGAAGGACTTGGTTCATCTGCAACAACAATTTCCCCATCTTGTGGGCAAGCTGTTCTAAAGGTGTGAGATGTTGTTAGGATCCGAATTGTATGGTGCTTGGTGTGTGGTTAGTTGTAATGTGTTGTGCTTAGTTGTAATGTAACCTTTGGTGTAGTATTGGTGTTGTATCTCAAGTGAGCTGTCAAGCCTATTGGGTAGTTAAGTCTGTTAGTTAGTTAGATAGTACTGATGACGTGGAGTTAGTTAAGGGAGGAGGTAGTTAGTTACTGACAGCTCATGAGGATTGATTGTACATTGTATATAGCTAAATTGATGAATGAGAAAGGGTAAGAAAGAACATTTCAATAACTTCCTCTTCTCTTCCTTAACCACTGCTCAATTGTTAAGAGCTTAGCTAAATCAGAAAATGGAAGAAATGAAGAAGATGATGGACATGGAGATTAGAGAGAAAAGAAAGTGTTGCTTCGAGGGAACTACCTCCAAAACTGAGCAGGGGTTAAGGAAGAGAAGAGGAAGTTATTGAAATGTTCTTTCTTACCCTTTCTCATTCGTCAATTCAGCTATATACAATGTACAATCAATCCTCATGAGCTATCAATAACTAACTACCTCCTCCCCTAACTAACTCCACGTCATCAGTACTATCTAACTAACTAACAGACTTAACTACCCAATAGGCTTGACGGCTCACTTGAGATACAACACCAATACTACACCAAAGGTTACATTACAACTAAGCATACACTAAGCACCATACAATCTGGATCCTAACACGATACCTTTTGATCTATTGAGTTACAAGATTTCTAATTTAACTAGGAACATTTTATTTTAAGTGGCTATTATTTGTGGGTTTGTGTAATCGAATTGGAAAGCCCATTTAAAAGGCTCATTAAGATCCTATTTAAATAAGGTGGTAGAGATAGAAAACTTAAAGCTTTCATATTAAAACTCTAGCCTCCACCTATTGAACATGTGAGTTTAGAAAACTGTAGAAAGAGATATTGTTGCAACTCTTATACGCCATTAGATTCTGTACCAAATAAAGTCTCTGGCACCAATAGTTGAAGATTTTATTGGGGTTTTGTGTGAAATTGATATAAAAAGATATAATAATCAAAAGGGTTAATGTAGAGTTAGTCACAAATAGGAGATTTGTGTATAGGAGAAGTCTTCTACAAGATTTAGTCTAATTAGAAACTGGATCTGGGCTTCCAATATAGATTAGTAGGTTCTAATGTAGGTAGATACTTCAGGATATGGTAAGATTCCTTATACTTGTAACCGCTATTTCTTGTTAGTGGATTCTTTGAAAGTGGTGACTTGAAATTCACTTGGGCCTTTGCCTCCGAATGTTTTCCCCATCATGATCAAATCGCCATGTGAAACTTATTTTCTTCTACACTCTATTTAATCTATAGCTCAACACAAGATTCTATCAATTTCACTGTACCAAAAAAGTTAAATATATCTGAAGATTAGCTGGTGAAGAAGTTAAAGTCATAGTACCTATCATAGACTTACTACCATGAAGAAAACCTTCGAGAGGTTCTTGAAGTCAATTGGAGGTTTCAGTCATGATCACATGTGTGTCATCTGTGAAGCAATTCATATGATTGAAGAGTCCAGAGTTCTAGTGTAGCGAAAGGTTTTCTTTATAAGTTGTCTAAGGGTTGGTAAAATTTAGGAAATAGGTTCTTCCTCAATTGTAAAACTTTTCTTACTATAGTGGATTTGCTTCATTTGGAAGGTTTCCCAGTATGGTTTTTCCCTTAGTTTTCCTTGGATTTTTCACTTCATCATCATATCACCGTCTCCCTTGTGATTGATCTAGTGAGATTGGTGACACATTATTTTACGTGTCATATATGCTTTAAGTCTTTACATGCATAGTTAATAAATGGGAATTACTGCATAACTTGGCTAATTCAATTGTAAAATAAAAAACATGGGTCTAAACCCAAATGATGAAAAATGATTTATTAAAAGGAATCCCATGAGTTTTTGAGAAAAAGGTTTCTAGAAAATCATGGAATTTTTAGAGGAAACCTTCCCTTGAAAACACATTCTTAAAAAAAAAAAAAAAACTTTTTAAAACCATTTTACATTTAAAAATAAGTTTGGAAATTGTTTAGAAAAAAGTTTTTGAATCAAGCCTCCTCCTCCTTCTTCTTCTTCTTCTTCTTCTTCTTCTTTTTTAAATGTTGGAGCAATGAAATTTCAATAGTAGTTGAAGAGCTAGCATTCAAACCCATATCCAAATAAGATAAAAATCATAAACTATTGCTTAAATATGTAAATCTATGAACCAAAGTTGAACTCACAAGACATGCATGTACCTAATTTTAAGAATCAAGCAATTTCATCAACCAATGTGTAAACCATGCATGCTTTTTACATATATCCAAGAACAACTCATTTGTCTCTAAACATGCATATATACACACAATAAGAGATTAACCACATGTAGATAAAAGGATCTTTCATTGCCATACTTACCCAAGAATGTTATACAAATATCCACAATTTCTTTCTTAACAAAGATGAAATGGGTAAGCCAAACAATCAATCAACAAATATTTGTCATTTATGCATGAAAATGTTGATTAAAGCATCTAAATCATGGATTTGAAATTAGATCATAGCCTAAACATGCATGGCTATACCCATTTATAAACATTAAAGCATGCCCACAACATTATTCTTACAAACATATATTTATTTAAGCGAATAAGAACATGCTTGGCTCACATATTTTCGGGCATTTTTTAGAGAGGCTTTGGATGATTCTTATGAGTTTTTGGTTGATATTTTCAAGTGGAAGCTGGGGGGGGGGGGGGGGGGGGGGGGGGGTTGTTGGTCTTATAGGAAGCATGTAATTAACTTGCTCACATAAATAGTGAACATACTCAGTAGTGCATAGGGTTATGCTGAGCATGAGTTTTGACTACAAGTTTTCCACTTTCCCAACTCGATTTTGATCTAGTTTTCACAACTTCTAGGTACCAACTTTACACATTTGCTTGTAGGTCTTATCAAACTCCATTTTGCACGTTCTTGGTTTTTTCAAAAAAGCTTATGTAATATACTTTTTGAAGTACCAACTTTATACAGTTTGTTGTAGTGTACAAAAAGTTATTGAAATTGGAAGTAGGGTGGTCCAAATGAGAAAATCTTCAATTTTTTTTTTTTTTTTTTGTCATTCTTGCGTAAGCGATATCTAACAATTCGAAAATGATCTTGAGATTCCATTTTTCCCAAATGTAGATAATCATTCCTAGTTCATAAAAGTACCAATATTTTGGAGGAGTTTTTTTTGTGAATTGTGACAAATTTTTGCAAAGAAAGCACCAAAAACTAATTAATGCATATCTTTGTGAACTTACTTTTCAGCCTTTCTAAACTATATATGTTTGGCTCAATGAAGTATAGATGGAAAGATCATAATATCTATTTTCTAAACATATCCACTTTATGGTCTTCTGTTTCAGATTTGGTAAGTTCAAAGTTTTGGTAAAATATCATCAAACTAAAGTTTTTGTCCTAAAATTTCCACATTGTTATTTCCATAAATTCTTATTGTTTGGGTGGAATTTTTGTGACACAAGATTACCAAATTGAAGCTTGTCATAAGACTTTTCCAAGGACATCTTATTTGCACCAAGCAAAGATCATTTGGTATAATCATACATTAGGACACTTTTTTTTTCTTCCCAAAATTGGTTTTGTTTAGAAAATTTTACCTATTTTCGTGATATGCTGCTCGTTTTAAGTTTGATTTAGGCCTATAAGCAGTCTATTTGAAGAAAATTTAGCCATCTTTCATATGTAGGAAAATACTTCTTAATCATTCAACTTGAATATATCTTGATCAACTGGTGAATTTTTGGTCGCCTCTTGGTTAAAAGTGAAAAATAAATAAAATTTGAGAGATGTATTTTGGTGTAATATGATGGAATTTGGGGGTTGAAGAAGTTTTGAGTTCATTTGACTATGGTCAACCCTATCAAAGTTTGGTTGACAAGCAGCATTTTGGTCATTTGGTTTTTGATCCATAAAATTGGCTAATTTGGCAATCGATTGAGATAAATCAATATATACATATAGCATGAGGTTCTACTAAGTAGTGCATTCTATGCAAAGAGAATTGAAATATTCTCAAGATAAGAACAAATTAATTATTGACTTTTTGTTTCGTTTGTTTCAATGTTTCAAGACTTTTCTAATTAAAAAAATAAATATTCCCTGTATCCTTTGGTTCAATGTTTCAAGACTTTTCATCCCTCACGCATACCACAAACTTCATTGCATTTTAATTCACCATTTTCACCTCTTGCGCTTCTATCCCTTTATATATACCTACCCATAACTCTTCATACCATCCCAAGTCAAATACACATGGATAAAAAACAATGTCATTTATCTTCAATATTTCGAGCTCTAGCATTATTGTTTTCTCTAATCCTATCCCATATGAGTTTGCTACAACTAAGGAAGGGAGGCTGGCATTTTATATTGAGTGACAACGACAATTACTATTTTGATGTTAAGGTCAGATGTTAAGGATTTATGAGTTTTGTAAATGATGTGATTGACTATGGGTGTTTAGGATGTGTATTTTGTTTTAGAATTAAGGAGAAAGAGAAAGACAAATTTAATATCAACTTTTATTCTATAATATTCCTCCAAAGTTTTTATTTTTTTATTTTTTATTTCTGTTAGGATATATGTGTTTCACTTGTTAAGAACATATGTCATTCTTAGATGTAATTGGCTAATCCTTTGACAAAACGCACTTTACTTGTAATTGGGTAGATTTAGGATGTGTTTAATACTTCAAGAAATATGTTGGTCAAGTCTAGTATTAAAGCCATGAAGATTGGACCAAGAAACAAGTGAAGAAAAGGTGTTCAATAAAGCTGGACAGATAGCTCGACACCTATGGACAGATAGCTCGACAACTTCTCGACACCTCCTAACAGCTAGGCTATCTATTGAGCTCTTCAGTTGATTGTTATCGCAATCTCGACACCTTCTCGACAACTGGTGGATCGATCGAGAAAGCTCCTATCCCCTCGACAGCTTCTTGACACCTCTTCGACACCTAACTATCTATCGAGGTTTAATGAGGCTTAACAGATACTATTTATTGAGGTATCTATCGAGGTTATGGAAATCAAAATTTTCAGATCTGATTTTTGGGCTAGGCTTATGTATTTGTGTAGGGTTTCTTTTCTCACAACCCTAGACCTATATAAGGCTTATTTTAGAGGCCGTCACATAAGAGAATACAAGGAGAACATATGAAAAGGTGATCGATGCCTTATTCTCTCTGAAAGAAGCTTCTGCGTCTTTGCACCTTAGGGCTTTGTAACCAAGTTCTTCTTGATCTTCATTGTTGATGAAGTGAAGAACTTTGCAGCCAACATCTTCTTAGTTAGTGATTGAAGTCGCGTACTGGGATCCGTGCAATTGGTTAGTCACGTACTAGGATTCATGCATCATCAAAGGGTGGCGTTTATATATTAAAGAGTTCAGAGGTTCTGAAGCAGCAGAAGGTTTCTGCTGTGAGTTCATCTACGGGGATTGTAGAGTCTAGAGACAAAGGTTTTGTACTAGATCTGAAACTTCTCTTTACTATAGTGGATTGCTTTTCGAGAAGGTTTCCCCTTAGGTTTTTTACTGTGAAACTGGTTGATTTCATTGGTTTTCCTAGGTCATCATATCTTGTCTTATTTACTTTTCCGCTGTAATCATTATTGACATGATATTGATGTTTGTTTGTTTTAACAAGTTTTATTCATAATAAATCTAATTAACAACTTGGGTTTAAAACTTGTTAATTCTATCAATCGGGGTCTAAATTTCCCAACAAGTGGTATCAGAGTGGGTTCACTCTGATTGGATTAATTTCCTGAATGTGATCCTTAACCCTCGTTGTCATGGAATCTCTTGATTGTTTTGATTTGCATGATCTTATGTTGAATGATGATGATGATATTCAAGATGCCTATTGCAAGCTTTATAATTTTTGGATGAAATCTCTTGAATATTCTACAAAATTAAAAGCTAAATTTAAAAAGGTAAAGTTTGAAAAAGATGATTTGATTGCAAAATTGGATGAAGCCAATAATTTGAATGAAAATTTTAAAAATCAAATTTCATCTCATGTGGGCAAAATTAAAAGTTTGGAAGAGCAACTAGTTGAATCTAAAACTGAAGTTGAAAAATTAACTAGTGTCAAACTTGTTGTTGAGCCTAACTCAAAAGAAAAGGATACTTATATTCCTCCATTTAAAAGGAATAATCAAGAGCTGAAGGCTAATATTGCTAGGATAGACAAAGGTAAACAATTTGATGTTAATGCTGAAGTTTCTAAACCTAGGTCTAAAACTCCTCCTAGGTTGAATGATAAATCTGAATTTGTCCCCATTTGTCATCATTGTCATATTGTTGGTCATATTAGGCCAAATTGTCCTAAGTTGAGGTCTCTGTCAACCTCTAAGGTTAGACCTTATTCTAGGAAGCCGAGTAGCTCTAAAATTGCTCATGTTTGTCACCATTGTGGTGTTTCTGGACACATTCGTCCTAATTGTTTTAAGTTGTATCCTCAAAAGCAATTGTCCAAACAGTCACAGGTTTCCTCTCAAGGACCTACACCTTTGTTTGGAGAGTTATTAAAAGCTTTGAGCTTTTTAACTCAATTTTAGGAGAATTTTAATTCTTCTATGTCCTTTAGTAGACATACTAGGACATGTACTTTTTCATCTTCACGGCCAAAGACTCGTGCTGTGTGGGTGATAAAGGATCCTAAGACTTAATTGTCTTTTCTGTTTGTCCTCTGCTTTAATTCTTTCTATCTAAAGTAGGACTCTTTTTTGCTTGATTTCTTATCTGTTTTTGGAATTATGCTTTCATGCATCTACACCTTTCTATCATGCCTTCATGCATATGCATCTTTATTTCTGCTTTCATGTTGTTTGTCTGTTTTTGTTTGGTTGTTTAGTTTTTATTTTGTTTTGTTTTCAAAATAAAAATAAAAAGGAAAAATTAGAATAATACAAAAACAGAGTGTGTTTTGTGTACATTGATACTTGTGTACCTTGGATGGCCATTGAAACAAAGTTTTCTAAACTTTGTATCATTTGTAACTTAGATGAGCATCTCTATGCACAACTAAGCAAGTGAGCTTTGTGGCTCTTATTTGTGATGAGTAAGGCTAAGTGATCTCTTGTACTTAACACTCGTATCACTCTTTTTGACGGGTAGGACTAGAAAATCCTAAGAGAAATGTATAAATAACCATCTCACCACTGTTGCCCGCCAATCATGAATGACATCTGTATACTTCAGCATAGCAAAAGTGTGATGTCAATGACATTTGTGTGCTTCAGCATAGCAAAATTGGAATGTCAAATATTATTGGGTATTTCTTTTCTATCTCTTATATGCCCATGCATGATATGCTTTAAAAAAAAATATGCAAAGAAAAATATAAAAAGCAAAAAGATAAAAAATGCTTTAAATATGATTGCAAGCGTGTATTCTAGGAGATGTGGGAGTTATAAGATGTACCTTGAAGTGCAATAAACTGGTAACATTACTCTAAGCCATAAGCAAACTACAATGAGAAATAAATGTAAGCTTAAAGAGTAGGGAAGAGAGATGCAAACACAAGATAACACCGAGATATGTTATCGAAGAGGAAACCAAAGAATTCAGCAAAAAACCTCTTCGTGACCCTCCAAGTCGAAATCGATCCACTAGTGAATAAGTTGGAGTACATGAATATCAAAAAGACCCTCCAAGCCTAATCTACCCAATGTACTTGAGCCCTCTAAGCTCCTACTACCAACGGACTTCTTGGAGTCTTGTCTTCACTAGCTTTTCGGATCCCGCAATTTCGCCCAATTGCATCTGCCACTCAATGGCTTCTTCCAATGCTTCCCAAAGGCACCAAAACTTCTCTCAATACTCAGAATGGATGAGGTAAGTGTTTGCGATAAGAACCTCTCAAGGGTGTGTAAATGGAGAGGTGGGAGTAGATGGAAACTTTAGAGAAATGATGTAGAGAACTGTAGGTAAAACAATCTCTAACTCTTAAGTGTTTGGCTAGGATTTCTCTCTCAAAAGTTTCTTCAGAAAATACTCCTTCTTCTTACATTTCGTGGGTAATGAGGGTTTATAAAGTGTTGGTAAATGTAAACTTGTAATTTACAACTATGTTTTTGTTGGCTTTATTCCATGACAAAAAGTGTTGTAATTGCATTAATTTATTTCCTTATATTTTGTAGGATTTAATTGTAAGGGATTAGTGTGAGAGATTGGTGAAGAATCAAGTTTACAATAAAGATCAGTGCAGTTTAGTGACTAGCTCGCGAGTAAAGGTTCATGCGAAAAGGCCACATGTAAAACACATAACTAGAACCTAAAGAGTCATGCTAGCCTATCATTTTGCAAGTACTTCGGAAGAAAGGCCATCTTGCGAGGTACCCACGAAACTCTCTGCCTAGAGGATTTTAAGTGTGACATTTCATATTCTTTACCCTACTAATATACCCTCATTACCCACAATATTGAGAAGGAGGCTATTCAGAAGAAAACCCTAGAGAGGATTCTACAACACACCCACCATCTTAAAGAGAGCTACTCATCCTTGGGCAAGAATTCCTTAGTAGTCTCTTTTCCTTATCCTCTCTCATTGTCATACCTTGAGAAGAGATTTGTACCCAAACAGAACTCACACCTATTCAGAGTGTATAGACTGTTTTGGAGCTTGGGGAGCATTTAGGATTTGCAAAAAGAAGCCAGTGAGGCTTGGCAAATGCAATCGGGCAATATTATGGGATCCGAAAAGCTAGTGAAGACGAGACTCCGAGAAGTGCGTTGGTAGCAAGAGCTTGGAGGGCTCAAGTACATTGGGTAGATTAGGCTTGAAGGGTCTTTGTGATATTCATGTACTCCAACTTATTCACTAGTGGATCAATTTCGACTTGGTGGGTCGCGGAGAGATTTTTCACCGAGTTCTTTGGTTTCTTCTTCGATAACACGTCTCAATGTTATCTTATGTTTGCATCTCTCTTCCCTACTTTTTAAACTTCACTTTTATTGTTGTGTTACCGGTTTATTGCGCTTATTTACTCTTGTTCCGCACTTAGATAAGTTAAAGTAAAAGTAATCTAGCCATAATTTTAAAATTGGGGGTCTGAACAAGCTTTAGTGTTTTCACACTAATTGAGCTTTCAATTGGTATTAGAGCAATTACACTTGTTTTGGTTTAAATACCTAAGTGTGATCATTGACCCTTTGTGTTTATTGCCATGGATAGTGCTTTGTATGCTTCTATGCATGTTTTGGATGATGTTGAATGTAACATGTCATGTGTTTGTGAAAATGCCTTTATGAGTATTTATTCTCAGGCTTGTGATGACATGTTACATGAATCTTTGGGTGTTGTTAAAATTTCAAATGTCAAACTCTTGAAGAAAAAGTTTAAGAAGTTTCTTGAGAATTTGAGCAAGTTCACTAGTGAAAAGGATGATTTGATTGCTAAGCTCAATGAATCCAACAAATTGGTTGATAAACTTCTTTTCTCTAACAAATTGCAAATTCTTGTGAAAAGTTGAAAAAGTTTGAATGTTTGAATATGGACTTGGATGATAAACTTGTTTTCTCTAACAAACTTGTTGATGATCTTAAATGTGAAAATGAATCTCTTAAGATGCATGCCAAGTGTTTGATTGCTAAACCTATTGCTAAAAAGGAAGATGTTATTTGTTGCAATCATGTTGTGAGACTCGATTTCATGTCTATTGTGAGTTCTACCTCTAAAGACAAATCGGTGTACATTCCTCCATACAAAAGAAATCAAAAGGTGGAGAGAAAGGCTCTTAAGCCAAAGCCTTCGTTTAGGTCTCATCCTAGGGATTTGAATGGATCTAAGTATGCTCCTACTTGCCACCATTGCAGTGTGATTGGTCACATAAGACCTCAATGTTCCATATTGAAGAGAAAACAAAACCATGTTGCTAGATCCCACCCTAAAAAGCTTAGTAGACCTAAACACATTGTTTGTCACCATTGTGGTGCTTTTTGTCATCTAAGACCTCATTGCTCTAAGTTTCAAGCTCTTAAAAGAATCAAAAGAAAAGAGAAACTTGAGCTTTTTGGAAGTTGTGCTAAGAAAGCTAAACCAGATTGGATTGAAAATGGTAAGTCGTTGAAGCATGTGATTAATGCTCTTACCTCCTTGTCTACATGCATCTCCGATTCTCATTCTTCCAACCCTCGTCTCAATTCTCATGAGACACTTATTCCAAACAATCGTTCTATTTGGATGAGGAAGGGTTCCTATGGTTGAGCTTTTACTCTTTTGGTCCTTGATTTAATTATTTTGATCTTTGTAGGACTCTTCATGCATTAGATGCTTCATTATCATGCATTTGTGCATCATGCATCTCTTTATATGCATTGTTTTTGTTTTTGTTGTTGATCTTACTTTAAGCCTTTTGTTTTGTGTGTGTAAAAATCCAAAAACGCATAAAAGGTGAAAAATCCAAAAAGTTTGATCATGTTTGTTTGAGCAAATATCACATGTAAGTTTGGCCTAGTACTTCCGTACTAATCGCGTAGTGCATTTATGAGTTTAGCTTGTTATGTATGCACATTTTTAAGTGTAAGCGAAATCTAGAAATCTATGTTTGATTGTTGTAAATAGATCTTCAAGCTTGTCATGAATGATTAGTCAATAGTTTTGCTTGATCTTGATCCTATATATCCCCTCACATTTTTTTTTTTCAAAAAAGTTCTTCAAACGTCAATCTCTAAAAAGAGGAAGAGCTAAAAGAACCTTACTTTGAAAACTAGTTTGACTGGGAAAAGGGGGAGAAAAATGTATTCAAATTGTATGATGCCAAAGTCAAAGGCTTATTCTTCAAAGAAATATAAAAAATTTCATGGCATCGATACTCAAAAAATTGAGTTGTATTGATCAAAAAGTTTGAAAAATGGAAGCCAAATGAAAAACTTTCAATCAATTAAAACACTTTGGTGAGGGGTTATATATGTTCATTTCTACTAGTGAGATAGGCTACTTGACTTCGTGCTATTTGTGTATGACTTGATTGAATTGATCATTGAAGCTTCATTCTAGACTATGAACTAGTTCATACTTGATTCACACACACAACACACAAGTCTAATGTTCAATGAATATCTATTTCATTTGTGTGATTGTACATGTTTAAATGAGATGTGTGTGTGCTCAACCATATGTGGATCAAATTAAAAAGATTTTTGATCATTTTATTTGTATTTGGAAGTGTTTTTTTTTTATCACTCATTGTCTTTGAGTTTTGTACTTAATTTGTTTTTGAATGTTTCAAGCTTGTTTTGTGTTGAAAAACAGGGCTCAGAGTCTTTCGTGTGTCGTTCGCAACTTGGCTGTGAGTCACAAAGCTAAAAAATGCATATTTGGCATTTTTAGTCATCAGGCAGTGGGTTTCACAAGTAGCTCATGAGTCACTCGCAAGTTGGCCACTCGCGAAATGCCTAGATCAGCTATTTCATGGATATTTCGTGAGCTTTTGGTCCAAAACTCCTCATATGACTCTTTTATGGCTCCATCTTCTCCAAACCCTCTTTTTCAAAGCTTCTACATCAAAACCCAACTACTTTTAATTGTTTTACATTCCATAAACATCTCTAAAGTAATCTTTAACACTTTTAATTGATTTTAATCCTTAGATTATGTTTTTGGGGGTTTTATGCTCATAGTTGGGGTTTTCTCAAATAGAGGTTGGAAAGTTTAATTTTTGCCAATCTTTTTTTATTGAGTTTTGTTTTAAATGTCTATTTGCTTTGGATGTTGGCCCCTTGTGGTAGTCTAATCATCTATTAAGGGCAGATTTCACCAAGTTCATGCATTTCTATACTTAGTTGTTCATGGTATGCACGTTAGGTATTTAATAAAATGCCTCTATGGTATTTTTTTCATTCTTTGGACTCCGATGAGTACCAAATTTTGGGGTTTTTCATGTTTCCTTACTAGGAACATGTTTGGTTTATTAGTTGTGTATTTTACACACCTTGCCCCATATGTGCATTTCTCATGCCTTATTCATGCATTGCACATAGTCACCTCATGCACACACCTTTGCTACCCTTGCCATGCCTTGGTCTATATCTTATTTCCACGTCCTTGGCATGTCATGTTTACTTTATGCTTTGTAGCATTTTTAAGGTATTTTGTCTTTTGTTTGAGCTTCATTTTCTCATTCATCTTGTACCCCTCATACATCTTATCTTTGTTCATATCTTCTTTTCTTTCCCTCCTTCCTCTTTGTCCATTTGTCTATTCGTGACAAAAAATGGGAGAGTATACCGGAGAGTTTTATCATTTCTATATGACTCTTATGCACATTCTAAGGGGGAGAAATTACATAGGGCAGATGCATATTCCAAGGGGGAAAAGACATCTTTTTATCAAGAAAACCTAGTTTTGTTTTGTTTTACTCTATGTTTGTTTTCTTGTTATGCTTTATGGTGCTTTAAGTTATGTTTAGTATTTATGCTTTGTTGTTCTCATCGCATCGTGTTTGTGTGTTGGACATGCATACATTCTTATGCTATTGTGCTTTATTGGTTGCATGTTCGGATGATCATTTGCTTTGCTATGTGATCATTGTAGTCATTTCCATCTGACTATCATGTGTTTGATCAAGTTGCTCATATGTTTCACATCATGTTTACTTGATCACATTTTACTTGTTACATTATACTTGCTCTTTTATTACTTGCTTTACCTTGAAGGTCCAATGTATTTTGTGCAAGTGTTTCAAGTTACAGGTATGTATGTTCCAAGTTCATCACATGATTTAGATTTAGGTGTGAGTGAGTTTTGCCATTTTTCCCAAACTCATGTTTAATTCTAGAGTCTGTAAGAGGGTGTTTTTGTCATGGAATAGCCAAAGGGGGGATTGTAAAGTTGTAATTTACAACTATATTTTTGTTGGCTTTATTCCATGACAAAAAATGTTGTAATTGTATTAATTTATTTCCTTATATTTGTTGGAATTTAATTGTAAGGGATGAGTGTGAGAGATTGGTGAAGAATCAAGCTTTTAATGAAGATCAGTGTAGTTTCGCAACTAGCTCGTGAGAAGCTCGCGAGTAAAGGTTCCCGTGAAATGGCCACGTGTGAAGTACATGACTAGAAGCTGAAGAGTCATGTTAGCCTGTCATTTCGTGAGTACTTCGCAAGAAAGGTCATCTCGCGAGGTACCCATGAAACTTTCTGCCTGGAGGATTTTAAGTGTGACCTTTCATATAACCCTACTATATGTACCCTCATTACCCACAATATTGAAAAGGAGGCTATTTAGAAGAAAACCCTAGAGAGGTTTCTACAACACACCCACCATCATAAAGAGACCTACTTTGGTAGTATACAATAATGTGCATAGACTCTGAGGATAATTGATGTAGAATGATATGCATCCTAAGGTGTCAAGGAGAGTCCAACACAAGAGATATAGTGAAAGCTCAAATAGTGTAAAACACTATAACTTGTTTAGACCCCTAATTTTAAAAACACGGCTTAATTGCTTTTACTTATCTAAGTGCGGAACAAGAGTAAATAATATGCAATAACCGGAACAACTATTTAAGCCATAACCACAAGCAAGCAAGAATAAATATAAAACTTAAAAAGTAAGGGAAGGGAGATGCAAACATAAGATAACACAGAGACGTGTTATAAAAGAGGAAACCTGTGAAAAATCTCTCCGTGGCCCTCAAAGCCGAAATTGATCCACTAGTAAACAAAGTTGGAGTACACGTATATTAAAAAGGCCCTTCAAGCCTAATCTACCCAATGTACTTGAACCCTCCAAGTTCCAGCTACCAACGGGCTTCACCGAGCCTTGTCTTCACTAGTTATTCGAGTCCCATAATTAGTTTCAAATTGCATCCGCCAATCGATGGCTTCTTCCATGCTTCCCACACGCACCAAAACTTCACTCAGCACTCAGATTGGCTGAGGTAAGTGTTTGGACTAAGAACCTCTCAAGGATTTGTAATTGGAAAGGTAGGAGTAGAGGAAAATGAAGAGAAATTGTGTAGATGATTGTGGGTTTACTATCTTTAACTCGTAACTGTATTGCTAGGGTTTTCTCTCTCAAAAGTTCTTTACAATTTTGTGGGTAATGTGAGCTTACATAGTGTTGGTAAAGAAATGAGAAAAACACATTTCAAAAAGGTTCAGGCTTTGAGTTTCGCAGGTCACTCGCAACTTGGCCTGAGTTGTGAAGTGACTCGCGAAATCCAGCCTAGCATGAGACTATTCAAATTCCAGCATGTGCTTCTCATGTGGCCTTTCGCAGGTTGTCCACTCGCGAGCCAATCACAAACTTCACTTTCTTCAGAAATCTTCACCAAACTCTCACACTCAACCCTTACATTAAATCCCACAAAAAATATAGTAAAAAGATTGAACAAAATACAATCAAATTTGATACAAAATTAAAGCCAACAAAAACATAGTTGTAAATCACAACTTTACAATCTCCCCCTTTGGCTATTCCATGATAAAACTCCTAAACAGACTCTAGACTTAAAACGTGAGTTTAGGAACAGAGGCAAAAATCACTCACACCTAAATCTAAAACCTGTGAAGCACTTGAACCATATACACCTGTATCCTGAATACTTACACATAACAAATAGATTCATTAAGTCACTACAAGAAAAATGCCTATTAGCGACCAAGAATTTTTGACAGACCCAAAAAGCCCTCTCAAAAAATCTTATTTGTGATGACAAAATAAAACCCTCGCAAATACTTGGTAAAATGTGAAATATTTGTGACCAACAAAAAAAGCCGTCGCAATTATGTTTTATAGCCGTCACAAATACTAATATTTTGGAGGGAAATTTTCCCTCCATATTATTTGCGAGGGATAATTAAAAATCTCTCGCAAAAAGTGTATTATTTGTGACGGTTAAAAAAAACCGTCACTAATACTAAATTATTTGCGAGGGTTAGGATCGACCTTCACAAATAATCATTAAAATGTCAAAATTTTTGGAGGGAAATGTTCCCACCAAATTATTTCCGAGGGAAAATAAAAATCCCTTGCAAAAAGTTTAATTTTTGTGTGGGTTAAAAATATTCCCTTACTAATACTAAATTATTTGCGAGGGCCATGATTGACCTTCGCAAAAAATCATTAAATCATTAAAATATTAATTTTTTTTGGAGATAAAAGTTATTCTAAAATTCAAAGAAAAAGAAAAATAAACGCATAAACATATAGCACTTTTTATTCTTTAGATGAACATTTTGTTTACCGTCTAAAAAAAAAAAAACCTTTTATATACATCCTATATAAGAAATGTCTATCCTTATTTTCTAAACGATTGTACCCATAAAAAAATGATAGCACTTTCAACTTCAAAATGTAGCCTAAAATTCAAGAATTTCAGCCTTTTGTACTCTCTCTCTCTCTCTCTCTCTCTCTCTCTCTCTCAAAAGTAAATAAAAATTTCTTCCCATTAAAATAATGCATAAATAATGAGTTTATAGATAAAATGGTAAATTACATTTGATTGGCATGCATGTTAAGACCATATAGAACATGTAATCCAATGGTTAGATTTTCAAAATATTTATTTAATAATAAGTTATTGGGTGGTGTAACATTTTTTAGAATTACGTCAAGTGTAACTCGAACCCAACCCTATATTTCTTAATTCGATGTGAATTTTGATAAATCTACCGTTAGATTATATTATCTTCATATATTTTTCATGCTTACAAAAGTTCAAGGTGATCAAAGATTAATAGCCATGTCATCAATCAATTGTTTAGATTCAAGTTTTAGTAGTTTAAAATAATGCATAAAAGATGAATTTACAGATAAAATAGTAAATTACATCCGATTGGTATGAAAATTAGCATGCATGTTAATACCATATAGAACATGTAATCCAATGGTTGGATTTTTGAAATATGAATTCAATAAAAAGTTATTGGGTGGTGTAACATTTTTTAGAATTACGTCAGGTGTAACTTGAACCCAACCTTATATTTCTGAATTCAATGTGAATTTTGACAAGGGCATGTGAATTTTTTAAATTCCAAGGGCATTTATGTCATTTTTTAGGCTTAGGATGTATGTGTGTAACATTTTTTAATGCATAGGTGGTATTTGGTCTTTTTTTTTTTTTTTTTTTTTTTTTTTTTTTTTTTTTTTTTTTTTTTTTGCGTTTATAGGGGTATTTGGGCCATTTTTTAGTCGTAGAGTGTATTTTTTGTCATTTTTAGGGTTTAGGGGTACTTTGGTCCTTTTCAAAGTTTTCAGGGTATTTTGGTCACCTTTTGGCTTAGGGTGTATAGTGGACATTTTTAATGTGTATGGGGTATTTGGTTCATTTTCAGCTGTCGAGGGTATTTTGGTGTCTCAGCCATTTTTCTAGTTTGTGGGGTAGGTTGGCCTTCTTTTAGTCTTAGGGGTATTTCAGTCATTTTAAACGAATAATGAAATATATTTCTTCCAATTTTGGTTTTTTTTTATGATACAAGAGTATTGTGGTCTTTTTATAGGCTTCAATGGTATTTCAGTTATTTATTTTGCTTCGAGGGTATTTCAGTCATTTTTTGGGTGGTGGGGGTGTCTCAGCCATTTTTTTAGTTTGTGGGGGTAGGTTGGCCTTTTTTTAGTCTTAGGGGTATTTCAGTCGCTTTCATTGAATAATACATTATATTTCCTCCAATTTTGGTGTTTTCTTTGGATTCAAGAGTATTGTGGTCTTTTTTTAGGCTTCAAAGGTATTTGAGCTATTTTTCTTACTTCAGGGGTGTTTCAACCATTTTTTGGGCAGTAGGGCTGTTTCAGTCATTTTCTATGGTTATGGAGGTAAGTTGGCATTCTTTTAGTTTTAGGGGTATTTTAGTCATTCCAAAATAATATTAAATTATATTTTAATTTTTTGGTCCTCCAGTCTCATCTTACATTTTTTTTTTGGTAGGGGTGTCTCAGCTTTTTTTTGAGTTTGTGGGGTAGGTTGGCCTTCTTTTAGTCTTAGGGGTAGGTTGGCCTCCAATTTTGGTGTTTTCTTAGGATTCAAGGGTATTGTGGTCTTTTTATAGGCTTCAGAGGTGTTTCAGTTATTTTTCTTGCTTCAGGGTGTTTCAGCCATTTTTTGGGTGATAGGGGTATTTTGGTCATTTTCTACATTTATGGAGGTAAGTTGGCATTCTTTTAGTTTTAAGGGTATTTTAGTCATTCCAAAGTAATATTAAATTATATTTTAATATATTTTTATTAATTAATATATTTTATTTTATTAATTTGTAGTGTTAAATTATATTTTATTAATTTGGAGTATTATATTAAATTTTATTAATTATTAAATTATACTCAATTAATTTGTAGTATTAAAATATATTTACATAATTAGAAGTAATAATTATATTGTTATTAATTAGTAAATTATATTTTATTGACAATTGTAGTATTAAATTTTATTTTAGTAATTTGAAGTATTAAATAATATATTTTTTAATTTGTAGGATTAAATTATATTTTATTAATTTGAAGTATTAAATATCATTTTATTCAAAAAATCCGTAAAGAGCTATTACGGCGAGCTTGAGTTTCGCCACAACAAGTCATATTCCCATCATAATAAACCTTAGCCTACACTTTCTCTATTGCAACGGCTTTAAATCCGCTATAATAGGTCAAAATTTTGTCACAATAAAAATATACGGAATTCCCTCTAAAACTCTTCAGGTTCCCACCAAAAATTTTGGGTTTGCACACTTAATCAAAAATTAGGGTCTCTCACTTACTCTCTCACTAAAATCAAACACTCAAAATTCCCAAACTCTCTCTCTCATTCTTCCTTACTCTCCCTCTCACTCCCTTGCCGCTTGGCCTGCCCAGCCCACTGCCGGCCTAACTGTTCTCCGATCTACACCTCCACGCCATCCCTTCCCACCGTCGGCTTACCCACCTTCGTTGCCTCACTCCGACGGTATAGCTTCCCTGCTTTTTATTTTTTATTTCTTTTATATAAAATATTTTTCTTTGGTTTTTGGGTTTCTCGATATGTGTCACGATCAATGTTGTCTTTGTGTTTGATTAGACTGTTAATCATTATTTCAGTTGTATTGTTGATGATCTCTGAGGCTATGGCGAAATTAATTGATTTTTTTTTTCCGTTTGGTTGATTACAATGTTATGGAAATTTTGCTTTTTTCGTTTTTGAATTAGAAAAATCAAAAGCTGTACTAAGTTGTTAGTCATTGAAGTAGGTGATTTAGGGTGTGTTCCTCCTTGATGAGGAAGGTATTTTTAAGGGTCAGTATGGATTTGTTCAATACACTGAGCTGTAATAGGGATTAAGTTTTTATCCCTTGGTTCATAGGATTTGAATGGGTTTCCAAAGTAATTAACAAAGGAAGGAAAGTAAGTAAAGAAAACTCTGTTAAAAGATTGACTTTTATTTTAAATACATTTATAAGATTGACTATTGTCACAAATTATTTTTTACATGCAAAAATTTGGAAACTGGAATCATTCAATCTGGTTTTGGATCTGACAGGTCACCTGTGCTATTACTAACCATGAAGAAAAAACATGTAGTTATATTCTGACAAATGAAAAATACACAATGCAGGCTGAAATAGTATATGAGATATTTGGTTGGTCGTTAATCATTATTCTAATTTCCTATAGCAGTGAAGCAATAAACTTGTTTTGGGAAAACTATTATGTGCTTTAAATTTATCCACCCACCTTCAGCAGTAAAAATTTGAGGAATACAAATTTTAGCCAATGCCCTCAAAGTTATCTCCCCAAAGTAAGAGCATTGAGTATTGTGTAGGAACTATGATGGCATATGTAAAACCATTATATATATGAAGTAGCTATTTCAAATTTTAATTTGGTTGCTCTATTTTGATTCCCTCCTCTAATCCTTGAGTTCTGTAGGAGTATTTTGTCTTGCTGCTGGTGCAAGTTTCTTTTGGAAATAATGCAAAAATAATTAATTTTTTTTAGCACAATTAAGTATACTGTGAGGAATGCCATGGTGGCTGCACATGGCATTTGGTGGTGGTGTGGATTCGACCCATGGTTTTTTGGGTTTTTTTATTTTTGTCTTTGGAATATTTTATTTCCTTCTATCATGGTACTATAGGTTGGGGGTTTACAGGTGTGTTAGCCAGTGGTGTGGGTTTGAGTTATGGCCCGTTGGTTTTCTTTTCTTTCTTTCTTTTTTAATTAAATGTTTTCTGCTACTGTAGTTGCTTTGGATGTATTTTTTTAATTATGGATGCAAGTTGGTGAAGGTACGAATAAGGGTTGTGGCTGTTTGGATTTACTTTTGGCTGCAAGGATGCGATGGAATGTGGTCTTCTAGCTGCAGCATGGGTGGCATTCAGTGGTGGAGTGGAATTGGATTGTGATTGTAGGTTTTTTTTTGGTATCATTCAGTTCTAGAGTCAAGGAACATGTGATTTCTTTATTATTATTATTATTCTGTGACAATGGGAGAATGAAACGCAATTTTTTCCTTTTTACAAAACATGGTAAACATTCCCTTTTCTGAGTTTTTGAAGCAAATGTATTGGCAAAGACTAAAGAAAGAGAAAGGCTATACTCCCCTCTAGTGGCTGTACTACAGTGAGTCAGTGACTACACTCTTCTAGATCTATTCTTCATATTTTTTTTAATCTTTCTTCAGCCCAAAAATCTCTCTAACTATCTGCACAGGTTATGATTAGTTATTTTGCAGACTTTAGAATTCAGAATTTGGTGTGATGGGTAGCCAACCACATGTGCTAGTCATATGATTTCACAAATGGATTGGTTGCTTTTATTAATGCTATATCTTTATCCTTTTATGGTGTGATCAATGCAAATTTGGTTGCTTTTTGAGAATTTGTGTTTGGATTTTGTTATCATGGGCTGCACTTGTAAGCTTGAGCAAAAGTCCTAAACAAAGAATGAAAATAAAAATAAAAATAGATGCATGGGAATTCTGATGGATTACTGAATGCCACAGGTTAGTGATCAGTAGAGGTTTTGGTTTTGAAGTGTATATGGGGAATTCTTTAATTGATATGTATTCTAAGTTATCAGGTTATTTGCTTGCATTGAGCATGTATGCATTGAGCAGTTGGAGCCTTTAAATTCATTAGGTTATTTTCTTGCATTGAGCATGTATGCATTAGGTGGATCATTTGTTGATATTGCGAGGATGAGAAGGTTGGTGAAGGAGAGAGGTGTGAGGGTTGTTGCTGGCTACAGAAATCATGGTAGTTAATGGTAGTTCTTTGCAAACAAAAAGAAAGAATAAAGAAAACATAAAGAAAGAATAAAAAAAGAATATTTAAATGAAGTGGTAAAATAATAGAACCTTTGATGTTTGGTGTATTGTAAAGTAAGATGTTAAAATGAATAAAATAACTTTTTGAGATGTTAAATGCTAAAAATTTTACAATCTTTGATGATAATGCTCGTACTGGCTTGTTGATGAGGTATCTCTCTCATTCACATGCATATTCTACTTTTTTGGTTCACTTTTTACAATTTTTTAAGAAAAGAAAAATATTCTCTCCCTTACTTTGGTGTTGCCACAGAAGGATTAGGTGCAAACAGTAGGACGGTTAAGGAATTGAAGAAGTTACTTCCCTATCTCAGGTCTTGCCTCGGTACACATTGCAATGTGAGTTCCAGTCATTTTCTCTTATACGACATGCTTGATTTTTGTAAATGTACACCACGTGTATTTGTTCTTTTTTTTTGTCTTCATCAACTATCATTTCCAATTCCAGCAATTTGGATTTTGGAGGCTATGAATAATTTTTCCATTGTATAAATTTAATTTTGAACCAAATGATAAATCGGTACTTTTTATTTTTTTATTTTTTTGTATTTTAGAATAAACCCATAAAATAATTAGTCATATCTATCTATACTGATATTGATTGAAGCTATTTATTTATATATGTTTTTATAATTATTTTTTATTTATTTATTTTCTTAATCTTGATACAGGCAAATACAAACTTTTGTATCTTATTGAAAATATATATTTGTAGTAATTTTCAGAACACTATAGGGAATGTTAAATGTGGAAATTTTGTAGAGTTCTCTGTGTGAGTTTTAAATGTGTAAGGCTTGTAGTGAGCTGAAAATTTATAGATTACTTGAAAAAGCTAATTAGGATGACAATGTTGACAACATATTTGTCCAATCTCAATTGTTTGGTTTGAGATTTGCTTTATGTTGTGTTGATATTTCTATTTTGTGGCTAGATATGCAAATTCTTGATATTTCTATTTTACAAGACCCAATGTTAACTCTGCTAGTCATTTTTAAGAGTGCATAATTATACATGTGTTAGCAACCATTATTGTTGTTAGTTATAGAATATGATGCTTTATAAGGAGTAGATAAAATGTCAATTGATAAATTTTGGATGCCTCATTCTACTAGATATATTAATGGGGTTGAAAATTTTCTTGAGAATGCATTTAAACATTCAATAAATAAAGATCTGAAAATCAATTATATCTGTTTTGATTGTAGCAATAAGTATTGTTGGATTGAGGATAAGGTTTAGTATCATCTTATACTAGGGTATCATCTTTTACTAGTGGGTCATGCCTTTAACACAATCATATTAGAAATACATATTTATATTATATACTTTCATCATATTAATACTAACTAATAATAGGTAGACGCGGCAAGGGCTTATAAAAAAAAGGGCAGATATGGCAAGAGAAGGTAAAAGTAAAGGCAGAAAATCATCACACCAAAAGCTACTCGAGAAATTACTATTCTTTTTTACCAAAAATTGAATGGAGCTTGGACGACTTTTAGTGAATACCCAAGATCTGAGCTCGAAACTCTATATGCTTGCTATAGAGCTCCACATTTTAAGCATAAGCAACCAGAAGAGGAAGTGAAGAAAGAATTTGTAGAATTGGTGAAACGATGTTATTTTGATTGGATGTTTCGCATTAAAAATCCCATTTTTAAGAAGTACATAGAGAAAGAAGATCGTTATAAAAATGGTCCTTCCTTCATTCCTACACTCTTTTGGAAAAAGATGGTGGATAAATGGATAGATGGAGATTAGGGGGTGAGTATAAATGAAATACATGTTATGAATTCTTTCTATCTCTCTTGCACTCTCTTTAACCATTATTTGTTATTATTTTTATAAAAGCTAATATTCTAGTGTATGAATTATGTTTAATGTTTTGTTTTTTATTTTTTTATTTTTATTTTTATTTAATTTTTTTTTTTTTAAGGATGGTTCTAGTAGAGATGAAGAGGACAACTTAATCAATAACACGAGGGAGGTTGAAAACAGTTTGGAGGGTAACTCAAAGGAAGACTAGTATAGATCTTGTCATAATTCTAGTTGTTTATGTTTAAAACAAGGTTTAATTTCAGGATTTTTTTGTATATTCTATGTTTTAAAGTTTGAATTTATATGAATTTTCATCTTTTAATTGATCAATTTTTAGTAATTATTGTACTATTGTAACATGATAGTTAAAAAAATTATATAAAATAATTAAAAATAAATAAATAATAAAATATTTCAAAAATGATATAAAATATTATCACCGATGACATAAAATTTTGGTCATAAATAATTTTATAGTGACGATAAAATCCCTCGCAATTTATAGAATAGCGATGCCACTTAACCCCTTGCAAAAACATTTTAAGCGACAGCTTAATGTCGTCACTATTATTCTTAATTAATTGCGAGAGGTTAAAAGCCCTCACATATAAATTTTAGCGACGACATTATTTGTCTCTAAAAAGTATGTCGTTAATTTGAAATTCACAAATAACTAATTACGAGGGTATAAATGTCCTCACAAATAGTTGTTAGCGACGACTATTCCCCTTCGCTAAAAATAAGTGGTCGACTTTTCTCATCATTTGGTAATATATTTGCGAAGACGGATTTGTTCGGTAACGACATTAAATTGCCCTCGTAAATTATCTACTTGCAAAGGCATGGTCGCAAAATCTCTTTTAGCAACTAGAACAAATACGACGGCCTTCGAGGGCCACATGCCCTCGCTAATAGCCTTTTGCGACGATATTTGAATTTTTGCGAGGGCATTTTATCCTCGCTAGTAGACTCTTTTTTTGTAGTGAGTTCGAGACAAGTAGAATACAAGGCATGTACATAGAGCAAGTAAAGTGCGATCAAGTAAAATCAATTGAGATATAAACATATAGCATAACTTGATCAAACATGAATAGTCATTAAGAAATGACTAAAATGAACATTTTTCAAGTAAATGAACATCCAGACACGTAAGCAATTAAGTGCAGTGCAAAAATAATTGCATGTCCAATAAGCATATGATGCATTAAAGAAACTAAAGCAAGAGGGAATAGATAACTAAAAGTATCATAAAAATTATAAAAACCAAGGTACACAAGTACCAAAGAAAACTTATTTTTAAACTAAAGTACTAAAAGCTTATAAAAAGCAATGTAAAAAAAAAAAAAAAAAAAAAAGAAAAAAAAAAAAACCTACAAAAGCAGGTTATAAGCAATTAGAACTTCTAGTTGTTAATTGCTACACCTTATTGATTTTAACTGCCTTTGTGTCTTCATGCACAGTTTGGAGAATATTCCAAGTAGTATGAGCAACCTCAACATTAGAGATTCTCTTGAATTCCTTCATAGAAACAGCATTAAAAATAACATTCATGGCTTTGCTATTAAAAACAGCTGCTTCTTTCTGAGAAGTTTGCCACTCACTAACAGGATTAGTGGACTTCTCCCATCTATATTCAATGGAATTCCAAACTCTCTCATTAATAGATTTCAGGAATGCTTTCATCTTTACTTTTCAATAAACATAATTATTCCCCTTAAAGTGAGGTTGGATAACAAGAGAGTGATCGTGTTTCATGATAACAGGGGTCAAGGATCAACTCTTAGATAAAATGATCTAGATACTAGAGTTAACCTGCTTTGATACCACTTGTACATATTTAGACCCCTTAAACACACACAGATTAACCTAGATATTTAGCAAAGTGATTAACTTGGGTAAATTATTCAGTTCTAGGTTAACACATATAAATCATATCATTGAACAATGCGGAAAATAAATAACACAACGATATGATAACTCAGGAAAACCAAACTGGTAAAAAACCTGGAGATGATTTAACCTAGTTATCCTTAAGGTAAAACAGATCTACTATGAAAAAATTGAAATTTATACAATAGCGACTTAGACCACTAACATTCTATTGCTACCTCAAGTAGGAAATTTACTATCACGACCACGTGATAGCTCAGAGTCCACGGACTACTTCTTTCTTGGATTCACAACAACCACAAGTACTCCCACTTGTGTTTCTTTAAGCTCTTTATGCAGCAACTGAAGTGATCATCAAGCTCTTGACATCATCTTGATTCTTGATAACCCAAAATATATGTGAAGGTAAACATATCGAGATCTCATAAGAGATTCACATACACAACATAAACAACAACTGCAGCAACAGTAAAACATGGTTAGAGTTTTTCCTTTTATACTTAAGGCAAAATATAAAACCCTACACGTCAATCAAGTTTGAGCTGAGTTGGAAAAATCTGCAGAAAAAAAATCTGCACGAGCTTTGATCAATCAAGTCTAATTCTTGATCGGTCGAGTCAGGTAGATTTAAATAGTAAATCTTACAGTACACTTAATTCTAACTTTACACATAAACATCATACTTTGAACAAGTTTAAAACAAGACTAAATGTTTTGATCATGGTTTGCCAACATTACAAAATGAAGTTTTAATACATTTAAACCTAAAGTCTTAGAACCCAACACTAGAGTGTAATTGGGATTTGGGTTTCTTGAGAGTATTTTTGTGCACTATTGTATCTTCTTATTTTTATAGTGAAATTTTTCTGTTGTCGCTGTGGAGGTTGACAGTTTGCCGAACCACGTAAATTCTTGTATTCTTTGTGTTTGTTTGTTATTTAATTTATGCTTATTTACTGTTATTGATTTAAATCCTAAGGTGCTATCTGAACAACACAACATAAAGGCAACACTTTTTTGGCATTGGTGGAAATATCATTTTGGTCATTACATTTTAGTGTTAATGTCAATTTGGTTTCTATATTTTGGTAATAATTAGTTTAATTCATATTATTTTCCACTAGCGATCAATTTCTGTAGTGAGTTGATTGTACAAATTAACTATTACCAAAATTAATCATGATCCCAAAATATTATTGATCAAAATTAATATTTTGGCCTTTGGCATTTATCAAGCCATAAATCCATGGTCACCGACTCACCGGTACAGAGCGCACTAATATATAATACTATATTTTAGTACAAAAAGGAAAAGTCCTTGTTTCTTTTTCATCCAAGACTGAAATTAGCGTCTTTCTCAACCAAGAAAAAAAAGACTGAAATTAGCAAAATAATTGAGAAGTATAATTAAGACACAACGACTAAGGAAGGGCGTATGTGGCAGAAAAACTACTGTCAAAGCTGCAAAGAAAGGATAGACATATTAACTTATAAAAGAAGGAAAATGTGTGTTTTTCTTTTTCTTTTTGCTTTTGGGTCTGCGAAAATATTTAAAATATGCGGTGAAAGATTATAATAATTATAAAGCCAGGCAACAGCTTTAAACATTCCCTCATTCGTGATTGCACGTATAAGCCGAACCTCTTTCCCGTCTACTTTCCTCAGGCTATTCTATTGCTTTTGCACTCTGTCTCTGTCTCTGTCTCTGTCTCTCTCTCTCTCTGATTTCAGTATTGACAGTTAGATGCAACTTTTTTAGTGTAGTTCTGACCCTATATATCACAAAGATCCATACCCTTAATGCCCTTCTCGCTCTCTCTCTCTCAATCTCCCTGTGTGTATAGTGCAATCTTCATCAACATACAGTCTCGTACCTTTCTTGAATATGTCTCGGGATCGCACCGGAGAGAGAGAGAGAGAGGGAGAGAAAGAGTATCACACTCACTAAACAGTTGTTCCTTCTATGGTTCTCTTTCTCATGAAACAGTAGAGGTGGTTTAGTGATGATTTATGGAATATAAAAGAGTAGTTCACATATACATATATTGAAAGTTGAAACTTTAGTCACAAACTAAACATATTGAACTCAGACTACTGAATTGATCTTGGCAGTTCATTGTGCATTCTTTGTGAAAAAGGAAAGGGGAAAGAAAAGCACGCGCACACAAAAAAGGACAGATCCTGCTTTGTGTACCTTGTTACTGGGCTTTAAGCACGTTTTTTTTAGTCCTCCAATTTGACAATTTATGCTTCAAAATTGCTAAAAGCAGTTGATCTACTGGAATAGATAGAACTTGCACCAGAGGAGTTGGTTAATTTAAATAAAATATCATCTTGTAAACAAAGGATCTTTGCTCTGAGTTTGTCACACAAATATATACCTGGATCCATATTTTTTTCTGTATAGTAACATAAATCACATTAAACCAATAACAAATCACTATGCGCTTCAAGAAAAACTTGTAGATCATCTTTACCAAAAACTAATTTAATTTAAGGATTACAAGTTTATGTAGCTATTTATCTTTTAATTAATTCGTTATTCTTTATAATATGATAGAATAATTGCAAACTCATGGGTCCAGTAGCTAGGTTTCAGCTGGGCAACCAAATCAGGTTAAGCAAAAGCAGTATGGGCCCGAGATATATGTAGCTCAATTAGTTGACATATTACTGATACTGAATTGCAATCAAGTTGACATGTGTTCAGACCCCTAAAAAGAATGAAGTGGTGGACATGTTGCAGTCCAGCTTAACCTATGTGCCAATAGTCTATATTGGTTAGGTCTAGGGTTAGGGTTGCTTTCATTGCCAGATCTCATGAACATTCTGTCTCTTCCGTAGCTCCTAGTGTCCTAACCCAGCACCCTTCAATCACTTCAATTTTTGCTTTCTGAAGCAACTGAAGACTACTAATCTGTTTCAGTCAGCTAGCATACATGTCAAACATTTGGCCAAATATTGGGTTTGTCTAGCTCCTAGGCAACTAGCATTAGAATGTCAAGAGCACCCGTAGGGTTTTGTTAGCTAGCTTCAGAAATCAGAACCCAGAAGTTTGAATATATATAATATAAAACATACATTAAAATTGGATTCAAGTTCATCTTTTCTTAGTTCGTCAATCTGGTTCGGATTGCCAAATCCAAGTGATACTATTTTGCTGTTTGCGGTTGGCTCCTTCTCAACACTAGAGAAATAAACTATTAGAGAAGGAAAAAGTGCATAACAAAATAGGTGACAGAGCTGGTAATAAAAAGAGAAAAAATTGAACATAAATAAGAAATAGTGGAAACGATATCGAAAAGTGCGAAATTGAAGTAATAACAACCAAGAACAGATTCTTCATTAGTAATTTTTTAATATTTAGATTGTCATGGTTTATAAAGTATGAGATTTAAAATTAAAAAATATATATAAAAAAATCAAGATTTAATTTGTCTCAAGCGGAACTTTGGGGGAAGGGGGGTTCCTTAATTTAAATATTCCCAAAACATAGTTTAATATAGTTTGGCAACGCTATTCGCAGAATACATTCTAAACAAATAAATTTTTTGAAACATAGTACATAATACTTTTTTTTTTTTTTTAAAGAAATTGAAAATTTTTTAATACTTTTTTTTTTTTAAGAAATTGAACTTTTTTTAATGCATTTTTTTGTCAATAGTAATGAAATATTGTAGGGAGTATGACCAATGTTTTATAAATTCTCTAATGAATAAAAAATAACTAATAAAATTGACATGCATTTAAATTCACATCTCTGTAACATAAAATCCAAGCATAAAAATGCAAAATATAGTGCATAAAAAAGTATATTAACAATTTTACTTCATAAATATAGTACATCAATGACAAGGGAAAAGTATACGAGAGCAAGATGAAGTTTTTTTTTTTGCCAATTTATTCTAAAACTAAACCGGTTAGTCTCCATCTTTCTAACTATCCAAAAAAAAAAAAAAAAAAAAAAAAAAAAAAAAAAAAAAAAAACTATCATTAAAGGCATAGGGCCGTGATCAAGAAATGATTATTAATTTTGATCTGAAGCTGAACCGTTTATAACGTACAGTTCTTCTTATCTCCATGAGCTTTTTGTTGGACAAGACTAATAGATGGACTTGATTTTAGTTTTATCTTAGATTAATGTTGGTTATTTACTATGCAAATCAATGATTAGTGATTACACATAAAAATAAATTAAAAAAAAAAAAGCAAACAAAAACACAAACACAACAGAGTAGTAAACTCATATTTGCCAAAGCAAAATTCATCCAAAAAAAATTAGTAATAAAGAAAATGACAAAGAATAGAAATCAACACAGAAAGAGAGAAATACAGAGCCAGCAATCCCCTTCCCCCCCACCCCCCAAAGCAAAATTCATCCAAAAAAAATTAGTAATAAAGAAAATGACAAAGAATAGAGATCAACACAGAAAGAGAGAAATACAGAGCCAGCAATCCCCCCCCCCCCCCCCCAAAAAAAACACACACACACACACACACACACAAACATAGAGTTTCGCCCTGCACCCCCACACACATGCACCCACAACCCCTCTCCTTTCCCAGACACAGATAGTGTTAGAATATTTATGTGCGAGCAGTGTGGTTATGTAATAAGCCCTACGCTAGATCATAATGACAAGAGTGATTTGTGAGTAGTCCTAGTAAGTCTTACATTGGATCATAATGAGAAGAGTGAGTAATTAATATAAATATAACATAATTGAACTCAAATATATTAGCTCACATAAATATATATATATATATATATATATTAGCTCAAGCTTGTGGCTCAACAGGTGTCTATATACGTTATATTAACTCATTAATTGAAGACTCTCTAGGGTGTTGAATTCCCAAACAAATGGTATATGAGCCTAAAGTGTTATCTCTCTAACAGGTGCTATTAGAATTGATGGATCGATGGGCAAGTGTTCGTAAGTAGGTCCGACCAAGTAAAAAAGGAAGACCCTCATGTAAGCTCCACACGTGGTTTAGTAAAAGGTTCTACAAGTAGTATGTCTAGGCGATTGTGTATGTTGACTCTCATTTTCACTCCACCCATGCTTATAAGTAAAGGACAATCTATGGAGAGTAACTAAAGTGAAAGCACAAATGATGTGGAGAGAGAGAGAGAGAGAGAGAGATTCCTCACATTTTAGGAATTTTCATTTTGGCTTTACAAAAAGAGTCCGGTTAATGTGTGCCCTAAGCCATCCAGTTTTAGAAACATTTTCTCAGGAATTGAAAAAGCTGTCAATACATTTTCAATTTCTGAGAAATTTTTTCCTAAAAATGGTTAATTATTGTGTGCCTTTAGGGTACACATTAGCAAAATCCTTGGAAAAATTGAAAAGCAAAAACATATTCTTTCAAAAATGTATTTAACCAAAACCCAAAAATTTTCCAAATACGTCAAAAACTTGTAAAAGTCCTTTCACTATATAGAAATCTATGAAATACATTTTTCTTAGAGAATCTAAACACAAGCCTAAACTTGTTAGAGGTTTATATTTATCAGTCTAGTTGTTCCATAACTTTCATAATCCTTATGGTTTATTCTTTGTTTGACTTTTTATTCTTATTTTTTTCTCAAGATAAGGTACTAACGAAGATTTCATAATGTGACCATATTTAAGGATAAGATAATGAAGATAAATTTGAGATATCTTGGACAAACACGATAAAGACCTATCTAAATGAATAACATAAGATCATTCACATTGAAGATACTAAAATAGTCAAAATGCTATTTTAGCACTTCAAACACCAAAAAAACTACTCAATCTGAGATGATATGTCTAAAATATTTTGACAACTAGCTAGTAGCAGATTACTGTATCTAGTTGCTACTAATTTTAAATTGACTTTTACTTTTCCAATTATCTCTCTCTCTCTCTCTCTTCTCTCCCCTCTCGCGTCACTCTCATTTCTCTTTTCTCTTAGTTCTTGTCTTAGTCTCTCTCTTCTCCTCTCCTCTCCTCTCCTCTCACATGATAGGCCATCAATCTTTGCTGGGTTTGACAAGGTTGTAGTTGTGGGTCTTAAATCTAATCGGCTTTGCATGTTTGGGGTGGTTGTTAAGGTGGGTTTGTAATTGGTTTGTGATGGTTGTTGTTTATGGCATCCGGTGTGATGTTTGTGGTGGTGGTTGCAGTGGTTATTGAGGTGGGTTTGGTGGTGGTGGGTGGTGATGTAGCAGTGGGTTTGTTGGATTTGATGATCTGGGTGTGGATTCAGATCCTCTAGATTTCCTAGGGTATTCTACTAGTAGATTTCTTTAAATCCTAACTACTTTTTAATGATTTAATAGTCAAGATTCTGCCATGTCAGCATTCCACTAACAATATTCTTAAAATAATAAAATAATATTGCAAACAAAACAATTAAGATTATTATTAGTAAGATGCTGATATGACAGAATTTAGACCATTAAATCATTAAAGAATGGTTAAGATTTAAGGGAATCTATTTGGTAGAGTACCCTAGTTAATTTAGAGAATCCGAATCCTGTGGGTGTTGGGTTTACTTTGTGTTTTTCCATTCTTTTGATTCCTTTAATGCGGTGGTGATGGGTTTGACACAACAATGCTAGGTTTGTTGATGCTGGTTGTGGCAATTGTTGTTGTGAGATTTCTATTTTATTCTTTTATTTTGATTGGTCATGGTTGTGGCAGTTGTTGTTGTGATAGATTGCTATTTTATTCTTTTATTTTGATGAGTTGTGGTTGTGAGTCTTGTGGCAATGGGTTGTTATGGCTGGTGGTGGCAACGGCTGGTTGCAACAATGTGTGTTGGTTGATTTTAATAGGTCATGGTGGATTTTAATGGGTTTTGCGGTAGGTTGTTGATGATGGTGATTGTGACAATAGTGGTGGTTGTGACCATGACTAGTTGCTATGGATTTCTGTGGTGGTTGTTTTATATTATTGTAATGGATTGTCTAATTTATGAGATGTATGTTAAAATACGAGATGAGATGTAGGGTGTATTGTTAAGTGATCTGATAAAGTAGAGAAATTAGTTTTTTGAGTTGCTAAAAACTAAATTTTTTAGCTTCCCAAATGTGAATGCTCTAAAAGTAATCTGTAATGAGTGACAAAATTGTTTTTTATAAGTATTGAGATAGTATGCTATAATTGATATATAATAAAAGTGATGTTAAAATTTATATGAAAGTATATTATACCAATCCCAACTTATCACAAAAAATTTATTACAATAATTGTGAATTTTTGTATATATCTAGCGTTGCTCAAACTCAAATAGCGAAAGGGAGAAAAAAAAGTGTGTCCTGGATAAAAGTTACAAAGAAAGGCATGGTTGTTAGGGATGTGATAATTTTATATATATATTGTAAGGACTCAAATTGAATTGGACCTAAACAATAAAATTTTTTTAGAGAGCGGGCATAAGAGCTATGTCCAATGAGTGGAAAAAGACATCGTTCTTGTGCAGCAAAAGGAACTTCCAATTAAAAGAAAAACTCTTCCTCGGCTCGGTTTTTAGTGTATATCTCTCTGGATTCTTTTTCTCTCTTTCTTTCTTCCAAAAGTCCCCTCCTTAGTGTACTCCAATTTCACGTTATATACTACTTTCTTCATCCTGCTTTCACCATACACGTGTAGGTTCCATTCTGAGAACTTCTTTCTGTCACATCCAGAACTTCCTGGATCTTTTGCTTAGTGCCATAAGGCTACTTGGTTACTGTTCAGGTATCACCTCCACATTAATGCGGCCAAAGAGTTAGCTGGGAAGTATTTAATGTAGAGGTCGCAGCTTTTAGGAGATATTTGTTACCTTTCCCGGTTCCTTCTTTGTTCAATATTCATTAGTTAGTTTGCATGTAATTCTGTGAAGTTCCTTGACTATTAAAAGAGTTACATCCACCTCAGACGTTGGTTTGAGCAATAAATCTTATCCTCGGACATGGTTTGGGCCATTAAGTACAACTTACGTCTCTTTGTCTTGTGTTATTCTCAAAATGGCTCTATTTAACCATCCTCAGACATGTGAGTGTCCTAGGATTGGGCCGTTGGGTCACAAGCCTACTTCCTATGAACTCTCTGTTATCTTTTTAGGCAACTGACCCCACATATATATATATATGTGTGTGTGTGTGTGTGTGTGTGTGTGTGCGTGTGCGTGTGTGCGCGCACATGTAAATAATCCTAATTAGTTTGGACTTTGGATTAAGCGTAGTTGAGTTTGATTAGATTTTTTTTTTTTTTTTTGGGTACCATTTTAATAATAAACCTAACTACATTTACACCAGGTTGTAGTAAGAAATCAATATTATCTACCATGTTAGAAAATAAAAATAAAAAATTGTTTGCAGTACCGGTTTTTATTTATTTTTATATCTTTTCTTGGGAGTCTTAATTTACAAAATCACCTTTTGGATTTTCACGTGATTCTATCAATTCATTGGAATTTATTTCTTTATTTGAATAATTCATTCTTTGGACATTATGTTTAAGTGACAATTTGGTCTTTGCATGTTATAATGAACATTGTCCTGTAATTTTTTTTTTTTTTTTTTTTTTTGAGAATCGGATTGTCTTATGAGTTAATTTCTGTAAATGGCATCACTTATTGACTTTTTCTTTTCTTTTCTTTATTTTGTATAATTTGTTACTGATAAATTTTCAATGTAATATGTGAGAATAAATATTATAGGCTGCCATCTTATTTGGATAATTACACTTTACCCATATGTGGTTTGCCTCTAATTCGATTTACCTACCCATGGTTTCAATTTTGACACTTTACCCATCTGTAATTCCCTCCGTTACTCCTCCGTTACCCACCTCCAGTGCGGACGTTACTCTAACACATAAACTTATCAAAAACAGAACCTAAAACAGATCAAACACTCCTCACTCTCAAAACACACTCTCATCTAATGTGCTTGAGATAATGGATTGAGAACCTCCTGGGTTTTGATCATGCAAGCAAATTGAGGAAGAAGGAGACACAGTGTTCATCTGGCATTTGACACTAACCAAACTAATTTATTTTTAAACTTATAAAGACATGGACTAAAAAGTTTTGGTGAGACAAATTTACCCTCAAAGGCTCACACCCATTGACCCACATAACCCAGTCTGAAAAATCCCCAAATCTGAAAAGCTTGAAACCCCAACGCCACTCCCACAGCCTCAATCAACGACCCCAGCCCGACAAAGGAGTGTTCAACAGAAGCCTTCTTCCGTCGTTGAAGCTAACCGTTACTGAAGCAACAAAAAGACTTTGAACCTTCTTGTTATACGCAAACAAAAGGCAAATCTTTTGCTTAATTGAAAGTTTCTGACGAAGAAACCTCTCCTGCATTATTGAAAGTTCACTAGTGATTTTAAATATTGACTTGCTTGGTTTGGTGTGGAGTAAAAGAGAAATCTTTGAGGGATTCTTGGCTTCTTTGAGTTGGCCGAAAGTTACTTTTGGAGGTTTGTTAGAAAATTTTGTTTTGTCAATCTTTTGTTTTTGTTCATTTGATATATATATATATATATATATATATATATCTTATCTTGAAATTTACTCCGATTGTTGTTTTGTTTTGAAGATGAGCCCATGATATGCCAAAATTTTGATATGGGTGCATGGGTTTATTATTTTTCTTTTTTCAAGTTTAGTGAAGTTCATAGTTCATACTAAATCAGTATTTGATTCAGCTGAACATATGAACATTGTGTCTCCTTCTTCCTCAGTTTGCTTGCATGATCAAAACCCAGGAGGTTCTCAGTCCATTATTTCAAGCACATTGCATTGTGATATTCGTTTGGTGAGCACGTTGGATGAGGGTGTGTTTTGGGAGTGAGGAGTGTTTGATCTGTTTTAGGTTCTGTTTTTGATGAGTTTATGTGATAGAGTAACGTTTGCATTGGAGGTGGGTAATGGAGGAGTAACGAAGGGAATCACAGGTGGGTAAAGTGTCAAAATTGAAACCACGGGTAGGCAAATCGAATTAGAGGCAAACCACAGGTGGGTAAAGTGTAATTATCCATTTCTTTTATAATAAGTGTTGATGAAGAGAGGCATATGATATTATTTAAGAATTATGAATGATATGGTTACATCATGTCCATTTGATTTAATTAAGGTCAAAATTTGGTTGCAAAATTGGTTGTAGCATAGTGCTACAATTTCAATCAATATTTTTTTATTGGATGTGAATTTTAATAAATCTACCATTGAATTAGTTTTCTTCTTATATCCATTATACTTACAAAATTTCAAAAAGATTAAAGATCAATAGCTATGTCATCAATCAAGTATTTCAATTTTAAGTTTTTGTAGTTTAAAATTATGTATAAAAAATAATTTTATGAATAGTAAATAATATCTATTTGATACAAAATTTGATATGTGTTTTAACAACATAAAGAACATGTAATTCAACGGCTAGATTATCAAAATATATAGCCATGTTAATTCTTTTAGTGGGAGTTGTAGCTATAGATTACAACCAGTTTTGTAACCAAATTTTGTCCTTTAATTAATTAACTCAGTTAAGATTTAACGAAAAACAATTGATAGAAGCTTCTACTTGTTACAAACTTAAAGTTTTGAAGGAATTATTTAATTAAGCTGAGCATGTAAAAATTAAATTGATACTCACAAATATATATATATATATATATATATATATATAAGAGTAACTCTCTCTCTCTCTCTCTCTCTCTCTCTCTCTCTCTCTCTCTCTCTCTCTCTCTCTCTCTCTCTCTCTCTCTCTCTCTGTTACCACACATTGCAATTCATCACATATTACTCTCTCTGTTACCACACATTGCAATTCATCACATATTACTCTCTCTGTTACCACACATTGCAATTCATCACATATTAGTATAAACACTAATATATTGGAGACACGTCTACTAAAGGGTAAGCTAAGGGGTTGGGGTCCATGGCCCTTCTAGAATGGAATAGGTAGGAAGGAAGGAGCCCTCATTCCTTCATTTTCCTTCAAAATCTCAAATTTTCATTCCCCTCAAAATTGGACGAATCAGAGGGAATGAATTAGGTTAATGAAATTTTCTCTAAAACTCCTAAAATACCCCCTATACATTCAACATTTTATTTAAAATAGGAGTCTAATAGCAATTTTGCTATAAATGATTCATTTTCATTCCTTCTAATGTTACTCTCAAACGACGTTACTTACATTCTATTTTCTATCCCCTTATTTTAAAAATCCAAACAAGATAACATAATATTGTTTAATTCATTTCTTTTCCTTTGATTTTCATTACTTAAATACACTCCTTTGCTCATTTCTTTTCCTTTGCTCATTGCATTGCATTCCATTCCTTTATGAACGTTCAAACAAAGTGTTAAAAATAATTTTTACCTCCCTCAATAAGTGTGCTTTTGTAGGACATGTGGGGAAAGATCAAATTCATTGCACACAATTATTGAAAAATCATGCATGTGCTTTTGTAGGACATGTGGGGAAAGATCCTAATTCATTGCACAAAATTATTGTAAAGTCATGCAAAAATCTAATCAATGGATCTCAACACATTGAGAAACTCATAGAAAACATTCTTCTAAAAAAATTGCAATGATTAAACTAAGAGTTCAAGTTTCAATCAATGTTGTTTGGTGGCTTGCATTTGAAGCTTGGGCTATTAGACATCACAATGAAAGCATCAATTCATCACTTAATCGCAACAATTTTCTTGAACTGATACAATTGTTGTCATGTTACAATGAAAAGGTTGTAGATGTTGTAATAAAAAAGGCTTCAACGAATGCCTCATATACTTCATCACACATATCCAAAATGAGATTATTTAGTCCTTTTAAGTAAGGTTAAGAAAGTGTTACATGAGAAAATTAAAGATGCAAAGTTTTGTATTAGTGCCAATAAAATTCGTGATGATTCCAAAAAAAGAGCAAATGATTCTTATTTATAATTTTATTCATGAAAGATTTTTCAATCTTATCTAAGTCAGAGACACTACAACTTTAACTTTCAGAGATGAGATATTTAGCATTCTTTTTCATCATGGCTTAATTATTCAGAATATTTGAAGTAAGGATATGATGACCCAAGCAATGTGAGCGGTGAGTGGAACGGGTTGCCAGTCCTAATTTTTAAATAATATCCATATTCTTATTACATTTATTGATTTGTACATCGCCTACAACTTGCATTAGTTGAAACATCTCGTTTAATATGTGTTGTTCATTAATGTTTCACTAACTTGGCTTTTGTCATTAATATCTATTAAAAAATTTGGTTTTGCATCTCATACAAAACACACAGCGGAAGCAACAAATACGGATCTACTTCATTCATGAGAGATAACATGTAACCTTGAATTCTAGAACAATGAATAGAAAGTGTACTTTGATGCAGTGAAATTCAAAAACAAGACTTGAGAATACCTCTAATCAACATCCCAATTCCACATGGTACCCAAGATGAGTGGTCTTTCAATCAATCTTTATGTACATTAATTCTCAAAGAAAGTTTTTCTTCTTCTCATTGTAGAGAAAAACTGTTTTCTTCTCTTTTCATCATATGTACATTCTAACTACCTTGGTAGTTATTTTATTTAATAACTCTTATTAAATAAAAAAATGATTATTTAATTGGATTAGCCTTTTGAGTCTACCCAATTGGGCTTTAGTTTGTGGCTTGAGATGGGACCAAAGGGAACAAATAAGACTTTAGCTCTAATGGGCCTTAAGCTTATCTGTCAACTCTTGACAAGTCCAAAGGTACCATTAATTATATTTAATATCACAGTATAAATATAATTGTACTATAGGCCTTGTTAATAAATTATATCCCAAGACTCTAATGATATCATTTAACCCATCCATGAAATATCCATAATAAACAAAGTCATAATAGACTGTCACTTTATAAACAACTATTTTATCTTTGAACACCCGGTTTAATCTTTTAGTTATTCACATTTATTGAAATTTGATTTCAATAAATATAAACTTTAGTAACTCCTTACTAAAGTGAGCGCCCTGAATAACCAGTTCTCATTAAACTTATCTCAAGGGGATATTTCATGTCTCTACAAAAAGAAATTATGGATTCCATCTTGAAAATATGTGTTCTCTCAACACTACGTGTAGTTACCCAACATACTGAGATTTTGACCATGAATATTAGATCTCATTTTTGATATATCAAAATAACCTATATTTCATGATCGGGTTCACTAATGGCAAGTTTCAATTGGTATACACATCAATGCTAATATCTAATACTTATAAAGGGCATCTTGGAAATCACTAGTATTCTTTCTCAAGTTTTGCAACGACAATCTCAATATATTCTGAATTCCATGCATCTTCTTCAAGTACTAAAGACTTCATTACAAAAATGAGAGAAATATGATGAGATACTTATCTTATGAAAGTAAAATCATTATGTGAGCAACACAAAATGAATATCTCTTAAGTTGTATTATTATCGATCGATGTATTTATCGTTACAATTGATTTTCAATTGCAAGAATTGAACAACAAATTTAATGAGGATATGAGAGAGTTACTTGTTTTTAGCTCATTTTGGATTCTATCGATGGTTTTAAGATGTTTGGTATTGATAACATTTGCAAGATTACGGTGTTATTCTAAAGATTTTAAAGAGCAAGAAAAAGTGCATTTAAGAATTGCACTTCAACATTTTGAGTTTGATGTTCCTCAACACCCAAAGCTAAAGAATCTATCATCACTTTTTGAATTATAACGAGGGTTGGTGAGAGCCAGAAAATTAACAATCTATCCATTTGTTGATAGATTGATTAGACTTATGCTTACTCTTCGTGTTTCAACAACTATGGAATGTGCAGTTTCAGCCATATTGCTTGTAAAACAAAGTTTTATAAGAAGATGGAAAATGAGTTTTTGAATTATTATTTAACACTAGTCGCTAACCCATGCGGTGCACGGGAAAATTACTGAAAATGAAATCTAATGAATACAAAGCAATTATGAAAAATACCATTTAAATTAAAAGACAAATATTAGTAAATGTCGTTATCCTTAGTTATCTGTGTTACATCTAGAGTTTCATATCTAAGTTACTACAATACTACTTCTAGCAATTGAAGCTCACAATATAAGTATATTATATGAGGTCAAAACTTATATTATCTTCAAGCTCTCCTTAGTCTTACAGAGTCACTAAAAAAATTTCTTTTCTATTGAATTTGATTTTAGAGGACTTATTCAAAATTGTTTGAATTAAACCTCACAAATTATAAAGAAAAAATAAATAACATTACAACATTGCAGTTGATTAATATACAAATAAACTACCAATTTAACATGATAAATCACTATTAGTGATTTAGAAAGCAAAAATTAACAAAATTAAAGTTGTTGCCCATGTAACTTAAAATTTTTCATATTCTAAAGTTTCAAACACCTATTAATAAATAACTATTGATATAAAATATTTAGTAATTACTTCAACTAGCTTTTAACCAGCACAATGCGCGGGAATATTTTATTTTATTTATTTTTTATGTTCTATCTTTAAATGTATTCCTTACAAAGCAACTTATATTCTTTAAATGTTTTCCTAAGAAAGAAATCTAACTGGGGAGAAGGAAGAAATAATAAGAAAAAAAAATATATAATTTTGATTAATCAAATGTATTATACAATGTGTAGAAAGGGAAAAAAAATCATTTCACATCTCTTGTAAATTTCAACTACTGATTAATTATTACAATATGTCAATAAGTATTTCATCACTAAATACAACAGTAATACTTGATTGATGCAGCCATAATGCAATAGTAGCTCTTGAACAATGTAGCAATCCAACATGATAGACCTGTACACCAATAGCAGGAACGTTGCAGTGGTGCAACTTAAACTCCATTGGGAAAGCATGCATAGTGCCATTAAGCACACACCATTTCAAAAGTAATACAGTTTAGTACATCGATGGCTTCATCATTCTCAGCAGTTTAGGACATGCAAATCATAACTGGAACTCATTGTGAAGGTCATATATAAAAGCCTAAAAGTATATTAAAAACTATTAGAGCTTTGAGTGGTAATTTGAACTCTAGTAAAATAACCTACTAATAATTTAATGAAATTGCTTCCTGGAAGACATTTTGGTTTTACTACAAAAGAGACCAAAATATTAATTATAAAGCAATAAAATTTGATCAATGTTTGCTAAGGACTTTAAGGAGGCAGCAAGTTAGAATTCTGACCTGTTTTAGTTGTCACAGTCACTAAAATAAAAATAGTAGCTAAAAAGTCTCAAATTATTGTAGCAATATTACTTGGTGAACTGTTGCAAATTTGGCTGGTTGTTTATTTTTAACATTTTAAATTATTTTTGCTTTAGGTCTGGCTTGAATTAGATCGGTTTGGTTTTGAGTGATCATATACTAATTTTTAGGGCTAACAAAAATAAAGGAAAAGATTGAGTGCTGCACCAACTTGACTAAGGTCTTAAAAAACATAGTTTCTTTACCACTTTATATACACTATAATAAGACCAACATCTGAAGTCAAATTGCATAACATGAAAAAAAAAACCTGAAAAATTATAAAACATGATACACTAATTGTATGTACTAACAAAGCTCCATTATCACATACAATTATGGACTCTGCTAATGAAAGGTTGAATAATTTAGAGAGTGCATACCTCCTCAATGCTGCCATCCTCAACATAAGTAATAAGAGACTTGAGAAAAAACTCGTCAAGTATAGCTTCTAAATCATCAATATATGGAGGCCCTTGTGGGGAAAAAAACCAATTTTATCAGTGAAAGAAATGAAACAACAATTCAATTGTGAAATTCATAACAATGGGGATTAAAGTTTCCTCACCTACATCTTAAACAAAATAAACAGAACAATCAAGCCCGACAACAGTGTTTTGTCATTAATAACACCAGAAATAGAAAGAACCTGAAGAATTCTATATCAGAGTCAAAGTCCCTTTTTCCCACGCACACACCACCTGTATGAGAAAAAGAAAATTAGAACCTTAAACAGGAGATATTACAAAACAATCATCATATTCAAAATATTGTCACTCTATTTTAAGTAAAAAGTTGAGATTCTTCCAAACAGAGGTATATTTTTTCTATTTCTTGTTTTCTTTGTAGCTTAAATTTATCATCAATTTTCAGCTATTTTCCTTTCGTCAACTTAATTAACGTGACTTTTCATGGAATCAGATGGCTAAACGTAGAGATATGTTGCTAAATTACATGCTCTTTCTAAAGATAACTCCATCATTGCCCAACCTGTCATTAAGCTTTGACCTATATCACATTAAAAGTAAGTCCCTCTCTCCGACCCTCAGTTTCACAATGATTATAAAATTAACACAATTATTATATAATAAGAAATAAATTACTGATTCCATACAAACAAAAACAAACTATAAAATAAACTGATACAAACCCGAAGAAGAAAGAAGAACTTTTGCAGAACTTGTATTCGCACTATTTGAAGGATGTATACTTGTAGTTACTTTAAAAGGTACCATCGGTTCCACAGAGACCTTCTTGAAAGGATAAAATGGAGGAAGTTGTGGTGGCAAGAACTCCATATCAATGTGGATCATGACTGAATCATGATTCTTCTTGGGTAGCAAAACTGCTGGTGTGTTTTTCACATCTACCTCCTGTTCATTTTGAAACTATGGAAATACACTTGTTCTTCCATTGTCTTCAACATAACTATCTCTTGGTTTCACAACTCTCCCTCTTGGCACAACTAAAGATATTTAAAAAGACAATTTTCATTTAGAACATAATAAAAGAGATAAGGAAATTTCAACAATTTTAAAAAATAAGAATGGACATTACATTATATTACATCCCTATTATTCTATACATAGCATCTTATAGAAATTTACCAACTTAAAAGCTCTGCAAAGATTATTATGGTTTTGACACAACCAATTAATGGTAACCACCCTTCACACACTATATACATCATTCATAGCAGGTTGACAATTTTCCTTGAGCATTAGAGTGTGTACATGACTAAATCTAAGAAAAGAGCAACAAATATAATGCACCTTAAAGAATATCAGACAATCAGACATGTTATTGTCTTATAAATGCAAATGAGGTTAAAATTCAATTCAATATAAACATAAATGATAATAATATAGTGTACGGGCAGGGCCAAGATTTTCTGGACCTAAGCAACTAATCCATTCTCTGCCATAGTTTGTAATTTGACCTTTTCTCTGCAACAATTTGCAATTCAAACTTTGTGATACATTTTTGTATTGTAAATGTTATTGATAGATTATTATCATTCTTTATTGTTATCCTTTTGCTTAACTTTCAAGTGTATTGGTAAGAAACAATGCTTGTGCTTTCTGCATGTGTGTGTTTACAATAACGAAGAGGTGAAATCCAATTCAGAGACAGAAGGGTCTTGTTTATCATAGGGGAAAGTCGAAGTTGTGCAATATATATATTAACTGAGAACCAGCATCAAACACCTATCAGGCACTATAACTGAAATTTCAAAAACCCTGGCTTTAAACTAAACGAATTTAATTTGGAATGAAAAGAATTTGGAGAATGACCAGAGAGTACCAAATTTCTCAAAACTAATTCATATTTCGTACCTATAGATCTAAGAAAAAAAGGAAAAAGAAAATTACCGGTGGTAGTTCTCACTCTATCGCTATATGGTCTTACGGTGTTGATGGTCCATAGATTTTTCTTCTATGGTGAGGCTACTGACAGTGTAGGGCTCAATCATTCTATGTTTTAAAAACCCGAAACTAAAACAAATCAAATCTGAACCCATCCAACAGGAAAACTCAATCAAAGTAACATTTCATACCCAAATCAATATTTTTTGTGATCTTTGTAATCTAAAATAAAAAATAAAAAAAATAAAAAAAACAAAAAACAAAACAAAAGCAAATATCTAAAATTGAGAAAAACAATCATTTTGATAGAGATTCCAAAAACCCAAAAACAAAAACGAATCAAATCTAAGCCTACCCAATAATAAAACTCAATTAAAAGTAACGTTTTATACCAAACCTACAAAATTGAGAAAAAAAAATGTACCGTTGTCGATGTCAATTCCGGTGATTTGGTGGTCTAAATCTGGCAAGGGAACGAAGGTGTATGGTTCAAACGAACTCTGCTCTCTTTCCCTTTTGAATGTAATGCACAATGGATAGCCTTAGGAACTCTGCCTCTTTCTCTGTTTCTTTCTCCGTGTCGCATTTCATTGCCCCTCCCTTTCTCTGATTCTTTCTCCATGTCCTCGTCGCCTCTCTCTATCTCTGCCTCTCTATTTCTTTGGATTGAATATTCTTGAAGAAAAAGATTAGGGTTTGTGAGAAGAGAGAGACAGAGAGAGAGATTTTGGGGATATTGGAAGAGACTGTACGGCTCTTCTTCATCTTGATTGGTGTCTCATGTTTTGGGATTCAGTTTTTGATCTCTCGATCTCTCTCTCCTTCTCCGTTCTCTGCCTCTCTACTTCTCTGTCTCTCTTTTCTCTCGGTCTCTCTTTCTCCTTTTTTTTTTTTTTCTCCGTTTAGCAATCTTTCTTTTTTTCTGTCTAAAGCAGTCAATTTGCTTTTATATCAATAGGGCTCAAAACAGTATTTTAACGTAGTCAAAGATTATAATTTATCGCCTTTAAACGGTGTTGTTGCATTACTAAAGAATATAATGTATCGCTTTTTAAAGCGGAACATGGCAAAATTTTGGACAGCCACTTTTCTGATTTGTCACCACCTCCTTAATTGTAAGGACTCACTTTCTCTCAGCTTCTGCTATTATATATATATGTATATATATATAGATACCACAAGTTGTTCATGCTGTAAAAATTTTGAGAGAATAACACAACAAGCATTTTAAACTCTTTCTTGCTTGGATCCTACAAAACAATATATGTATATATATATATATATATATATAGAGAGAGAGAGAGAGAGAGAGAGAGAGAGAGAGAGAGAGAGAGAGAGAGAGATGGAGACAAAACATGCCATTAAAGGGACAAAAAAAAAAAAAAAAAATTTTGAAGAAGCAAGCAGTTTGGCTAGCATATCAGCTAGTTAATTTATATCAAAAGATATAAAAATCTTACAATCAAATAGAATCCATAAGTAAATAAATACATGTGGTACAATTAGATAAATAAAAGGTTTGTCAAGATGATCAAGTTTGGCAATGAAGAAGACGCAGCAGCTATTGATGAGGGTAATCTCTATCTTAAACTTGTGATAATGATGAAGATGCAACAACTACTAATTATGCAAATCTAGCATAATCTTATTTTGATTCATCTACAACAGGAAATGACGATAATTACCATAAATAGATTATATCAAAAAAATAGCCAAGAGTACAATCAAAGCTAATAGAAGGAATTTTAAATCGATTTCAACGATGAAGGAGGGATTCACTTAAATGAGGAGACCAAGAAAAAATGAGAAGTATCATGTTCTGAGTATAGTATTGAATTTTAAACTCTATAATTCAATTTGCTAACTACTAAAATACCTTAGCAAATTGAATTTCTGCAGGCACGGAAACTACTAAAACTCTATCATTCAATTTTCTAACTACTGAAACTCTATCACACGGATTACACAATATAAACCAATAATGTTACCGTCTCAAACATTAATTAAAAAAAAAAACACTAAATCAATTTTAAGCAAAGAAATAAACAATCATATATCAGTAAAAATACCCAACCTAGATACATAAAAACTCATATGACCCACAACACAAAAGAGGTAGTAACAAAATTAAAAAAGAAAAAAGAAAAAAAAAAAAGAACAATACTATTAATCTAATCCTTACATTAAACTATTATGGAGGTAGTCATAAGAATAGAGATCAAGAGCAGCTGAGATTTAGGAATACCTAAACTGAATCATCCAGCTTTTCAATATTAATATAGGGTGAGAGGAAGAGATGAAGGAGTTAGAAAGCCAAAGTCTAGCATTAGGAAGTTGAAGGGTTGTTGTTTGAGATTGTAACTGTGGAACACAGAGGGTTGCCATCTAAAATTGTAACCGTGGAACACAAAGGGTTGTGAATTATTTTCTTTTTATTAATATTTTTAAATTTAAGAAAACTAATTTTAAATTGTAGGAAAAATTCAGGAAAAATAATGGTAATGACATGACAACTGATGTGGTTCAATCTGAGTGTAGCAACATTTAATGCTATGTTTCAGTTTTTAGTAATATTAGAATATAGATGCGTATAGAAAGAAAAATAGCTAAAAGGTTTAGTATAGGAACCAATTATATATTATTTTAGTACTATGAAAGAATGTATGGTACAATTTTGTTGAGTTAAATAAAATTTTATTGAATAAAATATTTTTTCTGGTCATAAAAAAATTTATAGTTACTTAAAGATTTTGTTATATTTGGGCTCCATCCATCCAAATGGTAAATCTAGTTGAGAGCCGATCCGAATACTATTCTATCCAAAGGTTGATAACAAGTCTTTGACTCTTTGTTAGGATGGAAGGAAAAGCACTAGCTGCCGATGTATTATTAGCAGTATGAAGAGTCAACTAATATAGTGTACTAATTAATATGATGTACTAAAAAAACACCTAAGTTAGTTCAAAAAAGAAAAAAAGTTGACTGTTACATGACATCATTACTAAATTTGATATAAGCTCATTGGCTCTGTTGACTGCTACATGCCATCATTGCTGAAGTTAAGTACTGTTGTCTTCGTTGGCCCAAATCTTGGTTTGGTTGTGTATTTAATGAATGCATAGACAAAGATCTAAACCTATTAGTTCAGCAACAATTTTTTGCCTCTGTAAAAGAAAAAATTATTAAATGATTATTGCAAGTTGAAGTACAAATCTCATTAATTTGTAAATTTCTTGCTACTACTTCAATGTCAACGCCTTTTGAACAACATTTTCTAAAATATATCTAGTTCATGCCGTTGTTATTAAAATAAGGGTTATGTTAATGAGTGCCGTAGGATATTGGTTAACAATCTAATTAAAAAAAGTTTTTATAGAAAAAGAAAAAAAAAACAATTAATATTTTAACAGTTTTTTTCTTTTATCATAAAAGTGATGTTAAAACTTTCTTAAAATAGATTCTTAACTAATGCCCTAATGACACTTGTTAACATTTTTCTTAAAATAATTAAGTAGAACATAATTTATTTTTATAGCGATTAGTCTAGGGGCTAGCGGTGTCTGCATTCAGGTCATGTTGGCTTAGGTTTGGGCTGAACCTGCCACTCGACCCTATAACTTTAGGTGTTGAAATTCCAGACCAGTCGTCATTTGTTGATTTTATTGATATCAACCACCAAAAATTTATAAATCCTTCGATCGGATCAATCAAAGTCATCTTAGGCACAATGGATCATTGTTGCGTTGTGACATGGTGGAAACTCGCAAGATCTTACTGAGATCTCACCAATTCTAGTGGAGATCTCAACAAATCTCTTAAGATATCCATAATTTATATCAAGCGAAATCTCTCCAAATTTGTGAATATTGACAACATGATTAAATAAACAATATGAATCATGGCAAGGGGAGGAGGATGAGAACGGTGGATCTTTAGCTGGATCGATCCAATCGGATATCCGACAGTGAAAACTACCGATTGACCCGCCAATCAGGCTGTGTTCTTGACGCAAACCCGCCACACAGCTCAGATTGAGTGGGTTTTGGTTCAGGTGGCTTTGGGTCAGACAAATTTCTCAGGTCCATGTCTATGTCGGACAACTCTAGATCTATAGAAAGTGAAGTGCAAAGCTATAGTTATCTTATTGCTACATTCACTTCATCTGCCAGGATTGACGCAAAGCTAAAAGGAGACATGAAATAAATTAATGCAGTGGATCTCACTTCACTTAATTAATTCATAGTTGCAAAAAGTTTTGTTGGCAAACTACATTCTCTTCTACTCTGATGTATTATTAGTAAAATTGCTTAGGAATTTTGTCCAAACGAAGAATATTACAAAGAAGAAAAAGATATCTTCCAATCAATTTCTTAGTTAAGGATTTTATAAAGGGAACACCAAAATAAGGAGAAGATGAGAAAATTATTATTTTTCCATGATGCAATATTTTGCTTTCAGTTATATGTAGTTATTATTGTTGTGATAAAATTAAAGAAGAATTGCACAGCTCTTACTCTTACAGACTTTTATTGACAGATTTGATGTTTCTGGTCAGGAAACTTTTGGCAAAAGGTGCCGAATGGAAATGCAAGTTCTCTCTAGGTGATTGCCCCTATTATGCAAGCATCTATGACACAATAACCATAAATGTTTCGAGAAACCAGAAGATCACAATTTTTGTTTGGGAGAGAGAACCAATCTCTCCCAAACCCTCTATTTTTCTCCTGGTCAAAGATATAGAAGGCACCAAATAAAAATAAAAATAATAAATAAAAGTATTAAAAAAAGAGAATTAATTAATTAAAAAAAAAAAAAAACTGTTGCCATGCAAAACGAACTCCAAATGCAAAAAGGGGTAGGGAACTTTCAGTTCATATTTAACTTCTTGTCCCACCAGGTCTAGTTCCTCCTTTTTCATCACAGTTGGCTTGTACAAACCAATACAAAACCCCCTTCAATCCCCATACAGCTCCAAGCCAAAGTAGCTGAGCATATACATGAGCTCAAAAGCTGTCTCAATCCGTGTAGAAAATCCAAAAACCTCTCTCCTTCCTTTCATGACCCCATCTGTCAGCTTGTTAAGTCTCTCTCTTTTTCTCTCTCTCTCTCTCTCTCTCTCTCTCTCTTCTCTCTTCTTTCTTTCTCTATGTGTTTGTCTTTGTGGTGGGTGGCGCGTCAATGTAGATTAATAGTTCTTCAAACTATCGCTCTAAAAATCTCTCTCTAGAACCCATCTTGAAACCGATTGATCGACGATGGAGGATCCAAACGTTGCTGTGTCCCTGCATAGCCTCGTCCCCAATTCAATCCCTCCTCTTGATTGTGCAGTGACCCATCTCTACCACTACCACCACCACCACTTCCTCCAACCAATTCTGAGCTCCTGCTGCTACCTCCTGGTGCAAAACCTTGTCCAACTGGTGCACCAATGCAAGTGTAACCACTAGAGTCTGGTGCATAGTTTAGGTTTGGGTGACTGTACTGTTGGTTACTGCTAAGAACATGACCAACATAGTAATCACTCATTGGATGTTGAGGATAAGGTGCAGGAAAAGACATGGGGCGTGAGGGAGAGCTGTATAAATATGGTTGAGGTGGTTGTGGTGGTTGTGGAGGTGGTGGTGCTGGTGGTGCTGGTAAGTGACTCGATGGAGAACCAGAGAAGAATCTTGGGTATCTGAGAGGGATTGTTGGGTCTCCAATGTTGCCTGCAGCTTGATGATACCCTCCTGGTGTGATTGGTTGGCAGCAGCTATATAACAATAAGAATATCAAATGGGCATTCTTAATTAGTTTACTTGAACAACAAAAAGTAACAACAGTATTAGTAGAGTGATGGATTGCTGTTGATATGGATGAAATAAAGTATGGTATGGCACTTTTGTTGCTGAACAAATAAAAAAAAATTAAAATGGGTTTTTCATCTTGTAGTCTAAAACATGAAAAATAACATAAAGCTTTCTAATTGTTTGATCAAATTAATCAAGTGGGTAACTTTTTTTGTAGTTCAAGATAGCAATAGCATATGAGATTATGAGTGATTTGATTTGTCTATAGTTTCTACCGAAAGTTAAAAGTTGTCATAAAAGAAGAAAAGAGGAGGAAGAGGTTATGAAGGCGAAAGATGGAGAAATGGAAGAGAGGAAAGAGAGCAACGGTGCATTATAATATACTGAAAAAACGTACCCTAGGTGAGAGGCGCCTTGGCCGACTAGGTTATCGGTACTGAAGACCAGCTGACGAGCCCGATTCAGTGTCTCTGTCTCCCTCTCTGACCATCCAAAACACACAAATCAAATCAAATCAAATCCAACATCCCTCACACCAAGAATTTCAGCAAAAAACAAAAGCACTACCCAACTTTGTTTTCCCTACAGATTGACATGACCACGCTACATGACCAAATCATTAACAAACAGTGACCCATTTGCTAAAATATAATAATAATGATAATAATAATAATAACAATACTTGTTTCCTAGGAGCTAGCTGTTAACTTTGCTGAATGAAAAGGAAAGTAGACTCATTAGAAAAGACTTTGCCTTGGCGGTGGCGGTTCATGTGTCCCCCAAGGGCCTGAGATTTGCAGAACTTGAGGGAACAAAACCTACATTCATAGACCTTCCCACACTCGTCTTTTCCATCCTTTCCGCCGCTTTTCTTTTTCCTATAGCCTGCAACAAAAATAACCAATTAAAGCAACTTGGATGAGACCCTTCTTCTTAGCCAGTTAGCCCTAAAAGCCGAACCCTAATCTCCCCAAATCCATGAATGATACCAAAAAATAATTTTGAACCCAATACTCTTTAGCTCTTTATAATTCACCTTTTTTCCTATTTTGATGTTTTTCATTTCAAACTGGAGAAGGAAAAGAAAAAAGAGGAAAGTTAGGATAAAAGGTAATTATGCACCCTTTCATAGCTATACATCCAAGCATTTAAAAGTTGTGGAAAAATCTTTCCCTTTCAAAACTTGAAGAAATCATGTGTTTTTTTTTTTGGTTCTTTTTCCTCTCACTTCCTAATAAAGTTTTGTGTTGATTATGTTGCTAAAAGAAAAATGAGGAAGATATATGTATATATTTTCTCTTTAATTGTAGAATGAAAAGAATAGTTGTATACCAGAGGAGGAGCTGTCGTCAAAGACCTGTTTACCATGATCTCTAGAATCATCAGGCAAGTTGTTGAGGTCTAAGGGGTTCCCCTCAGGTCTCCTGAAAAAGAACAAAGAGTAAAGGTTAAAAAAGAAAGAGAGACATGAGGTAGCTTGAGAAGAAGATAAATTAGAAACAAAAAATGTTAAGGGGTTGTGGGGAAGACCTACATGGTACCGACAGAGAAAGACAGATAGAAATAGGAGAGGTAAATAATCTTCCAGATAGGAAGATAAGTAAAGCTTTTAGAAAATTATAAGACTTTCAGTTTGAGACTGCAATATAGAGGCTAGTTGAGTGATGGTGGTAGAAAAAGAGCTTTGAAAGTTCTCTATCAGTTCCTCTGCCAGCCCCCTCTGGACTCAACAACACTCTCTCACTCTCTTTCTCTCTCTCTCTCTCTCACTCTCTCTCTATGAAAATTGAAAGAACAAAGGGACAGTGGGTCTCGTGACTTTAAAAAGAGGAAGTGTGGGGGTGGAGAGAGGCTTAGGTATTTGGTAGTGTCATTTGGTTTGGTTGAGAGAAGAGGGAATGAGAGGGACGTTGCCTTAGTTTTGCCTTTACTCAAGGGGGCTAGCTAGGTCTATTGCTCTTACAACTAGTAGTACCATGTCCAATGATATCCTCAAATGCATAAACTAGCTGTATGATCGATATTAAGTTTTACCAGAAGAGATATGCATTGCAATCAAATACTCATGTCCTTTTGCACATCTTCTATCATTAAAGTAAACCACTTCCAAAGCCATTTATATAAAAAAAGATGGCATTTATTATATGCCTTAAGGACGATCATGACAAGGCTTGCCTTGCAGAAGTAGTTATCACACTTGAGAAGGGTAAAACTATACTATATACCATACTATACTAAAGATTATGGTCCACAACACAAGCATGTAACTTAAGGCCTCCTAGGTAGGGTAATACCCTGAGATTGCCATGTCTCATGGAAGTGTTACTATCAAATTCTAATTACTAGGGTTTTTGTGATCTAAGCTAGGATTCATGACTCACTCGACCCCACAAATATGTTTGTTCTATTCTTTGGAACTTCCTGGTTCATTGATCGTAGACATGGTCGTTTTCAATCAATAACAACAGAAGTTATTCCAATTTCATTTCCTTTATATTATTATTTGTCTCTTGTAGCAAGTAATCGAAATGAAAATATATCTCTTAAAAATGGACATTTTCCATGTAGACTAGTTAGGCTAAGCCCATTTGAGTAGTAAACTGTAGAAAATCTCCAACTGAGCTGACCAAGCATATTAAGCTTAAAGACATGATATAGTAACCTATCAAGTGGAGTATCATAGATTGTGTTCGACTTCGAAGTATCTGAGTTTACACAAGATGGAGATTGACAAACTTGTGTCATGAACAATCTAAAGATATAGCTAGGCAACCTTTAGTACTTTGGACATCTTGCAAATACAAGCGTTTTTTTTTTTTTTTTTCATTTATTTTTCCAACGAAGAGCTGGGCCACATGCAACTCTGTTTACATCTTCAAAAAAATAAATAGCGACGCGTTATAATCAGGTGATTCATGGACCACTCTACTTCTAGCTAGGCCTTGAATTGAATGACATTGAATAGGCTTGGAAATACTATTTGCAAAAGGCCAAGCCAAGCAAGCATGCAGACCATGCCCCAAATATCTGTAAATCTTATAAAAGTGTGCGTGATAACTTAAGGTGGTCCACTCCACATTTCAAGTAGTGAACTTCAAATATACAGATTACCAAAAACAAATAACAAAACCCGTACGAGCTTGTAGGAGTGGAAATTAATTGTATACATCATTCTTAGTCAAACATCCACCTTTTCCCATGAGCAACAATATTTAATGGAAGCTCATAAGAGTTTCATAAAAATACTTGCAATCATATGTGTCATGGACAATGTGTTGATGTAAAATTATTGATGAACCATCTGACACGACATAAATTTGTAAAAGCAAAAGTGAGAGAGAGGCGGACCAAAGGAAATGACTCCAAAGACTGGGAAAGGCTCGCGTTCAAGTTGTGGTTTGGTACTATCTTGGTTAGAGCTTATTTTCTCTTCAACAGAAAATGTATAATGTCAATAATTCTAAAAATATACTTAATAATACACTCAATTTTATAATTTGTTAACTAATGCCATTATTAGTTGTTGACGTTTTCTATTAAATGTTGACTTATACAACTCACAACTTTTCATCGATTACTCACAATTATACAGATTCATAAGTTGTGAAATTGATAATGAAAATGGCTTTTCCAACATCACATTTTAAAGAATAATTTTATAAAAGGTGCAATTGTGCTTTTATAAGATAAACTAAATCAATTAAAAAGTCAACGAAAATAAACTCATCCAAATGCTGTACTCTATACTAATTCATATCTGTCTACTTAAGAGTTGACTTAGTTATGTAGCTCTATTTACCAGTTCCATTCAGAGAAGAATTCATTTTCCAACTCTAATTGAACCAAAATATGCAACTAACTTTCCCGACCAGATCATGTCATTTGCCTGAATTGTAACAGCTCTTCAAAGCCAATACGAGGGTGTTTCTTATATTATTAGAGATCGTGGAGGCAGGCCCAGACTTGAGGCAGGAATTGGTTGGGTACATGGATGGCAGAGATAATAGGTATAGGTGAAGTCCGAAATTGGGTACGAGAAGATTATTATTCATTCTGATTCTCAGATAGCCGTCGACTGTATTAGCCACAAAAAGAGTTGCCCCAAGGGCCATGCTGACCATCCTTTCTGGTATTGAAAACTTGTCTCGTTACTTTGATTGATTTTGTGCACTCTTTATTTGCATACATTGAGAATCTAACTGGGCCGCAACTTTTATGCTGAAGGCTCAAAGCTGACTTATACAAATGTCTTTATGCTTTTGGATCCTGGTTGACACCCGGGTTCTCTTTCTCATATCGTAGAATGCTACAGGCCAAACGTGTTATCGATTTCAATAAGTTGTTTTCCTTTGTTTTCAAAGTCCCTCCTTCCCTTCTCTCTCGTCAACCAAAATAGAAAAAAGCGAAGAAAATGGTTACTTGAATAACTTGTTTTTCAAGGTTGGTTAAGGGGTGGCAGTACGTACCTTTTAACGGGGTTGATCACAATTACTTGAGTTCCCCATCTCAGATGCTTTCTAGGTCCGAACCTAAGCCAAATATCTATCTTATAATATGGGACCTAGCATCAAATTTCTTCTATTTAGGTTTTAAATCCTGGAAAACACAATATATTTAACTTAATTTATTAGCCAAGTAATTACCTAAATTAATTATTCAGATCTAGGTTAAACATTCATTACATGTAACATGCATAGTGAAAACCTAAATAACACAAGACGTGATGATCCAGGAAAATCAATGAAACAACTTGGTTCAAAATAAAAAACCTGAGAGAAACTCTCCCAAGAGAACAATCCACTATATCAAGTTGAGATTTACAGTCAAGAATACCAATTCATAGTAAATCTAACATAGTTACCCAACTGGGCTCTGAATTCCACAAACTTCCTTGATTTGGATCTGTTCTCACATGAACCACCTATTCATGCCTTGATCTTCAGTATACTTGATAGTTGAAGGCTTGGCTACAACTTTACTCCACTGGTACAAGCAATATGGATTTAGTCTCCGGTATGTGCTTGATAGAGTTAGAAGGTATAGAACCTCACAGATCTCATGTGACTCTCAAGACTTGAAAAACATGTATTAGGATTTTTCTTTTATACCTAGTAGTGTAGGACTCAAACCCTAAACTTTTTCACGGGCTGTTTGGCTTTAATTAAAATTTTGTAGATCGCAGTTCGATCAGTCGAGGCTTCTCTTCGATAGGTCGAGCTTGACAGATTTTCAATTCGTCTTTCTGCAGCTTGTACGCTCTTGAATCTTGACTTGTATCAACTTGAGTAATGTCTAAAACACTTCAAAGACACTAAGATCTTATACTAGACATGTTTTTGTTCTTGATTTGCCTACATACAACAAATTTAGTTCCTAAACATTTATGACTAACTATTTAGAACCTAAAAATCTCTCCCTTTGGCAATCCATGACAAAACTTACATACAACATATATTGCTCAATTCAAGAACTAACCCAATTACAATAAATTAACTTGTAAATTTCTAAAACATTAGTAGGCAATAGTAGGCAACAGTAGGCAACAGCATCATGAAAGAATTAACTTGTAAATTTCTAAAACATTGAAAACAAGCCATAAAGGCATGTGTGGAAAATAGGGTAAAAACATAACTTTGAATCACAAATCCAAAAATAAAACAAGGTAACCAAAGGAAACCAATATATGTCACAATCATCAAGTTTGTGAAACAAATAAAATAGAAATAGTAAAAGAAAAGTCTTAAACAAAGCTAAACATGAGAACTCCCCCTAAATACAAACAACTGCCCCTAAGTACAATCTTGACTACTACTCCCCTTTTTTCTTACGTATTGCCAAAGGCAATCATCTCAATCATCCGAGGGTGGATGTGGTGGAAAAGAACTCCTGTACTCATTGAACTCAACTCTCAAAGTAGCAACATCCGTGATCAATGAGTCCAAGAGCTATCCATGCGCCTAAATTGTACAAAATGCCTCCATCATGGTGTGATGTGACGACTGTGTTTCAAGCACTCTCTCTAGCATGGAGCAAAGAGAAGGTGAAGCTCTAGAAGTGCTAGTAGCAGGAGCATCCTCATAATCACCATCAGCAACAACTGTAGGATCCACAGATGGATCAATTTGGACATCTCCTTAAGGAGTGATAGGCCAAGAATGTATTGACCCTTTTGGTAAATTAATTAATTAATTAGCCAAGTTAATTAATTAGATTTAATTACATGCAATAAGGGTGATAGTACAAATAAATCACAAACTAAGTTAAATGCAACAGAAAATAAATTTGATATAGGTAATTTGTTTACGAATGGGAAAAACCACCGAGGCAAAACTCCACTAGATGAATTTAAGGTCTCACTCTCGAGAATTCATTGTTATCAAAACAAGCGGTTACAAGTAAAAAGAATCTCAGTACCTCATACCAACTTTCAGTTGAACCTTTACCTCAATACCCAATTGGACTTGTATTGTAGCGGCAATCTCTGCTTTTAATGCACGGCTCCCAATGTGTGACTAACCAATGATGCACGGATCTTAGTACGTGACTAACTCCACAGTAATCCTTTGATTGTTGTAGTTGATTTTGCAGTAACTTCACATAGAAACACCAATAATATCTTCAATATTGGTGCAAGAGACTTTGCTTGGTTACAAAACCCAAAAGCATACAAGAAACGCAATAAGAACTCTTTCTTTTGTAGGAGGAGGCTAGGGTTTCAAAAAGAAAACCTTGTGAAGCACTCTAGGGTTAGGTTTTTCTTTTTCCATCTCCTTTAAATAGGAGCTTAATGGGCTCTCCTATTCCAAATAGGTTTACACAAACCTTGGGTTTTCCTAGTCCAATAAGGATTATACAAACCCACAAACCTTGGGTTTTCCTAGTCCTATAAGGATTATATAAAACCCATAAACAAATAGCCTTTTAGAATAAAAAAACGTTGTTGGCTATAGCCTGAATCCCGTAAGCTTGATAGATCGAGACATGTGTCGAGATTTAATGAATCTCGACAGATCGAGCTTCTATTGAGGAGGTATCGAGACCTGTAAATTGCACTTTTCTTAAACAGTTCTTGAGTAATCTTTCATGTCTTCAATGTAACCACTTGTAATGATCATCTTGAACCTACTTAGATTTACTCAAATACAAGTAAAGTGCGTTTTGTTAAAAGATATGCCAATTACATAAAAATATGTCCTTAACAATCTCCCCCTTTGGCAATCTGTGACAAAACCACTAGAGTACATTGAATGTCCTAGAATACATTCTACTCAAAATTATAGAATAAATAAGCCTAGTCTAAAAGATCTGAACCTTGGAAGTTGCTGTAAGAAGAAGGTTCGGAATCTTAACTTGGCTTTAACTTGTCTTTCTTGAAAGGCACTAAACAAACACATCAAGGTACCATCTAGAAAATAATGATTAGTTAAATAAATAAGAAACATGTGTATAAAGAGAGAAAAGAAACAACACATGTGAGATAAAGAGTGAAACACATACATCATCATTAAATATAGAAACAACACATGATGCATGTAAATGGTTACAAAACCAAAAGATACACAACACAAAAATATATATCAATATCAAAGTGTATCAAACTAACTCTCCCCCTGAGATACTTACAACAAAAACTTTCTTCCTTTTAACAAGAAATTCTCCCCCTAAGTTTATTACTTCCCCTTAGGAAAGACATTCAATTCTCAAAATTCTCCCTCTTTTTGACACAATTGTCAAATGGCATAAAAAGCCAAAAGACCTAACTAGAGACAGGCAAAAAACTGATATAAAGGGAACAAGGAGAACAAGGAACCATAGACCTACAAGAAAAAGAAAAACAAGATGCTATGGACACAAAGGAAAAAAATGCAAAACGAAGAAAAGTGAAATGCATGCAAGGGTATCTCGATCGATCGAGGAGGTGTCGAGAATCTATTGAGAAGAAGCCAACCTCAATGGATAGAGAATCTGTCGAGAATCTATCAGCCAGATAGAAAGTTGCTCGATGGATCGAGAAGTTGTCGAGAATCTATCGAGACAAAGTCTAGAAAGCTCAATGGATCGAAAATGCGATAAGATTTGTCGAGAAAAGAAGTCCAAGGGGCTCGATAGATAGGAATCTGTTGAGAAGCTGTCGAGCTTGATAAAAAAGAGTTTTCCAAAGAAAGGAAAAACACAAAGAGATGAATGCAAACAAGCAAGCTACTCAAACATAGATCCAATCAACATTCTAAGCTCTCAAAAACATCTCTCAACAAAAACAATGCAAAGCATTCATAAATCCAAAACACACACACCCACACACACTGAATAAGTCTAACCAATTTTATATTTCAAAATAATTTTAGACAGTTTAGTGAGCATACAATAACATATGAATCCCTTGTGATAGCCAAATCACATTGTACCTACACATGTATCAAAAGTAGCAAAAAATTTTCATATTGTGTGTGAAACATAGCGAGAGTACATAAGTGTCTCATATTATGATGATTTGAGATATGAGAAAATCAATATCACTCACACACAATCATAACTGCTTAATAAAGACCATCACCTTCGAAATACATCCTATAACTCTCACATCTCCTAGAAACACGTTTGCAACCATATTTAAAAGCGTTTTGATTCTATTTTATTTTGATATTCTTTGCATCTTTTTCTTTTTCTTTTTGAGCATATCATGCATGGGCATATAAGAGAAGGAGAAGAAATACCCAATTATGTTAAGTCACAAATATCACAATTTTGTTATGCCGAAACACATAGATGTTATACATGATTGGCGGGCTTTAGTGGTGAGATAGTTATTTATGCCTTTCTCTTAGGATTTTTTAGTTCTTCCCGTCAAAAAGAGTGATATAAGTGTTAAGTATAAGAGATTACTTAATTGTACTCATCACAAACACGAGCCACAAAGCTCACTTGCTTAATTCTGCATTGAGAAGCTCATTTAAGCTACAAGAGATACAAAGTTTAGAAAACTTTGTTTTAATGGTCATCCAAGGTACACAAGTACCAAAGTACACAAAACACCCACTGTTTTTGTACTTTTCTGATTTTTCAATTTTATTTTTTATTTTTGTGAAATACAAAATAAAGCAAAACTGAAAACAAACAAACGAAAACATGTTAAACAAACTTAAAAGGAAAGCATAAAACAAGATGCATATGCTTAAAAGCATGATTCCAAAGGCAGATAAGAAATCATGCAAGAATAGTCTTACTTTAGATAGAAAGAATTAAAGTAGAGGATAAACAAAAAAGACAATTAAGTTTTAGGCTCCTTTCTCACCCATACAGCATCAGTCTTTAGCCCTGAAGATGAAAATGCACGTGTTCTAGTATGACTACTAAAGGACATAGAGGAATTAGAATTCCCCTGAAATTGAGCTAAAAAGCTCAAAGCTTTTAATAACTCACCAAGAATAGGTACAGAGCCTTTAGACAAAGGATGAGACCTATTGGACGCTCGTTTATGAGGAAACAATTTGAAACAATTAGGATAAATGTGTCCAGAAATACCACAATGGTGACAAACATAAGTAGTTTTCAAACTACTATGCTTCCTAGAAGGAGATCTAACCTTAGAGATTGACAAAAACCTTAATTTAGGACAATTTGGCCTAATATGACAATGATGACAAGTGGGGACAAAAACAGAATTTTTATTCAATGTAAGAGGAGTTTTAGACATAGGTTTAGAAACTTCACCTTTAACATCAGATATTTTACCTTTGTCTATCCTAGCAAAATTAGACTTTCAACACTTTATTATTCCTTTTAAATGGAGGAATATAAAAATCCTTTTCTTTTGAGTTAGGCTCAATAGCAAGTTTGACACTAGTTAATTTTTCAGCTTTAGTTTTAAATTAAACTAGTTGCTCTTCCAAACTTTTAATTTTGTCCACCTGAGATGAAATTTGATTTTTAAATTTCTCATTCAAATTATTAGATTCATCCAATTTGCAATCAATTCATCTTTTTTAAGTTTGACCTTTTTAAAATTAGCTATTAATATTGTAGAACATTCAAGAGATTTTATACAAAAATTATAAAGCTTGCAATAGGCATCTTGAATATCATCATTATCATTCAACACAAGATAATGCAAATCAAAACAATCAAGAGTTTCCATGACAACAAGAGTCAATGGATCACACAGCAAAGATTAAAACCTAATCAGAGTATGCCCGTTCTGATACCACTTGATAGGCCAAGAATGTATTGACCCATTTGGTAAATTAATTAATTAATTAGATTCAATTACATGCAATAAGCATGGTAGCACAAACAAATCACCAACTAAGTTAAATGCAGCGAAAAATAAATTTGACAAAGGTAATTTTTTTACGAACGGAGAAAACCACAGAGGCAAAACCCCACCGGGTGAATTTAAGGTCACCACTTCTGAGAATCCACTATTATCAAAACAAGCAGTTACAAGTAAAAAGAATCACAGTACCTCATACCAACCTACAGTTGAATCCTTACCCCAATACCCAATTGGACTTGTATTGTAGCAGCAATCTCTCCGTTCAATACATGACTCCCAGTATATGACTAACCAATGATGCACGGATCCCAGTATGTGACTAACTCCACAGCAACCCTTTGATTGTTGTAATTGATTTTGCAGCAGCTTCACATAGAAACACTAATAAGATCTTCAATGTTGGTGCAAGAGATTTTACTTGGTTACAGAACCCAAAGGTGTACAAGAAAGGCAGCAAGAACTCATTATTATGTAGGAGGAGGCTAGGGTTTCAAAAAAAAAACTTGCGAAGCTCTCTAGGGTTAGGTTTTTCTTTTTCCACCTCCTTTAACTAGGAGCTTAATGGGTTTTCCTATTCCAAATAGGTTTACACAAACCTTGGACTTTCTTAGTTCAATAAGGATTATACAAACCCATAAAACTTGGGTTTTCCTAGTCCTATAAGGATTATACAAAACCCATAAACAAATAGTCTTTTAGAATAAAAATGTTGCTGGCTATAGTCTGAATCCTGTAAGCTCGATAGATCAAGACATGTGTCAAGATTTAATGAATCTTGATAAATCGAACTTCTGTTGATGAGGGATCGTGACCTGCAAATTGCACTTTTCTTGAGTAGTTATTTTGTAACCTTTCATGTCTTCAATGTAACCACTTGTAATGATCATCTTGAACTTACTTAGATTTACCCAAATACAAGTAAAATGCATTTTTTCAAAGGATCCACTCTTTGTCGCTTTCCAATTCCTTCACTTGGTGCTGGATTCTTCTTCTAGGTTTTGCTTTGTTTCAGAAAGGTAGCTCCCATAGGTTTCATATGATGAACAAGCTCAAAAGAGAAGGAACAAACAACCCTAGATACTCTAAGATCCTAAGGATAGAAATAAGGAAGAAGAGATCCTACTTCTTAGTCATATTTCTATTGACCTCTACTATGGTTTGAATGAAAAGAGAAAGGAGACAAATGGATGCACCAGTGACAAGGGCATACCAGAATATATACCTGTAAAGTTGTGATTTACAACTATGTTTTTATGTTGGCTTTAATTTTGTGTCAAATTTGATAGTATTTCTGTTCAATCATTTCCATTTATTTTTGTGGGATTTAATGCTATGTGTGAGAGATTGGTGAAGATTCTGTAAAGATGAAGAATTCACAACTAGATCATGACTGGCTCGTAAATGCCAACCCGCAAAAGGCTATGTGAAAAGCACATACTGTTCTTTGCCAGGCTGGATTTCACGAGTCACTTCGCGACTTAGGCCAAGTCGCGAGTGACCCGCGAAACTCTCTGCCTGGAGCTTTTTGAGTATGCCTTTTCTCATACCTTTACCAACGTTATATAAGCCCTCATTACCCAAAAAATTGTAAGGAGTTTTTCCAAGAAACTTTTGAGAGAGAAAACCCTAGCTAAACATTTGAGAGTAAGAGATTGTATACCCACAATCATCTACACCATTTCTTTAAAGTTTTCCTTTACTCCAACCTCTCCATCTACACATCCTTGAGAGGTTCTTACCCCAAACACTTACCTCACTCAATCTGAGTGTTGAGAGAAGTTTGGTGCATATGGGAAGTATTGGAAGAAGCCATTGAGTGGCAGATGCAATTTGAAGCTAATTGCAGGATCCGGACAACTAGTGAAGATACGGCTCCATGAAGCCCGTTGGTAGCAGGAATTTGGAGAGTTCAAGTACATTAGGTAGATTAGGCTTGGAGGGTCTCTTTGTTATTCATGTACTCCAATTTTATTCACTAGTGGATCGATTTTAGTTTTGAGGGCTGCAAAGAGTTTTTTCATTTAGTGCTTCAATTTCCTCTTTGATAACACATCTTGGTGTTATCTTGTATTTGCATCTCTCTTCCCTACTCTTTAAGTTTTACATTTATTGTTTATTGTACTTGCTTATGCCTTAGAGTAGTGTTCTGGTTTTATTACGACTCATTTACTCTTGTTCTGCATTTAATTAAGTTAGAGTAAAAGTAATCAAGTCGTAATTTAAAATTGGGGGTCTAAATTGGTTATATTGTTTCACATTATTTGAGCTCTCAATTGGTATCAATGTGGGTACACTTTTTGGATTTCGTTATCCTTGTATGATCTTAGACCCCTCCTTGCTATGGAAATGGCAATGGAAAAGCTAATATGAATTGTGGTTCTTGTGTTTGTGATAATGGCTCTATGAGCATTTTTGGAGATTATCCTAGTAATAAGCTCATAGAGTTACTAAAATCAAAGAAACATGCTAGAATCTTCTTACACATGCTAAATATCTAGAGCATAGGAATCACATGCTTCATAATAGTTTGTGTGAGTCTAATTCCTTGATTGAAAAATATAAGAGAATGAATAGACACTTGTGTGATAAGTTTGAAAGGAAAATTCACTCATCCGATCACAATAAAAAGGAAGATAAATCTTGTTCTGAAATTCAAGAAATCTTATCTCATGCTTACCTTTTTGTTTATACTGCATTGAAAGTTTTTAACACATGTTCGTGGTATATTGACAGTGGATGCTCAAGGCATACGACAAGTGATAAATCTCTCTTCAAGAGTATAAAAGAAAAGGAAGATGGATATGTCACATTTGGAGATGGCAATCATTCTCAAGTTCTTAGAAAATGAACGATTGAAATTCTAGGACTACCATTGTTGACCAATGTGTTGTATATCAAAGGTCTAAAGGCAAACTTGCTGAGCATCACTCAAATTTGTGATGAGGATTTTCTGGTTCAGTTCTCAAAGAAAGGGTGTGTCATCCTTAGTGAAGATGGCATTCAAGTGTTGAAGGGACTTAGAACTACTGACAATTGTTATAGTGTGGTTCCCAAACCAAATGTGTCATGTCGAAGTGCTTGATTCAACTTGTTGGAGCTATGGCATCAACAATTTGGTCATGCAAATTACAAGCAAGTGGTGAAAGTCTCTAAACTTGAAGGGGTGGTTGGTTTACCAAAGTTCAAAAAAGTTGAGAAGACCATTTGTGGCCCATGTCAAATGGGAAAACAAACTGAATCAAGTCATCCCAAGGGGAATATCATTACAACATCTCGACCTATGGAGTTACTCCATGTTGATCTAATGGGTCCTACAAGGACTGAAAGCTTGGGTGGCAAGACGTAAATCATGGTTGTAGTTGATGATTTCTCAAGATATTCTTGGGTGGAATTTCTTAGAGAAAAATCGAAAACATGTGAGAAGACAGAGAAACTTTGTAAGAGGCTTCAAAATGAAAAGGGAGTTCTCATTGTGAAAATAAGAAGTGATCACAAGAAGGAATTTGAGAATGCAAAGTTTGAAACCTTTTGCAATGAAAATGGGATAAAGAAGGAATTTTCTACTCCAAAGACACCTCAACAAAATGGGGTTGTTGAAAGGAAGAATCGCGTTATTCAAGAAATGGCAAGGGTAATGCTTTTCAACAAGGATATCCCTCAAAAGTTTTAGGACAAAATCATGAACACATCATGTCATATTAGGAATCGAATCTTATTTCAAGCGGGCACCAAGAAAAAACATCTTATGAAACATGGAATGAAAAGAAGCCTAAAGTGAAATACTTTAGGGTATTTGGTAGCAAATGTTTCATTCTCAATGATTGAGAAAATCTTGGAAAGTTTGATGCCAAGAGTGATGAAGGAATTTTTCTTGGGTACTCCTTGAACAGCTGAGCATATAGAGTTTACAACAAAAGAACCAAGACAGTTATGGAATCAATCAATGTGGTCATAGATGATGCTATTCTGGAAAATATTATTGAAGAAAGTGGAGATGCTTCAAATCTTAAGAAGAATGATGATGATGGTAATTTGTCTCAAGATAGTGATGTTGAAAAGCAATCACTTGAAAAGGAAACTACTCCTATCTCATCAAGAAGAGAAACAAGGTCATCCCAAGTGCCATTAAGTCCGCTCACTCTATCGAAAGTGCAACCTCTAATATCCCGTGATGATGAGACCTTTGCGTCAAAGAAATCATCATCAAGAGTAAGTCTAAATCGTCCCAAAAGCAATATAATTAGGGATTTGGATGAGGGTCTTCGTTTGAGAAGATGACCTAGTTATAGTGTAAATCATGTGACTTATCACTATTATCTTGCTCAATTTGAACCTAAGAAGATGGAAGAAGCTTTGCAAGATGAAATTGGGTAGATTCCATGCACCAAGAACTACACCAATTTGTGAGGAATGATGTGTGGGAATTGATCCCAAGACTAAAGGACACTCATATGATTGGCACCAAATGGATCTTCAAGAACAAGACCGATTAGGATGGTGAGGTTCTGAGAAACAAATCTCGATTAGTGGCTCAAGGATATACTCAAGTTGAAGGCATAGATTTTGATGAGTCTTTTGCTCTGGTAGCAAGACTTAAGTCCTTCGATTGAAGAAGGTGCTATATGGGTTGAAGCAAGCGCCAAGGGCATGGTATGATCTTTTAACAACATATCCTTTGGATCGTGGTTTCAAAAGAGGTCATGTTGATCGGACTCTCTTTGTGAAACAAGATGAGAAATCCCTTCTTGTAGCTTAAGTGTACATTAATGACATAGTGTTTGGTTCATCAATTGATGCACTCGCTCAAGAATTTTTAGAAGAAATGAAGAAAGAATTTAAAATGAGCATGGTGGGAGAGCTAAACTATTTACTTGATCTTCAAGTGAAGCAACAAAAATATGGGATTTTCATATCTCAAGAGAAGTATGCCAAAAATCTAGTCAAGAGATTTGGATTGGACTCAAAGAAGCATGCAGCCACCCCAATGAGCTCCTTAGCCAAACTTAACTCAGATCCAGCTGGTGTGGGAAGCTAATCCAACACTATATAGAAGCATTATCGGCAGCCTATTGTATCTCACTGCAAGTAGACCGGACATATCTTTTAGTGTTAGAGTTTGTGCACGTTTTCAGGCAGCACCCAAAGAATCTCATGTGACTGTGGTTAAAAGAATCATTTGGTATGTCAATGGAACATCCGACTATGGCATTTGGTACTCAAAAGACTCAATGATTTCCTAGCAAGTTACTTGGATGCTGATTGGGCTGAATGCATTGATGATAGAAAAGGTACCTCGAAAGGATGCTTCTATCTCGGAAATAATTTGGTGTCATGGATGAGCAAGAAGTAAAATTCAATGTCTTTATCGACTACTGAAGTAGAGTACATTGCTACAGGTAGCTGTTGTGCTCAACTCTTATGGATGAAGAAGATTCTTTATGATTATGAAATTTCTCAAGACACCATGTGCATTTTCTGTGATAACACAAGCGCTATTAACCTATCCAAGAATCTTGTTCAACACTTAAAGTCAAAGCATATTGAAATTTAGTATCACTTCATTCGTGACTTGGTGGAGGAGAAAGTGGCATGGCTTGAATTCATCAATACCAAAAATAAAAAAACTGACATCTTCACTAAACCTCTTGATGGTCCTTAGTTTGAGTCTCTTCGTAAGACCATCAGTGTTAGTATCATTCCTTAACTCTTCTCTTTGGTGTGGCCCTTGCATTACAATCATTAGTTTACTCATGTAGAAGGGGTCATTCATTTCATTATGATGTTTCTATTGTGCTTTTTGTTTAAAAGGTTGTTTATTGTTGATCTTACTCTATTACTTTTGTTTTGAGTGAGTAAATATCCAAAAACACATAAAAAGTAAAAAATCTCAAAAAGTTTGATTTCTTGTGTTGTGTCATATCACATATGAGTTTGGCCTAGTACTTTTGTACTAATGGCACAGTGTATTTATGAGTTTAGCTTATTATGTATGCACATATTGAATGTGAGTGAAATCTAAAAATCTATATTTGATTGTTGTAAATAAAATTTCAAGCTTGTCATGAATGTCTAGCCAATAGTCTTGATTGATCTTGATTCATGCATAGACTTGATCCTATATATCTCCTCACATTTTTTTTTTAATGTCAAAAAGCTCTTCAAATGTCAATTTCTAAAAGGAGAAAGAGCTGAAAAAGTCTTGCTTCGAAAACTAGTTAGACTAGGTGAAAGGGCTCAGATTTGTGCTAAAAACACACGAGCTTGTTTAGACCCCAAATTTTAAATTATGGCTAGATTACTTTTACTCTTACTTAATCAAAGTGCAGAAATAAGAGTAAATGTGCACAATTAACTGATACTATAGTGCATAAACATAAACAACAAACAACAAATGTAAAGCACAAGAGTAAGGGAAGAGAGATGCAAACACAATATAATACCAAGACGTGTTATCGAAGAGGAAACCATAGAACTTAGTGAAAAACCTCTTTGTGACCCTCCAAGTCAAAATCGATCCACTAAATAATAAAGTTAGAGTACACGAATAACAAAATACCCTCCAAGCCTAGTCTACCTAATTTACTTGATCCCTCCAAGCTCTTGCTACCAATGAACTTCTTGGGGTAATGTCTTCTCTAGCTTTCCGGATCCCACAATATGCCTAATTTCATCCATCAAGCCTTAACGGCTTCTTTTGACAAATCCCCAAAGCTTTGTAAGCTCTGAAACATTCTCTACACTCTGAATATGTGTGGGTTGTGTTTGGGTACAAATCTTCTCTCAATGTATGACTATGGGAGAGGGAAGATGAAGAGGCTACAATGATTTTTCACTAAGGATGAGTAGCTTTCTCTCTAAAAGATGGGTGTATTGTGTTGTAGAAAATCTATCTAGGTTTTTTCTCTCTAAAAAGCCTCCTTTACTTTTATGGGTAATGAGGGTATATATAGCATGGGTGAAGGATAAGAAAGTCACACTTAAAATTCTCCAGGTAGAATATTTCGTGAGTACCTCGCTGGTTGGCCTTTCTCGCGAGACACTCACGAAACTGACAGCCTAGCATGACTCTTCAGCTTCCAGCATGTGCTCTTCACATGCCCTTTTCACAAGAACCTTTACTTGCGAGCTTCATGCGAGTTAGTGGCGAAATTGCATTGATTCTTCATTTCATGCTCGATTCTTCACCAACTTAATACTAAACCCAATACAATAAAATCTCACAAAATACAAAGAACAAAATAAATGCAATTACAACACTTTTTGTCATGGAATAAAGCCAACATAAAACATAGTTGTAAATTACAACTTTACAATCTCCCCTTTTTGCTATTCCGTGACAAAACACCCTATAACAAACTCTAAACTTAAACGTGAGTTTGGGAACAATGGCAAAATTCACTCACACCTAAATCTAAAACTTGTGATGAACCTGGAACATATTGATGGAAATAAGAATGTATACGCTGTCACGCCTCAAACCCCAAAGGGTCCAAAGTATGAGAAAGACGTCTCAAAGTACTTATGGATTTTTCCTTTTTGGACAACCAACTATAGGAGATCTTTATTTTCCTTTCATTTCTACATGATAAGAATATATAACCATAAATCTCCACGTTACAAGTTAGAGCTCTATAACACATTTACAAACAATAACTAAAAATCACATGCTTCCACATAATACATGAATATATATTACAAAACTCTTGGATTACACAAGGTCACAATCTTATCAAGAATAAGGAATCTTAATATTGAGTCTAGGCCTACCACGCCTAAGGCTAATAAACCTCAAGTGACCAACCTCCAATAGAATAAATTAATGTCTCAGTGAACAAAGCAGAGTCGAGTCACCAACCATTTACAGCAAAAGTCTCCAAATTTAACATAGCACTTCAATCATCACCAACGAAGTAAGCTTCATATCCAAGGTATAGCTAATTACTCTGAAAAACTATTAGAGGGTGGGATGAGCTAACGCCCAGTAAGTAGCATAATTAATGGGGGTGGGGGAAATGTAAGTTTCATCATCAATAATAATAATATGACAAGAATGATTTAATAATGAAACACAAAATTTTTCAAAGTAAATACCTTGAAACTATTTACTATAATCTGTGAGTATAAACACTATAATTTCCAAAGCCATAAAATCTAACATAAGGTAAATTATCACAAATATACCACACTACCACATAAACCGGTCAGGGGATTCACCCATTCACAACTGGCATGATATTGTCCTCTCTGGTATGCAGACTCTTGGCCCCATGGATAGCAGCCTCACCCATACCCTCAAGGTTTTTCTCTCCCCCCATGGGCAGCAGAGAGAGCGCGTCAAATAGGACCTCTCTTGCATGTGGTCTTTTGGTCCCATGGGCAGCAGTCTCACCCATACACAATTAAGGAACCTCTTCCCCCCATGGACAGCAGGGAAGAACGCGTCATCCAAAGTGAAAGGGCGCTGACCTAAACTTGATTCCGTTGTCACAAAGACCACAAAAACCAAATCGGGTGATCACCGGGAAATCACACATGGCATAGTGTTAAAACCACATAAAACTTACAGATATACCTTTCCTTTCAAATACATAGTTTATAACTAGGTAGTTTCATAAAAACCTTAAATAATCTAACTTCCACAAAGTTTATAAGGTTTTTAACTTCATTCTTGTCAAAAAGATCTTCAATCAATTCCCAAGTACTAAGAGAAGATAAGCATCTTTAATTTTCCAATACACCATAAAATCCATGATTTTCTTATCAAAGATTAAATAAAAGATGCTCATTTTTCCATATCAATAATTCATACATTTTCCCAAATGCAATACCAAATATGATGCATTTTCATATATATATATATATATATATATTAAGGTTACGACACAGTAGTTTTTAGGAAAATATAGTTTTCATAGGTAATTTCCAAAAACGTGTCTAACCCAAAAACAACATTTATGTTATTTTTCAAAAATCCCATTAAAAAAACTACTTACCTTGCAACCCGCAAAAAGCCTAATTCTCCAAGCTCCAAGGAGATTAGCTAAAACGTAAACAATATCAAGCAAACCTATCACAATAAGCATAAAGCTTAAAATTGTATCTAGCTACATTTTAGGAATTTCCAAATAAGCACTAAATTAGGCAAGCCCAAATTTAGCCTCACAAATAATATTTTCCACTTCCAAAGTTTCTCAACCAATTGCTTTACAAGGCATAAACTTCCATTATACTTATGAATCATTAAAGGTATTATCTCTAACATCAAAACCTCAATAATTTATGAATAGTTTTCACAAGATTTTCACAACATCATCAAGAGACCCATGACATGAAAATCACGATATCCTTCAAAACAAACAATTTAAATCTTTAACTAGCTCTAAATAAACCATAAAAATTATATTCACAGTTTATACCTCAAAACCCCGAAATTTTCACCATTCATAAACCTTAGTTAGCCACTACTAGTAAAACCATAAACCCACTCATCAAATTAGTCCACCAAAACAAAAACCCATATACATAATTACAAGAATATCACCCAAGAAGCTCATAAATCTCATGAACATCATTATCAAAGCTTAGATTAAATTAACCTTAAGCAAAAGTATAAAACCCACTAATAGACTTGAAATTTTTACCTTAAATCAAAAGAAATGAATATGCCTTAGAGGTTCCTAGAGAGCTTTGTGGTGACCTTGCCGTGAAAAGATGGTAGAGATGGTGGAGGATGAGCACCGGTGAGAGAGGATGAGAGGAATGTTTATGTTGTTTTGAGAGAAAATGAAAAAAGAAGTGAGTAGACTACCTTAGTTGATAGGCCAAAGAGGGAGAGATATGAGTGATATTTGTGTGGTGGGGAAATGAGTGGAGTAGGTGGGCACGTGGGAATGCAAATAAAAATCTGACCATCATATTTTTTTTTTTTTACTGGGGCGTTACATATGCAGCGGAAAATTAACGGATCTACTTCATTCGCAATTGATAACATGTGCTATGCAAGTTTCAGAATATAAGAACAAGATAGTGTACCTTGAAGCGGTGAAATTCAAAAACAAATATTAAAAGCACTTGGGAAAACTTTTAATCTTCACTTCGATTCCACTTGATGCCCAAGAAGTGTGGTCTCTCAATCAGTTATATGTGTGTATGTTCTAGAGAGAATGAAATAGTGTCCAACACTCACATACATACCTTTTTGTGTTGTAACAAAATTCTGTATGTTTCTCTCAATATAACTGATTATCTAACTGGGCTAGCCTTTTGGGCCTTTCCAATTGGGCTTTAATATGTGCCTTGGAGTGGGACCAAAAGGGAACAAATAAGACACTAACTCCAATAAGTATTGGTCTTTTCTGTCAACTCTTGACAAGTCCAAAATACCACTATATAAATATAATTGCACTCTAGGCCTTATTGATAGATTATATCCTAAGACTTTATTATACATGCAATCCCTTCATAAAATATTCATAGTAATACATAGTCATGAATGTAGACTGCCACTTTGTAAATTACGACATTTTAATCCTTGAGTACCCGGTTTAATCTTTCTAAAGTTATTCATCATATATTTATGAAATCCAATTTCATAAATATATACTTTAGTAATTTCTTACCAAAGTGGTTAGACATAACTCTTTGAAGAACCAAACCCATTAAACTTATCTCAGGAGAATATTTTATACTTCGTTAAGAGATTATAAATTTCATCTTGAGAATATATGTTCCATCAACACTAAATGTGGCTGCCTAACATACTAAGGTTTTGACCGTTACTTTAGATCTCACTCCTGATATATCAAAGTAACTTACACTCCATGATCAGGTCCATTATTTTTTTAGGATTAATAGTTTATGTAAATAAAAGTCGTGAGATTTATTATTCATTTGTCAGTCGTTAGGAGAATAATAAATCTCACAGCGGTCCAGTCCAATATGTCTTAACTTTTAAAACATATCAACACATCAACCAGAAATCTCCACTTCCATGATCAAGACAAATCATCTTAGTTGATATGTTGTAGTCTTCGCAAATGAAATGCCCAATTTCATCACCGACTACGAACTAAAATTCTGAGTTTACAAAGAACTTGTGACTTATATATTTAGTGACTAAATCACATACTATGCATCTCATGGACTATATGATAATGTCCGAATATTCATTTTACCATTATTTTAGATAATAATAAAACAACCTTATTAATCACAACATTAAGTCATACATAGCATCATACAATGGGATTTAAGGGCACTAATCCTAACAATCTCCCACTTGCCCTAAAGACTATTGTGCACTAATCTAACTCCTATTCCCTCCAAATGTGACTCGAAAGTCCTTTGAGGCAAGGCTTTGGTAAAGGGATTTGTTATATTATTTGCACTTTCAATCTTTGCAACCATTACATCTCCACGAGCAATGATGTCTCGAATGATGTGATACTTTCTCTCAATATGCTATCCTTTCTTATGATTCCTTGGATATTTAGATTGTGCAGCTGCTCCACTATTGTCGCAAAACAATGTGATTGGAACTTGCTCCATTCTAATAACACCAAAATTAGAAAGGAATTTCTTAAGCCATACAGCTTCCTTTGCTGCCTTACAAGCAGCAACGTACTCAGCTTCCATGGTGGAGTTCACAATACAAGATTGCTTAACACTCCTCCAACTTATGGCCCCACCTCCCAAGGTAAAAACACATCCTAAAGTGGATTTTCTGAAATCTAGATCCGATTGAAAGTCTGAATCTGTATAGCCAATTGGAATCAAATCCTCACAACAGTAAACAAGCATATAATCTCTCATTCTCCGTAGATACTTGAGAATATTCTTTACAGCTTGCCAATGTTTTGGTCCTGGATTTGATGGATATCGACTGACAATGCCAACTAAATAATAGATATCTGGTCTAGTACAAAGCATGGCATACATGAGACTTCCTACTACAGAAGCATAAGGAACTTGTCTCATCATGTTTTCTTCCTCTTGAGTCTTAAGCCTTTGGTCATTAGATAGAGGAACTCCATGTCTGAACGGAAGTAATCCCTTATTGGAGTTTTGCATGCTAAACTATTCTAGAACTTTATCTATATATCCAGCTTGTGATAAGCCTAACATCTTATTCTTGTGATCTCGACAAAACTTAATCCCTAGAATAAAGTTAGCCTCACTCAAGTCCTTTATATCAAATTGGCTTGACAACCAAACCTTTACCGATGACATTATCCCTACATCATTTCCAATGAGTAGAATATCATCAACATAATGCACTAGGAACATTACTACTTTATCTCAATATCTTTTGTACACACATGGTTCTTCAAGATTTTGTTCAAAACCAAATGACTTGATTGCTTGATCAAATCTGACGTTCCATGACCTAGATACTTGCTTAAATCCATAAATGGACATTTTCAACTTGCATACCATATGCTCTTGGTTCTTTGCTATGAAACCTTCCGATTGCATCATATAGATTTCTTCTTCAAGATTGCCATTTAGAAAATCAGTCTTGACATCCATTTGCCAAATCTCATAATCATAATGAGCAGCAATGGATAAGAGAATTCTGATAGATATAAGCATTGCTATTGGTGAAAAGGTTTCTTCATAATCAATGCCTTCTTTTTGTGTATATCATTTTGCCACTAGTCTTGCTTTAAAGGTTTCAACATTTTCATCTATCCCTTTCTTTCTCTTGTAAACCCATTTGCAACTAACATGTTTAATGCTGTTAGGTGCCTTTATAAGATCCCAAACTTGATTGGAATACATAGAATCTAATTCAGATTTCATAGCTTTGACCCAATGATGTGCATCTATATCATTCATTACTTCTTCATAAGTGTAGGGATCAGTTTCGGCCTTTTCTAAGATAGCTTTATAAGTTTCTCCTAGATCTATAAATCTTATAAGTGGCCTAACAATTCTCCCACTACAACGAGGCACCTGTGTACTAGACATTTCATGAGTAGTATCTTGTGGTGTATCTAATACAGCCACATCATCCATAGTTTCATCCATTGGTTGTTCATTTATAGGTTCATTCATTTCAGCCAAAACAACTTTATTTCTAGGATTAAAATCATTCACATAATCATCCTCCAAAAATTTGGCATGTGTGCTAACAAACACTTTGTTGTCTTTATGATTATAGAATAAATAATCCTTTGTTTCCTTTGAATACCCTAAAAACATGCATACTTCGGTTTTAGCTTCCAACTTATCAGACTTCCTTTTCAACACATGTGTTGGACATCCCCAAATGTGGAGATATTTCATACTAGGCTTACGCCCACTCCACAATTCCTTAGGTGTGTTGGGAACAGATTTTGATGGAACTAAATTCAAAACATGCATTGCAGTTTTTAGTACATATCCTCAGAAAGAAACTGGTAAAGTTGAGTAACTCATTATGGACCTAACCATTTCCAAAAGAGTCCTATTCCTTCTTTCTGCTACACCCTTCTGTTGGGGAGTTCTAGGTGCAGTCAATTGGGATACAATCCTATTTTGAGTTAAGTAATCCTTGAAATCCCCAAGAAGGTATTCACCACTACGATCAGATCGAATGGCCTTTATGCATTTACCTAATTGATTCTCAACTTCAACCCTAAACTTTTTGAACTTTTCAAAGGCTTTGGACTTCCGTCTCATTAGGTACACATAACCATATCTCGAGTAATCATCAGTAAAAGTGATGAAGTACTCATAACCTCCTTTTGCTTGGGTTGACATAAGACCATATACATTCGTATGAACTAACTCAAGCAACTCTTGGGCTCTTCTACCTTTTGCATTAAAAGGTTGTTTGGTCATTTTGCCTTCCAAACAAGATTCACAAACTAGAAATTCCTCAAAGTCCAATGGCTCTAAGAGTCCATCTTTGATTAGTCTTTGAATTTTGTTTGGATTAATATGACCTAAAAGATATGCATCATTAGTAGAAGGAAACTTTCTTTTTAATGATTTTACATGAGAGTTATTATCTAATTAAGAATTATAGAATTCATGCTTATCAGAAGTGTACGGGCTAGTGTGGTGAGGGCCTGCCCATGTGAGTTGGGCCTTGGACCAACAAGGAGGGCCATGGGCCTAACATCCGGTGCCCCCGGGGCCCACCTACGAACAGACCCGGCCCAAATGCCATCCGAGGACCCAACCTCTTCTGCCGAGCACAAATGTAACTGCTGATGTGTCTGTCCGGATTGTTCTGCCGAACACTCCTATACTTGCCCGGGCACACAGTAATAGGATGGTCCGGTGGTATCTTGGGAATATCGCTGTCGTACATGTCCACTGTAGTGGGGATCATTTCCAAAGCCACTCCCACCTAAACACCCACTAAACCCTTTTGAGATTGGACCTCTGAATCCATTAACCATTAGGACAATCATGATCACCCCACTAACGATCTCCTATTAATATGAAATTGGAAGAAGGAACAATGGTCGATGAAAGGAGAGAAAAAGTCACATAGCAGAGAGTAACAGCAAGAGTGATACAAAAGGGATAGTGAGGTTGTGCGTGAATAGAGATTAGAGGTGCTCTCGTCAAGTCTCCTAACTGCGAATGACCCATAGTAGGAATTACTATCCCACCATACAAATAGGTTGTGAGACAAGGCGTGGTGAAGCCCGTTGGGCCTGACCTTCGCCCACCACAATTGGCGCCGTCTGTGGGAAACGCCTACAAAGCTGTAGTTCGACCGAGACTCGCGTACGAGACGATGTTCGGGAGACGCTCGTGGAGTGGAGACGAAAGTGGTTCGGTAGGATCCTCCCGGGGATCATCCTGGCGAGAAAGAAGGCAAAAGAGACGTGAAGACAGGGACCGTGAACGGGAGGATCTGTCCGGTCTTGGGGAGGGGTCATACCAGATGCAGCAGACAGTAACGGACGCCTCGGGACACAGACAGATTGATGAAAGGGACCAGGAAATTGAACGGTTGCGCAGGCAGGTGAGAGATTTCGAGCTAGAAGCTGATGACAGGTGACAAAAGAGAGAGCGAGACGATCGGGAAAGGAGGGCCGGAGCCTTGGGAGGTCGCCGGGGGATGGGGTCCAGCAATTCAGGGTCCCATTGGCGAAGGGAGCGTTCACAATCGCATGAGTCATACAACCACCGAGAAAGGTCGCATTCACGGGGACCCTATCATCGCCAAGGCCGCTCGCGCTCATATGATCATGTGGACCGGGGGTCTGACTCTCCCGAGGAGCAAAGGCCGCGTAATGTAGCCATGGACGCACTGAACCGTGCCCTGCGCAGGGTAGCTCGGCCACCTTTTTCCGATGACATTGAGCGAGCCGCAATGCCAAGGAAATTCCTGAGGCCCCCATTTAATATCTACGACGGAAAGACGGACCCGGTCGAGCACGTCAGCCACTACATCCACATGATGTCCCTGCATTCTCATAATGACGCGTTGATGTGCAAGGTTTTTCCCTCCAGCCTTGGCCAAACCGCTCTAAGATGGTTTAACAGACTGCGGAAGAAATCCATACACTCCTTCGTCGAGCTAGTTCAGGAGTTCGGAGTTCGGTTCGTAACATGCAGCCGAGTGCCGCAACCAGTTGATGCCATACTATCAATGAGGATGGGGATGGGGGAGACCCTATGTAGCTACGCCAGCCCGTACTGGGAGCTCTATAATGAGATAGGTGGGGGCAATGAAAAAATCGCGGCAAGTACCTTCTAGATGGGCCTACCGGAGGACTTCGAACTACGGGAATCACTTACGAAGAAGCCACCCGAGGACATGAGGCAGCTCATGAGGCGTATCGAAGAGTATAAGCACCTGGAGGATGATCGGTTGCAAAACAAAGGTAAGGCCCCACTAATAAACCGTCCTCGGCAAAGGAATTTCCAACCGAGACCTCGAAAGGAATGGAGGGCTGAGGAACCACTTTGGCAGACAGGGGAGGTGTACGCAACGTTCAAGGAACCGGTGCACCAGATAGTAGAAAAAATCAAGAATGAACCGTATTTCAGGTGGCCAAATAAGATGGGTGGTGATCCATCTCGGCGAAACCAGAACTTGTACTGCAGTTATCATAAGGACAAAGGCCACACCACCGATCAATGCCAGGTACTGAAAGATCATTTGGGGCAACTAGTAAGGGCTGGGCATCTAAAGCAATATGTTGTGAATCTCGGCGACCAAGGAACCGGCTGTGTAGGTCGGCTGAAGGGCATCCAACAACCACCACCGCTCGGGGTAATTGAGATGATACTCTTACCCCCAGGGGGCGAGGCCTTGACGAGAAGGGGGGTGTTAACGGTCGCGCCCGTGAGGGAATCACTGGACGCGGAACCAGTGGAAAAAAGGGCGAAGTATTGCCAAGAGGCGCTCGCCTTCAGGGAAGACGATTTGGAGGGTACAATACAGCCACATGAAGATGCGTTAGTAATCACCGCTCGGATAAGCGGGTTCGATGTAAAAAGGGTGATGATAGATCAGGGCAGCGGGGCTGATGTAATGTATCTGGACTTGTTCAACGGACTTGGGTTGAAAAATCAGGATTTGAGAAAGTATAACACGCCGCTAGTTTCGTTTGATGGAAGAGTAGTGGTACCGGAGGGGTGGATTTCGTTACCAGTGGTCGTGGGAGGAAAGGAGGTAAAGGTTATCTTCATAGTGGTTAATTCCTTCTCACCGTACACGGCAATCTTGGGGAGACTGTGGATCCACGCCATGAAAGCTGTGCCGTCCACCTTGCATGTGAAGCTTAAGTTTCCTACCGAGCAGGGTATCGCAGTGGTACGAGGGTTCCAGCAAATGGCCAGACAGTGCATTGTTGCTGCAGCAAACTGGGAGGGCCGGCAGGCCGAGCAGAGTGTAGAGACCGAAAGGACCCCATTATAGCAATCACCGCACCCCCGAGAAGATTTGGGGACCGCTTGCGTCGAGGAGTTGATAAAGGTCAAAATACTGCTGGACGCTGGCAAACACTTCCAAATAAGGGCCAGCTTGACAACCCAAGAGAGAGTTGAATTGCTATTGTTTCTTGTTCGAAGCCTGGACGTATTCGCATGGAGTCCGTACGAGGTGCCTGGGGTGGACCCTGATTTTATCATCCACAGGCTCAACATGAATGCATAGTTTCCTCCCAAGAAGCAGAAGCTGAGGAGAGCAGCCCAAGAACACGCCGAGGCTGTTAGGTCCGAGGTCCAACGGCTAAAAGAGGCAGGTGTAATGAAGGAGATCTTTTTCCCGGAATGGCTTGCAAACACAGTGGTGGTGAGAAAGAAGAGTGGCAAATGGAGAGTTTGCGTGGACTTCACGGATTTGAACCGAGCATGCCCGAAGGACCCATTCCTTGTGCCCAAGATTGATCAGTTGGTAGACGCCACCTACGGACATCCGAGGATGAGCTTCTTGGACGCCTTTCAAGGCTATCACCAGATTTCCCTGGCCGGCGAGGATCAGGAAAAGACTGCATTCATATCTCCCGACGACAATTACCATTACACCGTGATGCCATTTGGCCTAAAAAATGCCGGGGCAACGTACCAACGGATGATGACAAGAATGTTTCGTGACAAGATTGGACAAACGGTCGAGATATATATTGATGACCTTGTAGTAAAAAGCAAACAACAAACGCAGCATGTAGAAGATCTTCAAGGGGCGTTCGAGGTATTGAGGCAACACAGGCTACGCCTTAACGCAGAAAAATGTGTCTTTGGAGTGGGGGCTGGGAAGTTTTTGGGGTACTTGATCTCCAACCGAGGAATAGAGGTTAATCCCGACCAGATTGTTGCCGTGCAGCATCTTAAGTCTTTGAGCAACCTGAAGGAGGTACAGGTATTGACCGGGATGTTGGCAGCCCTTAACCGGTTCATTTCTAGATTCTCGGACCGCTGTCGGCCGTTCTATCAGCTCCTAAAGAAGTGGAAGGGGTTTCAATGGGATGCTGAGTGTGAAAAAGCTTTTCAGGATTTAAAGGATTATCTGACGCATGCCCCAATACTAACCGCCCCGGAGTCCGGAGAGGATCTGTTTATATACCTCTCGGTGACTGACCATGTCGTGAGTGCCGTGCTGCTAAGCGACCGTGGGATACAACAACCTGTGTATTACGTTAGCAAAACTCTGGTTGACGCAGAGACCAGATACTTGCCATTGGAGAAGTTGGTTCTGGCATTAGTGCATCCCACTAGGAAGCTGCCGCAGTACTTCCAAGCCCATACCATGTATGTATTGACCGAATATCCTTTGCAGTCATTGCTGAGACGATCCGACTTCACGGGGCGGATAGCAAAATGGGGGACCAAGCTAGGAGCTTTTGATGTACGGTATAGGCCGAGGACAGCCATAAAAGGGCAGGTATTGGTTGATTTCGTGGCTGAATTTTCACCTAGGGCCTCATACCAGATAGTCTGCCAGTTGGGCTGCCGCTCATGGAAAGTATACGTAGACGGCGCTTCCAGTTCCACGGGGGCAGGTGCGGGGATCGTCGCAATCGGACCCGAGGGGATTCGCCTGGAGCATTCTTTCATATTCAGTTTTAAGGCCTCCAACAACGAGGCAGAATATGAAGCCTTGATAGCAGGACTAAGCATAGCCACAACCTTGGGAGCCCGGGATGTTGAAGTATATTCGGATTCACGGTTGGTTGTCAATCAAGTCCACGGTTGTTTCAAGGCTCGAGATCCTCGGATGAAGGCATACTTGGAACGAGTAAAGCAAATCATGTCCGGATTTGAAACGGTCAAGATTGTACAAATAGCTCGGACGCACAACAGTCATGCCGATTCCCTCGCTACATTAGCGTCGTCCGTGTCTGAGACCATACCAAGGCTAATCTAAGTAGAGCAAATCTTAGAGCCGAGCATCAATCTATCCGGTGACCCGGCGGTCGCGGCAATTGCTACCCTGGGGTCTAGCTGGATGGACCCGATCATTGAGTTTTTGGCCGAAGATCGGGTACCCCCCGATGAGAAAGAAGGGAATAAAATCCGTAGAATGGCCCCTCGGTTTTGGTTATCAAAAGACTGGAAGCTGTATCAAAGATCCTTTAGGGGACCATACCTTTTATGCCTACATTCGGGCAAGGTGAACGAACTTCTAGCAGAGCTACACGACGGGGTGTGTGGCAGCCACGTAGGAGGGCGTTCACTAGCTCACGGGGCTATGACTTAGGGATTTTGGTGGCCTTAAATGCAGAAGGATGTCGCCAAGTATGTGCGTAAATGCGAGCAATGCCAAAAACACGCTCCCCTGATACATCAGCCAGCCGGCTATCTTAACCCGGTCAACAGCCCCTGGCCTTTCGCCTAGTGGGGGCTGGATATACTTGGACCGTTCCCCCGGGCAACGGGCAACCGAAGGTTCATCCTCGTAGCCGTAGACTACTTTACCAAGTGGGCAGAGGCTGAGGCCTTGGCAAATATCCGAGACGTGGACGTGAAAAAATTTGTGTGGAAGAACATCGTCACCAGATTCGGGGTGCCAAATTCCCTGATATCAGACAATGGGCTGCAGTTTGATAGCCGGGCCTTCCGAGAATTCTGTACGGACCTCGGAATTAGAAACAGGTATTCCACCCCGGCGTACCCTCAGAGCAATGGCCAGGCTGAGGCTGTCAACAAGGTAATCGTAAACGGGCTGAGGAGAAGACTGGAGAATGCAAAAGGGAACTGGGCCGAGGAACTATCTCACATCCTTTGGGCATATCGAACGACACCCAAGAGGTCTACCGGGGAAACACCGTTCTCTCTCACCTACGGCACCGAAGCCGTTATACCAACCGAGGTAAGTATATGCAGCGCACGAGTGGCCAAGTACAACCCAAGTTCGAATGATAAGATGTTGGTTCAGCACCTAGACCAGTTAGAGGAACGCCGCGAAGCTGCAACTATCCGGCTAGCCGAGTACCAACAGAAATTGGCCAGAAGATATGACCGAGGTGTAAGAGCAAGGAAGTTTGACGCCGGGGATCTGGTCTTGAGGAAGGCCGTGGGGCATATGTGGGACACCCATGCCGGCAAGTTGGCTTAGACCTGGGAAGGGCCGTATAGAGTTACAGCAGTCGCCAGGGAAGGAGCTTATTACTTGGAAGAACTAGATGAGAGACCATTGCCTCGACCCTGGAATGTTCAGAACTTGAAGAGATTCTATCACTGATCAATCATGTGCTCAGTTCGAGTCGTGTATCCCCTTGTGTATGTTTGCTAGTGTTAATGAAAGCAGTTATTTGCGCAATTCATCAAGAAAGAAAACCTTACAATCTACCTAAGGACAGAAACCTGACCCTCGGTTCGAATCCCTTCGCCGAGCAGGTGGAAACCTTACAATCTTCCTAAGGACAGAAACCTGACCCTCGGTTCGAATCCCTTCGCCGAGCAGGTGGAAACCTTACAATCGTCCTAAGGACAGAAACCTGACCCTCGGTTCGAATCCCTTCGCCGAGCAGGTGGAAACCTTACAATCTACCTAAGGACAGAAACCTGACCCTCGGTTCGAATCCCTTCGCCGAGCAGGTGGAAACCTTACAATCTACCTAAGGACAGAAACCTGACCTTCGGTTCGAATCCCTTCGCCGAGCGGGTGGAAACCTTACAATCTTCCTAAGGACAGAAACCTAACCCTCGGTTTGAATCCCTTCGCCGAGTAGGTGGAAACCTTACAATCTACCTAAGGGCAGAAACCTGACCCTCGGTCCAAATCCCTCCGCCGAGCAAGTGGAAACCTTACAATCTACCTAAGGACAGAAACCTGACCCTCGGTTCGAATCCCTTCGCCGAGCAGGTGGAAACCTTACAATCTAACTACGGACAGAAACCTGACCCTCGGTTCGAATCCCTTCGCCGAGTAGGTGGAAACCTTACAACTATCTAAAGACAGAAATCTGCCCTCGGCTCGATTCCCGTCACCGAGCAAGTAGAAACCTTTTTTTCTCCAAGGAGACTTGCTCTCGGTTCAAATACCTTCACCGAGTAGGTAGATGCCTTAAGAATTTCTCCAAAGGCAGAAACCTTCCCTCGGTCTGATTCCTATCACCGTAAAAGTACGCACTAAGGATAATTAATCACACAGCATGTTATTAAAACCGAGCAGGTACATGACCCTATGCAGAGGTAATTCCAAAGGGCAAAAACACTGCCCGATTATGTCGCAATCATCAAGAAGAGCATGTATATGTGACAATAATAATGATAAAGGAAAGCAGGGCAATAAAACATTCAAATTAATCTAAACAATAGAGAGTTAAGATAATTGTTCGGTCACCAAAACCCGGTGACAAGCAGGAAAAGATGGAGGGAAGAGACAATTAAAGAGTTTAACTGCCACAGCCCGGCGGCATAGGCAGAATAATCTTTATAATAAAAAGCTGAGCTGTTGTCCGGATTGGCCTTCATTCGGTAAGGTCCACGGGTGGATCTCCTCTCCGCACCTCCAGTTGCTGGCCCTCAGAGATAAGGTCTTGGAACTCCACATTTTCCATGGACCAACCATCTCCACGTGGGCATCTATCTGCTCCACCAGCTCCCTTAAGCTGTTCGTCTCCTCTTCATCACCAGGACCTTCGGGGCTCTGCCCGGTCGGAGGGGCATCCGAGAAAGGAATCTTGGCGGGGTCCCTGAGAGGGGAGTCAGCGGGTACCCCCAAAACCTGCAGAGCAGCCAACTAGCCATCATGAAAAGCCAACCGCCGAGCCTCGTAAATGACCGGCTCCACCCCCTTCTCAACATCTGCGAACCCTTCATTATACCATTTGGTTCCGGCTTCCTCCAGCGCAGCACAGAGGTCAGCTGCGTCCTCGGCAAGCATAGCATTCCGGCTCACCTCCTCAGCCAGCTTCAACTCCGTTTCCTGCTGTTTCGCCTCCAACTCCGCCGCCCTCTCCCCTGCCAGCGCCCTCTCTTTCTCGGCAGCAGCTGCCCTCTTCTCAACAGCCTCGGCGGCTTTAGCCTTGTCCTTTGTGGACTTCACCGCTGCCTCCCTCCCGGTCTTCTCCGGTCGGCATCCTGAGCGAGGTCCTTCACCCGTTCGTTCAGGATGTGGGCCAGCTGGGCAGCCTAGACACAGGTGGTTAGCATGATGTTATATGCACGGCAATAGAGATAACAAACGAAGGAAGAAGTGTAAGAAAATTACCACAATGGTGTGCCACTGTAGCCTCCTCCCCATGTATTCGTCCGGTGCCTCCGAAAAGGAGCTCACATCCTTAGGCAGGAGCAAACTGTGCGCCAAGCTTTGGGGAACACGGCCCCCTTCCCCCTTATCCCACGCTCGTATGCATGCATCCGCGGGGAGGGGCTTGCCGTCTAGCTCGTAAGTGGGCTGCCAGTCCGAGGTGGCCCGGGAGGATGACGCCATGGTCGCCCCAACCTGCCCTTGGGGCTCCTGAATGGTGACGCCCCTGGGCGGAGCCGTGAGGGCTTGGGTTTGGACTCCACTAGGACTGGTTGAGGGCTGCTGTGTGACCTTCTATTTTTTCCTGGGGCACACAGAGGGAGGAGGAGGAGGATGTACGAGGGGAGTTTGGCCTTGCCCCTGCTCCGGCTGGTGCTGCACGGCTTGCTGGGCTTCGAGTAGGAAACGGCTGACCGAGAGGGTTCTACGAGTGACCATCTCTCTATCACCAGGACGGGCTTGGGATGAACTACTTGATTCTGCGGCTGCCTATTCGGGTTCTTGTTCGGGGGGCTCCTGATCTGCTTGCTCAGCAGGTTCTGCCTTGGCCTTGCGCTGAAGAGCTCTATGTGCAAGCTCTCTGAGACGCCGAGAGGCTGCCTCGGCTGATACGTCTCTAATAGGGGCGAGCTCGTCGGAACAGGTATACCGCTGGCCAATGTCACGAGCTTCGCCCACTGTGAAGTTGGCCGGGAGGAAATTCGCGTGCCGGACGTCGATATAGGAAAGAAGGGGGCTGTCGACTATAAGGGCTTGACCAAAAGGTTGCCAAATGGTGTAAACGGGCTCTACGCTGAGAATGAGGTGAAAAGCCCAGAGTTGACCATCATGGTGGACAAAAATTTCGGATCGAAGGACAAAATTAAGATCCCGCACGTGGACTGTTTGGATATCTTGGGTAAACACCGAGCCGTCTGCAACACAAGCGGAATAGATCAGTATAGAAGTTAAAGAGATGAAAGCAAGGAGATAACGAAAAATAAGTCTAGCAGTGACACCCACCCACTTCGCGTCGCGACAGAGGAGGGGGAATACCCTCAATAAACTAGTTTCCACGTACCCGGACGAACTCCTCGGTGGGGTTTCTGTTCGAGTCCGGCAGGTAGGAGATCAACCGTATTCTCATATCTCTGACTTTTAAGTAATAGTTAGTTTTCTTTTTCCCACACAAGCTGTACACGTGGTTTACATCATGATGGTCCAATTGCAGACCGAATGTATGGTTTAACTTACTTATGCAACTCATAACCCGGTAAAAATTTGGGGCAAGTTGATCGGGGCATAACCCGTAATACCTGAGGGCTCTAAGCAAAAGGGGATCAATGGGGAACCTAACCCCACCTTCCAATATTGACATGAGCGGGAAGAAGGCGGTGTTTGACCCTTTATGGAGAGCAATGTCACTTTCGTGGCAGTACATCACGTCCACATCATCGGGAATTTGGTAGTCATGCCTAAAGGTGACTAAGGAGTTTCTAGAATCTAAAAGGTGACTGTAACCCATCCCAAATCCTATAGTATTCAAAGGAATTGGAAAGAAATAAATTGATGCAGAAGAAAGGGGAAGGGGACTTACTTTTGGCACTAAGAGGAAGGTTGATTCTGGGGATTGACGAGCAACTAGCGCGTTGGGTGCTCGGCAGAGAGAAATTTCAGAAACTAAGGAAGTGAAAAATGAGAATGTGGGTTTCAGCAAGCCTTTTATAGGCACGAATGGAAGATGCGCGACGGTTGATGGTGCATTAATGAGGGGCAATTCGCAGTAATGAAGCATAATGAGGATGAGACCTTTCGGAAACCAAGGGCGTGCGCACGCCTCAATTCACGAACCGGCAGGTGGATATGGCTACTGAGGTCAGGAGGCCAAACACGACACACCTTTTGAGGAGCACATTTAATGGATGTCTAGTCACGTCCAGAAAGGCGCGCCTATTCTGTTTTCCGGGCATGGGACCTTTCCTTTCCCGCTGTTTCCCTTGATCCTCTCCCGTCTAACCGGGCATGAATCAAGGGGGGGGGGGGCTAATGTACGGGCCAGTGTGGTGAGGGCTTGCCCATGTGAGTTGGGCCTTGGACCAACAAGGAGGGCCATGGGCCTAACATCCGGTGCCCCCGGGGCACAGCCTAAAGCCCACCTACGAACAGACCCGGCCCAAATGCCATCCGAGGACCCAACCCCTTCTGCCGAGCACAAATGTAACTGCTGATGTGTCTGTTCGGATTGTTCTGCCGAACACTCCTATACTTGCCCGGGCACATAGTAATAGGACGGTCCGGTGGTATCTTGGGAATATCGCTGCAGTACATGTCCGCTGTAGTGGGGATCATTTCGAAAGCCACTCCCACCTAAACACCCACTAAACCCTTTTGAGATTGGACCTCTCAATCCATTAACCATTAGGACAATCATGATCACCCCACTAACGATCTCCTATAAATACGAAATTGGAAGAAGGAACAATGGTTGATGAAAGGAGAGAAAAAGTCACATAGCAGAGAGTAACAGCAAGAGTGATACAAAAGGGATAGTGAGGTTGTGCGTGAATAGAGATTAGAGGTGCTCTCGTCAAGTCTCCTAGCTGCGAACGACCCATAATGGGAATTACTATCCCACCATACAAATAGGTTGTGAGACAAGGCGTGGTGAAGCCCGTTGGGCCTGACCTTCGCCCACCACAAGAAGTTAAAATATAAAGACCATCAACAATATTGCCAGAACAGATAAATACTTTACCCTTCTTTATTACAACATTGTTTTTAAGGATAACACAATATCCATGTTTACTTAAATAAGTTGCAGAAATTAAATTCCTACGAACATTAGGTACATATAAATAGTCTTCCAATATTAAAACCCTAGACTCAAAGTATGAATTAAACACTCCAATAGTTACAACTGGAATCCTGCTCTCATCAGCCAAAGTAAGAAACAATTTCCCTTTATTAAGCTTTCTAGTCAACTGGAACCCTTGCAAAGAATTGTAGATATGATTAATACAACCTGAATCTACACACTAGGAATTTGTGGGATTTTGTACTAAACATATTTCAAGGAGGAATAAACTTTTCATACCCTTATTATTGGCAACCTTGAATTTTGGACAATTCCTCTTCCCGTGTCCTTTCTCACCACAATGGAAACACTTTCCTTTGATCTTCTTTCCTTTGTCAGCAACCCCTAAGGCAATTTGTTTACCATCTTTCTTGGTGAAGTCCTTCTTCTTCTTCTTCTTCTTCTTACCTTTGCCTTTCGACTTAGGTTGAAAAGTAGAAGCTTCAGCCATATTAGCATCGACACTAGAAGTATCAAGAATGCCTTCCGCCGCTACCAATTCATTCATTAATTCAAACAAAAAATAAATATTTTTGTTCATATTATAATTGAGTCTAAATTCCTTGAATGATTCCGGTAGTGACTGGAGTATCATATCCACTTGGGATTCTCCATCAATGTCGGCACCTAAAACTTGCAATGTATTCAGATTAGAGATCATTGTAAGACAATGCTCCCTCACTGAACTGCCTTTAGCCATTTTGGTATTATAAATTTGCCTCATGGTTTCTTGCCTTGCAGAACGGCCTTGCTCACCAAACATCTCCTTCAAACTTAGCATAATGTTTGAAGCTAGTTCTAGATCCTGCATTTGATGCTATAGAATATTTGAGATAGATGCTAGGATGTAGCACTTGGCCATCTCATTAGATTTTTTCCAACGATCATATCGCTATTTTTCCTCAAGAGGAGCATCTAATGAAGGAAAGCTGGGACATGGTTGAGTAAGCACATATTTGTGCTCTTTAGTTGTAAGAACAATGTCCAAATTTCTTTTCCAGTCAACATAGTTGGATCTAGTCAGTTTGTTTTGATTAAGAATAGTAACAAGTGGGCTAAATGATGCCATGATTAAATCTGAAAATAATAAATATGAATGTAATAATTAAACTAGACATTATCAATTTAGCATATAAACACATAGTTTGGAACTTTATAAAACCATAAAATAATATATGCAACGACAATCCAATCCATGTCTATAATTCCTTGGTAGCAAGTTTATTATAAACACATTAATTGATTGAGAACTATTCTCATTATTAGTGCTATCATGATAACTCTTATCATACACTAATAATATGTCGTATTACCTTTAGCCTCTAAGTAATAATGACATAGCTTATTTGGGAGGTTAACATTACACTTAGTCTAGTGTACGAGATAGTATATCATGTTTCGGGTGTATATGCCATCTCTCTCACAGCAGCTGGGTCCCACAGCTGTGTGGGACCCAGCTGTTGTGAGAGAGATGACATATACACCCAAAACAAGATATAATTTTTCCTAGTGTACACCATTATCTTGAATCATGTGTAGCCACATTTCATCTCCCTTATAATATTTAAACTTATAGTACCATGGAACAAAACACCCTCCTTTAGGATCGCAAGGCATATACGCCAAGACGAGGTGCTTATCCACACTACTTTAAACGGGTTTGTTTAATCTTGTAGTACTATGAAGTAAACACCCTCCTTTGGGATCGTGAGGCATATACACCAAGACGAGGTGTTTACCCACACTATTATGAACTGATAATGGAGGCCATGAGATCCAACCCATGTATCTCTCTACCACTAGATGTTTTAAATTAAAGGTTTTTATTTTCTAAACATGTGTAATCTAATTACACATAGCCTTGCACTTTAAACATTTGAAAACACAGAAAAAATTCAAAATTTCCTTCAGTGGTATTTTCGTGAGAATCTTGCGATTACACTCTTCCCTAAAAAATGAGTTAAGGTAAAATAGTGAAAACACAAAATTCAGACAGAAACTTTCGCGATTGTCCCGCGAGTAAAGCTTACCCGCAAAAATCAGACAGAAACTTTCACGAATGTCTCGCGATTGTTTTGCGAGTAAAGCTTACCATCAAAAAGTTTTGTGCTTTAAAGGCATTTTTCGCGAGTAACTTCACGGGAAGCTAACCCGCGAAAAACTCGTGTTTTTAGTTTTGAAAAGGAAGATTTGAACAATTTTCAACGGTTTTCCATGAATAAACAACCACCATATGAATATGATTGATAGAATTTGATATCAAAACTAAATTCCATTGATGCTATAGCCTTAAAGTTCAATTTAACATACTTAAATTCAAACTTAAACAACATCATAACATCAATATCAGTTTTCATCAAACCATAGTTTCAACAACCATGCAGAAAATTAAATACATATATTATCTTCTAACATCATGAATCTTTATCTTTAATTCCAAAACTCACAAAACATGTTATACATATTCAAAATTGAAGACCGCTTTAATACCATTTGATGGAAATATGAATGTATACGTAGCGGAAAATTAATGGATCTACTTCATGTTGGAAAATCTGGTTTTATATCTCATACAAAACACACATTCATGAAAGATAACATGTAACCTTAAATTCTAGAACAAATAATAGGAAGCGTACCCTGATGCAGTGAAATTCAAAACCATGACTTGAGAGTACCTTTAATCTTCATCTCAATTCCACATGGTGCCCAAGAAGTGTGGTCTCTCAATCAATCTTATTGTACATAGATTCTCAAAGAAATATCCTTCTTCTTCTCCTTGTAGAGAAAAACTGATTCCTTTTCTTTTCATCATACGTACATTCTAACTACCTTGGTAGTTCCTTATTTAATTATCTTATTAAATAAAAACTGATTATCTAATTGGGTTAGCCTTTTGGGCCTACCCAATTGGGCTTTAGTTTGTGACTTGAGATGGAACCAAAGGGAACAAATAAGACTCTAGCTCTAATGGGCCTTGGACTTTTCTGACAACTCTTGACAAGTCCAAAGTTTCTATTAATTATATTCAATACCACTATAAGAATATAATTGCACTCTAGGCCTTATTAATAAATTATATCCCAAGACTTTATTATACATACAACCCCTTCATTAAAGTATTCGTAGTAATACAAAGTCATGAATGTAGACTGCCACTTTGAAGATTACTATATCTTAATCTTTGAGTACCCAGTTTAATCCTTTATGTTATTCATCATATATTTATGAAATCCAATTTCATAAATATATACTTTAGTAACTTCTTACTAAAGTGGTTGGGCCCAACCCTCTGAACAACCAAATCCATTAAACTTATCTCAATGGAATATTTTATATCTCCGTTAAGAGATTATGAATTCCATCTTAAGAATATATGTTCCATCAACACTAAATGCAGCTGCCCAACATACTGAAGTTTTGACCGTTACTTATATATCTTACTCCTGATATACCAAAGCAACCTACATCTCATGATTAGGTCCATTATTCTCTTAGAATTTAGAGTTGATGTAAATAGAAGTTGTGAGATTTATTATTCATTTGATAGTCGTTAAGAGAATAATAAATCTCACAGCGATCTAGTTCAATATGCCTTAACTCTTAAAACATATCAGCATATCAACTAGAAGTTTCCACTTCCATGATCAAGACAAATCATCTTAGTTGATATGTTATGGTCTTCGCAAATGAAATGCCCAATTTCATCACTGACTATAAACTAAAATTCTGAGTTTACAAAAAACTTGTGATTTATATCTTTCTGTGACTTTTCACATAAATCACATACTATGCATCTCATGGACTAAAATAATGTCCCATTAGTTCATTTATAGATAGTCTCATATAATTAAACAATTTAATTATTTATGTCATGCCAATAAATTGGATTTTAGGGCATAAACCCCAACATTTCATTCACAATTGATAACATTTGGTATGCAAGTTTTTAAATATAAGAACGAGAGAGTGTAACTTGAAGCGGTGAAATTCAAAAACATAGATTAGAAGCACTTGGGAAAACTTTTAATCTTTTATGTTTGTATGTTCTAGAGAGAATGAAAGAGTGTCCAACACTCACATACATATCATTTCATGTTGTAACAAAATTCTGTATGTTTCTCTCAATATAACTGATTATCTAATTGGGCTAGCCTTTTGGGTCTTTCCAATTGGATTTCAGTATGTGGCTTGGAGTGGGACCAAAAGGGAACAAATAAAACACTAGCTCCAATGGGTATTGGGCTTTTCTGCTAACTCTTGACAAGTCCAAAATTACCATTAATTATATTTAATATCACTATATAAATATAATTGCACTCTAGTACCTCGCCGGTTGGCCCTTCTCCCGAGACACTCGCAAAACTAATAGTTTGGCATGACTCTTTAGCTTTTAGCATGTGCTCCTCGCGTGTCCTTTTCACAGGAACCTTTACTCGTGAGCTTCTTGCGAGTCAGTAGCGAAATTGCATTGATTCTTCATTTCATGCTCGATTCTTTACCAACTTAATACTAACCCAATATAATAAAACCCCACAAAATACAAGGAACAAAATTAATGCAATTATCACACTTTTTGTCATGGAATAAAGCCAACATAAAACATAGTTGTAAATCACAACTTTACACTAGGAAAAGGTGGAGCAAAAATTTATTCAAAATGTATGATGCCAAAGCTAAGACTTATTTTTCAAAGAAATATAAAAAATTTAATGGCATCTTTACTAAAAATTTGAGTTGTATTGATCAAAAAGTTTGAAAAATGGAAGCCAAATGAAAAGTTTTCAATCTTTGTAAACACTTTGGTGAAAGTCATATACGGAGTATCACCCAAATATGCGATGAAGACTTCCTCATTCAATTTTCAAAGAAAGGTTGTCTAATCCTCAATGAAGAAGGGGTTCAAGTATTGAAGGGACTTAGGACCACTGACAATTGCTATGGTGTTATTCCCAAACCAAGCACATCATGTTGAAGTGCTTGAGTGAATCTCTTGGAGTTATGGCATCAACGATTTGGGCATGCAAATTACGAAGAAGTGACAAAAGTCTCAAAGCTTGAAGCAGTGGTTGGTTTGCCAAAGTTTGGAAAGATTGAGAAGAATGTTTGTGGTCCATGTCATTTGGGAAAACAAACAAAGTCAACCCATCCTAAAGTAAATGTGGTTGCTACTTCTTGTCCTTTGGAGTTACTTCATGTGGATCTAATGAGTCCAACGAGAACGGAAAGCGTGGGTGGAAAATGTTACATCATGGTGGTAGTTGACGATTTCTCAAGGTACTCTTGGGTTGAATTTCTTAGAGAGAAGTCAGAGGCATGCGACAAGATGGAAAGGCTATGCAAGAGGCTTCAAAATGAAAACTTTAATTAATTGAAATTAATTGAAATTAATCCAAACAAATAATTAATCAACCAAAAATCAAAACTTTAATTAAGAAAACAAAAAATCACATGAACCCAAAATAAAAATTCTCAATAAAGAAAAAACATATAAGGTAAAGAATTAAGATTAACCTACTAAGACGCAAATACCAAAAACCCCAAAACTTAAGCCTTCCAAATTTTATAGAATCTCCAAATTCTACTTCAAAACCAAACAAAACCCTTCAAATTCAAAAAATTCATATATAATATACCAAATAAAAATTTACCACACCTTGGGTTGGACATAGGTTGCAGCTTTGATTTTTCTCCAAAAAATAGAGATGCTTCATCTGCTGTATACAATATAAAATAATTATTAGAAATTTCAACCTAAAAACCAAACCCACAAAAACACTATCAAAATATAGAGATTAACTCAAATACTTAGAAGAAAATAAATTCTAAACATAACAAAACAATAAGATAGAATGAAAATTTCAGGCACATATGAAAGCAAATAAAAAAGACAAAACCTACGTTTTTTATTTTTATTTTTTAGTTGAGTCTCTCTCCTTCTTATTTTTTTAATTTTAAAGTGAAGTTAAGTTTAGGGTTTTGAGATGGTAATTGCTAGGGTTTTAAAGAGAGAAGAGAGAGTCCTACCAGGAGTCTAAATAATATAAACAATTCAAAACATGGAACATTATCAAATTTATAACACATAATTCCATTATCTTTTACGTTAAATCCAAACAAATAATTAATTGAAATTAATCCAAACAAATAATTAATCAACCAAAAATCAAAGCTTTAATAAAAAAAAATAAAAAATCACATGAACCCAAATAAAAATTCTCAATAAAGCAAGAATATATAAAAATTTACTACACCTTGGGCTGGAAGACATAGGTTGCAGTTTTGACACAAAACACTGTCTTCTTTTCTCTTCCTCCTTCGCTCCAAATAGTGATGTTGCTAAAATGCAAATAAAACTCATTTTGATTGCTGCCATTGAAACTAATATCAATGTTTCTTACTTCTTCGAAATTTTTATTAGTTATTCATTCCAAACAAAATCTTTTGGTTATTCATCCCGAGCAAAATCTTTTCTATTTTCATCTAGACTTTTTGGTGCTTCTTTGAAAGTTCGATACAGCTTTTTCTTTTATCTCCACTTCATATTTTTCTCTTCATTTTAACTTTCTACTCTCCCTAAGACTCCGCTTGGGAGGAGGGAATGGAATGGAATAGAAAAGAATAAAAAGAATAATTTTAGAATATTCTTCCCTTATCTTGTTTGGGAGTTTTAATGGAGGGAATGGAAAGTCCATTCCCTTATTTGGGAGTTTAAGTGGGAAGGAATAGAATGGGTATGAGGGAACACTTATTCCTCTCTATTCCCTTAAAACCTCAAATTTTCATTCCCCCCGAAATTAGGAGGAATGAGAGTGAATGAAATTAGATTTAATGATTTTTTTACTAAAACTCCCAAAATACCCCTATATATTAAATCATTTATTTTAAAATAGGGGTCTAATAGTAATTGTGGGGCCCGAAGATTTGGCAACCCCGGCACACTCCATATCGGGCCCAAGGCCCATGCTGAGGACAATACAGTATCCGAAGATGAGCGGGGAAGGCCCAAATTGTCAAGAAACATCGCCGAGGACGACCATGTCCTCGGCCGACCGATACTGAAGAAGAGAAGGTTGGCGCCCCACCAAAAGCATCCTCCCAAGGCATGCCAAAGAAAAAGACAAGTACCCAGGGTCGGTCGGGGGAATATGGCGAAGGAGTAATCCATAGGGAAGCTGTCATCCTCACATTAAAAGTACACAACTGACACTCTGGCCGCATTAATGAAGAATTGACCGTTGAAAAACGATGCTTTAGTTACTTCAACTAACAGGAGGTCTGGAAAGGTGGCTGATGGGACAAGCCGTCAGACACAAGCTTAGATGATCAACAAGTGGAAGGCAGAGATCAGCTAAACAAGACTATATAATAGAATGAATCCCCAGAGAAGAGGGGGTTCGATGACAACCCCTATTTTCATTAGCAATCAGGGAAGAGTTCCTCGGACTGGGTCAAGGACGAATTTCCCCTTAGAAAACTTTGCTAAATCTCATTTGATGATCTTGTAAACCCACATTAACCGTTGTATCATTCGCTAATGCCTAGTCCTTCTACCCGCTCTCTACAAATTTATTGTACAGGGTTAATTGGGCTTGGGTCCACTCATCCCCAGGAGGGAAGTGCCCGAACCAGGTCCCTACAATTAGTGCCGTCAGTGGGAAAGGACTTGAGGATTAGCGAGTGCGACGGTTGGTGTGGAAGGATTAATAATAACACCTCTTCCAAGTTAAAAAACACAAAAACACAAACAACGGCAGTGTACTCATTCAGAAGGCAATCATCATAAAGAAATGAAAGATTCAAGAAGTAAAGTAAACGAAATGTGGCTACTTCTTTATTAAGTAAAGAAAAGTTACATTGTGCAACAAATGCTTAGGCAGGCTTGTTCTAAACCTAATTACGAAGGAAAATGCCTAGGCAGGCTTGATCTAAAGCTAAAAAAAAAAAAGAAAAAAAAAAAAAAAAAAGGGCCTAGGCAGGCTTGTTTTAAAGCCAAGCTAAGCATGGAGGTAGAGGCGGAGACAGGCTATTCTAAGACCGTCCACGGCTCCCGAGTCAGTATGGATGGCACTGGTGATGAGGAAGAAGAGGAAGCAGTGGCGGCTGATGGTCCCACCTCAAGGTTTTCCCTTGATTCTCTCCCAGCCCCACGACGACTGGGCGCTGGCGAATCACTACCAGCTTGGAAGGCCGGTAGATCTGCGCGTAGAGGAGAGATGTTATGTTCCTTTCAAATTTCCCTCCTAACTGCAAGGGGGGTCCTCTCTCTTGCTAGGTTGAAAAGTAGGAGGGTCTTTGGCTTCTGCATATTTCGCCTCCATTGTGTCGTCCAGGGTCGGGGTGGCATTCTCGGCTCCTGAAGGGGGCTTGGCTTCCTTGACCCTGCCCTTTTCCAGGGCCACTCCATCTCCTCAAGCACAAGTCACTATTTTGGCAAGGCCCTTGAAAATGCCCAAAAAACGAAGAGCCTTAAGTCCTTATTGAACCTAAGTGTTTGTGAAACTTGAGAAAAAGATTATCGCAAAATGCCTTATATAGAAGGCAAGAGCTGGTGAAAACCAGCCTGTGCAGAATCCTAAGGAAGAATTACTGGAGATATTAACTTCGCCTAATTTCCAATTACTAGGGAAACTAGTCACTCAAACAAGAATCAAGTGCTAGACAGAACCAAGGTCTTGCATGGTCATCGGACTCAAACCTATGGGAAAACTAGTTACTTCAGAAGACAAGTGTTAGACAGAACCAAGGCCTTGCATGGTCCTCGGACTCAAGCCTATGGGAAAACTAACTACTTCAAGAATCAAGTGCTAGATAGAACCAAGGTCTTGCATGGTCCTTGGACTCAAACCTATGGGAAAACTAGTTACTTCAGAAGACAAGTGTTAGACAGAACCAAGACCTTGCATGGTCCTCAGACTTAAGCCTATAAGGAAACTAATTACTTCAAGAATCAAGTGCTAGACAGAACTAAGGTCTTGCGTGGTCCACGGACTCAAACCTATGGGGAAACTAGTCACTCAAACAAGAATCAAGTACTAGACAGAATCAAGGTCTTGCATGGTTCTTGGACTCAAACTTATGGGGAAACTAGTTACTTCAGAAGACAAGTGTTAGACAGAACCAAGGCCTTGCATGGTCTTCGGACTTAAGCCTGTGGGGAAACTAACTACTTCAAAAGAAAATTAGGTCCTAGACAGAACCAAGGTATTGCATGGTCCTCGGATTCAAACCTATGGGGAAACTAGGTACTTCAGAAAAGCTAAGTGTTAGATAGAACCAAGGCATTGCATGGTCCTCGGACTCAAGCCTATGGGGAAACTAACTACTTCAAAAGAAAACTAGGTCCTAGACAGAACCAAGGTCTTGCATGGTCCTCGGACTCAAGCCTATGGAGGGACTAGTTACTTTAAAAAAATTCTAAGTGTTAGACAGAACCAAGGTCTTGCATGGTCCTCGGACTTAAGCCTATGGGAAAACTAACTACTTCAAGAATAACCTAATTGCGGGATAGAATCAGAGCCGTGCCTGATCCTTGGATCATCGGCCTTGGTAAAATTTACACCATACAAAGTCTGCCTGGGTGTCAAACAAAGCCCATGAATAGGTTAGTCCGACTTGATTAATTACTTTAATACCCGTCGTGATCATTGCAAACAATGATGATTTTTCCTATAACAAAATCTAAGGAATTAAGCCCATGAGCATCACTTAAAGTGTTTTAGGGTGCCATGGACTTGGCTCTAAAGAATTCCCCTGTTTCCATAACTTTAAACACTTACTAAATAATTAAAGGGTTTGATGACCTCGACCTACACCGGTTCTAAATTAAAAACAAGAGAGAGGTAGGCCTCCATTTGCATAAACCTTCATACGCTATTATAATTATCGATGTGGTCGGCTGAAGCACAATTAAAGCCAGGATTGTGCAAGTAAAAAAATAATAATAATACAAACAAGATGAATAAGAGAAAATAAAGTATGCACTTCATTGAATCTTCAAGAGTTACACAAGGCAAAAGTGGCATTACATTGCTTAAAAATAAAATAAAATAAAATAAAAATAAAATAAACAAACAAACAAACAAACAAAGCGAAGGCGCCGTGGAGGATCATTCCTTTAGCTTCATCTTAATTCCTCCTTTAGGGGGTTGGGTAGAAGAGGTCTCAGGGTCCTTGTAACCCTTGCCTGGGATTGCAGCCTGGGGAAGGTCAGCTGAAAGAGATATCTCCTTAATATGAGGGGCTTGGGCATCAGCTAAGGGGTACACAGCCTTTTAAGGCACATCCGCAGCCTTTTAAGGCACATCCGCATTGGGACTTTTGCTTGTCTCAATGGCCCCAGGAGGGGCAGCTTCCTTTGCAGGCTCGTCCGAAGTGGTAGCAGCCGAGACATCTTCATCAGGAACAGCCCTAACTCCCTTAGGAGTCACCTCGGCCTCGGAGCTGGGAAGAGCAGTCTCACGAATGGCAGGAGGGTAGTACACACTCTCTACCTTCCACAGGTCAGATGAAACCTCAACACTTGCTTGTTTCAAGACTTCATTCCACACTTGGGAACAGTAAAGTCTGCATACCCTAGACACTTGAGCTTTAAGGATGGCTTTTGTCTCAGCTACCCCTGACTCGTAGGCCTCCTATTTGGCCTTACCTTTGGAAGCCTCAGCCTCGGTCCTGGCAGACTCAGCCTTTTTCTTGACTTTCAAGGCCTCATCCCTAGCGAATTCCGCAACGCTTCTGGCCCCCTCTGCCTCGAGCACCCTCTTTTTCAGGGTCGCGATCTCCTCTTTGGCGACCCTCAGCTGATCCTTTGCCTTAAGTAGGCGCTCCGTTTGATCTAGGCCCTGCTTTTGGGCACTAGCAAGACCTGATTCGGCGATGTCTCGAGCCCTCTTCATCTCCTCCAACTCCTCCCTCGCTTTTGAAAGATCGGCCTTGGAGACTTTGAGGGTCTACGCAGTGTCTAGCAGCTTGTCGTGCTCTAAGTCCGCGGCCCTGCTTTGGCTACTAACTATACCCTCCAACCTAAAGGTAGCCTAGATAGCCTGCCAATTAAAACCAATGCACGATAGGTGAGGAGCCAAAAGGCAGGAAGTCAAGAGAATCATAAGTGATCAGAAAACTTACCATGCCCAAGTATCGCTTGAGGCTGAGGAAGACCTTCTTACTCCTCAGAACTTCCAGCTGGGCCATATCCGTGGGGAGTATCAAGGACCTCCCCAATGCGTCAGCCATATGCGCACCCTCGCCCCCTCGAAGGTCCCTTAGGGAGGCATCGTCCATCAAGGGCTCCCCATGGAGCATGGGGGCAGGAAGCCAAGCCTGGGCCCCGGGCTGGATGGTGGTCTGTTTGTCCTGACCTCGGCGCCCTACTCTCAGTTGCTTCGAAGGCCGCCGAGCATCTTCATCGTCCTGGGAAGGATCAGACTCTTCGCCCCCCCCCTAGGCCTTTTTCCTTTGTCTTTCTTCTGCTTAGGATTGGTGGGCTTGGACTCAGATGGCGAACTTTGTTGAGATGGGGGAGGAGGAAGCTTGGGAGGAGACTTTCCCAGCGTATCCTTCCCTGGCTGCTCCTCAATCAGGGCTAGCAGGCTTGTCTGAGGTCGTCTCTTGAAACTCATCTTTAACCGAGGAGAAGCTTCTTCGGATAAAAAGTCCGCTTCAGCTAAGTTGGGGTCACCCAAATTGCCAGAAAGGTCATCGGGCGAGTGGAATTTGTTGAACACGTCAAACTTGTCCTCGGACAGACCTGAGTCAGCCACTTCCTCTTCTCCTGGCTCTCCCCCTTCAACTTCTGCAACGTGAGGTGATGAAGAGGTACCCATCAATGGTACGCCCTCCAGAACGGGAGATCCTTCGGGGATCAAAAATCTGTGCTCGACTACGGTGATCTTATGCAGCCGAGGATCTTTAGCTCGGATCACGTACTTTGGAGCCGAGAACAATCTTTGGATCGGATCGTATCCTAGGATCTCATGAACGGCTTTAACTTGGTTGTCAGCTTCATCCACAAAAATCTCTGACCTTAGTACTGTTTGCAAATCTTCCTTGTTGACCAAGCCGAAGTGACACTCAAAAGCGTGCGGATTTGCATAAAAGAAAACAAGTTCCTGTTAACAACCAAGAAAAGCACAACGCGAAGGCACAAGAAATTAGACCCTCTCCTAGTCTGAATGCCTTACTTGGTGTACCCTCCACTGTTGGATAATGAAGGCCATCATGCCACTCTCCGGACACAATGAGGAAGTCTTTGTTCAAACCCTTGCTGGACTCAGGGAGGCACTGGATGAGCCGGACCCTATCGTCCCTCATCTTTATGTAATAAAACTTCCCCTTAAGGCACTAGAGGTTGTAGCACCAGTTTACATTGTGGTAGGTTAACCCCATCCCCATCTTCTCGTTCAAGGCATCCACACAACCTAAGATCCTGAACACATTGGTGGCACACTGGGTGGGAGCTAAGCCGAAGTGCCTAAGATAATCCCTCGTCACTAGCCTCATAGGGATCCTCATACCACTCTCTAGAAAGGCGATTATAGGAATCACCACCTCATCCTCTTTTCTCCTAATGCATCACTCCCCTTCTCCACAGTACCTCAAACCCACGGTATCGGGGATCTTATAGTCGGCAACGAATTTTTCCAGCGCCTCCTCAAACTCAACTAACTTCTTAAACCTACCTATCCTAAAGGGCTAACGAGGGGCTCAGGGAAAAACGAAGGAGAGAGAAAGAGGAATAAGAGGACAAGGAACTCAGGCAAAAAAGTATAAACCGAAAAGAGAAGAGAACTTACAGAAATGAGGAAAGGCTCCTCGGACAGGCCTTTTACGTTGAAAGGAGGCGTAAGGTCGGTTGGAGGTTTGACCAAGTTCGGCATATGTGCGCAAGAACTCATGAATGCAAAAGTGAAGGGGCAAATCGGTTCGATTGGGTATTTATACCCCCAATTAAAAGTAACCACACGAGCTTTCCTGCCCATTAAGTCAAAGGTATCCCTACCGTCAATTCATCATCACATTGTTGAATGTGGAGGACACAAAGCCGCCAAAATTTAATGAAGGCGCACTCCAAGTACCGAAACGCTAGGAGCGTTCCCTGAGCAGTTGGAAGGATTTTGGTATTGACAGGAAAACAAGATTTGCCAGACCATGACAAGGACCCGAGGACATCAAAATCCTCCTCCCCGCCTGAGGAGCCGGGCAGCAAAATTTTGAGGGGCTATTATGGGGCCCGAAGATTTTGCAACCTCGGCCCACTCCATACCAGGCTCAAGGTCCATGCTAAGGACAATACAGTATCCGAGGATGAGCGGGGAAGGCCTAAATTGTCGAGGAACATCGCCGAGGACGACCATGTCCTCGGCCGGCCGATACTAATGAAGGAAAGGTCGGCGCCCCACCAAAAGCATCCTCCCAGGGCATGCTAAAGAAAAAGACAAGTACCCAGGGTCGCTCGGGGGAATATGGCGAAGGAGTAATCCGTAGGGAAGCTGTCATCCCCACATTAAAAGCACGCAACTGACACTCTGGCCGCATTAATGAAGAATTGATTGTTGAACAGCGATGCTTTGGTTACTTTAACTAACATGAGGTCTGGAAAGGCAGCTGATGGGACAAACCCTCAGACACAGGCTCAGATGATCAACAAGTGGAAGGCAGAGATCAGCTGAATAGGACTATATAATAGAATGAATCCCCACAGAAGAGGGGGTTTGATGATAACCCCTATTTTCATTAGCAATCAGGGAAGAGTTCCTCGGACTGGGCCGAGGATGAACTTCCCCTTAAAAAACTTTGCTAAATCTCATTTGATGATCTTGTAAACCCACATCAACCGTTGTATCCTTCGCTAATGCTTAGTCCTTCTACCCACTCTCTACAAATTTATTGTATAGGGTTAACTGAGCTTGGGTCCACTCATCCCCAGGAGGGAAGTGCCCGAACCAGGTCCCTACAGTAATATTGTCATAAAATGATTCCATTCCATTCCCTCCATATTGCTCCCAAACAGGATTACTTACATTCCATTCATTTTTATTCCTTTCCATTTCTTTATTTTAAAACATCCAATCAAGGTTACTTAATTCCATTCCATTCCATTTTTTTCTATTCCTTTCCCTTACTTAAATGCATTCCATTCCGTTCCTTTCCTTTCCATTCTCTTATGATTATCTCATTCCATTTCATTCTATTCCCTTATGAACTCCCAAGCGAAGTCTAAATGACTACCCCCTCCCTTCTTCATTTTTATTTTGTTTCTTACATTCTTTTTCAAAATACATGTCCAATTTCATTTTGATATTCCAAATCAACTCGATTCAATTTCATTTTTCTTGTGTGGTTAGCCACCATGGTGGTGCCTTAAGGCCCTATTGGAAGATAATCAGCCAAAGTTAAACAAAAAACAATAAAAAACAAGGGAGAGGAAATGACAGGAGAGATGATTGACATTGCTAAAGAAGAGTTGTTTTTTTTAAAAAATGGATAGACAAAGGGAGGGAGAGAAAAAATGAAGGGTCAAAATGGGCTTCTGCCCTTTTTGGGCAAATTTTATAGGGAAATGCCCTCCTTCCCAAATTAAATAGGGAAATTCCCCTCTTTCAAAACTCGATTTATGATAAATTGAGTTAGAATTTTTTTTTTCTAAAGCACTATAGTGGCGTTTTAAGGAGCCTATATTGACGTTTTAAGGACTTATAGTGACGTTTTTTAACTTGACTTCAATGAAATCAAGTTATAGGTAAAAAAACGCCACTATAGGTCGATTTCATTGCCTATAACTCGATTTCATTGAAGTCGAGTTAAAAAACGTCATTATTGATGGAATTAAATGAGTGCGCAGCGGAAAAGTAAGTTTTTAACGGATCTACTTCATTCAATATTGATAACATGTGTAAAGTAAATTTCAGAATTATGAGAACAAGAGATCGTACCTTGAAGCGATGAGTTTCAAAACCGAAGATTGAAGCACTTGGGAATACTCTTAATCTTCACTCCAATTCCACTAATCGCCCAAGATGTGTGGTCTCTCAAATTGGTAACAAAGGGATAACTAGTGAGTACCAAAAACTTACTTCCACACCATTACTATGATGATTTTCTTACCAAAAATCTTCTGTACGTTTTTCCCTTTGTTTCTAACCAATATATCTAATTGGGCTAGCCTTTTGGGCCTTACCAATTGGGCTTAAGTGTGTGGCTTGGAGTGGGACCAAAAGGGACCAATAAGACACTAGCTCCAATGGGCCTTGGGCTTTTCTGTCAACTCTTGACAAGTCCAAAGTTACCATTAACTATATTTAATACCACTATATAAATATAGTTGCACTCTAGGTCTTATCTATATATTATATCCCAAGACTTTATTATACATGCAACCCCTCCATAAAATATTCGTAGTAATACAAAGTTATTAATATCGACTGCCACTTTGTAAATTACTACATCTTGATCCTTGAGTACCCGGTTTAATCCTTAATGTTATTCATTATATATTTATGAAATCCAATTTCATAAATATAAACTTTAGTCATACTAAAGTGGTTAGGCCTAACTCTCTGAATAACAAACTTATTAAACTTATCTCAAGGGAATATTTTATATCTCCATTAAGAGACTATGAATTCCATCTTGAGAATACATGTTCCATCAACACTTAATGTGGCTGCCCAACATACTGAGGTTTTGACCATCTGTATAGATCTCACTCCTGATATATCAAAGCAACCTACATCTTATGATCAGGTCCATTATTCTCTCAGGATTAAGAGTTCATGCAAATACAAGTCATGAGATTTATTATTCATTTGACAGTCCTTAGGCAAATAATAAATCTCATGGCGGTCCAGTTCAATATGTCTTAACTCTTAAAACATATTAACACATCAACTAGAAGTCTCCACTTCCATGATCAAGACAAATTATCGTAGTTGATATGTTATAGTCTTCGCAGATGAAATGCCCAATTTCATCACCGACTACGAACTATAATTCTGAGTTTACAAAGAACTTGTGATTTATATCTTCTGTGACTCTTCACATAAATCACATACAATGCATCTCATGGACTATATGATAATGTCCGAATATTCATGTTACCATTATTTCAGATATTAATAAAACAAATTTATTAAACATAATATTAAGTTATACATAATGTCAAACACAATGTCACACTTAATATCATACATAGCATCTTACAATAGGATTTAAGGGCACCAATCCTAACAATTATAGGTTCTTAAAACATCACTATAGGATCTTTAAAAATGCCACTATAGGGCCTAACTCGATTTATCGTAAATCGAGTTTTAAATTTCGTATTTAGTTTGGGAAGGAGGGCATTTCCCTATATAATTTGCCCGAAAAGGGCAGAAGCCCATTTTGTCCAAAAATGAAGAGAATTTTGGAAAAAATGAATAATAGGAAATTAAACAGTACAACCTAAAGTTTTTGAATCCGATCTATAGCTACAATCAAAGGAAACCGAATATTTATAGTATAGGAAACAAACATATATATATACGCAAATCTATCTTCATATCAGAAAATAATTTGAGGGAGGGATTTGGAAATGAAAGCTTTATTTGGAAGAGAAGATTGAGCACATAGAGATGGCTTTGGGAGGTTTGAGAAAAGAAAGTACAAAAACAGTGAAAAAATAAAATGCAACTACTGTAAGACTTCCACCAAGAACAAGCAGCACCACTGGTATTATAATAAGGAATTAGAAATCTGTAACTAATAAAGACCCTTAACTAACAACAACTCATTGTGTTTCATTTTTTGTATTGTTAATCAGATGTATCGGTATTTAGCCAAAAATAGATGCGTGACGCCCCAGGCTTTAAAAAAGAAAAAAGAAAAACGAAAAAGGTAAAAGAGATCAAATTTTTTTGGAGACCCACGTGACCCCACCTACCCCATTATTTCCTCACCTCTCATTTCTTTCAAATTATCTCACTATCTCATTCTTCTTGGCCGGCTAGCTCTCCTCACTTTGTGTTGGGAAATTTAGACCCCGATTGATAGAATTAACAAGTTTTAAACCCAAGTTGTTAATTAGATTTATTATGAATAAAACTTGTTAAAACAAATAAACAAACATCAATATCATGTCCAAATCATGCAACGGAAAAATAAATAAGACAAGATATGATGACCCAGGAAAACCAATGAAACAAACTAGTTTCACAGTAATAAACCTGGAGGGAAACCTTCCCAAAAAGCAATCCACTATAGTAAAGATAAGTTTCAGATCTAGTACAAAACCTTTGTCCCTAGACTCTACAATCTTCGTAGATGAACTTACAGCAGAAATCTTCTACCGCTTTAGAACCTCTGAACTCTTCAATATATGAACGCCACCCTTTTTGTTGCACGAATCCCAGTACGTGACTAACCAAAGATGCACGGCTCTCTGTACATGGCTAACACACCAACTAGAAGAAGATGTTAGCTGCAAAGTTCTTCACTTCATCAATAATGAAGATCAAGAAGCACTTGGTTACAAAACCCTAAGGCGTAAAGACGCAGTAGTTTCTTTCAGAGAGAATAAGACATCGGTCACCTTTTGCATATGTTCTCCTTGTATTCTCTTATGTGACGGACTTTAAAATAAGCCTTATATAGGTCTAGGGTTTTGAGAAAAGAAATCCTACACATACATGTCAGCATGGGCCGAAAATCAGATCTAGAAATCTGAATTTCGTAAAGCTCAGTAATTCTCGATCGATCGAGAAGGTGTCGAGCCTATCTGTTGTGAGCTATCGAGAGTTATCAATGAGCTATCGAGGGGACAAAAAATTTCTCGATCGATCGACCTAGCTATCGAGAGGTGTCGAGATTGTGATAAGAAATAGCTTAAGAGCTCGACAGATAAGCTAGGTGTCGAGAGATGTCAAGCAGTTATCGAGCTTTAAAATTTAGCACTTTCTCACTTTATTCTTGGACAGACTTGCATGATTTTAACACTTGAACTTGAAACCTTGTTTCTTGAAGTATTAAAAACACCTATATCTACCCAAATATAAGTAAAGTACGTTTTGTCAAAGGATTATCCAATTACATAAAATAGTGACATATGTTCCTAACAAGTGAATCACATATGTCCTAACACTTTGTTCTTTCTCTTACTTTTCTTTTTCTTTTTCTCTCAACACAAACTCTCATCTCTTCACTCCCTTACACTCCCACCAGTACCACTCCTCACCACTTCCACCACCATTTTTTCAGCAAGATCACCCTAAAGACTATATAGGAAAACGATAAGGCTCATTCACCTCTACTATTTGAAGTAAAAATTTCTAATCTTTTTGTGGGTTTATATGCTTTTGTTTGAGGTTATGTTTATCTAAGCTTTAATGATAATACCCATGTGATTTTGAGCATTAGAAGTGATATTTATGTGTTTTTATGTATGGGTTTTGGTCTTGGTGGATGAATTTGATAAGTGGGTTTATGATTTTTACAATGGTGGTTAGCTAAGTGGTGAAGATTTGGGAGTTTTGGCTTTCTAATGTGAAATAGTTAATGATCTAATTTTTATTATGTATTTGGAGCTAGTGGAGGATTTACATTTGGGGTTTGTAATGGTGGGTATTGTTATATATGTTGTTGTTTTACGGGTTTCTTGAAAATGACATGTATGTTGGGGAAGAAATTCATAAAGTGTTGGGATCTCTTATGGTAAAGAAAAGGCTTTGAATGACATGATTATAAATTGGAGTCTAAGCCTTGTAAATCAAATTGTTGATAAACTTTGGAAGTGAAATACTTTATTTGTGAGGTTAAGTACTTAGGCTTGCCTAATTAATTTCTTATCTAGCGATTTATAATTTGTAGCTAGATAAAATGTCAAGCTTTATGCTTATTGTGATAGGTTTGTTTGGTATTGTTTAGGTTCTAACTAATCTCCTTTGGAGTTTTGGAACTAAACTTTTTGCAGGTTGCAAGGTAAGTAGCTTTTAATGGGATTTTTGTAAAATAATCATGTTGTATAAACTTTGTTTTTGGGTCAAACACGTTTTGGAAAATTAATGGTGGAACTATGTTTTTCTAAAGAGTATTGTGTTGTGGCCCTACTATTTATGATTATATATGAAAGTGCATATTCTTTTTGCATATGGGGAATTGCATGATTTGTTAGAATGGAAAAGATAAGCATCTTTTATAAAATTCTTGGGAATGGATTTTATGAATTTATTGCATTATTTGCAAATTCTAAAGATGCTTTATCTTAGCTTGTATTATTTGGGAAATTTACGCAAAATATTTATGAGAAGAAATAGTTTAGAGGACTTTGAGAATATTGTGGCTATTTGGTTATTGAAATATTTTATGAAACGACTTGTAAGTGAACTGTGTATTTCAAATACATTAACTTGTGAGCTTTTGACATGGTTTTGTCAATGTGCCATGATATTGGTGATTACCCCGTTTGTGTGACGACCCCTTCTATGTGACGACCCTATCATGTCGCCTTGGGTGAGGTTTTTGGATTTGAAATGGTATTGGATATTTTATGGATCACAATGAATAATATGTAGTTTCATAGTTACTTTGGGAAACTTGGTACTACAATATGTCTATCATTCTTGTCATGATGTTAAGGAAATTTATTTTGCAGAATTCAAATGGAAATTCCCAAATTTTAGCATGTCTATAAAAGTTCATTGTTATGAAACTTGCATTTCCCCCACCCCCATTAATTATTCTACTTACTAGGCTCTATCTCATCCCATTATTTTATAAACTTTTCAGAGTAGGCAACAATCTTTTGAGATAGCTTTTTGGTGGCTAACAGTAGTTAGACTAACTGTTGATGGAGGCTGAACTTTTATAATAGAGATATTAGAATAGGCTTGACTCATTCTTTTGTATATTATAATGGTTGTGACATTATTCCCACTGATGGGACAAGCTAATGATGTGTAATTATTTATTCAGACCTCTATTTTTGTTGCCAATGGTCCTTGTAGTTATTGCTTAAAGCTCTGACTTACTTTGGGAGTATATTTAATGGAATTATTATAATAATTCTTGATGTTAGTACTCAACATGACTTTTGTGGGTATGATTGTTGAAAAGGAAAAATCTACAGGTACTTTGAGACGTCTTTCTCATGCTTTGGACCCTTTGGGGTTTGGGGTGTGACAAGATGTATAGGTTATGGCAAATTATTGCCTAGTTTCGAACTACAAGGTCATAGTCCCAGCTAATAAGAGCATGCCAACACATTAATTTGCTTACATCAGCTAGGCTGCCAACTCAGGGTGCTCTATTAACATCTATTAACGTTTGGAAACAAAATTCAAATTTTGCAGATTTAAACAAATTTTTAGGGAGTTCCACTTTTCAATTTAAAACAAGGGTGCTCCTTCACTTCTCCTTTCAGACTCTCACATATGATTCCTTTCTTCCTCTCCCATGAACAGTGGCTCAAGTACCATGGGATGTTCCTCTCCCATCTCCATCAACATTGTGGACGTTCACAATGTGGCCACCTTGCCATGGTTGGTTCAATTCGTTCTCTGATATCATTTTGGTATTTGTTTAAAACAAAAACTAATCTAGCCCAAGATCGTGTGGTTAGGCTTCTTCTCCGAGTCTCGAGTCTCAAAAACATCTGGGTTTCTGGTCTGACTCGAAACCCTTCCAGACTCTTCTCTATATGGTCCTTATCATGCTCTTTCCTCTTTTAATCCATCGCTATAGGTACCATTCACAGGTATAGCCATCCGTAAAAGATGAGTTTGATTTTTTTTTTTAATCATCTTTTGTGGAAATTTCTTATATATTGTAATGGGCTTTTGCCCTTAATTTTTTAAACTATGAAGCAAAATGTTCTTGTTTTGAAACTATCTAGCAAAATGCCCCTGTTTTGACACTCGATTTTAACAAAATTGAGTTTTGTGTAGAACTTAATATCATTAAAATTGAGTTATATGTACTTTGTGACAAGGTGGAACTCACCGATATGGTTTTTTCAATTAAAAAAGGCCACGTAGAACTTAATTTTTGTAAAATCGAGTTACATACAAACTTTTTAAATACAAATTTATTTGGTGCATGTTTTCCCACATTTTTTTTGTTTTTTTTTTTTACTTGGATGCAAGTCTTCCACTTGCCTCCCAAGGACTCAAACCCCAAAACCTTTCTTTTTTCTTTTTCTTTTTCCTTCTCTTTTTTTTTCATCCACTCATTGCTTCTTCCTTATCTTCTTATTTTTCCTTTTCTTTCACTTTCCTCCACATGAAGCCTCTTCCTTCTATTCCTTGTCTCTTTTTTTCTTTTCTTTTTTCTTTTTCTCTTTTCTTCACTTTCCACCACGCACAGCCACACAGGTCTCCGCCTCTCTCGCTCTCTCTATGCCCCAAAATGGGTTGTGCCAGTGGTTATTGTAGTGGTAGTTTTATGGGTTGTTGCTATGGGTTTTATTTATTTATTTTTATTTATTATTATTATTTTTTGGTTTTGGGCTAAAGTTTATGGATTGCAGTCGCTGAACTTTATGGGTTGTGGTGGTTGTGGGTAGAACAGTTGGTGGTGGTTGTGGTGGTAGTTTTTCAGGTTAATGTTGTGGTTTTATTTATTTATTTATTATTATTATTATTTTTTTTTTTGTGGTTGTGGGCTGAATTTTATGGGTTGAAGTGGCTGAAGTTTTTGAGTTAACGATGAGAGATAGTAATTTGGTGTTGTGGGTTTTTTGCCCCTTCCGGTGGTGGTGAGTTTTAGATAGTGCAGCTACTTTTTCAGCTTCTATCTAACCTAGATGACATATATTCAAGTTATTTATGTGTTGTGTGCTTTAACATTAGGTTGTATTTTTTTTTTTTTTTTTTTTTAAGTAGAAGTGTGGAACTCGATTTTACTAAAATCGAGTTCTACTTTATTTTTTAAATTTTTTTCAAAGAACTCGGTACTACATATATTGAGTTGCATTTTTTTTTTAATTGTGTAGAACTCGATTTTACTAAAATTGAGTTCTACGTGGCCTTTTTTAATCAAGGAAGCCACATCAACGAGTTCCACCATGGCACAAAGTACATATAACTCGATTTTAATGATATCAAGTTCTACACAAAACTCAATTTTAACAAAATCAAATTCCAAAACAGTGGCATTTTGTTAGATAGTTTCAAAACAGGCGCATTTTGCTTCATAGTTTAAAAATTAAGGGCAAAAGACCATTTTCCCCACGTTTGGAAACCAAATTCAAATTTTGCATATTTAAAAATTTTTTTAAGGGGTTTCACTTTTCATTTTAAAACAAGGGTGCTCCTTCACTTCTCCTCTCAGACTCTCATATATGATTCCTCTCTTCCTCTCCCACGAACGGCGGCTCAAAGTATTATAGGCTATTCCTCTCTCATCTCTGTCAGCATCGTGGATGTTCACTATGCGGCCACCTTGCTGTGGTTGGTTTAGTTCGTTCTCTGATGCCATTTCGATATTTGTTTAAAATGAAAACCAATCTAGCCCAAGATTGTGTGGTTTGGCTTCTTCTCCGAGTCCCGAGTCTCAAAAACGTCTGGGTTTTTGGTCTTGCTCGACACCCCCCCCCCCCAAGACTCTTCTTTGTATGGTCCTTATCAAGCTCTTTCCTCTTCTAATCCATCGCTCCAGGTCCTATTCACGGCTACAGCCATCCATAAACAGTGAGTGCAAAATTTTTTTTTAAATAATCTTTTGTTGAAATTTCTTATATATTGTAATTATTGATGATTTAAATCTCATATTTGTGGGATAAATCTACTGTTTAGGGTTTTGATTGTAATGTGATTTGGATTTGCAATTGTTACCCAATTGGGTGTTTGGATCTGTAATGTTGTCATGTAAGTTATGGCTAGTGAGGCTACATGTAATTTGGGGTTTAAGTTGTAATGTGTTTTGAGTTTGCAATTGTTAGCTAATTGGGTGTTGGATCTGTGCTATTGTCATGTAATTTGTGTTTGGTGAGGCTTTAACAATGTCTCACAATTTGTTTTTTGGTGCATAGAAAGTGTTGTTTAAATGCTTCTTAGGCCACAATGAGCTAGCTCTTAGTCACTTGGTACCACTATAAGCCAGATAGATGTCATACAGACATCTTGTCCAACTTTCTAAGATAGAGCCAAATCCTTATTCTGCAGTGTGCTATAAGATTATTTTATTTATTTATTTATTTTTAGTGAAGAATTTGTTGTTTAGTAGTGAATCTATTATTGATTTAGTAGTTTCCATTTATTTAAAGCCTAAGTACTTGTGAGAGTAATACTGGAATTCGCAAGTACGTTTATGTATAACACATTTAACTACCAAGAGTTCCAAAATTATTATGTGGAGATAATGCAAAAATTCATTAATTTGGGGTTGCATTGTGGGGAAATTATTTTGTTAAAGTGATGATTGGTGGTACCAAGTGATTTAATGGGTATTAAAATATCAAAAGGATCTGTCATGTTAGGATGATCTAATTAAAATCAAATTTCATGAAAATAGTCTTACAAAATAGTCTTAAACTTCTTGTGGCTTTGTATCAAAAGGATCTAGCATATCCCTTGTGAATTACAAAATAGTCTTAAACTTCTTGTGGCTTTGTTTTCATGTAAATGCAATGTTGAAATAAGTTGATAGAATTTATTGTCCCTATGCCAAAGTTCCGCTTGTCTTATGAACTTCTCATGGTTCTTGGTTCTTGAATGGACTATAATGATGGTAGCATGAAATCTTCCCTCTAGAAACATTTAAAACATTGCATCAATTAGAATGGAACAAAAATGAGCTCATGCCCAATTAATATAAACTATAATAAAAAATATCTTATGAGCTCTCTTACTTAGTTCATTGTGGCCATTGCCCAATGTCTTACTTTTATAGCTTTTCTATGTGGTTGACAATCTAATTTAAAGAAAAATAAATAAATAAAATGTGTAAAGTAAGTAATCCTTGAGAACAAGAAATAAATGACGCTATTGATAAAACAAGCATGCCACAAGAATATCCAAATTTACCTCTTGGCTATACGTGTAATCTAATTGCTTGGAATTATAAATCAATGAGCTCATTTGGGAAGCAGATGAATTCTATAAGGATTAAAATATAAGAACACATTATATATATAAAAAAAAGCTTTGTACATATAGTTTCACATAGTATTGAATGAATGAATTGTGTCAATTTACCTAACTAAGTTAGGCTATAACATTAGTACCTTGCAACATAGATGTAAATGGTACATTTACACAACTCATGTCCTAAATAGAAAATAGCTCATAATTAGGTATCAAGTATGGCAATCAGATTATGACTATACATTATAGATATTTTTTTTAACATTTAATACTCGAGAATGCATTTTCCAAAGCGAGTAAGATTGACTATATAAGTTAGCACTTGTAAAGCTTGTATAAGAGTAGGGATTAGGTGGTTGACAGATTGGTGTATTGTATGTGCCACCAAATGAGACATTTGAATGTTCTTCGACCGCTTGTTGTTTTCTTTTTCCTATGAAATCGTACATAAAAAAAATCACACACAAAATAAGAAGTTAATATACAAAAAATATTTATTGATGATAAAAATGTAGCATATATTTAGTTTTTTTAAAAAAAGTTACTCACTTGAAGAAGATGCATCTTTAGACGTGTTTGCCTTGCGCTTCTCAAAGTGCCCTTTAAGTCTAGTATTTCTTACACCTTTTGATCTCACACATGGGGGATTTAACACTGAACCTCATTTGGCAAGCAAAGCATTTCATCAATCATGTCACATTGTATGACTTCATTCTCTTCCACATTTGCATCTGCACCAAACTTGAACCTTGATAACTCCCTTTCAATTTTTTCGTCAAGTTCCAATAGCGTTTTTTTGCAAATTTTCTTAAGGCTATCCTCCCCTTGACTTTTAGATATGACTGTATTAAGTGTATGCATCATGCTATTACGCCATACTATCTTTGCCTCTTTATCCTTACTAAGTGAATGGTTGTCTTGTTCATAAGTCATCATCCCTTTCTTAGCCTCTTTTGTCCAACGTTTCAAAATGTATTGACTTGGAATTTTAGTTAAATTTTTTATACTAAAAACCCATAATGCATGACAACAAAGAATCCCCAATGACTCAAATTTCTTACATGAACAAGAAATATTGCTATTGAGATGATCAAATCAGACAATGCGTACTCTTTCACTATTTTCTTCTTTAACCTCAAAAACACCAATTTCATTATTAAGAAATTGATTTTCAAATAAATTGGATATCTTACAGGTGTAAACTTAAGTTGCATGACCCAAAATGCCACTTTTCTTAATTGCTTTTTGTGGAGCACCATGCTTGCATTGAAAATCTTCATCCAACTCTGAGGAATGCATACCTACCAATACAATTTCATATTCAATTATAAACTTAGTAAGGCTAATTGTTTTATTTGCTATACCATTCAAAACACGATTTGTGCTCTCACTCCTCAAGGAAGATTTAAATTCAGCTATGAAAAAATCCTTAGTGAATGCAGTGCTTCACTTATGTTGAATTTTGTACATCATATTAAGCCAGAGATGATTCTCAATATCAAATTTCTGTGTCATTTGATCCCATGTGTGTTGGAATTCCAATTTTGAATCACAATATTTTTGGCACTTGTTGAACAAGTACATGAACTCTGAGTTCGATTTTAAGTCTCCTAAGCGAGAAGGAGCATTTTTTGAAATATGCCACAAACATAGCCAATGATGTGTAATTTGGAAAAAACTTCCTCAATGGCATTTGACATAGCTTGATCCTGGTCAGTGAAAATTGTTATAGGAGATCGATTCCCCATTGAGTCTAAGAATGACTTAAACAACCATTTAAATGAATTAGTGGTTTCATCCAAAAGGAATGCACATCCAAACATCACATTTTGCCAATGATGATTAACACCTACAAATGGAGCACAAATCAAATTATATTTGTTGGTGTTGTATGTAGTGTCAAATACTACTACTCTCTAAAACAATCATAGTCAGCTCTTGATCTCCCATCTCTCCAAAAAAAATTTGTCATGCGATTTCTTGATCTACTTGAATTGTGTAAAAAAACATGAGATCTTCTGTATGTTTAGACTTAAAATGATTCAATAAGCTTTAAGCATCTCTAGTACTAATCATTGTCATCTTTTGCATATTCATATGATTATAACAATCTCTTTCGGTAAAGTCTACATTTTCACTCCCTCCAACTTCTTTTGTTAGATATGAATAAGCATTCTGTACTTATACCTACATTCACCATGGTATCAATTACATTTTTCTTAGGTTTAAGGATCTTAACAAATGCCTCTTTGATGGTAATGCAAGTTCTTGATTATGCTCTAGATTAAATGCACTAACCCTCCAAACACCATTTTCAACTGTGGAACGAACAAATACTTTACAACTAGTTCTAGTCTCTAGTCTCTTCGAATAATTCTCTTTACAAAAATCTTCATCTAGTTTAAAACCCTTAGAACATAGAAATTCACATTGCTTTATGTTCTTCGTTCCATTATAATATCTAGGCTTTCCTTCTCGAATACTAAAACATGTTCGTAATGCATAATCATTATATAAAGCATATGCTTCATCTGCATTATGAACCACTTTATTCAACAAATTGTCATCACTATTTTCTAGTCTTGCAAGCAACATGCAATCCCCTTCAATTTCTTCAACATCACATGGTATGCAAATAACTACAACAATTTTTATGACAAATATAAATATTAGAAACAAAATACTATGGAAATTACAATACAATAATTATATCATGTTTATAATTTTTTTTATCCATATGCACCATGTTTACAACTTTGTATGTGTTCTTAAAGGCGTATGGTACACTTGATTACAAAACACTTATGTTTAGGCACAACAACAACAACAAAGTTTTAATACCAATTTTTTTAATATTTATTTATTAATTTATATTTTTGGGATTGACTATGGATAACAACAATAATAACAACAAAATTTTAGTCTTAAATTTTTTGGGTCGATTATGGATACTCAATGAAAAATTATTATAATAGAAAAAAATTAACAATAAATATTGTAAAGAACAAAAATAAATAAAGCATTTATATCTGGAAAAAAAAAAAAAGAAAAAGCAAAATCTTTATGATATTTTTCTTTGGCTAGACTATAAATTCATATCATGTAAATACAACAAATTCAATACATTTTTATATAGTTTTATTTGAGAGTAAGTATATCACCACAAATTATTAAACATTCTTTCAAAACATAAATTAAATCAAAAAAAGAAAAGACAAAATATACCTTTATCACTTTCCAAGTCCATTTCTACCATGCTTTTACTTCAAACCAAAAAAATAGTATTCTTGTTTGTTCCCTTGTTTGTTCCGCCGCTTGTCTTTTGCTTTTTCACACTAACACTACTAGAGAGCTTTGTTTCGTAGTCTTTATGGCTTTTAAGCCTTTAAGTTGAGAACCATAGGTTACTATTATATCACTTATTTTATTGATGTGGGCCCAAATGTTATAACCTGCGCTTCATGACCCGCCAATTCAAATTTGTAAATTTTGAATTTGGTTTCCAAACGGTAACAGACGTTAGCAAGCACCCATTATTACACTGAGCTGGCAGCCCAACTAATGTAAGCAAATTTATATGTGTTGGCATGCTTTTATTGGCTGGGACTACAAGGTCAACATACTGATCTTGTAGTCCGAGACTAGGCAATAATTTCCAATAGGTTAGTTCCTTTGCCAACACAACTAAACACATTGAGGTGCCCTCAATTGAGATGGAAACTTTGGAAAATAATAAATAGGAGAGAGAAAAAAATGCAATGAATTTAGTAAGTGAGGTGAATAACAATAAATGTGTTAATAATAAATTTTCAACCATTAGATCTATTATTAATGGTCTTAAAATGTTTTAAGAGTTAAACTAGGTGTAACTTTAAGTAATATTACACCACATAATATTTTTTAATCAGACATGAATTTTGATAAATCCACCGCTGGATTACATTATCTTCGCATATTCTACATGCTTACAAAATTTAAAGTTGTGATTTATAACTATGTTTTTGTTGGCTTTAATTCTGTGTCAAATTTTTTATCAATCATTTCCCTGTATGTTTGTGGGATTTAATGTAACGGTTGAGTGTGAGAGTTTGGTAAAGAATTGTGAAGACAGTGAAATTCGTGACTGGCTTGCGGATGGATAACCCGCGAAAGGCCAAGTGAGAAGCATATGCTTGGAAGCTAAACAGCCTTATGCCAGGTTGGTTTTTCCAAGTTACTTCGCGACTTGGCCAAGTCGTGAGTAACCCATAAAACTTTTTGCCTGGAACTTTTTAAAGAGTGCTTTTCTTATTTCTTTACCAACAATATAAAAGCCCACATTACCCATGATATTTTAAGGAGAGTTTTAGAGAAAAACCCTAGCAAAATACTTTAGAGTTAGAGATTGTAAACCCACAATCATATACACAATTTCTTTTAGTTTTCCTTTACTCATTCCTCTCCAATTACAAATCCTTGAGAGGTTCTTAGCCCAAACACTTACCTCACCCAATATAAGTATTGAGAGAAGTTTTGGTGTGTATGGGAAGTATTGGAAGAAGCCATTGATTGGAGGATGCAATTTGGTGCTAAATGCGTGATCTGGATAACTAGTGAAGACATGGCTCGATGAAGCCCATTAGTAGCTGGAATTTGGAGGGTTCAAGTACTTTGGGTAAATTAGGCTTGGAGATTCTTTTTGATATCATTGTACTCCAACTTTATTCACTAGTGGATTGATTTGGCTTGAAGGGTCGCAGAGAGGTTTTTCGCCGAGTACTTTAATTTCCTTTTCGATAACATGTCTTGGTGTTATCTTGTGTTTACATCTTTCTTCCCTTACTCTTTAAACTTTACATTTATTATTTTTTGTTTATTGTATATGCTTATGCCTTAGAGAGTTGTTCTGGTTTCATTGTGTTACACTTACTCTTATTCTGCACTTAGTTAAGTAAGGTAAAAGTAACTTAGCCATAAGTTTTGATTTAGGGGTCTAAACAAGTAATAGTGTTTTCACACTATTTGACCTTTCATCATCAATATAAAGAAGGAAAATTTTAATGGATGCTCTAACGCTGTTAGTTTATAAAATATTTTTAGAAATATTTTATGGGAAAAGAAAAAACAATTAACTTTTTTGACACGTTTTTATATTTTTGATGAAAGTGGTATCAAAACTTTCCTCAAAATGGTCTATCATCAAATTTCCTAAGGGCATCCATTAACAAGACCCTATAAAGAATGATATTAGTCATATATTACACTTAGTGTAACTTTTATCAGTGTTATATAATTCAATAATTTTCAATTGGATGTTAATGGATTTAACATATAATACATTCAATTGAATATTTTTGAATTACATAAGGGAAAGAAAGTACAAACATGAGATAACACTTGATGTGTTAACAAAGAGGAAAACCGGAGAACCCGGCAGAAAAACCTCTCTGCGGCTCGACAAGTTGAAATAATCCACTAGCAAATCAATTGGATTACATGAATACATAAAGACCTTCCAAGCCTTAGCTACCCAAAGTACTTGAGCCCTCCAAGTGAAATAATCCACTAGCAAATCATTTGGAGTACATGAATACACAAAGAGCCTCCAAGCTTATGCTACCCAAAGTACTTGAGCCCTCCAAGCTCCAACTACCAACGAACTTCACTGAGTCTTGTCTTCGTTAGCTTTCCAGATTCTACAATTACGTCCAATTGCACCTACCAAGAATTGATATGAACTCAATGCCTCCCAATTGCACCAAAACAGCTCTCTACACTTTGATTGTGTATGGATTATGTTTAAGCTAAGTTCCTTTCATAGGATATTGAAATTGAGAGGGAAGAGAGTAAAGAAAACTAAGAGAAATGTGTAGAGGATTGATGGATGAAAATCTCTAACTCTCATGTGGATTTCTAGGGTTTTTTCTCTGAAACTTTTCTTACAATTGCATGAGTAATAAGGGTTTATATAGCATGGGTGAAGGAGGGGAAAAGTCAAACAAAATTCCAATTGTCAATGAGTTTCGTGAGTTAGTCGTGGGTTAGCCAAGTCACGAAAACACTCTAACACAACAAATGTTTGAACTTCCCTTATGTGTTCCTTACGTGACATTTCATGAGTTGAGGCAATTGTGAAACCCTTGTCTTGTTCAATTCTTCACCAAAATGAAAACTAAACTCATTACATTTAATCCCACATAAATACAGGTAAGTGATTGAGAGAATTACAATCAAATTGGCATGGAATAAAAGCTAACAAAACTAACACAGGAAAATCACAACTTTGCAGACCCTATTCTCAATGCTATTAATGGTGGAAAAAATATCAACTTAACCACCATTATGGATAACCTAATTGTAGACACCCCATTTCATTTTGACCTATATCTAAGCCCCTAGTCCCAATGACAAAAAATCAAATCGCTACCAAAATTATCAGCATCATGTGTGGAGCTCAACGAGGATGGAAACCCTAAATATGACCCAATACAGTCCAAGCCCAAGCCCAAGCCCAAGCTCAACTATGAACTATGAAAGAAGCCCAAAGCCTAAAAGCCCATTTTGACCTAATTGACCGAGGTTGACAAAGAGTGCATACGACGGGTATATGATGCGTACACACCCAATCTGCAGCATACACACTCTCTTGATGAGATTATAGGGCAACTAACTTGATCAACTGGCTGCCCCAACGTGTCATCAAACCTTAGACACTCATTTCCCTAATAAATACCCCTATTTGCAACATCCAAAAGGTCAAATTTTTTTACCTGCAGAAACTTTACCGAAATCCCCTCGGAATACTTAAACCTAGAGTTCAAAACTAAAAAGGCTGAAGGGTTGAGTATTAGATTGATCTTCATCCATCCTTTTGGTGGAAAGATAATGTTTTTCTCATCCATGTCCAAACTTCTGGTTTGTTCAAGCTTGCAAACACACCATTTAAGGTCCCTTAGTTAACCCTAATCAAGCCGTTCAACTCATCCTCCCACACACATAGTTGTAGTAGTCAATTTCAGCCAAGGGGCCAGTCAAAAATAACATCATTATAAATGCAATGAGGAGGAGATGTGGATCTTTTTCATGATCCACATTCTCCTCCTCGATTCTTGTTCTTTTATGCTTTCTATTGTTTATTTAATCTATGATATACTAATTCTACACCATAACATGTTCATAGTACTTAGTTTGATTCATTTCTTGGCTGTCTTGATTGAAAACATTTAGAAACCCTAATTTGTCTTAGGGTGCGTACACAACCAGGAAGATGTGTATGCACTTCCTAAGTAGTGTATGCACTCTTTGAACGATTAGGGTTCTTGTTTTAGTTGTTTCTGGAAATTTGTCTTGAATCTCAAGTGTGTATGCTAGTAAAAGACGTGTAAACACCTTTCTTACAAGTATGCCAATCTAGGCCTCAATCAAATTTCTTACCTTTTCCATTTTATTTGCTATTAATGTCATGTTTCATTATCTTTCCTTATTTGCTTTATCTGCTTTTAGCATGTATACTTTGATTAGTTTAGTTTCCTTTTTTGTTTGATAATAAATGTAAAATGCCCAAAATGTCTCCTTTCTTTCCTTTTCTTGTCTAAACCCTAATTCTCTCTCTTTCTCTTCTCACTCATCCATTCTCTAATTCTGACTTGAGCCTAATAAGGCGACTAAAAGTCTTAGAGATAAATAGGGAAAACCCTTTGTTGAGGTAAAAAATTTTGGGCCTTGATTTTATTAGCCCATTCACAAAAATACCCACACAAGCCCATAAATTATTTTAAGCCCACATAAATATTTCCCACATGCCATTCAAATATTTTCCATGTTATTGGGCCTTCAAATATTCCATACACAAGCCCATAAATTGCCTTAGGCCCTCTCACAAATATTACCCATTATATCCCACATATTATCCAACTTGGATTTTCACACAAAATACTCACCATATCACTACCTAAATTGGCCACAAAATTACACTATCTCCACTCAAAGCCCAACATCATTTAACTTAAGGGCAAAACCTAAAGAAAGCCCAAAAGTCCCACTACGATGTGGCTAATTCAATGTCCCGAGATGATGTGGCAAATTTGAAGCCCACTACAACGTGGCAAATACAAAGCCTGCTACGACGCGGCACCATTTATAAAGCTCGCTACGATGTGGCACCATTTACAAAGCTTGCTACGATGCGTCACCATTTACAAAGCTCGCTACAATGCGGCACCATTTACAAAGCCTGTTACGATACGACACTTCTACTAAGTCTGTTGCTACACGGCAATATTTTACAAAATCCTAAATCATCTTACAAAGCCCAAATATTCATTTGGCACTATTTTACGAAGCCTAAATATTCATTTGGCACTATTTTACAAAGCCCAAATAATTATTTGACACTGTTTCATAAAGCCCAAATATTATTTTGGCAACTATTTCATAAAAGCCCAATATTATTTTGGCACAATCAAGTATTATTTCAACACTTGCTAAGTCCCTAACTCATGGGAAATATAAATAACTCATCTTTCAAAAAATATTGCTTTCACAAAATTTATGGGAACTATGCCTAGTCTTTCCATAATCAACTGACTACAAAGCCCATGAATATCACCCATGGCAAAACTACTCATTTTGTAGGGATAACTAAGCCCAAGGAAGTTCATCTACAAAGCCCAGTTGGGTTAGGCCAGCCCACACACAAATCCCAGAATGGAGAAAACACGTGAATTGGTCAGCCAAATTTCAGCAACAATTAAACAGCTGGAGACCCTTCCCATCAGGTCCCAACTTGTCCAATCAGATCAGAAAACGGACACATGTCCACCAAGGGATGAATCCTTCCTTGACAAGCTGAAATCCCATCATTTTTCATGTGATATAAAGCTAAAGTTGATGTGACAAAAGGCTGGGAAAGCTTCAGCCAGCTGTCACTTCTTTCTTCTCTAACTCATTTCAGTTAAGAACCCAAAGCTGCCATTATAAGGCCTTCAAAGTTCCTGAAACGGGATGAAACTAGCTCTTATTTTCATACTAAAAATGTGTATTCTCTGGTTCATGAACCAAGCACATGAACCCCAAATGGGAAAACTTAGGGAAATGTGGTTCGGAGAATACCAAGGGGATCCCAACAGAGTTTCCAGCAAGGGCTCCAAGGTTAACACTTGGCTTGGGGTGGTCCAATCTGCCCTAGGGAACTCTGATTCTAGCAGCAGCATATCTAAGATCATTAGCCTAAAGCATGCTCTAATCCAATCAGCCAAGGCTAATCAACATTTAATGCTAAGTAAGAAACCCAGCTATTACTACCCAAAACAGCAACAATCTTCTAAAGTTGAGCTTACTACTCTTAGCTAAAAATCATAAGAACAATTCTCTAAAGATTTTCTAAAGATTGAGAAAGATTTAGCAAAGATTATTTTGCTAATCACCCCTTAAAAACTTAGGTATAAATGGAACTCTCCATTAATGCTTCAACCAACTTAGACACCAACAACTTACTAAGCTACACACCAAGATTTTTCCTTAATCTCTCTGCAAAAAGCCTTCTCTAAGCTCTAAAAAAATCACTAAGTTCTTAGTTTCAAGTTTAGAAACTAAGCTCCCCTAGCTCTTAGTTCTCAAACACTCATTATACTTCCACTAAAAAACGTTCAGCTCTCCCCAACTGAAAGCTCCAACATCTTTGATATACTCTCTCACTCATTACTCATACTACTCACTATACTCTCTCATTCATTACTCATACTACTCACTATACTCTCTCACTCATTACTTATAGTACCTCACTCATTACTCATACTACTCACAAATTATTATCTCTACTCACTACATATACTATATTCATGAGCATGCCATGGCACCATAATGATCTTGCTGCGCTAGCTGGGATCTCTTTCTCTCCCTTCATCTCACACTAAGTTTTCTCCATTATTTGTTATTATGGAACCCATGATATTTACTTATTCATTTACTATTAATGGTTATGATGTAACTATTACTGTAGAATTTTTTCCTTACATTGTTGTATTAGAAAACTCTTCTCCAGAGCTAATGGGTGATGAGTCTGAAAATATGGACATTTCCCTTAATTTGTGAAATACCTGACAACTGAAGAGTTTATTCTGTTTTGTATTATTTTACTATTAGGCCGTTTTCTGTAGAAACATTTTATCGCTGGCTTATTTTCTGTAGAAACATTTTACTGCTAGGTTATTTCTTACAGTATGCTATTTTTTAATCGTGCTGACGTGTCCACTGTAGGGATTGTTCATAGGCCACTCTTGTCAGTTCCAATCAAAGCCCAAGGTATAAAATATAGTGGATTTCTTGGATTTTCACTGATAGCTTTTGAGCCGTGCCTTGAGCCCGCCGTCGAGTTTCAGTTTAGACCCCCGACCCAATATAAATCTCATTTGTCGAAAGGAAAAATTTTTTGCCCCCGACATTTTGGCTACTCCACTGGGGACACTACTGAAGCCAAGAGTTCACCATGCCTCCTAAGTTGAGGAACAGTCGGCAATATGGGACTAGAAACACCAGTCTCCTAGCAGCACAAAGCCATAACAGTCAGACTCCACAAGGAGAACAAGCTGACCAACATGAGATTAACCAAGAAGATTCTGAACGCCAATTCTCTTTATTCTTGGAAACGTTACAAGGAATGCAGCAAGCTCAGTTCGAACTTGCTAAATCCTTAAGGGTCTTGAGAGAGACTCAAGGGCCAACGCCCCAGCCATTACATGAAGAACCAGATCCTAGAATGTAGCAAGAGAGGGGATCAGCCGCTGGGAATCCTTAGTCTGGTAAGCAAAATGCCTCTCTTCCTTAGTTTGTTACATTGTCTGATCTCACTGCTTTGCTGGAAAAGGAAAGGCTTAGCGATCACGCTTACACATGGTACTCCACTCTACAACCAGGTTCCATTGCCATATGGGATGACATGGTTGAAAGTTTCTGTTCAAAGTATTTTCATGGAGAGGAAAAGGTTACCATTCTCACTCTTCACAACACTAAGCAAAAGTCCTCCGAAGGACTCCTTGATTTCATCCAGCGGTTCAGAGATGCGCTTTTGATTGTTATGGGCAGTTTATAGAGCAAGAGCTGGTTAAGATTTGCATTGACAACATGCCTCTTGAGTACTAGGCCTATTTGGAGAATCTTGATATTATTCAGTTTGCCCAGCTGCTCCAGAAGGTTCGTAAGATAGTCGTATTAGTCAAGCCTTCCACGATTGAAAAGCCCAAGTCAGAAAAGAAAAATGCTCCTCAAGCTTTTGCAATCTCCACCAATGAACCAATAGTTGGGGAGAAGCGGAAATGGGAAGAAAAGGAAGAGTATCCTCACATACCATGCACCAATGAAGAAATGAATGTTATCATTGACAAATGGGTGGTTGATGGAGTGCTTAAGACCTTCAAGCCTATCCGAGAGCTTACTCCGGAAGACAGTATGTGGGTCATGGAACTAGGAATTGTAGAGCGATCCAAGGAACATTTCACAGGAAAATTTCAGATGGCACTTTGAACCTCGCTCGTGAGCAAGAGGTCCAACGGAACCCACTGCCTCAGCATCATAGAGGGAAAGCCACAACCGCTGTACTTTTTCATAATGGGGCTGATGAGAGTGAGACTGCCAACGGTACAAGCATGCCTCCTGCAGCTATCTCTGCTCTTCAAAGAAGCCCTACCTTCCGGACTTTGTTTAATCAGTTGGGGTTAAAAGAGGAGTCAAGAAGATCAGCAACCGAAGCTCTTGTATCCATCGTTGCCAGCTCTGGAACACACTGCCTCACAACTAAAGCTCATGCCAGCCATGCCTTCCTAGAGACTACTAATGTCATCACCTTCACTAATGAGGATATGGAGGTACAACACCCTGATCATAGTAAACCATTATATATTGCTGCTCAGATTAATGATGTTCACATAAGAAGGGTACTAGTCGACACTAGTGCATCACTTAATCTTATTCCAACCAACACACTCAAAGCAGCTGGGATCCCACTTAGCAGGATCGCTGGGGCTCCTATAGAGGTTTTTGGTTTTGCTAGAATTCATGAATGCAACATTGGGAGTATACATTTAGTTCTTAAAGTGGGGCCCATTGTTGCTCTCACCATATTTCATGTCATCGATTCACCCGTTTCTTATCATGCTCTACTTAAGAGGCCATGGCTCCATAAACACAAGCTTGTGCCATCTACATACCACCAATGTTTCAAGGGAAGATTCAATGGTAAGCCTATACGCATCCCTACTAATCCTACTTTGAATTTCTACAATGAGCTCACCCTAAGTGGGGAAGATTCTACTTCAAGGCTTGTTAGGATTCCTTTACCCAGCTGGCAAGACATTGAGAATAATCCAGAAATAGACATGAGGTCTTTCCTTGATCAAAGGAAAAGGAAAAGAGAACGTGGGGAAACCTCTAGCGGTGCCTCACAGCCACGTTGTGTACAAGTCTAATTACCGGATGGTCGTTTAAGGTGTCGTTTATGACGGTACATAGGGCCTAACTGTCTTAAACAGAAAGGTCCCGGACTGAATGAAGCAAGCACTACACCGACATGCTGTTATACTTAAGAAACAAAAGCACCAGCAGTAGAAGAAAATCTACCCAGCAGTCTAGCAGAACTGTCTGAAGAGCCTCCAGCAGTAACTAATTTCTCACCTGATGTGAAGCTGGAAACCATTAATCTCAGTGATGATCTAATGTCCAGCGACCAACTTCAGTGAATGCAACCTTGCCACCGCTGGAAAAAGCTCAACTCATTTCATTATTAAAGGAGTACATTGATGTCTTCGATTGGGAGTACCACGAGATGCCTAGTTTGGATCCTAACCTAGTAGCACATGCTCTTAACGTGGAACCAGGGGCAAAGCCAGTAGTATAGCCTTTGTGGACCTTCCATCCTGATATTGAAGCTCAAATCATTCAAGAAATCCAGAAACTTCTCACAGCTGGGTTTATCAAGCCTATCATGTACCCAAAGTGGCTTTCAAACATTGTACCAGTCAAGAAAAAGAATGGGCAAATACGATGTTATGTTGACTTCCGGAATCTTAATAAAGCATGCCCCAAGGATGAATTTCCACTTCCCAACATGGATATGCTCATTGATTCAGCTGCTGGGCATGCTATGTTTTCATTCATAGATGGCTTCAATGGTTATAATCAAATCAGAATGTCATCCAAAGATGCAGCAAAAACAGCCTTTCGAACTCCCATTGGTAACTTTTACTATACCATCATGCCCTTCGGTCTAAAAAATGCCGGAGCCTTATACCACAGGGCTATAACCGCAATCTTTCATGACATGATACACAAAGAGATCGAGGACTACGTGGATGACATTGTTGTGAAGTCAAAGACCAGATGAGATCATCTTGCTATCTCACGAAAGGTCTTTGAAGGGTGCCGACTTTACGAGCTTTGCATGAATCCACTCAAATGTGCCTTTGGAGTTACAGCTGGGAAATTTCTGGGATTTCTTGTCCTCCAAAGAGGCATAGATGTTGATCCTAACAAAGTGCAAGCCATTGTTACTATGAAGCCACCTACAACACTTACACAGCTCAAAAGTTTCCTTGGTAAACTCTCATACATCCGAAGGTTTATTCCAAGTCTCGCTGCCCTCACAGCTGCCTTTACACCACTGCTGAAGAAAGGAAAACCCTTTCGCTAGGATTCCAGACACCAGCAGGCATTCCTCTAGCTGCAGCAACTCTTAACCAAACTGCCTACCATATGTGCACCCATACCAGGGAAACCACTCAAGCTGTATTTGGCTATCAATAACGAAGCAATAGGGGCACACATAGCCCAAGATGATCGAGAGGGGATTGAGCAACTGGTTTATTATGTTAGTAGAAAATTAAAGGAAGCTGAAACCTGCTATCCAAGGGCTGAAAGGGCTTATCTTCCTCTAATATATGCTACCCAGCGACTACGCCATTTTCTGCTAGCTCACATGGTACAGCTCTTGACAAAATCTCATCGAATCCACTCACTCTTAAGGCGACCGATTCTTTCTAGAAGGCTAGCACAATGGCTCTTGCAATTATCTGAGTTTGAAATCATAGCAATCACCCCAACGGCTGTAAGGGGTCAAGCCATCGCTGATTTGTTGTCAAACTTTCCTGGCGAGGACTGTTGGGACATTACTGATGATGTACCTGGAGAGCTGCCAGCAGTTGCACTGGTGGAAACAGCTGGGGCAGTTTGGACTTTACATTTTGATGGATCATCTACCACTTGTGAAGGAAGGGCTAGAATAGTCCTATCCAAAAGTATCGGAGAAGTAGTGGGTATGTCATTCAAGCTCGATTTTCCATGCACTAACAATATGGCTAAATATGAAGCACTATTATCAATGGATGAGAAGGATCATTTAAAGGTACTCAAAGATTATGCTCTAATGGTAGGAGAACTGTACAAAAAGCTGCCTGGAGGAGTCCTAGCTAGATGCTTGAGTCCTGGTGAGTCCACTAAGTGATTAAAAGAAGTTCATGAAAAATCTTGTGGCCCCAGCCGTTCTGTTAGTCTCTACAGACGCCTCCAGCGTTTGGGCTATTACTGGCCAGAAATGGGCAAACAAGCTGCCATTGTCCAAGAGCAATGTACCAGCTACCAAAATGCATTTAATGGGATGGAATCATGTGCAGTCTTTACCACCAGCGATTGGCGTGTACCCTTCCTTGAGTATCTCATAGAAGGTATCTTGCCCAATGATCATGAAGAGGCCTACTGCTTGAAAAAGTTGGCTACTCGTTATTTTGTGGAAGGAGGTATTCTTTTCAGGAAAGGATTCAATGGGGGACCTTTGAGATGCCTAGGGACCCCCGAAGCACAATCGGTTATGCAAGAGGTACATATGGGGAGTGTGGTGACCATCAAGGCAAAAGATGACTTCTCCAACAGCTACTCAATCTTGGGTATTTCTGGCCCACAATGAAGCAAGATGTAGCTGAATGTGTGAAGACATGCCATACTTGCCAAGTCCATGGGAACCTTATACATACTCACCCCACTAACCTTCAAAACATAATGACTCCTTGGCCATTCCATACTTAGGGGCTCGATTTAATAGGCCCAATCAATCCACCATCCAACGGTCATATTTGGATACTAATAGCCACCGAATACTTTACAAAGTGGGTTGAGGCCATCTCCCTAAAGAAGGCTATAGGCCCAGCTGTTGCCAATTTCATCCGAGAGCACATAATCTGCAAGTTTGGTATTCCTCACAAGATTATTACTGATAATGGCGGTCCTTTTTTCAACAAAGATGTCCAAAAATTACTACATCAAGCATCGCAAGTCCACTCCCTATTATCCACAAGGCAGTGGTCAAGCGAAAGCTACCAACTGAGTGTTATTGAGAATTCTCAACAAGATGGTGCATGAATATGAGGGTGGCTAGACAAAACACCTGCTGGAAACTCTATGGGCATACCAAAGCTCAAGCAAAACAACCACCGGACTATCACCATTCTCTCTTGTATATGGTACCGAGGCTATATCTCCCATTGAGTTATTGGTTCCCACTCCAAGGATTGTTCATGGACAGAAAATAGACATATATGCTGCCACTTGTGCAAAAATCAGAACTACAGACTTTGAAACCTTGGAAGAAACGCGAAATCTTGCCTATGACCGCACCTAGCGGTACCAGCAGCAGATGGCGATGGCCAATGCTCACAACAAGGCCATGAAATCCAGGGTTTTTGTCAAGGGACAAATGGTTTTGAAGGCAGTAGATCATATTAAGAGGAATCTCTCAGCACCCTCTAACTTTGCCCCAAGTTGGGGTAGGGCCCTATCTCATAAGGAAAGCCAGTGCCAAGTTATTATCGTCTAGCTATAGCAAAGGGTGAAAGTCTCACAGAACCTATCAACAGCAAATGGCATAAGTTGTACTATGCTTAATTCGACTTTCAAGTATGTACCAAGTAACTCTCTTTTGTATGGTCTTAAACTACTTCTACTACGACAATAAAGAATTAAGCATTGCCTTTTGCCTCAAATATGAACTTCTTATATCTACAAATACTCCAATATTATTTTTCATACGTAAATATGCTTACTCTGAATTGTGAATAAGGTTACAGCCCTAACAGCTGGGCATTTTGAACCAAAATAGTCATAATCACAAAAAAAATATTTGTAAAACTGTGCATAGGATTTCCATGACTATATTTTAGCTTGAATATACTATTCTTTGATAAATTAAGCATTTTTCATAAATTAAATACATATACTTGTTCATAAACCAAAAACACAGCTTACACAGCTGGGGAAATGTTGAGTTACTACACAAAGTTTATATGGCTGGTGTACCTCTGCACAAAACATAGCCTACATAGTCAAATATGCCCAAGTACATAACATGTTTCACCAAATCACAATTTAGAAACAAACTGTCCAAAAATACCAAACTACTAATAATGATATAAAAATAAATAAATAAATAAAAGAGCTAGTCAAATAAGCCATCGCTAAAGGTTTCTGCTGAGGAAGAACCACCTCCAGTTGACGATGACTGCATCAATGCATCTCTCTGACTCAACAAAAGTGAAAGCTCGGCTCTCTTTGCTGCTATTTCTCTCTCAAGATCAGTTACTTGTGAACTCATCATCTCAGGTAATACAAGCCTCGACAGCAGCCCAAATCTTGTCAAGGATGAATTAAACTCTGAATTTCATCAACAGCAAGTCTTTAGGAGCATTTTTCCACTCAAGTATTCTTTGCAAGTTTGAATTGTCAAGCTTTGTACGCTGCATGTCTGGTAGCACTGCAACGAGCAATTCAAGACCAGATTTCCTCAATGGGGTACCTAACTTACATCTGGCCATAAAGTGTGGATGTTTCCTTATAATTGCTACCAGCAGTGGCTGACCTTCTGCAAGAATTTCAGACCACTGGAACATAACAATGTTACTTGAAAGAGGATGAAAGTTAGTCGCCACTTTTTCATTTTCTTCATCTTCTACAAATCTTTCCAAAAATTCTTCAAGGCTCATTCCCTGAGTAGCACCACCAGAGGGCTCAACCCGTGGCTCTGTAAAAAAAAAAGGGCATGGTTATGTTCCCAGCAGTGACAAAAAAGCATTCATACAGCCAAGTATTGTTGAACAAGAAGCTTATCTCACTATTTACATAAGCAATTCAAAACTACCATACTTGGAGATTCTTTGCTTTGGTGAACGTCATGAATAGATGGAGAAGCGGCATGTCCTTGGCTGGGCACACCAGTAGCAGCCTCGCCAGCAGTTACAACAACATCGGGGTCCTTGCCAGCAGACTCCTTGCTGGATTCCCCAGCAGCAGCCTTTCCAGTAGTGACAGCAGTAGTGGGACTCTCACTAGCCATCTCTACATCCTTATTAGTTGGACCTAGAGAACAAAGGACGTCAATAGGGGAAACATGAGAAGAAACTGAAGCGAGGAACAGCAGATTACCAAAGTCAACAACTCTATACTCAAAATCATGCTCCACTGATTATATCTCTTCACTATCACTAGACTGTTACATCCATGAAAGCACACAATTAGCACTGAATGATGAAGGCAAAGAAGAAAAGAAAAAGATAGGCAGAATAGAAAGACAGTAAGAAGACAAGGGCTTCGGAAAGATACGTCTTCTATAATGCTTTGTTGGTGATGATGAGCTAGCAGGGGCATCAGCTGGGACACTAGGCTTAGTAACCTGAGTAGCACCAGAATTGGATTAAGCAACCACTAGGGGCTTGGAGCTGCCAGCCTTAGACATTTCAACACCTGCTCTTTGTCGCCTCACCTTCTTGGGCTTGTCTTTGGATGAAGGTGATTTGCCACGAGGTCTTTTTGGTGCACCAGTGGCTGGGATGGACTAGGGGGCTTTTGTAATAATATTCTTTTCACTTCATTCCACGGGAACATTACCCCCATGGACCACCCAGCCATTCAGATCAGCTCTCCTCTCAGCAAAACCTAAGCTCTGTCTAGCAACCCAAGCTGAAGCTGCCCTTGTGTTTGGAATAAGTTGGGCATTTGAAGAAAGCTCTCTCAAAGAAGGACCTATCACCACCTCATCAACTTCTCAGCTTTTCACAAAACCCTCAAAGGTACTCATCACTTCCTTCCAATATAATTTCATACTTGGAGTTGCATACCCCTCACAATGCCTGCTCGAGACCAAAATTCTCTCCATCTTATTAGCCCAATACTCTAGGGTTGTACCATGCACTAATGGTTGCATTGCATCACCCAAAACACAAACTGTAGTGTTAATGTCTAGAACATCCTGGTCAAATTCGAATTGTCTCATAACTCTATGTGGGTTGTACTGTGTTAAACCAAACCTGTCACCTTTTAGGTATGGAATAAATGAGGGCGATGTGATGAGCAGAAGAGTGGGGATTTTCTAATTCTCATTCAACCCAAACTCCTAGGATCCAGGTCTGGCACTCAGAAATGGGTTTGGGCATTGAAACCCAGCTATAACATATGAGTAGCGCTTCTAAGCAAAGTGGCCTCCATCATTCAACAGCATAATAGAAGGGAGGTTCCACACTTTCAACCCTATCCATTTCATTAATAAGGGTAAACCATCTTCGAACCCAAGAAATTAAAGCTCACCGTCAGGACCAGCAGGTCTGATCACCCAGTTGCTTGCCTTTACATCACTGACATTTTTACTAACTTTCGTATAATCCTTCGAATGCTCCCACATGAAAGTTTGCAGCAAAACCACATTGATACTAGACTCTATAATATGATAAGGAGATCCCTCAAGCTCATCACTACACAGCCGATCTAGTTCAGAATATAAGGTGCCTAAACACAGGGTACTTAAAGGCAACGATGCGCCTTTACACAACACCATAGCCAGAGGAAAAGTAAAGGGTTTCACAAACTGAACTGAGGCGGTATTAAATACACACTTACTTATCCATAAAGCCAAGAACATGGCTTTTCTGACACCATCATTTTCAAAATCCCTAAACTCAGAGATCCAAAAGGAAAATCTAGCTCTATTTGTTGGGGTTTATGCCCTAAAATCCAATTTATTGGCATGTCATAAATAATTAAATTGTTTAATTATATGAGACTATTTATGAACTAATGGGATATTATCTTAGTCCATGAGATGCATAGTATGTGATTTATGTGATTCAGTCACAGAAGATATAAATTATAAGTTCTTTGTAAACTCAGAATTTTAGTTCGTAGTCGGTGATGAAATTGGGCATTTCATCTGCGAAGACTATAACATATCAACTACAATGATTTGTCTTGATCATGGAAGTGGAGACTTCTAGTCAATATGTTGATATGTTTTAAGAGTTAAGACATATTGAACTGGACCGCTGTGAGATTTATTATTCTCTTAAAGACTGTCAAATGAATAATAAATCTCACAACTTCTATTTACATCAACTCTAAATCTTGAGAGAATAATGGACCTGATCATGAGATGTAGGTTGCTTTGATATATCAGGAGTGAGATCTATAAGTTACGGTCAAAACCTCAGTATGTTGGGCAACCACATTTAGTGTTGATGGAACATATATTCTCAAGATGGAATTCATAGTCTCTTAACAGAGATATAAAATATTCCCTTGAGATAAGTTTAATGGGTTCAGTTATTCAGAGAGTTAGGCCTAACCACTTTAGTAAGTAGTTACTAAAGTATATATTTATGAAATTGGATTTCATAAATATATAATGAATAACATAAAGGATTAAGATGTAGTAATCTTCAAAGTGACAGTCTATATTCATGACTTTGTATTACTATGAATATTTTTATGAAGGGGTTGTATGTATAATAAAGTCTTGAGATATAATTTATAGATAAGGTCTAGAGTGCAACTATATTTATATAGTGGTATTAAATATAGTTAATGGTAACTTTGGACTTGTTAAGAGTTGATAGAAAAGCCCATTGCCCATTGGAGCTAGTGTCTTATTGGTCCCTTTTGGTCCCACTCCAAGTCACACATTTAAGCCCAATTGGAAAGGCCCAAAAGGCTAGTCTAATTAGATAATCAGTTAGATATAAAGGGAGAAACATACAGAATTTCATATAAGAGACAATATAGAGAGAAATCTTTATGAAATGGTTTGTATGTGTGAGTGAAATCCACTCTCTTACTCTCCTTTGGAAACTGATTGAGAGACCACACATCTTGGACATCAAGTGGAATTGGAGTGAAGATTGAAAGTGTTCCTGAGAACTTCTCAAGTTTTGGTTTTGAAATTCACTACACCAAGGTACGCTTTCTATTCTTTGTTCTAGAATTTATGGTTACATGTTATCTTTCATGATTGAAGTAGATCCGTGTTTGTTACTTCCGTTGTGTGTTTTGTATGAGATACAAAACCAGATTTTCCAACAAATGGTATCAGAGCGGTCTTCAATATCATACTTGTATAACATGTGATTGAGTTTTAGAATTAAAGAAAAATCATTTTCTTGGTGTTTTAGTTTTCTGTAGTAAAATTTTCTGCATACTTGTTGCAGGTATGGTCTGATATAGATACATGTTGGGTTTTATTAATTTATTGTTAGATTAATAATTGAACATGTTTTCTATATGTTTTGATAAGAGATAGCAAGAAGGTAACTGTATGAAATCGTTTTTCCTTTCTGCACTAGTCGCCCATGATCATTCTTGATTAAAGAATGAGGAAAGCCAAAATGTTTGTCTTTGTTTCGGTGACCGAATCAAAGAGTTAACTGTTTTTTTGTTTTTGGTAATGTGTGGGAAACTTGCTATTTATCGTGATCTATGATGTGGATTCTAAGTTGTGAAAATTTTGCAATCATTTTTCTACATATCATAGTTTTTGAAACTATTGTTTGATTAAAACTGATTTTGATGTTATGATGTTGTTTAAGTTTGATTTTAACCATGTAAAATTGAATTTTTAACACTTTAACATCAATGATATTCAAGTTTTAATCTTAATCTCATCGTTTTTTATCATTAAGAATGTGTTTTGTTCATTGGAAACGTAAAAAACGGTTAACAGAAAAAACGGTTGTTTCTGGGTATTTTTCGCGACTGGCAAGTGAGTCGCGAGTTAGTTGCGAGTGAGTCACGAAAGCTTCTGTGTGAACTTCACGACTGGAGTCTCGCGATTGGGCGAGTCACCAACTCGCGACTGGAGTCTCGTGACTTGTCCGAGTCACCAAAACTGGAGACTGGAGTTTCGCAACTGGGCGAGTCGCCAAAACGAGTCGCCAAAAATTTTGACACCTGTTTTTATATATATATATATATATACACATAAAAAGCAAAGCTATGTGATTAATTTTATAGTCCTTAAAAGTTAAGGAGATTTATTAATCATTATCTAACTAAAAGACCTAATGAGATCAAAGATGTTAGTTAAATAGAACTCTTAGTCCTAAATTTTTTTATGATTAAAAGTCCTTAATTTATTTTAATTAGAGGTTTTTAATGAGATTAAAATTCTAATCAAAGTTATATATAGTTTCTAATGAGATTAGAATACTATATCTAGTAAATTAAGGATAGAGTTCTATATAACTAATTTTTGATTCATTGGTGTTTAAGGAATTCTAAATAGTTTAGGACTTCCATTTTAGTTAGTGATTCTAATGAGATTAGAGTCTTTATCAAGTGCAAGGTTATTAGTTGTGATGGGATCACAATTATTTAAAGAAAAACCCAAATAAGAGTGGGAGTTCTGAAATAACCCTTTTGTTAAGTTTATTGTAATGTGAATAGATACCTTGTCTTGACTTTGAGTCTTGCATTCCATGCGGAGGGTATTTACTTCACGAATTACAAGGTTAAACTTCTTTGTGATAGCGCGAATGTTCGTTACACTATTGTGACGTGACTTAGTTACATCACATTGAATTTAAACAATTAAACACATTTGATGTGTAGGGTTAAAATTGTGATAAGATCACAATGATTTCAAGACAATCCACTTGTTTTAAAATTTCTAGTGGGAGAGAGATACAAGGGTTAGATCTCACGGCCTCCATTATTGGTTCATAGTGGTATGGGGTAAGCACCTCGTCTTGGCGTATATGCCTCGCGATCCCAAAGGAAGGTGTTTACTTCATGATACTACAAGATTGAACTTACCTGTTTAAAGTAGTGTGAACAAGCACCTCGTCTTGGCGTATATGCCTCGCGATCCCAAAGGAGGGTGTTTTGTTTCACGGTACTACACTATAAAGGGAGATGAAATGTGGCTACACATGATTCTAGATAATGGTGTACACTAGACTAAGTGTAATGTTAACCTCCCAAAAGGAGCTATGTCATTATCATTTAGAGGCTGAAGATTATATGGCATATTATTAGTGTATGATAAGAATTATCATGATAGCACTAATAATGAGAATAATTCTCAACCAATTAATGTGTTTATAATAAACTTGCTACCAAGGAATTATAGACATGGATTGGGTTGTCGTTGCACCTAGTATAGTATGTTTTATGGGTTCCATATTATATGGTTATGGATACAAAATGATAATGTCCTAGTATTTAAGTTCATGGTATCAATTTAAAGTTGCCATAAATTTTGTCCTCTAGTTACTATCTTAGTTGAATGACATTAACTAAGAAATAATTTTGGACATTGTGCTTAAAGGAGCTGAAGTACATATTTATGTTTTGATTCAGCATTGTCATAAATTCCTATGCATTATGCATTGATGGAAGATAGCTTATGATATGATCATAGTCTCCATTGAAATGCTAATATATTATATTGGCTTCCATCTCAATTGTGCTACAGCATGAGATGCAAGAGTTAGTACTAGACTTAGACTTTATATTAAGTCTAAATGAGATGTTTGGTATAAAATATCGTGCTATTAGATGATATTGGTATGAATCATATTGAGTGCCAAGAAAAGCTTAAGATGTTCCAACTCTATGTCATTTTATGAAAATATTTATTTTTAAAATGAATTGGAATTCTTGGATGTAGAGATTAAATGTTAATCTCATATGGATATAATCCACAAGTCCTTCTTAGAATCATTTGATCAATTCATATTATTTTGAAAATAAATTCTTTTTATATTATCTGAATTGATGAGTGAGTTCTACGCAACGGAAGGCATCCTAAAAGCTAAGGCTAGGATCAATATGATTTAATTCAAATTCTTTGCCTAAACCAAAAGGTAAGGGTGGTAAGAAGATGAATTATAATACCAAACAATTGGACAAGTTAGTTGCCCTAGTAGTTGCCAAAAGGAAATTAGACTCAAAAGAATGACCAAAAGGAAAGTATTTTTGTTTTGGTAAAGCTAAGCATTGTCCATGATTGTTTTCTAGATAAAAATTTACATGTTTTACTTTTAAAAGAGAAAGTTTCCATCCTTTTGTATTGTATGTTTTGGCACTTATGTCTAAATTTTATTAATCTAAGTGTTATTTAAGATTGGTGAAAGATGGGCTTTTAGAACAATTATTTTGTTATATTCCCAATCTATGAGTTCTATTTAGAGGATAATATGATCTAGGGCTCCTTTATTGTAAAGGAATATGGTGTCATTGACTTCTTTAAGTCAGTGCATACATGAAGGAGGAATAAGACTATTTTAGAAATAGTAAAGTACACAATAAGTATTTCTATTTGATTATTTCTTTTGGAGATATACTCTAATTATTACTATACATTTTCTAAAGTTGATTTCAAAAGTTTGTTCCTAGGACATCTATCAAATCGTGGATTGGGTGAAAACCTAATATATGATACTTCCATTTTTTGAGATGTCCAACACTTGTGCTAGAAAGGAAGTCTAACAAGTTGAAATCAAAAGGTAGAAAAATGTATGTGTATGTTGGGTATCCAAAAGGAATTGCAAAGATTGTTTTGGTAGTCATAAAGAAGACAAGATGTTTGTAAAGTTCTTGATTATGACTATGTGAATAATCTTCAAGCAAATCGTAGATTGTTCTAGAAGGAAAATGTCAGAATTTGTTGTAGGATAACTATAAAATACATTTGGAAATGAGATGGTTGTATTAGATACACCACAAGATATTATTCTTCAGATAACTATTACACCGGTACAATATCGTAGTGGGAGGATTACCAAATAAATTCATACTTTTTGGAATAAACTTTTGTGGTTATTCCACAAGGATATGAATTTGATCCTCGGTCCTACGTAAAGGCAATAGATGATATGAATATGGATTACTGGGTCAAGATTATGTGAATAGAATTAGATTCTATTTAAAGTCTAGAACTTGTAGAGGCGCCTTATGGCATTAAGCCTATTGTTTTCAAATAGGTCTATAAGTAAATGAGATTGATAGATTTAAAGGTGCAAACCTTCAAAGTCAAAAATAGTGGCGAAAAGATTATTCCGAAAGAAATGGTTCGATTATGAAAAGATTTTTTTACCAATAGTCTAATTTGACTCTATCTAGATTCTCTTATTCATTATATTTCATTTGAATGAAATATGGCAATGAATATCAAGAAAGCTTCTTTTAGTAGCAATCTTGAGGAAGACATCTATATGATGTAACTAGACTTATTCATAACATGGAACCAGTAGTGTTTAGCATGCAAGTTGCTTAAAGTCCATTTATGGACTAAAGCAAGCATTTAAATCATAAAATATCATCTTTGATCAAGCAATCAAATTATTTGATTTTGATCAAGTATTAAAAGGCCTTATGTGTGTAGAAGTTATGTAGAATAATAAATTTCTTAATGTATGTTGATGACATTCTAATCATTTAGAATGACGTAGAGTTGTTGTCATCAAAAGAGTTTTTGGTTGTCTAGTCCAGTATGATATAATGTACTTGGGAAAGACTAGTCACATCCTAAGAATTATAACTTTGTTAAAATTCAGAAATTAGGATGTTGGGTCTATCTCAAACTGCTTAAGTAGATTAGATTCTAGCTAAGTATAGCATGAAATACTTCAAGAAAGGATTCTTTCCTTTTAAGTTTGAAGTTCCTTTATATAGGACTATAGTCCTAAGATATATAAAAGGAAGAGCATATGAAGACGGTTCCTTATATCAAATTTATAGGAAGTCTTTATGCTATGCTATATACTAAGCTAAATATCTATTTTGCAGTGGGCAAGGTAAGCAAATATCAATTGAATCAAAGATCACTTAATTAAGGGAGTAAAGCATATACTCAAATATCTTAGGAGAATGATGGATTATATGCTTGTCCACAAAAGTGAAATTTTGATGGTTACTAGATGTACAAATACTGACTTATAGTTTGATTGTGATTCATGAAGTAGGACTTCAAAATATGGGTTCATCTTAGGTGGTGAAGATACACATTAAGTATAAATATTATCTCATTAGAGAGATATGAGTACTTGAGAAGTAGTAGTAGAAAAGAAAATTTATGCAATAAATCTGACTGAAACTTGTTTCCAAACCTTGCCTTAGAGTGACTATGAATTACTCTAAAGGGAGATAAGTGTCGGATATATGGTAAATTGTCTTTGAGGGCAAGTGGGAGATTGTTGGGGTTTATGCCCTGAAATCCAATTTATTGGCATGTCATTAATAATTAAATTGTATTCTCTGGTTCATGAACCAAGCACGTGAACCCCAAATGGGGAAACTTAGGGAAATGTGGTTTTGAGGGTACCAAGGGGATCCTAGCAGAGTTTCCAGCAAGGGCTCCAAGGTTGACACCTGGCTTGGGGTGGTCCAATTTGCCCTAGGGAACTCTAATTCTAGTAGCAGCATATCTAAGATCATTAGCCTAAAGCATGCTCTAATCCAATCAGCCAAGGCTAATCAGCATTTAATGCTAAGCCAGAAACCCAGTTGTTACTAACTAAAATAGCAACAATCTTCTAAAGTTGAGCTTACTACTCTTAGCTAAAAATCATAAGAACGATTCTCTAAAGATTTTCTGAAGATTGAGAAAGATTTAGCAAAGATTATTTTGCCAATCACCCCCTAAAAACTCAAGTATAAATGAAACTCTCCATTAATGCTTCAACCAACTCAGACACCAACAACTTACTAAGCTGCACGCCAAGATTTTTCCTTAATCTCTTTGCAAAAAGCCTTCTCTAAGCTCTAAAAAAATCACCAAGTTCTTAGTTTCAAGTTTAGAAACTAAGTTCCCCTAGCTCTTAGCTCTTAAACACTCATTATACTTCCCCTAAAAAACGTTCAGCTCTCCCCAGCAGAAAGCTCCAGCAGCTTTGCTATACTCTCTCAGTCATTACTTATACTACTCACTATACTCTCTCATTCATTACTCATACTACTCACTATACTCTCTCACTCATTACTCATGCTACCTCACTCATTACTCATACTACTCATAAATGATAATCTTTACTCACTACATATATCATATTCATGAGCATGTCATGGCACACTAAGCTAGCTGGGATCTCTCTCTCTCCCTTCATCTCATACTAAGTTTTCTCCATTATTTGTTATTATGGAACCCATGATATTTACTTATTTATTTACTATTAATGGTTATGCTGTAATTGTTACTATAGAATTTTTCCCTTATATTGTTGTATTAGAAGACTTTTCTCTAGAGCTAACGGATGATGAGTCTGAAAATATGGACATTTCCTTTAATTTGTGAAATACCTGACAACTGAAGAGTTTATTCTGTTTTGTATTATTTTACTGTTGAGCCATTTTCTGCAGAAACTTTTTACCGCCGGGTTATTTTCTACAGAAACATTTTACCAATGGGTTGTATCTTACAGTATGCTTGTTTTTAATTGTGCTGATGTGTCCGCTGTTGGGATTGTTCATGGGCCACTCTTGTCAGTTCCAATCTAAGCCCAAGGTATAAAATATAGTGGATTTCTTGGATTTTCACCGATAGCCTTTGGGCCGTGCCTCGTGCCCATCGTCGAGTTTCGGTTTAGACCCCCGACCCAATATAAATCTCATTTGTCAGAAGGAAAACTTTTTTGCCCCCGACACCCTTCGAGCTTTAAAAGACTTAGATACTTTCTAAACTTAAAGTCAATAGTCAATTAGTATTCAATGCATTTGATATTAATTGGCTATTCAAACATAAGGAAAGTATTTCAAAAAAGACTTTAATGCAATTAAGGTAATTTATTTGAATCTAAACCATAACATCAGAAGTCAAGTCAATCAAACTTTAATTAATAAAATCTCTTTTAAGCCTTAAAAGATGCAAAGTTCTTAATTAATGCAAATCAAGATAATTGATAATGCCTTAAAATGTATACGTGTTATATATTTATGTGAGTGTTATCTCCTTATTACTATGCTTAATTTGTATAATTAGGCTATGATTTGCATTAGTCCATATTATTTATCTTTACGTAATTTCTTGAATAAGATGTCATTCATTATGTGTAATTTTCTACTTTCAAAAAATCATGTGAAAAAAATGAGTTTATAAGAGTTTGTGAGAGAATAGAGGCCAAAATAGAATTAAAGAGGAGCTAAAGGACCATGCTTAAATGTCTAAGGAGGTGCAGTTGGAGTGCTTGGGTCGTTTACCATGTTTGGAAGCTTCAAATAAGGAAAGAAATTGTTGGGGCAAAATGAATTGACCCCTTGTAATTAATTAATTAATTACTCAAGTTAATTAATTAGATCAAATTTCATGCAATAGCGTGACAACACAAACAAATTACCAAATTATCTAAATGCAATGGAAAATAAATTTGACACAGGTGATTTGTTTACGAATGGGGAAAACCACTGAGGCAAAACCTCACCGAGTGATTTTAAGGTCATCACTCCCAAGAACCCACTATTATCAATCACAAGCGATTACAAGTATAAGGAATCTTACCAAACCCTTTGGCCTATCCCGAAATACCAATCTACAGTTGAACTCTTACCCCAATACCCAATTGGACTTGTTTTGTAGAGGCAATCTTTTCGTTCAATGCACGAATCTCAGTACGTGACTAACTAATGATGCACGGATCCTAGTACGTGACTAACTCCTTTGCACAAATCCCAGTACATGACTAACTCTACAATAACCCTTTGATTGATGTACTTGATTTGCAACAGCTTCATATAAAAACACCAATAAGATCTTAAATGATGGTGTAAGAGACTTGGCTTGGTTATAGAACCCAAAAGCATACAAGAAACGCAGCAAGAACTCTTTCTTCTATAAGAGGAGGCTAGGGTTTCAAAAAGAAAATCTTATGAAACTTTCTAGGGTTACGTTTTTCTTTTTCCACCTCCTTGTTTAAATAGGAGCTCAATGAGCTCTCTTATTCCAAATAGGTATAAACAAACCTTGGGCTTTCCAAGTCCAATAAGGATTATACAAACCCATAAACAAATTGCCTTTTAGAATAAAAACATTACTAGCTATAGTCTGAATCTCGTAAGCTCGATAGATCGAGACATGTGTTGAAATTTAATGAATCTCGACAGATCGAGCTTCTATCGAGGAGGTATCGAGACCTGCAAATTGCACTTTTCTTGAATAATCTTCATGTCATCAATGTAACCACTTGTAATGATCATTTTGAACCTACTTAGATTTACTCAAATACAAGTAAAGTATTTTTTGGCAAAGGATATGCCAATTATATAAAAATATGTCCCTTACAGAAATCAAAGAGGCGGAATTTGATAAGGAAAAATCAAATTTGAGCACTGATCAGTATTTTGGATGTATCTCTCTCCTCAAAAATCTAATTGACTCAAGAATAGATGGGCTGGAACCATGACTTAAATATCTACAACTTTTCAGTTTTGAGTTTTGCGAAATTCACAATTTTTGAAGGCCGAAATTAGCTCACAAGTTGCTATTGTAAATCTAGACAAAAATTAAATAGTAAAAGTTTTATTTTTCTTTGTATAGTTGCTACTGTAAATCTGGACAAAAATTAAATGGTAAAAGTTTTATTTTTCTTTGTACACTTTTATGTTAGGGTTTTGGAAGAGAGGTTGTGGAGAACGAAATTGGCAGAGAAAAAACTTGTATTTTCTTTTCTCTAATGGCAGCCTAAACTCTTTGCTAGGGCTATGGGTTATGTTTCTTCTATACGCTATGAATATTCAACATGATTCTTTCTAAGATTTTAGACAACATCATATTTGATAGTTTAATTAAATTTCTTTTGATGTATTAGTTCTTCCATGCTTTCAATAAGTTCAATCTTGTTTTTCTTATTGTTTAGATGAATTTCTAATAGTTTCAAATAGAAATCAGGTTTTAAAGTGAATGAGTTTTTCTAAAAACTATTTTAATTGCATTATTAATCTAGGTTAACATACATTCTTGAATTGTCTCAGTTCAACCGAATCATAGGTTTTTAATTGTATAAGAACAATCAATTATGAAATATATATTTTCTTAGATCACAAAGAATTTCATATCGATATAGAAAAACACCCCGATACCCTAGTATTTACATTATTGACTTAAATTAGTTTTTATTATCATTCTTGTTAACAATCACCAAGCAAAAGTATTTTTCTTCTTCACTTAAATTGTTGTTTAATTATAATGTCTTTGAATTTACCCCGCTCCTTGTGGTTCAACCTCGGGAGAATTATATTGCTACGATTTCTTGCACTTGGGAGTGAGCAAGCAATAACCTAAGTCTAATAAAGGGAAGACATCTACAAAGCAAGGAAGACACACTTCAATTAATGATCCCATCTCATAAGACTTATGTTGGGGTTTATGCCCTAAAATTCAATTTATTGGCATGTCATAAATAATTAAATTGTTTAATTATATGATACTATTTATACATGAACTAATGGAACATTAACATAATCCTTAAGACGTATTGTATGTGATTTATGTGATTTAGTCATAGAAGATATAAATCACAAGTTCCTTGTAAACTCAAAATGTAGTTCGTAGTCGGTGATAAAAATTGAGCGTTTCATTTGTGAAGACTATAACACATCAACTAAGATGATTTGTCTTGATCATGGAAGTGGAGACTTCTAGTTGATGTGTTGATGTGTCTTAAGAGTTAAGACATATTGAATTGGACCGCTGTGAGATTAATTATTCAATCAACAACTGTCACCTAAAAATTAATCTCACAACTTCTAATTTCATAGACTCTTAATCCTAAGAGAGTAGTGAACCCGATCATAAAATGTAAATTACTTTGATAAATTAGTGATAGGCCACAAATTGAATGACCCCTTGTGATTAAACCAATTAATTAATTAGCCAAGTTTTTAATTAATCAATTTATCATGCAAACGCGTGGTAGCACAAACAAATCACCAAAACTAAATATGCAGCGGAAAAATAAATAACACGGTGATTTGTTCACGAATGGGGAAAACCCTAACGACAAAAACCCCACCGGGTGATTTTCAGTTTACCACTCCCGAAACTCCACTATTATCAAATCAAGCGGTTACAAGTAAAGGAATCCCAAGTACCTTACCAACCTACAGTTGAACCCTTACCCCAATACCCAATTAGACTTGATCTATAGTGACAGTTCCCCCTTTTGATGCACGGCTCCCAAGTACGTGACAAACCAGATGCGCGGATCCCAGTATGCGACTTCAAACACCAACTTTAGAAAAAGATGTTGGCTGCAAAGTTCTTCAGTTCATCCTATGTGATGAAGATCAGAAAGATGCTTGGTCATAAAACCCTTTGGTGCAAATACACAGCAACTTCTTCAGAGAAGATGAACTCGGTCAAGAACTTTGTCTTTGATCACAATTTAGTTGAACAAGGATTGCTCAATACTTTAGCAACTTGTGTCTATGTTGACAGCTCTTAAAATAATCTTTTTATATGTTTAGGGTTAGAAGAAAAGAAGACCCAAAAACACATTCACGGATCCCAAGAATTCTGAACAAAAAAATCTGATTTTTAAATCTCGACAGATAGCAGGTGTCGAGGTAGCTATCGAGCAAGTGTCGAGGTTTAAAAACTTTGCAGTTCAGCTTGCTTTTTCTTGGACAGACTTGATGGCTTCAACACTTAACCTTGAAACCTTATTTCTTGAAGTATTAAAAACACCTAGAACTACTCAATTACAAGTAGAGTGCATTTTGTCAAAGGATTAGCCAATTTACATAAATAGTATGACATATGTTCTTAACATGTAAACCACATATGTCCTAACAATCTCCCTCTTTGGCAATCCGTGACAAAACCACAACAAACAAATGAACATATGAGAGAAGTCATAAATCACTAAACTCATATTCACTTGTTAAATACAATAAAATCTATCCTAACACAAACTCTTGAAAAACTTTGCAGGAAGAGAGTTTATGGCAAGTAGAATTTGACAACCTGTATTTCTGAAACACTTTTAAACAAAACTCATCAAGGCATCTTGTGTGAAACAGAAATAATTAGATTGCATACAAGTATAAAGAACGTGTATAAAGATAGAAAAGAAACAACACATGAAGAGATAGGTGAAAGAAAAACATACATCCACATATATAGAAAGATAAGTACAATGTATGTAAAACTGGTCACAAGACCTCATATACAAGATCAATGTATCTATAAAGAATAGAAAAGAAAAGATACATCAAAACCTCACTACATCCCTCAACATATCAACTCTCCCTCTATCAAAAATGTCCTATACTAACTCTCCCCCTAAGATGACTACTCTCATAATCCAAAACTACTCCCTCTTTTTGTCACGAGTGACAAAGGGTAGAGTGTCATGTAGACATCTCATCAATAGAGCTAGCATCTCCATCATCATCATCCGAAGCATCATCGTCATCACCATCATCATCATCATCCTCAGCATCAGAATCCGAAGCGATTGGAGGAGGTGGTGGAGGAGAAGCCTCAGAAACAAAACCACCCATGGTCACCTGCCGTCGTGCAATACGACCAACATGAACGTTCACCTGATACAACTCAGAGGAGAGTGTATCGAGGCGAGCATCCATGCGCTGCAGTTGCGCCATAATGTCTCCAAGAGATACATCGCCTGTAGAAGTAGAAAGAGCCGATGTAGATGGAGCTGATCTGGATGGAGCCGAACGGGAGGGAGGAGTGGAATCCGGCTGTCGCGACCGAAACTGAGCCTCACTACGTTTTACGGTAGCGGCATCTATGGCAGATATGTGTGTGAAGTGGTCGAACACAGGGAAAAGGATGAAAAAATGGCGTAGAATTCTTATGATAGCGGAAGGAAAGATGAGCTTATCACGGGACGCCAAATCTAGATGAACATCTATGATAGAGAAAATGAAGCGAGAAGGAAAATCTATCGTAAGATGCTCAAGAAGAGATAGCAAAAATCGAGCACGTGGCTTTGTGATAGAGTTGTAGTGAGAGAGAGGATGGAGTACAAAAGTCATCACTATGTTAAGAAATCTAGGACCTTTAGCAAAAGGTCTACATGATGTATACTGATGCTCGCTCCAGTCAGAAGGGCGCTCACAAAAAGCGAAAATGAGCTCATCCTTGGACACAGTCCTCAGATGCTCACAGGTAGGATAGTCAGGAAACTCTATCCTAGGAACCCTAAGCACATCTGCAACTAGCTGCGGAGTAACAGCAATGCGCGTACCTCGAACGCGAGTATGAAAAAGAGGTATTGAACAATCAATCCCGTGCATATTGGAGTAAGACTCCTGAAGAAGCACGAGAGGACAGGTGACCAGGACGTCACACAGTGACTCCCATCCCCTACTGTGAATGACAGAGGGAAGGTCAGTGTCGGCGAAGTTTGCCAGAATGACTTGGCGTTTCGAGTGAACACCTCGTCTAAAAAAGTTCTTAGTAAATGCCTTGTGGGCATCTCCATCACGGAACCGAAGGTTAAGAGGAGCAGAGTCAGAAGAAGAGGAAGCTCCAAAACGCAGAGAGTTCCGAGCAGGAGTGGATTTATGTTTGGGTGCCATAGACACAACTAACGTAAAAGAATGAAAAAGAGATAGAGAGGGAGATAATCAGAAAAGTCCCAAACAGTTCATATATGACAAATATATTGAACAATAAGTACGTATGCATGGGAATGCATGAGCATGTGACATGCAAACTTAAAAAGCATCATGGGCTCAGCCCAATCCAAACCTATCAGCACACATACAAGAAACACACATCTAAATGCATGTAAATATCATTCTAATGCATATGGAATGCAATGTGTTACATTTTAAAAGCATTTAAGTGAAATCCAACCCAAAATTTCAAGAAAATCTCATCAATTTTGAAAAATTTCCAAAAATTTCCAAAAATCCCAAAACCTAGGTTTTAAAACATGCAATGCATGAAAAAGAAAGGGAAAAAGAACATACTAGGTGAAGGAAATCAAGGGAAGATCAAAAATGATGAAGATTTGAAGATTTGAGTGAGAGAACCTTGTTTGGGAGGTGAAAAGTCTTCAGATAGATCAAGAGAGATCAAGTGAAATGAGAGAGAATCGCCACAGATCCTTAAATAGGCACCTCAGTAAATCTCGACAGCTAAGGTGTCAAGAGGTATCGAGGAAGCTATCAAGGAAGGTATCAAGGAAATGGCCTTCGACAGCTGAAGGTGTCGAGATGGTATCGAGGTAAGAACACCTGAACCAAGAGCAGAAGCTCGATCGATCGACCAGGTATCGAGGAGGTATCGAGGAGACAGGAGATTTCTCGATCGATCCACATGGTGTCGAGACAGGTGTCGAGAAAGAAGACATCAAACACAACAAGGGAATCTCGATCGATCCATCAAGTGTCGAGAATCTATCGAGGAGACAGAAGATTTCTCGATCGATCCACCAGGTGTCGAAGAGGTGTCGAGATTGTGATAAGAAAAAGACTTGAGAAGCTCAATAGATGATCATGTATTGAGGAGGTGTCGAGCCAGTTTTTAAAAGCAGTTTTTCGAGAAGTGAAAAACACAGACATGAATGCAATCAAAACATGCACCTCAACCATGATCCAACCAACATAAAAAGCTCTCAAAAATCATCTCTCAATGAAAATTTTAAGCACATGGATCTCCCGAAAACACACATACATACTAAACAAGTCTAACCAATTTTATTTATCAAAAATAAGTCAAGATAGTTTAGTGTGCATACATTAGCACATGTAAAACCTTTGTGATGGCCAAATCATATTGTACCTGCACATGTATCAAGAGTAGCAAAGAATATTGCGTATTGTGTGTGAAAAACATCGCAAGATTGCATATGTGTATACATGTTATGACGATCTGAGATATGAGAAAATAACTTTAACTCACACACAATCATAACTGTTTGATGGAGACTATCACCTTCGAGGTACATCCTATAACTCCCACATCTCCTAGAATACACGCTTGCAACCATTTTTAAAACATTTTTAATCTTTTTGCTTTTTATTTCTTTGCATATTTTCTTTTTAAGCATATCATGCATGGGCTTATGAGAAAGAAAAGAAATATCCATTGATATTTGACATTCCAATATTGCTATACCGAAGCACACAAATGTCATTGACATCACTCTTTTGCTATGCCGAAACATACAGATGTCATTAATGATTGGCGAGCAACAGTGGTGAGATGGTTATTTATGCCTTTCTCTTTGGATTTTCTAGTCCTACCCGTCAAAAAGAGTGATATGAGTGTTAAGTTTTAAGAGATAACCTAATCTTACTCATCACAAACAAGAGCCACAAAGCTCACTTGTTTAGTTGTGTATAAAGATGCTCATCTAAGCTACAAGAGATACAAAGTTTAGAAAACTCTGTTTCATTGGCCATCCAAGGTACACAAGTACCAAAGTACACAAAACACACACTGTTTTTGTATTTTTCAATTTTTCAATTTTTATTTTATTTTATATCAAAAACAAAATAAACAAAACTAAAAGTAAACACATAAAAACATCTTAACAAAGCAAAAACAATGCATAAAACTAGACTGACTCAATAAAAATGCAAAACACACAAGTAATACAACAACAAGAAAAACAATAAGGGAGAATAAAGTGATGAAATCACTTTGAGTCCTTTTTCCTCCAAACCTTGGAAGAGCCTTTCCTTTGATTAAATCCTTGAACCAGCGGTGATGGGGGAGAATTGAAACCGTTTAAGTTTGAAAGGAACATGATGGCTTTTAGAAGATCTCCAAGAGGAGCAAGAGAGGATTGAAGCTGATTTTGGCTTCCAGATGCTGTCATGTTGTTGCTCTGTTGGGTGGCTAGCCACTTGTAGCAATTTGGTCGAGTATGACCGATAGCTCCACAATGATGACAGAGATGCTGCTTCTTTTGTTTAGGCTTTTGAGAGTTAGCCTTCTTAGTCCTAGGGTTTCTAGTATCTTTCTTATCTTGCTTAGGAGGTGCTCCTAAGATGGATTTGCCCTTGTCTACGTTCTCACTAGCTAATTCAGTTTTAACATCAGTGTTCTCAACATTAACAGTATTAGCAGAAGGAACAAAAACAGTAGAACTAGTAGAAGCAGAATTAGAGAAAGAAAGACCATACCCTAAACCTGTTCGATCTGAAGCAGATTTCTGGTTGTTGAGCATCTCATCAAGTTTTGCACTTGAAGTCCTCTCCAGTTGAGCTCTGACTTGAAACAGCTCTGCTTCAAGCTTCTTGGTCTTCTCAGCTAGGAAGTTGTTTTCAAACCTCAGTGCTCCAATAGTTTGATTCACCTCATTAAACTTTGTGGACAACTCTTCTCGATCAAGTTCCACATCACTGAGCTTCTTGGTGGCCAGCCTATATAACTTCTCATGCTTCTCAAAGAGCTTGTAAAGCTTCTCATAGGCTGAATGGATATCATCTTTATCATCCATCTTCTCACATTCAGTATCCACCAATTCTTCTTCTTCTTCCACTTCTTCAACAATCCTTTCAGTAGGATTGACTATGGCAGTGAAGGCATTTAAGATTCCGTCATCCTCATTGTCAGAATCATCTTCAGGCTCAGTGTCACTCAGGGTTGCAGCAAGTGCCTTGCTCTTCCCAATGCTCTTGAGGTATGTAGGACACTCATTCTTCATGTGTCCAAACCCATGACATCTAAAACACTTTGGTCCTGTCGGAACAGTGTACTGACCACCATCCTTAGCATCCTTCCTTCCTTTGTCTTGGCTCTTGAACTGAGAAGAACTGGATTGCCTGTGGTCCTTGTCGAAGCTCCTCCCATTGGCATTCTTCATAAACTTCTTGAACTGCCTTGTAATGTAGGACTTCATCTTGGAATCTTCATCATCGGAAGACTCATCTGTATCACTGCTCTTTGCCTTCAAGGCCATGCTCTTACCCTTGCTTGACTTGCCAATTCTTGATAACCCTAGCTCGTAGGTCTGCAAGTTCCCAACCAACTCAGTCAAAGGAATTTTGTCAATGTCCTTTGATTCTTCTATTGCCGTAATCTTGGCATAAAATCTCTCAAGTAGAGATCTAAGCACCTTTCTTACAACCTTGGGTTCAGGGATGGTTTCCTCAAGATTGAAGGCTGAGTTCATTATGTCCTTAAGCTTGGCATAGAACTCATCAAACGACTCATCCTCCTCTATCTTAATCTCTTCAAAGCTAGTAGTGAGCCTCTGTAGTTTTGAATCTTTGACAGCCTTTGTTCCTTCATAAGTTGTCTGGAGGATGGTCCACGCCTCCTTAGCAGTTTCTGTTGAGAATATCTTCTTGAACTCCTCATTGGTGACTGCGCTAAATAGGGCATTCAACGCCCTGCTGTTGAAATTTGCTGCCTTGATCTTGGCTTCATCCCAATCGGCCGGCGCTTCTTTTGGCTTGGTCCAGCCAATCTCAACAGCTTGCCACACCTTCTCATCTAAGGACTGCAAAAAAGCTCTCATGCGTACTTTCCAGTAGGCGTAGTTAGTCCCATCAAATAAAGGAGGTATAATTAGAGATTGTCCTCTATCCATGACAAACAGGGGTAAATGGATCAATCACAGCAAATATTAAACCTAATCAGAGTATGCCTGCTCTGATACCACTTGATAGGCCACAAATTGAATGACCCCTTGTGATTAAACCAATTAATTAATTAGCCAAGTTTTTAATTAATCAATTTATCATGCAAACGCGTGGTAGCACAAACAAATCACCAAAACTAAATATGCAGTGGAAAAATAAATAACACGGTGATTTGTTCACGAATGGGGAAAACCCTGACGGCAAAAATTCCACCGGGTGATTTTCAGGTCACCACTCCCGAAACTCCACTATTATCAAATCAAGCGGTTGCAAGTAAAGGAATCCCAAGTACCTTACCAACCTACAGTTGAACCCTTACCCTAATACTCAATTGGACTTAATCTGTAGTGACAGTTCCCCCTTTTGACGCACAGCTCCCAAGTACATGACTAACCAGATGCGCGGATCCCAGTACGCGACTTCAAACACCAACTTTAGAAAGAGATGTTAGCTGCAAAGTTCTTCAGTTCATCCTATGCGATGAAGATCAAGAAGATGCTTGGTCATAAAATCCTTTGGTGCAAATACACAGCAACTTCTTCAGAGAAGATGAACTAGGTCAAGAACTTCGTCTTTGCTCACAATTTGCTTAAACAAGGATTGCTCAATGCTTTAGCAACTTGTGTCTATGTTGACGGCTTTTAAAATAATCCTTTTATATGTTTAGGGTTAGAAGAAAAGAAGGCCCAAAAACACATTCACGGATCCCAAGAAATCAGAACAGAAAAATCTGATTTTTAAATCTCGACAGATAGCAGGTGTCGAGGTAGCTATCGAGTAGGTGTCGAGATTTAAAAACTTTGCACTTCAGCTTGCTTTTTCTTGGACAAACTTGATGACTTCAACACTTAACCTTGAAACCTTGTTTCTTGAAGTATTAAAAACACCTAGAACTACCCAATTACAAGTAGAGTGCATTTGTCAAAGGATTAGCCAATTTACATAAACAGTATGACATATGTTCTTAACATGTGAACCACATATGTCCTAACAATTAGGAGTGAGATCTAATATTCATGGTTAAAACCTCAGTATGTTCAGTAACCACACATAGTGTTGAGGGAACACATATGCTCAAGATGGAATCTATAATCTCTTTGTAGAGACATGAAATATCCCATTGAGATAAGTTTAATGGAAACTGGTTATTCAAGACGCCCACTTTAGTAAAGAGTTACTAAAGCTTATATTTATTGAAATTGAATTTCAATAAATGTGAATAACTAAAATATTAAACTGGGTACTCAAGGATAAAATAATTGTTTACAAAGTGACAGTTCTTTATGACTTTGTTCACTATGGATATTTCATGGAGGGGTTAAATGCTATTATTAGAGTCTTAGGATATAATTTATTAATAAGGCTTGGAGTGCAATTATATTTATATAGTGGTATTAAATATAATTAATGGTAACTTTGGACTTGTTAAGAGTTGATAGAAAAGCCCAAGACTCATTGGAGCTAGAGTCTTATTTGTTCCCTTTGGTCCCATCTCAAGCCACAAACTAAAGCCCAATTAGGTAGGCTCAAAAAGCTAACCCAATTAGATAATCAGTTTTTATTTAATAAGAGTTATTAAATAAAGTAACTACCAAGGTAGTTAACAAGTACGTATGATGTAAAGAAAATAAAATAGTTTTTCTCTATAATAAGAAGAAGAACTTTCTTTGAGAATCAACGTACAAAAAGACAGATTGAGAGATCACACTTCTTAGGCATCATGTGGAATTCAAATGAAGATTAAAGGTATTCTCAAGTCTTGGCTTTGAATTTCACTACATTAAGGTACACTTTCTATTCTTTGTTATAGAATTCAAGGTTGCATGTTATCTGTCATGAATGAAGTAGACCCGTGTTTATTGCTTCCGCTGTGTGTTTTGTATGAGATGCAAAACCAGATTTTCCAATAACTTAATCATCCTTTGGAGCAAAACTTGTAATCTTGGTTGGTATCCACATGTATGCGCATGTGCGCATGCATGATTGGGTATACACATGCACACATTCAGATGTTATTGCATTGTCTTTATTGTGCCCACTTGTTCATATGCTTTTATGCTCCCATGCTTGTATGCTTGAACGCTTACATGCCTACTTATCCACATGCTTATGTGCTAATGTTGATGACTTCATCTCTACCATGCTAACATGCTGATGTTGTTACTTGATCCTTGCATGGCTATGCTTCCATGCTCGCATGTCTACTCCGCTTTCCATATTTGTCTCACATGACCCATAGACTACACCTAGGTCTAGATGCAAGTGCACACTTTTGAGCCTCTAAGATAAATCTACCTCCTATCCAAATTAAGCAACGATATATAAAAGCCAGTTACAGCTGGGCATGCTTGGGGTGCCTAACCTCTTCCCATCCTGTACCCTAACTCTGGACCTTGTCTAGTACGAAGATCTTTATGGAGTCATTTCTTTGGTTCCTAGACCTATAACTAGGTGGTGACACCTTTGTCTCTTTTTAAAAGGCACCACGTACTTCTAGGCTTATGCCGGCTTTAAGTCTAAGACTGCTTTCAGGGATATTAAGTACCATGCACCCCACCTTTGCAAGAATGAACTGACATGCCGATATGTCATCTAAAGGAAGTACAGATCACAAAACTTATACTAGTTTCTCAAGTTCAAAATAGAATCTAAGGTGAAAGTGATATGCAATGAGCACATAAATTCCTCCTCTTTATGATGATGGATACATGGTGAGAGATGACTTAATGGTTCCAACATTATCTTAACAATGTCCTCATTTGAGTTAGAAAAACATATGGGAATAGGATTCATCTACCTTCCACATAAAGCACAACTTGGATCATCAATCCCAATTCTTAGAATAAGGTTTTCTCCAATACACAGGGAATTCGAGACAATCCTCCAAAGAAGTTTCTTGATTCATTATGGAACCTTGAGCTCCAAAGTTTCAATGAAGGTATATTGTAAGAGCTTGGTATAATTGTAAGCTTTTGGGAGACCCTATAGGCAAATTTCACAGTGAAAACACTTTTGGGATCCTTGACCCAAATCAGTTTATCAGGTTTGGACCTCCATGCGATAGGGATTCTAGGAATGGCTTGGATTGAATTAGGCTCAAACACGTCTTGTAGATTGTTGGTGTTTCAGCAGTGGAAAAAAAAATTGTAATAAACTTGTAATTTGCAATGTAGAGTGTAGGGAAATGGTTTATAGGGCCCAAATGATATTGGGCCATGGGCTAAAATAAATCCAATACGCACTTCTTCAAGAAGAAAGCTTCCCTAAAGGATCCATGAATCGAACCACAGACCAAATGGTGCATTATCATGGATCCGATGGTAAATTCACTAAGGACCTCATTCGAAGTCAAGACCTTTGCCGAACTGTTAAGGCCAATGTATCTACCAAGCTTTCGAGGAAGAATTCTGGAACTCATGAGATTATCCGAGGACACCTTCTGAAGTTTCCTGATAAATCTATAGTCACTTGCCCAACACATTCACATTTAATGCTGGATAACTAATCAGAATAAGACAAACTGTCAAGGCCAATGTATCTACCAAGCTTTCGAGGAAGAATTCTGGAACTTATGAGATTATCCGAGGACACCTTTTGAAGTTTCCTGATAAATCTATAGTCACTTGCCCGACACATTCACATTTAATGCTGGATAACTAATAAGAATAAGACAAACTGTCAAGGCCAATGTATCTACCAAGCTTTCGAGGAAGAATTTTGGAACTTATGAGATTATTTGAGGACATCTTCTGAAGTTTTCTGATAAATCTACAGTGACTTGCCCGACACATTCACATTTAATGCTGGATAACTAATCAAAATAAGACAATAAGCCTCAAAAGTCTTCATTCATCATGACATTGAGGAAGGAAGAGCCTGATGGAACAGAGAGATGCCCAACTGTAATAAGACAGCTCATGCTGGAGAAGAAAACAGGGCAGATATAAGGAAGAATGAGGGCAAAGAAGAAAATATGTGAGAGAAAAAGAAGAGAGTAGTTTGTTCTTGAGAGGGCTTGTAATATTGTCCTAAAAAGACTTGAGGAATATATCTTTTTGTGCGGTTTTTACGTATATCTTTGTGGTTTTTGTCTAAATCTCCCATTGAGGATTGTTGTTAACCCAGAATATAAATTAATTGTGAACCTAACCCATCCATAGAGTAACTCGCAATTTTATGTATTGATATTGTAATTTGGGTTTGAGTTAGTGTGCAATGGATTTGCAATTTTTTTTTTTCCTGAACAATGGGTTTGTATAATGTTGAGCTACGTGCAGTGTCATGTTATCTACTTGCTAGTAATTTGTATTTTGTGAAGGATTTGAATAATGAGCTAGTATTTGATTTTTTTGGTTAAAATTTTAATTTACGCCCATATTTTTTGTTTTTCGGCAATAAACAGTAGGCCCAATCCTTAAAACTTTAACGTATTAAAACCAACTCATACCAACCAACCCAAAGCACAAGGATTCAGTTTGGTTAATTTGATGCATACTGACAGTCCATAAAGCTATTGGCCTATAACGAAGCTTGAAGCGAAGTCGTTTAAAACGGGGTCGTCTTTCTTAGTGCCAAGAATACAGGCTAAAACGACCGTAGAGGATTTCTGTTCCCATACCCATATCCGCTAAACCAGTAACCACCGAGCGGTGAGCATCGAACACGCACCTATCTTCCATGGCAGCTCTTTTCTCTCTCTCAACACCACCACCAGCAACCCTTCACTTCCCTTTTTCTCCTTTCAAGGTTCCCTCACTCTCTCAAGCTATTATTTTCATTACGTATTGCTTCATAACCATAATTTGTTTTTTTTTTTTCTTTGTACTGTAGGGAAGTGTGAAGAATTTGAAGCCAAGCCCAACCCCATGTCACTTCCAATCATTTAAGAAAAGGCCCATGATTTTGCTGAACCAGTCAGCTGCCACGTCTGCACTTGTTTCGGCTCCATCATCTTCTAGTGTCCGATTCCGGCTCGACAATCTGGGCCCACAGCGGGGGTCGAGGAAGAAGGCGAAGAGAAAAGGTAGAGGTATATCTGCTGGACAAGGGAACAGCTGTGGTTTCGGTATGAGGGGTCAGAAATCGAGGTCCGGACCTGGGGTTAGGAAGGGCTTTGAGGGTGGTCAAATGCCACTTTATCGGAGAATACCCAAATTGAAAGGAATTGCTGGAGGTAATGGGTGTTGGTTTTTTTTTTTAATAATTTGTTTGTTTGGAGTGTTACGTTTGTTGGGTTTTTGTTAGAATTTCTAAATGTGATTGCTTTTGTGTTGGATGATATTGAGTGTTAAGTGTTTGAGAAATTGCTTTATTTTGTTATGGTGTTATAGAATTTTGAGGTTACAGCGAGCTCTATGTCCTGGTGTATTATTGACTGTAGGGAAAAGGGAAATTGGTTTTTCATAATACCCACTGATTCATAATTGTAAACTAGTTTTATAGCAATGTTGGATTTTACATTTCATTTTGTTCTTGAAGAGAAAAAGGTATAATGGAAAAATGCTTAAGGGAAGAAGTCTTTATCCTTTCTCTTTCCCATCTTTCTTTTAAGAACTCAATTTAGAGCTTTTTTAGGAGAGGGAAGTGTATAATATGTATTTGTGTATTGGTGATGTCTCCTCATGTTGTCTTGGTCGGTTATTCTCATTAATTACAAATGCTTTAGGGCATAACTTTGTCTTCCAAAAGAGAGTGAGACATCCATGCTGCTTTGAGTAGTTGAATAGTTTGGAAAGTGTAGAGATTACCAAGTATAAAGAATCCTTAGATAAAATAAATAAATTAAAGAGTTGTGGCTATATTTTTGTTGTTCACATTTGTGGAGTCTCATGAAGATGGGTACATGCTCAGTAGTTTTCTGAGTAGGTTGCAATCAAATGCTATAGCCTGAAAGGATGTCTTTATATTAGTTGCAGTTTGAGCTCAAATTCAATTATATTGATAAAAATGTGAAAAAGTAGTTCTCCCATCGTAAAAATTTTAGTTCAATACCTGCTCTATGGTTGTTTGTACGATTGGCTTGGCTTTGGAATTGGAGATGTTCATAGCAGTAAACCCCATTATTATTAAACAAATGTTTGCACTTCCACCCTGTTGTGTAACTTTCTTTCTGTATTGGATTCATCAAGGGACATGGACAGTGCCTTTCCCTTTGGTAATCCCACCAAGAAAGATATGCATTCCCTTATAAGGGAGACATTTTTGAGCATATAATATTGGTAAGGTTGAAGTGGAAGGTGTTCAACACCCATAGGAGCAGCCAGTGAAGGATTCAGTTGTGTGTTTTTAATAAATATTTCTACTCTGATGGTTAGAAAGAGAATTTGCTAAAGAAGAGATCCTGGAGGCCCTGCATGACATGGATGGAGACAAAGCTCCAGGTCCAAACGGTTTCACATTAGCATTCTTCAAGCATTGTTGGGAAATGGTAGAAGGGCTTGTGTAGGTTTTCCAAGAGTTCTTCATCCACTGTAAGTTTGAAAATCCCTTAATGCCATGTTTGTCACTTGGATTCTGAAGAAATCAGGTGCTATAAACATAAGGGATTTTCGAACTATAAGCTTGATTGGGAGTGTATATAAGTTGATTCCTAAAGTGTTGGCTAACAGACTATTATTGGGAATATAATTTCTAACTCTCAGAATTTTTGTTGGGTCAGGTGATTACTCATTGCTTATAGCAAATGAATGTCTAGACGGTAGGTTGAAAACAGGTACTCCTAGAGTCATCTCATCTGCAAACTCGATATTAAGAAGGCATACCACCATGTGAATTGGGATTGTTTTTCTTACTCTCTAAATCTGGCTTTGGCACTAAATGAACAAATTGGATCTGGTTCTGCATTTCAACCGTGTGATTTTCTATTATGGTTAACAGTTCCCCAATGGGATTCTTGAACAGCTTATGGGGCTTAAGCCAATGGGATTCTTTGTCCCCCTTGGTATTGCTCTCAATTATGGAGATCTTTAGTAGAATGATATACAGAGAAATGGATGGTGGTTTGAATGTTGGTTTTAAAGTTATGGTGGATAGTGGAAGAGTTATTGATATTCCCCACCATCTCTTCACAGATAACACCATAGTATTTTGATGCTTCCCCCGAACAGCTTGGTTATCTTTGATGTGTTCATATATGCTTTGCAGCCATGTTTGGAGTAAAAGTGGTTCTAAACAAAAGATAATAGGTCCTAGTGGGTGTTATAGTAGATATGGCAAGTCCTGTTGATATACTTGGCTGTAAGGTTGGTTCATTACCCATGACTGGCCTAGGCCTACTGTTAGGTTCTACCTTCAAAGCCCACAGTATTTGGGGTTCTAAAGTGGAAAAGGTGGAAAATGTTTAGCGGGGTGGAAAATGCTATACTTATCCAAGGCAGAAAGAGTGACCTTGATTAAGAGTATGCTATGTTCTATACCGACTTATTTTATGTCAGTATTCTCATTGCCTATTCATGTGGCCAATAAGTTGGAGAAACTTCAAAGGGACTTCTTATGGGAAGTTAAAGGTGACACCAAAAAGTTCCATTGGTTGGAATGGATGGTAGTCTGCTCCCCTTTGAAAGAGGATGGTTAGGGTATTAGAAAGCTCAGCTCTTTTTTAACCAAGCTAGGGAAGTGGCTCTGTAGATTTGGAATGGAATGGAACCATCATTGGAGAAGTGTAATTTTTGCTAAATATGTGAAGGATGGGGAGGTTGGACTACGGAGCAGATTCAGGGCCCACATGGAGTGAGTTTATGGAAGGATATATGTGGGGGATGGGATTGTTTCTCTTATTCTTCCAGTTTGAGGTATGAGATGGTTCCAGGGTAAAGTTTTGGACAAACAGTTGGTGTGTTGATCGCTCACTTAAGGACTTGTTCTCAGACCTATTTGCATTAGCGGTGGACAAGGAGGCCTCTGTTGCATCTTATCTAGGTAACCCGTATGAGGGAGAAGATTGACACTGGAATCCTCAACTCATCCAGTTTTTTCAAAATTGGGAATTGGTATCAGTACTCTTTTTTTGAGGTGCTCTATGCTAATCTACCCTCCTCACCAAGTCAAGGCACAGTCTTACGAAAGCCATGCATTTCTTTTCCTTGGAAGAGCATATGCTTGGCCAAGGTCCCACGAAATGTGGCGTTCCTTACGTGGACTGCAACCCTTGAGAAAATCCTGACAATTGAGAAGCTTCGCTGGAGGCACATTTTGATAGTTGATTGGTTTTGTATGTGCAAAAGCAGTGGGGAATCTATAGATCACCTATTCCTTCATTGTCCCATGGTTTTAGATATATGGTCCTTCGTCTTCTCCTTGTTTGGGCAAACCTGGGTGATGCCGAAATCTATGGTTGGGGTGTTAGAGTTTCTTGTATTTTCCTTTCCTAATAAAATTTGTACTTATAAAAAATAAAAAATATAATCAATCTAATCTAAAGCAACATAATAATCATGATACAACATGCATTTAATCTAAACTGACATGATCATCCAATTCTCTCTCTCTAACACACACACACACACACACACACACACACACACACACACTGCTCCTGGAAGATTTGCATTTAGGCAGTTTCCTACGGTGTGCACCTTCAAAGAATATGAATCATGGCCAACAAAAACAATAATAGTTAATTACATTTCAAAATTGGAAAAGTTGATTTCATTCTATTTTTGAAAATAAGTATGTACATTTCATTGATTTATTTCTCTTTCTCTGTTTTTGTCAAGGTATGCATGCTGGTTTACCTAAATATGTCCCTGTTAACTTGAGAGACATAGAAGCTGCCGGATTTCAAGAAGGGGAAGAGGTGTCTCTTGAGACATTGAAGAAGAAGGGTTTGATTAACCCTTCAGGAAGAGAAAGGAAACTGCCTCTTAAGGTACAAAATGATACTTGTATTTACTATATATTGGCTGCAGGTTCCCATATAAAAGTGAACTTCTATCGTTGTTTCTTCAGACTGCCCTCATCAAATTTGGGGATCATGGGGTTGCTCCTTGTATGCTAATTTTATAAAACATAAACAAGAGAGTAGATTTCCAATGCAATGACTACTTCACCCTGGTTCACAGCAGGCCCCTCCCCCACCTTCAACCAGGCTCACTTTGATAAAGTACTGACAGTTTCAAATGTATATACACACACACATATTTGGTATAATTTTTCATAAGAATCAGCTGAAAGACAGCAACAAAATCCTTATTGCATTATTTACATTACCGAAGAAACTAGAGAGCATGGCTTACTTTAGAATCACACTATAGTATGTATAAGAATTTATATGTGGATTTCTAGTTTGTTTCCTCTTGGTTTCAGGTTCTAGGTGATGGGGAGCTAAGTGTGAAGCTGAACATAAAGGCTCGTGCCTTTTCAGCAGCAGCAAAGGAGAAACTTGAGGCCGCTGGCTGTTCTCTCACTGAGCTTCCTGGCCGAAAGAAGTGGGTGAAGCCATCAGTTGCTAAGAACATTGCACGTGCTGAAGAATACTTTGCCAAGAAAAGAGCTGCTGCAGCTGAACCAGCTTCTGCTTGACTCACCATTCAGCAACCCGATTCAAAACTCTCCAAGAGAAGTGTAAAGTAGGAAATGACAGCATATCGCGGGTGTTCATATCTTTTCCTCTTTTCCTAATTCAAATTTTTAGATGGTACTGTCCTGTAGTTGTTGTATCTTATATTGATTCTAAGACTAATATTGTCGATTCCTTGTGAAACTTGGTTCAAAATTCCTAATTTTTTTCTTTTCTTGATTGTTTAGATGGTCTAAAACATGTAAGCATCATGTTATTAAGCACATAAATTCTTTGTGGGAATGATGACGGCAATAGTTGGTGGCAATGGTGGTGGATGGGGTAGTGGTGGCAGTGGTAACAACAAAGATGGTGCCAAGACAATGTTGAGTAATTGATTTGTGGTGGTATATGAAAGTTAATGTTAGATTTGTTCAATGATTTCTTTAAGGAGATGAAGAGGAATGCTATGGAAGGAAAAACTTCGCAAATGAATCTTTAGAGGCGAATTTGATTTCTATGCTATCGAATATTTCACGCACAAACCGAACCAACAATTAGGATGGCATAAAAATCAAAGTTTCTCTAAATACTGATATATCCAATACATCAAAATTCGTTGCCCATGGATTTTAAAATAGCTCTCTTTTTAACCCAAACTAAGGAAATTAAATTTGTAAGTTTCAAATTACAACTTTACGTTAAAAAAAAAAAAAAAAAAAATCACCAACAGCGTCAAAAACTAGATGACTTATGTTTAAATTTTTTTTCCCAACCCCACCTAACTTCAACACCCTAACCACTCTAGTCCTCTCTGCCACAGGCCCACTGCCTTCACCATCCTCTGTCCAAACACATGCAAGCTCTTCATGTCACCTTCCCTACACATCAACACTCCCAAGGTTGAAGAATTTTGCGGCAGCAAAGAAGACACACGGCGGAGTTTGGTGACGAAGTCGGTGAATCCAGCAGCGAATCTTGTCTTTTCTTTGTTAACCAATGAATGATTGGAAACTTTTCCAGCGAGATCGCAGAGATTCTCTTAATAAAGTTTTGGTTTTTTGGGTGAATCTTTTTTTTTTAGGTTTTACCTTTTATGAATTGAATTTTATTGAGGTTTTGGTTTTGTGTTTGGATTGTTTGGAAATTTTGGTTTTAAGGGATGATATGTTTTTGGGTTTTGCCTACAATTTAAGACCAAAAGTAGACATTTCGAGTGAGAGGGAGTAGTCATCGGTGATGTGGCAGCATAGATTGTGAGTGACGAGGAGGAGTGGGTTGATGTTAGAGATGTTGCACAGGAGTTCTGGTGGCTGGGTTTTTTTGTTTTTGTTTTTTGTTTTTAATCACAGATAGGGTTAATAATGAGTGTTTTTTTTTTTTTTTTTTTTTAGAAATATAATGATAGTGTTTAAGTGGAAAAATTTTAGGTAAATAGTATGCGTTTGAAGTTATTTAGTTATGTAGATTTTTTTTTGGAACTCGAGTTTGACAAACTCGGGATCCAACTCAAAATCGAGTTTAGTAAACTTGAGGTCCAACTAGTTTGATTCTGACGTGGAATTAAAAAAAAAAAAAAAAAATCACATGAAACTCGAGTTTAGACATTTGAAAAAATTTACCCAAACAGAACTCGAGTTTAGCAAACTTGATTTCCAGTCAAGTAAATATTTTTTAAATGGAACTCGAATGTAGCAAACTCAAGTTCCAAGGCACTAAATGCCCTACATCTTGCAATTTTTTATTTTTTCCAAGTCACATAACATAGTCCCACACACACACACACTCTCTCTCTTTCTCCCCCTCCCTCTAGTCTCTCTCACTCACACAGTATTGTCGTTTCTCACTCTCGCTCTCCTCCCTCACTCTAACTCGTCTTCCTCAGTCCCTCGTCTCTCTCAATGCCTCCTCTCTTCATCTCTTTTATTTGCTCTGCCACCATGTCATCCCTTACCTCTTGCTCAATGGAAGACGGCTTGTTGACGGCGGTGACAAGCGGCGGCACTCTATTAGAAAACAAGGCAAGCACGATCTTTTTTTACCGTACTTATTTGTGAAATTTCGTTACGGTTTTGTTGTAAATATGTTTTGGGTTATGAATAATTTGTTTAGGTTTTTTGAGGAATTCTTTTAAGTTTGTTTAGGATATAATTGATTGAATGGGTTATGGACTAGATATTTAGGCACGCTATTCTATTAGATGAATGTGAAGATTTGTGGTTTTTGAGTTTGGAAAATTAATATCTGGGTAGTATAAAGTCTTGAGTGTTTGGATGACTTTGATTATTTTGACAACAACAACCAAGCTTTTTAGACCCTTTTTTTTTTGGGTCGGCTATGGATCCTTAAAAGATTATGTATGGTCAGCCATATGCATTTTTTTCTGGTTATTACTTTGATTATTGAATGTTCTAAATTTAAAGGATTTTAGTCGATATTTTATATTGTATGGTTTAAATTAAATCCTGTGTCTTCTCTTTTCCCTCTCTTTTATTTCTATCTGATATGACATAAAAAAATTTTGCAGCATGATGGTAGATCCTGATCCATTGATCATAGCGTTTTGACGGAACAAGTGAATCATTGATCTAAGTTACTTTGGAACCCTAGAGGCTAAGTAAATTTTTTTGCATAATGCTGTTTGGTGATTTATTAACTTTTTTGTGAAGTGATAGAAGAAACCTGACATGGATAACCCATAGGAGATTTAATTTTATTTTCTTTACGACTTTGAAATTATATTTTTCATTGTTTTGCTATTTTGTTTGACGCCCGGGATTTTAACATTTTGCTCCATTATGAATCTATTTGGTTTAAACCACTATCCACATCCATGGAAACTAACAAGGAGTAGGATATCATTTTGCGTCTAAATTAGCATTGTTTACAAGAATATGCCTATCAGTTCTTTCACATCAGTCACATGTTTATAATATGTTTCCTCATACATGCTGCATTATGAAATTGTTGGGCTGTAGATTTACTCCCACCATCTTCCCTTTCCCTCCTAAATTGGTGATGTATCTTAAATTCCTTTTAGACTTGATATGTGATCTTTTCATTTGACTTTTTTTCCTTCCCATGCTATGATAAATCTGAGTAGTTAAGTAGAATGGTTGTTTAATTTATCACTACAACATAGTTTTTGTGTGAGAAACTGCCTAGCTTCAAAGTTCAAGACAAAAAATTCCATCATGAGTTTGTGCTTTGTAGCCTTTAAAGGAGTAATATGTTTGGTTAGATTGTATTGAGTAATCTGTATGTAGTTAGTGCTGCTCTTTGTGATTAGCAGTTGTTGTTACATGTGTCCATCTAATTTTTTAATTTTACCTGGGCATATGTACGATGATTCGCACTAGTTTTTATAAATTTAAAGTAGTAATAAATAAATTCATCACAATTGAATTTGATTCAAAATAAACTTATAGATTATACTATTGCTTTTGGATGTTGAGTTGTTCTTTAATGGCATATTACGTACTTGATCGAAGTATAAGATATTTATCTATTGTTATAACATTTGCAGGATCCTCATGGCACACCAAGTTGTCAATGTCGCCATAAAGAGTTGACATGTCGAGATCTTATGATAGATGAGTGTGTGATTGCCATAGTGAGGTTGCTTGGTTTCGAGTGTCTGCACATGGTCCATCCATAAAGTTTGATCATGCATTGATCACTGCATTTGTAGAGCGATGGTGCCCAGAGACCCATTCTTTCCACCTTGCACATGGTGTGATGACGATCACACTGCAAGATGTGAAAGTTATAATGGGGATGCCCATCGAGGGTGAGGCAATGGTTGGGTCCAATGAAAGAACTTGGAAAACTGTCTGTGCTAAAATGCTTGGAATTCAAATTCCAGATGAAAATAAAACCGTGCTAGATGGTCAAAGGATTCAAATAAAAGCACTTGTTGACCGAATTGCATGGCCGCTGCCTCCGGATGCCAATGAGATGCAAGTTCATCAGTATGCTTGTTGCTATGTACTAGCTGTACTTGGGGATATGGTATTTGTTGACAAGTTCAAAGATAGGGTCCATCTCATGTGGTTAGAGATCTTCGTAATCCACCCAAGTATAGTTAGGGTAGTGCAGCCCTATCATGGTTGTATAAATAATTGTGCAAGGCAACCAAAAAGACGACAAAGCAAATTGGTGGAGCCTTGATTTTGGTCCAATTGTGGAATATGCCAAGTTACCACATATGTCCCCACAGAAGGTGCTCCCACTAGAGGGCGTTTTTGATCCACTACCACCACCAATTCCTCTTGCCATGAAGTAAGTATATATTGCATAATTAGTGTGCTATCATTAGATGTATTATGCCACAATCGTTTTAACGTTTGAATTTTACATAAACAACTAATGACTATGCTATGTTACGTGCTTGTAGTTGGGCAAGGGCTACGTGTACAAAGAACACTCCCACACATGTGCTTTCCGCATTTCGCAATCAAATTGCCATGACATGGCTTGACCAGCTATAATACTTGTTTTTATACAACGTTTATATCAATTTATGTCTTTGAAACTACACCCATCATAATCATAATCATAAAAAAAGTATTTCATTGCCCAGTATTGTACTACTTGTTATGCAAATTATGGGAAAATAGCTTAACGTGGTAGCTTTAACATAACACTTTTATCTAATATGAACTATAAAATATTGTCTCCAAGCAAATATAATGATAACATTGTATAGGCCACCAAACAATTACGAACAATTGAAATTTTATTATCTCCAAGCAAATATAAAATATAAAATATAATATTGTATGGTCCACCAAATGTAACATTGAAGATAATATATATATATATTTTTTTTAAATTTTCAAGCAAATTTTTATTAAAGATAACATTTTATGATTAACCAAGCAAATATAAAATACTGTCTCCAAGCAAATATAAATATTCGAATTTCTATACTTAAGCAAATTTTTATATGGTCACTAACCTTTAAAAATTAATTACGCCTTACAAATAACAACCCATTACAAATAACAACACATTGCAAATAATAACAACATGTTACTCATACACATTACAAATAACAACCCATTACATATTGGAATGAACAACCCATTACAAAGAACAAATAAGAACCAATTACAAATACAAAATAATAATAATAATAATAAAACATTACAATTACAAATAACACATTACTCATAAACACTATAAAAGGGGTATGTGTATATATATCTACCAAATGAAAACTTATATTAACCATGTCTAACCAAAAAAAAAAAAATGTTTAGATATATACCTACAAATAAAAGAAGAAGGAAGCTTTTAATTTTGTAGAATGATCAATGAAAATTGCTGGGTGTGAAGTAAACAATGACAGTTTGGGTGTGGGAGAGAGTTGGGACAAGTGAGAGCAAGTGTGAGTGATCTGTGAGTTTTGAAAACTGAGACAAATGGGGTAGGTGTTGAAATTAATTGGAACTCGAGTTTACTACACTCGATTTCCATTTAAAAAAAAAATTACTCGCTTGGAACTCGAGTGTAGTAAACTCGAGTTTGCTGAACTTAAGTTACACATGGTTTTTTTTTTTTTAATTATTTTTTTAATTCCACGTTAGGCTTATACTAGTTGAACCCCAAGTTTACTAAACTTGATTTTGGGTTGGAACTCGAGTTTGCCAAATTCGAGTTACAAAAACAGTCTATATAACTAAAAAACTTCAAACGCATGCTATTCACCAAAATTTTTCCTAAAGTGTTACAATTCAGCAAATTTCGCCGTGTTTAAGCCCTTTGTGCTGATGAGATAAATTGACAAGTGGCATGTTTTAATTGGGAAATCTAAGGTACTGAGCCTAAGTTTTATCATAAATGTAAATTTCCAACTAACCCAAAAATAAAGAAAGAATATTTATGTAGTGTCCAAATTGTTGACATCCTAAATTATGGAATCTCAAATAGGATTAAAAGGTCAATACAAGTCGGGCAATTAAGGGGGTGTTTGGTAGCTTAGTTTGAACACACTTTTGAGCATTTTAAACAAAATTACACATTTTTTCACACACTTTTTCATATACACATATATAAAAAACACCTAAACAACATTACTTAAACTCCTCTAACAAATACTTCCTAAAACTTTTGTCACATCAGAATTGCTGATTATTTATTCCACCTTGTTCCTGATTCTGTCACATTTTGGACGCAAAGTGTGGAATTTTACTAATAGTGACGCAAATCAATACGTCATATAATACGGAGAAAGATGGGAAGGAACAAGTAGAAGAGGCATAGGTCAGGAACTTTTTCTTCACAATTAGCCTAATTAATGAGTTTGGATGTATTCCTCCAAAAAGTAAAGGATAAAAGGCTATATAGGTCACAACACCAACCAAAATTGAGAGACCTAGAAAGAATTTACATAGAACTATCATTTTAGACAAAAGCAAGCATGTGGCAATATGGTTGTTATGTCATGCCTTGCCTGCCAACCATAATTAATAGCCTTTTTCACAAGATTGCAATTGCCTAACTTTAACATCGTCTACTTAATTATAAATTGGGTGTTTTTTTACTTAGGAGAAACTCGCAGGAAAGATAAAATAAGGAAAAAAACATCTTCAATTTTTTTATATGCCAAGGGAGATATGTTATTATCTTAACTAGTCGCTAACCCGTGCGATGCACGGAATATATTTCACTTTGCTTAAAATAAAATTTAAAATGAAAAAACATCATAACTTATCAAAATAAACATAAAATATACAATATTCATCGCAAAATGTTATTTGAGAATAAAATTACCATCAAAATGATATAAAGAAAAATTTCATGTCCAAACAACTCATCAAGGTGGAATCTGGTTATTACTAAGATCCTATATGCAATTTACCAGAAAGATATCATGTCAGTTTTGATCTTCATTCTCTTTTTGCATATTAATAGGCTTTTACTAAGATCCTATATGCAATTTACCAAAAAGATATCATGTCTTAAGCACTAACAACAGATAATCATTCACATATACTTCTTTAGGATCCTCTACAACACTTGTAGCAATGCAAAAGTTAAAAATAAAAAATAAAAATAAAAAGTAGTAGAGATTGCAAACAGAGAAGAGAGAATACCAAGTTTTTGTTGGGTTTTATGCTTCCACACCTTGGGCTGGAAGACATAGGTTGTAGTTTTGATTTTTCTCCAAAAAATAGAGATGCTTCATCTGCCATATACAATAAAAAATAATTATCAGAATTTCAACTCAAAAACCAAACCCATAAAAACACTATCAAAATATAGAGATTAACCTAAATACTTATAAGAAAATCAATTCTAAACATAATAAAACAATAAGATAGAATGAAAATTTCAGGCACATATGAAAGCAAATAAAAAAAGACAAAACCTACGCTTTGAGTTTAGGGTTTTGAGATGGTAATTGCTAGGGTTTTAAGGAGAGAAGAGATTTTGGTATTTTTATGCAAAAAACGTTATTTTAGGTCTAGGTGATTTATTTCCTTGTTTTTAGGCTCTTTTAATGTTTTTTTAGGTCAAATTTGGTTTCTATTATGGTTAGGTATTAATTAGGGCTTATTTTAGAATATATTTTCTTGTCCATCAAGTTTTATGCAGCCCTTAAATAGGCCTCCAATTTTGTATACGTTTTTCAATATTATTGTTATAAGATATAAAACCTAAAATAAAAAGAATCAAAAATAAAAAGAAAAAGAAAATAGTGATGATGTGGAAAATTGTGAGAGCTTCAAAAGTTTCGGTTTTATATATATATATTTATCTTAATGATGGATGGTGGTTCTTTTTTTTTTTTTTCTTTTTTTTTTTTTTATGGGAGGACGGTGGTTCTTCTTCGTGCATAAATTTGGTCAAATTGATGGGTCATTGCTAACGGTAGCTAGGATCAACCCTTCTAATATTTGAATATTCTTCTGGTCATCCTCGTACTCTATGTGCCACCTTCCTTAACCAAATAGTCTTTGGCTTGTTCGATGGACTATTTTAACTACAAGTCTCTCTCAAGAAAGGAAAATATATATATATATATATATATATTAGTCACATCTGTCTTACATGATTACATCTCCAACAAATTAGTTTTAATTAAGCACATGCCTGATTTGAAACTCATAACACACCAAGTAACAGATGCTCAATGACTCAATCAAATATCTCAAACAATCTATAAAGACATTATAATTTCTCCTACTTAAATTTATGGCGTTCTCAAGTTCACTTCTATGGTTTTTACTTGAAAGACCAAATTATGGTATTGATACCTTAATCAAAAGATTCAAGATAAGCTCAAAACACACACACAATATATATATATATATATATATATATGTTTATACGAGTGTGTGAAAAAAATTCTTAATTTTCTAATACTAAAAGAATACCAAAAAAAAAAAAAAAAAAAAAAGTCTAGTTTGCTAAAAATAATAATAATAAAAAACCAACATAATGTTGGAATACTATCAAATTTTTTTTCGTTCTAATTCTTTTCCTTATCTCTTTTATACTTTCAAGCATTATTATTAGTAACATTAAATATTGTAAAGTTATTGTTTACAACTATGTTTTTGTTGGCTTTTATTCCGTACCAAATTTAATTGTAATTTTATTCAATCTTTTGTACCCTGTATTTATTGTGGGATTTAATTGTAAGGGTTATGTGTGAGAAAGAGAGAGTGTGTGAAGACTCAAGCATTTGAAAACTGAAGATTTCTCGCGGGTATGCCGCGACTTAGCTTCCCGCGAAGTGACACATGTGCCTTGTACATGCTGGAATGCAAAGAGTCATGATAGATGGAGACTACTGTGTTTCGCGACTATCTCGCCGGTAAGGCCTTCCCGCGAGATACCCGCGAAACGCTCTGTTTGGCTGAACTGTCATTTCTGATACACTCTATCCTTGCCCACACAATATATACCCTCATTGCCCACATATGTTGGTGTGGCTATTTAGAAAGAAAAACCCTAGATAGGTTTTCTATAACTCACCCACCCATCTTTTGAGAGAGAGCTACTTCTCTTTAGTGAGAAATCATTATAGCATCTTCTCCATCCCTCTCCTATTATCATACCTTGAGAGGAGATTTGTACCCAAACACAACCCACACCTATTCAGAGTGTAGAGAGTGTTTTGGAGTTTCTGGGAAGCATTGGAAGGAGCCTAGAATGGCAAATGTAAGGAAGAAGCCAATGATGGCAGATGCAACATGGAGCTTGTTGCGGGATCCGGAGAGCTAGACAAGATACGGTTCCGAGAAGCCTTGTTGGAGTAGGAGCTTGGAGGGCTTAGGTGCATCGGGTAGATTAGGCTTGGAGGGTCTCTTGCTAACCCGTGTATCCCAATTGATTGTCTAGTGGATCGATTTCCACTTGGAGGGTGGCGGAGAGGTTTTTCGCCGAGTTCTTCGGTTTCCTCTTCGATAACACGTCTCGGTGTTATCTGTGTTTGCATCCTTCTTCCCTACTCTTGTTCATTTCATTTTTACTGCTGTGTTGCTTTAAATTTGGATTAGAGTAGTTGTCTTGCTTATTCGCTTGTGTTTACACTATTTCGCACTTAGTATTAAGTTAGTGTAAAATCAACCAAGCCGTAACTTTAATTTGGGGGTCTAAATTGCTCTTGTGTTTTCAACACATTTTTGAGCTTTCAAATATCCCTTATTAAATTATTCATGTGTACAATATAATACCAGATATCATCTCTCTTGCTGACTATGTAAATAAGCCTACTTTTTGTTGAATTCTGAGAGTTGCCAATATAGCTACCTATGTTCTTGCTCAATCGTCTATTTGTAACAGGATGGTCGTTGGTTCTTTTGTTATTAACACTGTCCAGCTTGTGTCAATGATGTCCTAAGGGCGGAGGCATGTCTATTGCTTGTTGTATAATTCTTCTCTCTTAATAAAGATTTGCAGTTCATAAAAAAAAAAATGTGTGCAATATATATATATATATATATATATATTGAGAAGGAAATGTGTGCAATATAATGAATTTAGCATTTTTGAGTTTCAATTAAGTGTTGATGATTACTTATAAGAAAAAAAAAAGTTAGATTGTTGAGAGCGTTTTGTGTGTGGGGGCAAATGTTAGAAAGGGGCAGAATTTTCTTTTTGGCGAAAACACTATTTTGGTCCATACATTTTGGGGCCACAATCAATTTAGTCCTTACATTTTGGTAGCAATTAATTTGGTCTCTACAATTTTCAACTAGCACTCAATTAAGTCTACCGTAAACTAACTAACAGAAAATGCTTACGTGGCAAATGATTTATACAGTTGGCATGTCTAATATTAAAATATATTAAATTACATGCTAATGTGTCTAAATTTGAGTGGTTAATATGGCCACATTAGTGCTTAAATAGAAAAAAAAAAAAAAAAAAAACCACATTAGCTTTAAATAATATATATATATATATATATATATATTTTGGGGTACCAATTTTTTTCCTCTTCTTTATTTTTTCTTTTTCTTTTTCTTTTGGAAACCCACAGGTTCACAAAAACTAAAAAACATGTATGAATCTTTTGTTTTGTTTTTTTCCTCTCTCTCAGTGGTAAATCTTTTGTTCTAAACCTAGATCCACCAAGCCACTCCCCTTCATCTCTATTGAATCAACCACGTCTTCTTCCACCATTCTCTGATCAAAATCTCTCACTTTTTCTCTTACAAAGATCCATCCCTTTTTTATTAAAGCTGATATTTGTGAAAGTCCTAACCGACAAATACCATCCATTTGGAGGTGGAAGCTCTGATATGGTCAACAACGTGAAGGCCAAGATCCAAGATGAAGAAGTCATCCCCCCAATCAACAACATTTAATCTTCGGCGGAAAGCAATTGGAATGTACTCTCGCCGATTACAACATCTAGAACGAGTTCATACGCAATGCAGCGACGATGCGAAGCTAGATCCTTATGGGTCAGGCTTGAGACGAGGAAATTCGAATTAGAGGATTTGCGGTCGATTTGTGGCCATGGTCCGGGCTCTATGGTGGATCTGTGGTGTTGGGCGGTTGGGTTGTGGTGAACACTGAATATGGGTTTAGTAAATTTGGGTTTGGGTTTTAGTTGGAATTTGGAGATTTTGGCTAAAATTTATGGAATTTATTTGATCTTTTGTGATTGATGGTATAACATTCACTGTGATTGAAAGCCAAATAGAAGGTTAGAATTTAGAAAAAATGTGATCTGTGTTGATTTGAAATTGTTGGACTATATTAGTGTTTGATTATCTAGAAATTGCAAGAAAAGAATTAGAATAAAATTTTGTTTAGTTAGCAAGAAATTGCAAGAAACCAAAATAATAATATTCATAAAATAAATTCTGTAGAGCCATTTGAACTTCTGCACTAAAGTAGATCCATGGTTGAACCACAATGTGAGAAGGAGAAGTATATCCTGTAAACTATCATCAACACCTTTAGCATTTGCTACACATGCTGTTGAATGAAAATATAAAAAGATATCACTGCGGTATTGAATTGAAAGATTGTAAGAATACTAAAAGAAGAAATAAAGAAAAGAAAAAAATTGATACAAAAAAAATTATTATTAAAAGTTGATGTGGGTTTTTTTTTTTTTTTTTTTTTTTTTTTTTTTTTTTTTTTTTTTTTTTTTTTCATTTAAGTGTTGATGTGGTCATATCAACCGCTCAAATTTAGACACATCAACATCTAATTTAATATTTTAATATTAGGCATGCCAACTGTACAAACCATTTGCCATGTAAGTATTTTCTGTTAGTGAGTTAACGGTAAAATCTAAATTAAGTGTAAGTTGAAAATAGTAGGGACCAAATTAACTGCTACCAAAATGTAAAAACTAAATTGATTATGACCTCAAAATGTAAGAACCAAAATGGTATTTTTCCCTGTCTTTTTTCAAGGGACCACCTAAACAAATTATTTTTTGGGAGGCTATTGCCTATTGGGCTAGTGACTTAATATTAATTTTTGAGAGGTCATTAATTTAGCTTTTTTTTTTTTTTTTTTTTTTTTTGGGGGGGGGGGGGGGGTGTGAATAAAATATTTGGGAGCTCATTAGAATTGTTTGACTTTATAGGATTCATTAGAATTGAAAAATAGTAATTAATTTTTTGAGCTTTTAATAATTAATTAATTGATATATCCTTAACGTATCGTATCCTAAATTTTTAAACAATGTTGTATTATTGTGCTGCGTATTGTGTCCTTATCTGCCCAAGATAGGTCACAACAAGTTACCTTCGGTTGAGTTTGATTATATTTATATTACAAGTGCATTAGTGGGTAGAAGTAGGATTGTACAACTAAAGTCTGTACCAGGAATTATTTTTTATTTTTTGTTTTTTTAAAATTTTTTTTTTTAGGAAAAAAATACTTGCATTAAGAGAAGAAACAAACTAGCCAAAATCGGTTAAGAGAATAGATTTAATGTGTGAAGGAATATCCTCCATCCACACAGAGAGACCGCTAACATGTCTAGCTAGGTTATGAGCAACACAATTACCTAAGTTACGAATATGAGAAAATTGACAAAAATTAAAGGAAGCCGTACAAACTTTAATTTCACTAACCATATGAGAATAAAGAATCATCTTCACTACAAAGATCTTTGATGACAATCTCAAAATCACCTTTAAAAACAATCGAAGAGAGACAGTTCTTGTGCAATGTTTACAGATTTTGCAACAGCTATGACCTCCACCTTGACAACAGAGTGAGGAAGAGGAATCTGTTTGGACATTGATGCTAAGACCATCCCTTGTGAATCTTGCACCACAGCACCAACACCTGCTGTACTGAGATCATTAAATATAGCTCCGTCAAAGTTGATTTTAAACAAAGGAGGGATTGGTTTAGACCATCTGACTCAGCATCTCTAGACATTAGGAGTTGGAACCGAAGTGACTGGGTTTGCTTTCAATAAATCTGCAATGAGCTGTCTTACCATCAGGATAACATCCTATGAAGCATGGACGCGGTTGGGAGGGTGCCGCATTGGAGTTCGACGCAGCCCGACGAGGGGTGCAGTGTCCGAAGCAGCTGCCCACGCGTCGGTGCAGCACTAAGCTTTTTTTTTTTTTTTTTCACGGATTTGTGTCGAACTGGGCAGATTCGACCAGAATCAAGCCGTATCGGCCGAATTGGGTCGTATCGGTCGGCAACCGAAACTGCCGAAACGGACCAAAATGGCCAAAACAGGCTGAAATCTGCCTTAAAACATGTCGGAACAGCCGAAATCGGCTTTGAATGAGGTCCAAATATCCTAAATCTGTCCTTCCTTAGTTTTATTTTGAATATTTGTTGCTTCTTTTTTTGTTTTTTGTTTTGTTTTGTGTTTCTTGCCTTCTTCTTTCTTTATTTTGTGAATCAAGGCATAGTAATGTGTTTTTTTACGAATATTTTAATAGTAAAAATATATAGAAAATATAAATAAAAATATTTTTAATAATTTTTTAATCGCCACACCCCGCGCAACCGCACCCAACTTTTTCAAAAATTGCCAAATCCCGCACCCGCACCTGCACCCAAATCCGGAAATGCACCCGTGCTTCATAGATAACATCACCAATCAGGAAAGGCTTGTCCTCAGTTCAAAGCCTAATGCGTGACAAAACCATAATGCCTAGATGATCATAGCAAATTCTTCTAAATTCTTCTTCTCCTCTAAGATAAACTGGACCAGATCAGTGAAGCTTGTGAAATCTGTTGTGTGGCGAAAACCCCAGGTTGGGTCTAAATCCTAAACTGCATCAATTTCTGGGCAATACTAAACTGGGTGGAGTGTGTCTTCAGGAATTTGTTTGCAGTGCTCACAAACATCCTCAAATAAAATATTACGTTTCACTAAATTTGTTTTGACAAGCAAAGCATTCTTACAAGCTCTCCAAAAAAAAATCCTAACCTTGTTTGGAACTTTACATGTCGAAATATATTTCCACAATCCTTGGAGTTCAGGTGGTCGAAGATTACCTAGGGATGCAGAAGCTTTTTCTTTTGAAAGGAAGTTGTAACCTGATTTGATCGAATAAATTCCCGAAGACAAATGGGGCCAAATGAGTTTATCTTCAGAGGAACCTCTTCCAAGTGGCAAGCTTGTGACTAGCTCAATCTCTTGGTTAGAAAACAAATAGTGCAAGAGATCCATATTCCAGATAGTAGAAGAAGGTAGGAAAAGAGCACTTATAATAGCTTCGGACAAAGAATCCACCATAGGAGAGAGTATTCGGGGTTGCTTTATTGAAGGAAGTCAAGCATCCTTCCAAATATTTACCATTTTTTCATTCCTTATCGTCCAACGTGCACCTCTAATTTGAACATCTCGCCCTTTTAAAATATTTCTCCAAGCATAAGAACCGGAGTTGGAATCAGTAGCTTCCATAGTAGAATAATTTGGGAAAAACCTTGCTTTGAAAATATGATATAAAGTGAATGTTTATAATGTAGAAGCCGCCAAACTTGTTTTTCCAAAAGAGCATCATTGAAGAGGCAAAGACCCTTAAACCTTATACCTCCCTTAGATTTTGGTTGACATAAAGTCTCCCACTTCATCCAATGAATTTTCCTATGATCACCCCATTATCCCTACCAGAATTTCTTGACCAAACACTCAATCTCAGAACATAGACCGATAGGTAACTTAACACAGCTCATGGTGTAGGTAGGAATGACTTGGACCAATGCTTTAATTAATACCTCTCTCCTAGCTTGAGACAAGAGCTTCTCTTCCCACCCTTGAAGCTTTCACCAGACATGCTCTTTGATGTATTTAAAGCTTGCTTTTTTCTTCCTCCCTATCAAAAATAGTAGGCCCAGATATTTCTCATACTGTCTAATCTCAGGAACACCCAAAGCCGTTTTAATACTTTGCTTGGCGCTCTTTGGTGTAGCTTTACTGAAGAAAATAGTCGTCTTAATTTTGTTTATTTGTTGTCTAGAACTAGTTCTATAGGTTTCCAATATATCAAGTATTGTCTGACATTCCTATTGATTAGCTCTACAAAATAGAAGACTATCATTTGCACATAATAATAATAATAATAATAATAATAATAATAATAATTGAGTTAATCTGGGGCTATTTCTACAGAAAGAAAATTCCTTTAAATTTCCCAAGGCCACTTCTCTGGAAATAAGACCATGAAAACCCTCAGTACAGAGCAAAAATAGGAATGGAGAGAGAGGATCTCCTTGATGAATACCACGGGTTGGATGGATCATACCCTTCGGTTCTCAATTAATCAGGATAGAATAGGAAATCTTTTTAACACACACCATCATGAGTTTAATCCAATTCCCTCTAAAGCCTATTTTTCTCATAACAACATCGAGATAGGACCATTCCACCCTATCATAAACTTTGCTCATGTCTAACTTAATTGCCATAAAAACATCTATCCTCTTGTGTTTCTACAGGCTATATGTAAAGTCTCAAAAGAAACCAAAACATTATCAAAGATAAGTCTGCTTTTAGTAAAAGTACTTTGATGTTCTGCAATAATATTAGACAAGATCTTCTTAAGCCTATTAGGTAAAACTTTCAAAAAAAAAAAAATTATACAAAACATTGCATAAGCTAATAGTTCTATATTCAGAAACTAGCTCAGGACTTTTGACTTTAGGAATAAGTGTCACAAAAGTATGATTTAAGTGAGGGAGAAGATCAGTAGAATTTAAAAAATTGAGAATGGATTGAGTCACATCATTACCAATAAGTTGCCAATAGTTCTAATAGAAAATCAGGGGCATAACATCAGGACCTAGAGCTTTTAATGGAGCCATTTGTTTTATTGTTGCTTGTACTTCCCATTCCATGAAGTCAGTTGACAATTGGACATTCATTTCATCACTAATAACCCTATATTTAGAATTAGTAGTGGAACCTATGCAAACATTGGAAGAGGGAAAAAGGACTTGATCTGGTCTGAGACACCAAATGGAGTTTTTTCTATAGGCAATGCCTACAAACTAGTGGAGAAGGTTGCCTACCACGTCACTCAAGGTGAGAGCTTAGACAGCAGCCATACTTGTCGGTTCTAGAGAAAGATATGGAATTTACCGATTCCACACAAAGTTTGGCACTTCGGATGGAGAGCTTGCCATGATACTCTGCCTACGAAAGCCAACTTGATGAAGAGAAAAATATTAGAAGATGATACATGTGAAACTTGCAGATTGGAGTCGGAGTCTGTTGGACATGTTTAATGGTGTTAGGTTCTAAAACTTTAGGAACTAAATGTAGTAGAACTTCAATGTGTAATGTGTTGGCAAACCATGATCAAAACTTAAAGTCTAGATTTAGGCTGCTCAAAGTGTGTTTATTTGTAAAGTTGGAATCGAGTGAATTGTAGGATTTATTGGCTAAATCTGCAAGGCTCGATCGATCGAACCTCGTGCAGATTAATTTTCTGCAGATTTTTTCCAACTCAGGCTAAGCCTGGTTTGACGTGTAGGGTTTTATATTTGACTCCAACTATAAAAGAAAAAACCCTAGCTACGTTTTAGAGGTTGTTGATGTGCTGTGTGTTGAATCTCTTGTGAGGTCTAGAGATATTTACCTTCATACATACTCAGGGTTATCAAGATTCATGTCAAAAGCTTGGTGATCGCTTCAGTTGCTGCATAAAGAATTTCAAGAAGATCTGAAACCTTTGAGTGGAGTCTCAAAGTCACAAGTGGGAGTACTTGTGGTTGCAGTGGATCAAGGAAAGAAGTAGTCCATAGACTTGGAGCTGTCACGTGGTCGTGGTAGTAAGTTTTCTACACGAGGTAGCAATACTCAGGGTTATCAAGATTCATGTCAAGAACTTGGTGATCGCTTCAGTTGCTGCATAAAGAATTTCAAGAAGATCTGAAACCTTTGAGTGGAGTCTCAAAGTCACAAGTGGGAGTACTTGTGGTTGCAGTGGATCAAGGAAAGAAGTAATCCATAGACTTGGAGCTGTCACGTGGTCGTGGTAGTAAGTTTTCTACACGAGGTAGCAATAGGATGTTAGTGGCCTAAGTTCTATTGTAAAAACTTCAATTCTTTCATAGTGGATCTGTTTTACCTTGAGGATAGCTAGGTTAAATCATCTCTAGGTTTTTTACCTGTTTGGTTTTCCTAGGTTATCATATCATGTGTTATTTATATTTCCACATTACTTACATGATATGATTTGATTGTGTTAACCTAGATCTGAATAATTTATCTAAGTAGTCACTTGGCTAAATAATTAGGTTAAATAACTTGTGTTTTAAGGGGTCTAAAAATGAACAAATGGAGTTGTCCGCAAGCCCAGGAGGCATGGGGGAGTTTGAAAATGACAATAAGCTCAAACCTTACCTCTTGTTGTACGTTCCAAGTCCTGTTGTGGACCTTATTGATGGTGGACGGGGTAGATGATGATCAGGCAACAAGAGTGGTTACCATTGCTTGGGCTTTGTGGCATAATCGCTACGAGGTCAGACACGGTGGGGAGAAGAAGAAGAGGCAAGCTTTGGTTTAGTGGGCTTTAAGCTATATTGCAGAGTATCAGGCAGCTATTAACGTTGCCTGCATGCCTCTATTAGTGATCGAGCAAATTAACTTTTGGGTGCCTCCATGAACACACTAGTTTAAAGTCAATGTTGATGGAGCAATTTTTGCTGCACAGAAAGCAGTGGGAATTGGTGTGGTCATCAGGGATGATAAAGGAAGGGTCGAAGCATCACTGTGCAAGAAGATTAAGGCTCCAATAGGGGTGATGGAGGCAGAGGTGAAGGCTTTTGAAGCGGGCTTAATCTTTGCTAAGGAAATTGGCATCCAAGATGTTGTTCTTGAAGGGGATTCCTCGATTGTATACAATGCTCTTTGTGAGAAGTCTTGCCTCTGTCATTTGTGGAAGCGGTTGTACTGGGAATGCAACAAATGGCCAAGGAGTTTAGATAGATTGAATTTTCCCATGTTAAAAGACAAGGAAATAGGCCGGCACACCTTTTAGCTAAACATGTATCTGGCATTGTTGACTATTTTGCTTGGATAGAAGAGAATCCTTACTTTATTGAGCAAGCTCTAATCCATGAAGTAACTTCTATTTCTCATATGCAATAAAATATCAGTCATCCCATCAAAAAAAAAAAAAAAAATCATAACAATTTGAGCTTCAAAATAATTCTTCTGAGAATGGGAAGTTGAATATTAATTGACTTGGGAATAATCTCAAGAAAGGAATTCTGCTTGATATTTGCCTTACCTTCTGTAATTTCTATAGTAGAACCTTGTGGAGAATTAGCACTGCTGTCACTGATCGGAGACTGAGAAAATTCACCGCCGGGGTATGGAAGTTCAGGTTTTTCTCTCCGTTTGGTTTCCTGCATCTTCTCTTTCTTTCTAGCTTCATAGAAACCAGGCACTACTACCACAGTTTTCCAAAACAGAGGAATTGGGGATGCACGGATCCACGAGCCATACTCTTGCTCCTCTGGAGGCAGCGTGCCATTACTATCAATCCAAACATCGCAATCCTTATCATTGTGATTTAGGCCTCCACAACAATAACATATATTTGGCAATCTCTCGTATTTAAACAATACTTATCTTTCTGGACCCTCTTCTAGAGAAATCACGTCCACGGCACAGAGGGAGATTCACATCCACCTCTACTCTTAACACATACGAATCTACCACCCTTTACTTCAGAGTTGTTCGTGGACTTGTTGACCTTACCGATTGCTTTACATAAATCTTCAGCCATTTCTCGGTTTTGAAAGCACATTGGAATATCATGAATCTGCGCCCATAGTGAGACAACATCAAAATTTAAATCACTTAAGAGGGCTATTCTATTCATACCTTTTTAGTGCTACTAAGTGTTGTCAAAACTCCAAGGTTCCTCCTGAAAAATCTTATCAACCTCCTCCTTATTGTCGAAAATAAAGAGAACAATATGGTTACCAACGTTCTTGACTTTAAAGCCACAAACTGATCTCCACAATGGGCTGAAGGTCCTGATGATGGCATCAGTGTTTAGTGCCCGTTTGGTAAATAAATTTGCAGCTGTAATGAATTCCTTCGAGCTCCTCTCAGTGTTCAAACAAAAATCACCACCCTTATGACCATTCAATGAAAGGTTGCTCCAATGTTTCGTGAGACTATCCATGTTGCCCTAGAAAAGAAGAAAGAGGTACTCTGTGTTTCCCTTAAAACCTCAAAAAAAAAAAAAAAAAAAAAAAAAAAAACCAAACCAACAAACCCTCTGTGTTTCCCGTAAACACCCCACAACACCCCCCCTCCCCCCCCCTCCCCCCCCCCCCCAAAAAAAAAAGGAAACCAACAAACCCTACAGGTAACAGTGCTACTCTAGGGACAAAAAGCCTTACAAGAAGGGACGACAATTCTGCAGCCTAAATGAAGTTGAGAGCACTTAACCTTCTTAGTGACAGAGAAACCTAATCTCAAGTTATATAATGATCATATATAATTCAAACGAGTATAGACTAAAGAGAACTTATATTATAATGCATTCCCAAAAGTTTCTAAATCTTACATTTCCAAAAAAAAAAAAAAAAAAAACAACAACAACAACAACAACGTCGTTTAACATGATAATTGCTAAGAACTATAATTTGCCTTTTATTTTCTATTTCACTCTTTACCGTTTGAGGGTAGAATCACGTAGTGTGTTTTTTGCTAATTGTGGAATGGAAACATGTAGTTAGTTGTTCGTATAAATTAATGTCATTAAGAAACATCAGGTACGAGTATGAATCCAAATTGCTTCAAATCTTCAATATCGACTACATATTTTTGTTGTCAGGTTTAATTGATGAAGTGCTCCTAAATATATATGGCTCATCTCCCACAAACAAGATTAAAGAAAATGACCATTTAAGAGCATTCATAGTAAGGTTGCTAAAAAATATAGCTTTTAGTAACTTAAAAAGTTGCTTTATCTATTTTAACAACTCACTTTACAATATACCCAACATCAAAAGTTTTATTATTTTACCACTTCATTTAAATATCCTTTTTTTATTCTTTCTTTATGCTTTCTTTATTCTTTGTTTCAAAGCATAATTTTTAAAACCCGACTTTTTTTAATGAGAAATTTTTTTAATTGAACAATCATATTTTTGAAAATCCATGTTTGTAGTGACTATCATATTTTTTGATTTTTGTTTTCCATCAACTACCATGAATGTTACTTATGAATTTTTTTATTTATTCAATTACCATAAATGTATCTTGTGCGCTTAGCATATGAGACATTCTTTCACTGACATGTGGGCCCCACGCTAGGTGCAATTGAAAATTTCTCAATGATCGCATATCTACTCCAATTGAATTAAACTATCTTCTTGTCGTTCCTCCAAAAAAAAAAAAAAAAAAAAAAAAAAAACCTATCATTTGTCAAACACTATTTACATAAACCATATACTAAACTATGAACCTATCAAAAGACAAACATATTATTAATGCAACATAAAATTCACCTTGTCCACTTGAAGTAGTTTCAGCAACACTAAACTACCAATGTAGTACACAAACAATTCACATACATAAATCATATGAAATTACAATAAAAACTCATATGCCATAACTCACACACTCAAGTTCCTACGACTCTCCATGTAATTACCATAAATGATCGATAAGGTCCGATTGGAGTTGAGAATGAATTTCTTGTTCTCTAATGCATTCATGACTTTAGATGAATGCCATAAATCCATTTACATGCTCACGTGACACTTGTATATGAGGATTATCCACTTCATCAATTTGTTCATAATCAAAGTCTACCACTTATTTTCATCTCGCTCATCTTCAACAATTATTTTATAGAGAATTATGCATGCTTTCATGATCTCTTGGAACGTTTTAAGATAGAAAAATTGTGTAGGCCCATGAACAATTGTAAATCGTGCTTGGAGTACTCCAAATGCACGCTCAACATCCTTACTATACACCTCTTAGGCTTTTGCAAATAATTGTCTTTTTGTCCTCATGGAGTTGAGATTGTTTTCACAAATGTTGACCACTTTGGATATATGCCATCGACAAGGTAATATTCCTTGTGCTAGCTCGGAAAACATAAGAGACCGTTCTAACACATTAATGTTATTATTTGACCCAGGTAATCCAAAAAATGCATGCCATGTCCAAAGATCATATGATGCCACAGCTTCCAAAATAATAGTCGACTCATGAATATGACCACAATATTGACCTTTCCATGCAACTGGACAATTTTTCCATTTCCCAAGCATGCAATCAATTGAACCTAACGTACCTGAAAATCCACGCCTTTTGTCATAGGCCAACAATTTAGTAATTTCTTCATTGTTTGGCTTCCTCAAATATTCCTCAGAAAAAATATCAACCACTACTATAAAAGAAAATTTAAAACTCTGTTGGGCAGTGGTTTCTCCAATCTGCTCATATTCATCCATTAAATCACCCATTACTCCATATGCAAGCATCCTGAGTGCAGCAGTGATCTTTTGAAAGGAATATAAACCAAGTTTTTTGCCACCATTTCTTTTTTGGATAAAGTATGGATCATGAGCTTCTACATTAGAAAGAATGTAGAGAAAAAAAAGAATGGCTCATTCGAAATCTCCTCCAAAATAATTTCTTTGGATATACTGGTGAGTCGGCAAAGTAGTTGAGGTAAAGCCTTTTATGGCTTGCCAAATGGTTACGTTTAATATGGCAATGACGTTTAAGTCGTGATGCCGAATCCATGACAACTTGTTTGATTATCTCATCCTTATCATAGTCATTAAGAAGCAATTTATGAAACAAAAAGTGACTCATGGATACAACATTCAAGACAAAATTGGAAAGAAAAAATATTTTTTTGATAAGTAATAAACTCCATTGAAAATAGATATATGGACAAAAAGACAAAACAAGTCACACATATGTAACATAAGCAAAGAAGATGAAGCTGCCTTGAGAAAGTACACATATGTAAGAGAGGCTGTAGAATCCGCCCAAAAAAATTAATTCATTCAAAGGTCATCCTACATACTAAACTTGCACATAAACAGTCACAATCAAGGTGCTTCACAATCTGAGTCTTTTTTTTTCTTTTCTTTTTTGGCTTCATGTGTCATACTGCTTCGTAGCTTTTGTCCAATTTTAAGAATAATTCAACCATCCAGATATAGGCATAGTGAAGAAACATGGTAAAGTACACTATTAATGGGAAGACATGACACTAATAGAAGCCTACACGACAAAATTGCTAAGGTAACAGATAATGTGCCTAAAAAAGACAAAAAGATAAGCAAGTAAACATGAAGGAACACAATGATAAACAAACTTTCCTTTTTTATATATATTATAAGATTACAAAATGCATCAGCCATTTTTTAGCATAACAAAGTTGATCAACACAAAAAAATACATCAACCCTTTTTCTAACATAACAAACTTGATCTAACATAACAAAATACATCAACGCCTATAAATAAGCTACTACCAAAATAAAGTCTATCTAAGACATCATTTACATGTGTCAAACCAAACTATTTACTTGATGTTTGTCTTGCAAGGATTCTATCTTGGAGTTGTTCATAAAAAAAGTTTTTGTGCTCCGGCATGCCACTTGTATCCACATTCATAATTCTCTCATCCTCTACCATACTTTGGAAACAAAGCTTTTCCATTTCAATACTAATTCTTTCCTCCTCCATTAGAATTCTTTTCTCCTCCAATTGAATTCTCTCCTTATCCCTCAACTCTTCCAAGCAAACTCTTTTTGCTTTAATGCGAAAACTCTCTTTTTCTTGTTCTTGTGAGTCCTCAATAAATTTCATTTTCTTCTCCAAATATTCCCTAACATCTATCAAACTAGCCTTTTTTCTTTCGATTGGCCTTTTCGGCCTTCCTACCTATTGGCCTCTCAAAGTTGGTAGTGTTATCAAGTAAGGACACACCATCCCCATCGACAATAGATATTGAATCCGGAGTTGGAGGTAACACTATTCTCGATCTTTCCTTAGGCATACTCCATTTTGGTTGGTTCTGTTGGGATTTGTGCCCTAGAATCCTATTGTATGATGCTCTGTACTATATTATGTATGACATGATGTATGACTTAATATTGTTATTAATAAAGTTGTTTTATTATTATATGAAATAATGGTAACATGAATATTTGGACATTATCATATAGTCCATGAGATGCATAATATGTGATTTATGTGATTTAGTCACAGAAGATATATGCTACAAGTTCTTTGTAAACTCAGAATTTGGTTCGTAGTCGGTGATGAAATTGGGCATTTTATCTGCGAAGACTATAACATGTCAACTAAGATGATTTGCCTTGATCATGGAAGTGGTGACTTCTAGTTGATATGTTTTAAGAGTTAAGACATATTGAACTGGACCGCTGTGAGATTTATTATTCTCATAAAGACTGTCAATTGAATAATAAATCTCACGACTTATATTTGCATGAATTCTTAATCCTGAGAGAATAATGGACCTGATCATGAAGTGTAGGTTGCTTTGATATATCAGGAGTGAGATCTAAAGTAACGGTCAAAACCTCAGTATGTTGGGCAACTACATTTAGTGTTGATGGAACATATATTCTCAAGATGGAATTCATAGTCTCTTAATGGAGATACATAATATTCTCTTGAGATAAGTTTAATGGGTTTGTTATTCAGAATGTTAGGCCTAACTATTTTAGTAAATAGTTACTAAAGTATATATTTATGAAATTGGATTTCATAAATATATGATGAATAACTTAAAGGATTAAACCAGGTACTCAAGGATTAAGATGTAGTAATTTACAAAATGGCAGTCTACATTTATGACTTTGTATTACTACGAATATTTTATGAAGGGGTTGCATGTACAATAAAGTCTTGGGATATAATTTATTAATAAGACCTAGAGTGCAATTATATTTATATAGTGGTATTAAATATAGTTAATGGTAACTTTGGACTTGTCAAGAGTTGATAGAAAAGCCTAAGGCCCATTGGAGCTAGCGTCTTATTTGTTCCCTTTTGGTCCCACTCCAAGCCACATATTAGAGCCCAATTGGAAAGGCCCAAAAGCCTAGCCCAATTAGATAACCAGTTATTAGAAGAGAAACATACAGAATTTTAAGAGACACAACAAGTTTATGAAAATACATGTATGTGAGTGTTGGACACTCTATCATTCTCTTTAAGAAATAACTGATTGAGAGACCACACATTTTGGGCGTTAGTGGAATTGGAGTGAAGATTGAAAGTGTTCTTGAGAACTTTTCATCTTTGGTTTTGAAATTCGCTGCATCAAGGTACACTCTCTTTTTCTATATTTTGAAACTTACATTATGCATGTTATCAATTCTGAATGAAGTAGATCCGTTTATTTTCCGCTGCGTATATGCATATTTCCAACAATTGGTATCAGAGCGGTCTTTATTTTCAAATCTGTATAATATGTTTAGTGAGTTTTAGAATTAAAGAGAACTATTTTCATAGTTGTGAAAATTCTGCAGTCATTTTTCTGCATATTATAGTTTTTGAAACTATTGTTTGATTAAAACTGATTTTAATGTTATGATGTTGTTTAAGTTTGATTTTAACCATGTAAAATTAAATTTTAACACTTTAACATCAACGGAATTCAAGTTTTAATCTTACTCTAATCATTTTTTATCATTAAGAATGTATTTTGTTCATTGGAAATGTAAAAAATGGTTAACAGAAAAAATGGCTGTTTCTGGGCATTTTTCGCGACTGGCGAATGAGTCGCGAAAGCTTTTGTATGAACTTCGCGACTAGAGTCTCACAACTGGACAAGTCGCTAAAACAAGTCGCCAACTCACAACTAGAGTCTTGCGACTGGGCAAGTCGCCAAAACCAGTCGCCAAAAATTCTGACATCTATTTTTTACATGTATAAAGAGCAAGGCTATGTGTAATTAGTTCATGTATGTATTAAACAATTAAAAACCTTTATTTTAAAACATCTAGTGGGAGAGAGATACAAGGGTTGGATCTCACGGCCTCCATTGTTGGTTCATAGTAATGTGAAATATATACTTTGTCTTTGCCTCGAGCTTAGCATTCCATGCGGAGAGTATTTATTTCATGGTCCTACAAGTTTTGAATTACTTGGTTTATAGTAGTTTGATCAAACACCTTGTCTTAGCTTCGAGCTTTGCATTCCATGCGAAGGGTGTCCTGTATCATGGTACTATAAAATAAGCCTGTTAAAGAGATGAAATGTGACTACACATGATTCTAGATAATGGTACACACTAGACTAAATATTATAGTATCCTCTATGCTGAGTTCTTACTATAATTATTTAGAGGCCAAATGTATAACAGCATATTATTAATGTATGATAAGAGTTATCATGATAGCGCTAATAATGAGAAGAGTTCTCAATCAATCATAGTATTTTATATTCACTCTATGCTGAGGGATATTGAATATGGGATTGGATTGTCGTTGCATATATTATATTATGGTTTTATTAAGGTTCCATATTATATGTTTATATGCTAAATTGATAATGTCTAGTTTAAAGATTATATTCATGTTTATTGTTTTCAGATTTGAACATGGTATCATTTAGCCCACTTGTAACTGTTCTTAATCAAAACAAACTGACTGGATCCAACTATGTTGACTGAAAAAGAAATTTGGACATAGTTCTAACAGCTGAAGAGTACAAATATGTGTTTATTAAACCATGTCCTAGCTTTCCTTCATTAGATGCTCCTCTTGAGGAAAAACAGCGATATGATCATTGGCTGAAATCTAATGAGATAGTCAAGTGCTACATTCTAGCATCTATCTCAAATGTTCTACAGCATCAAATGCAAGATGTAGAACTAGCTTCAGACATCATGCTAAGTCTGAAGGAGATGTTTGGTGAGCAAGGCCGTTCTGCAAGGCAAGAGACCATGAGGCAAATTTATAATACCAAAATGGTTGAAGGTAGTTCAGTGAGGGAGCATTGTCTTACAATGATCTCCAATCTGAATGCAATGGAAGTTTTAGGTGCCAATATTGATGGAGAATCCCAAGTGGATATGATACTTCAGTCACTACCGGAATCATTCAAGGAATTCAAACTCAATTATAATATGAACAAAAAGATTTACTTTTTGTCTGAATTAATGAATGAATTGGTAGCGGCGGAAGGCATTCTTGGTACTTCTAATGTTGAAGCCAATGTGGGTGAAGCTTCTACTTCTCAACCTAAGTCGAAAAGCAAAGGTAAGAAGAAGAAGAAGAAAGACTTCACCAAGCAAGAGGGTAAACAAATTGCTTTAGGGGTTGTCGACAAAGGAAAGAAAATCAAAGGAAAGTGTTTCCATTATGGTGAGAAAGGACATTGGAAAAGGAATTGTCCAAAATTCAAGGCTGCCAATAATAAGGATATGAATAGTTCTTTCCTCCTTGAAATATTTTTGGTACAAAATCCCACAGATTCCTGGTGTGTGGATTCAAGTTGTACTAATCATATCTGCAATTCTTTGCAGGGGTTCCAGGAGACCAGAAAACTTAAAGAAGGAGAATTGTTTTTTACTTTGGCTGATGGGAGCAGGATTCTGGTTGTAGCTGTTAGTGTTTATAATTTATGTTTTAAATCAAGAGTTTTAGTATTAGAAGACTGTCTATTTGTACCTAATGTTCGTAGGAATTTAATTTCTACAACTTATTTGGGTAAACATGGATATTGTGTTATCCTTGAAGACAATGTTGTAATAAAGAAGGGTAAAATGTTTATCTGTTGTGGCAATATTGAGGATGGTCTTTATATTTTAACTCCTGATAAGCATGAATTATATAATTCTGAATTAGATAATGACTCTCATGTAAAATCATTAAAGAGAAAGTTTCCTTCTACTAATGAAGCATATCTTTGGCACTTGCATTTAGGTCATGTTAATCCAAATAGAATTCAAAGACTAATCAAAGATGGACTCCTAGAGCCATTGGATTTTGATGAATTCCCAGTTTGTGAATCTTGTTCGAAAGGAAAAATGACCAAACGATCTTTTAATATAAAAGGTAGAAGAGACCAAGAGTTGCTTGAATTAGTTCATACGGATGTTTGTGGTCCTATGTCAACCCAAGCTAAAGGAGGTTATGAGTACTTCATCATTTTTACCGATGATTACTCAAGATATGGTTATGTGTACCTAATGAGACGGAAGTCCGAAACTTTTGAAAAATTCAAAGAGTTTAGGGCTGGAGTTGAGAATCAATTAGGTAAACGCATAAAAGCCATCCGATCTGATCGTGGTGGTGATTACCTTCTTGGGGATTTCAAGGATTATTTAATTAAAAATGGGATCATATCCCAATTGACTGCACCTAGAACTCCCCAACAGAATGGTGTAGCAGAAAGAAGGAATAGGACTCTTTTGGAAATGGTTAGGTCCATGATGAGTTACTCAACTTTACCAGTTTCTTTCTGGGGATATGCACTAAAACCTGCAATGCATATTTTGAATTTAGTTCCATCAAAATCTGTTCCTAACACACCTAAGGAATTGTGGAGTGGGCGTAAGCCTAGTATGAAATATCCCCACATTTGGGGATGTCCAGCACATGTGTTGAAAAGGAAGTCCGATAAGTTGGAATCTAAAACCGAAGTATGCATGTTTTTAGGGTATTCAAAATAAACAAAGGGTTATTTATTCTATAATCATAAAGATAACAAAGTGTTTGTTAGCACACATGCCAAATTTTTGGAAGATGATTATATGAATAATTTTGATCCTAGAAATAAAGTTGTTTTGGCTTAAATGAATGAAGCTGTAGTTGAACAACCAATAGATGAAACTATGGATGATGTGGTTGTATTGGATACACCACAAAACACTACTAATGAGATGTCTAGTACATAGATGCCTCGTCGTAGTGGGAGAATTGTTTGGCCTCCTATAAGATTCATAGGTTTGGGAGAAACTTATGAAGCTATCTCAGAAGAGGCTGAATCGAATTTCTACACATATGATGAAGCAATGAATGATATAGATGCAAATCATTGGGTCAAAGCTATGAAATCTGAATTAGATTCCATGTATTCCAATCAAGTTTGGGATCTTGTAAAGGCGCCTAACAGCATTAAACCTGTTGGTTGCAAATGGGTTTACAAGAGGAAGAGAGAGATAGATGGAAAGGTTGAAACTTTTAAAGTAAGGCTAGTGGCAAAAGGATATACACAAAAAGAAGCTATTGATTATGAAGAAACCTTTTCACCAGTAGCAATGCTTAAATCTATCATAATTCTCTTATCCATTGCTGCTCATTATGATTATGAGATTTTGCAAATGGATGTCAAGACTGCATTTCTTAATGGCAATCTTGAAGAGGAAATCTATATGATGCAACTGGAAGGTTTCATAGCTGAGAACCAAGAGCATATGGTATGCAAATTGAAAAGGTCCATTTATGGACTTAAGCAAGCATCTAGGTCATGGAACATCAGATTTGATCAAGCAATCAAGTCATTTGGTTTTGAACAAAATCTTGATGAACCATGTGTGTACAAAGGACATCGAGATAAAGTAGTAATGTTCCTAGTGCTTTATGTAGATGATATTCTACTCATTGGGAATGATGCAGGTGTAATGTCATCGGTAAAGGTTTGGTTGTCTAGCCAATTTGATATGAAGGACTTGGGTGAGGCTAATTTTATTCTAGGGATCAAGCTTTGGCGAGATCGCAAGAATAAGATGTTAGGCTTATCACAAGCTAGATATATAGATAAGGTTCTAGAACGATTTAGCATGCAAAACTCCAAGAAAGGATTACTTCCTTTTAGACATGGAGTTCCTCTGTCTGATGATCAAAGGCCTAAGACTCAAGAGGAGGTAGATATGATGAGACAAGTTCCTTATGCTTCTGCAGTAGGAAGTCTCTTGTATGTCATGCTTTGTACTAGACCAGATATTTGTTATTCAGTTGGCATGGTTAGTCGATATCAATCAAATCCAGGACCAAAACATTGGCAAGCTGTAAAGCATATTCTCAAGTATTTACGAAGAACGAGAGATTATATGCTTGTTAACCGAAGTGAGGATTTGATACCCATTGGCTATACAGATTCAGACTTTCAGTCGGATCTAGATTTCAAAAAATCCACATCAGGATGTGTTTTCACCTTGGGAGGTGGAGCCATAACTTGGAGGAGTGTCAAGCAATCTTGTATTGCGGACTCCACCATGGAAGCAGAATATGTTGCTGCTTGTGAAGCAACAAAGGAAGCTGTATGGCTCAAGAAATTCCTTTTTGACCTTGGTGTAATGAAAATGGAACAAGTTCCCATCACATTGTTTTGCGACAATAGTGGTGCAGTTGCACAATCAAAAGATCCAAGGAATCACAAGAAAGGAAAGTACATTGAGAGAAAGTACCACATTATTAGAGATATTATTGCTTGTGGAGATGTGGTGGTAGCAAAGATTGAAAGTGCAAGTAATCTAGCAGATCCCTTTACCAAAGCCTTGCCTCAAAGGACCTTCAAGTCACATTTGGAGGGAATGTGAGTTAGATTAGTGCACAATAGTCTTTAGGGCAAGTGGGAGATTGTTGGGATTTATGCTCTAGAATCCTATTGTATGATGCTATGTACTATATTATGTATGACATTATGTATGGAATGATGTATGACTTAATATTGTTATTAATAAAGTTGTTTTATTATTATCTGAAATAATGGTAACATGAATATTTGGACATTATCATATTGTCCATAAGATGCATAGTATGTGATTTATGTGATTTAGTCACAGAAGATATAAGTTACAAGTTCTTTGTAAACTCAGAATTTGGTTCGTAGTCGGTGATGAAATTGGGCATTTCATCTGCGAAGACTATAACATGTCAACTAAGATGAGTTGTCTTAATCATGGAAGTGGTGACTTCTAGTTGATATATTGATATGTTTTAAGAGTTAAGACATATTGAACTGGACCGCTGTGAGATTTATTATTCTCATAAAGACTGTCAATTGAATAATAAATCTCACGACTTATATTTGCATGAACTCTTAATCCTGAGAGAATAATGGACCTGATCATGAAGTGTAGGTTGCTTTGATATATCAGAAGTGAGATCTAAAGCAACGGTCAAAACCTTAGTATGTTGGGCAACTACATTTAGTGTTGATGGAACATATATTCTCAAGATAGAATTCATAGTCTCTTAACGGAGATACATAATATTTCCTTGAGATAAGTTTAATGGGTTTATTATTCAGAATGTTAGGCCTAACTACTTTAGTAAATAGTTACTAAAGTATATATTTATGAAATTGGATTTCATAAATATATGATGAATAACTTAAAGGATTAAACCGGATACTCAAGGATTAAGATGTAGTAATTTACAAAATAGCAGTCTACATTTATGACTTTGTATTACTACGAATATTTTATGAAGGGGTTGCATGTACAATAAAGTCTTGGGATATAATTTATTAATAAGGCCTAGAGTGCAATTATATTTATATAGTGGTAGTAAATATAGTTAATGGTAATTTTGGAATTGTCAAGAGTTGACAGAAAAGCCCAAGGCCCATTGGAGTTAGTGTCTTATTTGTTCCCTTTTGGTCCCACTCCAAGCCACATATTAGAGCCTAATTGGAAAAGCCCAAAAGCCTAGCCCAATTAGATAACTAGTTATTAGAAGAGAAACATACAGAATTTTAAGAGACACAACAAGTTTATGAAAATACATGTATGTGAGTGTTGGATACTCTATCATTCTCTTTAAGAAATAACTGATTGAGAGATCACACATCTTGGGCGTCAGTGGAATTGGAGTGAAGATTGAAAGTGTTCCTGAGAACTTTTCATCTTTGGTTTTGAAATTCGCTGCACTAAGGTACACTCTCTTGTTCTATATTCTGAAACTTACATTATGCATATTATCAATTCTGAATGAAGTATATCCATTTATTTTCCACTGTGTATATGCATATTTCCAATAGGTTCTTTAACACAAGCCAACAATTTTCAAATCAAAAATCTGTGTTGAATCTATTTCTATACATAGCTTTTGCGTTTTCAACTTAAAAAAATTAAAAGAAATATAACATTGTGAGAGATTGTGCCCCCGGCCTATCTTTTGGGTGTTGGGGCAAACCCACGTGAATGGGTGGAGTCGTGTTATTACCTTTCAAAATGGAGGTTCAAATGATTATATTTTCCCCTTTAGAATAAGAGTTTTACAATGGAGTTGCCACTTATTTAATTATTGGAAAAAAAAAAAAACATAATGGAAAAATTCATCATCCTATTAATTTGAAACTGAGTTTACATTGATCATAGGAAATTACATGGCTTTAGTCCTAGATACAATCTAAGATAAAGTACATGGTTTTTTTTCCTAGTTACAATCTATAAATTGAAAATTACAAGGATAAGTATTGATCTACCAAACCTTGATTTGAACTCGGAGGCTATGTTACAAGGTGGGAAGATGTTAGGCACCCACCTTGCCCGGTGAAACCAGTCTTCTACACTATGGTGGCCAACATTCATATTATATCATCCAATATGTCAATCAATTTGCATGTTAAATATAATGTGTGCTCATGTGATAAACCCTAACTCAATTTATTAAACATTGCATTTGGATTGAAAAATAAATTCTAATGAATGTGTACGGATGGTGATATCTTAGATTCAAAGATTCGAGAGAATTATGAAACAAACATGTTTTTCATATTTTTTATATGGATTTAAGATCAAAACTAGTGTTATGTATGAACATATGATAAACAACCAAGAACACATGAAGAACGCATATAAACATTTTAGAAAATTAAAAAATATTCAAGAAATTTAAATAATCACTAGCATGCTTTAATCTTAAATTCTCATCATAGCAACATACAAAACATGTTAGGGAAAGAGATTATACTTGCATGCAAGATCCACATAGTGGAGGAGGAGGATCTTGGTGGAGGTTTTAAAGGTGGAGGAGAGAAAAACTTGGAGAGGGAGAGTGCGAGTGAGTCTCACTCAATACCTTAAGCCTCAGAAAGACTAAGATATGACAAGACTACTCAACTTTATTAGAACTCAAGAGAGGAGAAGAGAGGGTGTTTTGGTGTCCTAGAATGGAGGAGAGGGGGGCGTTTATATAGTAGTAGTGGAAAAAATATGAATGGAAATTCATTTAATGAGGGTTGAAAAAGGATAAAAAAGAATCATGAACTTAGATCCTATTTCAGACTTTGGAGAAAGCTAATGCATTAAATGTAGAGGTTGGGGGGAGTCATAAGCAAGCAAAATTCGGTTTTCTCGTAACTATTTTAACAGCCTGCAGTGCCAAATTCAAAAAATCATATCTTACTCAATTTTGATCGGAATTATCCTGTTCTTGTGCTCAAATTGAAGCCCTAGATGTGCAATTTTTTGAAAAATTGACCTCATTCACAGATTCAAAATATTATGAGAGAAATCAATGAAATAGTGAGCAGAGGTCATTTGTTAGGAAATAATTTCAGCACAATAACATTAATAGGTCCTAAATTAGTTTCCAATTAACATTAATAGGCTCCAATCACTCCCATTTCAAACTTAATTAGTTCCAAGATTACCCTAATCAAAAAGATAATTGTACAAATTACTCATTGAATAACTAATGTTTGACTATCTAATTAATTAATTGTGTGCAACATTACCATAAAATGTAGTCCTAGCCTATCATATTATGACATATCATGAATCTCAAATTGATTATAATTATAAAAAATTGGAATAAATTGTTTATAATCACATATAGTCGGACTTAATTTGTGATAGTACATCTCGGCCATTAAAACTTGATTTAATGATAACTTTAAATTTAATAGTCCAATAAGGGCTTACGACCAGTTGATTTGATCGTTACAACATTATGATCATTTTGATGAAATAAAATTAAAGATATAATGGCCATAATTAAAATGTCTATTTCCAAGGTGAAATTCCCATTTTACCCTCTATGTGAGGTTAAACGTGGGTTGCAAAATGGGGTGTCAACAGAATACCCCTCATTGACAGAGCATGAAAAGCGAATATCAATGTATGAAAAAGAAACCAAACTTTGCAATTATTATTTAACCATGGTGAATGTATGATGAATGCAGATAAAAAATGTGGACCGAATCTTAAGGGAGATTGCCTATGTACCTCTTGATGAGAGGATCATGTCCAAACGTAGTTCATGCATGCAACTTTTTTTTTTTTTTTTTTATTGATAAAATCAGAGTACAAGACATACTTACCTAAGGTCAAGAAAAATGGGGATTTCGGTCCGATGAATTTGGACGTGCTTCCTAGAGATCCGATGGATTTGAATTTTGGACATGCTTCCCATAGGTTTAATGAATTTAGACGTGCTTTTCAAAGGTTCGATGGATTTGTGGAAGGTGATATTCGTGTCAATGTGTATGGGTCCTTTACCCTAGTTCTTGCAAAATAAATATTTTCAATTAGTAATTGAGTTATTCATTGAAAGAAATTTGACATACCTAGCCAATGTCCCTAGTTTGGGGCATGTTGCAATGCTTGGACGAGTTCCGAGATGAATACTTTAATGTTAGGCTTGCTTTTTTGTGCGGCCATCACCTTTTTGGTTTGGAAATATAAGAGAGTTACTACAGATCTTATGGATTTTGGGAGAACTAGGGTCGATCCCTTGAAAGTAGGAAAGCTACTGTCGATCTTACAGTGTATAGGAAAAGAATGATTTTTTTTTTTTTTTTTAAATGAGATTTCTCTTCTTTGTTTTCTTTTTTTTTTTTTTTTTTTTTGAAAAAAATCAAATTTCCATTTTTTTTTTTTGAACAAGATGTGATCCTTTGAACAACCATTTTGGAAAATCATAGTGTTTAAGAACCAAACAAATCTCTTTGATTATGAAGGCTCAAGATCATTAAACTCATGTAATCAAAATTTGCTCCTTTCTTTTGAACATTATCAGATTAAGTCTCCAAAGGCAATCAAGAAATGAAATGTGATAATATTTAAGAATCACATTGATGGATGCAAACAAGGAGAGTGCTCCAAGTTTGAAAGTTCTTTTGAGTCATTTGAGGATTTAAGAATTTGAGAAATTTTCTCCTTGGACATATCATCCTGTGGGGTTTGACTATTTTAAGTATTTTTCCTTTTTAATTCAAGAGAAAATAATATTATAGTTTAAGATGTGCCTACAACTAGCAAGACTTCAAGGAGGTCTTTACTTATGGGTGAAAATGTAGGCCGGGTTTAGGTTATGAAACGAATGATATAAAAAGGCTCAAAATTCCCTATGATGTTCCCCCCATGTATGCATTACTCAAAAGTCAAGTATTGGACTAGTTTTCCTGTTTCTTCCTTGTCATCTTCTCACTAGTCTTCATTGTCAATTGTATCGACATTTATTTTATGCTTATTCCTCTTGAATTATATCTCTAGACTTTCATTTTGTAAAATTCTCTTCATTTTAGGTTACATCTTCAAGTTTCCAACTTGGTGGGATTCACCCCTCCTTTCTTTTCTTTGGCCCTAACTTTTGCCTAGGCCGCCCTTTTGGGTTTTCATCCTAGCAGGCTTTCTTTTCTTTTCTTTCCTTTTTGGCCCTAGCTTTTGCCTAGACTTCCCTTTTGGGTTTTTAGACTAGGGATTTTTTTTTTTTTTTTTGGTCTTTCATCTCTTGATTGAATGAACTTTTTGGGGCCTTTTGCCTTCCTTGTTTTTCTCAGCTTAATGATTTTTTGTCATTTTGATGCCCTTTCTAGACTTCTTTCTTGCCTCGATACACTTGCACTTTTATGTGCTTAATGAATCTTTTGGATGAACTCTCTTTTGGATGAACTTTGAATTCCTCTTGGCATGATGAATTTTAGGCTCTTTAAACTTGATGCACACTGGAATTTCATTTCTCTTTTCTTGATTAAGTGAAACTTCATTTGTCTTTGATGATCTCTTATCTTTAGCTTAATGAATCCTCTACTTGTCTTTCATGTCTTCTAGGAGAACTTTATCAATTAGCTTCAAAGCTACAAGGTTAAGTCCTCTTCAACATGAGATTTAAGTATGCATATCTTGATTTTTCCCACCCCAAGTTTAGATTTTAGTGAGTTCATGCAATAAAAAGGCTAAATGTTTAAACGCTCAAATGGGCTAGGAATGGATAATAAACATTCTAGGTAATATGGAATAATCTTGTTTAACCAAAGATGGCCTCCTATCCTTAGTAATGCTTGCTTGTAAGCACAGTGACTTGAACTCTTTTAATAAATTCATCTTAAAAGAAAAAGCATGAATGCTCTAATGTTGTGAAACAAAAGATTTCAGAGATTTGGATTGAATGCATGAGCTTTTTGAAATATTTGATGGATAGATTTTCTTTAATTGCCTTTTAAGACCATTTCTTCTTATATTCTAAGTCAAGTAGCAAAAGTCTTTACATGAATCGAATGAAATTAATGATTCCTTAGTACAAGTTGATTGCTCAAGCCTTTAAACATTGTTGAGGTTCAAAAAAATTGGTCACAGACTAAGGCCCAAAGAAATAAAACGTTGGGCTCAGTTCACAAAAAAATAAATAAATAATAAAGCTAAGAGAAAAATGAGAGAAAAAGGAGGGTTGGGCTCACACAATGAAGAAAAAAAAGAAAAGAAAGAAGAAAAGGGCAAGAGGCCCAAAGGATTGAGATCCAAAGACCATGAAAGAACAAAGTTTAAAAGATATAAAGCAAGAGAAAGGGGCAAACCGGCCAGGGCCAATAAACCAAAGGGAGTCCAGTAAGAAGAACTGGACCGGGATCCCAAAAGTCACCAGAGTCCAGGAATCCCTAGGGCACGCAAAGGAGGATTGAAACAAAACAGGGATCAAAGACAAAAGCATGCGGGTCTCATGCTCTGGACATGTAGTGGGACCAGGGAGTATGAAGCAAAAAACGCATGAGCTGTGATTCCAATCATTTGGAGAAAATGACAAGGAAGAGTACAACTGAAAAAGCTGAAGAAGTGAAAAATGCCAAATAGCTGAAGATCAGCTAACAGAGAAGCTAGAAATAGAAAACCAGCTAAGGGACTTTCGTTTGGTTAGACCAAAAGTAAGAAGTTATGAGAAAAAAGGGAAATGACATAGCCCTGAGCAAAACTGGCACGGCACAAACTTTAAGGGGCAAAAGGGAGAAATCACCAGTACTCTAGAGCCCGATCTGTGCTATAAAACTAGGAGGGGGTCCATGATGAAAGGCATCCAGATGGAGATAGAGATTCATTTTTTATTAGACCATTGAGGCATTCATGGTCATTTTCTGAAGTCTCATAGAACTATAGAAAGAGCTCTGTAAAATTAAAAGAAAACGGAGGAGTCGCTCTCGGTATCCCAGAGACAGCCACTATAGCACATGCTCGGATTCAACAAATTCAAACTTTGCAAGTCTTGGAAGCTTAAATAGCTATCAAAGTCTATAATTTTTTTAACTTAGTTGAACCTTGTATCACGTTTTAGTGAGCATTGTAATAATAACTAAAGAAAATTATTAAAATGCACCTCACTAATTCGAGGATCCCTAACCTTTTCTTGCGTTGTATTTCACTTGTTGTGCATTCCTTTGCTGTTAAAATGTCATTCAATACAGATATTTTTGCTTGTTAGTTATTTGTATTGTAGGAAGCTTATTTTGTGCACCACTCGATTCTTAAACAGTCTTTTAGCTGCAGTGAACCGAGCCCAGTCCACCAAAAATATTTATTTGGCCCAGGATTTTTGGGCCATTGTGCTGAGAAGAAAAAGACACTCTCACATTTTGGCGACTCCGCTGGGGACTGGGAAAAAAGAAAGGGGAAGAAGCAATCCCTTTGCAAAGGATACCTCCAAGACCAAGGAACAGCAAAGGTGCCAATGTGCCACCCACGGCCTCTGAGCCTGTGGGAGAAAATGAAGTGGCCTCCAAATAAAGAGGCGAGGTACCCCAGAAAGAACAAGAGGTCATGTCGGAACAGAGAAACGCAAGGCAGGAGCCAGACCCCATGACTCAGATGACTGCAATGTTGAAAGACTTGCAACAAGAAGTTAGCCTTCTCAAAGAAGGTAAGACACAGGAAGTTAGGGACAACCCCCCCCCCCCCCCTCCCCTCGTGGGCAACCAAGACAGAACCCAACCAGAAGGAGGGTTAGTGGTGGGAGGAGGAACCAACCCCTAGTACCTAACACTGGCAGATGTTAGTGCCTTCCTTGACCAAGAAAAGGAAAAACTTTCGGAGATCCCCAAGCAATTTTCTCAGGATCCCCCATTCCCATCAGAACTCCTTGGCAAGCCATACCCCAAAGGATATGAACCACTAAAGTTCCATCCTTTTGATGGAAGGAATGGAAGCATAGTAGAACACGTGAGTAGGTTCGTCCACATTATAGGCCCCTACACAGGTGACTAAGAGCTGTATCTAAGAGAGTTTGCTAAGTCCTTAGTGGACAGAGCATACACTTGGAACACCACACTAAGACCTGGGTCCATTAAGACCTGGGACGAGATAATGGAGAGATTTTGCACAAAATATTACCCTGGTGAGGACAAGGTCACTTTTTAAAGCCCTTAGATAGTACGGCAAAGGCCTAGAGAGGATCCCGTCCAATTTATCAAAAGATTTGAAGATGTGTCCCTAGATTGTTATGGGGACCATGAAGAAAAAGAACTCGTAGAGACTTGCATATCTAACATGATTTTCGATTACAAACTCAACCTTGAAAAATTATGTATCACACAGTTCGCTAACCTGTTATAGAGAACTAGAAGGACAGCATAAACTATGAGGGCAAAGAGGATGCCAGCATCCCAAGCCATGACAGCATCGGTAGGAGAAAAAAGGAAGAGGCCTGACGGAAAAATGTTTGAGGAACCACCGGTGATCTCATGTACCACAGAAGAGTTAAACCATGTCTTGGACAAATGGATCGGGGATGTAGTGATTAGGCCATTCACTGTGTCCAGACCACCAACCGAGGAAAAAAGGAAAAATCCTTTGTTTTGCAGGATTCATAATTATGTCAAGCATTCCACCAAGGATTGCTGGACCCTCCGCAGGCTCTTTCACAAGAAGCTAAGAGAAGGAACCTTGGAGCTCACCTAGAAGGAGCCCAAAGTACAAAGGAACCCTTTACCTAACCATAAAGGAAAAGGGGTGGTGGCTGTAGTAATCCATAGGAACCTAGTAGAAGCAGAAGAGCCAGAAGGATCCTTTCACCCGAACATAGTCAAGACCCTCCAGAAGAATCCCAAGTTCATATCACTATTCAACCAGCTGGGATTTGGACCAGAAGCAAGAAGGGTGGCCATGGAGTCTCTCATGACTATAGCAGCAGATTCAGGAATAGAGTGTTTCACAGCAGAATCACATGCTAGTCGAGCTTTCCTAGAGACAACCAATGCCATAACTTTCACTGATGAAGACATGGAGGTTGAGCATCCAGACCACCGTAGACCCCTTTATCTAATGGCCACCATAAACGGTGTCCAAATCAAAAGAGCACTAGTGACACAGGGGCATCACTTAACCTCATAGCCCTGAGCACCTTAGAAGCCGTGGGCCTAGCTGGCAGGAGGATCTTAGGGGCTCCTATGGAGATAACCGAATTTGGAGGATTAGTAAAATCAACTGAGGGATATATACAGCTGGCCCTAAGAGTGGGGCCAATAGTAACCTTGACCAGATTTCATGTAATCAACTCAGAGGTGTCCTACTATGTACTGCTGGGACGGCCATGGCTCTATAAGCACTGCCTTATACCATCCACATACCATTAGTGTGTTAAGGGGAGATTGAACGGGAGGCCTGTAAGGATCCCAGCCAACCATAACCCTTTCAGCCAAGGAGAAGTAAACTTTGTAGAAACAATGTTCTATAATGAGTTAGAACCTGACGATGAAAGTCCCATGCCAGGAGCACCTATCTTGGAAAAAGAAGAAGGAGGAGGTACCAATGACTTAAAAGACCTCCTAAAGAGAAAAAGGCAAAAGAAGGAGCCCAGCACCTCAAGACCCCGGGAATGTGTAGTAGTGCGAGAACCCAAGGGAAGATTAATTTACCGCTTGTGAAGGTGCGCGGGGCCTGAGTGCATCGTGCAGGAGGGTCCCGGACCACCAGAATGTATGATAGCTCAAAAGGAAGTCCTAGAGGAACCAGTTAAAGAGACACAAATCCAGCCTGAGGAAGAGTTGGAAGAAATAAACTTGGGGGCTGAGCTAGGATCCTAGAAGCTTGTTTTCATCAGTAGCCAGTTGACAGTACAAGAAAGGGAACCACTGGTAGCCTTACTCAAAGAATACATGGATGTGTTCGCGTGGACCTACGATGAGATGCTTGGCCTGGATCCTGGGCTTGTGGCCCATGCTCTCAATATAGACCCAGGAGTCAAACCAGTAGTCAAACCAACTAGGGTCTTTCACACTGATAGGACAATCCTGACAGAGCCCATAAATGCGAAGTGGCTAAAACAGTACTATGCGTAAGAAGGGAGAGGTCTTAATACACTGGAATCCTTTTTTACCAAACTCTCCAACCTGCTAAATGTTTCTTTCTTTTTATATATTATCGCTTAAGTAATTTTGTTTAGGGACCAGTGGTAGAAGGACACTCTATGATCCTTATTATCTTTGTTAGATTTGCTGTGTTCCTTGAATGATGTTTATGTTTTAAATTCAATGAAATTTCTCTTTATTTCTCAGTTATTAAATCCTAAGTATTACAAAATCCTAACACAGATGGAATTAGGGGAGGATACCTGGGAAATCTTTTGATGCATAACCTAGGATCACCACACAGATAACTACAAACAGTTAAGTTTCAAATACATGGTCTAGGATCTCAGGCATAGACTGAGGATACCTAGCCCAGTACTTGATGTAAAAAAAAAAAAAAAAAAAAAAAAAAAAAAAAAAAAAAAAAAAAAAAAAAAAAAAACCTGCCAAGTTCATGAGCTGGGACAAAAAAAATATTGCCCAATGTACCCAGTTCAGTACTTGCGCAACCAAGAAGAAAAGGGAGGGTACCTGGGGAAATCTTTTTGATGCATGACCCAAGATCACCCCACAGATAACTACAAACAGTTAAGTTTCAAATACATGGTCTAGGATCTCAGGCATATACTGAGGATACCTAGCCTAGTACTTGATTAAAAAAAAAAAACCTGCCAAGTTCATGAGCTGGGACAAAAAAAAAATATCGCCCAATGTACCCAGTTCAGTACTTGCACAATCAAGAAGAAAAGGGGTGGGTACTTGGCTGGAACCTACAGTAAAACTTTGGGAATCATGGAACAATCAATACCCAGAAGCTTGTTTTCATCAGTAGCCAGCTGACAACACGAGAAAGGGAACCATTGGTAGCCTTACTCAAAGAATAAATGGACGTGTTCGCGTGGTCCTACGATGAGATGCCTGGCCTAGATCCTGGGCTCGTGGCCCATGCTCTCAATGTAGACCCAGGAGTCAAACCAGTAGTCCAACCAGCTAGGGTCTTTCACACTGATGGAACAATCTTGACAGAGCCCATAAATGCGAAGTGGCTAAAACAGAACTATGCGTAAGAAGGGAGAGGTCCTAATACACTGGAATCCTTTTTTACCAAACTTTCCAACCTACTAAATGTTTCTTTCTTTTTATATATTATCGCTTAAGTAATTTTGTTCAGGGACCCGTCGTAGAAGGACACTCTATGATCCTTACTATCTTTGTTAGATTTGTTGTGTTCCTTGAATGATGTTTATGTTTTAAATTCAATGAAATTTCTCTTTATTTCTCAGTTATTAAATCCTAAGTATTACAAAATCCTAACACAGACGGAATTAGGGGAGGATACCTGGAAAATCTTTTGATGCATAACCTAGGATCACCCCACAGATAACTACAAACAGTTAAGTTTCAAATACATGGTCTAGGATCTCAGGCATATACTGAGGATACCTAGCCCAGTACTTGATATATATATATATATATATATATATATATAAACTGCCAAGTTCATGAGCTGGGACAAAAAAAATATTGCCCAATGTACCCAATTCAGTACTTGCGCAACCAAGAAGAAAAGGGAGGATACCTGGGAAAATCTTTTTGATGCATGACCCAAGATCACCCCACAGATAACTACAAACAGTTAAGTTTCAAATACATGGTCTAGGATCTCAGGCATATACTGAGGATACCTAGCCTAGTACTTGATTAAAAAAAAAAAACCTGCCAAGTTCATGAGCTGGGACAAAAAAAATATCGCCCAATGTACCCAGTTCAGTACTTGCACAATCAAGAAGAAAAGGGGTGGGTACTTGGCTGGAACCTGCAGTAAAACTTGTGGGAATCATGGACCAGGACTCAGTGCAAAAAAAAAAAAAAAAAAAAGACAAAAGGAAGAGAAGATTCACATGCCATTAAGAAAGATTAGAAGCAATCATGAAGCACAAATACATGGAAGCAGTCTCAAAGCACAAATGCGGATCTAAAAAAAAAGAGTAGCCAGAAGCAATGTCCAAACAAAGAGATAGAAAGCTTATACAACCCTAAATTGTTCATACACATCCAAACCAGCTAAAAAAAAAAGGAAAAAAAAAAAAAAGGCTAGGAAATAAGGCCAGCCAACAAAGTGCCATCTGAGGAAAGAGCAGGGACAGCCGAAGAAGAAAGGACCCTCTATCTTTTAATCTTTAAATCTTGCAAAGTCTTGTGAGCATGAGCTAAAACTTCCTCAGCAGCAGCAATCTCAGCATCAATACTCTTAGAGGCTTGCCTTTGGAATAGTGCGTGGGCTAATGATCGCAGGTACTCCAGCAAAAAGGATAGGTTGAATTTGGCTTCTAAGAGATCCTGCACCACTCCCCTCCATTCTAAGAGCTTTTCCTCAAATAAAGAGTCCAGCGAGGAATCTCTCAAAGAAATCAACACGGCACATAGCAGCTCCATCAAAATGTTCCCCAAAAATACACCTCCTCTGAAACCAATCGTAAAATCCCCATAACTTTTAAACAGCCCTTCCAGCAGTGGCAGGCCTTCCACAGGCACGGAAAAAAGCAAGAAGCTGTCATAGGAGGGCCCGAAATGGTGAAAGTGACTAACAGGGAGGCTGTTGAACTCCAGACAATCAAAGCAAGCCAGAAAGGTGGGGAGCCTTGAAGCCGGATCTAAAACAACCACCCCTGGAGCCTCCCCCATTGTTGCATCACCACCTGAAGGGGCTGAGGAACCTTCAACCCTCTGGGCAGTATGAAGACCAGCAACCTGAGTAGATCCCACACCCCCCCTCAGGAATCACAAGTTTAGGATCTTTGACACCAATAGCAATTCCTGCAAAAAAAGAAAATGAGAGGAGGGGGGGGGGGGATAGACTTAGTTCCTAAAAAAAAAAAAAAAAGGAGAAAAAAAAAAGAGGTTGGAGGAGAAACCAGTATCAGCCTTTTGGGGCAGAGCTTCCTCCTTTTGCTCCTCTGACTTTTTGGAGGACTCTGAGAAAGAACACATAGCAAGTTGAAGAAAAGGTGAGGAAGCCTCAGCGAAATGATTAAAAGAGGGCAAGGATACAAGGGGCTTCGCCATTAAAAAAAAAAGGAGACAGAAGAAGGGCACAAAAAAAGGGGGGAGGGGGGAAACACAGCCAAAATGATTAACACCCACCTTTAGAATCCTTCAATTCTAAAGAAGAAGCAGCACCAGAGGCAGATTTTACAATGGCTTAGCCTGGAAAGAAAAGGGAAAGAAGGAACTTAAAAAAGGGGAGAAACAAAAAAAAGAAAAGAGGGGGATGCAAAAGAAATATAATTAACAATATTATAAAAGAATAAGGCTCACTTGTTTGCCCGGATGGAGACGCGCCTGCTAAAGTCATTGTACTTAACCCCGTCTGAGGTAGCACAGTCCTGATAGGACTGGGAATCTGCTCAGATTGGGGACCCTAGGATGTAGGAAGCTCAGGAACCTCAGGATCTTGGGTAGCCTAGACACCCTGCATTGGCTGCCCAGCCTCCCCAGTAACGCCACCACTAGGAGTCTCCTCTTCAGTACCCTGCGATCCAGCTGTAACCATTTCCTCTTCCAAAGTCTCACCAACCTTGAGGGGAGACCTCCACCTAAGAAAAAGGGGGAGGAGCAACATGAACAACAAAAAGCTTAAGGGCACCACAAGTACACAGCGCTAAAAAAAAAAGGATAAAGACAAACAGCAGGAAGGCATGGATTAAAAAAAAAAAAAAACATACCACATCTTCACCGGAAGAAGGACTTCTACCTTTCATAAGATCCAACTTACGCTTGGACTGTAGACAACCACTCATCAGTTCAAAAAAAAAAAAAAAAGAAAGAAGAAAAAAAAAAAAAAAACTACAATGTAAAAGAGAAAAGAAGTGAAGGAGCCTTGCCCTTCTCTCTCTCTCAACAGGGTCTCCGGGTCTCTATTGTTTACTATGGGTACGTCTAGAGGCTCCCAGAGAACAATGGACTGAAGAACTCACAGGAGCCTGGGGAAAAGAAGACTCTACCTTAGTCTTCACTCGGCCCCTTACGACCAAGGGTTGCTCAACTTCTTTTTCCTCAGCAAGCACCAACTGTTTCTGAGATTTCCCAGTTTTCTTCTCTTTTGTCTTAGGGCTAGTACCCCATACACTCTCTTCAACTGCAGCCTCCTTCAATTTTTCCTGCTTAATTGTTTTTCCTCCACTCATACCAACGGAAGTACTAATACTTATGGCCTCTACTGCCCCTTTCTTAATTGGTACCCCAGCAGAAGCACCAGCAATAAGGTCACACCCCAACCAGGTTTCTGAGAAATCCTACGCATAAGTCACCTAACCTTCCCTAGAAGCGTGCCATTCTGCGAAACCAGCTTTGCTACTTACAGCGGCAGAAACAACACCAGTAGTAGGCAGTGACAGACGCTTGTTGGGTGTTGGGGCAGAAGAAATGCCAGGGTTGGGAACTCTCCCAATCGTGCCAGAACCAGCATAATCAACAAAGGACTTTTGCACCCTTCTCCAATAGTCAGCATAACCACTGGAGGCAAAAACTTCTCTCTAGAAGTTGGGCACTACAAATTGAGGACTCCTTCATGACCAATAAGAGAAGGCCTGAAGTCTCATGAAAGGATCCAAAGAAGGAAGAGAGGGAACTATGTCATTAAACACTGGAAGGATATCCTGATAAAAAACAAACTGCCGAAGTACTTGATGCGCCGAGTAATGGGTATACCGTGGGCCATTCGAAGAAAGCACATGAAGCCAAGAAGGACTAATACAGGCCAAGTAGGCTAAGCTACCTTCATCACTACGACGTAAATCGAAAGTATTTCCTGTAGAAGTCAGAAAATAAGATAACACAGAATCACAAACAAAACCGGGCCCAAACTCCCGGGGAGAGCGCCAATGCAAATGGCCTACTTGATTAAATAATTCAACCAAGTTAAGGCTGCCACCTTTCAGACTCAGCCAACGGAAAATAATAGGGTGGCTGTCAGTTGCGCTGCCATAAAGCCCTTTAACCACATCAGGGGATCCCTGAAACTTATCTTTTACAAACTTTAAATTCCTACATCTTGCTAAAGTAACCGAAGAACGATCCCACATAAATACCTGGAGAATGGCACAATGAAAAGAAGTAATAACATAACAAGAATCACCTTCGGCTTCATCTCTATGAAGCTAATCCAATTGAGAATAGACATGGCCCAAAAACATGGGGGCTAGAAGATATTGAGCGCCCTGAGCCAACTTAATCGCCAAGGGAAAAAGAGTGGATTTGATTCCATACCCAGGGAACTCGCTGAACAGAAACTTGCTAAGCCACAATGCGAGGGACTCAGCTCGCCTAACTTCCTTATCCTTCTTGCGTAAAAGATTCATAACCCACCTACCCATCCTGGCCGATTTCCCACCAGGAGAAGCAGTACGTCCACCAAAGTGAGCAAATAACTTTTCTTCCATCTTGAAATCCTCGTCAGAAAGATTAATATCAAAGGGGTTTTCATCCCCAAGCACCGGAAGAAGAAAATTGTTGACCACGTCCTCCAAGGTGATAGTCAGTTCACCAATAGAAAAAGAGAGAGTGTGCAAAGCAGGACACCAATGGTGCACCAAATGCCTAAGGCCTTTGGCATCTCTGAAACCCTTAAGATTCCTAGAAATAGCCACTGTCTTCAAGACACCGGCGCACTCTAAGCGGCCCACAAATTCCTCGTCAGAAAGTTCATTATCCACCCAGATGGGCTAGCCTTGGATCTTTCCAGCAACAAAATTGAAAAAGATGGGGACCGCCTCTCGAAGTCCTCGCCTGATCTGGAGATCAAAAATCTCCCTAGGATCTGGAACTTATGCAGAACCAACAAAACTCGCTTGGCCAAAGAATACCTAGGCATGAGTGGATGGAGGGGTCTCGCCATGGGACACCTAAGGGAAGAATAAGCTAGGAGTGTACCAAGGGTCTCGTAAAGGAAAAGCAGGGTGCCCAATGACAGACTCATCTTGCACGAAACTAGAGGAACCCTTACCTTCAAAGGGACTAGGAGTACGGTCCTTTCTTTTTCGAGAAGAGGAAGAAGCCATTGAAGCAATGGGTATCTTGAAAGAAGAAAGCAGGTAGCAGCGAGACTGATCGAAAGAAAAGAAAAAGAGACTAGGAATAAAAGATTCAGGCAGACAAGAAAAAAGGTAATGGGAAAAGGCTAGAATGAAGAAATAAAAGAGCAGTTAGAGAAGACAATATGTGGAAAGACGCTCCAGTTGTTAGGAATTAAATTTAAAGAGGGAAAAGTTATCAGCAGTTATTAATGGGAGTTATGGGAAACGTAAAAGTAGGTGGTTGAAGTACCTTTTCGAAACTCAACTGCCACATCCCATGTAAAAGGGAGGAGTTACAAGAAAAAGAAGCGAAGGGGCCAGGATACCAAAGACCAAAAATTGAAGATTAGGATCTCCGAAGAAATATCAAAATGGAAGAAATCTTGCAGAAACTCACGCATGGGCTGCTAGCAACCTATGAGCTCGGGGGGCTAAATGTTGAGGTTCAAAAAAATTGGTCACAGACTAAGGCCCAAAGAAATAAAACGTTGGGCTCAGTTCACAAAAAAATAAATAAATAATAAAGCTAAGAGAAAAATGAGAGAAAAAGAAGGGTTGGGCTCACATAATGAAGAAAAAAAGAAAAGAAAGAAGAAAATGGCAAGAGGCCCAAAGGACTGAGATCCAAAGACCCATGAAAGAACAAAGTTTAAAAGACATAAAGCAAGAGAAAAGGGCAAACCGGCTAGGGCCAATAAACCAAAGGGAGTCCAGTAAGAAGAACTGGGTCGGGATCCCAGAAGTCACCAGAGTCCAAGAATCCCTAAGGCATGCGAAGGAGGATTGAAACAAAACAGGGATCAAAGACAAAAGCATGTGGGTCTCATGCTCTGGACATGTAGTGGGACCAAGGAGTACGAAGCAAAAAACACATGAGCCGTGATTCCAACCATTTGGAGAAAATGACAAGGAAGAGTACAACTGAAAAAGCTGAAGAAGTGAAAAATGCCAAAAAGCTGAAGATCAGCTAACGGAGAAGTTGGAAATAGAAAACCAGCTAAGGGACTTTTGTTTGGTCGGACCAAAAGTAAGAAGCTATGAGAAAAAAGGGAAACAACATAGCCCTGAGCAAAACTGGCATGGCACAAACTCTAAGGGGCAAAAGGGAGAAATCACCAGTACTCCGGAGCCCAATCTGTGCTATAAAAGGAGGAGGGGGTCCATGCTGAAAGGCATCCAGATGGAGATGGAGATGGAGATTCATTTTTGATTAGATCATTGAGGCATTCATGGTCATTTTCTAAAGTCTCATAGAACTATAGAAAGAGCACTGTAAAATTAAAAGAAAATAGAGGAGCTGCTCCCGGTATCCCAGAGACAGCCACTATAGCACATGCTCGGATTCAACAAATTCAAACTTTGCAAGTTTTGGAAGCTTAAATAGCTATCAAAGTCTGTAATTTTTGAACTTAGTTGAACCTTGTATCACGTCTTAGTGAGCATTGTAATAATAACTAAAGAAAATTAATAAAATGCACCCCACTAATTCGAGGACCCCTAACCTTTTCTTGCATTGTATTTCACTTATTGTGCATTCCTTTGCTACTAAAATGTCATTCAATACAGATATTTTTGCTTGTTAGTTATTTGTATTGTAGGAAGCTTGTTTTGTGCACCACTCGGTTCTTAAACACCTCTTTTAGCTGCGGTGAACTGAGCCCAGTCCACCAAAAATATTTATTTGGCCCAGGATCTTTGGGCCACTGTGCTGAGAAGAAAAAGACGCTCTCACAAACATCAAGATTTAGAAAAATTTTTGTCCAAGGGATCCTTATGTACATTTTGAAAAGGAGATTTTTTTTTTCTTTTGAATCTTGAAATCCTTGAAAGAAAAAAAAAAATTGGGCCTTTTTCAAAATGTCACTAGGAAGTTCAATGCCCCTAGTTCAAAGAAATTTATTTATTTTTTTGAAAATGACTCAAAGGCCCAATGCCCCTAGTCCAAACACTTTTTCATTTGAAGTTTTTTCTTTTTTTTTTTTTGGGAAAGATTTGGGAATCTTGATTTTCTTTTTTGATTTTTTTTTTAAAAATATGTACATGAACAAAGTACATCAAATGCTACATGGATTTTTAGAATTCAAAGAAACATAGAAACATGGAATAAACAAACAAAATTAAGCTTAACCATGATGTTGCAAACCAAATGTGGAGTGAGGCAAAGTTGGACCACTTGCTTCTTCTTGGTCCATTTAGGATGCTTAAGACTTGGTATGCTTGAATCTTAATTATGATAAAATGGCTTGGGCTTGCACTTGAAAGGCTTGAACCTTGATTATGATCTTTTGGTATTTGCTTGAAATGGCTTGGGCTTGCACTTGAAAGGCATACATCTTGTGAGTTTTTGGCCTTTGATGTTGATCATGTCTATACACCTTCGATGGGCTCAAGTGTTGGGCTTAGACTCATTCAAGAAACAATTTTGGACTTCCATACCAAGTAGAGTTCAATCATAGGCTTATGGGCTTGAGTTCATTCATAGCATACATGGTTCAAAAATTATCATAGGCCCAAGCTTTGTACTTGAGCTTATCATGGTCGAAATAACGGCCAAACACATGCGTAATGAAATGCAATTTACATGGACCAACCTAAAGGTAGGTTCTATGGGTTATTACAACATAGGTAGAAGGTAGGTCAAAGGTCCCCCCACAAGCTAGTATGTCGTACCTCCCAAATTGTGACGCTAGGTGCGTTGGGTTGGTCCAAATGGTACCATTTGTCCCTATGAACCACCATGGTATAACCATGATGATACTTGTCGCGATGGGTGGTAGGTTCACCATTGGGTATGTGAGTCTTAGGAAGACCATAATTCACGACTAATACTACCGAGCTTTCAGGCTAGCACACAAATAAAATAAATTTCGTTCAAGCAAATGATGCATAACATGCAATATAATGACATATTAGACATATTATGTACAAAAAGAAAAAGAAAAAACGAAAAAAAAAATGACATGGTTGGCCACCATAACCTAATTGAAGCTTAGCCCTCAATATCCCCAGTGGAGTCGCCACTGTGAGAGACCGTGCCCCCGACCCGTTTTTTGGGTGTTGGGCCAAACCCATGTGAATGGGTAAAGTCGTGTTATTGCCTTTCAAAATGGAGGTTTGACTGATTATATTTTTCCTTTTAGATTAAGGATTTTACAATGAGCTGCCACTTATTTAATTATTAGAAAAAAAAATAAAAAAACCATAATGGAAAAATTCATCATTTTATTAATTTGAAATTGAATTTACATTGATCATAGGAAATTACATAGCTTTGGTCCTAGATACAATTTAAGATAAAGTACAAGGTTCTGTTTCCTAGTTACAATCTAGAAATTGAAAACTACAAGGACAAGCATTGATCTATCAACCCTTGATCTAAGCTCAAAGGCTATGTTACAAGGTGGGAAGGTGTTAGGCACCCACCTCGCTAGATTATGGTGGCCAACATTCATATCATATCATCCAATATGTCAATCAATTTACATGTTGAATATAATGTGTGTGCATATGATAAACCCTAATTCAATTTATTAAGCATTGCATTTGGATTGAAAAATAAATTCTAGTGAATGTGTGTGGATGGTGATATCTTAGATTCAAGGATTCGAGAGAATTATGAAACAAACATGTGATGAACAACTAAGAACATGTGAAGAATGCATATAAACATTTTAGAACATTCAAAAATATTCAAGAAATTTAATTAATCACTAGCATGCTTTAATCTTAAATTCTCATAATAGCAACATAACAAAACATGTTAGAGAAAAAGATTACACCTGCATGCAAGATCCACACAGTGGAGGAGGAAGATCTTGGTGGAGGTCCTAAAGGTGGAGTAGAGAAGAACTAGGAGAGGAAGAGTGAGTCTCACTTAATATCTTGAATCTTAAAAAGACTAAGATATGACAAGACTATTCAACTTTACTAGAACTCAAGAGAGGAGAAGAGATGGTGTTTCGATATCCTGGAATGGAGGAGAGGGGGGATTTATATAGTAGTAGTGGAAAAAATATGAATGGAAGTTCATTTAATGAGGGTTGAAAAATGTTCAAAAAGAATCATAAACCTAGACCCTATTTCAGACTTCGGAAAAAGCTGGTGCATTAAATGTAGAAATTGGCAGGAGTGATGAGTAAGCAAAATTCGATTTTCTTGTAACTATTGTAACAGCCTGCATAACCAAATTCAAAAAATCATATCTTACTCAATTCTGATCAGAATTGTCTCGTTCTTGTGCTCAAATTAACCTCATTCACAGATTCAAAATATTCTGATAGATATCAATGAAATGGTGAGCAGAGGTCATTTGTTAGAAAATAATTTCAGCACAATTAACATTAATAGGTCCCAAATTAATTTCCAACTAACATTAATAGGTCCTAATCACTTCCATTTCAGACTTAATTAGTTCCAAGCTTACCCTAATTAAAAAGATAATTGCACAAATTACTCATTGAATAATTAATGTTTGACTATCTAATTAATTAAGTGTGCGCAACCTTACCATAAAATGTAGTTCTAGCCAATCAAGCTCAAATTGATTATAATTATAACAAATTAGAATCAATTGTTCATAATCACATATAGTCGGACTCAATTTGTGATAGTGCATCTCGGCCATTAAAACTTGATATGATGATCACTTTCAATCTGATGGTCCAATTAGGGCTTATGAGTAGTCGATCTGATTGTTACAACATTAAGATCATTTTGATGAAATGAATTAAGGATCTAATGTCCACAATTAAAATGCCTATTTCCAAGGTGAAATTTCCCTTTTACCCTCCATGTGAGGTTAAATGTGAGTTGCAAAATGGGGTGTTAACAAACATAATTAGTTTCTTCAAACTATTAGTGAATGTCTGTTTTAACACTATTGCAATATAATTTATACGTTGTCCTATTTGGATGCACTGTGCTAGGAAAAGTATTGCCAAATTTTTGCATGAAATGTTTCTTGTTTCTACTCATGAGCATGCACGACATCTATACTAGTATTGAGTCATGCTGAGACTAGGATATTATCTTCGTCTAAAATAAAGTTGATACCCCGTTTCTTTCTATTAGTGGTGGCAATCTCAACTTCAAGTGTAGAATTAGAAATAGACACTGGGTTATTTTGGAATATACCCAACAAAGGCGAGTCAACATCAATGTCCCATTTTTTGATACTAATGTAAAATGGCAAGTTTCTTTGTGAGTTCATAAGTAGATAATGTAAATAATGATGCAGCCTACTTATTAATGATACTCCTACAAAGCACTCAAATCAAATCACCAAGAATATGAGATGATAAAACAAGACAATCAATTGAAGCAACTGTTACAATTTCTTTTAGTATAAAGTCCCAAATGTAAAGTCATTGTTAATAATAACTTAGAAACAAAAAATGTAATCTATATATATATATATATATATATATAAAACTGAAGTTTTTGAAGCTCTCACAATTTTCCACATCATCACTATTTTATTTTTCTTTTTATTTTTGATTCTTTTTATTTTAGGTTTTATATCTTATAACAATAATATTGAAAAACATATACAAACTTGGAGGCATATTTAAGGGCTCCATAAAACTTGATGGAGAAGAAAATATATTCTAAAATAAGCCCTAATTAATACCTAACCATAATAGGAACTAAATTTGACCTAAAAAAACATTAAAAGAGCCTAAAAACAAGGAAATAAATCACCTAGACCTAAAATAACGTTTTTTGCATAAAAATACCAAAATCTCTTCTCTCCTTAAAACCCTAGCAATTACCATTTCGAAACCTTACACTCAAATTCACTTTAAGATTAAAAAAATAAGAAGGAGAGAGTCTCACGTAAAAAAAAAAAAAAAAAAAAAAAAAAAAAAAAAAAAAAAAACATAGGTTTTGTCTTTTTTTATTTGCTTTCATATATGCCTGAAATTTTCATTCTATCTTATTGTTTTATTATGTTTAGAATTGATTTTCTTATAAGTATTTGGGTTAATCTCTATATTTTGATAGTGTTTTTATGGGTTTGGTTTTTGGGTTGAAATTCTAATAATTATTTTATATTGTATATGGCAGATGAAACATCTCTATTTTTTGGAGAAAAATCAAAACTGCAACTTATGTCTTCCAGTCCAAGGTGTGGTAAATTTTTATATGTTCTTGCTTTATTGAGAATTTTTATTTGGGTTCATATGATTTTTTGTTTTTTTATTAAAACTTTGATTTTTGGTTGATTAATTATTTGTTTGGATTAATTTCAATTAATTATTTGTTTGGATTCAACGTAAAAGATAATGGAATTAGATGTTATAAATTTGATAATGTTCCATATTTTGAATTGTTTATATTATTTAGACTCCTGGTAGGACTCTCTCTTCTCTCCTTAAAACCCTAGAAATTACCATCTCAAAACCCTAAACTTAACTTCACTTTAAAATTAAAAAAATAAGAAGAGAGACTCAACTAAAAAAAAAAAAAAAACTTAGGTTTTGTCTTTTTTATTTGCTTTCATATGTGCCTGAAATTTTCATTCTATCTTATTGTTTTGTTATGTTTAGAATTTATTTTCTTCTAAGTATTTGGGTTAATCTCTATATTTTGATAGTGTTTTTGTGGGTTTGGTTTTTGGGTTGAAATTTCTAATAATTATTTTATATTGTATACAGCAGATGAAGTATCTCTATTTTTTGGAGAAAAATCAAAGCTGCAACTTATGTCTTCCAACTCAAGGTGTGGTAAATTTTTATTTGGTATATTATATATTAATTTTTTGAATTTGAAGGGTTTTGTTTGGTTTTGAAGTAGAATTTGGGGATCTATAAAATTTGGAAGGTTTAAGTTTTGGAGTTTTTGGTATTTGCGTCTTAGTAGGTTGATCTTAATTCTTTACCTTATATGTTTTTTCTTTATTGAGAATTTTTATTTTGGGTTCATGTGATTTTTTGTTTTCTTAATTAAAGTTTTGATTTTTGGTTGATTAATTATTTGTTTGGATTAATTTCAATTAATTATTTGTTTGGATTCAACGTAAAAGATAATGGAATTATGTGTTATAAATTTGATAATGTTCCATATTTTGAATTGTTTATATTGTTATTAATACGATTAAATAAGATTTGTTTTTATCTTTGTAATTTATATCAGTTTTGAGTGTGTGTATATATATAACTTTTAGGAATTTTGCTTTATTAATTTAAGAATTGTAAATTACTTTGTAAGTTTCAGTAACTATGTACTTGCAGTGAGACATTGATAATATAAGCATATATATATGGTATTAACATTCTCTAAAAATCTTTCTTACAACCCAATAACATTCTACGTTAGACAACACTTCTAAACTAATGAAAAGTATAGAAATTAAATATTTATTCCCATTGTATTTTATTTAATTATGACAGATCTATTTTTTTTTAAACGTTAACTAGCAAAATGTCTATAATATGCATATTATTAACCCAATTTTCTATTTCTAAATTTCTTAGATTTTATTATATCAATCTTTTTTTCTTTTAAATTCTTGGTGGGTAAATCAGTCTCTTACTAATTCTTTTACCTTAACGTGATGTTGGTTAATTGTCATTTTATTTAACCATCCTGTGCATCGCACGGGTTAGCGACTAGTTCCCAAAAAATTCAAACAAATTGCTCGACATATGACGTAGTCGTACAAATTCAATTTTCAGTAGTAAAAAGGGAAGAAATAGATACAGGGAAGTTCTTACTGCACCTAAACAATAACAAGATACAGTGGTAGAAGTAGAAGCAAAACAATAAAAAGAAAACTCCCTAAGCAACAAAAGAACTAAAAATAGATTTCTAAGTTACTCTCCACAACAGCCTTATGTCCAAAAGAACCTATAAAATTCTTTTTTTTCAAAACCCAGCTTTGAAACAAAATGGACTCAGTCAGCTCCAATAGGATATGAAAACAGCCTGTGTGTAAATTAAATTATACACTACCTAAGCTATTACGTATTAGTCTCATAATGTAAGGTAAGGATGTATACAATAATAGCAAATCAATTTCTAGAAAACAAACATAGAAAGAGTAAATGTTAAGAAAATAATAGATCTAGGTTGAAAGTTCAAATAGCGTGTTAAACACTATAAACATTTAGACCCCCAATTTACAAATTACCGATTCAAGCTTATTATCAAACAATAAATGTGCAGAATATGAACATAAGCTAAAATAGAATTGATAAACAATCTAAACCATAAATAATCACAACTACAATAGTAATTAAATGGCAAAGATAAAGGGAAGAGAGATGCAAACACAAGGACAACACAACGATGTGTTATCAAAGAGGAAACTGAAGCTCTCGACGTAAAACCTCTCCGCCACCCTTCAAGCAGTCAATAATCCACTAAAGAATGAAGTTGGGATACATGAACAGCAGAAAACCATCCAAGCCTAATCTACCCAGTGTACCTAAACCCTCCAAGCTTATTGCTCCAATGAGGTTGCACTGAATCTTTGTCTTCTTCAGCTTACTGAATTCCGCTATAGCCCATAGCATCAACCAATAACCATTGGTCCCTTTCTAACTACTTCCCAAAACACCAAAAAGCCTTCTCACAGATGTGGGTATGGTGAGAAAAGGATTTGGCTAAGAACCTCTCAAGGATGTAACAATGGAGAGGGTGAGAGTAGAGGAATTTGAAGAGTCTCTATGTAAGATTGTGGATAAGTCAATCTTGTTTTTCTCTAGGGTTTCTCTCTCAAAATTCTCTCTGGAAGTACTCTACATTTCGTGGGTATAAGGGTCTCTATATAGTGGTGTGTGTTTGGAATGCGAAGAGTCATTTTTCCAAAACAGAGCTGGCTGGCAGCTTGGCCTCATGACTTGACTGAGTCGCTAGTTTAAGCAGCGAGCTAACTGAATGGCCGGTTTGGACTTTTTGTCTTGTAGTGCAACAGCTGGCACGACACTTCAGCTACTCTGCATGCTTCACTCGTGTGCATGTTCTGGCGGGTTGCAAGCTGCGAGTCACCTGCGAGATCCAGCCGCGAGTCCCTGCTTCACTGCACAATCTTGAGCATTTCTTCACACTCTCTCACACACTACCCTTACATGATTCCCACCTAAATACAGGGTTTCTAAATGCTGAATTATAAGCAAATTTGGCACGAAATAAAGCCAACAAAATGGTTGATTAAATTCAACCTTACATAGGTAGTGGGGAAAATCCCATGATTAAATGCTAAGAAAATTCTACTTCTCATAGAAAGATTATATTTTTAGTAGGTCACTGGGTTGGGTGCTAAATTAGATTTTTAGCACTTATAGCAACTTTAATGTGAATACTCTAAGATTTATCTATGCATATATGGAGATTTTAATCCAAACCTATCTATCATTTTTTATAGAATCATAAAATAATAAACATGCGCAAATTTCGTGCATGTATATTTTTAAATATAAACTTGAGGCACAGAATTTCCCTACCCATACTGAGAAATACTACCGAGCTAGGACAACCCTCTTAGGGCCCGGCCTTCTAGCCATTTGCATCTGGAGATAAGTTCAGTCAAACGGCCAACAGTTAGATCCTAGCTTCAAGGTAAAAGTATCAATCTCAACCACAAGATCTGAGTTTGTTACTGAAAATATGGTTTGGTCAATCCAGTGCTAAGGTTATTAACCTTTTAGTCACCTTGTTTGTGAGAATACAAACTTTACTTACAAATTATGGTTGTATGCATAAATGAACTACTTGTGAGACAAGACTTCGCACCAAATTGATGGGCTCAATCTGCCCTGCCTAAACTAATAGGATTATTTTGGCTTAACACACCTATTAGCATTTAATGCTCCCAACTACAAAGAAAGGAAACCGTTAATATCTAATACTATATATAATAGCAGAAACCTCTAAGAAATGCTGCCACGTTAGGAAAAATGACCTCTTAAAAAACTGACACGTATATAACTTTAAGTTAAAAGAGCCGCACGTTGCATCATTTCAATAATCTTAAAATGCTGCCACGTACACAGATTTTTCTTTAAAATACCGTACGGTGCGTTGGGGAGACTCCCTCTCATCAAACATTTATATAAAAACCCAAAGACGCAAACGCCATATTTCCCGAAACAGATACGCTGCAGAAAGAAAAGGAGAATTGAGAAAGAGAACAATAGAGAAAGAACTTCGGTCTGTCGTAGATGGTGGAGAGAGAAAAATCTAAGAAGAAAGTCAGGCTTTGCCACCATCAGACCATCGTATCCTCCACCGGTATGATCTCTGTTTTTTTTGTATCGAAGGTCAACGTACTCCTTTCTTCTTCAAATACTGTTTTTGTAGTTTGAAAGATTGAAACTCCTTACCATTGCTTTTCCTATTCGAATTAGAATATTAAATCTTCAATTTCTATGTTTTTGAATTCAAAACCGACAGTTCCCCTTACTTAATTTTCTAGGGTTCTTCTTTTACCCTTTAAAAAAAAATTAGATGGGTTGATTCTCTTTCTTTGGATGCTTTGGTTTCAAATTATCCCTTTATATTTTTTTTGGTGGTAACATTAGGGATTTTGCCCTGGCCAGACTTAGACCATCGGAACAGCAAACACAGAAAGAAACCGTAAGGATCAACCACCCGAATCATCAAAACCAGCACTGGTAAATTTTCTCTTTTTCCATTATTTAGATTTGGGTATGAAATGTTACTTTTAATTGAGTTTTTTTGTTGGGTAGGTTTAGATCCAGACTTAGACCATCGGAACAGCAAACACAGAAAGAAACCGTAAGGATCAACCACCCGAATCATCAGAACCAGCACTGGTAAATTTTCTCTTTTTCCATTATTTAGATTTGGGTATGAAATGTTACTTTTAATTGAGTTTTTTTGTTGGGTAGGTTTAGATTTGATTGGTTTTTGTTTTGGGTTTTAGGGTTTTCTATCAAAATGTTTGTAGATCTTTGCTTTTTTTTTTTTTTTTTTTTCTTTTTTTTTTTTACTGTCAATTTAGGAATTTGGATTCATAACCCTTTTCCTCTCTATTTGTTAAAATCAGGGAAACCCCTCTCAGTTTAAAACAAAATTACTGTTAATTGAAAGAGACTGTTTAGATTGTGAAATCTGAAGGCATAATAATAAAAGTAATTGCAGCCAATTCTAAAGTTTTTTATTTTTTATTTTTTTTGTTTCAAATTTCAATTACGTTTGTTAGTTTACTTTGCTAATTGTGGATTACTTCTGATATTTAAATACCATGAAATTTCAATAAGTTGAGGAGACAAGTAGAGAACCTGTCATGTAGCCAAAACCACTACAGGTAAAAGTTTTTTTTTTTTTTTTTATTCGTTTTTAAATTACACCATAACTTGATTTTTATGTTTAGTGATTTGGATGGATATGTTTGGATTTATGTATTGAGTTAGATTTGAATTTGGCTACAGTAATTGGGTTAGAATTGTTTTCTGTTTAGTGTTTTTGTTTTAGATTGAAGTATGATTTACCAAGAATTTTATTTCATATGATTTAATCTTTTAACTTTTATACCTAATTCGTAAACCTAATTTATCATCTTTGCCTTTTGTTTTGATGATGGGAGTGTCACCCTTGATTTTAATAGTCAAATCTGGAAGCTTAATTCTGATCTTGTAATGCTGTTGAAATTACAGATTTATTAAGTTCTTTGCCAATTACAACTCTTGGGTAATCTCCAAGAAGCATTGCTGGAACAATACCAGCAACTCTTGCTAATTTTTTCAGGTTATTTATAGTGTACAATACCAGTTTTACCATAATATGGTTTTAGATTTCAAATGTTTTACAGACGTGATTTCAACTTAGTCGTTAAAGGTAGAAGATCTGATAACCTAAAATAGTCCATTAGAGAGATTATATAAGTCATTAATAACTATGATTAAACTCAACATAAGAAAATGTTTGGGCATGAGATTCTTTAAAACAAATTGTGATGCTCGCTGTTGTGTAAGACATGAAAGCTGATGTAACTGCTATTCTTTGTTTTGTTATACTCTGAATGTGTTGTTAGTGGTGCTCTCTCTCTCTCTTCCTCCTATTCCTTTTCTTCTTTGATGTCCAACTGTTCTTTAATTTTTTCTTTTATCTTTTTGCATTTCATAATTTAGGGGTTGTGGTGGGTTAGTCTATTGGTTTTGTGGGTGACAAGTTCAATACATCTTCTAGGTGTTTCAAAAAAATCATGATTTGTGTCAATTGTCCCAAGTCTCCTTCCTTCCAAAAAATTTGGTTTGCAATGCCTATATTCTCTGTTATTATATCTTAGGAACCAGTAAATTACTTTTAAAAAGTAGCCAATGTTGTCTATAAAAGATTTCAAGCTAAATAGTGTTTTAGTTGATAATAAGCAAGATGGTGGGTAGCATTAATAAAAATGAGAGAGTGAAGGGAGTCGGTGATGAAACATGGTCATTGGAGCAAGTGAAAGACCTCAAGAAAGAGGAGATGCTAATACCCACATTTGCAAAGGGAGTTAAAGTTTTCTTGACCACATTAAATATTTTATATTGCATAGTGAGAATTGAGGATTTAATGTTATTTGTTCAACTTCATGCAACTTTTAAATTTATATTACTGTAAGCATTTGGTTTTACTTTGGGCATCATTCCATTTGGAGATGATTGGAACTTTGATCAAGACAGCATTAAAGATACATTTGGTGTAGTATCTAACAAATGGCTTTAGCAAGCATGGTTTAGATTGTGGCAATCAAAAGGAATGCTTATGCTTTATTTTGATAAGGTGAAGCTGTAACTAACTTATATCTCTTGCTTGAGGTATTTGGTGCTTTGTATGGAGCTAACTTACTAAAAGCAAGGTTTTGAATTTTTAAAGGAGATTTTAGAGTAAAGTTCATAACTGAGTTTTTAACTAAGATTTTAGGCTTTGAATCTTGATTCTTCTTATTTCAATTTCATGTTCTTTCTCTGAATTCTATTTGGTTTTTCTTTTCTTCCTTCTTACTTTTTTTTTGTCTGCAAGCTTTCTATGGCAGTTGTTGAAAAGTAGAACCGTAGTGATATAGAGATTTGAGACTATAAAGCAAAGAAAGATAAATTAGAGTCTTCACACATGGTTAGATTGCCGAAATTCGTTACCTTTAAAGTTTTGTTTTTAATTTTTAAAATTTGGGTGTCATTAATAATTTATATTTGGGTATTTTGGTTGTGCTTTATGTATTTTGGGTGGTTTCAATATAGGTATTTCAGATAGAATTGGTTTCTACTTAGAGTAGTTCTTTTGATTTGGTTTGGTTTTGGATATTTGGATTAATATGGTTTTGGGTAATTTGAACTGGTAATTAAGAATTAGATTTGGTCCCTATTTAGTTAGCTATACCCAATAAATTTTAATGTTCCTCTGAATATTAGTATGTTAGTATTGAGAAAAAGATCAAGGTTCTTGGAGTTATTGTCCACAATACTCTTGCTTACATAATGAAGGGAGGTATTAGTTTCCACCCTGTTGGTATTCTTCCCACCTATTGCACAGTTTGAGGGCATCACACAGGTTACCTGATGAGCAAGTCTATACCCTGTAGTTTGTTGCATTTCATTAAGTTTATACTATCTATTGAGGATGTGTGCAACCATATGGTGTAATTCTTACGTGATCTCAATATTTGTAATTTGTATCATAATATGTATTTATTCCTATAGCATGTTTTGTGTATGTCATGTATGCTTAATATATTTATGCATGAAATGGCAAAATATGAGTGTTAGTTATGGATGTTTGGTAGCAAAAACAAATGCCAACGAAAATGCTCACACTACTGCATATGAACTCATTTTTACTAAATTCAACTTTTGCATGGTGAAACTAGAGAAAGAGATTATTTAATCTATTAAGAGGAAATTTTCTTTTCTGTTTATTAATAAGATTTTTTTTCCCCAAAGGCGTGTGAGCTCTACACTTTTGGGAGCATATAAGTCCACCATGGGAAAGGAAGAACTCTGCCAAGAGCTTGGAAACCACTTTCTATTGTACTTTGGGACCATGATTTAATTTTGTCCTGTCTTGTGGTGAAAAAAGAGACTACAACATACAGTGATACAATGTATACAATAGATGATCATTGTCGTTCATGACAAGTGGATGCCATGCATAATCAGATTAGTTTATATTTATTGGGAGAAGCAGATTAGTTTTATATTTGTGGGGATGTGATGTGAGTTTTCGGTTTTTGTTATTAAAACTAGTTCCTCATCTAGATGGATTATATGGTATGGTGTAGCCGATGTTTCATATCAAAAATGTTTACTGGGAATAACATAAACTTGATGTTATTAGAGACTTAAATTGATGTACCAATTCAACACTACAATGTCATTAATATAATTGTCTTAGAGGATGAAGGTTAGATGTGCCATGTGACCAATAGTTTTTCTGAGTTTTGATTCCCTTAATCTTTCTTATACAAACTTGGATATTTGACATGGTGGTATTGCATGCTTAATATGTATAATTATTTCAAAGTGTAATAATTTGTATAAAATGAAAATTATGGCATAGGCTACCTATATTATATAGGCACTTACCTATATTTTTTTTTTTTTTTTTAAGGCACATGCCTCATTTTGAATAAATTAGAGAAAACACAATGATATGTATAACTAGTCGCTAACCTGTGCGATGCACGGGAAGGTTATTGAAAAATAGATTTAATCTTTCTTTTAAAAAAGAACTTATTTTTAATGGTATAATGTGTTTGGATCAGAAAAGAGTATGTGAAAAACCAATCGTGAAAAGTTCTTAAAAGGGTCAAAAATAGATTAATTTTGTTATATAAATTGTAACTTACATCACACTTATAATAACTCTAAATTTATAGTATTTATCTTTTAGTTAAGGTTGTCTTAGAGTGGAGTTCTCTATATCGAATGTGTTTATAATTAATATTTACACATTTTCATTTCAATGGCCAATTAGAGAGGGGTTATTGTCAACAAAGTTGACCAAAATGACAATTTACACTATTGGATGTTTACATCACATTTTTCAACACCAAAACAAAAACTTTGAAAGAAAAATTTGAACAATTATTCTACATGATTCATTCACTGAAGAGCCAATCTATATTCAGCTTGCTTCTAAAGTGCACAAATCTTTTCCCAATTTTCGATTTCATTGTTAGTTGTCTCAATTTCGTACTACTACACCAAATACCTTTTTTATGAGTACTTAGAAGCGTAACATTCCATAAAATCCTCTTGCCTAATATACACTTGGCCACAAAAGCAAACAGCCCCAAAAAATCTGCAATTACTTCACACTCTTGGCTTTAGTATTCCACAATTACTACAACCGGTCATTGAAAAGAAAAAAAAAATATATATATATATATATATATATGAAGCTATAGTAACTATTAAAGCTAACATAGTGATGTTTGAGGGAACATTTCAATATGTAGAATGCAAATCAAACTAAACCCTTTGGAAAAAACACTGCTATAACAAATGCATGTCCTTCCATTCCTTCTTGCAAGCCAATAGTAGTTGCAAGAGTTATCAAGATTGCTCAATGCTATGAGAGCATTCCACCTGATTGTCAATTGATGTTTTCAAGTAAAAGTCACATTTGCACCAAATCTAAGCAGCCTAACTCACTGGCTTGATGAAAGAAAGTACAAAACCTCAACTGATTTTTTTTTTTTTTATTACAAAGAGGCAAGTACTTTTAGCTGAAAAAAGAAAAGAAAAGAAAAGAAAATGCAAGTCAAAAACTCTTCCCAAACCTATATAAAAAAAAGAATGAAAGAAAATGTTCATCAAAGTATCCTTCATGGTAAAATTTATATTACTGCCCAAAAGAACTACAAACAACGAAGACAATTAAAAAGTAACAACACACACACACAAAAAGCTTTATGTGAGGATTATGCTTAATTATACTGTAAAAATTAAGGTGATCACTATTTGGTCACTTAAGGTACACTGAGCACATAGACTTGTTTATATTTCATATAAAATCATTTAATATTAAAAAAGTCTATACTGACATACCACTTGTAGTTTCATTACAACCTAAAAAACCTTGGATTTGTTTAGTAACCCAAAACAAAATGAATTCTAACCTAAATACCTTAATCGAAACCAATCCAACCAAAATATACAAACTTAAATTATATATAATAATAAAATAAAATAAAAACCTTTATTGGTAGTGGCATTTTTTTTATTGGATATGGGTTCTCATTTAAACTCTAATTTTTTTTTTTCTAAGAAACTCTTCCTTATCTGTATATATCTAATTGTGGTTTTTGGATAAGCAATAAGTAGTTCAAAATTCATAGTTATCATGCTTTTCATAGGAATAACCCACCAAATTGTTCAAAAAGTTTTTCATAGGCACAAATTATTACAAAAAATTATGAAAGCAGTAAATGATAATAAACCAAAACACAAAACTCAAACAATATGATCCATACAAACAAAAAACTACAATAATTCTTTACATCAGAATGGTAAAGGTTGAGCATGAGAAAATAAATTCATAGCTATAAATAATTATAGATATAAACACATTCAAAACTTTAAAAAAAAAAATAATTCAAGTGACAAGAAATTACAAAAGGCTACAAATATAAGAAAAATGGGATGATGAAGATCATTTGACAATTCCAACTCTTTTTTACAAATCAAACAAAAAAAAAAAAAAAATTAAAAGGAAGCAAGAACTTACAAAAGGATTTAAGTCTGGCAGCTTTTTAGCAGCAATTGCGTGATGGTGATCTTGCCTACCATATCCACTTTTGTGTGTTTAAAACTTTTTTCTACACCTACACATCAATCATACTGTCAATGTTAAATTTGGTGCAAATAGCAGATCGCTAATTTTGTTGGTCCATGATTGTAAGAATTTACAAATAAAATAAAAACTGAACTTATAGCTTACTATTGTCATAAGGTAAGGCAGTATTTATAACATTTGAATTAATATCAATATCAATTGATTGTTTTTATTACTAAAACGCCATTTGAAAACATTACAAACATTGGTGGGGAAAAATGCAAGAGAAAACAAACCATATATAAAAACACCATTTGTAATTGAAACTCTCATTTACAAAGATATCACCAATCACAACTGAAATCTCTTAGAATCAAGCAAAACTTAATTTTTGGATTTGACTGAAATTTGAAACCATCTTAGGTCATATGCAAGGTTTGTTGCAAGAGGATCATAAGCAAAAGTGCTTTTGGCTTTTAGTAAAATTTTGCTCTACTAAAGCAATTCAGTGCCTTAGTTTTTTGGCTTTAGAAATTTCTAGGTTTTGCCAAGTGGCGCATAGAGTTGAAAGGGCTTTCTACAATCTTCTAGGGAAGAATCTTTCCCACACATTTGATCATTTTACAATTAACTAATTTGGCCTAAAGTATAATGAACAATATAAAATGAAATTTTAGAATAAAAGCAACATTATAATTTTATCAATGCTAATATCTTCTAGCCTTCCTCGTTCTAACCTTTTGTTCATATTCATTTTTCGTAAATGAATAAATTATTTATATTTATCACAGAATGGGGTGGAGAAAATCGAACCCAAACATCACATATTAAGCCTAAGAGGGATTTCATCGAACATGTGGAATGTAATAAAAACAAATATGTTGAACAATGCAAATTTTTATATGAGCTTACCAACAAAATCTATTGTGGCCCAATTCATTGTCGAATTTTTTAAGTTGTACGGTGGCGAGAGGACGGCCTGACAGTGGCAGTGGTCTTCAGATTTTTCTCTTTCTCTAATAAGCCAAAAAACTCATTGACCTCTTTCTCTAGAGACTATTCTAGAAGGCATAGTAACCTTTTTTTTCTATGCTAAGCCAAGAATCAATATTCGTTCAATGAAAGATCAAACAAAAATGCATTTTTTTGGAAATTTTGATAGTTGCAAAATGGGATAGATTGTAAGAGATGCTATTGTTTCTTGATAAAAAGGAGGCTTCTTTTCAATTTCTCAAGAGGAAAAATTGGTTTACGATTTTAGATTTTCTTTTTCCTATATCAGTTGGCTTGGAACGGAACATGCAAATGGAAAGAAAGTGGGCCGAATTAGGTAAACTACATAGAAAGAGTATTCGAAATAGGAAAATTAACAATGTTATGCTGACCTTGTGTATATGGAGTTGCAGAAACGAAACGAACAAAGTGTGAAAAGGGGAAGAGTTTCTTTTCTTTTGCCCATTTTTGTTGAACAAATGGAAACAGAGGATCAAAATTTTTTTGTTGAGATGCATCACCAAATTGATCCATGAAGATATGAAGAGTAAAGACATACACCCAAAATGAATTGAACCCAAATATCCCAAAGATAAACCAAGTCTAAGATAGATAACTGATATTATAAACCAAATTCCTTACTCAAAACCGAATCTAAGCCAAAAACTGAATTCAATCCAATCTAACGAAAACACCCAGACCTAATCATATTTGATCCTACATTTAAAGAACCAAAAAACAGAAACCATACCGGTGGAGAGTACGGGGTCTGATGGAGGGAGAGGCGTGACTGTCTTCTCAGTTTTTTCCTCTCTACACTTTCTCTGCCTGACCGGATTTTTCTTTGTATCGTTCGCTCTCTCCAGTTTTTGTTACTGGATGGGTTGAATGTTTGATTTCCTTGTAAGGGTTAGGTTTTTTTTTTTTTTTATTTTTTTTTTTTTTTTTTTTAAATACTGGGAGGCTATCAAATGGTGTTTCAACATTGTGAAGCATAATAGTTACCACTTTTTTTAAATGGATAGGTGGCATAAACCTATGTAGCCACGTGGCACAATGAGGCGCAGTCAACAAAAAGTCAAACGCTTCGGCTATTAGTTATTATATAGATTTCAATAGTTTTCCCGTGCATCGCACGGGTTTGAGGCTAGTTTGACATAAAGGTGAAATTATGCAAGCCTCTAGAAGGGAAGATTTCTGCCCTTCCCTAGTCATCTTAACCGACCCTAAAATATGGCAGTTATCCGTGATCAACTTTAATTTCACGGATATGTTATTTTCATAAGAAAAATGTTGTCAAGATTAATTTTGATCAGTTTTTAGTAGTTAGTTTTTCTCTGACCTAGGTTTTCTCTAACTCTTAGTCATAGTAACTTATCTCAGTAGAAACCTTTATCTTCTTCGGAATGATATTTTGCCTCCTCCACTAACAATGTTATTGGTAGGATATGTCGGGTCCTACTTTTGGGGTCCAGGAAACTGTTTCTCTTTATTACTCTTTTTCTTCTATGGATTCTATACTTAACGATTGGAAGCGCCTATCTCTTACAGAGAAAGGATATTCATGTCAACATCTTCAAAAAAAAAAAAAGAGCAAACCCGAGTTTGCTCTAGTTGCAAATTTTTTTACTAAAAGGGCTCTAAGTATTGAGGCCTTTGGTCGAACTTTCAAACCTCTTTGGCAGACTCAAAGGGGCTTCAAGATACGGGACGTGGGGAATCATAGTATTATTTTCATCCTTTAAACTGAAACTGCTGTTGAACGTATTTTGTTAAATGAACCAACGAGTTTTAACAAACACCTAGTCTTGTTATAGAGATACGAGAGTGGTAAGGCTATTCCCAATCTTGTTTTTACTCATACTCTTTTCTGATTATAAATACACGGTCTACCCATGAATAGGCTCGATGAGGAAATAGCTAAGGAATTGGGAAGTACTGTGGACATCGTTTTACACCACCCAAACAAGGTTGATCTCATGTGGGGGGTGGGGGGGAATCATGCGTGTTCGTATAAAAATGGATGTCTTTAGACCTTTCTGTTGAGGACGCAAGGTTCTCTTTAAGTGAAGGGAAGGAATTTGGGTATCCTTTAAATATGAGAAGATTCCAAACTTTTGTTACTGGTGTGGTCTAGCTTCTCATGATGACAAAGACTGTGATAAATGGATTGCAAGCAAGGGTACTCTATCCATAGACTCTCAGAAGTATGGTGTGTGGTTGCGAGCACCTTTTTACAGTCCAGGTAGGAAAACAATGATATCAGTTAAAGGGGTCGACAAGGAGAAGGAGAGGGAGGTATTGTCAGACTCTGACACCGAGGAAGTAGCAGTTCCAAAGATGTCTCGGCCCACCGTTTCAACCATTCCCTCCACAGTTGCCCACAGGATTTCAAATTTGAATGCAGATACGGTAAATCTGTGTTTTAGGGGGAATATTAGAGGGAATATCTCTATTATTTGAGAAATTATTAGGACCTCCTGGAGGACCACTGATGTGGACCTCCCAGCTCTTGCCACCCAACAGGAAAACACCACCTAATCATTTTTTTTTTTACTCAGCTCCACATCACCACTTACCCATTAACTTAACTATTGTTAGAAAATCAAACCAAGGTTAAAACTATAGAAAACAAAACCGGATTTAACCCAAAATCCACTAAACAGTGATTCAATATTTTTCTCATACCCTCAACATTATCTGCCTCTTTCTTCCTCTCTCCCTCTAACTCTATTTCTCCAATATCTCTCTAGAGAAGAAATTTCCCTTTTCTCTCCGTATGAAACTGAAATTTTCAGACGTTTACGCCATGGAAGGCTGCTGCTTTCACCCATCACCATCACCACAAAAACTCTGGCAATGACACAATTAGTGGAGGGCCGAAGGGAAAGCCAAAAGTTCCATGGCAGTGTGTGGATTCAAACCTGGTGGGGACGTGAGAAGGTTTGGGTTGCATGTTCTCTACCGAGAAGCAAAGATAGGACCCAAGCCCCACAAGCTCCACCATGGCCGGTTTTGTACTCGATTGGTGCGGACATGGGATTTTTGTAATTTAGGTTTTAAGACCCATGCCCATTCGATCTTAACGGGGACGTGGTTGATGATGTTTTAAGCTCTTTTCAATTTGTAATGAGAGGAAGATTGTGATTGTGAGTCTTTTAGTTGCTTGGTTCCATGATTTTTGCATTCGAACATTGTTGTTGATGCTGCAAAGATTGATGTCCCAAAATTTTGAATGTTCAATATGTGTGTAAAACACATATGAATGTTTAGACCCCCAATTTATAAATTACCAACACTAGCTTATTATCAAACAATATATGTGCGGAATATGAAAATAAGCTAAAACAAAATTGGTAAAACAATCTAAACCATAATTAATCACAAGCACAGCAGTAATTAAAAGGCAAAGATTAAGGGAAGAGAGATGCAAACACAAAGACAACACAGTGATGTGTTATCGAAGAGAAAACCGAAGCCCTCAACGTAAAACCTTTCCGCTGCCCTCCAAGCGGTCAATAATCCACCAGAGAATAAGGTTGGGATACATGAATAACAAAAGACCCTCCAAGCCTAATCTACCCAGTGCATCTAAGCCTTCCAAGCTTCTTGCTCCAACATGGTTACGCCGAACCTTGTCTTATCTAGCTTACCGGATCCCACAATCGCCCATTACATCAACCAAAATGAATTGGTCCCATCCTAACTGCTTCCCAAACACCAAAAAGCCTTCTCACAGATATGGGTATGGTGAGACAAGGAATTGGCTAATATACCTTGCAAGGATGTATCAGTGGAGAGGATGAAGTAGAAGAGTTTGGAGAATCAAAGGATGAAGATTGTGGATGAGTCAATCTTGTTTTTCTCTAGGGTTTCTCTCTAAAAAATTCTCTCTGAAAGCTCTCTGCAATACGTGGGTATAAGGGTATTTATAGTAGGGTGTGTATGGAATGCGAAGAGTAAGTTTGGTAACGAATAGAGTGTTCTGGTGATTCGAGCTTGCGACTGGAATGAGTCGCGAGTTTGAGTCACGAGCTAACAGCTTGGCCAGCTGGAGGTTTTGTCCTGTAGTGCAACAGCTGGCGTGACTCTTCAGCTCCCCTCATGCTTCACATGTGTGCCACCTTTGGCGACTCGCCAGTCGCGAGATCCAGTTGCAAGGCCCTACTTAAATGCATACTATTAAGCTTTTCTTCACACTTTCTCACACACTACCTTTATATGATTCCCACCTAAATACAGGGTTTCTAAATGCTCAATTACAAACAATTTTGGCACGAAATATAGCTAACAGAATCATGCATGTTTGTATAAAAATGGATGTCTTTAGACCTATCTGTTGTGGACGCAAGGTTCTCTTTAAGTGAAGGGAAGGAATTTGGGTGTCCTTTAAATATGAGAAGATTCCAAACTTCTGTTACTGGTGTAGTCTAGTAGCTCTTGATGATAAAGACTGTGATAAATGGATTCAAGCAAGGGTACTTTATCCATAGACTCTCAGAAGTATGGTGTGTGGTTTTGAGCTCCTTTTTACAATCCAGGTAGGAAAACAATGATATCAGTTAAAGGGGTCGATGGGGAGAAGGAGAGGGAGGTACTGTCAGAATCTGAGGCCGAAGAAGTAGCTGTTCTAAAGATGTCCTGGCCCACCATGTCAACCATTCCCTCCACAGTTGACCACAGGATTTCAAATTTGAATGCAGATACGGTAAATCTGTGTTTTTGGGAGGAATATCTCTATTATTTGACAAATTATTAGGACCTCCTAGAGGACGACTGATGTGGTCCTCCCGGCTCTTCCGACCTAATAGGAAAACACCACCTAATCATTTTTTTTTTTACCCAGCCCCACATCACCACATACCCATTAACTTAACTATTGTTAGAAAATCAAACCAAGGTTAAAACTAAAGAAAACAAAACCAGATTTAACTCAAAATCAACTAAACAGTGATTCAAAATTTTTCTCAAACCCTTAACATTATCTGCCTCTTTCTTCCTCTCTTCCTCTCTTCCTCTAACTCTGTTTCCCTAATATATCTCTAGAGAATAAATTTCCCTTCTCTCTCTATGTGAAACTGAATTTTTCAGACGTTTATGCCATGGAAGGCTACTGTTTTTGCCCATCACCATCACCACAAAAACTCCGTCTATGTCACATTTAGTGGAGGGCTGAAGGAAAAGCCAACAAGTTCCATGGCGGTGTGTGGATTCAATCCTGGTGGGGACGTGAGAAGGTTTGGGTTGCATGTTCTCTACCGAGAAGCAAAGATAGGACCCAAGGCCCATAAGCTTCACGATGGCTAGTTTTGTACTCGATCTGGTAGGGACATGGGATTTTTGTAATTTAGGTTTTAAGACCCATACCCATTCGTTCTTAATGGGGACGTGGTTGATGATGTTTTAAGCTCTTTTCAGTTTGTAATGTGGGGAAGACTGTGATTGTGAGTCTTTTAGTTGCTGAGTTCCATGATTTTTGCATTTGAACATTGTTGTTGATGCTGCAAAGATTGATGTCCCAAAATTTTTGAATGTTCAATATGTGTGTAAAACACATGAACGTTTAGACCCCCAATTTATAAATTACCAACACTAGCTTATTATCAAACAATATATGTGCGGAATATGAAAATAAGCTAAAACAAAATTGGTAAAACAATCTAAACCATAATTAATCACAAGCATAGCAGTAATTAAAAGGCAAAGATTAAGGGAAGAGAGATGCAAACACAAAGACAACACAGTGATGTGTTATCGAAGAGAAAATCGAAGTCCTTGGCATAAAACCTCTCTGCTGCCCTCCAAGCGATCAATAATCCACTAGAGAATAAGGTTGGGATACATGAATAGTAGAAGACCCTCTAAGCCTAATCTACCCAGTGCACCTAAGCCTTCCAAGCTTCTTGCTCCAACAGAGTTACGCCGAACCTTGTCTTCTCTAGCTTACCGGATTCCACAATCTCCCATTGCATCAACCAAAATGAATTGGTCCCTTCCTGACTGCTTCCTAAGCACCAAAAAGCCTTTTCACAGATACGGGTATGGTGAAACAAGGATTTGGCTAATATACCTCTCAATGATGTATCAGTGGAGGGGATGAGAGTAGAGGAATTTGGAGAATCAAAGGATGAAGGTTGTGGATGAGTCAATCTTGGTTTTCTCTAGGGTTTCTCTCTCAAACATTCTCTCTGGAAGCTCTCTGCAATACGTGGGTATAAGGGTATTTATAGTATGGTGTGTATGGAATGCGAAGAGTAAGTTTTGTAATGAACAGAGTGTTCTGGCGATTCGAGCTTGCGACTGGAACGAGTCGCGAGTTTGAGTCACGAGCTAATAGCTTGGTTTGCTGGAGGTTTTGTCCTGTAGTTCAACCGCTGGCGTGACTCTTCAGCTCCCCGACATGCTTCACGTGTTTGCCACCTTTGGCGACTCGCCAGTCGCAAGATCCAGTCGCGAGGCCCTTCTTAAGTGCACACTCTTGAGCTTTTCTTCACACTTTCTCAACACTACCTTTATATGATTCCCTCCTAAATACAAGATTTCTAAATGCTCAATTACAAGCAATTTTCGCACGAAATATAGCTAACAGAATCATGCGTGTTTGTATAAAAATGGATGTCTTTAGACCTTTCTGTTGTGGACGCAAGGTCCTCTTTAAGTGAAGGGAAGGAATTTGGGTGGCCTTTAAATATGAGAAGATTTCAAACTTCTGTTACTAGTGTGGTCTAGCTGCTCATAATGATAAAAACTGTGATAAATAGATTCAAGCAAGGGTACTCTATCCATAGACTCTCAGAAGTATGGTGTGTTGTTGTGAGCAACTTTTTACAGTCCAGGAAGGAAAACAATGATATCAGTTAAAGGGGTCAACGAGGAGAAGGAGAGGGAGGTACTGTCAGAATCTGATGCCGAGGAAGTAGTAGTTCTAAAGATGTCTCAGCCCACCGTTTCAACCATTCCCTCCACAGTTGACCACAGGATTTCAAATTTGAATGCAAATACGGTAAATCTGTGTTTTAGGGGGGAATATCTCTATTATTTGAGAAATTATTAGGACTTCCTGGAGGACCACTGATGTGGTCCTCCCAGCTCTTGCCACCCAATAGGAAAACACCACCTAATCATTTTTTTTTTTTACTCAGATCCACATCACCACTTACCCATTAACTTAACTATTGTTAGAAAATCAAACCAAGGTTAAAACTAAAGAAAACAAAACCAGATTTAACTCAAAATCAACTAAACAGTGATTCAAAATTTTTCTCAAACCCTTAACATTATTTGCCTCTTTCTTCCTCTCTTCCTCTAACTCTATTTCCTTAATATATCTCTAGAGAAGAAATTTCCCTTCTCTCTCTGTATGAAACTGAAATTTACAGACGTTTATGCCATGGAAGGCTACTGTTTTCACCCATCACCATCACCACAAAAACTCCGGCTATGACACAATTAGTGGAGGGCTGAAGGGAAAGCCAACAAGTTCCGTGGCGGTGTGTCAATTCAAACCTGGTGGGGATGTGAGTAGGTTTGGGTTGCATGTTCTCTACCGGGAAGCAAAGATAGGACCCAAGGCCCACAAGCTCCACGATAGCCGATTTTGTACTCGATCTGGTGGGGACATGGGATTTTTGTAATTTAGGTTTTAAGACCCATGCCCATTCGATCTTAATGGGGACGTGGTTGATGATGTTTTAAGCTCTTTTCAATTTGTAATGTGGGGAAGATTGTGATTGTGAGTCTTTTAGTTGCTGGGATCCATGATTTTTGCATTTGAACGTTGTTGTTGATGTTGCAAAGGTTGATGTCCCAAAAGTTTTGAATGTTCAATATGTGTGTAAAACACATATGAATGTTTAGACCCCCAATTTATAAATTACCAACACTAGCTTATTATCAAACAATATATGTGCGGAATATGAAAATAAGCTAAAACAAAATTGGTAAAACAATCTAAACCATAATTAATCACAAGCATAGCAGTAATTAAAAGGCAAAGACGAAGGGAGGAGAGATACAAACACAAAGACAACACAACAATGTGTTATCGAAGAGAAAAACGAAGTACTCGGCATAAAACCTCTCCGCTGACCTCCAAGCGGTCATTAATCCACCATAGAATAAGGTTTGGATACATGAATAGTAGAAGACCCTCCAAGCCTAATCTACCTAGTGCACCTAAACCTTCCAAGCTTCTTGCTCCAACAGGGTTTCGTCGAACCTTGTCTTCTCTAGCTTACCGGATCCCACAATCGCCCATTGCATCAACAAAAATGAATTGGTCCCTTCCTAACTGCTACCCAAGCACCAAAAAGCCTTCTCATAGATATGGGTATGGTGAGACAAGAATTTAGCTAATATACCTCTCAAGGATGTATTTGTGGAGAGGATGAGAGTAGAGGAATTTAGAGAATCAAAGGATGAAGATTGTGGATGAGTTAATCTTGTTTTTCTCTAGGATTTCTCTCTCAAAAATTCTCTCTGGAAGCACTCTGCAATACGTGGGTATAAGGGTATTTATAGTAGGGTGTGTATGGAATGCGAAGAGTTAGTTTTGTCACAAACAAAGTGTTCTGGCGATTCGAGCTTGCGACTGGAATGAGTCGCGAGTTTGAGTCACGAGCTAATAGCTTGGCCAGCAGGAGGTTTTGTCCTATAGTGCTATAGCTAGCGTGAATCTTCAGCTCCCCTGTATGCTTCACACATGTGCCACCTTTGGCGACTCGCCAGTCGTGAGATCCAGTCGTGAGGCCCTTCTTAAGTGCACACTCTTGGGCTTTTCTTCACGCTCTCTCACACACTACCTTTATATGATTCCCACCTAAATAAAGGGTTTCTAAAAGATCAATTACAGGCAAATTTGGCACGGAATATAGCTAACAGAATCATGCGTGTTTGTATAAAGATGGATGTCTTTAGACCTTTCTGTTGTGGACGCAAGGTTCTCTTTAAGTGAAGGGAAGGAATTTAGGTGTCCTTTAAATTTGAGAAGATTCCAAACTTCTGTTAGTGGTGTGGTCAAGTTTCTCATGATGATAAAGACTGTGATAAATGGATTCAAGCAAAGGTACTCTATCTATAGACTCTCAGAAGTATGGTGTGTGGTTGCGAGCCCCTTTTTACAGTCCAAGTAGGAAAATAATGATATCAGTTAAAGGGGTCAACGAGTAGAAGGAGAGGGAGGTACTGTCGGAATCTGAGGCCGAGGAAGTAGCAGTTCTAAAGATGTCTCGGTCCACCGTTTCAACCATTCCCACCACAGTTGACCACAGGATTTCAAATTTGAATGCAGATACGGTAAATCTGTGTTTTAAGGGGGAATATCTCTATTATTCGAGAAATTATTAGGACCTCCTAGAGGACCACTGATGTGGTCCCCCCAGCTCTTGCCACCCAATAAGAAAACACCACCTAATCATTTTTTTTTCACTCAGCTCCACATCACCACTTACCCACTAACTTAACTATTGTTAGAAAATCAAACCAAGGTTAAAACTAAAGAAAACAAAACCAGATTTAGCTCAAAATTAACTAAACAGTGATTCAAAATTTTTCTCAAATAGGTAACATTATCTGCCTCTTTCTTCCCGTCTCCCTCTAACTCTATTTCCTTAAAATATCTCTAGAGAAGAAATTTTCCTTCTCTCTCTGTATGAAATTGAAATTTTCAAATGTTTATGCCATGGAAGGCTACTATTTTCACCCATCACCATCACCACAAAAACTTCGGCTATAACACAATTAGTAGAGGGCCGAAGGGAAAGCCAACAAGTTCTATGGCGGTGTGTGGATTCAAACCTGGTGTGGACGTGAGAAGGTTTGGGTTGCATGTTCTCTACCAAGAAGCAAATATAGGACCTAAGGCCCATAAGCTCCACGATGGCCGGTTTTGTACTCGATCTGGTGGGGACATGGGATTTTTGTAATTTAGGTTTTAAGACCCATGCTTATTCGATCTTAATGGGGACGTGGTTGATGATGTTTTAAGCTCTTTTCAATTTGTAATGTGGGGAAGATTGTGATTGTGAGTCTTTAATTTGCTGGGTTCCACGATTTTTGCATTTGAACATTATTGTTGATGCTGCAAAGATTGATGTCCCAAAATTTTTGAATGTTCAATATATGTGTAAAACACATATGAACGTTTAGACCCCCAATTTATAAATTACCAACACTAGCTTATTATCAAACAATATATGTGCAGAATATGAAAATAAGCTAAAACAAAATTGGTAAAACAATCTAAACCATAATTAATCACAAGCACAGCAGTAATTAAAAGACAAAGATTAAAGGAAGAGAGATGCAAACACAAAGACAACACAACGATGTGTTATCGATGAGAAACCCGATGTCCTCGGCATAAAACCTCTCCGCTACCCTCCAAGCGGTCAATAATCCACCATAGAATAAGGTTTGGATACATGAATAGTAGAAGACCCTCCAAGCCTAATCTACCTAGTGCACCTAAGCCTTCCAAGCTTTTTGCTCCAATAGGGTTACGCCGAACCTTGTCTTCTCTAGCTAACCGGATCCCACAATCGCCCATTGCATCAACCAAAATGAATAGGTCCCTTCCTAACTGCTTTCCAAGTGCCAAAAAGCCTTCTCACAGATATGGGTATGGTGAGACAAGGATTTGGCTAATATACCTCTCAAGGATGTATCAGTGGAGAGGACGAGAGTAGAGGAATTTGGAGAATAAAAGGATGAAGATTGTGGATGAGTCAATCTTGTTTTTCTCTCGGGTTTCTCTCTCAAAAATTCTCTCTGGAAGCTCTCTGCAATACGTGGGTATAAGGGTATTTATAGTAGGTTGTGTATGGAAAGTAAAGAGTCAGTTTTGTCACAAACAGAGTTTTCTGGCGATTTGAGCTTACGATTGGAATGAGTCGCGAGTTTGAGTCACGAGCTAATAGCTTGGCCAACTGGAGATTTTGTCCTATAATGCTGCAGCTGGCGCGAATCTTCAGCTCCCCTGCATACTTCACACGTGTGCCACCTTTGGCGACTCGGCAGTCGCGAAATCCAGTTGCGAGGCCCTTCTTAAGTGCACACTCTTGGGCTTTTCTTCACACTCTCTCACACACTACCTTTATATGATTCCCTCCTAAATACAGGATATCTAAGTGCCCAATTACAAGCAAATTTGGCACTGAATATAGCTAACAGAATCATGCGTGTTCGTCTAAAAATGGATGTCTTTAGACCTTTCTTTTGTGGATGCAAGGTTCTCTTTAAGTGAAAGGAAGGAATTTAGGTGTCCTTTAAATATGTGAAGATTCCAAACTTTTGTTACTGACGTGGTCTAGTTTCTCATGATGATAAAGATTGTGATAAATGGATTCAAGCAAGGGTACTCTATCTGTAGACTCTCAGAAGTATGGTTTGTGGTTGCGAGCACCTTTTTACAGTCCAAGTAGGAAAACAATGATATCAGTTAAAGGGGTCGACGAGGAGAAGGAGAGGAAGGTACTGTCGGAATCTGAGGTCGAGGAAGTAGCAGTTCTAAAGATGTCTCAGCCCACTGTTTCAACCATTCCCTGCACAGTTGACCACAGGATTTCAAATTTGAATGCAGATACGGTAAATCTGTGTTTTAGGGGGGAATATCTCTATTATTTGAGAAATTAATAGGACCTCTTGGAGGACCACTGATGTGGTCCTCCCAGCTCTTGCCACCCAATAGGAAAACACCACCTAATCATTTTTGTTTTACTCAACTCCACATCACCACTTACCCATTAACTTAACTATTGTTAGAAAATCAAACCAAGGTTAAAACTACAGAAAACAAAACCAAATTTAGCTCAAAATTAACTAAACAGTGATTCAAAAGTTTTCTCAAACAGGTAACATTATCTGCCTCTTTCTTCCTCTCTCCCTCTAACTCTATTTCCTTAATATATCTTTAGAGAAGAAATTTCTTTTCTTTCTTTGTATGAAACTGAAATTTTCAAACGTTTATGCCATGGAAGGCTACTGTTTTCACCCATCACCATCACCACAAAAACTCCGGCTATGACACAATTAGTAGAGGGCCGAAGGGAAAGCCAACAAGTTCTATGGCGGTGTGTGGATTCAAACCTGGTGTGGACGTGAGAAGGTTTGGGTTGCATGTTCTCTACCGAGAAGCAAATATAGGACCCAAGGCCCATAAGCTCCACAATGGCCGGTTTTGTACTAGGTCTGGTGGGGACATGGGATTTTTGTAATTTAGGTTTTAAGAACCATGCCCATTCGATCTTAATGGGGACGTGGTTGATGATGTTTTAAGCTCTTTTCAATTTGTAATGTGGGGAAGATTGTGATTGTGAGTCTTTTAGTTGCTGGGTTCCATGATTTTTGCATTTGAACATTGTTGTTGATGCTGTAAAGATTGATGTCCCAAAATTTTTGAATGTTCAATATGTGTGTAAAACACATATGAACGTTTAGACCCCCAATTTATAAATTACCAACACTAGCTTATTATCAAACAATATATGTGCGGAATATGAAAATAGGCTAAAACAAAATTGGTAAAATAATCTAAACCATAATTAATCACAAGCACAGCAGTAATTAAAAGGCAAAGATTAAGGGAAGAGAGATGCAAACACAAAGACAACACTGCGATGTGTTATCGAAGAGAAAACCGAAGTCCTCGGCATAAAACCTCTCTGCTGCCCTCCAAGCGGTCAATAATCCACCATGGAATAAGGTTGGGATACATGAATAGGAGAAGACCCTCCAAGCCTAATCTACCCAGTGCAGCTAAGCCTTCCAAGCTTCTTGCTCCAACAGGGTTACGCCGAACCTTGTCTTTTCTAGCTTACCGAATCCCACAATCGCCCATTGCATCAACCAAAATAAGTTGGTCCTTTCCTAACTGCTTCCCAAGCACCAAAAAGCCTTCTCATAGATATGGGTATGGTGAGATAAGGGTTTGGCTAATATACCTCTCAAGGATGTATCAATGGAGAGGATGAAAGCAGAGGAATTTAGAGAATCAAAGGATGAAGATTATGGATGAGTTAATCTTGTTTTTCTCTATGGTTTCTCTCTCAAAAATTCTCTCTGGAAGCTCTCTGCAATACGTGGGTATAAGAGTATTTATAGTAGGGTGTGTATGGAATGCGAAGAGTTAGTTTTGTAACAAACAGAGTGTTCTGGCGTTTCGAGCTTGCGACTAGAATGAGTCGCGAGTTTGTGTCGAGAGCTAACGGCCTGGCCAGCTAGAGGTTTTGTCCTGTAGTGCAACAGTTGGCGTGACTCTTTAGCTCCCCTGCATGCTTCACACGTGTGCCACCTTTGGCGACTCGGCAGTCGCGATATCTAGTCACGAGGCCCTTCTTAAGTGCACACTCTTAAAATTTACTTTACACTCTCTCTCACACACTTCCTTTATAGCCAACAAAATGATTGAACAAATTCAACATTACAGTTTTGAATAAAGATTGTATTAGTGGTATTTGGTTGTGGGCAAGATTGTATTAGTGGTATTTGGCTGTAGGCTTGCTGCTAACTGGGAAGAATTGGTTCTGATGTAAATTGTTTATGTGGTTTTGGTATGGTTGTTTTAATTTGGAGTTGTAAATGCTCTTTAGAAGCTTAGTTATCCTTGCAAGTTTATAGGTTAGGCTATATTTGCTATGTTAGCATTTAGTTATTGTATTTGCAAATAATTTTTGTGTTTCTAGATGAGGTTTATCTTTTTGTTTTGGTGTTTGGATCTCATTGTAAATTTTGTTCTTTTTGACAATAAAATTTCTCATTTGGTAGACTATTAGTGATTTTTTTTTTTTTTTTTTGAGAGAAATGTTAGAAATTTTATTGATGTAAAGCTATTGTATTACAAAAACTTTGGCCATGAGCATCTTGGGTAGCACATAAAGGCCACAGCAAGTTACATTACAAACCAATGTTACATTTGCCAAGGCCAAAACAATGAAAGAAAAAATAGAGCCCAGCTTTGGGACCTAGGCAGCGAGCAGATGAGTTGAAAAATAGCAAAACTAGAACTTTTTTTTAGGTCAAATGGCAGCTGCATCTTTAGTTAAATTCCCCCATTTTTTTTGCATCCTAGTTTAGTTTACTGGAGGATGAGCAAAGGAAAAAAACAACCCAATTGTCCTAGAATGTCTAACAGCTGCAGCAACATCTCCAATGCAACTTTTCATAGATGGCATATTTAAACGTTATAACCTTTTTTGATAAACCTCAAATTTCATTCAAGGAAACGGAGTGTGGAGGCAATCATCCATACAAGCAGAGTAAACCACACAATTACTGATAGACCAATCAAGTGGGACATCTTCAGCGTTATAACTTAACGCACCATTTTTTTTATTTTATAGGAAACTGGAACTTTAAACCTTTTACTAAGAGCAACAACCACCAATCCCATCTCATCCCTTATCACAACACCTATCCCACACATACTTTGAGAAGAGAAAATTGCAACATCCACATTGACTTTGAACATAGCATCAGTAGGTAGCTTCCAAGCTTGTGAATACTTTGCAGATTAAAGAGGAGACTTCACATTTACAGCCCTGAAATCACTGTTAAATTGCCCAACCCACTACACTAGCAAAGAATTAGTCATGCATTTCTTACCATTCCTTTTCTGGTTCCTTCTTGTCCACATGGCCCAAGCAATGGAAATAGCAAGATATAAGGCATCATCATTGCATTGTTGGGTATCCCAAAGAAATTGAAGCAAATCCATAAAATTTTGAAACTGTACAATATGTTGAGGCTAAAAAAATTAAAAAAAAAAAAAAAAAAAAAAAAAAAAACCATTAAACTTCCACACTTCCACAGCATTTGTACAATCCTAAAGTAAAAGTTTAAGAAACCAATCATCAAGTTTAATTATCCCCAAATCCAAAAAATAAAATGTCAGATATTTACAAGCCAAACTACTCAATCCCCAGAACACCATAAACTAAACCAACAAAAATACCATATTGTCCCCCTTGCTCCAAAACATTATCCAAATGAAGCCAGAACAAAAGTAAAAAAGTACGCACACAAACCAAACAATGAAACACCTTTACAATTCATAAGAAATTGCTTATAAGCACATTTGAAATGAAAATACTTTTCATTTATATTAGTTATATTCAATTGGATGAATAACAATGTTGAATAATACAATTGTTGTCTAGGGGATGAGAAGACATAACAAAAGAAAATATACAAAAAGGAATGTATTCTAACATATCCTAAAAATCAGCCTATTTTCATTGCCCTTCAAAATACAAAAATAACATATCCTGCAACTTTCACTCCTCTTATCATCAATCTGTACTTGTTAGTTGCACACTTGTCAAGAATCTTCTAAGTTGAATACTCATAAAAAATCTTTCAAGTCAAATCACTTGTGTCCTAGATTTAGTTGTGTAAAACCATTTAAGAAAGAATTTTGCAAAATTAGATATGGACATTTTTAGTTATTAGTAACAAAGTGATAACTATTGATACAAATAAATAAACATAACTAATGAGAAATAAAAAAAAATTAAAATAGCAAGTATATTTACTTGACTTAAATGATTCAAGCAATCGTTACTTTGAAGCATGCTTGTTAAGCTAACATTTGGAGAAGCACCACTCCAATAAGAAAAAGGAATCTACATTCAAATTATCTCAACATCAAATGGTAGATATTTATAAAAATGAAATAAAAGTGCTTTATTTTTTTACTTGTACCTAATTTGATAGTTGAAAATGATTTGAACTACTGGTCATTGGCATGCCTAGAGAATGGAATACCTATAAAAAATTGTCAGGGATGCTTTTGTGACAAGGGCCGAAAATGTGAGAACAACCCAAATCTCTCCTTAGGTTCTTTAGAATCATGCCCAAAATTCAAATGTATAATGAACAAAAGGCTAATGGTACTTTGACAAGAGAGAATCAAAATGCTAAAAACAAAAGTGTAGAAAAAGCATAAAAACATAACAGGTTTGAAATTTTGACCCATAGTCAGCGAGAACAGGAAATTGAGAGAGGTTGTGAGGAAGAGAGGGAAGGTTCTCCTGTACCCATATTTCCATCGCTAAGGTTCTGAATTGTGAGAATGTTTCCTGACTCAGTGGATTTTTGCTCTTAAGTTTCAGCTCTATCGGGAAAACGTGGTTTGATTTGTTTTGAACTGAAGAAAGAGTTTTATATAGAATTTGGGTTGTTGCTAATGTTTGGTTTTTGAGTAATGGAAGAGGCTTTTATCTCCCATGATACTAATTTGGTGTTTTGGCTTGGGTTGCTTTTGTTTAGGGAACAGTTTGACATGCTTTTAGCATGATTTTGGAAATAAAGTGGCCGACTCCATTATCTATTCTTTACTTATTATTGTAGGCTTTTGATAGCTACATTTGACCACAATAGGCTAGCTAATTAGTTTAGGGTCAGCTGTGTTTTTTGGGTGGAAAAGAAAATATGGTAGCAAAATTAGGCTAGGGCAGAAACTTTGGGCCACAGTCAGCCAGAGCATAAAAGCTCTTTAAGGTTGAAATTTTGGGTACAAGACCTCCTTCATAAGCCAAAAGTGCTACAAGTGTCCCTTGACCACTTGGTAGCATGCACGGGCTGGGCTTACGCAAAAGGCCTGAAAGGAATTGACTCATACCCTCCAAACCACACTTCCTCAATTTCCCCATATGTTGCATGGGCTTGGGCCATGCTTAACCGAATAAAATATATATATATATATATATATATATAATAGATGAATTAGGCCCATAATGAGGTCGGGCTCGATTGAGTCAGGCTCATAGAAAATGTTTTGCGAAAATTGGTATAAACAAATACTATAAGAGATTAAAATGTATGATCATTTAAAAATAAATAAAAATGAGGATGCAAGGAGCTTAAATCATACTTGATTATTGTAGTTCTCATCCATGAGTACACTAGATGGGTGCATTGACTGTCATAGACTTGTACATTGTAGTGCATATGTTGGGATTTGTGAATTAGTGACAACTGTTGTAAGACATATAGTGTTATTTTCATAGGACTATCATTATTGACAATGCAAGTAATAATGTTATTTGAATAGGACTTACGGGCTACATATAGTATATTATTGACAACTATTCCAAAGGCAATATAGATAAGATAACATATATGTAAGAAAAATTGTAAGTGTCTACAAATAAAGGGCTATAAAAATTTTTCTTTGACCAATGCAAACTTGGGTTACCCAAGTTTAAAGAGTCACTTGGAAGTCATACTATGTAAAATTATTTATAGATGAAAGCCAATACCTTCTCTAACATGACCAGAGTTGCTAGACGTCCTCTAGTGGGCAATTGTTCTAAAAAGAGGGAGGAAATATTAGGACATTATTCACAATAAATAAATAATTGAATCATTGAACAAACATTTTTTTTTTCAACTTAAAATTTAAAAAGAAAAAGATTTACATAATCTCATAATATCTTTTAATGCCTTCCTTTTACACTTCTCCATGTTGCTTTTCATTCTCGCATTTGTGACTCCTTTTGGTCACACATATGGGGGATCTAATATAGGAAAATTATTGAGTAAGCAATTTGTCTTCTCAACATCACTAGAGACGTTATTATCAACAAAACTATTTTCTCTTTCACCATCATCTTTTGCCACACTTAACACCTCCATATCTTTCTCAACTAATTCTATCATCTCTCTAATTTTTCTTTTGCACATTTCAGTATGTCAAGTTGTTGCTGCACTTCTTTTGAAAATTTCATAAATTGAGTGCATTAATTCATTACAACATAATGTCATTGAAAACTCATCATTTGCATCCTCTGATTTTGTATGATCACATACAACACTATATTTCTTTGCATCTTTTGTCCATCATTTCTGTAAGGTTGAATCTATTCAGTCATGTGTTGCCTTTATTCCGTACCAAATTTGCTTGTAATTTAGCAATTAGATACCCTGTATTTAGGTGGGAATTATGTAAGGGTAGTGTGTGAGAGAGTGTAAAGAAATCTCAAGAAGTGTGCAATTCAAGGGAGTCTCGCAACTGAATCTTGCGACTGGCTAGTCGCTAGAATGGAACACGTGTGAAGCATGCAGGGGGAGCTGAAGGATCATGATAGCTAGGTCACTATAGGACAAAACTTCCAGTCTGGCCAAGCAGTTAGCTCACGACTCGTTCCAGTCGTGAGCCCGAGTCGCTAGAATGCCCTGTTTGTTGAAAACTAACCTTTCGCATTCCTCATACACCCTACTATAAATACCCTTATATCCACGAAATGTTAGAGCTTCCATAGATAATTTTGAGAGAGAAACCCTAGAGAAAAACAAGATTGACTCATCCACAATCTTCATCCTTTGATTCTCCAAATTCCTTTACTCTCACCCTCTCCATTGACATATCCTTGTGAGGTACATTTAGCCAAATCCTTATCTCGCCATACCTATATTAGTGAGTAGGTATTTTGGTACTTGGGAAGCAATTTAGAAAGGACCAATTCATTTTGGTTGATGCAATGGGCGATTGCGGGATCAATGGGCTTAAATACAATCCTTTGTCTCAAACTTAATCCAAATGTTTTCTTAGGGAAATGAAAAATATTAAAAGCAAAAAAGAAAATAAAAAGTTGTGTGTTGTCTATTGTATGCTGCGACTTGCAAGTAATCAATGGTGTCGCCTCTTCCTTGGCTAGTAGCTAGGAGTCGCCTCCAGATCCTCCTCCTCGCCACCATCATCATCATCATCATCACCGCCACCCGAGTGGGCCGCTCCTCTAGGACCATATATCTCCCTCGAGTAGTTGGTCACCTCTAACTTGAGATTCTTAGCCAGCCATACCAACTCCTCATGCTCTTAGATAGTGGGCTGCAATTTGAAGAAAGAAGGGTTAGTGACTAAGACAAAAAGAGAAATTTGGCAAAGAGAGAGGACAAAGGGAAGAAAGAACTCACCACTTGAGTGTTGGAAGGTAAAGGATAGCCCATGACATTAGGATTGCAAGGCATGACACGCTCCCTAACAAAGCCATCTAGGCCATAAGAATGGACCATCCAAGGGATATGTGGAGGATCAATGGGCTCACCAATAGCAGGTCCCCCCTGTTACGATTTGCACATTAAGGGTAATGACAAACAAAGAAAAAAGAGAGAGAAGAAGTACAAGAGTTTGAGCATATACTTGAACAGTAAGAGAATGCATGAAGGGAGTGATGTTGAACTCTTCATAGTCCAACCCCTCAAGAAGCTGCTCGACATAGGAAACACCACTCCCCCACGAGTTGTATTCAGCATCAGTCATGGAGTGTGGGGCAAGCATGAACTCAAAAGGGTCCCTCGGAATTTGTGGGTCATCCATACCCACCAACTGGCACCTCACCCTCTTCGCCAAATATAGAGCCCTCAAACTTGCTCCGCCAGTTTACCTTCCGTGCTTTCCCAAAATCCTGGAAGAGTGTTAGCCACCTCAAATACATCATTTTCCCACCATTGGCAAAGAGGTAGGCTCCTAGCAGGTGGAGAAGGAAAGCCCTTGCCATACGGACACACTCTTCCATGGTCCTCTGTGGGAGGAACATGTAATCCGATACCAAGTTGAAGTAGCAAATGGTCTCAGTGGAGTACTTCCTCCCCAGCATGTCAATGCCCAACTACACACTTAACACGCCATCCAAACTGATGATGGCCCCCTCGAAGCTAAAGCCAGTCATACAATAGAAGTTATAAGGAGTCACCATCATCTCTCGCTTGGCAATATGAAAGGTGTGGGTAGTGTCCCACCACCTCTCAATGTGGCACTGCGCCAAGGTAGCACTCGCAGTCTTTTCATAAAAAAGACTGATGATAGGCTCAAAGCCTGCCTCCTAAATATAACCCTTGGTTTCGGGGACAAGTAGGTTGAACCACTCCACCACCTTATTAGTGCTTCCCCCAGCATAAAGGGGTGATGACTGCAAAAAAGATGTCATTAGATTCATGATTTAAGTGAAATTCGAGGAATATAGTGTTATGACACATGAGTGGAGATAAAAAGGATGATACATTGACATTCGGATGCAAGAATGACAAAAAAGGGTGTTAGAATTGTATATGGAGGTGAAACGATTGAAAAAGAAGTAAAAATGGGTAGAGCAGAGCTTCTGCTAGGTGTCTCACATATGCAGGTCAAAGTCCATGCATGCAGGCAAAACCCCTCATACGTAAGTCCATTCTCGCATACGCAAAACCTCAAGAACATACCTACGTATGCAAGAACAGAGCTACAAACGCATAAATACAAGCTCCGTACACAGGCTCGAGCCCATGTGTGTAAGAACACAGACAAAAGCAATTCTTCGACATTTTCAAAGAAGCATCATCCAAAATCAATCCTAGACATGTTCCTACCCCTCCTAAGACATCAAGTTTTCATCTAAACCCATCCCACAATAAAACCCAAGAATTCACATAGTAAAAAAAACACATTTAAATTAAAGATCAGAGGGAAACTTGAAAATGAGAAAGAAAAATGAAGAACTTACAGATTCACCCATGGGAATATGATTCTCTGTCCAGTATGTCAATGGTGGAGGTCCCACCAACCTTGTGGCTCCACTTTAGCGGGTAAAATGAAAGGCATTAGAAGATAGGACGTAGGAGGATTTCTTGGTCTTAGGTGCCATTGAAGAAGATGATGAGAGAAAGAGAGAAAATGAGAAAATAAGAGGGTCTGAGAGAATAAGAGAATCAAAAGGTGTGAGGAAAAGAAAGAGGGGAGGGAGGTTTTCTTAGAGAGAAAAGAGAGAGGAGTTGTGAAGAAAGTGAAGAGGTGAGGGAGGTGAAGAGAATTAAGAAGAAGAAAAGAAACGGTTGGCAACCGTTGGAGAAAATGAAAGGCGGGGAACACACCTAATGTCTAAACTACGTGTAGTTTAGACCTCACCACTAAACTACGTGTAGTTTAGTCATGAACAGTAAAAAAAAAAAAAAAATTCTTCTTTTCTTTCTTTCAAAAAAGGGAAGGATATCTCAAAGATTTCCACAATTAGACATGAATTATCGAAAAAGAATTCCCCAGTGGATCAAGCACATAAAAAAAAAATTCTCCATAGAATTGAGCATATTTAGAACCATTCCCAGTGGTTCAAGCACCTCAAAGGCCTTCCCCCAGCGAGTCAAGCATGTCAAACGTCATTCTCATTTTGGAAGTAGAAGATCCTCATTATTTCAAGAATATCAAGCATCATACCCAATAAGGAAGCAAAAGATTCTTTCTTAAAAGGATCAAACCTATCAAATATCATCGCCATGGAGGATGCAAAAGACTTTTGTAAAGTTGTGATTTACAAATATTTTATGTTGGCTTTAATTCCATACCAAATTTGATTGTAATTATGTTCAATCTTATGTACCCTGTATTTTATGTGGGATTTCTTTGTAAGGGTTGTGTGCGAGAGAGAGTGTGAAGACTCAAGGCAAAGTGAAAAGCAAAGAAGTTTTCACGGGTAGCTCGCGAGAAGCCTTCTCGTGAAGTGAAGCATATGCTCAGCACATAACTGGAATGCGAAGAGTCATGACAGATGGTGACAACTGGTTTTCGCGAGTGTCTCGCGGGTAAGGCCTTCCCACAAGATACTAGCGAAAAATTCTGTTTTACCAATTTTTCATATCTAATACACCCTGTCTCTAATAACACTATATATACCCACTTTACCCACAGATGTTGACGAGTGCTTTCAGAGAGAAAACCCTAGCCACAACCCTTGAGAGTTAGAGATTGTTATACTCACAATTCTCTTTACAATTCATTATGGTTTTCCTTAACTCCTATCTCTCCATTTCCAAATTCTTGAGAGGTTGATAGCCCAAACACTTACCACACCCACTCTGAGTGTCAAGTGAGGTTTTAGTGCTACTGGGAAGCATAGGAAGAAGCCAAGGTTTGGCGGATGCAATCGGGCGTATTGCAGGATCTGGAGAGCTAGACAAGGCATGGTTCTAAAAAGCCTTGTTGGACTAGGAGCTTGGAGGGCTTAGGTGCATTGGGTAGATTAGGCTTGGAGGGTCTCTTGCTAGTTGTGTATCCCAACTTATTTTCTAATGGATCGATTTACCGCTTTGAGGGCAGTAAAGAGGTCTTTTGCCGAGTACTTCGGTTTCCTCTTCAATAACACATCGACGTGTTATCTTGTGTTTGCATTCTTCTTCCCTACTCTTTTAGCTTTTATTTTACTGCTATGATTTGTTGAATATGGCTTAGAGTAGTTTTATTGTTTGTTCGCTCGCATTTACTCTATTCCGCACTTAGTTTAAGTTAGAATAAAATCAACCGAGTCGTAATCTTTAATTTGGGGGTCTAAATAACTCTTGTGCTTTCACACATTTTAGAGCTTTCAATTGGTATCAAAGTGGGTACACTTGCTGTGGTTTCATTACCTAAGTGTGATCCTAGACCCTCTTTGAGATTGATCGATCTCAATCAGTCAATGCTCCACCATTCTTTGATCGGAGCAACTATGCGTTTTGAAAAGTCCATATGAGGGCATTCCTTTGTGCTATAGATGAGTCAGTATAGGATTCTGTCAAGAATGGGTATGTTGGCCTATGAAACCCAAGTCCAAATGGGACAAGGCAGCTCTTGCTTTGGCAAATGCAAACAATAAAGAAATTAACGCTCTTTTTTGTGGTGTATCTACTAATGAAATTCACAAGATATCACATATGAAGACTACCAAGGAAGCTTGGATGATTCTTGAGACTACCTATGAGGGTACCAAGAAAGTTAAGGACACAAAGCTCCAAATGCTTACCATCTGATTTGAAGTTCTCAAGATGAGTGATGATGAGTCATTTGATTCATTCTATGGGAAGCTCAATGAAATCGTGATTGCCAAGCTTAATCTTGGAGAGAAGATTGAGGATGCTAAGGTGGTGAGAAAGATTTTGAGGTCCTTACCGGAGAGCTTTCGTGCAAAAGTCACAGCTATAGAAGAGAGTAAAGATTTGGATGAGATCAAGATCCAAGAACTCATTGGATCACTCCAAACATATGAGCTTGGACTACCTTCCCACAAGCCAAGTAAATTATTGGCTCTCAAAACCATCAACAAGAGAATGGATGACTCCTCTGAAGAAGATGATGTGGAGAAGGAGGTAACATTCCTTGCAAAGAACTTTTAGAAATTTCTGAAGATGAAAAACAATGGGAAGTCATTCAGCGAAGGAAAGTTTTCATCTCCCAAAAGCGAGAGGAAGGAGTTCAAGAAGAAAGATGGGAAGGACTCTTAATCCCCTCAAGGAATTGTGTGCTACGAATGCAACGGTCATGGACATCTCAAGGAGCATCCCAACTATTTGAGAGGGAAGGGTAAAGTGTTTGCCACTACCCTTAGTGATTCTGAAAGCTCAAATTTAGACACAAATGGAGAGTGTGATAGTGAAGGAAACTACAGGGCTTTCATGGCAATTAGCTCCGTTGATTCTAAGGATGATTTGAGCAATTTGGTTGATGAACTTGGTGGTCATTCCAAGGGTGAGGAGGTTGAAGACTCAGAAGATGAAAAAGTATGCCAAAATGAAGGGGAGAACAACCTTCAAGAAGCATATGATTCATTGCTAGAAGATTGTGGCAAATACGTCAAGGTTGTGAACCATGCTATGAAAAAGATGAAGAAGATCGAAGAAGAGCATAAGTGTACACTTGTGCAACTCAAGGAAGCGAAGTGTGAAGTAGAATGACTCAAGGAAGAATTGGTTGAAGCTTACTCTAAGATCAAGTTTCTTGAACTTGAAGTTATCCAAGCTAATGTCAAGGTTGAGCGTATCTCTACCAAGAAACTTGACAACATGCTGTCCTCACAAAAATCTTCACATGATAAGACTGGTTTGGGCTATACCGAAGAAGGAAGCTCTAGCAGCAAACCCAAGAAGGAAGTAAGGTTCGTATTCGCCAAGAATAAAGAGAAATTCAAAGAAGTGAAGCCTGAGACAGAGACCCCTGCTACTGTAAAAAGAACCATTGGCGCAAAACCAAAGGAAAAATGGAAGTCACTACCCAAAAATCAAAAGGGGCCTCAAGTGAAGCATATGTGTCATCATTGTGGTGTACAAGGGCACACAAGGCCAAATTGTTTCAAGCTTCATGCACTTAAAAAGGCTGACTCTATGCGTGGTCAAGAAAGTTCAAAGAGAAGACCAAAGGGAGCACAAGCTAAGGGAGAAAGTGAGGGACATCTCATTGGAGACGTCATGGAAATGTTGAAGAACATCTCACTATGCCTTGTTAATTTCACTCCGAGGCTTGAAAGTTATGCTTGTTGTACTGCTCCATCTAAGGCTTTCACCCAAAATGCACGTAAAGTGTGGGTGAAGAAGGGTACTTATGCATGATCACTTTCTATGCCCATGCATTAATATTTCCGATGTTTAAAGTCATAGGTTCATGCATCATGACATTCATAATCCTCTTGTGTCATTCCTTCCAGTTTGTAGCATGTTTCTTTTCAAGTTTGTTTTGTACTTGTTGTTTTTGTTGAACATACTTTACATGTTTAATTTTTGGGTGTGTTGAAAAATTCAAAAACCGATAAAAATTGAAAAATCTCTAAAATTTTTGATCGCTTGTGTTATGTATATCACATGTGAGTTTAGCCTAGTACCTTCGTACTAATGGCGTAATGCATTTATGAGCTTAACTTGTTCTGTATGCACATCTATCTTTGTGGGAAAAATCTTGAAATCTATGTGTGACTGTTGTAAATCATTCTTCAAGCTTGTCATGAATGATTGGTCAATAGTCTTGATGGTTTTGATACTTGCATAGACTTGTGCCTATATATCTTCCCACTATTCTTTTTATGTTTTTGCTTAAAGAGCTCAACAAATGTAAATCTCAAAATGAAAAAACTTTTGTAAAGTTGTGATTTACAACTATTTTGTGTTGGCTTTAATTCCGTGCCAAATTTGATTGTAATTATGTTCAATCTTATATACCCTGTATTTTATGTGGGATTTCTTTGCAAGGGTTGTGTGTGAGAAAGAGTGTGAAGACTCAAGGCAAAGTGAAGAGCAAAGAAGTTTTCGCGAGTAGCTCGCGAGAAGCCTTCCCACGAAGTGAAGCATGTTCTTAGCACATGACTGGAATGCGAAGAATCATGACAGATGGTGACAACTGGTTTTTGCGAGTGTCTCACAAGTAAGGCCTTCCCGCAAGATACCCACGAAACATTCTGTTTTGCCAATTTGTCATATCTGATACACCATATTCCTAACCACACTATATATACCCATAGATGTTAAGGAGTGCTTTCAAAGAGGTTTTTGGGTAGATTAGGCTTGAAGGGTCTCTTGCTATTCGTGTATCCCAACTTATTGTCTAGTGGATCGATTTATTGGCAGAGAGGTTTTTTGCCGAGTACTTTGATTTCCTCTTCGATAACACATCGGCGTGTTATCTTGTGTTTGCATTCTTCTTCCCTACTCTTTTAGCTTTCATTTTATTGCTATGATTTGTTGAATATGGCTTAGAGTAGTGTTATTGTTTGTTCGCTCGCATTTACTCTATTCCCACTTAGTTTAAGTTAGAGTAAAATCAACCGAGTTGTAATCTTTAATTTGGGAGTCTAAACAACTCTTGTGTTTTCACACATTTTCAAGCTTTCAACTTTTCCTCAATAGTTCAGGAATATTAAGCATCATCCCCCTAGAGGAGGCAGAAGATTCTTCCCTAAAATTTCCCTAATAAGGAAGCAGAAGATTCTTCCCCAGTAAGTCCCATACACCAAAAAATAAATCCCCTGCAAGGAAGCAAAAGATTCTCCCTTAAAATCCTCAGTGAACCATATGAGAAGTAGAAGATTCTTCCCTAGTGGGTCACACTTCTACACTACTCCTTAGTGAGTCCATCCATATTACTCAGCGAGTTCTCATCTCTAAACAAGTCGTGAGAGGCAGAAGATTCCTCCCTATACATATCTACTCCTTAACAAGTTCTTCACCATCCTTAGTGGATCCTACTCGTGCACATATCCTCCAAGAGTTAAACATGCAAGCTCGGTAGAAAAAGTTAGAGATAGTGATAGAGAAAGAGCCAAGGCCAACTTAAGGTAAGAGCTTCACTCGGAAAGGTAGAGAAAGAAGTGTAGAAGACAAGGGGAACAAGTCACATGGAGAAGTTTGAGGTAAGAGCCCTAAATGGACACCACAAAGACTATATCCTTTTGTTGTGTGGTGGGTTAGCTTGTAAGAGCACCCTTGTTTGTGTTCTTTATTCTTTTAATGACTCTAGGATAGTGAGTCACTCATCATTTGCTTGAAAGTGACAAAACTAGTTTTGGGATAGTGAACCTGTCATTGCTCATTTCCCGAGCAACAAAGGTGGGACTTTGGACATACGAATCCCACATAGCTCTTCGGAGTTGCACCCCGCCCCATGTATGCATGATGTGTCACGTGGGTTAGGCCCAAGTCATACGTCGAAACAAAATGTTTTGTCTCTTATTCTTTTGATTTCGTTAGTGAAGCTCACAAATCAAAAGAAAGGTATTTGTAGACACCGCATTTTGTACCCCATACGACTTGGGCCCCTATTCCTTAATGATGCTCGAACTCTAAGGCCCAAGGCTAGTTTAGAGTCCCAATCAAATGTTAAAATGACTTGAGGAGTGTTAAAATGGAAAATATAACCTTTTAAATGAGTAAAAATCTATTTTTGGAAAATTAAATGACCAAAATGGCCCTAGGTCTGTGTACGTTAGTCACGGCTTGCATACGCAAGCTAAGGCATGCATACGCAGGTACATTCTTGTGTACACAACTAGGGTTTCAGCAGCATAAAAAATGTATGTTTTCTACAATAATGGATAAGGTTTGGAACGAATCCCACATCGTCTGGGAGCCATTCTAAACCCCATTTGTTTTCAACTATAAAAAGCCTTACATGGTACATTTTCAAAAGATACAGAAATCCCATGGGAAAAACTTGAGATTCACTAGAAAATAGTGAATCAAAAAGGAGTTTTTCATAAAACACCCTCAAGTCATTTTTATTTGATTGGGACCATTTCTAGTACCAATCCTTTGAGTTTAAGATTGCTAATCTCTATTTTATTGAATTGTGATAGATTTGACTTAGGACAACGGTAAAAAATCATGCCTAGGAGATTTTGCTTTAAGGTATCCTTTTAAACTTTTCCTTTTCTTTTTTGCCTTTAATCTTTATCTTAATCCTTTTTTTTTTTGTTTAGTTTATGGTTACATATGTTTGTTTAGGTTAGTTTTAGGTTTTCCTTATGTCTTTAAGCATAATATCGCCACCCCTAGCCACCTCCCTCGCCATCGCCATAGCAACCACAAGCCACCGTCGACCCACCTTTGTGATCTACTCCCTAGCCACCACCCACTACCATCGCCTTAGCCACCGTGGCCATCGTCGACCTCCATTACCACCGCCATACTCTTTTCCCTCTCTTTTGTTGTTCAGGTTTCTTTAGAGTGTAAGTCTTAGTTTTTGGCTTATGGATTTGCTTTGATTTGGTTTTTCTTTAATGGGTGATGGAGTTTTTGTGCTAATTTTTGCTCTTTTTCTGTTTTGGTTGGAAATTGATACAAAAAGCTCTTATTCAGATTTGTCTTTTTGAGCAAAAAGACCTAAAGATCAAAGGCCAAATCATTGTAAGTTTATGTACAAGTTTGTAAATCTTGTATTTTTTTTTTTTTAATTTCTACTTAATTTTTCTATAGTTTGTAGATTTTGAAAAAAAAAAATTTATCGGTTTTGTGGTTTAGCTAGCTTGAGATTAATTTTTAAAAAAAGCCCACTGCCCACTTATGTCTACAAGGAGATTCTTCCATCAGATGAGGATTTCTGCTTAAAAATTATATCTTCAATGTGTTTCATTAGTTTCTGGTTAAAAATTATATCTCTATTGTGTGTGTTTGTGTGTGTGTGTGTGTGTGTGTGTTTGTGTGCTTGCTTTAGTTTTGATATTTTAATTGAATGCAGTAAAAGGTTGTTTGTGACTATATATGGAGTTGATGAAATGCTTGAGCTTTATTGGGTTTAGGTAAAGTTGGAATTTGGCAGGCACAGGGGGTATAAGTTTAACTAGAATAAGAAATATAGAATGACAAAGGAATCGTAAAACTGAGAAACGACAGAGTGGGAGAATCGAGAAATTGTGTGTGTGTGAGAGAGAGAGAGAGAGAGAGAGAGAGAGAGAGAGAGAGTGTGTGTGTGTGTGTGTGTGTGTGTAAGAGAAAGAGACAAAGGGAGGAGGTACTTTGAGGCAGAATGTGTAAATTTTGGGTAGATCTAGGATGTGTTTAATACTTCAAGAAATCTTGTTTTAAGATCAAGTGTTAAAGCCATGCAAGTCTGTCCAAGATTCAAGCTGAAAAGTGCAAGTTCATTAAAGCTCGACAGCTAGCATCTATCGAGCTTGAAGAGCTGTTCCAACCCCATGGCTCAATAGCTGCTCGACAGTTACTCGATAGATGGCTATCTGTCGAGGTTTTAGAATTTAAGAATTTCTGATCTGATTTTCTTGTAATCCGTGACTATGTGTTTGGGCCTTCTTTTCTCACAATCCTAGACATATATAAGGCTTATTTTAGAAGCCGTCACATAAGAGAATACAAGGAGAACATATGCAAAACGTGATCGATGCCTTATTCTCTCTGATGGAAGATACTACATCTTTGCACCTTAAGGTTTTGTAGCCAAGTGCTTCTTGATCTTCATTGTTGATGAAGTGAAGAACTTTGCAGCCAACATCTTCTTCAAGTTGGTGTGTTAGTCACGTACTGGGAGCCATGCAGCTTTGGTTAGTCACGTACTAGGATCCGTATATCAAAAGGGTGGCATTCATATATTGAAAAGCTCAAAGGTTTTGAAGCGATAGGAGGTTTTTGCTGTAAGTTCATCTACAGAAATTGTAGAGTTTAGGGACAAAGGTTTTGTACTAGATCTAAAACTTCTCTTTACTATAGTGGATTGCTTTTCGGGAAGGTTTCCCCCCAAGTTTTTTACTGTGAAACTAGTTTGTTTCATTGGTTTTCCTAGGTCATCATATCTTGTCCTATTTATATTTTCCGCTACATAATTTTGAGTTTAATTGGTGATTTGTTTGTGTTACCATGCGTTTGCATGTTAATTTGATTAATTAATTAAACTTGGCTAATTAATCAATTAATTCATTATAAGGGGTAAATTCGTTTTTGGCCTATCAGTACCAAATGACAAAGTTTGGATACAATTAAATTTCAAATATTATTTGCAAAGTGGCCCTTAATTTTTCTACCTAATTGTACCAAGTCTTGACTCATTAAATTTTTTGCAATGGCACCCTTATTTTCCTTCCACATCATTTAAGTGTCCTCTTTTACTTTGCAGGTTAACCACTCATTTATTATGATTAGTTTGAATTTTGTTTTGGAAAGGTGCGCGCTTGGCTTGAGCATAGTAAGTAATTTTTTCTTAAAACTTTGTACTTGAGATGTTGATAATTATGTTAGGGTGGATTTTTGAGTTGGATCTAGCGGGTGGCTTGCATGGTGCTATAAGGCAATTTACATTCATATTGGGAATGTTTATTATTTTATGAAAATTTGGATGGATATTGTTAAGTTATAGTTGTTGATTACTTTTTGGTCTTCAATACTTGTAAGCATTCTATATTTGTAACTATGATAATTGTATTGGGTGGATTGTTATGTTAGAGCAAATAGATAGCTTGCATGGTATTATAAGGTCGCTGCAATTGATATTATGATTGTTTATTAAATTTGGAAATTTGGATGGATATTGTTGAGATATATTTTTTGATTACTTTTTGGACTTGAATGCTTATAAGCACTCTATATTTGTGATTATAATAATTGTATTGGGTGGATTGTTGTGTTGGAGCAAGTGGGTGGCTTGCATGGTGTTATGAGGTCGTTGCAATTGATATTGAGAGTGTTTATAAAATTTAAAATTTTGGATGGATATTGTTGAGTTATGTTTGTTGATTACTACTTTTTTTTTCAATACTTGTAAGCATTCTGTATTTGTGACTATAATAATTGTGATGGGGTGGATTGTTGTGTTGGACCAAGTGGGTGGCTTACATGGTGTTATAAGGCGGTTTACATTCATATTGAAAGTGTTTATTATTTTTTGAAAATTTGGATATTGTTTAGTTATGTTTGGTGATTACTTTTTGGACTTCAATACTTGTATGCATTCTATATTGTGATATTGATAATTGTTTTGTGGTGGATTGTTGAGTTGGAACAAGCAGGTAGCTTGCATGGTGTTATAAGGTGGTTTCAATTAGTATTGGGAGTGTTTATTGATTTTTGAAAATTTGGATAGATATTGTTGCGTTATATTTGTTTGATTATTTCATTTCTTTAAAATGTCAAACATGGAAACTAAATGACAATTATCAAGAGATATTGATTAGTTACCAAATGTATTAGTAAATTACTTATGAATTTAGACTACTTATGAATTTAGACTCCTTATGCCTACACTTAAGACCTTAGTATGACTTGCAAGTCATTTTCTCAAATTTGGAAATTTTGCCTTGTTTTCTTAGAAGCATGGGTTTGTTTTGTTAGAGTAATTGAAATATGGACTAACTATTAGTTTATGCTTTCATGATATCGTGCTATAGGTATTTAGTGTAAATTTGTTATATAGCTATGGACAAGAGTTGGATGTACATTAGAGATAGGATATCTATGGAATATAGAGATGGAGTTGCAAAATTCTTGAATTTTGCATCTCAACATGCACAGCAAGATGGAATGATTGTTTGTCAATGTCGAAAATGTGCGCATTCAACAATGTTGGCTATAGATGTTATACAAATTCATCTAGTGTCAAATGGGATTTGTAGGGGTTATTGACGTTGGACTTTTCACGGGGAATCATCGTCTAGAAAGACTTCTATTAGAACTCCTATTACTTCTGTCCAAGAAAACTCAAATGAAAATAGTAATATGTGTGAAATGTTGCATCACATGATCCCTATGCGTATATGGTGCCCGAACCAATGGAAGAAGATATGGCATCAGATCGTACGATAAAAGGCCCTATTGTGGAACAGCCTACACAAAGTCCTAACGAAGAGCCATTCCAATTTCTCAAATTTCTCAAAGATGTAGAGGAACCTTGTTATGAAGGTTGTACAAAGTTTAGCAAATTGTCAGTCATTGGGTATTTGTACCACTTGAAGTGTCTACTTGGCTGGAGTAACAAATCAGTCACCTTGTTGCTTCAAATTTTGTAAGACCTACTACCTTCAAGTGTGAAGTTGCAAAAAGACTATTATAAGGCAACAAAAAAAATTTATTAAGGATCTGGGTTTGAGTTATGAGAAGATTGATGCTTGCCCCAATGATTGTATGTTGTTTTGGAAGGAAAATTCCAACCTCGAGGCTTGCTCAAATTGTAACCATTCAAGGTGGGAAAGCAACACGGCCAGAGTTCCAAAAAATACGAATGCTCCTTCTAAGAAGGTAAAGAAGAAAGCTGCACAGATCTTAAGGTGGTTCCCTTTAAAGCCAGGGTTGAAACGATTGTTTATGTCTCCCGAAGTAGCTCCCCACATGAAATGACATGTTGATGATCATACAAATGATGGGTTAATGAGGCATCCTGCTGACTCTGAAGCTTCGAAATCATTTGACTCTTAAGTATGTAGAATTCTCATCTGAGCCTCGTAATGTTAGACTTAGATTAGCAGCTGATGGATTCAACACGTTCTCCAATATGAGTACTGCTCATAGTACATGGCCTATCGTGTTGGTCCCATACAATCTTCCTCCTTGGATATGTATGAAAAGGGTTTATTTCATGTCATTACTATTGATTCCTGGTCCAACCTATCCTGGGAACGATATAGATGTGTACTTGCAACCCTTAGTACAAGAACTCAAGGAATTATGGGATGTTGGAGTAGAAACGTTTGATATGTCTTCCAATAGCTCATTTCAAATGCATGCAGCATTATTATGGATCATAAATAATTTTCCAGCATATGGTGATATTTCAGGTTGGAGTACCAAATGTGCTCTTGCATGTCCTTGTTGTAACTACAATCCTTAATCTCGTTGGTTAAAACATGGAAGAAAATTCAGTTATATTGGACATAGGCGATTCTTGGATAGTGATCATGAATTTCGTAATCATGACGTAGTTTGAGGGGCGTAAAGATTTCAGTCAAGCTCCTATTGTAGTGTCAGGAAGTGAAATCATTATGCAAACAGAAGCTGTGGTTGATGTTGTTTTTGGGAAGAAAAAAGTTAATTTGACAAATAAGAGAAAAAGAAGGGAGGAAGCCTTGTGTATATGGAAGAAGAGAAGTATATTTTTTAGCTTGCCTTATTGGGAGAACCAAATGTTGCGTCACAATCTTGATGTGATGTATATAAAAAAAATGTGGTTGACAATGTAATTGGCAAGTGTTGAACATTGATGGAAGACGAAGGATAACTTGAAGGCACGTCTTGACTTAGAAGATATGGGTATAAGAAGTGAACTTTATCTTGAGGAGCTTGGTAGTGATAAGACATCTAAGCCACCTGCCTAATTTGAAATGACTACTAGTGAAAAAGATAGCTTTTTGAAAGTTTTGAAGGGTGTAAGTGTGCCGGATGGCTATGCTTCAAATGTATCTCGTTGTGCTAAACTTAAAGAATGCAGATTTATGGGATGAAGAGTCATGATAGTCACATCTTGATGCAACAACTTTTTCCAATAGCTATACGTGGATTTTTGCCGGATCAAGTGAGCAAGAATTTGATTGAGTTATCTTGTTTCTTTAGGAAAATATGTTCCAAAGTATTGAGTTTGGAAGATCTTGACAGTATTTAGAAGAGAATTGTAGTGATGTTATGTGAATTGGAAAGGATATTCCCTCCCTCTTTCTTTACAGTTATGGTACATCTACTCATTCATTTTATTGGCAAAGCCAAGATTGCTGGCCGAGTTCATTATCGTTGGATGTACCCCATAGAGAGGCAAGATATATATAGTTCCATTTGTTTTCATTCAAATTCAATGTTCCATTGTTGATATTCTTTATTCACATAAATACTTGTCACGATCGAAGTCTTATGTACAAAATAAGGCTTGTCTAGAAGGTTGTATTGTAGAAGGGTACTGGGCAGAAGAGTGTTTAACATTCTATTCACGATATTTCAAAAATGTCGAAACTGCCTTCACTCAGCCCATAAGGAATGTTGAAGAATCTATAGGTGCGGTGTTGAGCATCACCCTAAATTCAAAATCATGGACCCAAGCACACTGTTATGTGCTAGTCAGTTGTGATGAAATTACCCCATTTCGCATGTAAGTAATTAAGACATCAATTAGTACTGCTTAATGTCATAACAAAACCCAAGTTTATGATACTAACACACATTTTCCTACATGGTATGCACAAATATCATTTAAAGGAACTTCACCCAAATGTAGCTAATGATGTTATTGAAAAGCAACACATGGAGAAATTTTGTCACTAGTTTAAGTACCATGCAAGTCTATAACATATAAAAATATTTTTTACTGTAACTTTCTTTAGTTTATATTTTTAATAGAACACATCGTTTATATTAGGTGTTGTCAATGTTGATGAGGGAGAAACTTCCTGAAAAAGTTATATGGCTAGCTTAATATCCAGATAATGAAGTTAAATAGTTCAAGTGTTATGTTTTAAATGGATTGAAGTTTCGCACCATAGATTCTGAGGCAAATAGGAAAACTTAGAACAGTAGAGTTAGTGTTGCCAATAAAGGTGGCATTAATTACTAAGATGTCTTAACTGACATTATTGAGTTGAACTATTCTGAGAAGTTACGATATGTATTATTCAAATTTGAATGGGTTGATGTGGATAGTAGGAGGGGATATAAGACAGTCAAGTTTGATTTCCCTATTGTGAATTTTACAAGATTGATACATAAGGGTGATTGATTGATTGATGAGCCAAATGTCTTAGCTTCACAAGTCTTTTATGTGGAAGATCCAAGACATAAAGATTGGATGGTCTTTGTTTAAATAAAAGCTAGGGATGTTTTTTATGTTGGAACTAATACTTCATCTGATGATGATGTAGATAACTTTTGTGAGAATGTTCCTTATAATATAACCATTGATAATGCACATGATGTAAATGATAACCTTGCATGGACTTGTAGAGATGTAGAAGGGACCATTTATGAAACATCGTTAATTGTTGACCGTGAATTGGTTGAAGATGACAATATAGATGATGAAAAGTTCATTGATGACATGTATGAGTCCAATGATGAGTTGACTGATGATGAAAATGAAGAAGGTGAAGAGCTCAATGATGAGTCAAATGATAAGTTGACTGATGATGAGAGTTAATACGTCATTCAACTTTCATGTGTATTCTTATTTGCTTTGCTTGTGAAGAGTTTTAAAGTTATCTTGTGTAATCTTATTTGCATGTTTATGAAACTAAGTGGTTATGAAGTTGTTGTGTACTATAGGACAAGTTTATTTGTAATCCTCTTTAGATGGTTGTTGCTTATTTCTTAAGAGATTAAAGACTTAGTCCATTTGTGTGAAAGAGGATATTGATAGACTTGATATGGTTTGTTTATTATATTTAAGATTATGTGTAATTTTATTTGCATATTTATGAAACCAAGTGGTTTTGAATTTGTTGTATGAATGAAGATATGGATAAAAATGGATATAAATCTTTTTTGTTTATTTTAGTTGTTGAAAGTATAAATGAAAAATGAGAGGTTTAGTTATATGTGACGTTTCAGTAAAGTCAACACAACAAGCCTCTAATAAAGATGTGGATCATGAGTCACAACAAGAAGTTGGCTAATCATCCACAGTTAATCTGTCAAATGCACCAAATGCAGGTGTTTTATAAGTTTCTAAGATCATGTTTGAGATTATGGTTAATATTGTTTAACAAATATCCCATATTGCATGAAAATGGCTTTGATTGTTTAATTCTCATTACAGTTGTGCCGCTACCAGTACGTGCTACTCGCAGTGCTAGCAAGTACTCATTCATTTGGAATCTCCCTAAAAATCACAAGATTGAATTGTCATTAACTAGTTCAAATCAACCAATTAAGAAAGTAGTGAGGCACTTCACAGGTTGGTTGGGTACAATTGCACAAAAATCCCATTTGTGCCCAATTAAGTATGATAATTGGACAAGAATGCCAGATGAATTTAAGGAAGAAATATGGGATATTGTTCAAGCATTCAGGAAGTTATAGACTATAGGTGTACTATTCTATCTTGTACTAAGTTTTACACAAGTGTTTAGCTTGATATGGATTTTGCTAACTAAGCTATTACATGTAGTCAAAATGGATTTTGCCCAAAGAACCTGCTAGGTTGGAGACAATGAAGAATAGGACATTGTCCACAATTGCGAAATGTTGGAAGAACACAAGTCAACTTTGAAGAAGAAGTATTCCCTAAAAAGAGGAAACAAAGCACGAGTACCACCAAATGTAATTCCTAAAGATTATGAAGCCCTTATTCAGTATTGAAATTTAACAAAAATGAAGGTATTGTTCTATATTGATATGCTTTAATTGTTCTACATCATCATCAGGACAAGAACATTCATATGAATATCCTTATTCTACATTGAATATCTACCATGAAAAATATATTCGAATAATACTTTGTTTAAATATGTAATTTTTTTGAACTTAGGATATTACTTTGGTAAACAAGAACAGTCGTTCCAAGCAAAAAAATGTACATACTGGTGGTTCAAAAAACTATGCTTCATACGCAGAAGATATGGTAATGACTCAATAATTATCTTGTAAATGACTTATTAGATTGTTCTTAAGTTTTTATGAAACCATTATTGCTAACTAAATAAATGTAATGACCATAATTTAGGTAACAACACTTGGGCATCTTGTAGAGCGTGCAGATGTATATGTAAAACTCCATCTTCGTAAAGATGGTACTCCTATTAACACTGAAGTAGAAAGCAACATTGTAAGTAATATCATGATTTACCAAGTGTAATATTGAATCTATTAACATTGTTAATACCGTATTTTGAGGGCTCACTCAACGAACTGTTAAGCGAGCCCTCATATTGTGTGTGTTAATACTGTATTTTGTCCGCCCTCGATTTGCATGCCAAATCCTAAAAAAACTAAAAATATCATTTTCTTTCCATGGGGTCAAAATCCCCCACAAAACAACATTTTTCATGGTTATATATCAAACCCAAGCTCCTCGGAGATTTTTAGCTACTTTGACCAAGTTTGACCCGAAGTCGATCCTAGGTAGGTCCAAAACCCTAATTTTGATCCGGCTACCAGAACGGGTTGAGGCCAATGCCATTGCGAAGATTATCCAATTCTCGTTCCAACGACTATTCATGGGTTGAAATTGGAGTTGAAACGGCCAAGATATGACGAAAACTGGAATGACACACCAATAAATGCATCGCAAACTTCCGAGAGCCATAACTTTTGATCCGACCGTTGAATTTTTGAGTTCCATACCTTTTTAGAAACTGAAAATCAAGATATGGCCGCTGCCTCGATTTTCGCACCCAGGGCTATAAATTGCCTCAGACAAGGATTGAGACATTTTTTGAAGTTTTCCCTTCTGCCCAGCTGCTCTCTACATTTTTTTTCTCTCTTCTAAACACCAAAAAATACTCCAAAAAAACACATCAAAGTATCTTGATTCTTCTCTCTTAACCAAGAACACAAGGCACTGCTTTTTCACCTAATCTTCCTTTCCTTGGTTCTACGCTTTAGATTTGGGGTTTAGGGGTGTGGATGTAGCTTTTTTAGCTATCATCCACACCCCTAACCTTCTAAATCTTTTTTATAGCATTTTCTTGCCCTTTTTGCCATAATAATATGCTTTATTGCTATCTTTGACATGTTTCTTGCTTTATCTTGTTTCTAGCATGTTTTTTAGCTTGCATCCGTGTTCTTTTATGCTTGCTCACATGTTTATTTGTCCCGATCTACATGCTTAGGGTTTTTATGCCATGTTTTATGCTTAGATCTATGTTTTTACACACTTATATGTTTAGATCTACATGCTTAGGGTTTTATACCATGTTTCCTTTGTTTTGTTCCTCTCTTTGCTTTATGTTGTTTTTAGGGTTATATGCTCACATGCTTGGTATCATGTCTATGGTTATGCTTTGCTTGCATCTATGTGTTCGTATGCTTGACTCATGTTCTTCCATGTTTATGTGCTAGTCTTTACATGTTCACACACGCGTCGTCATTCCTATGCCTAGATCTTTTTTTTACATGCTTGCATGCTCAGATCTAGGTTTACACATGCTTATATGTCTAGACCTATGTTTTTTCATGTTTGTGTGCTTGGATCCATGTTCTATGTGCTTTATGCCACCTTCCATGTGCTTGTGCGCTCCATGCCACGATTGTGTGCTTAGACTTAGGCTATGTTTGTCTTGCCATGTGCTATTGTAGCTCTTTTGTCGCTTTACCTTTCTTTCTTGTGTTTTGGACTATTGGTTTGGACCCGATCTAGACCCTATGGTCTTTGTCATCGTCCATACACCTTGGCCCATATCAAATGTTAGCCTTTCTAGTTCTAGTCTTTGCCACATTTGATGCCCTTAGCGGGTTTGTGGTTGTGTGGTTACATCCGATGCCTATAAGGCCTTCTTCAGATGTAACCATTTGGGGATGCGTCGTCATGATGCCGTTTGCTTCATGAGCACCTTTCCCCTTTTCTGCTTCGTGCGATGATATGCTTACCATGCTTGTTTGCGCCACCTGTTGGCTTTCTTTACATCTTTACACGCTTGCTTCCATGTCCATGCATGAGTCTTGCGTGCTAGTGTGTCATCCATGTTTCAACACAATGAAGTTATGGATATTTGATCCAAACCTACATTTGTCCCTTGCAAATACCACCTTTTTTTTGCTTTCTTGCTTTGTTTGTTTGTCTGTTTGTCTGTTTGCCTGCTTTCTCGTTTGTTTGTGCATCTTGCTTGTCTTGTCTCCTGTCACTTGCTATGCTTGTCATGTCTATCATATTTATCTATTTAAGCCCCTTTCATATGCTCTCTATATCTTTTCCTTCCATTGCTTCTCTACTGGTTTCTTGTCTTTGCCTTTGATGTACGCACGTGGAATGAGGATGCATGGAGCTAGGGCATGGTCTCCCAAGCGCAAGCAAAAAGGGTGAGGATTAGAGCATGCAGGTCGGGCCAAGCAGCTGCAACCAGTAGGTTTAGGGTTTAGCTTTTTCCCTTTTGGTTATGTACTCTTTTAAACCCCCTCCTTCCTCCTCCCTTTCTCCTTTAGACGGTCTGTATTAGGTATATCATGCTTTGTACCATTCATCCTCAACTCTAGAGTATGGCGACCCCTATTTACTTTCCTGCACTTATATTTTGGGCTATATTCTAGGGATGTAGGCATTTACTTTCTTGCTCTGTGTGCTTGCATTGTGCATGATGTATGTATATATATATACCTGCTCACCACCACCCCCTCTAGTGTGATCGTCACAGTCCATGTCACCTAAGGCAAGCGATGCCTAGTTTCTGCCGTGAAAGTAAGGTGACATGCTCCCAAATTTTCATTGCAGAAATCTGGTACTTAACTCGAATGTCGTAGGAAAGTATAGATTAGGACCATACCCTTTCAAAAGCCAAACCTCAAAGCCCCTATGCATGCAAAGCCCCGAAAGCCAATGCCGAAATCATGTTTTACTACTAATCTCCAAAAATTAAGGTTTTATCAAAACAAATGGCTATCGTTGGGACAAGCATTGTGTGGTTCCTAACACCTTTCCCCTACGTAACAAAACTTCCGGACCTAAGAATCAAGATTTTTTGCCATCCACATTAGATTAGGAAAAATGAACTTCTTCTTAACCTAGGATCGGTAATAAAATCAACTATAAAATGGTGATCAATCACACCTTAGAAAAACCTAATGATTGGTGGTAACTCCACTCACCTTTAGTAATCACCTAAAATTTGGCCCAGATTTCCGCCATAACGCCAAAGGTAGACCTACCTTCCTCCACTGAGAGAGAGAGCACCCGAAGTTCCGTATGAACCCTACACACTCATAGAGAGGGGCCTCCAACGGGCCTCACGCGTGTGTGAGCTGTTGCCACAGTAGGTGGTTAAACGAAGGCCCATGGTAGCGGTGATTTTTCTACTATCAAGATCGAGGCCGGGTGTCGATAGTGTGTAGTCATCCGACCTTACAGGTAGTATTGCATTGGCACCAGATGATGTATATGATCAAGTGTTTGGTAATGAGCGCATTGATCGTGTTCAAGGTGTGGGATTTGGCCCAACCCCAAGTATGCATCCTGCCAAGAACACTCTTACAATTGCTAAAGCAAGGAGCCAAGAAAGGGATGTTGAAGTGACTCAGTTGAAGAATCAAATGGCTTTTTTTAATGGAGAAAGCGAATCATTATGATAACTTGCAGGAGCGAATGACCCAAATGATGCAACTAATGCAAAATCAGCAAAATCATTCTTCAAAAGCTAGTCGGGTATTAAATTTTAATGTTTTAAGAATGTATTTGGTGTTTAAATTTTTTAAGTATAGCAACTATTATTTTGTTACTCAAAATGATTTTTTTATGAACTTATTAGATACTCTTAATTTGTATTCAGGGTGGTTTCGGTTTAGATTATCAATCTCCAATTCCTCATAGATGACAAGCTTCATCCCATTAAGAAACTAGAATATAGCAGTAAATGCAATGTTTTAAGGACTCCATGGGCTATTACATAGTTGTTTTGAAATACCACATTTATTTTTGGAAGTATTGTACTTTATTTATAATATTGTCATAGTTTGGGTGGTTTTTTTTTTTTTTTTTTTTTTTTTTTTTTTTTTTTTTTTTTTTGTAGATAGACAAGTGTTTTGTTACAACCACATTTATTTTGGAAGTATTGTACTTTGTTTATAATATTGTCATAGTTTAGGTAGTTGTCTTTTTTGTGTAGGTAGACAAGTTTTTTGTTCAATTCAAGATGATACATGTATTGCTATTAAATATATATATATATATATATATATATATATATCTATTTGAATCTATGGTTAATGTATTAGTTTGGACTTTTTTTTTTTTTTTTTTTTTTTTTGTGGAATACTGATGATCAATTGGAATATTTGATCTATTACAAGCTTATGTCAGTTACTGTTGAATTTTGAACAGGTTTATATAGTATTTTTAGTATTAAAAACAAATAATGAGCAGGTTTAAAGAAGTTTTAAAAATGTTGCTAAAAAGTAAGAGGAAATCCTTTTTAGCAATGCTTTTAAAACACTGCAAACAATCAATCCTTTAGCGACGTTTTAAAAACATCGCTAAAAAGCAAGACGATCAATTCTTTTGTGACGTTTTTGAAACATCACTATAAGATTGATTATTTACAGAGTTTTAAAAACGTCGTGGATAGGCCAAAAACGTATTGACCCCTTGTGATGAAATTAATTGATTAATTAGCAAAGTTTATTAATTAATCAAATTAACATGCAAAAGTGTGGTAGCACAAACAAATCACCAATTAAACTAAGTATGCAGTGGAAAATAAATTGACACGGCGATTGGTTTACGAAAGGGGAAAACCTACACAGCAAAAACCCCACCGGGTGATTTTAAGGTCACCACTCACGAGAATCCATTATTATCACAACAAGAGGTTACAAGTAAAGGAATCCCAGTACCTTATACCAACTTATAATTGAACCCTTACCCCAATACCCAATTGGACTTGTTCTATAGTGACAATCTCTCCTTGTAATGCACGGCTCCCAGTACGTGACTAACCAATTGCGTGGATCCCAGTACATGACTTCAATCACCAACTAGAGAAGGTTGTTGGCTGCAAAGTTCTTCAGTTCATCACACGATGAAGATCTAGAAGATGCTTGATCACAAGACCCTACGTTGTACAAACATAGCAACTTTTTCACAAGAAGGATGAACTAGGGCAAATTCTGTCTCTGGTCACAATTTGCTTGAACAAACTTTTCTTAACACTTGTGCAACTCGTTCCACTTGTACACTTGTGCAACTCATTTTCTTAACACTTGTACAAACATAGCAACTTTTCTTAACACTCAACCTTGTGATTGCATTCTCAAACACAAATATTAAGCACATAGATCCCAAAATACACACACACACACTAAACAAGTCTAACCAATTTTATATTTCAAAATCAAGTCAAGACAGTTTAGTGAGCATACATTAACACATGTAAACCTTGTGATGACCAAATCACATTATACCTGCACATGTATCAAAAGTAGCAAAGAATATTGCGTGTTATGTGTGAAAAACATCATAAGATTGCATAAGTGTATACATGTTATGACGATTTGAGATATGAGAAAATCACTTTAACTCACACACAATCATAACTGTTTAATGGGGACTGTCACCTTCTAGGTACATCCTATAACTCCCACATCTCCTAGAATACACACTTGCAATCATATTTAAAAGCATTTTGATCTTTTTGCTTTTTATTTTTCTTTGCATATTTTTCTTTTTAAGCAAATCATGCATGGACGTATAAGAGATAGAAAAGAAATACCCAATGATGTTAAGCATTTGACATTCCAATTTTGCTATGCCGAAGAACACAAATGTCATTAACATTGCACTTTTGCTATGCCGAAGCATACAAATGTCATTTCATAATTGGCGAGTAACAGTGGCGAGATGGTTATTTATGCATTTCTCTTAGGATTTTCTAATCCTTCTCATCAAAAAGAGTGATACGAGTGTTAAGTATAAGAGATCGCTTAACCTTACTCATCACAAACACGAGCCACAAAGCTCACTTCCTTAGTTGTGCATAGAGATGCTCATCTAAGCTACAAAAGACACAAAGTCTAGAAAACCTTGTTTCAATGGCCATCCAAGGTACACAAGTACCAATGTACACAAACACACACTGTTTTTGTATTTTTCTGATTTTTCAAATAAAAAATTTTTATTTTTATACCAAAAACAAAATAAGCAAAACTAAAAAACAAACAAAAACATGTTCAATAAAGCAAAGCATAAAAACTAGATGCAAATGCATGAGGAGAGAAAGAAAAGAGAAAGAGATCAATCTATGGAAATGACACCAATGTTTTGGCGAAGGAATTCAAACTGTTTGCTGTTAAGAGGTTTGGTAAACAAATCAGCTTTCTGATCATCAGTGTGAATAAACTCAAGAGTGAGAGTACCATCTTCGACAAGCTCCCTAATGAAGTGATGTCGAATCTCTATGTGTTTAGTTCGAGAATGTTGAACTGGATTCTTAGAGATGCTGATAGCACTGGTATTGTCACAGTAGATGGTAAGATGCTCTTGACAAATACCATAATCTTGGAGGAGTTTTTGCATCCAGAGGAGTTGGGTGCAATAGCTACCGACAGCAATGTACTCAGCTTCTACAGTGGATAATGAAATGGAATTCTGCTTTTTGCTCATTCAAGAGACAAGATTATTACCCACATAATAACAAACCCCCGATGTACTCTTTCTATCATCAGCATTCCCAGCCCAATCAGCGTCAGAGTACCCAACCAAGACATCATTTGTGTCCTTACCGTACCACACACCAAAATCAGCAGTGGTTTTGACATACTTTATGATTCTCTTTAAAGCAGTCATATGAGATTCTTTGGGATTAGCCTGATATCTAGCACACACTCCCACACTGTAACTAATGTCAGGTATACTAGCAGTAAGGTAAAATAGGCTACCTATCATGCTTCTATAGAGAGATGGATCAACACTTTTTCCTAACAAGTCAACAGTGAGTTTAACATTTTGGCTCATAGGGGTTCTAACAGAACTAGCAGATTCCAAACCAAATTTTTTCACAAGATTCTTAGCATATTTAGAATGAGATAGGAATATACCTAAATCTTGTTGACGAATTTGCAATCTAAGGAAGTGAGTTAGCTCTCCAATCATGCTCATCTCAAACTCGGCCTGCATGAGTTTTAAGAAGCTATATGCAAGTTCATCCTTCATAGACCCAAATATGATATCATCAACATAGACTTGAGCCAAGTTCAACTCGCCATGTTCCTTTTTGATGAAGAGAGTCTGATCAGCCTTTCCTCTTGTGAACCTATGTGACACCAAGTATTGTGTGAGCCTATCATACCAAGCTCTAGAGGCTTGTTTCAACCCATAAAGTGCCTTTTTAAGGCACAACACATTGTTTGAGAAGTGTGGATCAATGAATCCTTTTGGTTGAGCCACATAGACATCTTCTTTAAGTAGCCTATTCAAGAAAGCAGTCTTTACATCCATCTGGTAAAGCTTGAATTTCAGGTGACAAGCTAGGGCTAGGAGAATTCTGATGGACTCCATACGGGCAACTGGGGTAAATGTCTTATCATAGTCTACTCCTTCCATTTATAAATATCCTTGAGCTACAAGATGAGGCTTGTTGTGGATCACATTGCCCTCCTCACCAGTCTTATTGCGGAATATCCACTTTGTGCCGATAATGTGCTCACCCTCTGGTCTAGGTACTAGAGTCCAGACATAATTCCTCTGAAACTGAAGCAGTTCATCATGCATTGCTTCAACCTAGCTTTCATCCTAAAGAGCTTCCTCAACTTTAATGGGTTCAACCTGTGACAAATAACAAGAATAAGGCACAAAGTTCGCAACACATTTATCAACTATTCGCTTTCTTAATATGAGTTCATTCATGTTTCCCACAATAACTTCAAGAGGATGATTTAATTTAATCCTAGAGGAAGGTCATTTCTCTTCATGTGATTCAGAATCTAGTGAAGTGGGTATATCTGCAGAATCTTCCAGAACATTATGAGTATCAGGAGTACTTGGAGATGCGGGCTCTTATTCAACAATTTCTAGAACTTCCTTTGGCTCAGGAGGAAGAATTTCTTTGGGAAATTCCTCACTAACCTTCTCGGAATCAGAATCTAAAGACTCATCAATTATATCATTTACTGTTTCTATTACCTTCATGGTTCTTTTGTTGTATACCCAATAAGCCTTGCTTGTAGAGGAGTATCCTAAAAATATTCCTTCATCGCTTCGGGAATCAAACTTTCCCACATTCTCTCTATCCTTGAGAATGAAACAAGTACTTCCAAAGATTTTAAAATACTTCACATTTGGATTTCTTCCTTTCCATAACTCATATGGAGTCTTCTTGGTACTAGGTCTAAAGTACACCCTATTGACCGTATGACATGCAGTATTAACAGCTTCTCCCCACAAGTTTCTAGCCACATCCTTATTGTGCAACATGGCTCTAACCATCTCCTGAATAACCCTATTCTTTCTTTCTACTACACCATTCTACTAAGGAGTAATAGGAGCAGAGAATTCTTAGGATATACCTAACCTTGTGCAAAAGGACTCCATATATAAGTTCTCGAATTCTTTACCATGATCACTTCAAATTCGACCAATCTTCAGGCTCTTTTCATTTTTCAATCTTGTGCATAAGGCTTCAATGTGCTCAGGAGCATCTGACTTGGATCGTAGGAGGATAACCCAAGTGTACCTAGTGAAGTTGTCTACCATAACCATGATGTATCTCTTACCACCAAGAAACTCGATTCTAGTTAGACCCATAAGATCTAGATGTAGAAGCTCCAATAGTCTGGATGTAGCAGATGTCTAAGTGTCGGGATGCTTAGCTTTTGTTTGTTTCCCAAGCTGATATGGTCCACACACCACATTGCTCACTCTACTAAGCTTTGGTATCCCCAAGACTAATTCATGCTTAGATACAATAGAGAGATGTTTGTAACTAGTATGTCTCATCCGTTGGTGCCATAGATCTTCATTTGGTAAACGAATGCTATTGCACATAATATCAACATCAGGAACCAATCCATAACAATTTTCTAGAGTGCGAACACCACTTATAAGTTTTTTTCCAGACTCATCCATGACAAGACACTTTCCTTTTGAGAACAGCACCATAAAGTCTTGATCACATATCTGACTTATGCTCAACAGGTTCACTCTCAGACCTTCTACATATAGAACATTTGCAATGTCCGGCAATCCAAGTAGAGAGATGATTCCCTTTCCTTTAATCTGTGATTTGCTCCCATCACCAAAAGTGACATTGCCACCTTTCTTAGACTTGAAAACCTTGAAGAGAGATTGGTCTCCAGTCATGTGTCTTAAGCAACCGCTGTCAAGGTACCACAAGCACATGTCCATAACCTTAAATGCGGATTTCATCATAAAGCACACTTCATGCTTAGATGACAGATCAGTGGAAATGGTGCTTTCTCTCATCTGCCTTTTACGAGCTAAACCTTTAATTTTCACTCTTCTCAGACGAACTCCTTTGCACATTTTTATTCTGAGACAGTCTAGTTTCTTCTTAGTTAAACTAAAATCTTTTCCAATAGTCATCATAATAGAATTCAAATAACTTTTATACTTGCATTTTTTGATACACTCAAACAAGTAGAGATTAGAAAAACAAGATGTATTTGAAAACAAAGATCTCTTCAAGCTGGTTGCAGCCATGACAACAGGGGTCAATGGATCATATAGCAAAGATTAACCATAATCAGAGTGTGCCTGCTCTAATACCACTTGATAGACCAAAAACGTATTGACCCCTTGTGATGAAATTACTTTATTAATTAGCCAAGTTTATTAATTAATCAAATTAACATGCAAATGCGTAGTAGCATAAACAAATCACCAATTAAACGAAGTATGAAGCGAAAAATAAATTGACATAGTGATTTGTTTACGAATGGGGAAAATCTACATGGCAAAAACCCCACTGGGTGGTTTTAAGCTCACCATTCCCGAGAATCCACTATTATCACCACAAGCGATTACAAGTAAAGGAATCTCAGTACCTTATACCAACCTACAGTTGAACCCTTACCCTAATACCCAATTGGACTTATTCTATAGTGACAATCTCTCCTTGTAATGCATGGCTCTCAGTACGTGACTTGGACTTATTCTATAGGACTTATTCTATAGTGACAATCTCTCCTTGTAATGCATGGCTCTCAGTACGTGACTTGGACTTATTCTATAGTGACAATCTCTCCTTGTAATGCATGGCTCTCAGTACATGACTAACTAATTGCGTGGATCCCAATACATGATTTCAATCACCAACTAGAGAAGGTTGTTGGCTGCAAAGTTCTTCAGTTCATCACACGATAAAGATCCAGAAGATGCTTGGTCACAAAACCCTACAATGTACAAACACAGCAACTTCTTCACAAGAAGGATAAACTAGGGCAAATTCTGTCTCCGGTCATAATTTGCTTGAACAAACTTTTCTCAACACTTGTGCAACTTGTTCCACCTTTGACAGCCCTTAAAATAATCCACTTTGAAGATTACTATATCATAATCCACTTTCATCATATATTTATGAAATCTAATTTCATAAATATATACTTTAGTAACCCCTTACTAAAGTGGTTAGGCCTAACACTCCGAATAACCGAACCCATTAAACTTATCTCAATGGAATATTTTATATCTCCGTTCGGAGATTATGAATTTCATCTTGAGAATAGTTGTTCCATCAACACTAAATGTGGCTACCAACATACTAAGATTTTGATCGTGACTTTAGATCTCACTCCTGATATATCAAAACAACCTACATTTCATGATCAGGTCCATTATTCTCTCAGAATCAAGAGTTCATGTAAATAAAATTCATGAGATTTATTTTGCATTTGACAGTCATTAGGAGAATAATAAATCTCACAGAGGTCCAGTTCAATATGTTTTAACTCTTAAAAGATATCAACATACCAACTAGAAGTCTTCATTTCCATGATCAAGACAAATCATCTTAGTTGATATGTTATAGTCTTCGCAGATGAAATGCCCAATTTCATCACCGACTACTAACTAAAATTCTGAGTTTACAAAGAACTTGTGACTTACATCTTTTGTGACTAAATCACATACTATGCATCTCATGGGCTATATGATAATGTTCAAATATTCATGTTACTATTATTTTAGATAATAATAAAACAACTTTATTAATTACAACATTAAGTCATACATAATATCATACATAATGGCATACATAACTTCATACAATAGGATTTAAAGGCACCAATCCTAACACTCTGAACAATGCAAAGATTTAGAAAACAGACACAACTTACATAATCATAAGTTGGAAAACAGATGCAACCTCTTCAACAACCAAGTCTTCTTCACTAGCTTTGCTACCCTTTCTCTTTCCTCCGCTTCCTCTCGTAAGTTGGGTTCATAAAATTTTGGCTTTAGGAGTTGGGGGAGGAATAGGAACCTCTCCTACAGTATATGTTTTTAACTTCTGTTTTAATACCTGTATTCTTTTTCTTATATATCTTTTTTCGTTTTTTGATTTGGTTCAATCTAGCATTCTCATTGAATGCCAAGTAAACACGCCCATGCAAAATCTGGATCTATAGTGGACTTGTAGTTGACATATCACATATGGATAACATGCAGCAATGTTAAATGTTAAGGCTGCCTTTCTTTATTATTATTATTTTTAATAGAATAGCCTGCCAAAGTATCATTCATAGATCAACCACTATTACATAAAAATGGTGGGACTTATGCTACAACCATGTCCTTAAAAGTACATATTCAAGCCAAAATGTTTGAAAATTCGAAGTTATTTTTGGTTGATTTGTAATGTTTTATAGTCATATATTTGGATAAAATTAGGGTTTTAGACATTTAAATTGTGATTTATTTGATTTTAGGGAAATAAATTTGTTTTTCAATTTATTACTAATTGCTCTTCCAACATTGCAACATCTTTTCTTCTTTTTTTTGGTGCTAAATATTCGGTTTTTGAAATTATTTTGCTAAAAAATATCTATCACAATTTATTTAGTTATATAATTTTCTTTTGGAACTCGAATTTCTCAAATTAGAAATCAATTTCGCCAAAATCAAGTTTTATGCAATTTAGTAATATGTGGCAAACATAGAACTCGATTTTCAAAAACAAAATATTTAGCAATAAAAAGCCTTGCAACATGTATTTTGTGTTTCAATTCATTACCCGTTTTGTTGTTGTAATTATCGTCATTGAATGTTATCTTGAATAGTTATGAGGTACATAGTTCAAGAGAAGGGAGTGTGACTCCATGGAAGATAATTGAAATTCTAATGTTTATTTAAATTTTCTTTTAATTGCATATTTCATACTGAGATTAGGGATTTTTTAGATTGGAATCTTAATGTGCAACAAAGAAGAAATGAAGAAATTTTTAAATCTTCTTACAAAAATATATCAAAGTTACATTTGCAAAATATTCATATACATCATAGAAAAATAAATAAATTTGTTAAATGTTGTGCTCATTTAAGATTTATTCCTAAAAGAGTTACAATATTTGTTAGATAGTACTAGATTTAATTAATTGAATTAACTAAAATCCATGATTTTATGTTCTAATTTATTATGAGTTTTCAATTCTATTTTAGATTTCATTTTGCAAAATTGTTACAATTTGTAAATTATTAATGTTACTTCATGTTCTAAGTATACTGTGCATTTGTACAAACTTTGATATGATGATTATAGTAATTAAATCAAGATTAAATCATATCTCTTCTCAAGAAAAAAATTTAAATCATATCTCATACCCAATAGTTTTTCTGTGCATTGCATGAGTTAAGGACTAGTTGTATATTAATGGGAAATTAGACTAAGCCAATTCTATGATTGGAAAATATTATGCACAATACGTGAGGAGTTAGGAATGATAATTGATAAATATTATACTCCAACTAAATTGAGCTTTATAAATATAGCAAATTAATTAACTTATATATTTTTATATAGCAAAAATATATTTACAAAAATAAATAAATAAATAAATCGAGTACCGGATTCTCCCAAAAAAAAAAGAATGCCAGAAAAAGTAACACAATGAGAAACAAAAGAATGCAATCAAGTGGCTGAGCAGATTAAGGACCTAGAGGAGAACCCATGTGTATCAAGATCCTTGAATCTGAGGCAATAAATAAATTAATAGTGGTAGTTGAATGTGGAGTAGTACACCCAAAATTGCATTCACAACTGAAAATGAGGCTTTTGTTTTCCACGTGAAAACGGAAGAAACAAATCCTCACCAATAATCACCACAAAATAAGCATTTTTCAGAAAGAAAATCACATTTTAATATATGATGATGCCGAAAATCGTCAGTAAGCTGCACAGCCTTTACGTGTTCTAGACAAAACCTGCACAACAAAGAAAAAGAAAACCTTACAAAGAGTACCAGTGTGGTACTGGCCAAATACCCTCTGAAGGATAAGTTAGAGAATGTTAACAACTCTAGAGTGCTAGAGTTGGGGCAAATTATGTGTACCTTGATTTCTAGGGGCTTTGGGTTTTTATAGTAGTGTAGAACTGACCTTGGTTTTCTTGGCGAAGAAAATGTTTCCTTATAGGGAAGATCTTTATAAATACACGTATTTTACGGGATTCTTCCCATATAAAGATTTCGTTGACTAGGGTTAATCGTAGGGCACAAAACGTTTCCATTTGAGGTCTTTTCGAAACTACTTAGGCCACGTAGGTGCTACATGGCTCTACTACCCGTCTCCTTTGCATCCATCTAATTTGAACCCGTCCACTATGATGGTTCTGTCCATTTTCCTTTTTCTCCGTCCAGGGCATATCCTGTTACGCCTATCGTCTTGTCTATAGTTTTCGACCAACCACCTCCTTAATACCATTGCCTATGGTTTTATTGAACGAATCCGCCTACCTCAATTTTATCCTCTCCAGCTACCCCCTTACTCTATGGGTCCGTTGCCTAATTTGGTAGACGACCCTGTGGAGTGACAGCCTGACTCAACCCTTGGGGAATGCACCTTGATTGACAGCCTAGCATATGGTCAATAATGCAGAAGGGACACATGTCATACTTCTAGTGGTTGATTAATCTGACTAAAATGTCCCTTCGTCTTTCGTGCCGTTTCGACTATATATATGTCGCCTCTCCCCCTCATTTTTACTTTCCACAACAAATTTCCAATCAAAGCGTAACTGTCTCCCACAAGAAACTGACATACCGTCTACTTGGTGTGACCGTCGCCTTTCTGCATTATTCAACTGTAAGTATCCTTTGCCTTCTACTGAACTTTCTTTTTGCTTTTCTCTTAAATATTGCATGACCGTCCACTATGTAGACCTATAGAGTCTTAGGGCTTTATCCGTCACGTGTAGGTGACAGATGTCTAGTGATGTGTCGAGTGATCAATCGTGTGTTCATGAAGGGGTGGGCTACGATGAGGTGTATCCGTCAAGTTAGGATGACCCCGGCACCTCCCATGATGAATGAGTTCCATCCACCAACTCACTTTCTACGGAGGAGGACGAGGACTTGGACGTGGACGAATCAGAAGGTCACTTAAATGACGAAGATATAGGCAGTGCTGAACCCCCCATCCAATCAGTCATAGGTCCTGATTGCTTTAGACAATTTATTCTTCTTTCATTGTGGACGGTAAACGACTTTCATTCCACCAGCAAGAAAAAACACTTCGACAACCTTAGGGAAAAATACCAGATTCTCGTCGGCATCCCAATCCATCTACCTTTCAAATTCGAAAAGTGCTACTACCAGGATGCTGAAGACGTCAGAATGTATGACCAAATGTTGAAAGTGGGATTTAGATTCCCATTAAGTGCTCTTCACCATCGTCTCCTTCAATACTTGGGACTGGCCGCCACCCAAATCTTTCCGAATGCTTAGAGAGTCTTCCTTGGCGTGGAAGTCTTATATGGAATCCTAACTAATAGGGTGCACAGGATAACGGTAGAGGAGTTCTTCCACTACTACTGTCCATCCAAGATTATCCAGTCTAGGGGCATGTATAGTTTCCTACTAAGGAAGCCGTCACTTTGGTTAGTATGTGAGACACCTAACTCAAGCAGAAATTGGAAGAGTCGGTATTTCTTCCTTCAAGGGGACAACTGGATGTGTCACCCTGACGATCAGGAGTACATGCCAGTGGACAAAACATGGGGTATAATGCCCCCATCGAATAGGTGTCTGTCCGTCTTAAGTTTCGTTTTCTATCACTTGTTTTATTTAATATCCAAACCGTCTCTTATTGTGGCTAGTGATCGCACAGAGGTTACTCTTAAGTAGTGGAATTTCTTGGAGCAGATCTTTAGGATTAAGTTGTCGGACAGAACGTGGGCGAAGCTGGCCACTTTGGACACCATCCATTGGTATTGTGAGGGTCCTGAACCTACTGCAATTACTCATCGCCACAATATTCAAGTGCGCCAATGTAAGTCCATTTGCTCAATATTTGTTTTTCTTTTTTAATTTTTAGTACTTTACCTAACTCCCTCTTTCTGTCCATCTTTACGGAGAAATCGAAAACAGAAGGAGAAGGGCTTACATCAAGCAATAGGTTGCTATGTGGAAGAAGCAGGAGGGGAGCTTGCCTCCGAAGAGAACGGGTCCAACCAAGGTGACAGTAGGGTCTGCTGGGGTTACTTCTATTGCAGGAAAACTACCTCCTACACCTATCCCTGGGAAGGGTAAGGGCTTAATGACGGGTCCTTCCCCCGTCATCAAGAAGCCCCGTCCTCCTTCGCAAAGACCCGCAATACGCCTTTAAGCAGCTTTCATCTATCATCAATAGTGATTATGAGGACTTGGGCAACCATGCAACTGAGGCTATAGGGGAGATAGGTCTTTTCAGTCTGGCTCAAGTATGTGTCCATCTTTCTTTCCCTTCCATCACGTCATTTCTTTATTCTTTCTAATCTTTGTTCTTGATTTTTGCAAGGGGTGCTTATGATGAAGGGCCTAATAGATCGTTGCCTATCCCAGGTGACGATGGTGGACCGTGTGAAAGCAAAGGCGAAGGCAACAGAGGCAGAGCTAGGGGAGCTGAAGACCTGGAAGGTCGTCTAGGAGAACAAGCTTGACTTGACGAAAAGGCTCCTAGAAGAGTAGGAGGCGCAGACGGAGGCACTAAAAAAAGTGCTTAAGGATAAGGAGGATGAAATCTCTAAGTCCAAGAAGCAGCTCCGTCGGGCTAAGAAGGACGCAATAAAGGAATACTGCGATTCCGATGCTCTCTTAATCGAGCTAGGTAGTTCCTTTGCCGACAGCTTCAACGACTGCCTCCGTCAGGTCAAGGCTTCCTTCCTGGATCTGGACCTATCCCATATCACTATTAATGCAGAAGGCTAGGCCCCAGCTCGTCCTATAGACTCCGAGGGCACCGACAAGGTACTTGTGGATGGTACCACCCCTGACCCTCAAGGTGACAAGGAAGCTGCCACTTATGATGATCAGACTAAATCCGTCGATAAGGAGTCCCGTCCACTTAAAAGGAATCAAACGGTTAAAGAAAAGGACAAAGAGACCCTGGCTGACCAACAGTAGACTTATTTTTGTTTAACTTGTGTGTGTGTATATATATATATATATATATATATTTTAAGTGTAAAGATCTTTTGGGAGGACAAGGTCTTTGTTGTTTTTACCGTTGCCCATCGTTTCTTGGGTTTTGTATGTAAACTTTTACCCTTTAATAGGCCTTTATCTACTACTTATATTTGGATTATAAAAATCTTTCTATTTCCTATCTTTGAGACATGTTTTTGTTTGTCCACCTTGGATTTGGCATTTAGGATGTACTTGTCCCTTTGAGGAATTATTGAGACCAGGGTATGCCCAGTTATTTTGGTACTCATGTTACGATGCACTTGTCCCCTTGAGGACCTACGATTTGAATATTTTTATGATGAACCCATCCATTCGTGGACTTGGTGCCTTTAATGAAACTTAATCCGTTTGTAGATTTAATAACATACCTGTCCACTTATGGACTTGGTAACTTCAGAAGATCCTTTAGGATGAACTCGTCCATTTATGGACTTGATAAATTCAAATTACCCCTTGGGATGAATCTGTCCACTTATGGACTTTAAACTCAAATCACCCCTTAGGATGAATCTGTCCACTTATGGACTTGATAAATCCAAATCACCCAATGGGATGAATCTGTCTATTTATGGACTTGATAAATTCAAGTCACCCCTTGGGATGAATCCATCCACTTATGGACTTGATAAATCCAAATCACCCCTTGGAATGAATTCGTCCACTTATGGACTTTAAACTCAAATCACCCCTTGGGATGAACCCATCCGCTTATAGACTTGATAAATTTATGGCATCCCTTTAGGATGAACCCGTCCACTTAGGGTTTGTATAAATTTTAATTGTCCTTATGGCACATCCGTTCACCTAAAGGAACGGTTTTGTAGAAACGTATATATGCGCATAATATTTCTGAATAACATCTCTTATTATGATAAATGCTTGCATAAGTAAAATTGTTTTTGAAAAAGAAAAAAAAAAGCTACCATTTGGGCTAAAAGAGAACCGTAGATAATGAAAACAACTAGAATGAAATAAACTGGCAATGAGGAGTGGTCTGCATACTGTCGTCTACTAGTAATATTTCTTTAGGTGCTTAGTGTTCCGCGAATGGTGCAACTTCTGTCCGTCGAGCGTCTCCAAGTGATAGGTGTCTTTCCTTTGCCATGAAGTGATTCTGTAGGGTCCTTCCCAATTAGGTCCTAGCTTTCCCTAGGAAGGATCTCTTGTGGCACCCGTCACCTTCCTCAGGATGAGGTCTCTAACTTGGAAATCTCTGCGTCTAACCCTAGTGTTGTAGTGCTTAGCCATAAGGTTCTGGTATTGTGCTAACCTTTGTTCAGCTTTTGCACTGACTTCATCTATTAGGTTAAGCTGTAGACGCATGGCTTCGTTGTTTCTACTCTCATCGTGATTCTCCACTCTATGGCTTGTGAGCCCAACCTCAATTGGGATAACGGCTTTGCTCCCGCATGCTAGTCGAAATTTTGTCTCTCCTATCGGTGTTCTGGCCATCATCCTCTATGCCCATAGTACGCTTGGCAACTCTTCTGGTCATATACCCTTTGCCCCCTCAAGCCAAGTCTTGATGATTTTGAGCAAGGATCAATTCGTGACCTCAACTTGTCCAATGGCTTGAGGGTGGGCAAGTGAGGAGTAATGATTCTTGATCCCCAACTATGAGCAAAAATCTCTAAACGAGTCGTTGTCAAACTTCTTTCCATTATTTGAGACCAAGACTCTAGGGATCCCATACTTGTAGATGATGTTTTTCCAAATGAAGTTTTGTACATTTTTCTCTGTGATGGTAGCCAGGGCTTCGGCTTCCAACCATTTAGTAAAGTAATCTATGCCGACTACTAGGAATTTCAGCTATTTTATTGTTATTGGGAATGGGCCCTTGATGTCTAACCCCCATTGGGCAAAAGGCCATGGGGCCGTCATCTATGTGAGCTCTTTAGTTGGCTGTTTGATGATGTTGCTAAACCTCTAGCACTTGTTGCAAGCTTTGACATACGCTTGGGCATCCTTTTGCATGGTAAGCCAATAGTATCTAACCAGAATCAACTTGTATACTAGTGACCTTAACCTTGAATGGTTCCTGTAGATCCCTTCATGAACTTCCCTCATAACATAATCGGCTTCCTTAGGGCTTAGGCATCTCAGGTACGGTCGGGAAAAGCCTCTTTTGTACAGGACACCCTTTATCAAGACGAATAGTGCTACCTAAACCTTCAGCTTCCTTGTGGCTTCTTTACCTCTAATAATGTGCTGTCTTTTAAGTAAAAGACTAATGGTATGGTCTAGTTGCTTTCGGAACCTATCTTCTGCATATCGACGCCATCTATTAAAGGTGAAAGTTGAACAAAAGAAAGTACCTTACTAGGGATAATCATGTGTTCTGCTAATACGGCCTTGGCAAGACAGTCGGCTTACTCATTCTCTCCCCTTGGGATTTGAACAAACTTGGCTTGAAGGTCGTCCACCTGTATCCTTACTTGCTCTAGGTACTTCTTCATCTTCTCACCCTTGCATTCGTAATCACTGTTCACCTAATTTGTGACCACCTGGGAGTCGCAATAAACAACCACACTTGTGGCATCTACTACTTTTGCGAGATCTAGTCCTGCCACTAGAGTTTCGTACTCCGCTTCATTGTTTGTTGTAGGGAAGTCGAGACAAACCATACATTCAATTTCATCCCCTTCTAGAGAGTGGAGTACTATACCTGCTCCACCAGCCTGTTTATTGGATGATCCGTCCGTGTGGATACTCCACTGAGGATGCTCTTCTGCCCCCTATCCTTTCATATTAGTGAACTCCGCAATGAAGTCAGTGACCACCTGTCCTTTCATGGTAGTGCATGGACGGTACTGTACGTCGAATTCACTCAACTCGATTGCCCACAATGCCATCCATCCAACGGCTTCAGGACTACTCATTGCTCTCTGCAGGGGCTTGTCTGTCAAAACAATTACCGTATGAGCCTAGAAACATGGTTTGAGCTTACGGGCTGCAGTCACCAAGGCGAAGGCTAGCTTCTCCATTGGGGGGTATCTCTCCCCTACACCTCAGAGCGCTTTACTAGTGTAATATACAAGTTTTTGCACCCTGTCTTCTTCCTTGACCAAGGCTGCGCTGATGGAAGCTGAGAGACGGCTAGGTAGAGAAACAATTCTTCCTCGGGCTTGGAAGGACTCAGTAACGGTGAGGAGTAGAGGTGTGCCTTTAAGCCCTCAAATACTTGTTGACAATCAGCCATCCATTCAAAAGACTTCTTCAGTATGCAAAAGAAAGGGAAGCATTTGTCTATCGCCTTTAACACAAACCTGTTCAATGCCACTACCTTACTGTTGAGGCTTTGCACTTCTTTGACGTTCCTTGGTGGCGATCTCCATTATGGCCTAGATCTTGTTTGGGTTGACTTCAATGCCTCTTTGAGACACTATGAACCTTAGGAATTTTTCAGCCGTTACCCCAAATGCTCATTTGCTTGGATTGAGCTTCATATTGTAAGAGCGGAGGGTATCAAAGGTCTCCTTGAGGTCGCCCAAATGGTCATCTTCCTGTCGAATCTTCACTAGCATGTCGTCCATGTAGACTTCGACATTCCTCCCAATCTGATGTGCAAACATGTTGTTTACTAGCCTCTGATACATTACGCCCACATTCTTGAGACCGAATGGCATCACTTTGTAGTAGAAGAGGCCTTGACTAGTGACGAATGAAGTCTTCTCTTGATCAACCTCGGCCAGCTTGATCTGGTTGTAACCAGAAAATGCATCCATGAAGCTCAATAACTATTGCCTTGCTGTCGGGTCTACTAGGACGTCGATCCACGGTAGTGGGTAGCTATCTTTGGGGCACGCCTTATTTAGGTCTATGAAGTCCACATACATCCTCCACTGTCCATTGGCTTTCTTAACCATCACTACATTGGCTAGCTAGTCGGGGTAGTATACCTCCCTAGTGAATTTTACATCCTGCAATTTATGGACTAATTACGCTATAGCCCTGTCTTGTCCTTGGGCAAACACTCGCTTCTTCTAACAGATAGGGGGAAAATGTGACACATTCAACTTATGAACCATGATTGATGGGTCGATCCCGGGCATGCCTTCGTGGCTCTAGGCAAAGACATCCTGATTCTCTCTTAGGAATGCCGTCAGTACTTGACAGACTGGCGAGGGTACCAATCCTAGTCATTCGCTCAGGTTTGGAGTCATCGAGGAGTATCTCCTCCAACCTCTCAACAGGCTCTGCAACCATCCACTGCTCTTCTATGCTCATAGTCTGCAAGTAGTCATCCATTTCTAACATCGCTATGTAACACTCGCGTGCTGCCACTTGTTCTCCCCGTACCTCGCCTACCTTTTACTCGATGGGAAACTTGATCATCAGGTGATAGGTCGAAGTTACAGCCTTCCACGAATTGAGGGTAGGACGACCCAGTATCGCATTGTAATTAGACGAATAGTCGACCACTAGGAATGTAACGTCCTTAGTAATTTGTTTGGGGTAGTCACCAACCGTCACAGATAATGTAACCGCACCGAGGGGATATACCATCGTTCCTTCAAATCCGACGAGTGGTGCATTGGTCGGTACGAGCAGTTCTCTCTCAATCCTCATTTGTTGGAACATTGGGTAATAGAGGATATCAGCAGAGCTTCCAATATCAGCAGAACATTGGGTAATCCCCTACCCATATGCTAACAACGAGTGCATCGTCATATGGGTGGTGGAGACGTCGAGCATCTTCCTCCAAGAACCCAATTATGGGGTTGTCAACTCGTGCCGCCTTTGGAACGAAACCCGTCAACTAGACGCTCTAAACCATCCTTAGATAAGTCTTATGTGCCATTCTGGACAAAACGGTAGCTGTGGTGCCCCCTACAATCATCCTTATATCTCCTAAGGGTGGCCTGAGGCACTCGTTATCCCTTTTTGTAGCCTTCTCTTATGATGGGTTTGCCCTTTCCTTGCTGTCGAACTGTTGTAATTTCCCTTGTCTAATTAGGGCTTCAATCTCCTACTTCAAGTTATAACATTCAGACGTGTCATGATCGTGATCCTAATGAAAATGGCAATATTTGTCTCTGGATCTCTTGCTAGGATCTCCCTTCAACTTACTAGGCCACGTCAAGGTCATATCGTCCTTAATCTACATCAAAACCTGATCAATCGAGGTAGTTAACGGGGTGAAGTTTGTGAACCTTCTAGTTGGGGGTTTGAAGCGTCTATCCTCCCGTCAGTCTCTAGTTCTAGTCATCTTACATCCCCTTTCTTGTTGTGCTTCTTCTTACCTTTCCCTCTTCTTGGGTTTCTCCTCCCAAGCTAATAACGCGTTTTCAGCGTTTATGTACTTAGTAGCTCGATAAAGCACGAATGACATGGTCTTCGGGTCATTTTTGTATAAAGAGCACAAAAACTTCCCCTTCCGTAATCCATTGGTGAATGCAGCAACAAGTATCTTGTCATCAACTTCGTCTATCGAGAGGGCTTCCTTATTGAAGCAGGCTATGTAGGATCTTAGCGTCTCCTCCTCCTGTTGCTTGATATTCATCAGGCATGTAGTGGACTTCTTATACCTATGCCCCCTATAAAGTGCGAGGCAAACTGGATGCTCAACTCTTTGAAGGCACTGATGGAGTTGGGCATAACCTGTTGAACCATACCCTTGCAGGATCCTTCAGCTTGGTCAGGAAGGCTCGACACATGATTTCGTCCACCACACCTTGCATGTGCATGAGGGTTTTGAAGAACTCCAGGTGATCTAAAGGATCCTTTGACCCGTCGTAGGCTTCTACTTGTGGCATACGGAACTTTGGCAGAAGGGGGAATAAAGTGACGGGTGCGGTAAAAGGCGAGTCCTTCCGATGGACCAACTCATCGAGGTTTCTTGACACCCGTCCTCTGAGGGCATTCATCATGAAGTCCATCTCCTCCTTCATCATTTGCATCTCAGCGACTATGTGTGGTGGTGCTGTTTCTGCAGTGGATGGACGGCTGGTATCTTGTTGCCCTTGTTTGTTCGGAGCATTGTTGCCTTTCGGTCCTTCTCGGTCCCTCCTTTTGGCACTGGTGCCCTCTTACTCTTCTCCATGACTATTGGGCCCAGCTGTTCCTCCAAGTCGTGGTTTTGCTTAGTGAGGCGCTCCACCGCCGCAACTAGGGTCTGTACCTGTCTTTCAAGGGCAGTAGTGCGTGGCTCCTCTCCGTTATTGTTGTTGGTTGCCATTGAGCGAGTGAGTATCATACAACTTTTTTGTCTGGGAGTTGGTGTTACTGCTTACCCCTTTCCCACAAACGGCGCCAACTGATGCTGAAAATCGTCAGTAAGCTACACAGTCCTCACGTGTTCTAGACAAAACCAGTGCAACAAAGAAGAAGAAAACCTTACAGAGAGTACTGGTATGGTACTGGCCAAATACCCTCCAAAGGTTAAGTTAGAGAATGTTCACAACTCTAAAGTGCTAGAGCTGGGGTAAATTATGCGTACCCCGATTTTTAGGGGCTTTGGGTTTTTATAGTAGTGTAGAACCGACCTTGGTTTTCTTGGCAAAGAAGATATTTCCTTATAAGGAAGATCTTTATAAATACACGTATTTTACAGGATTCTTTCTATATAAAGATTTCGTTGACTAGGGTTAATCGTAGGGCATAAGACGTTTCCATTTGAGGTTTCTTGGAGACTACTTAGGCCATGTAGATGCCACGTGGCTCTACTACCCGTCTCCTTTGCATCCGTCTAATTTGAACCCATCCACTATTACGAGTCCGTCCGTTTTCCTTTTTCTCCATCCAGGGCATATCCTGTTACGCCTGTCGTCTTGTCTATACTTTTCGACCGACCACTTCCTTAATACCGTCACCTACGGTTTTATTGAATGGATCCGTCTACCTCAATTTTATCCTCTCCAATATAAAAATATAATAAATAAATGAATGGAAGATGATATTCCTAGCTAGCTAGCTAGAGAGAGTGCATGTCTGTATGTGTATTCCGGAGGGGATATTGGGCTTTTTCCCTTATTTTGCAAAAAAATATAGCAATATGTCATTGTTTTCAAACTATTTAGGCACATGTCCCTGTTTTAGTACTTGATTATATAACAATCAGTTTCTATACAAAACTCAACTATACTAAAATCGGGTTATATAAAACTCGATGTTACTATGTTCAAGTTTCTATCACATTTTTTGCCATGCTAGATTGCCACTGCGACTTTTCTGTAATAAAATATTCCAGTTGGATTGTTCAAAACTCAGCAAAGTGAAAATCGAGTTATATGCAGAATAAAATCAAATTTTGAATATAACGTCTCCAAAACACTCTGTCTCCCTTAGTCCAATCAGTAGCCACCTCTGTCTCCCTCAGTCCATTCTACACACCCTCTCCAACGCGCCTCCTCTCCAAGTGTAGTCCATCTTCAAGTTGTCTTCTTTCTACCTGTAGTAGACCGAAACTCAACCCAAACCCTAATCTAACCGTCACCTGCAACTCTCACCATTACCCTCATTTGCAACTCTCACCATCAAGCTTAGAAATTAGAGTTAAAGGATTAGAAACGCATTAAGGTAATTTCTAAAATCTAAGTTCAATTTATTTGCTTTTGCATTTAATCTGAGTTAAGTTTGGCTTGTGCATTTAATCTAACTTAAGTCTGGGTTGTGCATGTACTCTGATTTGAGTTTGGCCTCTTGGGCCTAAAGAGTTCTAAATTTTTCTCTATTAGATTTTGCCTAATTTGCATTGATTTGAGTTTGCCTGAAATTCCTAATTTGCAATAATTTGCCTTAAAATATCTTGGGCAGCTGGTAGACAAAAGCAATGGCTGCGTTGAAATTGAGTTTTAATGAAAAGAAAGTGCCTGATTAGATGTGTTATGTACATGAAGATTATTTTCAACAGAATTTAGTGAAGATAGGAAAAATGAAAAAGAACACTTTAAACAACATTTCTGATCATAGTACTATAGACGAACCCGTGTTTTTCATTGGAAATATCGAAAGATTTCATATTTAATCTGAGATAGTAGGTGGTGAATTCAGAATGTATGGACATAAACTTATTATGAGTTTTGGAGACACGGGTGTGAATTTTCAATCAGGCATAGCTTGTGCCATGTATTGATGACAATATATAAACTTTTAGTAATTCAGAATTTTTTTTGGAAAAATTTTTTTTTTTCATGGTGAAAAGGTGTAATTATTGCCAACGGGGGGCTTGACTGAGTGGGTAAGGCTCGGGCGCTTTGTGCACCACACCTAGATTCGAGTCCCGCTACTTGTAGGAGTCCATTGGTGAGTATCCTTGGTGGGGGGTGTACTCACAAAGTGAGGTGAGTCCCACTCGGGTGGCATGAGGTGAAATTCCTTAGCTGCCCAGCGCCCTGCCCAGGGTGTAATATAACCATAAATCTCCCCATTTTTGTTTACCAAAAAAAAAAAAAAAGGTGTGATTATTAGTATTATTATTATTTTAGTATTGTGCTTAGAATTTACGAAGAAAAGGAAAAAAAGGAGGGGGGGGGGGGGGGGTGTCCAAAAGTGACTTGTGGCTTTGTTGGATTTTGCCCCATCTTTTTAATTTTTATTTTAATGCACGGTGTACAAGTTTAGTTGTATGTTGATAACCAGTAGTAAATGATTGTTTTGTGATGCACTGTTGTTGAATCTTTAATTGAGATTCCTTGCAAATAGAGCAAACTTGGTGATGTAAATTTCGCTCAATAACTCGATTTTATTAGGATTGAGTTCTTGCTTAATAAAAAATATTGCAGAAAAGCCATGGTGGCAATCTAGCGTGGCAAAAACGTGATAAAAACTTGACCATAGTATAATCGAGTTTTATATAACCCGATTTTAGTATAGTCAAGTTTTGTATAGAAACCAATTGTTGCATAATCGAGTACTAAAATAGAGACATGAACCTAAATAGTTTGAAAACAGGAATATATTGTTGTTTTTTATTTATTTTTTTGCAAAATAAGAACAAAAGCCCAATATCCCTGTATTCCAAATGCCAACCAATTTGAGCAATTATTTACATTCTCACCTTTGTCATCCCACACCTTCTTAGTTATTATTATCAAGGGTGAACTCCCTCACGTCACGTGGTTGCCCATCTAATGCATTTCACCATTATTTTTCTATAATTTTGTACATAGAAAACGCAAGTCTAATTAATATAGTGCAATTTTTTTATTTTTTATTTTTGAAATATATATTTAACAAACTATCACAAATAAAACTCTACATTAATACATGCTCTACCAATAGTCACTTCTTTCTTTTCAATAAATTTAACAAAACAAAACCTTATTTGTTTTCACCCACTCTCTTTTCATAAATTAAATGTTTGGCCACGATTAACCGATTGTTGACTATTGTTAATCAATCGTTAACTGACATTGATTGAATGTCGATTTTTACTAAAATAACTATTTTTTTTTCTAGAATTAGTAACTTTTGTACTTAAACCTTTCTTTCTTTCTTTCTTTCTTTTTTTTTTTTTTTTTTTCTTTTTTTTTTTTTTTTTTTTTTTTTTTTTTTTTGCATAGAGACCATATTTTTGGGGTGTATTTTTGCATTTGAGGCTCCAAGCTAGATGGCAAAAAAATGAAAGTTTTTCTTCATGTAATTATTTATAGTTATAGAAAATATTGATGATTTTTTTATCAAATCAAACAGCATAAAATGTTTTCCGGCTCTTCAAGATCGCAACTAAACACAAGAAAACACAGTAAGTTAGGTAAAAACAAAACATGTTTTAATAGAACAAATGAAAATTTCTACATTTAAAAATATTTTATGTCTCCATTTTAAATATCAGCATCATAAGCGTATGCTTTTGGTTGCTTTCTCATCAAACGTTTTGAAAAATCTGGCAATCTTTATTAGTTCAATAAGCAAATAATCACTGCTGCTAATATGTAGGGACAAAACTAGAATTTCGTCACTGAAAACTAACCTTTAAGTACCAAAATGAAATTGAACAAAATTATATATATATATATATATATATATTTGTGTGTGTGCGTGTGCGCGTTGTTGGGGTTTATGCTCTAAAATCCAATTTATTGGCATGTCATGAATAATTAAATTGTTTAATTATATGAAACTATATATAAATGAACTAATTGGACATTATCTTAGTCATGAGATGCATAGTATGTGATTTATGTGAAAAGTCACAAAAAGATATAAATCACAAGTTCTTTGTAAACTCAGAATTTTAGTTCGTAGTCGATGATGAAATAGAGCATTACATCTGTGAAGACTATAACATATCAACTAAGATGATTTGTCTTGATCATGGAAGTGGAAACTTCTAGTTGATATGTTGATATGTTTTAAGAGTTAAGACATATTGAACTAGACCGCTGTGAGATTTATTATTCTCCTAACAACTGTCAAATGAATAATAAATCTCACGACTTCTATTTACATAAACTCTAAATTCTGAGAGAATAATGTACCTGATCATAAAGTGTAGGTTGCTTTGATATATCAGGAGTGAGATCTATAAGTCACGATCAAAACTTTAAAATGTTGGGCAGCCACATTTAGTGTTGATGGAACATATATTCTCTAGATGGAATTCATAATCTCTTAACGAAGATATAAAATATTCCCTTGAGATAAATTTAATGGGTTTGGTTATTCAGAATGTTGGACTTGTCAAGAGTTGATAAAAAAGCCCAAAGCCCATTGGAGTTAGAGTCTTATTTGTTCTATTTTGGTCCCACTCCAAGCCACATACTGGAGCCCAATTAGAATGGCCCAAAAAGTTAGCCCAATTAGATAATCAGTTATATATAAGGAGAGAAACATATGGAATTTAATAAGTGTTTTCCATTTTAGATCACATAAGGAATGCAAAGATGTATGTGAGTATTAGACACTCTCTTATTCTCTTCTTGAAAACTGATCGAGAGACCACACTTCTTGGGCATCAAGTGAAATTGGAGTGAAGATTAAAAGTGTTCCCAAGTAATTCTCAAGTTTTGTTTTTGAATTTCACTGCATCAAGGCATGCTTCTTATTCTTTGTTCTAGAATTCAAGGTTACATATTATCTCTCATGAATGAAGTAGATCTATGATTGTTGCTTCTGCTGAGTGTTTTGAATGAGATGCAAAACTAAATTTTCCAACACGCGCATTTGTATTTACTATTTTGTTGGAAATATAGTAAAATCTCTCATGCTTTGTAAGAGAGGACTAAATAAATATCACAAAATTTTTTCTTGATTTTAAATTCATTTTTAAAAATTTTAACGTTATAATTTTTTATCATACACTATATAAATGTGTGTAAATAATATATTATGAGCAATTGAAATATTTATAAATGTTTATAAAAAAATATATGTAAGGACTCAAATTGAATTGGACCCAAACAATAAAATTTTAGAGAGCGGGCGTAAGAGCTAAGTCCAATGGGTAGAAAAGAGACATAATCGTTCTGCAATAAAGGAGCCTTAAACTAGTTTTCCACGATCTCCCTTCTTCTCGGCTAGGTTTTCAGGGGATATCTTAGTGTATACTGTAGTCTTTCTCTCTCCCTTTCTTTCTCCTTTCTTTCAATGTCATATTCTTTCCGGTTATATACTGCATTCGTCTTTCATTCTCGTCGTACACGTGTAGGTTTTGATTTGGGAGCTTCTTTCTGTCCCATCCAGCACTTCCTGGAACCTTTACTTGGTGGCCATAAGGCTGCTTGGTCACTGTTCAGGTATCACCTCCACATTAATGCGGCCAGAGAGTTAGCTGGAAAGCATTTAATGTGGAGGTGGCAGCTTTAGAAGATATTTGCCATCTTTTCCGATTCCTCCTTTATTCTAAATTCACCTTTTAGTTCATACGTAACTTGATGAGGTACCTTGAATACCCAAGTAGTTACATCCACCTCAGACCTTGGTATCAGAGGTGGATGTCATCCTCGGATGCGATTTGGGCCGCTATACACAATTTATACCTCTTTATCTTATACTATTCTCAAAGTAACTCTTTTTAACCATCATCGGACATGTAAATGTCCTCGGATTGGGCTGTTGGGCCACAAGCCCATATCCTATGGATTCTCTAGTATCTTTTTGGGCGACTGGCCCCACAATAACCCCTTAAAATCTCACTTTTAGTCACCTCGGAAAAAGGGAGATTTTGATATCTTGCCCTCATTTTTTTCATTGGGCCTCTCTAAGTTTTAGAACGCCTTTCTACCTGCCTAAGGCATGCTCTTGACGTTTTGGCGTCAAGAGTGCGCCATTATTAAATGATGGCGGCTTCTTTGTCCCTCGTGTTTCTGCACGATGTGAATCTAACGGTTCAGAATCCTTGGTAATTATGAGCAGGATTTTTCCCGCTTATGATATATGCGCCCCTATAAAGAACTTTTCAAATCAATTCTCCTTTTAGTTACCAAAAATCATACCGTTTTAACGTGTGTATTCATTGAAACTACCCCTTTCTCTTTCCTTTCTATGCTCTCATAAGTACTGGGAGTTTGTCCGAGGAGCTCATTTTCCACACCTGTAAGTTTCCTTAACCCTCCTTAGTCTTCAATCTTTTTCATTAATCATTCTTCACGATTTTTAGGAAATTGGTAGATTTAAGTATCTAGTTGATTCCGAGGAGCAAATAAAGAAATTTAGAGCTAGGTATGGGATTCCCCCAACGGTGGGTATGAGGTATGCTTCCTTAGAAGAATGGTTCGATGAGAGGAAAACAGGGGAAGTAGTCATCCCCATGATCGCTTTCATAGAGGGAAGGATGACTATTCCGATGGGTAGTCTCACTAGGAGTTACCTTAAGTTCTTTAGATTGTCCTCCACACAATGCGCCCCAAATATGTTCAGGGTGTTAGGGAGTATAGAAGCCCTTAATGCAAGGATGAACTTAGGCCTGACCCATCACGATGTGAACTGGGTGTACAACCTCAATCATTTGAAGGGTTAGGGATATTACCTTAGGTCTAGGTTTCCCGAGGTAAGGCTAATCCAGTGCCTCCCTACATCGAACAAGGGCCTAAAAGATGATTTTCTCATTTTCTCTAGGGGATGACATGATGGTTTACCCTGTCCGACCCAAGAGGGAACACTAGGTGGGGTTTTTAGGCTGGACGCCTCTACACCTTAGCTTATATTCCTTAATTCAAGTTAATTTTATTTTTGACGAAATTTTTGCTCTTTTATTGATTTTGTAGGCAAGCACGCCACCAAGCCTCAATTCAGACTACTTAATAGGGAGAGCTTGGATAAAATTCTGCGATCCAAGGTGTACGTGAATCCATCTGACGGTTAATTGAGAGCAGCGCACGTCATCCTTCAATACAAGCCACTTTCCACAGCCTTTCAAGCGCCCAAGTGTGTGATAAAGGCTAAAGATCCTCGGCTGCACCAAATTAGCATAGCCTTCGATGGATTTATTGTTCCTAAGGGTGTTCCCATTCCTGAAGGCACCCCTTTCACTCAGTCATTTCTTGTGGCTGCAATCTCTGTAGGGGCCTCCTCGTCACGTCCTATTCCTCAGGAAGTGAAGGAGGAAGAAGGAACAGAAGGAGGGGAAGAAGAAGAAGAAGAAAAAGTTGTAGAGTTGCTAGATTCTACAGAGGAGTTTGAGGTTTTTAACCAACCCCCATCTCCCGAGGTAACTTCTGACAACATGTGCATCCAGAGAAAAAATCAAAGAAGTTTGTTGGACGTGATAGAGGGCAAACCTGGAAAGGGGGTGCCAGGGAAGTCTACTCAAACTAATCTCCCACCTCCTCCTCCTCCTCAAGTACCTCAATCGCAGGGGGTTGAACCTACTGACTCCAAGAGGAGGAGAGAGCAAAAAGGTAAAGAAGTGGTGGAGATTGGGAGGTCTCACCCAAATCAGGAGGACGAGGTTCAGCGGGCTCTGAAGCAGCAAAAGATCACTCATGGGTCTCAAAAAGTTACGGCCAAGCAAAATATTCAATCCTCGAAGCCCGAGGCCTGGCTCCCTCCTCCCATGCTCGGTGGTGTGCCCCTCCCTAAGGGAAGACGCATCCATCAGAGACTTCAATGGTGGGATTGGATGCCACGTCACCTCGGCCCTAGAAGAAACCCTCCTTCTTCCCAGGGATATGGCCGAGCTCAAAAACATGAAGAAGAATGAAATCTTCATGAACATGAAAAGGCATTTGGGCATGGTATAGTATCCTTACAGCTTTACTCGTTCCTTTTAGTTTACTTTATCTCTGACTCTCTCTTTTTTTTTTTCTTTTTTTTTTTATATAGGCTGTTCAAGCCACTTTCAGGCTAGAGGAGATGACCAATGCCTTCTACCTACAGTTGGACGAGGAGAGGAAGAAAAGTAATACAGCTGTTCAAACACTTACTGCCAGCGAGCAGAATGTTACAGAGCTGAAGAAGAAGCTGGCCAACGAAGAATACGCTCGAAAGAGTGCTGATTCAGCCTTGGCCGGCTTCCAAAGGCAAGCTGAGGACCAAAGAAAAAGTCTGCTTGATGCCACTACTCAGCTGGCAGCTTCCAAGAAGCAGATATCATCCTTACAAAGGCAGCTAGAGGAAGCCCAAAGGCTCAGAGATCAGGTTGAGAAAGCCAAAGCTGAGGCGGAAAAAGCAAGAGCCGAAGCTAAAAAAGAGAGGGATGAGGCCGAACAGCATGGATATGACGTCTGCATTGCTGAGATCGAGGAAAGCTTCCGAGCTGAGGTCCTAGTAGTATGTCGAACATACTGTGCTCAAACTTGGGAGGAAGCTCTCAACCGAGCTGAGGTTGAGCCATCCTCAGAGCTGAGAAAACCTGAAAATGTTTATTTCCCCCTAGCTATACGAGCCCCAGGTGCTTCTTCCCAACAACAGGAGGCCTCCTCTACTGCTGTTGAACCGGTTAAAGAAGCTCAAATTCAGGATCCTTCTCTTACTGACCAGTAGAAGCAATCTGAAGTACCCAAAGTGGTGAAGGATACCTCCTCGGCCGGAATAGCAGAGGGAACCAAAGATGGACAAGCTTCTCAAAGCTTTGCCCAGGACTTGGCTTCGACTGTGCTGCCTGCAGGGGAAGCTTTAAAGGAAAAGGAGAAAGTTGTTCCTCCTCAGGAAGCTGGCAAAGTTCCCCCACCCAAGCTCCAAATAAAACTAAACAAGTAGATGATGTAATTTTTAATTTTAATTTAGTTTTTTCTTCTTCGAGAACATTCTCCATTGTGATATGTATTTTTATATAAGGCAGTTTGGTATTATCTATTACTTGTGTAATTCCTTGCATGAAAGTTCTTTACTTTTTCATTATCCCGTGCTACGGTGGAATAGAATTTGACACTACAAGGAAAAACATAAATTTATGTATGCCAATTGAGGACCAAAATAGACTTTAACTGTGAACTTATCAGCTTTACCAAGGCTTGTTTTGTATTCATTTAAGAAAAGTTCATACTGAAGATAGTCTTCCAGACAGTTAATCTCTAGAGGCATTAACCACCCTAAAACACTTTAAGTGATGCTCATGGAGTTTGCCTTAATATACAATTCTAGTCTTGAGGATCCCACTTAATAAGCATTGATTTCTGCTAAGTTTATTGTGTAAACCACTTGTCATATCTCAGCTTCAATGTAATACTTCAATTAAGGTCACATTGCGTATTAATTTCCATCAAGTTATAGTCCAAAGACCTGACATGACTTAGTTTCTGTTTAGTACTTCAATGGATTTCACAGTTGTATTAATTTCCACTAAGTTGTGATCCGAGAACCTGACATGACTTAGTTTCTGTTTAATACTTCAATAGATTTCACAGTTGTATTAATTTCCACTAAGTTGTGGTCCGAGGACCTGACATGACTTAGCTTCTGTTTAATACTTCAATAGATTTCACAGTTGTATTAATTTCACAGTTGTATTAATTTTACAGTTGTATTAATTTCCACTAAGTTGTGGTCCGAGGACTTTACATGACTTAGTTTCTGTTTAATACTTCAATGGATTTCACAGTTGAATTAATTTCCACTAAGTTGTGGTTCGAGAACCTGACATGACTTAGTTTCTGTTTAATACTTCAATAGATTTCACAGTTGTATTAATTTCCACTAAGTTATGGTCCGAGGACCTGACATGACTTAGTTTCTGTTTAATACTTCAATGGATTTCACAGTTGTATTAATTTCTACTAAGTTGTGGCCCGAGGACCTGACATGACTTAGTTTCTGTTTAATACTTCAATAGATTTCACAGTTGTATTAATTTCCACTAAGTTATGGTCCGAGGACCTGACATGACTTAGTTTCTGTTTAATACTTCAATGGATTTTACAGTTGTATTAATTTCCACTAAGTTGTGGTCCGAGGACCTGACATGACTTAGTTTCTGTTTAATACTTCAATGGATTTCAGAGTTGTATTAATTTCCACTAAGTTGTGGTCCGAGGACCTGACATGACTTAATTTCTGTTTAATACTTCAATGGATTTCACAGTTGTATTAATTTTCACTAAGTTGTGGTCCGAGGACCTGACATGACTTAATTTCTGTTTAATACTTTAATAGATTTCACAATTGTATTAATTTCCACTAAGTTGTGGTCCGAAAACCTGACATGACTTAGTTTCTGTTTAATACTTCAATGGATTTCACAGTTGTATTAATTTCCACTAAATTGTGGTCCAAGGACCTGACATGACTTAGTTTCTATTTAATACTTTAATGGATTTCACAGTTGTATTAATTTCCACTAAGTTGTGGTCTGAGGACCTTACATGACTTAGTTTTTGTTTAATACTTCAATGGATTTCACTGTTGTATTAATTTCTACTAAGTTGTGGTCCGAGGACCTTACATAACTTAGTTTCTATTTAATACTTCAATAGATTTAAGGAACATAAGTAATAGAATTCAAGTTAAATTAAAAAAGAGACATATAACGGAACTGTTTGTATTAATAGTAATACCTCTTTAAGTTGCTTACATTCCAAGAATGGAGTACAGTTTTCTCGTCTAAATCTTCTAAGTAATAAGCACCTATTCCTGCTACAGATGTGATACGATATGGTCCTTCCCAATTGGGCTCTAACTTTCCCCAAGTTGAATTTTTGGTATTCCCCAAGACTTTTCTCAACACCAGGTCCCCTGGAGCTAACGGCCTCAGCCTCATATTCGCATCATAACATTGTTTCAGCTTATGTTGGTAATAGGCCAACTGAACCATTGTTTTTTCTCGTCGTTCATCTATCAGGTCTAGATTCTTACCCAAAAGCTCATCATTGCCATCTGAGGTGAAAGTACTAGTCCTTAATGTGGGGAAACCCGTTTCGAGGGGAATCACAGCCTCAACCCCATACGTCATTGAAAATGGGGTTTCTCCTGTTGACCGTCGGGGCGTTGTTCGATATGTCCAAAGGACATGTGGTAGCTCTTCCACCCATTTTCCCTTTGCATCATCTAGCCTCTTTTTGAGCCAACTCACAATGACCTTATTGACAGCCTCGGCCTACCCATTTCCCTGTGGATAAGTTGGAGTGGAATATCTGTTCTTTATTCCCAGGTCAGAACAATACTCACTGAAAGCCTTGCTATCAAATTGAAGACCATTATCCGAGATAAGAGCCTGAGGAACCCCAAATCGCGTGATGATGTTCTTCCAAACAAACCTTTTGACATCCACATCCCTGATATTAGCTAGGGGCTCAGCTTCGACCCACTTCGTGAAATAGTCTGTGCCAACTAGCAGGTATTTTTTATTTCTTATTGCCTTAGGGAAAGGACCAACAATATCTAAGTCCCATTGCGCAAAAGGTCAAGGACTAGAAAGAGGGTTAAGGACTCCCCAGGCTGATGGATGTTTGGAGCAAACCTCTGACATTGATCACATTTTCTAACATATTCCTGTGCTTCCTTTTGCATGCCTTGCCACCAATACCCTTGGGTGATTGCCCGATGAGATAAAGACCTTCCTCCTGTGTGACTCCCACAAATCCCTTCATGCAGCTCCTCTAGAAGTGCCTCTGATGCTTCAGGGTGCACACAAAGCAGATATGGCCCAGAGAAAGAGCGTTTGTACAACTTTTTGTCCTCGGACAGCCAAAACCAATGAGCTTTTCTTCGTATCTTGTTAGCTTCCAATTTGTCCTCGGGCAGTATATCCTTCTCAAGGAATACCATTATAAGATCCATCCAACTAGGCGCCGAGCTGATTTGATTGACCTGAAGAGACTTCTCCGTTATTAGAGTGGGTGTTTTTAAATCCTCAACAATGATGACCCGAGATAAGTTCTGCGCCGAGGAGGTAGTAAGGGTGGCCAAAGAATCCGCGTGTGCATTTCTGCCTCTAAGGACATGGGACAATTCAAAAGACTCGAAATCTACTTGCATACGCCTAACCTGGCTCAAGTAACCCTGCATCCTAGTATCTCGAGCTTCTAATTCCCCTTTAACCTGGCCCACAACCAGTCTTGAATCCGAGAACATCTCCACTATTTTTCCACCCAGCTTCTTAACCATCGCCATTCCCACTAATAAAGCCTCATACTCTGCCTCGTTGTTAGTGGCTGAGAATCCCAATCTTAAAGACTTCTCAATGATGGCCATTTCAGGAGATATTAAAACCAGCCCCACTCTTGACCCCCTCTGGTTTGCTGCTCCATCCACATACACCTTCCAGGGAAAGAAACGTTGCATGGATATAAGGCCAACTGATTTTTCATCCATGCCATGCGGACTTGCACCTATTTCCTCAGGGCCTTCAGCAAATTCGGCCACCAGGTCAGCGAGAACCTGACCCTTCATAGAAGTACGAGGCATATATTTAATATCAAAAGCTCCTAGAATAGTGCCCCACTTAGCAACCCTGCCAGTGTACTCTGCGCTCCGAAGTACTGCTTTGAGTGGATACTAAGTCAGAACGACCACAGTGTGTGCCTGAAAGTAATGGGGAAGTTTCCTTGTAGCATGCACCACTGCCAAAATGGCCTTCTCCAACGGTAGATAACGCACTTCAGTTTCATGAAGTAACTTGCTCACATAATAAACTGGCTGCTGCACGCTGTTATCCACTTGTATCATAATAAAACTGATCGCATAAGTAGCTATCGCCAAGTAGGTGAAAAGGACCTCGTCCATCTCAGGACTGGACATAATGGGTGGCCGAGACAGATAATCCTTGAGTTGCTGAAATGCCTGGGCGCACTCCTCAGTCCACTCGAACCCTTTCCACTTATGGAGTAAAAGGAAGAAAGGCCTGCACCTATCCGCCGACCTGGATATGAATCTGTTCAACGCAGTGGTCATCCCAGTCAATCTCTGAACCTCCTTGGGATTCCGAGGTGGTTGCAAACTATTTATGGCCTTAATCTGGCCGGGGTTCACTTCAATTCCTCGATGGGTCACCATATAACCCAAAAACTTCCCAGAGCATACCCCAAAGGAGCATTTGGATGCGTTCAGTCGTAGCTTATGCCTCCTTAGAACCTCAAACGTGTTGGTGAGATCCGTCACATGCTCGGCCACTATTTTGCTCTTTACAAACATATCATCTATATAAACTTCCATGTTGTTGCCCAACTGTGGCTCAAACATCTTCGTCATCATCCGTTGGTAAGTAGACCCCGCATTCTTCAAGCCAAAGGTCATTACCTTGTAATGATAATTTCCAGTGGGAGTGAGAAAAGCGGTCTTCTCCTGATCACCCAATGCCAGTGGGATCTGGTGATAGCCTTGAAAGGCATCTAGGAAGCTCATCCGAGGATGACCTACTGTTGCATCAACCAGCTGATCTATACAGGGCATAGGGAAAGGATCCTTTGGACAAGCTCTATTAAGATCTGTGAAATCAACGCATACGTGTCATTTTCCATTTTTCTTCTTCACTACAACTGTATTCGCCAACCACTGAGGGTAAAACACTTCTTTGATAGCATGTAATTTGGACAGACGCCGAGGTGGCTGTTTCTTCGGAATAGCAGAAGGATTGACATTTAAATGATGACAGATAAAATCTGGATCCACTCCTGGGGCCTCATAGACATTCCATGCAAACACATCAACATTTCTCCTTAGGACGTCAATCAACTGATCTTTCTCCAACGGAGGTAACAATGCTCCAACCTGAAAGTACTTGTCTAGATCATCACCAACATTCACCCTCTCCAACTCTTCACACTCAGCTTCCTCGGCGGACGTGCTGAGAAGGGTTCCTACATTCCTTGATTGCTATAAATCATTCTCAGCCGTGGCCGATGTACCCACTTCTGGTCGATGTTGAATAGCCGCTATCATGCACTGCCTTGCCATGGCTTGATTTCCCAATATTTCTAACACTTGGCCTTCTGATAGATATTTAATCTTCTGATGCAGAGTGGAGAAACAGCCCCTAGAGTATGCAACCAAGGCCTACCCAAAATTGCCGTATATGGAGAAAAAATGTCTACCACAATAAAATCCACCTCCACCACATCTGAACCTGCCTGCACTGGTAACCTAATCATACCCATTGGGATGACCGATCTACCCTCAAAACTCACCAACGGGGAGCTGTAGGACGTTAGATCCTGGGGCACCAAATTCAACCCCCTATACAGGTCAGGATACATCATCTCGGCCGCGCTCCCCTTATCAATCATCACCCTTCTCATATCATACCCCCTAATCCTAAGCGTAACCACCAAAGCATCATCATGTGGTTGTATAGTTCCTCTCTTGTCCTCATCTGAAAGGCCCAACACTAGTGAGGTGCTCAGTTTTGCTTTCTTCGACACTAAACTAGAGCCCCCATCCAAACATTGAGACACAGACATTATCCTGGAGGGATAAGACCTTGTTCTCCCTAGGGTAGCAAATATAACGTTTATTGTGCCCAGGGGAGCTCCTGAAGAGGAATCTCCTCTAAACGTCAACCTTGTCTGACTTCCTCGGCCACTGGAATGGTGTAGAAGGTGGGTCAACTTTCCTTCTCGGACCAGCTGTTCCAAGTGGTCCCACAGGTTTCTGTAATCCTCAGTAATATGTCCATGATCCTATGGTACTAACAGTAAAGGTTCTGATTGCGTTTCGTAGGATCCCCTGCAATTCTATTGGGCAGTCTGAAGAAGGGCTCATTTTTTATCTTTTCCAGAACCCGCTGGACTGGTTCTCAAAATACCGCGTTAACCATCTGGGAGTTGGCAAATCCTGGCTACCCCCCAAAGTCCCTCCGAGGACAATTGTTGTTATACCTGTCCGACCTGAAATCTCTCATCTCTTGAGGGATCGCTTTGGCCTTTCCTCTACCCCGTATCTGATCCTCTTCTACTCTTCTATACTTATTAATTCTATCCATAAGCTGCCGCATGCTTGTAACAGGTTTACTAGTCAGGGAACTCCTCAGATCATGCTTAGTTGGAAGTCCCTCCTTGAAGGTATTAATGGCCACATCATCATTGGCCCCATTTACTTCGTTAAACATTTCCCAATATCCATCAGAGTATGCTTTCAGGGTTTCCCCTTTTCGCATAAACATGGATAATAACGATCCCAAGGGCTGGACAACCCTCCTACAGGTAATAAAGCGAGCTCCAAAAGTTTAGGTGAGCTTCTCAAAGGAGTCAATAGTATTCACTTTCAAACCATTAAACCACCTCATTGCTACTGGCCCTAGGCTTGAGGGAAAGACCTTGCACATCAGGGCCTTGTCCTTAGTATGAATGGCCATCCTCTGATTGAAATGGCTAACATGTTCCACTGGATCTGTCTGACCGTTGTAAATGGTGAACATTGGTTGATAGAACCGCTGAGGAAGATTTGCGTCCTCAATGCATCGCGTGAAGGGTGATTTGGAGACTTGGCTCAACGCTTTGTTCAGAGCGTCGTTTCCTAAGCCCTAACGAGGTGGACTTTCATGTTTTCGTTCGCGGTGGTGTTCCCCACCATATGAAAAGGACTCACTAGGTGGAGTTCTTGACCTTCATCTGTAACTGGTAGCATTTGACTCCTTTAAGGAATCCTCGGAGTTATGAGCCATATGCTTCCGTCGCTCGTACCGTAATTCCCTTTTTAACTTGTTAATCTCATGCTGCATGCCTCTGTCGTTCTTTACGTGGGAAACGTGGCTTTTCCCCCGAGAATGGCCTCTATCAAGGTGGGTTGTTTGTGCACTTCCCTCATGATCGTCTCTTTGTTCATGCACTACCAACGGATTACCGTGCTGAGAGCCTCTAGACTCTGCCTGGTGTGGATTAGCATCCATCTGCAGTGGGCCTGCCACTGGTTGCTGTGGTGCTCCCTCTTCCATCTCAAACTCTACACTTGTCTTTCTCTACAACTGGACCAAGCTCTCCCCACAGACGGCGCCAATTGTAAGGACTCAAATTGAATTGGACCCAAACAATAAAATTTTAGAGAGCGGGTGTAAGAGCTAAGTCCAATAAGTAGAAAAGAGACATGATTGTTCTGCAATAAAGGAAGCCTTAAACTAGTTTTCCACAATCTCCCTTCTTCTCGGCTAGGTTTTCAGGGGATATCTTAGTGTATATTGTAGTCTTTCTTTCTCCCTTTCTTTCTCCTTTCTTTCAATGTCATATTCTTTCCGGTTATATATTGCATTCGTCTTTCATTCTCGTCGTACACGTGTAGGTTTTGATTTGGGAGCTTCTTTCTGTCCCATCCAGCACTTCTTGGAACCTTTGCTTGGTGGCCATAAGGTTGCTTAGTCACTGTTCAGGTATCACCTCCACATTAATGCGACCAGAGAGTTAGCTGGGAAGCATTTAATGTGGAGGTGGCAACTTTAGAAGATATTTGCCATCTTTTCCGGTTCCTCCTTTGTTCTAAATTCACCTTTTAGTTCATACGTAACTTGATGAGGTACCTTGAATACCCAAGTAGTTACATCCACCTCGGACCTTGGTATCAGAGGTGGATGTCATCCTCGGATGCGATTTGGGCCGCTATACACAATTTACACCTCTTTATCTTATACTATTCTCAAAGTAACTCTCTTTAACCATCCTCGGACATGTAAATGTCCTCGGATTGGGCCGTTGGGCCACAAGCCCACATCCTATGGATTCTCTGGTATCTTTTTGGGCGACTGGCCCCACAATATAAATGTAGAGTTTATTATATGATTTATGAAATAATTTTAACTTTATTCACGTATCAAATAATTTTTACTGTATCAAAACATTTAATTTCTTAAATTTTTTAATTTTTAATTTAAAAATTATCTAGGGTTTGGACTGGGGCCTCTCCCCCTAAGAAGTTAGGGATGACATGTTCCACAACAGTCTAATGGTCGCCTTGAAGGCCTATTTATTATAAATATTTGAGGGCATTACATGCAACTCGCCTAAAGACCCTTTTCCTCCTTTTTTGAGCCAACATTGATCTCCATCCCTCCTCCTTCCACCTCCAAAATCGAGGTGAAGTTCTTCCTTATATGCTCCAAAGTCCAAACCTTCATTCATCCTTCCATATACAGGTTCTAGCAATTGAGAGCCTATGATCCCTTATCTCCCAGAGGGAGAGAGAGATTATAAAAAAAGAAAAAAAAGCCTTATGCAATTGTACATTAACGAAAGTAACAAACCTACCAAACCCTAGGCTAACAGAGAGGCCAAGGGTTTAGAGGAGAATTGAAAATTTTATTATAGTGATATAAAGCTTACTTTTCATGGATTTGTAGTTATTTAAGCAATAATAATATAATAATCAAAGTATCTAATGATTCAAATCAAATTAATCAAAATCTTTTTTATTTTCCCTTTTTTGGACTACATTATGTACAAATTAAAACAATTTGATGATGGCAGTGTCCCAATTAAAAGAAAGAAAGAAAGAAAGAAAATAAAAAATAAAAAATGATTGCATATGATTTCGAAGCATGTGTGGCTTTGCATGTCATGGGAAGATTACATCGATCCACAAAACAAAAATTATGAGTCTCTTAGCCTCTTTAAAACCTATACTGTGTATCAATGAGTTAACCCCTTTTGGATATACACAATTGTTAGCTTCTTTAAAATACTTAGTATTTTAAAATAAAAAAATTTTTAAAAAAAAGTTTGTAAAAAAAAAAATATTGTAAAAAGATTTACACTGTCCAGTTAAGTCAATAAGATCCTTTGTTTCTCAAAAAAAAAAAAAAAATTTTTTTTTTTGGCTGAATAATAGTTCCTTTCACTTTCGGGGGCCGAAAAGATCCTGTAACATGAACAAATGGGCAGAATAATTTCGAGGCCACGTGTGAGTGTCATTCACAACATTTAAAACTAATTTAGAAAAATGTTACATAATAATATATTATTTGTTTCCACGACCATATTGTTGTGAGTTAGGCATGACTAACAACATAAATTGCCAATTCAAAAAAATAATGATGATAGGAAAAAATTACAGTGTTTCCCTTTATTTTATTTTTACAATTATGATTGAGAGAAAATATATTTTTGGTCATATTAATATTGTTTGTCCATTTCTATTAATAAATTGGTGATATTTGACATCATATAGGTAACGTATAATGCTAATAATCTAACAGTCTGATATTTTAAGAGTAAAAAATGTGTTTTAATTTTAAATTTTTTTTTCTTACCCAAAAATAGATTGTGAGTGTTAAAGAAATGAAAAAAAAAAAAAGAAAAAAAGAAAAAAAGTATGTGCCATAAATAGAAAAGAGCGTGGAACTGCAACCACCATTACTCTTTTGCCGAGTTTCCAAGCCAATATTTTCTGCTTTCACGCCGTTGTTGGAACTAAAAAAATATCCAAGGACACGTGTCGTCATCGAATAGCGAGTTAGGGACCTGAACACAAAACCAGCCGTTGACGCAAACGACTCGGTTGGGCAGATCCGTTGATATTTATTTATTTTTATACTAAAAAAAATGAGTCCAGTTGTTGTTTTTGTTGGGTTGGGCTGGGTTTAGATGGGGTGGTAATACCAATGAGTTTTCTCTCGGGAGGCACCGCCCGCGTGACCTAAATTAAATATAATAAAAAATTTAAAATTTAGATATAATATTTAAGTGTTGTTTTTTAAATTTAACTTTTGAAATTCTGCTATGAAGATTTTTTCTCATGAAAGAGAATTATATTTTTTAGTTAAATAATCATACGACAGAATCTTAAAAAGAGAACCTAAAAAATAGCATTTAATGTATTGTATTTAAGTTTTATCTTAATAAAAATGCCTATATGTAAAACCATCTTGTCTAATTGAAAGTTTTTTAAATCATTTTTTGAAGATTTTTATATCCGTCATATTGACCGTTAAAAGTAATTTTGTTCATTTTTATGGACAAGAAACTCAAGTGAACATTACGTGATCACTGATCATGTTAAGAAAATTCACCAAATAATTAAATACTATTAGTTACTTGATGGTTATTTGATTTTTTAATCATAAAAGCTATATATATATATATATATATATAAAAGTTAGTCCAAGAGATTAATTTGGATATGAAAAACTCATAGTTATATAAGGAGGAATTAAAACTCATGGGTGCTGTTACATTTGACTCAAACTCAAATATATATATATATATATATATTAAAAAATGCTACATTTACAGCATTTTTACAACAAATAAATTATTACTAGTTTTAATTTAAAATTTCAATCTACAATTAAAATTAATTGTTTGTCCACAAGTAATAGTCAATGACAAAGTTGTGAAAGTTTTGTGAAATGTTGCAAACCTAACAATTCTTGTTAGGCCAAAAAAATGCTAAGTCAACAACATTTTTACAATAAATTTTGAATGGCAGACTATTACTAGTAAGTAAAAATTTATTAGTAATATATTCAAATTATAATTAATACAAACTTGCCGGACTAGTATTTATTGCAAAAGTCTCCAAATATTAACATTACTATAAAAAAAAAAGAATAATATTAGAGATACAAATTTTTTTACAAACTACTGATATACTGAATAGTTATTGGTAAATTGCAAAATGATGTTAATAGTAAACTTAGATAAAAATCAATGAGAAATTAGTCATAACAATCGTTTGTAAAAATACTATAAAATAGTTTGTGACGGTAACATTATTAAAAATAAAAATAAAAAAGTTAAATTTCCCGAAATAAAAATATCAGAGCCCAATCAGATCACACACTCGCGCAAAAATAACACTTTTCCTTTTCCTATCTCTCTCTTTCTTTTAATAAATTCTGTTGTGTCTTATTTTAATATCTCTCTAATGCTCCTGGTGCAGGCTCTGTGGGCTCAATTCTATAAATCAGCTTCAACCACTTCTTCCCTATCCTTCTTTTCTTTTCTCTCTGCCTTAATTTAACTACAAAATTTTAGTTACTGTTATTGTATGCTTTTTGAGAGAGTCCTCCAAAGGAGGAGACCTGTGTACAGTTTAGCTTATTAAGGTACGTTTCTCTTCTTTTTCTCCTTCTGTTAGGCTTTTTTGTTGCTTTTGTCGTGGTTCTTAAATTTGATCTTGGTGGAGGCTCGAGCTTTTCTTCCAGATCTCTGCAAGGCAAGGCAAAACCCATCATTTTGAGCTTTTCTTTTCTCCATAAATCAAAATTGGTTTCACAACACCTTTATTTGTAGAGCTTTTTAGAAGATCCATGCATAATTTTAAAATTAAAAAAAAAATAAAAATAAAAATCCTGAGTTTTTCCTCTCTGATCGTAATTCATAAGCTTATGGGTATAATTATTATTATTATTTTTTTTCTATTTTTATTATTTTTGTGGACGGTGTCAAAACTCTGTAGCTGGCAATTGAGTTAGCCTAATCTATAATTAAATAATTAATTAATATGTGTTTGACCAGATCTTGAATTACAAATTTAGAGCCATTCATATATATACTATATGTTATGCACGTTTCCTAGATCTGCTAAAACAAACAAACAATTTCAATTTTTAGTTTCTCTCTTAACAAAAAATTTTTTTTTTCGTATGTATTTGTGCTGTTAATGTTATGAACAGGCTTTTAGATTTTTGTCCGTGAATAAAAACAATGAACCACTGTGCGATCCAACAAAACGCGTTCTCAACACGTGAAGAGATTCGGAGCTCCGTTTCAGTTCCAATCTGCCCCAAACCTCGCCGCCTCGGTCTCTTGAATCCCACCACCTTCAACGACTACCCCGTCAGATCCCTTAGATGGCACCTCAGGTAATTTTCCACAAATCTCATACCCCTTGTCTTGTCTGTCTCTAATTTTCTTAAACGGGGGTTCTAATTAATTTGCAGCCACCAAACTGAGCTTTGCGATTCAAAAGCAGGGACTGATCTTTTGGATATCATCCTCACAAAGGTATGTATGCTTTTTTTTTTTTTTTTTTTTGGGCAAAACATGTTAGGTCTTGATTTAAAAAAAAAAAAAAAAAAATTTAATATATTGATTCTAGGAATAGAGTGCATGATCTGTATTTAAATTAATTGTCACTCAAAACCAAAACGAATTTAACATGGTGGCACCATAATCAACAGGGACATTTCAACCTTCCATATAAAAATAAAATAAATAAAATTTCATTAAGCGCGTGTTTATTTATTTTTATTATTTGTAAGTGTAATTAATGTGAAGTTTGTTACAGGGTGGTTCTGGTGGTGGTTGTGGTGTGGAACAAGGTCCGCCACCAGTAAGCTCGTCGCCCCCATTTTTTTGCGGGTCGCCGCCGAGCAGAGTAGCTAACCCATTAATTCAGGATGCTCGATTTGGGGACGAGAAGCTCGTCCTACACTCACCTTTGTCCCCAATTCCAACACCCATTTCGTCTGGCCTATCATCGTCCTCTCCAACCTCGAGGAAAGGAGGCTGTAATCGGTCTAATTTTGGGAACAAACCTGTGGTGAGGGTTGAGGGGTTCGATTGTCTTGACAGGGATCGGCGAAATTGCAGCATCCCTGCTCTTGCTTAGAACCCCTCTTGAGTTAAAATCAAATAACAAAGAGTACATATAGTAATGAAATGTGAAGCAGCAATGACAGAAGTTACACAAACAAGTTAATAGAGAGAGCAGCATGAGATGAATTTTGAATTTCTCAGGAGAGGGAAAAAAAGAGGGAGAGCCTTTTTGCCTTTGGTGTAAATATGTTTAAAAAAGGGTCTTATGTAAATTGTAGTGATTGTTGTGTCCTTTGTAAGTAGATTGAGATGGTTAACCAAATAAGGGAAAGAGAGTTTCTTAGATATTAGAGGGTTGGTTTGGATTGGGCAAAACAATCTTTGACCACTCTTGTCTTGTAAGTAAAAAAATGAGTCTGTAATTTTCCATTTTCAATTTCTTCTTTGGGGGTCTTTTGAAGTTTGAAGTTTGAAGTTTAAAGTCATTCAGAGCGGCTTTTGAGGGGAAACTTGTACAAAATGAAGTTGCTGTTGAGTCATCAAAGTAGTCATTTTTCGCTGTAAAGATTGGTATTTGGTACCACCTGTGTTCTGAGTTTATCTTTTATGTTCTGATTTCTTGTCGTTTGGTTGTTTCTCCTTTTTTCTGTTTACTTTCGAATTCGAATATCAGAAAGTGATTTTGTGTGATGTAGAAATGTTGCCTATTGTTCACGCCAATATGATAAAAAAAAGTTCTGCCGATTCTATTCAAATATAACTTTCTACGACATGCTTAAAGACTCGAATTTTTGTGATCATCGTATGACGTTTGTCTCCATTGATAATCCTGGGACTATATTCGGTAGAATGAGAATGATGTTCTCTCATCTCTGTGCGAGTTCTTATGGCTAGTGGCTACAACTTGGTTGGGGAAGGTGGTTGAGTTTAGTCACCAAACCTTTTGATTCAACCAAATAATGGTAGTTCATTCACATGGAGAGTGATTGGTGTCAACTCAAAAAGGATATATCGTGTAATATGTACTAGGTTATGCTGAGGTTTAAAAGCATGATCGGTTAGATAATGGTTAAATTTTCAAAGGCCAATTACTTAGTAGGGCTCTTTCCGAGTTCAATCAAATAATTAAGAGGTTGAAGGTTGACCCTTCACGCATGGATTGAGGGTAAGAACTTTTCTTCGAATCTTTCTGTGAGACTTTAAAAGCATGATGTTTTAGATAATGACTAAAATTTCCAAGATTAATGGGAATATATATATATATATATATATATATATATATATATATATTTAAGTTCACTCAAATAGTTAATACGATTAAGGTTGTCTCTTAATAAATATATTAAGGGTGAGCCTGGACATTTTATTTTTATTTTTGGCTAAAAATTTAAAAATACTTATATATATTAGGACCCTAGTAGCTCGAGCCCACTCTCCAAACTCCAAACACTTATACCTTTGGAAAGCACCAACTCGCCAAATTGGCAGTTGTGGGATTTTTATTTGAATACGGTGAGCTAAGAAATCTTATCTTGGTAATGTTTTTTCCTTTTACAATAAATGTGGGATTGAATTTTGTATACAAAAACGAAAGACAATTTAACCTTATGTCTAGATGGAGTGAAAGAAACAAAAAAAAAAAAAAAAAAAAAAAAAAAAAAAAAAAAAAAAAAAAAGAAGAAGAAAAAGAAAAAAGAGGATAGGGTGTTACCGTTCTATTAGGGCTGGTTTTATTAATAGATGTTTTGGGGGTATAATCGAAGGGTGTCATTTCAGTGAATGGAAAGGATTTGACGCCATTAATGGCAGTCTTCCTCTTCATTGAAACTTCATTAGCATAAGTCCCTGTCGTGCACGCTTGAAGGCATGAGAATAGGAAGGCAGACCTATGCCATTTAGGCATATGATTGTAGGGGTCTTTTTTGTGTTTTGGGTTGGGCTGTCTCCTGCGGTGATGTGCCCGAATATTTCTGAGTAGGAGAGTTGAGACCTGCCCAACTGTAACTCATTTTGGGTCGGCTTGTGCGCAAACTAAGCCTTGTCTGCCAGGAGCGTTCTCACGGCAAGCAGAGCTGTTACAAATAGTTTACGGCAGGCAAATATAGTAACAACAAAGAGAACAGAATACAGTGGCCTTTTCTTAATGGAAAAATGACTGAGTGATCTCTATTTCTATGACAATCACAGAAGTAACAATAGTAATGATAATAACGGCTTTTACAAAAAAGAATAATTGATTAAGCGATAATAGAAGTTAATCAAAAATAAATATCAAGTCAAGTTTGGGTCCACAGTGGCAAAGAACCAAAGAGGAAGAACGTTTCCTCTCAATGAAACTAATCTCCTAGGAAAATATCCTGCCGTGGGGATTAATGACTTTGAGGGAATCGGACCTAAATGATAAGTGCCCAAAAGGAATTCCTATTGCTTAATCGTCTCCTAGAGAGTGGGATTTTGAGGGGGAGAGAAGGGAACCGATCTACTGGTGCATGCCCATTACACTCTTTCTCTCTGCTTCCTATTTTTCTCTTATCTTTTCTTTTTCTTTTTGTTTTTCTTTTTACTTCCCCGTTCCTCTGTTTTTTGATCCTTTTTACAGGACACGGCAAGGGTCTTTTTATAGGGCCTACCGTGACCGGATTTTACCACTTTACCCTTTAACCGCCTTTGTCTGGTCTGGGTGTACTTGCCGACCACCCAGGAGCTCGTTTGTGTACCACTTACCCCCACAAAACAAAGGCAGGCTTGTGTTGTTTGTTAGTCCGCTGTGGCACTTTCTCCTGCCATGGCGTAAATGCTCTCTCTCTCTCTCCTCATGGCATGCACCCAACGTTTCCCCCCCAACCTTGCCTCTTTTGGGCGGTCTATCATCCCAACAGGACGTAACTCCCAAAAGGGCTTGGACAGGAACCGCAAAATTGATCTTTTCCCCTTTCCCCACCACCAAACCACACCCCCCTTGCCTCTTATCTCTAACCCATGGCCTCACCACGTCCCATATTGGCTGGGTACAGGCTGGTGGTGCCTGGGCCTTACGCGTGTTTTCTTGTTATGTACGTTCAAAATCTGCTTGAGACTCATGCGTTTGCCGCGACCTGGAGCTTTGTTTACACAGTCTGCCGTGCTTCTTTATTCTTTTATATGGGCCGTTTTATATAATTCACAATTTCCCTTTGGTGCTGGGCTTCTTTTAATACTGGGTTTTACATTTCTTCTTAGCCCATTTCTTGGTTGCCGTCATGTCCTACCTCATTACTTGGCACTTCCTGCCGTGGCGATTTGCTCATGCTAGACCTCTTTTCAAGCCTGCTGTTTCATTCATTCTCCTAGTAACTTAACATGGCCACTGGTGTTCTTACTTATGGGCTCTAGTGTCCCTTTCTTTTTCCCTTGGGCCTGTGGCCCATTTACTTCCTTTGGGCTTCCTCGGCCCATTTACAACCTCTGCATTCCCATGGGCTTTTACTAACTTGATTGGGCTTCCCCGGCCTAATCTCCTCATTCTCATCCTTGGGGTTCATGGGCTTGCCATTAACCCCTACTTTCTTTGTTTACATTGCCTTGGGCCTGCCGCGACCCATTCTCACTTTTTCATATCATATACTGCCCATGGGTGCCATTTCTCTCTTTCCGAGCCCTTTGGGCCCATTTGGTTCCTCGAGACCCATTTGTTCATGTTGTGGGTCTGTGATCCATTACTCCTGCCGCTTGAACTTTGTTAAGGGTCATTTTCGTAAAAGTCAGCCCAACCCAGCATAACAGACAATAAAGAGCGGCAGGAACAGAATAAAACTATTAGGCCCGAGCGGCAGGAATAACGAAACACAGGCCCATAACACGAGCAAATGGGTCTTGAGGAAGCAAGTGGGCCTAAAGGGCCCAGAAAGAGAGAAATGACACCCATGGGCAATGTATGGTATGAAAAAGTGAGAATGGGCCGCGGCAGGCCCAAAGCAATGTAAAGAAAGTAGGGGTTAATGGCAAGCCCATGAACCCCAAGGATGAGAATGAGGAGATTGGGCCGAGGAAGCCCAATCAAGTTAGTAAAAGCCCATGGGAACACAAAGTCAGTAAATGGGCCGAGGAAGCCCGAGGAAAGTAAAAGGGCCGCAGGCCCAAAGAAGAAAGAAAGGGACAATGGAGCCCATAAAGTGAGAACACCAGCAGACTTTCCTAAGTCACTGGGGGAAGAAGTGAAACGGCAGGTTTGAAAGGGGCCTAGCAGGAACATGTTACCATGGTAGGAAAGGCCAAGCAATAAAATAAGACATAAGCATAAAATGAGAAATGGGCCAAGGGAGATGTACTAAGAAAAGCCCAATCCCAAAGGGAGGTAGTGAAGGTGCAAACAGTCCGCATAAAAGAGTCAAGAAGAGTGGCAGATGAATGAAACAAGGCGCCATGAGCCGCAGGCTGGCTTTGAACGCACGTAACAGGGAGCATGAAAGCCCAGGTGCCACCAGCCTGTACCCAGCCAATATGGGTCGTGGTGGGGCCATGGGTCCGTGGTAAGAGGTAAGGGGGGGTGTGGTTTGGTGGTGGGGAGGGGGGAAAGGATTTATTTTGCGTTCCTTATCCAAATCCTTTTGGAGGTACGTCCTGCTGCGATGACAGACCGCCCAAAAGAGGTAAGATTGGAGAGGGAATGCTGGGTGCATGCCATAGGAAGAGAGAGAGAGCATTTAAAGCCACGGCAGAGAGCAGTGCCACGGCGGACAGAAACAAAACAAACCTGTCTTTGTCTGGCGAGGGCGAGCAATGCGCAGACGGTGGTCGGCAAGCATGCGCAGACGGTGGTCGGCAAGCATGCCCAGACCAGACAAGAGCCATTAGAGGGTAAAATGGTAAAAGAACAAGCACGACAGGCCCTATAAAAAGAGCCTCGCCGTGCCCTGTAGAGGGGACCGAAAAACAGAGGAAAAAACACATAGAAAGAAAAACTAAAAGGAAAAGGAAAAGAAAGGAAAAAAAGATAAGAAAACAAGTTGTGAGGATAATAGGCATGCACCAATAGATCTTTTCTTTCCTCTCCCCCTCAAAAACCCCACTCTCTAAGGGATAATGAAGCGGTAAAAAACTTTCTTCACGCATCAACCATTTAGGACCGATTCCCTCAAAGTCATTAATCCCTACGGCAGGATATTCTCCTGGGAGGTTAGTTTCATTGAGAGGAAGCGTTCTTCCTCTTTGGACGGTCACCATTACAGACTCGATTTTGGCTTGATGTTTATCTTTGATTAAACCTCCATCATTGTTCAATCCATTGTTTTCTTTTCTTTTAAAAGCCATTATTATTATTATTGCTATTACTACTGTGACATTCGGCCATCGTTATTATTGAAAGATACGACACTCTGTTTATTCATTTTGTTATCATTGTATCTGCCTGCTGTAATTTCGTGGTAATAGCTCTGTTTGCCGTAAGGGGTGTTCCTGGCAGATAAGGTTGAGTTTGTGCACAAGCCGACCCAAACTGAGTTGCAGTTGGGCCGGTCTCGACTTCCCTACTCAGAAACACATCAGGGCCCATCACTTGCAGAGGGCAGCCCAGCCCAAACACAAAAAAGGCCCCTACAAACTTAATGGTTTTATTCTATGCTTGCCACTCCTATTTGCTGCCTGCTTTGCTGAGTTTGGCCTATTTTACCAAAATGACCCTCAACAATGATAAGACCCTAACAGAGACATGCATGGTAGCTTGACCTTGGACAGGGATCAGGATGTCTATGTTTGATGATTAGGGGTGATGTGTAAAAGGAAATAACATGATGATAATGGCTTGCAGGTGTACGGGCCTTTTTTGTGTTTTGGGTTGGGCTGGGCTACCTCCTACGGTGATGGGCCCGAGTATTTTTCTGAGTAGGAGAGTTAAGATTGGCTCAACTGTAACTCACTTTGGGCCGGCTTGTGCACAAACTGAGCCTTGTCTACCAGGAACATTCTTACAGCAAGCAAAACTATTATAAAAAGGTTACGGCAGGCAGATATAATAACAATAAAGAAAAACAGAGTACAACGGCTTTTTCTTAATAACAAGGCCGAATATTCCTATGGCAATTACAATAATAACAATGGTAATAATAATAACGGCTTTTATAGAAATGAATAACTGAATGAACGATGATGGAAGTTAATTGAAAAATAAACGTCAAGTCAAGTTTAAGTTTGCAATGGCAAAGAATCAAGGAGGAAGAACGCTTCCTCTCAATGAAACTAATCTCCTAGGAGAATATCTTGCCGCGGGGATTAATAACTTTGAGGGAATCAGACCTAAGTGATAAATGCTTGAAGGAATTCCTTTTGCTTAATTGTTTCTTAGAGAGTGGGATTTTGAGGGGGAGAGAAGAGAAACGATCTATTGGTGCATGCCCATTATCCTTACTCTTCGTTTTCTTATCTTTTTCTTGTTTCCTTTCTTTTTCTTTTAGTTTTTCTTCTATTTTTTCCTTCCTCTGTTTTTCGGTCCCCCATACAGGGCATGGCAAGGACTCTTTTATAGGGCCTGTTGTGATTGATTTTTACCACTTTACCCTCCAACGGCCTTTATCTCGTCTGGGCGTACTTGCCGACCACCGTCTGTGTACTACTTACCCTCGTTAGACAAAGACAGGTTTGTGTTGTTTCTTAGTCCGCCGTGGCACTTTCTCCTGCCGTGACATAAATGCTTTTTCTCTCTCTCTATGGCATGCACCCAACGTTCCCCCCCAACCTTGCCACTTTTGGGCGGTCTGTCATCCCAGCAGGACGTACCTCCCAAAAGGGCTTGGACAGGGAACGTAAAATAGATCTTTTCCCCTCTCCCCACCACCAAACCACACCCCCCCTTACCTTTTACCACTAACCTATGGCCCCACCACGTCCCATATTGGCTGGGTACAGGTTTGTGGTGCCTGGGCCTTGCGCGTGCTTTCTTGTTATGTACGTTCAAAATCTGCCTGCGGCTCATGTGTTTGTTGTGATCTAAAGCTTTGCTTGCATCGTCTGCCATGCTTCTTTGTTCTTTCGTGTGGGTCGTTCTGTACATTTCACTGCTTCCCTTTGGGATTGGGCTTCTCTTAATACTGGATTTCACATTTCTCTTGGCCCATTTCTTGGTTATACTCATATCCTGTTTCATTACTTGGCATTTTCCTGCCATGACGATATGTTCCTGCTAGGCCTCTCTTCAAGCCTGCCATTTCATTCCTTCCCCTAGTGACTTAACAGAGCCACTGGTGTTCTCTCATGGGCTCCATTGTCCCTTTCTTTTTCCCTTGGGCCTGCGGCCCATTTACTTCCTTTGGCCTTCCTCGGCCCATTCGCTAACTTTGCATTCCCATGGGCTTTTGCTAACTTGATTGGGCTTCCCCGACCCAATCTCCTCATTCTCATTGTTGAGGTTTATAGGCTTGCCATCAACTCCTACTTTCTTCATTTACATTGCTTTGGGCCTGCCGCGGTCTATTCTCACTTTTCCATACATACTGCCCATGGGTGTCATTTCTCTCTTTCCGGGCCCTTTAGGCCCATTTGCTTCCTCAAGACCCATTTATTCATGTTATGGGCCTGTGCTCTATTACTCATGCCGCCTAGGCTTAATAGTCTTATTTCTATGCCTGCCACTCTTATTGCCTGCTTTGCTGGGTTGGGCCTGTTTTACAAAAATGACCCTCAACATTTTAACCCCCTGAACATATGAAGCGTTCTTGCGGTTCATATGTGAATGAAGAACTTTTTTGTCTTTTTCACTTTTTCCCTTTTTCTTTTCCTTCGTGGGCTTTTTGAAACCATGAACTCCTTCTTGCATATATATTTCTTTTCTTGTCGTGAACAGTGGTGACTCTTCGAATTTGCCAAAATGGCAGTTGCTTTAAAACATAACTACCACCTCATTAATTTCATCCTTTTCTCAATGGCTGACCAGTTGCCTCCCTTCACGCCGGCCTTAATAACTCAGGTATTTAAGAAAAGAATCCCTTCACAACGCAGACACAAACTCCTTTTATTTCAAAACATTTTCCTTTCCTCATCATTATCTTCTTCTCGAACACCCATCCTTTTCTTGCTTCGTTCAAATCCTCACGCCATGGCACCGATGAAAACTCAAGCTTCTTCCCGCCGTAAAGGGAAAAGCGTCGCTGTGGACCCTTCGGTGGAACAAGAAGTAGAAGAAGAAGACGTGTGCTCCGATTCGGACCATTGCGAAGAGGAGGAGGCATGGCATCACCTAGACAGCAAGTGCGCCCCTCTGATTGATCCTTGCTACAATCTTAGTCCCTACTTTCCCAAGGCTCCTGGAGATTATGCGTCGCCACCGCCGGGCCGTGTCTGTCTCGCTCTTTGTCGGTGAAACCCTGATGTTTCTTGGGCTCCGGTGTCTTCCTTTATCTCCGATTTGGTCATTCGTCAAGGTGTTGCCCTTCCCGTACCCATTCATTTTGAGTTTGGGTTTGGCACTACCTTGGGTTGGAAAGAGTGGGTTGACAGTGAGTTATCGGATACAAACTTCATGGGTTTGCTTCAGAGGGCTGGCGTTCTAAAGGCCGTCGTTCTTTCTCGAAGCCTATCCAACTTTCGAGACCTCTACAATCTTTGCCATTTAGTTTGTCGATGGTGTGCCACCGCTCACACATTCTTCTTTTCTTGTGGCGAACTCACTGTCACTCTTGAGGACGTGGCTAATCAATTTCTTTTGCCTATTCTTGGAGATGTTAATCCTGCCGCCATTGAGCTTTCCCCAGAAGAAGAAGACATTGAAGCGAAGTTGAAGAAGAGGATGGCCGGAAATGCTAAGTTGTCTTATTGGGTTAGTTCTTCTTCCAAGTTTTCTGCTGTTGCTCGTCGTGCTGCCTTTATTGTTTTTTGGCTTTCTAAGTTTGTCTTTGGGTCCCATCCCCATTATGCCATAAAGCCTTTGTATTTTCGTTTGGCCATTAAAATATCTGCTGGGGTGAGTCTGCCGCTAGCCCTCATGTTTTTGGAGCATTTATATATTGTTAAGGGTCATTTTCGTAAAGTCAGCCCAACCCAGTGTAACAGATAATAAGAGTGGCAGGAACAGAATAAAACTATTGAGCCCGAGCGGCAGGAATAACAAAACACAGGCCCATAACACGAGCAAACGGGTCTTGAGGAAGCAAATGGGCCTAAAGGGCCCGGAAAGAGAGAAATGACACCCATGGGCAATGTATGGTATGAAAAAGTGAGAATGGGCCGCGGCAGGCCCTAAGCGATGTAAAGAAAGTAGGGGTTGATGGCAAGCCCATGAACCCCAAGGATGAGAATGAGGGGATTGGGCCGAGGAAGCCCAATCAAGTTAGCAAAAAGCCCATGGGAATACAAAGTCAGTAAATGGGCCGAGGAAGCCCAAGGAAAGTAAAAGGGCCGCAGGCCCAAAGAAGAAAGAAAGGGACAATGGAGCCCATAAAGTGAGAATACCAGTAGACTTTCTTAAGTCACTGGGGGAAGAAGTGAAACGGCAGGTCTGAAAGGGGCCTAGCAGGAATGTGTTGCCATGGTAGGAAAGGCCAAGCAATGAAAACAAAGACATAAAGAATAAATGGGCCAAAGGAGATGTACTAAGGGAAGCCCAATCCGAAGGGAGGTAGTGAAGGTGCAAACAGTCCGCGTGAAAGAATCAAGAAGAGTGGCAGACGAATACGAACAAGGCTCCATGAGCCGCAGGCCGGCTTTGAACGCACATAAAAGGGAGCACGCGCAAAGCCCAGGTACCACTAGCCTGTACCCAGCCAATATGGGTCGTGGTGGGGCCATGGGTCCGTGGTAAGAGGTAAGGGGGGGTGTGGTTTGGTGGTGGGGAGGGGGGAAAGGATTTATTTTGCGCTCCCTGTCCAAACCCTTTTGGAGGTACGTCCTGCTGGGATTACAGACTATCCAAAAGGGGTAAGATTGGAGAGGGAACGTTGGGTGCATGCCATAGGAAGAGAGAGAGAGCATTTAAAGCCACGGCAGAGAGCAGTGCCACGGCGGACAGAGACAAAACAAACCTGTCCTTGTCTGGCGAGGGCGAGCTATGCGCAGATAGTGGTCGGCAAGCATGCCCGGACCAGACAAAGGCCGTTAGAGGGTAAAATGGTAAAAGAACGCTCACGGCAGGCCCTATAAAAGGAGCCTCGCCGTGCCCTGTAAAAGGGACCGAAAAACAGAGGAAGAAAAACACAGAGAAAGAAAAACTAAAGGAAAAGGAAAAGAAAGAAAAAAAGATAAGAAAACAAGTTGTGAGGATTATAGGCATGCACCAATAGATCTTTTCTTTCCTCTCCCCCTCAAAATCCCACTCTCTAAGGGATAATGAAGCGGTAAAAATAATAATAACTTTCTTCACGCCTCAACCATTTAGGTCCGATTCTCTCAAAGTTATTAATCCCCACGGCAGGATATTTACCTGGGAGGTTGATTTCATTGAGAGGAAGCGTTCTTCCTCCTTGGATGGTCACCATTACAGACTTAATTTTGGCTTGATGTTTATCATTGAATAAACCTCCATCATTGTTTAATCCATTGCTTTCCTTTCTTTTAAAAGCCATTATTATTATTATTATTATTATTGCTATTACTACTATGACATTCGGCCATCATTATTATTGAAAGCCACGATATTCTGTTTATTCTTTTTATGTTGTCATTATATCTGCCTGCGGTAGTTTTGTGGTAATAGCTCTGTTTGCCGTGAGGGGTGTTCCTGGCAGACAAGGTTGAGTTTGTGCACAAACCGGCCCAAAGTGAGTTGCAGTTGGGCCGGTCTCAACTTCCCTACTCAGAAACACATCAGGGCCCATCACTTGCAGAGGGCAGCCCGGCCCAAACACAAAAAAGGCCCCCACATTAAATTGGCGACTCCACTGGGGAGTTGAGAAACAGACAGGGACAAGAGCCCACACAAACAAATGCCTCCAAAGTCCAGGACAACTCGAAACATGAGTGCTGTACCCTCACAAGCAGAGTCGAGGCCTACAACGCCTCACCAACTGCCACTTAACCAGGCAGAAGGTGCCAACGGAACGGGGGCTGACCCCCAACCGCCACCAAGAATGCCTACCGACAATGCCAATATTTTCATCGAGGTTTTACAGTCATTGCAACACTCGCAGCAGCAAATGATGGAAGAAATCCGTCAGCTGAAGACCGACAAGACAAAAGAAAAAGGAAGCCAGCATGACCCAGGGCATGCAACAGATAAAGAAGAAATGCCGGCAGGAGGTGTCCCACACAATGCAGAGCAACGTTTCATCACAATGGCTGAGGTATCCGCCCTCTTGGAGCAGGAAAGGGCCAGGGCACCTAAGGAGAGGTTCTATGCACGAAGGCCTCCTTACCCACTGAGGGTACTCAGCAAACCATACCCTGAGAGGTATGAACCAAAAGCTTTCGCACAGTACGATGGTAGAAGGGGAAGTGCTGTCGAACACGTGAGCAAATTCATCGACACACTTGGTCCTTACGCCGCAGACGAGGACTTATGTCTTCGAGAATTTTCTAAATCATTGTGTGACCGGGCTTACACCTGGTACATTGGGCTAAAGCCAGGAACTATCCCAACGTGGGATGATATGGTGGATGTATTCTGCACCAAGTACTTCCATGGAGAAGAAACGGTGACGCTCGCAACCCTGTAAGCAACCAAACAGAGAAGCGGTGAAGACTTGATGGAATATATCAAGAGATTCAGAGACATAGCACTTGACTGCTATGACCATTGCGAAGAAAGGACGTTGGTTGAGATGTGTATGACGAACATGATCAGGGAGTACAGGGCTGTACTCGAGAATTTGGAAATCTCCCAATTCGCCCAGCTATTGTAGAAAGCGAGAAAGACGGCTCAGTCTGTGAAACCAAGCTCAGACAAGAGAAACGCCCCACAGGCGATGGCGGTGTCCACTGGTGAACGGAGAAGGAAGACTGAGGGGAGGGAATATGACACTCCCCCGCCGATACCATGCACCTCAAAAGAATTAGACGTTCTGCTAGATAGATGGATAGCAGATGGAATTTTCAAACCTAACCAGGTTGCCAGGGAGCCCTTAGAGGAAGAAAGGAGGGACCCATGTTTTTGTCGTTTACACAATTATGTCCAACATGCTACAGCAGAGTGCTGGGCGCTCCGCAGACTTGTCCACCGCAGGATAAAAGAGGGAACTTTAGAATTGTCCCAGCAGGAAGTCCAAAGAAACCCACTCCCGAACCATAAAGGGAAGGGTGTAGTAGCGGTGGTAATTTGTGCTGACCCAGGAGAGGATGAAGAAGAAAACATGGCTCTGCCTGCGGCGGCCATTACCACTCTACAGCAGAGTTCTAAGTTCAGAAATTTATTTGACCAGCTGGGACTCTCAGCAAGGGAGAAAAAGGTAGCCACAGAGGCCTTGGTGAGCATTGCCTCTGGTGCAGGGGTAGAGTGTCTGTCGGCAAAAGTATCAGATGAAAGGGCTCTCTTACAGGAGTCAACTGAAATCACTTTTAGTGAGGAAAATATGGAAGTGGGGCAACCGGACTACAGGAGACCCTTGTACTTGGCGGCATCCATAAATCAAATCCCCATAAAGAGAGCTTTAGTAGACACAGGCGCTTCTGTGAACCTCATTCCATTAAGCACTCTGCAGGCAGCAGGGATTTCAGAAAGGAAGATTCAGGGATGCCCAATGGAAGTAACAGGGTTCGGTGGAAGGGGTGAGTACACAGCGGGCCACATTCGGCTGTGGTTGAAGGTGGGCCCCATAGCCTCTTTAGCACGGTTCCACGTGGTAAAGACTGAAGTATCCTACCACGTGCTTCTGGGGCGACCATGGTTGCATAAGCACCGGCTGGTCCCATCCACCTATCACCAATGTGTGAAAGGAAGATTGAATGGTAGGGTGGTACGCATAGCCGCGAATCCTTCACCATTCGAACGAGCGGAAGCTCACTTAGTAGAAACTATGTTCTATGATCAATGGGCTCCCTCTGGGGAGAATTCAGTGTCAAGACCGCTAGGTACTTTCGTGCCTAGGTGGAAGGACGTCCAAGATGACCCAGAACCCGATCTGAGGGAATTATTGGCAAGAAAGAAATGAAGGAAAGAAGCGCCCGCCACAGAATTTGAAGACACGCCCCAATGCACAAGAATCAGAGGCTCTGATGGCAGAATCATTTACAAATTATGAAGGCACGCGGGGCCCACGGTTGAAACCCAGACGGGCCCCACCCAGGAAAAACAGCACGAGGGCTTGATGTGTTGTAGAGTCCAAGAAAGCCCAGAGGAGGGAAGTAACAAAGAGCAATACGAGAGAGTCGTAGCCGAAAAGGAGGTGCAGGTCGTGGCAGAAGAGGAAATGGAAGAAGTTGACCTGGGATCTATTTCACAAGAGCCGAGACCCATCTCGATCAGTGCGAGCTTAATAAAAGATGAGAAAAAAGAATTGGTATTGCTACTGAAAGAATTCAAAGACGTGTTTGCATGGGACTACAGTGAAATGCCAGGGCTAGACCCTGGGTTAGTAGCGCACACGTTAAACGTGGACCCGCAGGCCAGGCCAATAGTCCAGCCTGCTAGAGTATTTCACACAGAAATCAAAGGGCAGATAGTAAAAGAAGTACAGAAACTGCTAGCCGCAGGATTCGTTAAGCCTATTCAACACCCCCGCTGGTTATCCAACATAGTACCAGTAAAAAAGAAGAACGGCCAGATCAGGTGTTGCGTAGATTTCAGGGACCTCAACAAAGCATGCCCGAAAGATGAATTTCCATTGCCCAATATGGACTTATTGATAGATTCCGCGGCAGGAAGCGCTATGTTCTCGTTCATGGACGGCTTCAGCGGATACAACCAGATCAGAATGGCACCAAAGGATGCGGAGAAAACAGCCTTTAGAACGCCCATGGGGAACTTCCACTACACCGTAATGCCCTTCGGGTTAAAAAATGCAGGCGCAACTTATCAACGGGCAATGACGGCTATATTCCACGATATGATGCATCAGGAGTTAGAAGACTATGTGGATGACATAGTGGTTAAGTCAAGAAAGAGGGAAGAACATTTCCATGTGCTAAAAAAGGTATTCGAAAGGTGCAGGGCATTTAAATTGAGAATGAACCCCCTCAAGTGTGCGTTTGGTGTATCCTCGGGGAAATTTTTGGGCTTCCTAGTACACAGCAGAGGGATAGATGTTGACCTAGCAAAGGCTACGGCCATTGCAACTATGAGACCCCCAACCACAGTGAAAGAACTAAAAAGTTTCTTGGGAAAAGTCTCGTACATCCGGAGATTCATCCCTGGGCTGGCATCGATCACCTCGGCCTTCACCAAGTTACTGAGGAAAGGGCAAAATTTTGTATGGGGAGAAGCGCAGCAGGCGGCCTTCAAAAGGCTGCAGCAGATCATGATGAACCTCCCTACCGTACAGGCCCCAATACACAAAAAGCCATTACTGCTTTATATGGCCACCAATTCATATGCCATCGGTGCCTTAATTGCCCAAGAAGATGGAGGTGGCATCGAGCAACCAGTATATTACATCAGCCGCGCCCTGAAAGACGCAGAAACTCGTTATCCGAGGGCTGAAAGGGCATGCTTGGCTATTGTTTATGCTTCACAAAGATTACGCCACTACTTCTTGGCCTACGAAGTATGGCTGATGACTAAGTCCCACGCTATCAAAGCTTTATTACAGCAGCCAATCCTCTCTGGCAGGATATCACAATGGCTATTACAACTGTCATAGTATGATTTGAGAATGGGTGTGCCCAAAGCAGTAAAGAGCCAGGCTATAGCAGATTTGTTGGCACAGTTTCCAGGGGAGGAAGAATTCCCGCTGGACGACGAAGTTCCAGGGGAAGTAGCCATGGCAGAGGAACTCAGGGAACAGTGGATAATGAAGTTTGACGGGTCTTCTACCGCCCAGTCTGGAGGGGTTGGGGTGGTTTTGTATCATGAAGAGGATAGAGCAGTAGCACTATCGTTCAAACTGGAGTTCCCCTGTTCAAACAATACGGCAGAATATGAAGCTTACTTGACTGGGCTGGCCACGGCCCTTGAGATGGGAGTTAAGCATTTGAAAGTATTAGGTGACTCCAACCTGGTAGTCTGCCAGACCAAAGGGAGTTTCTCCTCAAAAGAGCCTAATCTCGCCCCATACAGAGCAATGGCACAGAAAATGGAAGAAAAGTTCTTAACCTTCGAAATAAAACATACCCCGAGAAACGAGAATCGGTTTGCCGATGCATTGGCCGTGCTGGGTTCGCAGGTGATGTTTGAAGGGGAAAACACCAGAGTGGAGATCAGCAAGAGGGAAGAATCCATAATTGAAGTATTAAAAGAAAGGTTTCAGGAGGAACACCGCGAAGGAGATTGGCGAATACCCATAAAGGAATTTTTGATGGAAGGAGAAGAAGCCATGGAACTAAAAGTACTAAAAGACTATGCCCTGATGAAAGGAGAACTATACCGCAAGATGCCAGGCGGAGTTTTGTCCAGATGTGTGGGGCAAAAGGAGGCCCAGAGGAAGTTGAAAGAAGTGCACGAAAAGACTTGCGGATCCTGCGGAGAAGTCAGCCTTTACCGCAGACTTCAAAGGGCGGGCTTTTATTGGCCAACTATAAGTAAAGATGCAGACCAAATCCAGACCCAATATGGAAGTTGCCAACTCGCAGCAGACAGAGAAGAAAGTTACGCTGTGTTCATCAGCAGGGACTGGAGAGACCCATTTATACAGTACCTGAGCGAAGGCATCTTGCCGCAGAAGCACAGCGAAAAATACAAGCTCAGGAGGCTGGCAACGCGCTATTTTTTGCACAACAAGATCCTTTTCAAAAAAGGGTATGAGGGAGACCCCTTGAGGTGTTTGGGATCTGAGGAGGCAAAGGAAATGATAAAAGAAGTACACTCAGGGGAATGTGGGGAACACCAGGGAAAGAAGAAGCTTTACAGGTGCCTGCTGCAAATGGGCTATTACTGGCCTACCATGAAAAGGGACACGGCAGAATTTGTGAAAAGATGCCACAGTTGCCAAATACAAGCCAATTTGATTCACACTCATCCACAGAACTTGCATAGCATGGTCACTCCATGGCCATTCCACACTTGGGGGCTTGATTTAGTTGGACCGGTGAATCCGCCGTCGCGAGGATACATATGGATACTAGTAGCTACAGAATACTTCACCAAGTGGGCAGAGGCAGTACCACTTCGTAAGGCCACAGGAAGGGCAGTGGCAAACTTTATCAAGGAAAACATAATCATAAGGTTTGGAGTCCCCCACAGGATCATCAGTGACAACGGTACACCTTTTGTGAATAGCGAGGTGAGGAAAATGCTAGAGTCTTATCAAATTAAACATCACCGGTCATCGCCATATTACCCTCAAGGAAATGGGCAAGCGGAGGCAACCAACAAAACCCTCATAAGAATCATCAGTAAAATGAGCCAAGAATACACGGGAGGCTGGGCAACGCATCTGCCAGACGCTCTTTGGGCCTACAGGAGTTCACCTAAATCAGCCACGGGTTTTTCACCTTTTTCTTTGGTCTACGGAACTGAAGTAGTAAGCCCCGCAGAAAAAATAACCCCATCCCTGAGAGTCATGCAAATGCAGGAAAAGGAGAATGATGGAGAAGTCTTTGCGGCAGAAAGATGCGAAGACTTGGAAGGACTTGATGAGAAGAGGGAAAAGGCTCAAGAACACAGCCGTAGATACAGGCAAAAAATGACTGAGGCTTACGGCAGGATGACTAAGGAAAGAATATTTACGGAAGGACAACTGATCCTAAAGGTGGCAGACTACGTTAGGAGAGGCCTGGCAAGACCATCGAAGTTCGCACCAAAGTGGGAAGGACCCTTTGTGATAAGAGAAGCACATCCAAGTGGGTACTACCGTTTGACTCAGATGGATGGAAAGAACTTAATGAATCCCATCAATGGGAAATGGTTGAAATACTACTACGCCTAAGGGGAAAAGCAATGTGATTATCTCTTACCCTTCTGTTTTACCGAAAGTTGTCATGTTTTTCTTTTACTCTGTTCTTTGTCTTTCAAGAAATGACTATGTCATAAGTCAAAATCTGTAACTTGCTTTCTTGCAATGAAAAGCACGAAGTATTTTGTTATCATATATCATAGCAAAAGTAGCAAAGTATAGCATCATAAGTATAGTATCATGAAGTTAGATTACAAAACCCAAACTATGGCAAACAAACCCAAATAAGTGCTATAGAAAAAGCATAATGTACTAAGCAGAGTAATAAGGCAAAAGAAAAACTACGAAATGAAAAACTGCATCATCAATAAAGTCCGGAGATAAGTGACTGATCCCCAAAACGACCAAGTCCTCCCACACCAGAAAGAAGACGCTCTCGGCGGCCCTCCAAATCTGCTACTTCCTTCCTCAGGATCGCAAGGCGAGAATCAATGACGTCAACGGTAGGCTGAACTCTCCTCATGAAAACTGCTTGGGCAATCTCTCGAAGGTGATCCAAGATGAACTCCACTGCAAAGCCAACGCTGATAAGCTCCTATACCGCGGCTCTCCACTGCAGAATCCTCTCGGTGGAGACAGTATCCACGAAGTTGTGCTCAATGTCATTCAGCACGCTGCCCAACATCCTCAAGAAATGCTCTCTGACTGATCGGCCAAGTCTGAATCCCTGCATGAAGTCCCCACGACTATCATAGATCATCACCAAATGAGGAGCGCAGTCCGCAGGGACTCTGAAGCCATGAAAATCTATGTAAGGGGGTCCGGAGCCCCAGAAAGAAGCAGGATCAAGGTCGTTGACTTCGGACTGATCAAAGCGCACAAAGAAGGCTGCAGCCTCACTCGCAGGATCTGGAAGGGTGGCAGAGCTACTGCCCACCTCAAATTGAGGAAGCACTGAAGGAGATAGACCTGCCAGAAAATGCAAAGGTTGAAATAAAGAACCTTGGTAAGAGTAAAAGGAAGAGAAGCCCGCGGAGAAGAAATGAAGGAATGAGACATGAAACTTACCAGAGCTAACAGTAATAGGGGCTGTGGGGAAAGCAGAAGCAGGAACGGAAGGAACCGCGGAGACAGAAGCTGTAAATATGGCAGGAATAGGTGTTGTGAGCATAGTAGGAGAAGCTACCGCAGACACCCCTGCTGAAATGCCTAACTCCCCAAAGGTCTCTGCAAGCAGAAAAAATAGATGTACAAATGAAAAAGGAAATGAGTAAAACTTAACAAAGGAAGAAAAAAAAAGAAAAAGAGAGTGCATACCCATTGCCTCGGGCGGAACAATATCCTCCTTCTCAGACTCAGAAATCCTCCTCCCCAGGCCAGGCTCATCCTCAGGATCCTCAAAGATCTCCTCAGACTCCTCTGAGGACAATTCAGCACGAGACCCACGCGTGGCAGAAACAGGAATAGAAGAAGGGGTGACTACCAATGAAGAAACACCCTGCACTGCCTGAGAAAGAGCGGCGAAGGGGTCACCAGTGGAGATGACGAGGGGAGTAGCAGGGGTGACTTCAGTCTCTGTAACGACAAGAGGGGTGTTTTCCTTTTCAGGAGGTGTCATGGCAGGAGTAGCAATGGCTTCACTAACCTCCCCAGTATGAGTACCCTCATCCATGGGTACCGGTCCAGTAGGGGAGATAGTAGCCGTAGAAGGAGCAGGTGCAGCAAACTCGCCTCCATCAAAAGAGCCTGCCATAGGAGTGCCCATGGGGGCAGAAAGCTCCTCGGCCGTAGGACGGTATATGGAAAGAGGCTCAGGCTCATCCTGAAAGAGCAGAGAAAAGAAGTATGAGGGGCCAAGATGATACTTTGAGCAAATAAAGTAACCAAAAACAAAATGTAGCAGATTGGGCAAAGTGCAGGAGCAAGAGGAAACGTACCTCTGATTCGGGTTCCTCAAGTATAATGGGACGAGTGGCTGACGTGTCCTCCTTCTGCTTGGACTGCAAAAGCAAAAGGGATAAGAAAGTGAGTCAAAGAAAAAGACAGCCAAAGTTCAGAGGAAGTCAGAGAAAAAGAGAAAAGATACATATACATATATACGTGTACTTGAAAGACAAAACAAGAAAAAGTCTTGGAAACTTACTCTTCGCTGAGCGGCAGACACAGGATGGGGAGTTGTCTTCCTTTTACTGCCTCTTGTTCTGCTGGCAGGAGTAGCACTTGCAAGAGGCTGAGGAACGGCAGACTTGGGCTTACTGGCAGACTTAGGCTTGGCAGGAGCTTTCTTGGCTGATGTAGGAATGTTCACCACTTTAACTTTCTTCGCCCAACCTGGGGGGTAATCCCCTGCATGCCAATACCACCCCCTCTCCTCTTCCTTCCACTCAAAAATGGCAGACCGATTCTGTTTCCTAGCATAAGCCAGCACAGACTTAGAAGGAAGGAGCAACCGAGGATTGGGAGAAATGACCATACTAAGCCCCTCAGGAGGTATGAGGGAGAAACCACGACTACCGGCTAACTCTGCACCAAATGAGTTCATAACAAGCTGCCAATAGAGATGCATAGCAGCGGTGTAAAGGCCCTCCCTCGAAGAACCGGCAACTGTAACGGTACTAAAACGCTCTCTCCAAAAGGCAAAGGCAGTATGCCGCAGGAAGGGTCTGGCTGAAGTAGGGGACTCCGCAAGGAAAGAGAGATCATCAGGAATATCCTGATCCAAGCCAAATTGTCTCCTCACTCGGTTGGCAGGATAATGAACAAATCTGACACCCTCATCTGCCAAGTAGGGCAGCCACCCAGGATTGGTGGCAGCCAAATATGTGATGCCCACCTCATCAAAGCCAGCCAGTGGGGTGGTAGTACCAACGGTATCAACAAATGGACCCATGACCGAATCCGCACAAGTGTAACCAGGACGCAACTGTCTATAAGCTCTCCAAGAAAAACCAACACCTTCATCAAAAGACTCAACAATAGAATAATCTATGGGCTTCAAACCGGACCAACGAAAAGCCAAAGGAAAGTCATGCTCAAACCTGCCACAAAAATCAGTGATAGCCCGCGGACAAGAATGGTACTTTTCCTTCGCGAATCTGACGGGCCTACACTTCGCCAAATATTGGGCACAACGCTCAAACAACAGCTGCTGCAGGATAGTGCTGTGTACAAAAGAGGCGACTATGTGACAAGAACCAGCCTGACTCTCGTCACTCCGCAGGATGTCTAGTTGCACATATAAATGCCCTAAAAACATGGGGGCTAGCGGCAGACTCACCCCAGCAGATATCTTGATAGCCAAACGAAAATATAAAGGCTTTATGGCATAATGCGGAGGGGAGCCGAAAACAAACTTGCAAAGCCAAAAAGCAATAAAAGTAGCACGGCGAGCAACAGCAGAAAACTTGGAGGAAGAACTAACCCAAAAAGAGAGCTTGGCGTTTCCGGCCATCCTTTTCTTCAACTCTGCTTCAATGTCTTCCTCTTCGGGGGAAAGCTCAATAGTGGCAGGATCAGCGTCCCCAAGAATAGGCAAAAGAAGCTGGTTGGCCACATCCTCAAGAGTAACCGTAAGTTCGCCGCAAGAGAAGAAGAATGTGTGAGTGGTGGAGCACCATCGACGAACTAAATGGCGGAGGTTGTAGAGGTCTCTAAAGTTGGAAAGGCTTCGGGAAAGGACGACGACCTTCAGAACACCGGCCCTCTGAAGCAAACCCATAAAATGGGTATCTGACAACTCACTATCAACCCATTCTTTCCAACCCAAGGCGGTGCCGGACCCAAACTCGAAGTGAATGGGTACGGGGAGAGCGATACCTTGGCGAATGACCAAGTCAGAGACGGAGGAGGACACCGGAGCCCAAGAAACATCAGGCTTTCGCCGGCAAAGAGCAAGCCACACACGGTTCACCGGCGGCGACACATACTCCCCAGGAGCCTTGGGAAAATGAGGACTAAGGTTGTACCACGGATCAATCAGTGGGGCGCACTCACTGTCTGGGTCGCGCCGTGCTTCCTCCTCCTCGGAATGATCCGAATCGGAGCGCGCCTCTTCCTCTTCCACTTCGTGTTCCACTGGAGGGTCCACGGCAACACTTTTCCCTTTACGGCGGGAAGAAGCCGGAGTTTTCACCGGCGCCATGGCGTGAGGATTTGAACGGAGCAAGAAAGGGGTGGGTGTTCGAGAAGAAGGAGATGGTGAGGAAATGAAGAAATTTTGAAATAAAAGAAGTTTGTGTCTGCGTTGGGAAGGGACTCTTCCCTTAAATACCTGAGTAATTAAGGCCGGCGTGAAGGGAGGCGACTGGTCAGCCATTGAAAAGAGGATGGAATTAATGAGGCGGCAGTTATGTCTTAAAGCAACTACCGTTTTGGGAAATCCGAAGAGTCACCACTGTTCACGGCAAGAGAAAAGAAAAAAAAAAAAAAAGAAATACCTGTACGTGCAGGAAAGAGTTCGTTGTTTCAAAAAGCCCACGAAGGAAAAGAAAAAGTGAAAAAGACAAAAAGGTCCTTCATTCACATATGAACCGCAAGAACACTCCATATGTTCAGGGGGCTAAATGTTAAGGGTCATTTTCGTAAAGTCAGCCCAACCCAGTATAACAGATAATAAGAGTGGCAGGAACAGAATAAAACTATTGAGCCCGAGCGGCAGGAATAACAAAACACAGGCCATAACACGAGCAAACGGGTCTTGAGGAAGCAAATGGGCCTAAAGGGCCCGGAAAGAGAGAAATGACACCCATGGGCAATGTATGGTATGAAAAAGTGAGAATGGGCCGCGGCAGGCCCTAAGCGATGTAAAGAAAGTAGGGGTTGATGGCAAGCCCATGAACCCCAAGGATGAGAATGAGGAGATTGGGCCGAGGAAGCCCAATCAAGTTAGTAAAAAGCCCATGGGAATACAAAGTCAGTAAATGGGCCGAGGAAGCCCAAGGAAAGTAAAAGGGCCGCAGGCCCAAAGAAGAAAGAAAGGGATAATGGAGCCCATAAAGTGAGAACACCAGCAGACTTTCTTAAGTCACTGGGGAAGAAGTGAAACGGCAGGTCTGAAAGGGGCCTAGCAGGAATGTGTTGCCATGGTAGGAAAGGCCAAGCAATGAAAACAAAGACATAAAGCATAAATGGGCCAAAGGAGATGTACTAAGGGAAGCCCAATCCGAAGGGAGGTAGTGAAGGTGCAAACAGTCCGCGTGAAAGAATCAAGAAGAGTGGCAGACGAATACGAACAAGGCTCCATGAGCCGCAGGCCGGCTTTGAACGCACATAAAAGGGAGCACGCGCAAAGCCCAGGTACCACCAGCCTGTACCCAGCCAATATGGGTCGTGGTGGGGCCATGGGTCCGTGGTAAGAGGTAAGGGGGGGTGTGGTTTGGTGGTGGGGAGGGGGGAAAGGATTTATTTTGCGCTCCCTGTCCAAACCCTTTTGGAGGTACGTCCTGCTGGGATGACAGACTATCCAAAAGGGGTAAGATTGGAGAGGGAACGTTGGGTGTATGCCATAGGAAGAGAGAGAGAGCATTTAAAGCCACGGCAGAGAGCAGTGCCACGGCGGACAGAGACAAAACAAACCTGTCCTTGTCTGGCGAGGGCAAGCTATGCGCAGATAGTGGTCGGCAAGCATGCCCGGACCAGACAAAGGCCGTTAGAGGGTAAAATGGTAAAAGAACGCTCACGGCAGGCCCTATAAAAGGAGCCTCGCCGTGCCCTATAAAAGGGACCGAGAAACAGAGGAAGAAAAACACAGAGAAAGAAAAACTAAAGGAAAAGGAAAAGAAAGAAAAAAAGATAAGAAAACAAGTTGTGAGGATTATAGGCATGCACCAATAGATCTTTTCTTTCCTCTCCCCCTCAAAATCCCACTCTCTAAGGGATAATGAAGCGGTAAAAATAATAATAACTTTCTTCACGCCTCAACCATTTAGGTCCGATTCCCTCAAAGTTATTAATCCCCACGGCAGGATATTTACCTGGGAGGTTGATTTCATTGAGAGGAAGCGTTCTTCCTCCTTGGGCGGTCACCATTACAGACTTACTTTTGGCTTGATGTTTATCATTGAATAAACCTCCATCATTGTTTAATCCATTGCTTTCCTTTCTTTTAAAAGCCACGATATTCTGTTTATTCGTTTTATGTTGTCATTATATCTGCCTGCGGTAGTTTTGTTGGTAATAGCTCTGTTTGCCGTGAGGGGTGTTCCTGGCAGACAAGGTTGAGTTTGTGCACAAACCGGCCCAAAGTGAGTTGCAGTTGGGCCGGTCTCAACTTCCCTACTCAGAAACACATCAGGGCCCATCACTTGCAGAGGGCAGCCTGGCCCAAACACAAAAAAGGCCCCCACATATATTCAACTAGATATCCTGCGAAGTGACGAGAGTCAGGCTGGCTCCTGCCACATAGTTGCTTTTTCTGTACACAGTACCATTTTGTAGCAGTTGTTGTTTGAGCGCTGTGCGCAATACTTGGCGAAGTGTAGGCCTGTCAGATTTGCTAAAGAGAAGTACCAATCCTGTCCACGGCCATTATTGATTTTTGTGGCAGATTTGAGCTTGATTTTCCTCTGGCTTTTCGTTGGTCCGGTTTGAAGCCCATCGATTATTCTGTTGTTGAGTCCTTCGATGAAGGTGTTGGTTTTTCCTAGAGAGCTTATAGACATTTGCGTCCTGGTTACACTTGTGCTGATTCTGTAATGGGTTTGTTTGTTAATACTGTTGGTACCACTACTCCGCTGGTTGGTTTTGACGAGACGGGTATCACTTATTTGGCTGCCACTAATCCTGGATGGTTGCCCTATTTAGCAGATAAAGGTGTCAGGTTCGTCCATTACCCTGCCAACCGAGTGAGGAGACAGTTTGGCCTGGATCAAGATATTCCTAATGACCTCTCCTTCCTCACAGAGTCTCCTACTTCAGCTAGACCCTTTCTGTGGCACACTGCTTTTGACTTTTGGAGACAGCGCTTTAGTGCGGTCACAGTTGCTAGTTCTTCGAAGGAAGGCCTTTGCACCCCTGCTATGCACCTCTATTGGCAGCTTGTTATGATCTCGTTTGATACAGAGTTGGCTGGCAGTCGAGGTTTCTCTCTTATACCTCCTGAGGGACTTAGCATGGTTATCTCTCCCAATCCTCGGTTGCTCCTTCGTTCTAAGTCCATGTTGGCCTATGCCAGGAAACAGAACCGATCCGCCATCTTTGAATGGGACGAGGAGAAGAGAGGATGATATTGGCACACAGGTGATTACCCCTCAGGTTGGGAAAAGAAAGTTAAAGTAGTAAACATTCCTGCGCCAGCCAAGAATGTTCCTGCCAAGCTTAAATCTGCCAGCAAGTCTAAGTCTGCCACTCCTCATCCTCTTATAGGTGCTACTCCTGCTAGCAGAACACAAGACAGTAAAAGGAAGACAACTCCCCATCCTGCGTCTGCCGTTCAACGAAGAGTAAGTTTCTAAAAACTTTTTCTTGCTTTGTCTTCCAAGTACATGTATATATATATATATATATACTTCTTCCCTTTTTTCTTTGACTTTTTATGAATCCTGACATGCTCGCTGACTCTTTTCCTTGACTCCTTTTCTTATCCCCTTTACTTTTGCAGTCTAAGCACAAGGAGGATACGTTAGCCGCCCGTTCTATTATGCTTGAGGAACCCGAATCAAAGGTATATTTCTTTTTGCTTCTGCACGTGTCCAGTCTGCTACATGTTTTTGGTTACTTCATTCGCCCAAAGAGTTAATTCGGTCTTTATACCTCTTCTTTGTTTTGTCTTTTAGGATGAGCCTGAGCCTTTTTCCATATACCGCCCTACTGCCGAGGAGCTTTCTGCCCCCATAGGCACTCCTACGGAGGGCACTTTTGGTGGGGCCGAATTTGCAACATCTGCTCCTTCGGCAGCCACTACCTCTTCTACTGGATTGGTACACATAGATGAGGGTACTCATATTGGGGAGGTTAGTGAGGTCACCCCTACTCCTGCCATGACACCTTCTGTTCAAAGGGAAACCACCCCTCCTGCTATTACCCAGATCGAGGTTACTCCTACTGCACCTCTCGTCATCTCCATTAGTGACCCTTTTGCTGCTCTTTCTCAGGCAGCGCAGGGCGTTTCCTCTTTGGTAGTTACTCCCTCTTCTATTCCTATTTCTGCCACACGTAGGCCTCGTGTTGAATTGTCCTCAGAGGAGTCTGAGGAGATCTTTGAGGATCCTGAGGATGAGCCTGGCTTGGGGAGGAGGATTTCTGAATCTGAGGAAGAGGAGAGTGTTCCACCCGAGACAATGGGTATGTGCTTTCTTCCTTCCTTTTTCTTCTTTCTCCGTTAAGTTCACTCTTCTCCCTTTTTATTTGCATGCCTATTTCTTTGTTTGCAGAGACTTTTGGGGAGTTAGGCATTTCAGCAGACGTGGGGGTATCTGCGGCAGCTTCTCCTGCCATGCCCACAACACCTATTCCTGCCACATCTTTTATACCAGTTTCCGCCGTATTTACAGCGTCTGTTTCTGCAATTCCTTCTGTTCCTGCCTCTGTTTTCGCCACAGCCCCTATTATTGCTAGCTCTGGTAAGTTTTTTTTATCTCATTTCTTTACTTCTTCTCCATGGGCTTTTCTTCTTTTTATTCTTACCAAGGTTTCTCATTTCAACCTTTATGTTCTTCGACAGGTCCACCTCCTACAGTGCCTTCTCAATTTGAGGTGGGCAGTAGCTCTACCACCCTTCCAGATCCTGCGAGCGAGGCTGCGGCCTTCTTTATGTGTTTTGACCAATCCGAAGTCAACGACCTTGATCTTGCTTCTTTCTGGGGCTTCGGACCCCCTTACATAGATTTTCATGGCTTCAGAGTCCCTGCGGACTGTGCTCCTCATTTGGTGATAATTTATAACAGTCGTGGAGACTTCATGCAGGGATTCTGACTTGGCTGATCAGTCAGAGAGCATTTCTTGAGGATGTTAGGGTGCGTGTTGAATGACATTGAGCACAACTTTGTTAATACCGTCTCCACCGAGAAGATCCTGCAGTGGAGGGTTGTAGTACAGAAGCTTATCAGCATTGTCTTTGCCGTGGAGTTCGTCTTGGATCACCTTCAAGAGATTGCTCGAGCAGTTTTCATGAGGAGAGTCTAGCTTACTGTTGATGCTATTGACTCACGTCTTGCGGTTTTGAGAAAGGAAGTGGCAGATTTGGAGGGCCGCCGCGAGCGTCTTCTTTCCGATGTTTGAGGACTTGGTCATTTTGGGGATCAATCAATCATTTCTGGACTCTATTGATGATGATGCAGTTTCTCCCTTGTTTTGTTGTTTTCTTTTGCCTTATTGCTCTGTTCAGTACATTATGCTTCCTACAGCACCTGTTTGGGCTTGTTTGCCATAGTTTGAGTTTTGTAATTTAACTTTATGATGCTACACTTATGATGCTATTCTTTGCTACTGTTTTTCTTTTGCTATGATATATGATAACAAATACTTCGTGCTTTTCATTGCAAGAAAGCAAGTTACAAAAGTTTTGATTTGTGACATAGTCATTTGAAAGATAAAGAACAGAGAAAAAGAAAAACATGACAGCTTTTGACAAAACAAAAAGGAAGGGATAATCACATTGCTTTTCTCCTTAGGCGTAGTAGCATTTCAACCATTTCCCATTGATGGGATCCATTAAGTCCCTTTCGTCCATCTGAGTCAAGCGGTAATATCCACTTGGATGTGCCTCTCTTATCACAAAGGGTCCTTCCCACTTCGGTGCAAACTTTGATGGTCCTGCCAGGCCTCTCCTAACGTAATCTGCCATTTTTAGGACCAGTTGTCCTTCTGCAAATACTCTTTCTTTCGTCATCCTGCCGTAGGCCTTTGTCATTTTTTGCCTGTATCTGCGGCTGTGTTTTTGAGCCTTTTCTCTTCTTTCATTAAGTCCTTCCAAGTCTTCACACCTTTCTGCCGCAAAGACTTCTTCATCATTCTCATTTTCTTGCATTTGCATGACTCTCAGGGATGGGGTCATTTTTTCTGCTGAGCTCACTACTTCAGTTCCGTAGACCAAGGAAAAAGGTGAAAAACTTATGGCTGACTTAGGTGAACTCCTGTAAGCCTAAAGAGCGTCTGGCAGATGCATTACCCATCCTCCCGTATATTCTTGGCTCATTTTACTAATAATTTTTATGAGAGTTTTGTTCGTTGCCTCTATTTGCCCATTTCCTTGAGGGTAATATGGTGATGACCGGTGATGCTTGACTTGATAGAACTCTAGCATTTTCCTCACCTCACTATTGACAAAAGGCGTGCCGTTGTCACTAATGATCCTGTGGGGAACTCCAAACCTTACAATTATGTTTTCCTTGATAAAGTTTGCCACTGCTCCTCCTGTGACTTTACGAAGTGGTACTGCTTCTGCCCACTTAGTAAAGTATTCCGTAGCTACTAGTATCCATACGTACCCTCGCGACGGCGGATTCACCAGTCCAACTAAGTTAAGCCCCCAAGTATGGAACGGCCATGGTGTGACCATGCTATGCAAATTTTGTGGATGAGTGTGAATCAAATTAGCTTGTACTTGGCAACTGTGGCACCTTTTTACAAATTCTGCCGTATCCTTTTTCATGGTAGGCCAATAATAGCCAATTTGCAGCAGGCATCTGTAAAGCCTTTTCTTTCCCTGGTGTTCCCTACACTCTCCTGAGTGTATTTCTTTTATCATTTCTCTCGCCTCCTCAGGGCCCAAACACCTCAAGGGGTCTCCATCATACCCCCTTTTGAAAAGGGTCATATTATGCAAAAAATAGCGTGTTGCTAACCTCCTGAACTTATATTTTTCGCTGTGCTTTTGTGGCAGGATGCCTTCTGTCAGGTACTGTATAGATGGGCTTCTCCAGTCCTCGCTAACGAATGCAGCGTAACTTTCTTCTCTATCTACCGCAAGTTGGCAGTTCCCACACTGGGTTTGGACTTGGTCTGCATCTTTGCTCATGGTTGGCCAATAAAAGCTCGCCTTTTGAAGTCTGCGGTAAAGGCTGACTTCTCCACAGGATCCGCAAGTCTTTTCATGCACTTCTTTCAACTTTTTCTGGGCCTCCTTTTGCCCCACACATCTAGACAAGGCTCCTCCTAGCATCCTGTGGTATAGTTCTCCCTTCATTAGGTCGTAGTCTTTGAGTACTTTTAGTTCCATGGCTTTTTCTTCTCCCGTCAAAACTTCCTTCATGGGTATCAGCCAATCTCCTTCGCAGTGTTCCTCCTGGAACCTTTCTTTTAACACTTCAATTATGGATTCTTCTCTCTTGCTGACCTCCACTCTGGTGCTCTCCCCTTCAAACATTATTTGCGAACCTAGTGCGGCCAATGTATCGGCAAACCGATTCTCATTCCTCGAGGCATGTTTTATTTCAAAAGTTAAGAACTTTTCTTCCATCTTCTGGGCCATTGCTCTGTACGGGGCAAGACTGGGTTCTTTTAGGGAAAAACTCCCTTTGGTCTGGCAGACTACCAAGTTGGAATCACCCAGTACTTTCAAATGCTTAACTCCCATCTCAAGAGCTGTGGCCAACCCAGTTAAGTAAGCTTCATATTCTTCCGTATTGTTTGAACATGGGAACTCCAGCTTGAATGATAGTGCTACTGCTTTATCTTCTTCATGATACAAAACTACCCCAACCCCTCCAGACTGGGCGGTAGAAGACCCGTCAAATTTCATTACCCATTGTTCTCTAAGTTCCTCTACCATGGCCACTTCCCCTGGAACTTCGTCGTCTAGCAAAAATTCTTCCTCCCCTGGAAACTGTGCCAACAAATCTGCTATAGCCTGGCTTTTCACTGCTCTGGGCACCCCCATTCTCAAGTCATACTGCGATAGTTGTAATAACCATTGTGATATCTTGCCAGAGAGGATTGATTGCTATAGTAAAGTTTTGATGGCATGGGACTTGGTCATCAGCCATACTTCATAGGCTAAGAAGTAATGGCGTAATCTCTGTGAGGCACACGATAGCCAAACATGCCCTTTCCGCCCTTGGATAACGAGTTTCTATATTTTTTAGGGTGCGGTTGATGTAATATACTGGCTGCTCGACGCCACCTCCATCTTCTTGGGCGATTAAGGCACCAATGGCATATGAATTGGTAGCCATATAAAGTAACAACGACTTCTTGTGGATGGGGGCTTGCACTGTAGGGAGGTTCATCATGATCTGTTGCAGCCTTTTGAACGCCACCTGCTGCGCTTCCCCCCATGCAAAACTTTACCCTTTCCTCAGTAGCTTAGTAAAGGCCGAAGTGATGAATGCCAACCCAGGGATGAATCTTCGGATATACGAAACTTTTCCTAAGAAACTTTTTAGTTCTTTTACCGTGGTTAGAGGTCTCATAGTTGCAATGGTCGTGGCCTTTGTTGGGTTTACATCTATTCCCCTGCTGTGAACTAGGAAACCCAAGAATTTCCCTGAGGATACACCAAACGCACATTTGAGAGGATTCATTCTCAACTTAAAGGCTTTGCATCTTTCGAACACTCTTTTCAGCACATGGAAATGCTCTTCTATCTTCCTTGACTTAACTACTGTGTCATCCACATAATCTTCTAACTCCTAATGCATCATATCATGAAATATAGCCGTCATTGCCCGTTGATAAGTCGCACCTGCATTTTTTAACCCGAAGGGCATCACGGTGTAATGGAAGTTTCCCATGGGTGTTCTGAAAGCAGTTTTCTCTGCATCTTTTGGTGTCATCCTGATCTGGTTGTATCCACTGAAACCATCCATGAATGAAAACATGGCGCTTCCTGCCGCAGAATCTATCAATAAATCCATATTGGGCAATGAGAATTCATCTTTCGGGCATACTTTGTTGAGATCTCTGAAATCTACGCGACACTTGATCTGGCCATTCTTCTTCTTTACTGGTACTATGTTGGATAGCCAGCAAGGATGTTGAATAGGCTTGACGAATCCTGCGGCTAGCAACTTTTGTACTTCTTTGACTATCTGTCCTTCTATTTCTGTGTGAAATATCCTGGCAGGTTGAACTACTGGCCTGGCCTGCAGGTCCACATTCAACATATGTGCCACTAACCCAGGGTCTAGCCCTGGCATTTCACTGTAGTCCTATATGAACACGTCTCTGAATTCTTTTAGCAACAGTGCCAACTCCTTTTTCTCATCTTTTGTCAAGCTTGCACTAATTGAGATGGGTCTCGGCCTTTGTGAAGCAGATCCCAGGTCAACCTCTTCCATTTCTTCTTCTGCCATGACCTGCATCTCCTTTTCAGCTACAACTCCTTCGTATTCCTCATTGTTACTTTCTTTCTCTAAACTTTCTTGGGCTCTGCAGCACGTCAAACTCTCGTGCTGCGCTTCCTGGGTGGGGCCCGTCTGGGTTTCAATTGCAGGCCCCACGCACCTTCATAATTTTTAAATGATTCTGCCATCAGAGCCTCGGACTCTAATGCATTGGGGCGTGTCCTCAAATCCTGCGGCAGGGCCTCTTTCCTCTTTCTCTTTCTTGCCAATAACTCCCTTAGATCAGGTTCTGGGTCATTCTAGACATCTTCCCATCTAGGCACAAAAGTACCTAGCGGCCTTGATACTGAACTCTCCCCAGAAGGAGCCCATTGATCGTAGAACATAGTTTCTACTAAGTGAGCTTCTGCCTGCTCGAATGGTGAGGGGTTAGCGGCTATGCGTATCATCCTGCCGTTCAGTCTTCCTTTCACACATTGGTGATATGTGGATGGGACCAGTCGGTGTTTGTGCAACCAAGGCCTCCCCAGAAGCACGTGGTAGGATAATTCTGTTTTTACCATATGAAATCGTGCTAAAAAGGCTATGGGGCCTACTTTCAACCACAGCTGGATGTGGCCTGCTGTGTACTCGCCCTTTACTTCGAATCCTGTTACTTCCATTGAGCATCCCTGAATCTTCCTTTCTGAGATTCCTGCTGCTTGCAGAGTGCTTAATGGGATGAGATTTACAGAAGCACCTGTATATACCAAAGCTCTCTTTATGGGGATTTGATTTATGGATGCTGCCAAGTATAAGGGTCTCTTGTGGTCCGAGTGCCCTACTTTCATATCTTCCTCACTAAAAGTGATTTTAGTTGACTCCTGTAAGAGAGCCCTATCATCTGATATTTCTGCTGATAGACATTCTACTCCTGCACCAGAGGCAATGCTCACCAAAACTTCTGTGGCTACCTTTCTTTCCTTTGCTGAGAGTCCCAGCTGATCGAACAAATTTTTGAACTTAGAACTCTGTTGTAGAGTGGTAATGGCCACCGCAGGCAAAGCCATGTTTTCTTCTTCATCTTCTCTTGGGTCAGCGCAAATTACCATTGCTGCTACACCCTTCCCTTTGTGGTTTGGGAGTGGGTTTCTTTGGACTTCCTGCTGGGACAGTTCTAAAGCCCCTTCCTTTATCCTACGATGCACTAGTCTGCGAAGCGCCCAACACTCTGCGGTAGAATGTTGGACATAATTGTGTAAACGACAAAAATGTGGGTCCCTTCGTTCTTCCTCTGTAGGCTCCCTAGCAACCTAGTTAGGTTTGAAAATTCCATCTGCTATCCATTTGTCTAGGAGTACGTCTAGCTCCTTTGAGGTGCATGGTATTGGTGGGGGAGTTTTGTACTCCCTCCCTTCGGTCTTCCTTCTCCGTTCGCTAGTGGATACCGCCATTGCCTATGGGGCATTTCTTTTGTCCGAGCTTGGCTTCACAGATTGGGCCGTCTTTCTGGCCTTCTACAACAGCTGGGCGAATTAAGAGATTTCCAAATTTTCGAGGACTGCCCTGTATTCTCTGATCATGTTTGTCATGCACATCTCCACCAGTGTCCTTTCCTCGCAATGGTCATAGCAGTCAAGTGCTATGTCCCTAAATCTCTTGATGTACTCCATCAAGTCTTCACCATTCCTTTGTTTGGTTGCCTGCAGTGTTGCAAGTGTAACCGTTTCTTCTCCGTGGAAGTATTTGGTACAAAATACTTCCACCATATCATCCCATGTTGGGATCGTTCCTTGTTTTAACCCAATGTACTAGGTATAAGCCCGGTCACACAGTGATTTGGAAAATTCTTGGAGACATAAGTTTTCGTCTACGGCATAAGGGCCAAGCGTATTAATGAACTTGCTTACGTGCTCAACAGCACTTCCCTTTCTACCATCATATTGTGCGAATGCTTTTGGCTCATACCTCTTAGGGTATGGTTTGTTGAGTACCCTCAGTGGGTAAGGAGGCCTTCGTGCATAGAACCTCTCCTTAGGTGCCCTGGCCCTTTCCTGCTCCAAGAAGGCGGCCACCTCAGCCATAGTGATGAAGCATTGCTCTGCATTGTGGGGGGCACCTCCTGCCGATGTCTCTTCTTTGTCTGTCGCATGCTCTAGGCCATGTTGGCTTCCTTTTTCTTTCGTCTTGTCAGCTTTCAGCTGGCGGATTTCTTCTATCATTTTCTGCAAGTGTTGTAGTGATTGCAAGACTTCGATGAAAATGTTGGCATTGTCGGTAGGCATTCTTGGTGGCGGTTGGGGCTCAGCCCCCGTTCCGTTGGCACCTTCGGCCTGGTTAGGCTGTGGTTGGTGAGACGTTGTGGGCCTTGACTCTGCTTGTGAGGGTACGACACTCATATTCCGTGTTATCCTGGATTTTGGCGGCATTCGTTTGTGTGGGCTTTCGTCCCTGTCTATTTCTCAACTCCCTAGTGAAGTCGCCAATTTAATGTAGGGGCCTTTTTGTGTTTTAGGTTGGGCTGGGCTGCCTCTTGTGGTGATGGGCCCAAGTATCTTTCTAAGTAAGAGAGTTGAGACCGGCCCAACTGTAACTCACTTTGGGCCGGCTTGTGCACAAACTGAGTCTTGTTTGGCAGGAACGTTCTTATAGCAAGCAGAGCTATTACAAAAAGGTTACGGTAGGCAGATATAATAACAATAAAGAAAAATAGAGTACATCGGCTTTTTCTTAATAACAAGGCTGAATATTCTTATGGCAATTACGGTAATAACAATGGTAATAATAATAACGACTTTTATAGAAAAGAATAACTGAATAAACGATGATGGAAGTTAATCGAAAAGTAAACGTCAAGTCAAGTTTAAGTCTGCAATGGCAAAGAATCAAGGAGGAAGAATGCTTTCTCTTAATGAAACTAATCTCCCAAGAGAATATCCTGCCGCGGGGATTAAAAACTTTGAGGGAATCGGACCTAAGTGATAAATACTTGAAGGAATTCCTTTTGCTTAATTGTTTCTTAGAGAGTGGGGTTTTGCGGGGGAGAGAAGAGAAACGATCTATTGGTGCTTGCCCATTATCCTTACTCTTTGTTTTCGTATCTTTTTCTTCTTTCCTTTCTTTTTCTTTTAGTTTTTCTTCTATTTTTTCCTTCCTCTATTTTTCGGTCCCCCATACAAGGCATGGCAAGGATCCTTTTATAGGGCCTGTCGTGATTGATTTTTACCACTTTACCCTCCAACGGCCTTTGTCTGGTCTGGGCGTACTTGCCGACCACGGTCTGTGTACTACTTACCCTCGCCAGATAAAGACAGGTTTGTGTTATTTCTTAGTCCGCCGTGGCACTTTCTCCTACCGCGGCATAAATGCTCTTTCTCTCTCCCTATGGCATGCACCCAACGTTCCCCCCCCCCCAACCTTGCCTCTTTTTGGCGGTCTGTCATCCCAACAGGATGTACCTCCCAAAAGGGCTTGGACAGGGAACGTAATATAGATCTTTTCCCCTCTCCCCACCACCAAACCACACCCCCCCTTACCTCTTACCACTGACCCATGGCCCCACCACGTCCCATATTGGCTGGGTACAAGCTGGTGGCATCTGGGCCTTGCGCGTGCTTTCCTGTTATATACGTTCAAAATCTGCTTGCGGCTCATGTGTTTGTTGTGATCTGAAGCTTTGCTTGCATCGTTTGCCATGCTTCTTTGTTCTTTCGTGTGGGCCGTTCTGTACATTTCACTGCTTCCCTTTGGGATTGGGCTTCTCTTAATACTAGGTTTCGCATTTCTCTTGGCCCATTTCTTGGTTATACTCATGTCCTGTTTCATTACTTGGCATTTCCTGCCATGACGATATGTTCCTACTAGGCCTCTTTTCAAGCCTGCCGTTTCATTCCTTCCCCTAGTGACTTAACAGAGCCACTGGTGTTCTCATTCATGGGCTCCATTATCCCTTTCTTTTTCCCTTGGGCCTGCGGCCCATTTACTTCCTTTGGGCTTCCTCGGCCCATTCACTAACTTTGCATTCCCATGGGCTTTTGCTAACTTGATTGGGCTTCCCGGTCCAATCTCCTCATTCTCATCCTTGGGGTTTATGGGCTTGCCATCAACCCCTACTTTCTTTGTTTACATTGCTTTGGGCCTGCTGCGGCCCATTCTCACTTTTCCATACATACTGCCTATAGGTGCCATTTCTCTCTTTCCGGGCCCTTTAGGCCCATTTGCTTCCTCAAGACCCATTTATTCATGTTATGAGCCTGTGCTTTGTTACTCTTGCCGCCTGGGCTTAATAGTCTTATTTCTATGCCTGCCACTCTTATTGCCTGCTTTGCTGGGTTGGGTTTGCTTTACAAAAATGACCCTCAACAGCAGGGATTACAAAAACAAAGAATATGTGCACGAGGAAGACCATTAATGGTTAATGGCGACCACTAAAGTTTAAATTAAGGACTATTTTAACTTGTAATTTTTTTTAATGTAAAATACTGTGTATTAAATGAGGTTCCCTTAAATAAAGTAAATGGTATATTAGGAAATTTATCTATTAACTTTTCAAAAAGGATTTTATTTTGAATAATGTTAGAGATACAAATTATTTTATAAATTGTTTTACAAATTGCTGATGTGATAAATGATTATTGATAAATGAAAAAGTGATATTAATGGTGGGTCTAGATAAAAATCAATAAAAAGTTGGCCACATCAATATTTTGTAAAAATATTGTAAAATAGTTTGTGATTGTAATATTACCCTTTTATTTTCTAAACAAGCCTAACAATATAGAGAATACATTCACTCCAGATGGGAAATAAACCCCCCCCCCCCACTTTACACCATTAATAGAAATACACCACATCAGCATTACACTAAACAATAAAATACATCTACCACACACAATCACTCCTTAAAAGCTGATTTCAAGAGAGAGAGAAAAAAAAAAAAAAACCAACCACCACAGACACCACCATCAGAGAATCTTCTGAAGCATTATTGGAGTGCAGAAAAGCTGCCAGAGTTGCTGTTTGCATGGTGGTCATTTAACAAGGTAGAAAGAAATTCACTACACGGTGGCCGTTTGTTGGAGCCGTCGCTGTTTAACAACTCTTCTAAGAAAAAAATTTAAGTAATAAAAATTTATGTTTTTTGCAAAAAAATCACCATCAAGAATCCTCCAGATCTGTTATTGAGACACCCACAAATCAAGCCAAACACCTAAACCAAATCCTTTTCAAAACTAAAAGCACAACCTAGATGATAACCAAAACATCCTGACAAATCAAGCTCACTACAAATTAGTTCCATATGACTGTGATAGTTTCCAGTTGTCCCTTCACTTTACCAAATCTTTTCCTCCTCTCATGGCAGCTTTGGTGGGTTTTCTACACTCCGACAAAGCTTCGACGATTCTTTGATGGCGGTGTCTATGGTAGTTGTTCTCAAGGGGAGGGATTTGCTGCAAACTAAGCACGTGTCAGTCTAAGATATTGACACCTGTCCAAGCTAATTTTAAATGAAACTTCCGTTAACTCACTTAACCCTAACGACTCTTTCTTTTCTCACGCGTTCTCTCTCTATCACAGGTGGCAAACCAAATAAACCCACAACCTCTCTCTCACTCTCTCTTTCTCTCATGGTATTTCAAACTTTAAAACAAAAAATCAATCTTTCTCTCAAGCCTCAGAGCCTTCATCAATGCCACCACCTGCTCTGGCCGCCAAATCTTCTCTCTTTATTGTCAACGCCCGACCACAATCGGAGCGAAAAACTACCGTCGTCGGGCCTTCGTTCGACCACCCACCATGGCGACGCTCCCGCTTGCGCGGGCCCTGTTGGCGGCCTTTCTCGATTGGTTGGTGCACTTGGTCTGTGGTTCGTGCGGAGCTTCGGGTGCTCTCTCTCTCGGTGGAGGAAGGTATTTGTCTACCTTTGGTAGTGTGGCAAGAATCTTGGCCAAATTTTAAGGGATTATCAAAGGTAAGTGAAGTCGCCACCAATCATTAGGTTTTTCTAAGGTGTGATTGATCACCTATGGTAAAAAATCTAAGGGATTACCGATCCTAGGCTAAGAAAAAAGATCTTTTTTACTAATCTAATGTAGATGGTAAAAAATCTTGATTCTTGAGTCCGGAAGTTTGGTTACGTGTAGGGAAGGTGTTAGGCACCCTACAATGCCTGTCCAATGACAATCTTTTGTTTTGATAAAACCTTAATTTTTGGAGATTGGCAGTAAAAACATGATTTTGGCATTGGCTTTTGGGGCTTCGCATGCATGGGGGGCTTTAAGGTTTGGCTTTTGAATGGGTGTGGTCCCAATCTATAATTTCCTAAGGTATTCAAGCAAAGTACCGGATTTCCACAAAGAAAATCTGGCGACATGTCACCTTACTTTCGCAGTGGAAATTAGGCATCAGTTTACCTTAGGTAACATGGACTATGACAATCACACCGAAAGGGGCGTGCAAGTATATATATGTATACATCATGCATAATGCAAGCACACAGAGTAGGAAAGTAATTGCCTACATCCCTAGAGCAAAATATAGATGCAGGAAAATAAATAGGGATCGCCATGGTTTAGAGATGAGGACAAATGGTACATGGCATGAAATATCTAATACAACCCATCTAAAAGAGAAATGAGGGAGGAAGGAAGGGGGTTTTAAAGAGTACATAACCAAATAGAAAAGGGTAGACCCATAAAACTACTGAACATTGCCACTTAGCTTATATCAACATGCTTGAATCCTTGCCCTTTTTGCTTGCACCTGGGAAATCGTGTCCTAGTTCCATGCGTCCTATCTCCATATTTGTACATGCAAAGGCAAGAACAAGAAACATGCAGACAAGCAATGGAAAGAAAGAGATGTGTAGGGCGTGTGAAAGACGCATAAAGAAGACAAGCATGATAGACATGGCAAGCAAAGAAACAAGAAAGCAAGCGAGAAGGCAAACAAGCAAAAAGGCAAACAAAAAGGTGTTGTCCATGGGGGACAAATGTAGGTTTGGATCAAATGTCCATGACTTTATTGTGTTGAAGCATGGACAACACACTAGCAAGCAAGACTCATGCATGAATATGTAAGCAAGCGTGCAAAGATGCAAAGAAAGCTAATGGGTGGCACAAACAAGCATGGTAAGCATGACATCGCATGGATTGGAAAAGGGGAAAGGTATGCACAAAGCAACCAACATCATGGTGATGCATTCCAAATGGTTACATCCAAACAAGGCCTCACGGGTGTCAGGTGTAACCACACAACCACAAACCCGCTAAGGGCATCAAGCGTGGCAAAGCCTAAAACTAGAGAGGCTAACACAAGCATAAAGCCTAGAAGCTAGCAAGCATAGACATGCAAATCGGGGTGATCAAAACCCTTTTATGTGGGCCTTGGTGTATGGATGATGACAAAGACCATAGGGTCTAGATCGGGTCCTAACCATTAGGCCGAAACACAAGAAAGAAAGACAATGCGACAAAATGGCTACAATAGCACATGGCATGACAAACATGGCCTAGGTCTAGGCACACAAACATGGCATAGAGCGCACAAGCATATGGAAGATAGCATAAAGCATGTAGAGGACATCGATCCAAGCACATAGGCATGTGAAAGCATAGATCTAGACATATAGGCATAGAAACATGCATGTAAACATGTAAAAGCCTAGCACATAAACATGGAAGAACATGGATCCAAGCATACAAGCATCTGAAGACTAGGACCTAACCATATAGCATGGAAATAAACATAGATACATAAATCCAAGCCAAGCATAGCCAATAACATCATACAAGCATGTGAGCATGTAACCCTAACATCATCCTAGAACAAAAAGAGGAACAAAGCATAGGAAAACATGGCATATAACATAGAGCATGTAGATCTAAACATATAAGCATGTAAGGATGTAGATCTAAGCATGAAACATGGCATAAGGCATAAAAAGCAAGGAAATTTAGGCTAGAAGCACAAATAAAGCAAGCAACATGTTAAAGAAAGCAATAAATCATGTGATTCAAGCAAAAAGAACAAGATAAATGCTAGAAAAAGATTGGATAGTAGCTAAAAAGCTACATCCACACCCCTAAACCCCAAATCCAAAGTGTAGAACCAAGGAAAAGAAGATTGGGTATAAGAACTATACCTTGTAATTTTAGTGAAGAAGGAAGAATCAAGAGGCTTTGATGTGGTTTTTTGTGTGTGTGTGTGTGTGGAAGAGAGGAAAAATGTGTAGAAATCATCTAGGTAGAGAGCAAAACCCAAAAGTTCCTCTTTTTTATTTTTTGAAGGGTGCCTAGGGCCTTTTATAGCCCCAGCACGATTTTTGAGGTGGTGGCGACCCCTCAAAAGGCCTCGGATTGGGTTGATCTTGACACCTTTAGAAAGATCTTGACTTCCTGTTTCTAAAAAGGTATGGATCTTGAAAATCCAATAGTTGGATCAAAAGTTATGGCTCTCAAAAGTTAGTGGTGCATCGATCGGTGCGTTAACCTAGTTTTCATGATATCTTGGCCGTTCTAAATCCAATTTCGACCCATGAATAGTCATTGGAATGAAAATTTGATAATCTTCGCAATGATGTTGGTCTCAACTTGTTCTAACGGCCGGATCAAAATTAGGGTTTCTAGGGCCCACTAGGAGTTAACTCCAGGTTAAACTTGGTCAAAGTTGCTAAAAATCTCCAAGGAGGTCGGGTTTGATATAAAACCATGAAAAATGTTGTTTTGTGAAGATTTTGACCTTGTTTGACCTTCGGTCAACCTAGGGTTGACTAGGGGCACTTTGGTCATTTTGGCTGAAAAAGGCACTTTGAGCGCTCTGGTGTCCAAATGGGTTACGCCATGCCATTATATATGTTCTCATGACCCCATGGAGAGAAAATGATATTTTTGGGTTTTTTAGGGTCCAACACGCAAATCGAGGGTGGTCAAAATATGGTATCAACAGCTGCCCCTTCTTTATCTAATATCTCCAGTGCAATGAGAAGTGTGAGATAAAGAACGTGATTTCAAATTTTGTTGCCCTTGAATTTGCATGCGTAGACTATTCACGGATCGAGACTAGATCTTACCTGATTGGACCGATCTATTGTAGATGGTTCTGAAATATTTTCTGGACATGTCTCTAAACCCCCCTCCCCTTTTTTTTTTAGGTTCGACCGGGTCAATCGTTCAATGTTGACTTGGACAATGCTAATCGGCGGCCCAAGAAGGTGCGTCAGGCCGCCCCAAAACCCTATAAAAGCCCCTTTTGGCTCATTTTTGACCTTATTTCACCCTTTTCTTCGACTTCCCACTTCTGAAAAATTTTCTGGAGAGACTACGAACTTAGCGAGTCTGGATTTTCAGCTTTAGTCTTTTCTACACTTGAGGCCAATGTCTATTTTTTCTTCTTCTCTTATTTTTTCTGCAAAATGTTAGTAACAATACTACTAGGGATGCATTCTAGTGCTTATTTTATTTTTGTAATTTTCATAAGCATATATTTTTGCCATGATTTATGCCATGCTATCTTAGGAAAATGCATATATTTTTATTTTTATTATATTTGTGTTATACGGATATGAAAATATGTGAGAATTTAAATGCTGAAAATAAAATGCGGGATATAGGTAAGGGAACTTACCTGGTAGTCGGGCATAGTGGAAATGGTGAGACATACAACATGGCCACTAATTAGCCTCGAGATGGAATGTGAGCATAGGGCATGATCGCTAGTTTACCCATTATAGATTAGAAACTTGGACTTTTGAGTGACTTGTTAGCTGTGTGATGGCGAGTCGTACGGCGCGGCCGCTTTCTTAACCTCAAGATGGAATGTGAGCCTAGGGCGCAACTGCTAGTTTACCCACTGTAGATCAGGAACTTGAAAACTTTTGATTGACTTGGTAGTTGTGTGATGGCGAGGCGTACAACGCGGCCGATTTCTTAACCTCAAGATGGAATGTGAGCCTAGGGCGCGGCCGCTAGTTTACCCACTGTAGATCAGGAACTTGAACTTTTGAGTGACTTAGTAGCTGTGTGATGGAGAGGCGTACGGCACGACCGCTTTCTTAACCATAAGATGGAATGTAAGCCTAGGGTGTGGCCGCTAGTTTACCCACTATAGAATGTGAGCCTAGGACATGGTTGCTAGTTTACCCACTGTAGAATGTGAGCCTAGGGCGCGACTGTTAGTTTACCCACTGTAGGATGTGCAAGAATTTTCTTTCTTGTGAGAATATATGCTAGACATGAACCTGCATAACATGTTTAGGAAAAGCGTTAGTTTATTTGTATTATCATTTGTTTCATGGGCTTACCACTTGTGTTAGAATTTCTGGTTGTTTTGTAGATTATGTCTCGAAGGGCTAGTTTCAGGGGAGATCGGGGGAAGGCCCCCTTTTACCCTATGTCCTATGGGGACTCTTCTTCTGACGATGAGACTATTTTTGCTGGCAAGCGGGCGGCTCGAGTTCTGTAAAGCCTTTTTGACCGTGGGGGTGATGACACCAGGCCCACTAGTGGGATCCCTAAGGAGACCCGATCTAGGAGATGGCGCTCAGCCGAGACAGTTAGTGTTTTCTCTTAGTCTCGTACTAATTTCAGTGGGGCTTCCTCATGGCGCAGGCTGGCTACAGGGAGAAGGGCCTTTGGAGGAAAGACACTAGCTGAGGATCTCATTTTTGACATAGAGGCTGACTTGTTTAGGGAGGAGGAGGTCTACCTTGGCGCCTAGAGGCGCGGTTTGAGGCTGAGATTCCTACCACTCCAGGCCAGGGCCAATGCTTATATTGGAGCGGTAGACGGCAGTATCAGAGGCACTCACCTTTAGCGTGGGCTGAAGGAGCATCCTTCCGCTTAGGCATGGAAGGGAGAGGTATGCTGTCTTTCTTCTTTTGTCATTTTGATACATGTTATATGCATGTGCTAACGGATAGCTTCTGATTCTGAATGCAGGGGCCAGACAAAATCCATGGTTAGGGTGCTTGGTCCACCTTTTTTCGGCGGTTGTCTGATCTTGGGACCTACCGACGGTATGAAGATTTCCTGAGAGAGCCAAGATTCGAGGATTTTCTGAGGATCCCCCTATACACCATGAGGCATAGGATTGGGGAGGCTTTGGTGCGACGGTTTCATGCCGAGACAGGTACCTTTCACCTAAGTTGTGGGGAGTATGCCATTCTCCCTCTTGATTGGAGGGCCATCTTGGGCATCAGATTTGGTGGATACCCAATTCCGACTGATGACATGAGCTTTAAGCTAGTATGCGAGCTCTTGGATATCCCTCTCCCATTAACTATGGACATGAGAGGATATTTTGGGCCCACTGCGTTGCCATAGATCCACACTGAGTGGCTGCAGGGTAGCATCCCCTAGGGTGCGGCACCTACTAACATTCATCTTCGACGGTTCTTCATATGTTTCCTTGGTAGTTACTTCTTTGGCAACAACCGATCGGCATTATCTTGCCAGCTACTGTGGGCCATGAGAGTAGTCTTCGACATTAGGAGATATGACCGGGGGTCTGTCACTTGTGGCTTTTGCATTTCTTTCATGAGGAGAGTTTCACAGCGGGATTTTAAGAGCTTGGAGGGGTGTTGGCAGATTTTGACATGGTGGGCATATGAGTATACCCCAGCTTTGTGACCACGGTTCTCGGGTTTGTTAGCGATAGCGTATCCTCGAGCATATGCTTGATCTTTCTATACGATCACCAGGGTTGTCCTAGTGTAGCCGGTTACTATCTCTACAGCCTTAGACTGCGTCACCTAGGGTGAGATAGTAGTTCGTCCTTATGATGGCTCATTGCTAGGGAGACCAGAGCTTACTATGGCCATGGGCTAGTCGAGGGTACGACGCTGGTTTTGGGCCCTATTGAGTTGGGAGTTCTTTTTGGCAGAGAGGACTTTCCACTAGGTCATGCCAATTTTCGAGGTACATAAAGATCCACCTCCCCTTGGCTTGTCATTTAAGTCCATTGTCGTGGACGACGTGACTTATGCGACAGGTTCTTTTGATGCCTATGTGGATACTCATCGGGATTATGCCATTTGGTTCACGGAGTCCTCCACAGGGCCTTTCATTGGAGATGTTTCTGTGAATGGAGGTAGAGTGCTGGGAGGCATTGTTAGTGCTTAGGTGGCCTTCAGAGCTGAGTGGAGATTACATGCAGAGGCTTTGTAGGCCAGGGTGACAGAGTTTGAGGCTATTGCTGCCGCTAGGGAGGTGCATATGCAAGAGGAGACTGCTCGGGCATTAGCTTGGGAGAGGGAACTTTGGCAGAGGGATAGAGAGGCTCATGCCACTATCACAAAGAGAGAGCGAAGCCAGCTTCAAAGTGAGCCAGCCATGCTTCACGGCTATAGCATGGTTTTGATAGGAGAGTTACGTGTGGCTCGTATTCATGTTCCACCTCTGCCTTATATTCCAGGCTGAGAGCCCATTGTTCCTCCATACAAGCCTAGGTATATGCCAGCTCCTCCAGGTCTGTCAGGTGGTTGGGGCTCTTTTACTTAGACTCAGGGGCCTTCTCAAGACCTAGGGTACAATCCAGGCACTTCAGGTGGTGTGGGTCCTTCCACTATTTCTCTTGCAGGGGATGGTGATGATGATGATGATGATGATGATGATGATGGTGACCAGTATTTTAGGGATGATGATTCTCAGTAGGGTTAGCCTTTTGTTGTAGCATGATGTAACCCTTGCGTGGGCTTGTATATATTCTTCATGTATCTTGTAGACATTGCCCCATGGTGGGCCACTTATGTATGTATATTATGTATTGCCTCTTGATAGGCTTGGACATATGTGTATTATATTTCTCCATAGTGGGCCTTGATGTATGATATTATCTCTTTGTAGCTTCATGGTGTATGTATGAAACAATGCCTCTTGTTAGGACTTACATGTATGATTCTGGAAAATCCTTTGAGAGGGCCGATGTATGACTTTAGGAAAAGTGCCTTTGAGAGGGCTGCTGATATATGTGAAAAACAATGCCTTTAATTAGGACTTACATGCATAGCTCTAGGAAATCGCCTTTGAGAGAGCTAATGTATCACCCTAGAAAAACTGCCTTCGAGAGGGCTGTCGACGTGAGTGAGAAACAAAGCCTCTATGTAAGACTTACATGTACAATTTTGTAAATTGACTTTAAAAGGGCTACTGCTGTTTGCATGAAACAATGCCTCCAGGTAGGACTTATATGTATGATTCTGGATGTCGCCTTTAAAAGGACTGCTGATGTGTGCAAGAAACAATGCCTCTAGGTAGGGCTTACATGTATGATTCTGGATGTTGCCTTTAAAAGGGCTGTTGTTGTATGTATGCACTATCACATTTTCATCATAGATGGCGGTTTTGAACCAGTTTATGTCACACTCATTTGTATTGCACTGCGGTTTCACTGGTTATCAGTGGATTTTGACAATGATCATCCCATTGGGGGGAGAGAGAACTGCCCTAGTTTAGGGTTTCATGCGACTCTTGACATGAGTAATACATCCTTAGCGGGATGGACCCATTCTTGTGTATTGGACAAGGCAGAGGGAATCGCGCAAAATAAACTGCCCCAATTTTGGGTTTTGCAGGGTTCCAATCTTGCAGAATGGCTAAAAATGGCATTGACTTCATAGACCATACCAAATGCTGTAATGAATGCAGACATTTTGAATGAAATCTTCTTAGACGCGCCATGAGGCAGTATGCATTGGTTGCCCATCGTTATTGCCCGAGCCGGCTATCAATTCAAAGATGGGTTTCTTAGGGTGACCTTATGGGAAATGACTCCCTCCGTCTTTAAAATATGCTGAAAAAAGCTACCGCATGGTTGAGAACGGGTTCTAGTGTCTTTCTGTTGTGAGCTCTAATTACTGGGGTTGAACCGACCCTTAAATCGGGTGAACCAGGTTTTAGAAAATGAGGTTCAAGATATCTAGAGGTACTGAATGAGACGCACAAAGATAAACTACCCCAATGTAGGATTTGTGTGGTCTTGGATGCACGAGTAGGAGTTCTTGACAATTTGGTTCACTACCAGGCCAATCGCGCACTACGACGGGTGCTAAATCAAAGGAATCTTTGCTCCAAGGTGGTCAAAAACATCCCAAATGGAAAGGGAGGAGGGGGAGTGGTCAAAGTACATAGGGGTTTGTGCCCGGGGGACTAAAAAGCCCTGGCACATGTCTTAAGGGTCTGCGTTGCCTCGGTTCTCATGCATAAAAGCTGGGTTTAACCCACTTTCAGCTCATTCTGGTCTGCGATTTTCTAGGGTCTTCTTCTACCCTTTTCTTCACCCAAAACGTGTAGAAAACACTATTTCTCATCATTTTCACGTAGATTCTCATCAGATCATTAGATTTAGCAGGATCCGTTCATGGATGCTCTTGGTGCTCACTCTTACGACACTTTGGTCGAGCTTGAAAGGGAGTCTTACTATGAGAAGAAGCTTAGGAGGTGGTGGAGCTCCCTTTCTTGTGGTGACTAGGCATTCATCCAACGACTTCTTGGAAATGCTACTACTCTTCTTCACACCTCATTGGATTGGCACTTGTTGAAGGTTATTACCTCTTGTTGGGACCCTATCTTGAGATGTGTCACCATTGGAGATGTTGATCTAGTGCCTACCTTGGAGGAGTATGATCGTTTTCTTTCTCTTTCTACCCTTCTGAGCACTATTTTTGTTACACCAGTGCAGCCATGCTACCGAAAGAGACTTACTGATCTGTTGGGCTTGAAGAGGCCCGTTGTAGAGGCGGGTATAGCAGCGGGATAGGAGGCAGCATGTCCTTTAATTTCCTGTATGATCGGTTCCACTCATTGGAGTGCTCTATTGGCTACCGAGATGACTTTGTGGACTTAGAGGAGCGGTGGACATTCTACTGGTGTCAGGCCTTCCTGGTGGCCTTTTTTGGTGCAGTACTATTTCCTTCATCATCAAGAGCTGTTAGTTTTGCTGTTCTCCCTCTAGTGAGTGCCCTACCTCATGGTATCTCTTTCATTCCTGCTTTACTTTCTGAGATGATTAGGTCATTATCTTTGTGTCGAGAAACCGGTAAGGGTAGACTAGGTTGCTGTGTTCATATGTTATAGTTGTGGTTCTATAGCCACTTGAGTGTTATTGCCAGGGATCAGCGATGGTCATTATCTTTGTGGTTCGGGCTACTGTAGTTCTTGATCTTCCCTTTTTAAGGGATACTGAAGGTTGACTGAGTTACTTGTGCAGCCTGAGTCCTACTGACTGGACTTGCAGAGTCAAGTGGGGTATCATTAGATTGTAGGGGCAGACCCATTGTGTCGATTTACTTGGCATTCCCTTGGTAGGTATTTGAGGGTGCATAGGGTACTTTCCGAGTATAGCCATGCGGCAGTTCAGGGGCATCTAGCATATCCCATGATAGCAATCTTTCTGTTGTCACTTACGAGTATGAGCTCGTGGATATCGATGTAGCAGTGATAGGGCGTGCCTCTGAGTTTTGGGAGGCGCACAAGTCGGGCATTGACTTCTGCCTTTATTCTTGGGATGACCAAGAGTGGTTTCTATTGAGTTTAGAATGTGGCGAGACACTAGAGATCCCAACTTTGTGTTTGACTTATCATCACCAGTCTCAGCTGAGCTGCCATTTTCGGCTGATGTTTTGAGAGATTACACTCTGGAGTTTGAGATCAGGGTTGAGAGGGCCCTTATAGATCTGAGAGAATGCCTGAGGGAGGCTGTCAGGAATAGAGACTGCTACCGGGAATTGGCTGATACCCTTATGGAGGATATTGAGGAGATGAGTAGTGCACATGAGAGTGAGTTTGCTACTCTTAAGGGGGAGCTTAATGGAGGGGGCCAGCCCCTCCAAGCATAGAGGTGGAGTGTGTTCAGCAGGGATCCTAGGTTGTGGGTTTGGAGGATGAGCTTGAGGATCTTACTCAAAGGTTTGCCACTTTGGATCATACATGGGATAAGGAGAAGGTCGCACTAGAGGCCGGTAAGGTCAAGGCTAGTAGCAGGGCCGATGGCTTAGCATGTGAGCTAGTGCAGGTGAAAGCCTACATTCATTCCACTTTGAGCATGGAGTATGGGCAAGAGGGCGACGAGCCTAGTGAGCTGTAGTTGGCCTTCCACCACCTTCAGACTAAGTTGGCTAAGAGGGAGGAGGCTTAAGAGTTGCTACTGCAGAGGTAGGCACCTTGCAGGTTTTGCTAGAGATAGAGAGACAAGGCTCTACTTCTAATTCCATGATGGAAAGGGAGCTTGTCCGTATTCAACATTCATATGATAGACTCAGAAGGGTTGCCAAGGATATGGGCTTTGATGCAGCGAGGTTACTTCGTACTCATGCTCATGATGACCCAATTCCCCATACTGGTTTTCTGAGATTGTGGTAGGCCATGTCTGATTGCTTGAGCCATGTTTGACTTGCTAGTGTTCTTTTTTGCTTATTTTGTTTCTGCACATTATCTGTGTAGATAGTATCCCACCATGTATGGAAAGGTCCTTCGTAAATTGCTAGGCAATTGCGTAAGGCCATCCTTTTTTGTTTGAGTTCTTATAGCATAGTCTAGTCCGTAAGGCATGCTTAGAAACTGAGAGTTGGTGGAGAGAGATGCTTATGATGATATTTAGGATATATTTATGAGATGAGATTTCTTGTTTTGGTATCAGAATGCGCAAAAGAAACAAAATGGCACAATATAGGCATGTTAATGAGTATGCAGGAAAATTCTTTGAAAATGCAAGATTATACAAATAAGTGATAGATGTAAAATCTATGCATATCAATATCTTATTTTTTCCAAGGATAGATCTTGTTCTAGATGGAACTTTTTCCTTTTCCCATTGAGGTACATTTCCCATTGGTATGAGCCAGAGCATCTTGAGCGGACCATCGAGTCATGGTAGTATTGTAGACAGAGAGCAATCTTGAAGGTGTCTTCACATCTTGTCTTGGATGCTGGATCCATCTAATTTTCTGATCTTGAGCAGAAATTCAAGTAGGCCAAGCTAACTAATTTTTCTTTTAAGACGTGACCAAACCAAGATGGCTGCCTATGTACCTCCACTAGGAAGGATTAGGTCATCACGTAGTTCAACTGACTTCGATTGCCTTAATTTTTTCCTAGACCACCTATTCGTGTTTTCAATCTAGCAGGCTCTTTCACACTCTTTCTTTTGCTCACCTTTTGTGTAGACTGCCCTTTCGGGTTTTCAATCTACCTTTTGCATATTCTCACGCTTTCTTTCTTTTGGCTCTCCTTTTACGTAGACTGCCCTTTCAGGTTTTCAATCTACCTTTTACATATATATATATATATATATATATATATATTTTTTTGTTCTTTTTTTGTTTTTTTTTTTTGTTGACACAAAAATATAGAAATGAGGTGCACTGAGAGGCTCCTTCATGCAAAGTACCATATGATGGCAACAGAATTGGTAGGCATATTGAAGTCATGCCCATCCATGTTGGCTAGAATTAAGGCTTCTCTAGAGAAGGCCTTCTTTACCACATATGGGCCCTGGTAAGTTGGGGCAAACTTTCCTCTGTGATAAGGCGTGGCTTGGTTGCGCTTCTTCAAGACTAGATTACCTTCTTCGAAGACCCTGGGTCTAACTTTATTATTGAATGCTAGCTCGACGCAACGTTGGTACAACTGTCCATGGCACATTGTGGTTATGCACTTTTCATCTATCATGTTCAGTTGTTCATATTGGGAATGGGCCTATTCAGCTTTTGACATCTTTGATTGAGACAAAATCCTGAGAGACGGGATCTTTACCTCTGCGGGGAGGACGACCTCCATGCCATATACTAATGAATATGGGGTCGCACCCGTGGAAGTACAAACAGAAGTGCGATATGCAAATAAGGCAAACGGCAAGTACTCATGCCAATCTTTATATGTGTCTGTCATCTTCACCAAGATTTTCTTTATGTTCTTGTTAGTGGCTTCCACTGCACCATCTGTGCTCGATCTTGAACTGTTGGTAGAGTTGCTGGATCATTTTTCCATTTAGGTTTGCCCCATTATCTGTAACTAGTCGCTAACCCGTGCGATGCACGGAATATATTTCACTTTGCTTAAAATAAAATTTAAAATGAAAAAACATCATAACTTATCAAAATAAACATAAAATATACAATATTCACCGCAAAATGTTATTTGAGAATAAAATTACCATCAAAATGATATAAAGAAAAATTTCATGTCCAAACAACTCATCAAGGTGGAATCTGGTTATTACTAAGATCCTATATGCAATTTACCAGAAAGATATCATGTCAGTTTTGATCTTCATTCTCTTTTTGCATATTAATTACTACTTTTAACTTCTATGTAAAATTTTGTTTTAACACAATTGTTATCTTGAGATAAATCTATAGTTATCTCATCTTTACTACTGGTACTCATCCCATGTCTATCGCCATTGTAACCGTAAAACATAAAATCATACCTATTGAAGAAGAAATTCAAAGTAGTTCATCTAGCATTACACCAACAACATTCAAGGCAAAATCCTTCCTATGAAGGGGGAAAAAAATCAATCATCCATGAAAACAAAGATTCATAAACTGAAGAAGCTCAAGATAATTTTAGAACTTGTCAAGATATATAACCACAAACCAAAAATTTTAAGAACCAAAAGGGGATTATCATAAGAAATAAATGTGCCTTAGTTTGTATATGAATTTAATTTGTGGAAAATTTATAGCCACATACCAAAAGATTTAAGAACCAAATGGGGGATTATCATAAGAAATAATTGTGCTTCAGAATTTGTATAAATTTATTGGAAATTCAATGGTGATTTATGAATAGCACACTTGATTATCAAAAGCAAATTCCTAACTTCAAATTAAAGGGTTGCATGTTCTCTAACTCAAATTTCTATATCACAACTGCAAATAATAATTATATAAAACTGATACAAACCATGCACAGACAATCAATAGGCTTTGTTGCTGGTCTTAAGCACTAAGATTTGAATCGCATTGTAATCATAACTGCATAATACATAATTAAATGTCAAGGCTTTCTAGGGCTTCACATATACTTCTTTAGGATCCTCTACAACACTTGTAGCAATGCAAAAGTTAAAAATAAAAAATAAAAATAAAAAGTAGTAGAGATTGCAAACAGAGAAGAGAGAGTACTAAGTTTTTGTTGGGTTTTATGCTTCCACACCTTGGGCTAGAAGACATAGGTTGCAGCTTTGATTTTTCTCCAAAAAATAGAGATGTTTTATCTGCCATATACAATATAAAATAATAATCATTAGAATTTCAACTCAAAAACCAAACCCATAAAAACACTATCAAAATATAGAGATTAACCCAAATACTTATAAGAAAATCAATTCTAAACATAATAAAACAATAAGATAGAATGAAAATTTCAGGCACATATGAAAGCAAATAAAAAAAGACAAAACCTACGCTTTGAGTTTAGGGTTTTGAGATGGTAATTGCTAGGGTTTTAAGGAGAGAAGAGATTTTGGTATTTTTATGCAAAAAACGTTATTTTGGGTCTAGGTGATTTATTTCCTTGTTTTTAGGCTCTTTTAATGTTTTTTTAGGTCAAATTTGGTTCCTATAATGGTTAGGTATTAATTAGGGCTTATTTTAGAATATATTTTCTTGTCCATCAAGTTTTATGGAGCCCGTAAATAGGCCTCCAAGTTTGTATACGTTTTTCAATATTATTGTTATAAGATATAAAACCTAAAATAAAAAGAATCAAAAATAAAAAGAAAAAGAAAATAGTGATGATGTGGAAAATTGTGAGAGCTTCAAAAGCTTCGGTTTTATATATATATATATAGATTAGCTCTCCTAGCATGCTGTAGTGGAAAATATTTTTATGTTTCAAGAACTGGGCTACCACTGCTTGAGTGATGCTTTTGTACGAAGCTGCTTCCACCCACTTTGTAATTAACCAATGGCCACTAAGATGTACTTATGAGCATTTAAAGCTTTTGGAATCACAGGTCCAATGACATCCATACCCTAAGCTGAGAAGGGCCATGATGCTGCTAAAGAGTGCAAAGGCTAAGGAGGAGCATTCTTCCTGTCTTGATAGGCTTGGCAATGGTGGCATGTCCTCACATATTTAATGCAATCACTTTCCATGGTGAGCCAGTAGTAACCGGCTCTCGTAATTATGTGGGCCAATAGGGGTCCACTGGCATGAGCTCTAAGTAAGCCTTCATGCATCTCTTCCATCAGATGATTAGCCTCAAAGGCATCTATGCATTGAAGCAAGGTAGAATTGTGGTTCCTTTTGTATAGGACTTCTCCACTCAAGAAAAATTTGTTAGGATTAGTGCCCTTAAATCCTATTGAATGATGCTATGTATGATATTAAGTGTGACATTGTGTTTGACATTATGTATGACTTAATATTATGTTTAATAAATTTTTTTTTATTATTATCTGAAATCATGGTAACATGAATATTCGGACATTATCATATAGTCCATGAGATGCATAGTATGTGATTTATGTGAAGAGTCACAGAAGATATAAATCACAAGTTCTTTGTAAACTCAGAATTATAGTTTGTAGTCGGTGATGAAATTGGGCATTTCATCTGCGAAGACTATAACATATCAACTACGATGATTTGTCTTGATCATGGAAGTGGTGACTTCTAGTTGATGTGTTAATATGTTTTAAGAGTTAAGACATATTGAACTGGACTGCCATGAGATTTATTATTTGCCTAAGGACTGTCAAATGAATAATAAATCTCATGACTTGTATTTGCATGAACTCTTAATCCTGAGAGAATAATGAACCTGATCATGAGGTGTAGGTTGCTTTGATATATTAGGAGTGAGATCTATAGTAATGGTCAAAACTTCAGTATGTTGGGCAGCCACATTAAGTGTTGATGGAACATGTATTCTCAAGATGGAATTCATAGTCTCTTAATAGAGATATAAAATATTCCCTTGAGATAAGTTTAATAGGTTTGTTATTCAGAGAGTTAGGCCTAACCACTTTAGTAAGACTAAAGTATATATTTATGGAATTGGATTTCATAAATATATAATGAATAACATTAAAAGATTAAACCGGGTACTCAAGGATCAAGATGTAGTAATTTACAAAGTGGCAGTCTATATTAATGACTTTGTATTACTACGAATATTTTATGAAGGGGTTGCATGTATAATAAAGTCTTGGGATATAATATATAGATAAGACCTAGAGTGCAACTATATTTATATAGTGGTATTAAATATAGTTAATGGTAACTTTGGACTTGTCAAGAGTTGACAGAAAAGCCCAAGGCCCATTGGAGCTAGTGTCTTATTGGTCCCTTTTGGTCCCACTCCAAGCCACACACTTAAGCCCAATTGGTAAGGCCCAAAAGGCCAGCCCAATTAGATATATTGGTTAGAAACAAAGGGAAAAACGTACAGAAAATTATTGGTAAGAAAATCACCATTGTAGTGGTGTGGAAGTGGGTTTTTGGTACTCACTAGTTATCCCTTTGTTGCCAATTTGAGAGACCACACATCTTGGGCGTTTAGTGGAATTGGAGTGAAGATTAAGAGTATTCCCAAGTGCTTCAATCTTCGGTTTTGTAATTCACCGCTTCAAGGTACGATCTCTTGTTCTCAAATTCTGAAATTTACTTAGTATGTGTTAACAATATTGAATGAAGTAGATGCGTTCAAAATTTACTTTTCCGCTGCGTACACATATTTAATTCCATCAAAATTGGCAAGCCATGCACCGAATAAACTTCTTTTCACTGTCCATTGTACTGGATGGGTATTCACTGTTCTTGATATAAGCCTTGATATCATGGTAACATGGCTTTCTGTCGACTTCAACTTCGACACTCATGCATTCTTTGATGTTTATGCAATAGGATAGAACGCCACGGACTTCTATGCGCAATTGCCGTATATCATCTCCTTCTGATAACCTAACCATGCTAGTGAAGGTAGCCAAGGCGTCTGCAAACTGGTTGTGTGCTCAGGGCATATAGGCAGATGTGATGTTTTGAAACTTCAGAATCAAGCGGTTGACACGTTTCTGATATGAAATCAACTTGGTGTCTCTAGCTTGCCATTTTCTTTCGATTTGGGAAATGATCAACATGGAATCTCCAAAGATGCTTAAGTCATAGGCGCCAAACTCTAGGGCCACTTGCAGGCCGACTATGCACGCTTCATATTCTGTGACGTTGTTGGTGCAATCAAAATTCATCTTAACTGAAACAGGAATTGGCAACTCCATTGAAATAAAGCTTCCAACACCATTCAGCAGCTGGTCTGCTAGGTAATTGGCTATGGCCTTGCCCATGCTGGCCTTTCTTGTCACAAACACAATATTGAATTTAGAGAGCAACATCTGCCAACAGGAGATCTTCCCTTTAAGAGTTGGCTCTTCAAAGATGTACATAATGGGATCCATGCAGGAAATGAGTCGCATGGTATAGTAAAGCATATACTGTCGCAGCTTGCGTGATGCCCATGTTAGGGCACAACACTTCTTTTAAATGGTGATGTAGTTGATCTCACAACTAGTGAACTTCTTGCTTAAGTAGTAAATCACCCTTTCTTTCTGGTCGACAATCTTAGTATCCAACCTTGGCATATCTTGGTAGGACCAAGCAAATATCTCTTTGAACTCTTTGAGTAGCGCTATAAGCTCACGTTTTGAGTCTTTAGGAAAGTTCACCCCAATTTTGACAGGTTTTTCATTCTCGCCTTCATCGGCAAGTTGTTACACTTTTGTCTCTTCTATGATGGGCTTGGACCCTTTGCTCTCTCTGTTTAGAGCTTCCAAAATATCACAAGGAAAATTGGGAATTTCCTCTAATTCTTTAACATCATGAGCCAATTCTATCGTCTTATTCATGTCATCAATATCCTCGTTATGGCAACAGGACGATGTACCCGCTTGGGAATTAGAATAGATCCTATAGAACAGAACATATACAGAGAAACATAAAATAATTTGCACACACATATTTATAGAAAAGCAAATAAAGTGATAAATGCAAGGATTTCTTGAATAATACGCTGGATAATTTTCATTAATAGGTTATAGACAGGGGGATAACAAAGTTCATGCCTGATAATGATAAAAAGGGAAACTCTCTTTCTTTTTTTTTTCTTTTTTTTTGGAAACTAAACTGGGAAAATGCAACAAGGAATGCAGGAAATAGGAAATAAACATGCAAACAAACTAGATATACTATTCCAACTCTTTCGGGCAATTGGAGGACCCAACCACACAATGATGGAATACTTCTTACTCAGCTGGTGCAACCACAAAGCAGGGCTCGTTGGTCCAATGACCTACTGTCTCACTTGGCACACAGGGTCGGATAGTAGAAGTTAGATCATCCATTAGGGCTATTATGGCATTCACTTAGAATTCTTTGGGGCACAAGCAGATGAGACAAGCTAGATCTGATTCCCCTTCGCATGATTCCTATGTTGTTTCTAATCTGATGACCTTGGTTGGAGCTAGAAAAGTGATCCTGATGTGGGCAATAGACATCCCTTGGCCATTGCACTTCCTTTTCTTTCCTTTGGAAGCCTGGAAAAGTTCTTCATTGGAGGGGTTGTACCCCAGACCGAAACCTCCTTTGTTGTCCAGGAGTTCAATCAAAATAGCCTTCTCGTGTCCTATAGCACTGAAGTCTTGGCCTAACTGATAGCCAAATTTGAGCATCTCTTTGGCAGCCATTAAAGTAGCAGAGGGCCATGCTGACTTGAGTTTCGAAGCTCTAGAGATCATGGAGACTAGCTCGAAACAATGGAAAGTTGCCTCTGGAAAGGCATTAGCACCAATGTAGGGGACATAAGTCTCCTTGAAGATAGTTAGGGGTTCTTCAAGTTTCTGATAATTTTCAAGAATTCCTCGACTTCTTCGGTTGTGACCCTATTCTTGATGGGTTTGGCTATACCCTTGCCAATCTCTTTCCTTTTTTTTCTAGCTCCTCGGGAGTATAATTACGGTCACTCCTAGTAAGCCCGGATAGATCTAAAGAGATATTGGAGCAGACCTCATCTTTTTCGGTTCGAGTGGAGATCAAGGACACATCATATTTCCATGGGACCTGATGGCTATATTCATAAGGGAACAACTGCGAATGATAATGCCATCCTGAGTTTGCAAATTGGGCACTATGGAGAACATTTTCAAATTAATAACCACTGGACTTGGCAAAATGGCTTCAAAGGCTTTTGAGCTGGATACTTCAGAGATTCTTGAGGCAGGCTTCGACAGAATAAGAGGACCGAAACCTATAACTATGGTAGAGACAATGGCGATTCCCTCTTGAACTGATGATAAAGCTGGCCTTATAACTATAGGCAATGCAAGAACTAGAGGAGTAAATCTCTCGATGGCTGGCGGGGCTTATGACTACAGATAATGGCGGTTCCCCCCTGAATCTGATGACTCTGAATCTGTAGGTGATTCTATGATCTCCTCAATGACTACTGAAGAGGGAGGCACTAAAGTAACATTACCAAGGCGTTTCTGTAGATATATGTCCTAATCTTTCCTTGATCCAATAGATACAGCATTGCAGCTAGGACCTGACTAGGTAGCTAGAGGACATAGGCTGGTTGCCATGCAATCATCTCTTCACACAATTTCCCTTTCAATCCAGATAATACCGTGGTTGGCTAGACTCTGAACCTATGTTCGAAGCACTTTACAATCAAATAGGGCATGCCTGTCTTCACTGTCACAGAATGAGCAGATTCCCCAATCAAATCCCAGGGTTCCTATACCCTTAAGATTAAGGTGGCTTTCTTGGACCTAGGCTCGGAGCATAGCCTTCCATAGGAATGACGGTGATGAGAAAAGGATTGGTGATGATATTCAAGGCGGCTGCAGTATCGAACTGTATCAACTTGTTGTCTATGAGATCCTGGACACAGTCCCTCAAATGGTAACATTCTTTTAGAGTATGCCCTACGGCCCCAAAATGGTGTTCACACTTCTTGGACAGATCAAAACCAGGTGATAAAGGGCTTTCTTTAGGCCTGGAAAACATTGGGGTTAATAACTTCCTTTCCAGTAGGTAAGCGTAGAGATTTACCATGGGCATGGGTAACGGAGTTTACTTTCGGTTTTCCCTCCTCAGGGGACGAGGTGGGTGTAGCCTCCCTCTCTGATTAAAGGCTCGATTAGGTGCTTGAGTAGACTGTACTTGTTGCTGATAAGGTCTACTAACTGGGGTCGCTTAAGTAGAAGTAATACCCCTAGGCATTTCTGATGCATTGTCAATCATATGATCATCGGCTTCCTTAGTCTTGCGGCTGGTCATTTTCTTAACCTGTTGTTCGACCATGGAACTCAAAGATTCGGGATCCATAATTTTCTTACTCCTAACACCCTCGTCAATATGCTCTTCGATAGGGATGAGGCTAGCAAAATGGGTGACTTAGGTGCTGATCATCTTCTCATAGTAAGGAGGCTTAAGGTTGTCAATGAACCATTTGATCATCTCATTTCCCATCATTGGGGGTTGCATTTGTGTAGCTAGCTCAAGCCACCTTTGGGCATATTTAGGAAAGTCTCCCCACTCTTCTTCTCTATTCTTATAAGGACCGTGTGGTCGGGAGCTATCTCACTCTAGCTAGAGGTCTTTTCCAATCTCACATACCATGTGGCTGCAGGGCCAATCAAACTATCAGGGAAAATTTGGCAAAGTAGAGGATGATTATCCCCATAAGGAGCCATCTTCCTACAGAACATGCGCAAGTGCACGCAAGGATCTCCATTACCATTATACTTGACGAACTCTAGTGCCTTGAACTTTGGAGGCATAACGACCTGAGGGAAGTTGGTCAGACTGTCTAGATTAACACTTCCATGGGGTTGGAGCCCTCCATGGTACGAAGCTTCTTAGCTAGAGTTTCCACTTGGCTCTTAACTTGGCCATACCCAGATTCGGAGTTCTTGTCTTTAGAAGGATTTGTTTCTTAGTAATTACCCTGAGGCGGCATATGGTGGCCCTGATCCTATCCTAGTGGGGGTTGATTTTCATTCTTGGTTTGGGGACCTCCTTGACTATGATAGGAAGAGTTTTGTCCTCCTCCTATAACTAGTTGTTGCATCATACGCATCAATTTTGACATTTGCTCTTTCGTCTAAGCGAACTCAGCAAGACTCACTTCGGGAGTTGAAGGTCCACTGGTAGACATCTCTCTTGCATGAGACCTAGTATGGTAGTAACTTGGACTGTTTCTTTTTAACAATCTTTTGATCCTTGTAAAGAGTAAGAAGTGAAAGAAATGGGGTGCATTTGACAATGTGGAAACATAACACCAAGAAATTGCAGGTTGAGAAAGATACTATGATAGCCAGAATAAGAAGTGATCATGGAAGAGAATTTGAGAATACCAAGCTGGCTACTTTCTACAAAGATCAAGGCACTCATCAAGAGTTCTCATCACCCAAAACACATCAACAGAATGGGATTGTGGAAAGGAAAAAGAGGGTTGGTCAGGAGATGGCTCGGGTTATGTTACACAACAAAAAGTTGCCAAAATCCTTATAGGGAGAAGCTGTCAACACTGCTTTTCATACACTAAACCGAGTGTATTTCAGACCTGATTCCAAGAAAACTCCCTATGAACTCTGGAGAGGGAAGAAGCTTGTTGTCAAATATTTCAGGATATTTGGCAGTGACTGTTACATTTTACGTGATAGAGAGAACCTAGAAAAGTTTGATGCAAAAAGTGATAAAAGATACTTTCTAGGATACTCTTCCACTAGTAGAACATATAGAGTGTACAATCTGAGAACTAAAACAATCATGAAATCTTCAAATGTTGTGATAAATTATGAAGTGTGTTTAGAAGCACTGACAGAAAGCACTGCTCTTGGTCAAGATAAGTCTCTAGAAGTTGATGATTCACTTCCTGCTGAGTATGTTGGGAAACATAGTGAGGAAGAGCTGTTGTTGTTAAATGATACAGTTTTAGTACCATCAAGTTCAAAACCATCCACTCCGGTTCGTGAAAATCAACAAGTACAAAGTGAGCTTAGTCCTCCATCTGAATAGAAAGGTACTTCCACATCTTTAGTTAAAGGTTCATCCTCTAGAGTGAGACTGAACCATCCCTCCACAAATATATTGGGTAGTCTAAATGATAACATGAGATTGAGGTCAAAAGCATTGAATGTGATTACTCACTCATGCTATTTGTCCCAATTTGAACCGAAGAAGGTGAATGAAGCACTTCAAGATGCTGATTGGGTAAATTCCATGCATGAAGAACTTCATCAATTCGTTCGGAATGATGTGTGAGAACTAGTTCCTCGACCGAAGAATGTAAATGTGATTGGAACTAAATGGATCTTTAAGAATAAATCAGATGAACATGGCACTGTGATCAGAAACAAATCAAGACTTGTTGCACAAGGGTACACACAAGTGGAAGGAATTGACTTTGATAAGACTTTTGCACCAGTAGCAAGGTTAGAATCCATCCAGATACTGTTGGCCATAGCAAGTCACCTAAACTTCAAGCTATATCAAATGGATGTCAAGAGTGCTTTCTTGAATGGCATGATACAAGAAGAAGTATATGTTGAACAACCTAAAGGCTTTGTTGATCCTCACAGACCAGATGATGTCTACAAATTGAAAGAGCTCTCTATGGGTTGAAACAATCTCCTCAGGCTTGGTATGACAGATTGACTGCATATCTCACTGAGCATGGATTCAAAAGGGGATCTGCAGATACAACTCTCTTCATAAGAAAGGATAAGACCGGTTTTGTTGTAGCTCAAATTTATGTTGATGACATTGTTTTTGGTGCTACTAATGATTCTCTTGCCCATTCTTTTGGAAATGAAATGAAGGCGATGTTTGAAATGAGCATAGTTAGTGAACTGACTTACCTTTTGGGATTGCAAGTAAAGCAAACAGAGGCAGGATTCTACATCAATCAAGCTAAATATGCAAGAAATTTAGTTAAAAGATTTGGACTAAACAAGGCTGCTCATGCTAGAACACCAATGGCTGCTAATGCAAAATTAACAATTGATTCATCAGGTGAGTCTGTTGATGTTACTCTGTATAGAAGCATGATAGGATGTCTTTTGTATTTGACCGCTAGTCGACCTGATATCACTTTTAGTGTTGGTGTTTGCTCTAGATTCCACTCTAATCCTAAGGTTTCTCATTTAAATTCTATTAAGAGAATTATAAAATATGTGAGTAGAACTTGTGATTATGGATTATTTTATAGCAAGGAGTCAAATTTGTCTCTTGCTGGTTTTTCTGATTCTGATTGGGCTGGGAATGCTGATGACTGAAAAAGCACCACTGGGGAGTGTTTTTATGTAGGAGCCAATCTTGTGGCTTGGATGAGTAAGAAGCAAAATTCTGTTTCTCTATCCACTGCTGAGGCAGAATATATTGCTGCTGGGAGTTGTTGTTCTCAGCTCCTTTGGATGAAAAAACTTTTGAGTGATTACGGGATTCCTCAAGATACCATGGTTGTCTATTGCGATAACTCTAGTGCTATAGATATATCTAAGAATCCTGTTCAGCACTCTAAGACCAAACACATTGATCTTAGGTATCATTTCATTAGGGATTTGGTTGAAAAGAAAATTGTTGTTCTTGAATATATCCCTACTGATCGTCAAAACGCTGACATCTTTACCAAACCGCTTGATGGAAGTAAGTTTGAGACACTTCGTCAAGTGATTGGTGTGCTTCAATGTCCCTAGTTGTTTTGGCTTCCTTGGTCCTTGTGCTTCATTGCTCTATTCATTTGTGATCATTGTTCTTTGGTTTTTGTGTTTTTTGTTCTAAGACTTGCATTGCATTACATTCATGCATTTCATTCTGGGATTTATTTGTTTTCTCTTTTAATAATTAAAAAAAAAAAAAAAAAAGAGAAGAGGAAGCAAAACTATGTTTGACACTATTTTTCTTGGTTTTTGAAAACAAGGTTGGTCAATCTATTTACACATGTCATGTCTTGTGTACCTTGTTTAGCTTTGATGAGCTTATTCTTTACACTTTACTAGTTAAAGCTTTGTAGAGCATGTTGTGTGGGAAAGATGTTTATAGTTTTTGATCACTTTGTCTTGATCTTGAAATCACATGCCTTTGATTGTCGGACTTGATCCTTTTAAGAAAGGCATAAATAACCATCTCACTACTGTTCAATTGTGTAGACTCTGTGTTTAATTGCTATTCACATATCACCTCACATGTATCTCAAGATTTTGCTAGTAGCACACACTACGCAAGTTACTCTTTGTAAAACACTGTACATGTTAGTGTGTGTGTTTTTGGTCTGACCAACCAAGTTTGATAATATCTTGAGAATTGTGCACAACATATTTTGTTGTTTGAAGAATTCAAAGGGAGAATGATTGAAACTTTACTATGAGAAAATTGGGTTTAAAATTTTGGGTTTTTGAAATAGCATTCCATCTCATACTCATGCATTTTGTTTCTTCAATTTTAATGCTTTGAGGAGTAGTTTTCAAAATGTGGTTGTTGTTTTTCAAAACCTGTGATTTTCTCAAAAATTTAGTGAGCCTCTGCCTGTTTCGATCGATCCAATTTGTTTTTCGATCGATCGAAAATGAGCTTCAATTTCTCTTATGAGTCTCGGGTCACTTTGATCGATCGAATGTAATTTTCGATCAATCGATGATTGTGGAAAAGGTTTTTTAAAAACTCAAATCTGACTTGTTCAAAGTCAATTTTTTCAAAACTTTTCAAACTTTTCTTCTCTCTCCGACTCGGCAAGGCTCTACAAAGATTTTTTTGTCATTTTCCTCCAATTTCTTTGCAAGGTTTCTCTCTCCTCAAGCCGGTAAGACCTTAATACCCTTCCTTTTGAATTTATTTTCATGTTTTCATGCATAAATCCATGCATTTGAGGGTAATTTTTAGACTATACAAATTTTGGCATTTTTGTTGATTCAAACCCTATTTTGTGAAATTGATCAATGGGTTTTTGTGGGGACATGATATAAACATTATATTGATGGTTTAAGTTGATCAATTTTGGGTTTTGTGGAAAATTGGAAATTCTAGGGCTTGTATTGAATCCGAATTGGGGTTTTTGTTCAATTAGGTTAAAATTGATGAAATTGGCTTGTTGTTTTGATGTAATTGAGCATTATAATCTGTGTGTTGTGTTCTGTGATGCTCAATTCATTACTTTGTTTTAAAAATTTCAACAAGTGGTTATTCAATTTTGGGATTTTTGTTAGAAACCCTATGTTCAAGCCAATTTTGTTAATCTAACCTTTTAATTGAACTTAATTTTTACTTCATTAGAACATGCATCATGACATTTTAACTGTTCATGCATCATATAGATTTTTTATTCTATTATTATGCTAATTTGCAGTCTGCCCTTGGTTTTTTTTGTTCTTTCGGTTCTACCCTGTGTGGTTTTTTTTGTTCTTTCGGTTCTACCCTGTGTCTCTGTCCTTTCCTTAGCATCATGCCTAGGAAGACTAGAGCTCATAGATTTATTCCCTCTCCTTCACCTCCCCCACCTTCCTTTGACCGTGAGAGGTTTTCGAGTGAGAAAAACCAAGAGATTTTTGTGAAGCTGAACCTTCAGAGAAAAATTTGGGCTGAGCGTTCTGTCATCTTAGATGAGGTTGATCCTACCATTAGGGCAAATTTTGAGCGTCGAGGCTGGTTACTTTTATTGGATGTTTCTAATCCTCCTTCTCCCGCTACCTTGACTAGAGAGTTCTTTTCGAACATCTCTATCCGCATCTATGATTCCAATACTCTAGTTAAGAGTTGGATACGAGGCGTAGAGTATGTCATTACTCCTACGATACTGGCTGATGCTCTAGGGGTACCTTTGGTCCAGCAACCTATTTACCCTTATGATGAGTCTCCTTTGTTGAGTGATGTCATGTCTTACATCACTGGGTCTTCTATCCAGTGGGAATCTGATCCTCGGATCACCACTGCTGAGCTTCTTGAGACTATCTATCTTTTCTTTAGGATAGCGTGTCATTCTTTTTGGCCCATTTCTCATCTTCACACCATTCCTCTCGAGCGGTGTGTATTTTTGTACGCTCTTGTCACTGATGCTCCTATCAGTTTTCCTCATTTGTTTCTTCGTTCTTTGAACGAAGTTTATAGGAGTTAATCTACTGCTCATGCTCTTGTTCATCCTATCTTTATTCATAGGATTTTGCTTTATCTTGGTTTAGATGATTTCCCTTCTTCTGAGCCCGTCCATGTGATTGCTCCCATAGGTGTGACCTTTCTTAGACAGAGGGCTGCTTATCTTCGAGCTGGCTCTAAACACTCTAGGTCTGAGCCTTCTGGTACCGCACCCCCTTCTTCTTCTACAAGTCCTGCTCGTGAGGCTATTCCTGATCCTGCTGGTGTTGCTATTCCTCCACCTCCTTCGGATGACTTCGATGTACGTCGTACCTTGGAGACTGTCATGACCGTTCAGGCGACTCATGGTCAGATTTTGGTGGACTTGCTTGATGAGATTCGTGCTCTGAGAGCTAACTTGGCGCATCTTCGTTCACCCTCACCACCTTTTTTTGATGATGGCTTGTGATTGTCCTTTGGCATTCCGTCACAAAAAGGGGGAGTAGAGTTTTGGAGACTTGTAGAGGAGTTTTTGTAGTTAGGGGGAGTTTTTCTTTCTTTTTGTGGAGCTAGTGGAGATTTTTGATATTAGATTGTATCTAGGTGCTTCACCATGTATACTTTCTTTTGGGCTATTCTTGTTGGGAAATACATTTTTGATATATGATTCTTGATTTTGTGTTAACTGCTTATTGATTTATATTTATGAGTTATTCATTGATATATGTCTTTATTATGTGTTGTGTGAACTTTCAAGAATGTTTTAATTTTTGGTGTATCTAACTTAGGGGGAGAGTTAGTTTACATATCTGTTGATTTACTATTTTTCTGTCACACATGCGTTTATGCGTTTGTTGAGTGTTTCAGGAATATACAGGTTGATTCGATTTGGCTGCTGTCTACACTTGCAACTGATGGATAGTAGTTAGGATTGAATTGTGTTTTATGAGCATTATTTTTTGTAAAGGGCTTTTTATTTGTACACTTTGAGCTTATAGTTTGTGTTTTGCCACGGATTGCCAAATGAGGACTTTGTTAGGTTCTAAAGACTTAGGATTTAATGTATTTAGAACTCTAATGTGTAATGTTGGCAAACCATGATCAAAACAATATGTTTAGTCTTGTTTAGGCTTGCTCAAAGTTGATTAATTATTGGAAAGTTGGAATCGAGTGGCTGCAGAAGTCTTTGTGACTTTCGGCCTGGCTCGATCGATCGAAAGTCGACCAGATTGTTTTTTCTGCAGAATTTCCAACTCACCCCTACCTCATTAAACGTTTAGGATTTTATGTTTTTGCCCTAGGTATTTAAACAAAACCTTAGCCATGTTTTTGGAAGTTGTTCCGATTGTATTGTTACTCATACTTTTCTGTTTTGTGTGAATCTCTTTTGAGATCTTTGAGGAGCTTTTCTTTACACAAAACTTAGGGTTTTCAAGGTGGAGATTTTTTCAACATTTCGATGATCAACTCGGTTGCTGCCATTGGAGCTTAAAGATAAACAAGCGGGGAGCTTGTAGCTGATTGAAGAATCCAAGAAAGAAGGAGTCCGTGGATTCGGAGTTTGCACTTGGTCATGTCAGTAAGTTCTACTGGTGGGTAGCATTAGGAAGTTGAGCGGGGAGCTTGTAAGTCTTTTTGTATGAACTTCGATTCTTTCATAGTGGATTCAGGTTTACCTTGAGGATAGCTAGGTCAAATGCTCCCCAGGTTTTTACCGTGTGGTTTCCTGAGTCATCATATCTTGCGTTATTTATTTTCCGCTGCTTTATATATTCTTGATATGATTGTGTGATTGTGATAACCTAGATTTGCATAAATTGACTAAGTTAATCACTTGGCTAATTAACTAGGTTAATCTGGTTGGTTTAAGGGGTCTAAATTTTTCATTAGCTTCATCTTACCTCTCGGATCAAAAGTTTCATCTCTAAGTTCTTTTAGAACCAAGTCTCCTTCTTTAAGGTTTCTAGGTTTCACCTTTTGGTTAAATGCTTTACCAATCCTCTTTTTGGTATCCTTCTGCATGGTATTGTGCCCTAGCTCTCTTTCTCATCTATCAAAGCCAATTGCTCATATCTTTGTTTCACCCAATCTTCCTCTAGGACTTTGGTTTTGTAAGGTTGAATTTATTCAATCATGTGTTGGCTTTATTCCGTGCCAAATTTGGTCGTAATTTAGCAAATAGATACCATGTATTTAGGTGGAAATTATGTAAGGGTAGTGTGTTAGAGAGTGTGAAGAAAACTCAATTGTGTGCACTCAAGAAGGGCCTCAAGACTGGATCTCACGACTGGCGAGTCGCCAAAGGTAGCATACGTGTGAAGCATGCAGGGGAGCTAAAGGTTCACGCCAGCTGTAGCACTACAGGACAAAACTTCCAATCTGGTCAGGCAGTTAGCTCGCGACTGAAACTCACGACTTGTTCCAGTCGCGAGGTCGAGTTTCCAGAATGCCCTGTTTGGTTGAAACATGACCTTTCGCATTCCTTATACACCCTACTATAAATATCCTTATACCCACGAAATGTTGAGGGCTTCTAGAGAGAATTTTGAGAGAGAAACCTTAGAGAAAAACAAGATTAACTCATCCACAATCTTTATCCTTTGATTCTCTAAATTCCTCTACTCTCACCCTCTCCATTGACATATCCTTGAGAGGTACATTTACCCAAATCCTTATCTCACCATACCCATATCAGTGAGGAGGTATTTTGGTGCTTGGGAAGCAATTCAGAAGGGACCAATTCATTTTGGTTGATGCAATGGGCAATTGCGGGATCCAGTAAGCTAGAGAAGACAAGGTTTGGCGTAACCCTGTTGGAGCAAGAAGCTTGGAGGGCTTAGGTGCACTGGGTAGATTAGGCTTGGATGGTCTTCTACTATTCATGTATCCCAACTTTATTCTCTGGTAGATTATTGATTGCTTGGTGGGCGGCAGAAAGGTTTTTCGCCGAGTACTTCGGTTTCCTCTTCAATATCACATCGCCATGTTATCTTTGTGTTTGCACATTTCTTCCCTTTCTCTTTACCTTTTAATTACTACTGTGTTGGTTATTAATTATAGTTTAGAGTGTGTTACCAATTTGGTTATAGCTTATATTTCATTTTCCGCATATATATTGTTTGAATATAAGCTTGTGTTGGTATTTTTAATTTGGAACACTATTTGAACTTTCAATTGGTATCAAAGCGGGTGCACTTGCTATGGTTTAATTACCTAAGTGCGATCCTTGACCCCCTGTTGAGATGGATCGATCTCAATCTCTTAATGCTCCCCCTTATTTTAATGGAAGCAACTATGCATTTTGGAAAGTCCGTATCAGGGCATTCTTATGGTTAATTGATGAGAGTGTTTGGGATGCTTAGATATAGGATGGATAAGGCCGGAGGCTGCTAAATCCACATGGGATAAGGCCGCCCTTGCAGCAGCTAATGCAAATAGCAAGGCACTAAATTCTATTTTCTGTGGTGTTTCTTCAGATGAGTTTCATAGGATTTCTCACGTTACAATTGCCAGGGAAGCATGGCAAATCTTGGAGACGACCTATGAAGGCACCAAGAAAGTGAAAGACACCAAGTTGTAGATGCTTACCATATGCTTCGAAGAGCTAAAAATGAGTGAAGACGAGCCATTCGACTCATTTTATGGGAAGCTGAATGATGTGGTAATTGGGAAGTTTAATTAGGGGGAAAAGACGAAAGACTCCAAGATTGTAAGAAAAATTCTACGATCACTACCAGAGATCTTCCGTGCAAAGGTTACTGCCATTGAGGAGAGCAAGGACCTTGATGACATTAAAGTTAATGAACTTATTGTCTCACTTCAGACCTATAAGCTTTCTCTACCATCACAAAGGAAGAGCAAGTCACTTGCTCTAAAGACAATTAATGAGAAAATAGAAGCTCATGACTTATCGGATAAGGATGAGGTCGAAAAAGATGTGGCGTATCTTGTGAAGAACTTTCGAAAGTTTTTGAAGTTTAAAAAGAATGGAAAGTTTGCTGAGAAAGGAAAATTCCCAAATTCCTGGAAAGAGAAAAAGGATTTCAAGAAGAAATATGGGAAGGATTCTCAATCTTTTCAAGCAATTACATGCTATGAATGCAACGGTCATGGACATCTCAAGAAAGAGTGTTTGAACTATTTGAGAGGGAAGGGTAAAGTGTATGCCACCACTTTTAGTGGCACTGACTCCTCTAATTCAGACTCAAAAGAAAGCTGTGATAGAGAAGGAAACTACTCAGCATTCATGATCATTGCTCCCGTGGAATCTTAGGATGATTTAAGTGTGCTAGTGGAAGAGCTTGGTGAGCACACTGAATTGGAGTCAATGGGGATAGTAGAAGAATCTGATGATGAGGAAGATGAAAGAACAGTGGGACTACAAGAGACCTACAATTCCCTACTTGAGAAGACCGGTGAATATGCAAAAGTGGCTAAAGCAACCATTAAGAAAATGAAGAGAGCAGAGTAAGACTACAAGAGTCTTTTAGTGCGAATCAAGGAGACTAAGTGTGAAGTCGAGATGCTGAATGGAGAGCTGATCGAAGCCTATTCAAAGATAAAATGTCTTGAGCTTGAGGTGATTCAAGGTAATGTGATTAACCAACGGTTTTTGACTAAGCCCTCTAACCAATCAGTGGTCAAACCTAAGGGTAAAGGGAAACCACTCCCAAAGTCACAAAGAGGTCCGAGAACTCCACATTTCTACCATCACTGTGGAATTCAAGGACACACCAGACTGAATTGTCGTAAGCTTTGGGCATTAAAGAATGGCAACTATCAAAGGCCAAGTGGACAAAGAAAGGATAAAGGGAACTCTAAGCAATCGAAAGAGGGAGAAGTTGAGTCTAACATTGGGGATGTAATGAAGATGATTGATGCATTCACCACCTATTTGACAAGCTTCATCAAAATGTTTGAAAGCCAAAACAATAGTACTCGATCCTCTAGGGATATCACCCCAAATGCATGTGTTGTGTGGGTGAAGAGCGGTATGCATGCATAAGCATTACAGTATGTCCATGCATTAATACTTCCTATGTTTTGTGACATTGATTGGTTATGTGATTTTTGTTATCATTCTAGCATGTGTTGAAAAATTTTGTTTGTTTGTTTTTGCTTTAAATGCTTTTATATTGTTTTTGATAAATCTTTACTTGCTTTCGTGTCAAAAATCCAAAAACACATAAAAAGTATAAAATCCAAAAAGTTTGATTGACATTATTGTGTATTGTCACAAGCATGTTTTGCCTTGTACCTTTGTACTAATGGCTTTATGCATTTACGAGCGTAGCTTGTTCTTTTTGCACTCATATCATTGTGGGAAAAATCTTGACATCTATGTGATTGTTGTAAATATATCTTCAAACTTGTCATGAATGATTAGTAAATGGTTTTGTTGATCTTGAAACTTGCATAGACTTGTGCCTATATATCTTCTCACTCTTTTATTTTTTTTGCTTAAAGAGATCAACAAATGTAAATCTCAAAATGAAAAGAGATAATGAGCTGCATAAGCCGTAGCACATACTAGTATTTGACCAGGGAAAAGGGAAAGCGACTTTTATGAAAATGTATGATGCCCCAAAAAGCCAAAGGCTTGTTCATCAAATTCAAATATCAAAAATTTCAGGCATCGATCTCAAAAATGAGATGTATTGTTTCAAAAAGATAAAATGATATGATGTGTATGAAGCCAAATGAAAAGCTTCAAAATTATGTAATCAAGTTTTGTGGGAGATCATATATGCATATTTCTATAATTGAGATAGGTCACTTTTCCTCGTGCTAATTGTGTATGGCTTGGTTGAATTGATCATTGAAACTTCACATTAGACTAAAGACTATCTCACTTTTGGTACCCACACACATCACACATGTCTATGTTCAATGAATGCCTTATTCAGTTGTGTGATTGTACTTGATTAAATATGTTGCATATGCTCAATTATATGTTGATCAAACACAAAAAGATTTTTGAGTGTTTTAGTTGTTTTTGAAAAGTGTTTTTTATTTGAAAATTTTCAAAAATTTCAAAAACCGTGCAACCCTGTTTTGGCGACTTTGCCTCACGGGTCAAACAAGTTGCATGCCCCAGTCATGAGCTTACTCAAAAGCTCTTAGTGACTCTTTAGCGAGTCAAGACCCCATTCACAAAAATGGCTTAGAAAAATTTCAAAAATCTGGGTTTTTTGGATTTTCGCGGCTCATGTTGGCGACTGGTTCACGAGTGGAAGCTCCAGTCGTGAGGTTTACTCAAAATGTTTAGCGACTCCCTTCACGACTTACTCGCAAGTGGAACTTCCAGTCGCGAAAAACACTTAGACAAATTTTTCAAATTTTGTCATACGGGTTTTTGGCAACTTGCACTGGCGACTTGTTCGCGACTCGTTCCAGTCGTGAAAAGCGTGTGTTTTAGACAATGAGGATTATTTTCAGGGCAATTTCAACAAACTTTTCATTTTTCCCATACATTCTATGACTATTCATCGTCTTGTTCATCCCTCCCTCTTTCAAAATCACCATTTTCACACACAAAACCTCCAGTTTCATCATCATTTCTTAATCAATCTTTAAGAAAAGGTATGGGTTCTGCTTCTTTCTCGATATATTTCATGTTTCTTGCCTTAGATTTCTTAGATTATGGATCTTTGTTAAGATTTGAAAATATGATGTTTGAATCTGGTTTACTGATGAATTTGTTTTGTGTTTTTGAAAGAGTGTGTGTGTGCTTACAGCAATCATGTTTCACAACCTTTATCCTCTATCAAGCACTGGGTACATGAATTTCGGAAGAGCATTATTCCTTCATGATCTGATTACTGATGAAGAGATTGACATTTGCGTTCATATCTTTCATATTTTGCGTAAAACTGCAGCGAGAACTGCCTCAAGGCACTACATTCCTTTTGGCTGTCTCATTTCAAGGATATTGAAACTCAGAGGCATTCATCCATCGGACGATAAGTCTCCCTACCCGAAGCCAAGTCCAATAAACATTCATACACTCAATGCTAGCATTGGTCATAGTTGAAAGGGAATTAAGACAGAGAGTCCAGCTCCTCATGGTCGTTCACGCTTAGCTCCTCATGGTGGTTCACGCTCTAGCTCACAATCCTATGATGAGAAGTTAGACAACATAATGGCATCCATGCAAGACATAAGCACTAAGTTGTTCGGACTAGCCTCTCTCCTGTACTCTCAAAACATCTGTTGTGATACGAAGTTCACTTCCGAATGTAGGGGGTTTTTGGGCTTTTATACTAAATTGAACCAACATATGGCATATGGCATTCCCAATGTGAATGCTGTAAGAAAAGAGTTAAGAAATACGAGAGGCCATTAACGTTAGGAGAAAGGGGGAAAGCTATTGGAGTGTCAGATGTCTTTTTAAAAAAAAAATAAATGAGGACAATTTTGTTAATATAGGTTTTTTTTTTTTTTTTTTTTCCAATAATGTTTAGAACAAAAAGAGTTTTATCTTAAAAATTTTCAAATTTGAGCTTTTGTTAAAAAGATCCTTTTCATAAAATTATCAATCCTAACCATCTTTAACAGTCATTTCAAATATTTTCACTTGCATACATTCTCATATATACTTTTCAATAGACTCTCTATTGTGGGTGAAACTTAGGTACAATACTTTAGGTTCCCTTCTTAAATTTTAGCCACTTGTCTAATTAAACATCTAACCTAAACGGCATTAAAACATATATCTCTCTTTGTATTCTTTCTTTTCTTTTTCTTTTTTTGTTTTTTCCTCCATTCCCCTACACTTGCGAGAAAACATCACGCTTTGATGTTAATTTGCTCTCTTCTTTTCAAAAGCTTTTTTTTTCTTTTTCTTTTTTTCTACCACTTTATTTCATGCATTTCCCCTAGTGCAGGGGGTAGTCCTTGACAATGGTTACTTTGAAAGAAAATAACTTTGAAGGCTTAAAAGGGGTGAGCAAAGGTAAATGTGTTTAAGATAGCAAAATAATGGCCTCTCTTAATTCCAATTTCCATTGTTCAATTATGGGCAAACATGCAACATCACATATTGAGAATCAAATCAATTTGAAACTTTGAGAACTTATCATAAAACTTAAATCATTGCAAACCACTTTATTGATGAATTAAAAGAGTACCTAAATTGAAAGACTCACTGAATTAAAACAATGAAGACATACTGAATTGAAATAACAAAGACATTTCTAAATTGAAAAACACACTGAAATGAAAGACTCTTGTGGATGCAATAACAAAGACCAAACTTCTTGATCAATCAAACCCAATTAGGATGAGGCACACCATGGTTGTTGGGGAGAGGATTACACTTGATGTTTGGGAGGTTGATGGGTGGCTTAGGGATTTTGCTAGATTGAATGAGGTATTCATTGTCATGATGGAGACAAGTGCACTTATTTGTAGAATGACTTTAGCTCTGATGTTACTTGCAATACTCACTTGCATTGTAATTTAGAGCATAGGTGTTTGGAGTATCCCTTCCAAGATCCAATGGCTTGATAAATCCTTTGGTTGACAAAGCTTTAAATGCTTGGGATAAAGTCATTCCCAATGGAGTGAACTCCCTTCGAACATTAACAGCATTAACTTCACTTGTCTTACCACCATTGTTACCCCTATTACTTGAATCCCACCTTGAACTTCTTTTGAGGTTTTGCATCATTCTTCTCAGGAAGTCCACTACTAATAGCATCCTTAACTTGTATACCAGCATCATACAAATTCACAAAAGTCTTCAAAGGAATCGGTGCAAGATTCTATTTAGGAGCAATGATAGGTCACCTACAAAAGACTTATCCTTATGAGAACCATTTCATGAAGATCACCAACAATAAATTTTACATTCAATTCCCACTTAACCATGCCCTTAGAATGAGACCACAAAGTTTAGAATGAAACTTCAAGACACAACAAGGAAGACACTAAAAAGATGACAAACCTTGACAAGACATGGGCCTAGTGCCCCTAGAAAAACAAGAGTGAACCTAGGGCCCAAAACAAAAGACAAGATAAGGTAACAACCCTATATGACATGACATGGGTCTAAGGCTCCGAAACAAAAATAAGGGTAGGGCTAAGGTTGTAGTGAGCCTCTGAAGCTTTGAATCCTTGACAGCCTTGGTTCCTTCATAGGCTGTCTAGAGAATGGTCTATGCTTCCTTAGTAGTTTCAATAGAGGATATCTTCTTGAATTCCTCATTCTTGACTTCACTGAATATAGCATTCAATGCCCTGCTATTGAAGTTTGCCGCCTTAATCTTTGCATCATCCCAGTCAGCCGGTGCTTCCGTAGGCTTGGTCCAGCCTATCTCCATAGCTTGCCACACTTTTTTATCTAAAGATTGCAAGAAAGCTCTCATGCGTACTTTCCATTATGCATAGTTTGCGCCAACAAATAAAGGAGGTATGATAAGAGACTGTCCTCTATCCATGAAAAACTAGGGTCAATGGATCACATAACAAAGATTAACCCTAATCAGAGTGTGCCTTCTCTGATACCATTTGATAGGCCAAGAATGTATTGACCCCTTTTGATATATTAATTGATTAATTAGCCAAGTTTATAATTAATCAAATTAACATGCAAGATGCATGGTAGCACAAACAAATCACCAATTTAACTAAGTATGTAGCGGAAAATAAATTGACACGGTGATTTGTTTACGAATTGGGAACACCTACACGGCAAAAACCTCACCAAATGATTTTAAGGTCACTATTCTCGAGAATCCACTATTATCAAAACAAGTGGTTACAAGTAAAGGAATCACAGTACCTTATGCCAACCTACAGTTGGATCCTTACCCCAATACCCAATTGGACTTGTTCTATAGTGACAATCTCTCTTTTTCAATACACGGCTTCCAGTACGTGACTAACCAATTACGCGGATCCCAGTACGCAACTTGATCACCAACTAGAGAAGAATGTTGGCTACAAAGTTCTTCTATTCATCACTCAATGAAGATCATGAAGTTGCTTGGTCACAAAACCCTATGGTGTACAAACACAGTAGCTTCTTCAAAAGAAAGAAGAACTAGGGCAAACTAGGTTTCCGGTTACACTTTTTTTCACACTTGTGGAATTGTGCTCTTATGCAACTGTGCATAACCTTTTACGGCCCTCAAAATAATCCTTATATATGTTTAGGATTGTGAGAAAAGAAAGCCCAAACATACATTCACAGATTGGATGAAAATCAGAACTGAAAATTTGAACATCATAAATCTCGACAGATACCCTATCTGTCGAGCAGCTGTCGAGCCTCGGGCTAAAACAGCTCTTTTAAAACTAGATAGATGCTAGCTATCAAGCTAGCTATCGAGCTTTAATAACCAGCACTTCTTTACTTGATTCTTGGACAGACTTGCATGGCTTTAACACTTGAACTTGAAACCTTGTTTCTTGAAGCATTAAACACATCCTAGATCTACCCAAGTACAAGTTAAGTGTGTTTTGTCAAATGATTAGCCAATTGCATAAAATAGTGACATATGTTCCTAACATTGAATCACATATGTCCTAACAGGCCTAATGCCCCTAGACAAAACAAAGATGGGCCTAAAGCCTAAGACAAGGAAAAGACAAAACACGAATGGCCCTAAGGCCCAAGACATGACAAATAATAGGCCTAAGGCCCAAGACAACACGAGAATGGGCTTATTGCCCCTAGGCAAGACAAAGGTGGGCCTAAGGCCCGAGATGACAAAAGGATGGGCTTAATGCCCCTAGACAAAATAAGAATGGGCCTAAGGCACAAGACAGAACATGAAGGGGCCTAAGCCTAAGACACAATGAAGGAAAGACTCAAAACATTATTAAAAAAAAAAAAAATTAAAAAAAAAAAAAAAAAAAAAAAAAGGCTACTAGAATGGGCCAACCTTTGAAAAAATTTATCACTAAAGAAAAACTCAAAAGATTTATTTTTGGAAAACTTTATTTTGAAAGAAACTATTTTTTGAAAGCTCAATGTGATTTATTTATTTAGTATTTTTTTTTTTTTTTACAGAAAACTCACTTTTTACTTTTGAAAAACTTTTTTAGGAATTAATATAAAAAATCTCACTTAAAAACTCACATTTTATTTCTTGAAAATTTTTTATTTTGAAAGCAACTCTTTCTTAAAAAATATATTTACAAAGAAACTCACTTTTTTTGAACTTTTTTTTTTTTTTTCAAATTACCTAACTGAAAACTAACACTTTTTTTTTTTTAAATTTTTTTGTTACTTTTTTTGGGTGAAAACTTCACGCATTTTTTTTGAAAATTTTATTTTAAAAAAAAAACTTGAAAACTTGAAAAAAAAAATGGTTTTATTTATGAAAACATAAAAGATTTAAAAAAAGATTGATCATTTTTATTAGCCCAACAAACAACTCAAACAAAGCACACACTTGCACACACAATTGGGTAACCCTACATGGCTGGGTTTTAAGCTCATCTACGTGTGGGTAAGCTCCTTAAAGCTAAAGGAACAGATTAGTAGATCATTAACAACTAGGTGGGCCATGATTCCAATCGAGGACCTAAGTGGACCTTTGCAGATTGGTGGCAAACCGTTAACATACTCAAAGCCCATTATAGGCAATGGTACAGGTTGTGAGTTGTTGGGATAAACTTCGAAAGACTTTGGCCCGATTGGAGCGTACTCATCTTCCCACTCATCACCAACTGAGGTTACAAGGGTAGAAAGTGCAAGTGTGTGAAAAAACAAAATAAAATAGGGTTGGCCTCAATTAATAAAATCTTTATTTAATTATGGCTTAACAACATGTCAGAGTTAAACTTCATCTCTATTCCCCATGGAGTCGCCACTGTGGACTAATAGAGTCACCACTTAGATTAGGTCTAGGATCCATATTAGGCACTTTAGGCAAATCACTTACGCACATGAATCCACGTACCCGATTTTGGGTCCAAAGTTTGGGTACGGCTTGGGAAGTTGTTAGACACCCAAGACCGCTCGGCTTGTGGGTGAGCCTCCATTATGTGTTGCTAGGCTATATTTAATTAAAGAGTTTATTAAGAGAGCCCTAATCCTTAACCTAAACATACATGATGCACTTAAGGATATTTTAAACACAACATATTAAAAATCACAATATAAAAGGAAACAAATCAAACAAAAGAAATTAAATTTGGCAAGTTGACAATTAAATATAAACACACAAGGAAAAAATATTAAATAAACTAAACATGGCAAAAAGATTCAAATAAACATGGTAAATAATTAAACATAAATAATAAACCTAAAATAGAGTCAAACAGAATCAAGTAACATGTTAAAATGTGATTAAAAAAAAAAAAAAGATTTTTCCCTAATCTGGGTTCGGGGTGCGTACGCATACTCAGGTATGCATACACATGGTTAAACCATGTATACCATGCACACATATACTCAAAGATGCGTACACATCCTCTAGCATAGATTCAAAAAATTACATTTTTATTGATTTAATCAAACAAAGATATAAACATAGAAATCAAACAAGCATGTTAGAAACCCTAAAGATTAATCTAACATAAAGAAAATAAAAACAAACATCAATATAAACAAATAAACATGAAACAAAACAAATAATTATACTAAACTAACATAAAATAAATAAACATGTTAAACTAACCTAGGAATTGAAATAACAATATAAGAACAAGAAGAAAAGATTACAAACAACCTAAAATCATATTAAAGCATATCAAACATAATTAAAATCAACAAGTAAATAAGATATCATAACTAGAGAAACTACATCAAGAACTTATGTGAATCATGTTAAATAAAGGAAGAGTTCATGGAAATAACACTCACCTTGCTTTAGATTATGAGTTTGAGATTATTTAACCGACCCCTTGAAGGAAAAGTAAATGTGCGCAGAGGAAAAATTTTATTAAACGGATCTACTTCATTCACAATTGATAACATGTGTCATAAAAGTTTCAGAATTAGAGAACAAAATAGTGTACCTTGAAGCGGTGAAAATCAAAACCGAAGATCAGAAGCTCTTGAGAAGACTTTCAATCTTCATTCCAATTCCACTAGATGCCCAAGATGTGTGGTCTCTCAATCAGTTATATGTGTATGTTTCTAGGGAGAATCTAAGAGTGTCCAACACTCATATACCAATTCATATTTAATAAAATCTGTATGTTTCTCTCCTTATAACTGATTATCTAATTGGGCTAGCCTTTTAGGCTTTTCCAATTGGGCTTTAGTATGTGGCTTGGAGTGGAACCAAAAGGGAACAAATAAGACACTAGCTCCAATGGGCCTTGGGCCTTTCTGTCAACACTTGACAAGTCCAAAGTTACCATTAACTATATTTAATACCACTATATAAATATAGTTGCACTCTAGGCCTTATTAATAAATTATGTCCCAAGACTTTATTGTACATGCAACCTCTTTATAGAACATTCGTAGTAATACAAAGTCATAAATGTAGACTGCCACTTTTTAGATTACTACATTTTAATCATTGAGTACCCAGTTTAATCCTTTAATGTTATTCATCATATATTTAAGAAATCCAATTTCATAAATATATACTTTAGTCTTACTAAAGTGGTTTGTCCTAACTCATCTGAATAACAAATCCATTTAACTTATCTCAAGGGAATATTTTGTATCTTTGTTAAGAGACTATGAATTCCATCTTGAGAATATATGTTCCATCAACACTAAATGTGGCCGCCCAACATACTGAGGTTCTGATCGTTATTTTAGATCTCATTCCTGATATATCAAAGCAACCTACACTTCATGATCAGGTCTATTATTCTCTCAGGATTAAGAGTTCATGCAAATATAAGCCATGAAATTTATTATTCAATTGACAGTCGTAAGGAGAATAATAAATCTCACAGCGGTCTAGTTCAATATGTTTTAACTCTTAAAACATATCAACATATTAACTAGAAGTCACCACTTCTATGATCAAGACAAATCATCTTAGTTGATATGTTATAGTCTTCGTAGATGAAATGCCCAATTTCATCACCGACTATGAACCAAATTTTGAGTTTACAAAGAACTTGTGACTTATATCTTCTGTGACTAAATCACATAAATCACATACTATGCATCTCATGGACTATATGATAATGTTCAAATATTCATGTTACCATTATTTTAGAGGATAATAAAATAACTTTATTAATCACAATATTAAGTCATACATCATGTCATACATAATGTCATAAATAATATAATACATAGCATCATACAATAGAATTCTAGGACATAAATCCCAACAATCTCCCACTTGCCCTAAAGACTATTGTGCACTAATCTAACTCCCATTCCCTCCAAATGCGACTCGAAGGTCCTTTGAGGTAAGTCTTTGGTAAAGGGATCTGCTAGATTATTTGTACTTTCAATCTTTGCTACCACCACATTTCCACGAGTAATAATATCTCTAATGATGTGATACTTTCTCTCAATGTGCTTTCCTTTCTTATGATTCCTTGGATCTTTTGATTGTGAAACATATTCTACTTCCATGGTGGAGTCCGCAATACAAGATTGCTTGACACTCCTCCAAGTAATGGCTCCACCTCCCTAGGTGAAAACACATCCTGATGTGGATTTTCTGAAATCTAGATCAGATTGAAAATCTGAATCTGTATAGCCAATGAGTATCAAATCCTCACTTCGGTAAACAAGCATATAATCTCTCGTTCTTTGTAAATACTTGAGAATATGCTTTACAGCTTGCCAATGTTTTGGTCCTGGATTTGATTGATATCGGCTGACCATGCCAACTAAATAACAAATACCTGGTCTAGTACAAAGCATGGCATACATGAGACTTCCTACTGCAGAAGCATAAGGAACTTGTCTCATCATATCTACTTCCTCTTGAGTCTTAGGCCTTTGGTTATTAGACAGAGGAGCTCCATGTCTGAAAGGAAGTAATCCTTTCTTGGAGTTTTGCATGCTAAACCGTTTTAGAACCTTATCTATATATCCAACTTGTGATAAGCCTAACATCTTATTCTTGCGATCTCGCCAAAGCTTGATCTCTAGAATAAAATTAGCCTCACCCAAGTCCTTCATATCAAATTGGCTTGACAACCAAACCTTTACAGATGACATTACCCCTACATCATTTCCAATGAGTAGAATATCATCAACATAAAGCACTATGAACATTACTACTTTATCTTGATGTCTTTTGTACACACATGGTTCATCAAGATTTTGTTCAAAACCAAATGATTTGATTGCTTGATCAAATCTAATGTTCCTTGATCTAGATGCTTGCTTAAGTCCATAAATGGATCTTTTCAACTTACATACCATATGCTCTTGGTTCTTTGCTATAAAACCTTCCGGTTGCATCATATAGATTTCCTCTTTAAGATTGCCATTAAGAAATGCAGTCTTGACATCCATTTGACAAATCTCATAATCATAATGAGTAGCAATGGATAAGAGAATTCTGATAGATTTAAGCATGGCTATTGGTGAAAATGTTTCTTCATAATCAATACCTTCTTTTTGTGTGTACCCTTTCGCCACTAACCTTACTTTAAAGGTTTCAACATTTTCATCTATCCCTTTCTTCCTCTTGTAAACCCATTTGCAACCAACAGGTTTAATGCTGTTAGGCGCCTTTACAAAATCCCAAACTTGATTGGAATACATGGAATCTAATTCAAATTTCATAGCCTTGACCCAATGATGTGCATCTATATCATTTATTGCCTCTTCATAAGTGTAGGGATCCGATTTAGCCTCTTCTGAGATAGCTTCATAAGTTTCTCCCAAACCTATGAATCTTATAGGAGGTCGAACAATTCTCCCACTACAACGAGGCACCTGTGTACTAGACATCTCATTAGTAGTATCTTGTGGTGTACCCATTACAACCACATCATCCCTAGTTTCATCTATTGGTTGTTCAACTACAGGTTCATTCATTTCAGCCAAAACAACTTTATTTCTAGGATCAAAGTTATTCATATGATCATCTTCCAAAATTTTGGCATGTGTACTAACAAACACTTTGTTATCTTTATGATTATAGAATAAATAACCCTTTGTTTCTTTTGAGTATCCTAAAAACATGCATACTTCGATTTAAGATTCCAACTTATCAGACTTCCTTTTCAACACATGTGCTGGACATCCCCAAATGTGGAGATATTTCATACTAGGCTTACGCCCACTCCACAATTCCTTAGGTGTGTTGGGAACAGATTTTGATGGAACTAAATTCAAAATATGCATAGCAGTTTTTAGTGCATATCCCCAAAAAGAAACTGGTAAAGTTGAGTAACTCATCATGGACCTAACTATTTCCAAAAGAGTCCTATTCCTTCTTTCTACTACACCATTTTGTTGAGGAGTTCCAGGTGCAGTCAATTGGGATACAATCCCATTTTGAGTTAAGTAATCCTTGAAATCCCCAAGAAGGTATTCACCACCACGATTAGATCGAATGGCTTTTCTGTGTTTACCTAATTGATTCTCAACTTCAGCGCTAAACTCTTTGAACTTTTCAAAGGCTTCGGACTTCCGTCTCATTAGGTACACATAACCATATCTTAAGTAATCATCGGTAAAAGTGATGAAATACTCATAACCTCCTTTTGCTTGGGTTGACATAGGACCACAAACATCAGTATGGACTAATTCAAGCAAATCTTGGGCTCTTCTACCTTTTATATTAAAAGGTCGTTTGGTCGTTTTACCCTCCAAACAAGATTCACAAACTGGAAATTCATCAAAGTCCAATGGCTCTATGAGTCCATCTTTGATTAGTCTTTGAATTCTGTTTGGATTAATATGACCCAAACGCTAGTGTCAAAGATATGCATTATTAGTAGAAGGAAATCTTCTCTTTAAAGATTTTACATAAGAGTTATTATCTAATTCAGAATTATATAATTCATGCTTATCAGAAGTTAAAATATAAAGACCATCCACAATATTGCCAAAACAGATAAACAATTTACCCTTCTTTATTACAACATTGCCTTTAAGGATAACAAAATATCCATGTTTACCCAAATAAGTTGCAGAAATTAAATTCCTACGAACATTAGGTACATACAGACAGCCTTCTAATATTAAAACTCTAGATTCAAAACACAAATTAAAAACACCAACAGCTACAACCGAAATCCTGCTCCCATCAGCCAAAGTAAGAAACAATTCTTATTCTTTAAGTTTTTTGGTCTCCTAGAACCCCTGCAAAGAATTGTAGATATGATTAGTACAACCTGAATCCACACACCAAGAATCTGTGGGATTTTGTACCAAACATATTTCAAGGAGGAAAGAACTATTCATACCCTTATTATTGGCAGCCTTGAATTTTGGATAATTCCTCTTCCAATGTCCTTTCTCGCCACAATGGAAACATTTTCCTTTGAACTTCTTTCCTTTGTCAGCAACTCCTAAGACAATTTGTTTACCTTCTTGCTTAGTGAAGTCCTTCTTTTTCTTCTTCTTACCTTTGCCTTTCGACTTAGGTTGAGAAGTAGAAGCTTCACCCACATTGGCTTCAACATTAGAAGTACCAAGAATGCCTTTCGCCGCTACTAGCTCATTCATTAATTTAGACAAAGAGTAAATCTTTTTGTTCATATTATAATTGAGTCTGAATTCCTTGAACGATTCCAGTAGTGACTAGAGTATCATATTCACTTGGGATTCTCCATCAATATCGGCACCGAAAACTTCCAATGTATTCAGATTGGAAATCATTGTAAGACAATGTTCCCTTATTGAACTGCCTTCAGCCATTTTGGTATTATAAATTTGTCTCATGGTTTCTTGCCTTGCAGAACGGCCTTGCTCACCAAACATCTCCTTCAGACTTAACATAATGTCCGAAGATAGTTCTACATACTGCATTTGATGCTATAGAACATTTGAGATAGATGCTAAGATGTAGCACTTGGCCATCTCATTAAATTTCTGCCAACGATCACATCGTTGTTTTTCCTCAAGAGGAGCATCTAATGAAGGAAAGCTAGGACATGGTTTAGTAAGCACATATTTTTGCTCTTCAGTAGTGAGAACTATGTCCAAATTTCTTTTCCAGTCAGCATAGTTGGATCCAGTCAGTTTGTTTTGATTAAGAATAGTAACAAGTGGGCTAAATGATGCCATGTTCAAATCTGAAAATAATAAATATAAATATAATAAGTAAACTGGACATTATCAATTTAGCATATAAACATATAATATGGAACCTTAATAAAACCATAATATAATATATGCAACAACAACCCAATCCATGTCTATAATTCCTTGGTAGCAAGTTTATTACAAACACATTAATTGATTGAGAACTATTTTCATTATTAGTGCTATCATGATAACTCTTATCAAACACTAATAATATGCCGTATGATCTTTAGCCTCTAAGTAATAATGACATAGCTCCTTTGGGAGGTTAACATTACACTTAGTCTAGTGTACACCATTATCTAGAATCATGTGTAGCCACATTTCAACTTACTTTATGGTGTTTAAACTGTTGGGGTTTGTGCCCTAAAATACAATTTATTGGCATGTCATAAATAATTAAATTGTTTAATTATATGAGACTACCTATAAATGAACTAATGGGACATTATCTTAGTCCATGAGATGCATAGTATGTGATTTATGTGAAAAGTCACAGAAAGATATAAATCACAAGTTCTTTGTAAACTCAGAATTTTAGTTCGTAGTCGGTGATGAAATTAGGCATTTCATCTGTGAAGACTATAACATATCAACTACGATGATTTGTCTTGATCATGGAAGTGGAGACTTCTATGGCAAGCCATATCCCAAAGGGTATGAACCCCCGAAGTTCCATCCTTTTGATGGAAGAAATGGAAGTGCTATGGAACACGTGAGTATGTTTATTCACACTATGGGCCCTTACGCATGAGACAAAGAGCTATGTTTAAGGGAATTTGCTAAGTCCCTAGTGGACAGAGCATATACATGGTACACCACGCTGAGGCCTGGGTCCATTAAGACCTAGGAAGAAATGATGGCGAAGCTCTATGCGAAGTATTTCCCAAGTGAGGACAATGTCACCTTCCAAAACTTTCAGATGGTGAGACAAAGGCCTGGAGAGGATCCTGTCCGGTTCATCAAAAGGTTTGAGGACGTTTCTCTGGATTGTTATGGAGACCATGAAGAAAAAGAGCTCGTGGAGACCTGCATATCCAACATGCCTTTTGATTACAGGCTCAACCTTGAAAATATATGCATAACCCAGTTGCTGACCTACTGCAAAGAAGTAGAAGGGTAGCACAGACTCTGGGAACAAAGAGGGTGCCTGTACCCCAGGCCATGACAGCGGCAGTTGGAGAAAAAAGAAAGAGGCCTGAAGGGAAATTGTTTGAGGAGCCATCCATGATCCCATGTACTACAGAGGAATTGAACTATGTCTTGGACAAATGGATTGGAGATGGAATTGTTAGGCCGTTTACTGTGTCTAGGCAACCAAGTAAGGAAAAAAGGAAGAATTCTTTGTTTTATAGGATTCATAACTATGTCAAGCACTCCACCAAGGGCTGCTGGACCCTCCGTAGGCTTTTCCACAAGAAACTTAAGGAAGGAACCCTGGAGCTCACTCAAAAGGAGCCTGAAGTACAAAGGAACCCTCTACCCAATCACAAGGGAAAGGGGGGTGGTGGCTGTAGTAATCCATGGGAACCTGGCGAAAGTAGAAGAATCTAAAGGATCCTTCCATCCTAGCATAGTCAGGACTCTCCAGAAGAACCCTAAGTTCAGGTCGTTATTCAACCAATTGGGATTTGGGCCAGAAGCAAGAAAAGTGGCCACAGAGTCCCTTATGAGTATAGCAGCAAATTTGGGAATGAAATGTTTCACAGCAGAATCCCATACTAGTCGAGCTTACTTGGGGACAACCAATGCAATAACCTTCACTAATGAGGACATAGAGGGTGAGCATCCAGACCATTGCAGACCTGTTTACCTGATGGCCACCATAAATGGCGTCTAAGTCAGAAGAGCATTAGTAGACACAGGGGCATCACTCAACCTCATAGCCCTGAGTACCCTAAAAGCCATAGGCCTAACTGACAGGAGGATCTTGGGGGCTCCCATGGAGATAACAGGATTTGGAAGATTAGTAGAATCAACTGAGGGATATGTGGAGCTGGCCTTAAGAGTAGGCCCTATAGCAGCCCTGACTAGATTTCATGTGATCAATTAAGAAGTGTCCTACCATATGCTGTTGGGACGCCCATGGCTCCATAAACACTGCCTAATTCTATCCACGTATCATCAATGCGTTAAGGGGAGATTGAATGGGAGGCTCGTAAGGATCTCTACTAACCATAACCCTTTCAGCCAAGGAGAAGTAAACTTTGTAGAAACAATGTTTTATACTGATTTGGAACCAGATGATAAGAACCCCACGCCAGGGACCACAGGAACTCTATGAAGGTCCCTTTTTTGACAGTGTCCAAGCCCAAGCTAAAGCAAGGACCCCAGGAGCCTGTTGTTGTAGTTTGAAAGGACTAGGCATAGTTCACCATAGCTAAATGGGTTGTTTACAAACCAAGTGGTGCACAGAGCAAGAATCCTACAATACTTACATACTAGCAAGTAAGAATATATGTATTGAACAGTAAGGAAAATAGCAAAGGAAAACAATGTAAATAAGAAATACGCAAATACTGTTAAGGATCCTCGACTCGTGTAAAATATTTCATTATTTTTCTTAATTATGGGTTACAATGTGTTCACTGAGACATATTACAATGTCCAAATAAGCTCAAAAATTACAGACTTAGATGGCTATCTAAGCCTCTAAGACTTGCAAAGTTTGAATCCCTTTAAATCCAAGTATGTTCTACAGTGACTGTTTTTGGGATACGGGAGATATTTCCCTATTTTTTCTGAGTTTTTCACAGAGTTTTCTCAATGATTCTATTGTGATTTTACTATTGCAGGATCCTTTTCAATGTTAGCTACTTCTCCAATTTATAGTGTTACTCTAGGGTTCCGGGGTACCACTGATTCCCTTCCCCTGTTCCCTGAGTACTAGAGCCCAGGCTGCGCCAACCACTTTAATGACTGGTACTTTCCTTGCTTCTCGTAGTTTCCTTCTTTTTGTGCTGTTTCCTTAAAAGCTTCTTGCTAACTTTCTATTCTGAGGTGTTATTAGAGGGCTGACTTCTTAATCTCTCTTCCTTCGAGACGTTTACACCTTACCTTTTTAGATTCAGCTTTTTGGCTACCCTTTCTTTTTATCATTTTTCCTTGAGTAAGCTAATTCCTTCTCTACTAGACCGAAAGTTTTCCCAACTACTTCCATTCATGGTTCTTCCTCTTAGGTTTCTCGAGGTACCGCTCCTTTGTTCATAAATTTTTAGTCTCAAGCTTTCTGATCCCTTTTTGCAACGTTGGGCTGTTGAGAATGATGTGTCTATCCTTTGTTTCTTGTGCTTCTTAGTGCTCTTCTGAACTTTCCCAATCTCATCCTACATGTGTTGCACGCCCTGAGGATCCCGAGCCCCTGGCAGCCTTTGGGTATCCTAGGCGAGTTCCTTTTACTGGACTTCTTTTGATTTTTTGGTTTTGGCAGGCTGAGCCTATTTCCTTTCTTTCTTTCACTTGTTTCTAAGGCCTATCTTCTCACGAGTTCAGGGCTGTAGATCTTTTGGGCTTACCATCCTTTTCCCTTGTAGTGAGCTCAACCACTTTAATATTACTTTCTATAGAGTTGGCCCATTGTGCTATTTATGGGCCTTAGCGTTATGGTTTTTTAGACCTCAACATTTAGTCCCCCGAGCTCATGGGTTGCCTATAGCCCACTCATGAGTAATTTAGAGTTTTAATTTCCGTAGGAATTCCTTCTTCGCTATTTTAATTAATCCTCAGGGTTTCCCCTCTCTTACCTTCAGGATCTGACTTTCTTGCTACCTCTGGATATCCTGGTCCTTTTTGCATGTTATGCTTCAATCTTTCATAATTCCCCCCTTTACACGGTACGTGGCAGTTGAATTTTGGGGTGAAACCTTGCCCCACCCACTTTTCATGTTTTCCTGTAACTTCTATTAATAACTGCCAATAACTCTCTTCTTTAAAATTAAATTTTTGGTAACTGCCGCATCTTTCCATACATCGTTTTCTTTAACTGCTCTTTGTGCCATTATTGCAATTACTTCATATTTTCTTTTCATTTCCCAGAGTCTTCCATTCTCAAGTTTATCTCCTCCCTTTCAAGTTAATCTGCTTCTCTGTTTTCTTTTCTCGTATTCTTCTTTCTCTTAACTTTCTTCTCTCCAGTGTACTTGCTACTCTTATGGCTTCCTCTTCCTCTCGAAAAAGGAGGGAGTGCACTCCCAGCCCCTCTAAGGGTGAAGGTTCTTCTAGCTCCATGCAGGGTAAGTTACAAGGGGTCGTGGAATGCCTAACTTTCCCTTTACGGGACCCTTAATACACTCCCAGTGTATTCTTCCTTCTATTGTCCCATGGTGAGGCTCCTCCGTCCCTTTACGCCTGGGTATTTTTCGACCAGGTAGGTTTTGCTAGTTCCGTTCAGGTCCTAGACCCAAGAGAGATTTTAGATCTCCAGATTATTAGGGGATCTTAGAAGGCGGTTCCTATTTTCTTCGACTTCGTCCCTAGGAAGATTGCTGGTTTGGAGCGCGTTGGGAATTTGTGGGCTGTTTGGAGCACGCCGAGATTCTGAAAGTTGTGGCGTTTTTCAGGAACCTTGAGGGTTTTAGAGACGCTAAAGGTCTTAGGCATTTGGTACGCCTTTGGTGCCCCTCCCTTCATACATTCTTCTTCTCTGTTGGTGAATTGACGATCACTTTGGAGGATGTGGTCAATAACCTCCTCCTTCTGGTGTTTGAAGATGAGAGTCCTTTTGACATCAAACTTTCTGACGAGGATCTAATGGTTGAAGACAAATTGTTCAATCATTTTGGCAGGCATACTACTTCTCCTGGTGGGAAACCGGCCAGAATGGGTAGGTGGGACCTAAATCTTTCACGGGAGAAAGACAAGGTAGTCAAGCGAGCTGGGTTTTTGGCACTCTAGCTCAGCAAGTTTTTGTTCAACGAGTACCTCGGGTACGGGGTTAAGTCCATTTTCTTCCCATTGGCAATTAGATGGGCCCAGGGTGCTCAGTATCCTCTAGCCCCTATGTTCTTGGGCCCCATTTACTTTCAATTGGATCTACTTCACGGAGATGAGGTTGAAGACGATTCTTGCTATGTGATCACCTCGTCCCTCCACTGTGCCATCCTTCAAGTATTTGTGTGTAACTGTTCTTCAGTTACTTTAGCAAAATGTAGAAATTTGAAGTTTGTAAAAGACAAGTTCCAGGGATCTCCTGATGTAATTAAAGGTCTATGTGGTAGTTCTACCGATAGCCATCCCATTATCTTTTGTTGGGCTAGTTTGAAAGGTGGTGGCCTTAATCTAGTTGAATTATTTGACCAAGTAGGGCACTTAAAGTGGCGTTCTCCCCGGGAGTTCAGTCCCGGGTTTGCTTGTGACTCTGTATTGGCTTCTTTTCTTAACTCTCCAGGAAATACTTTCGACCTACGTCCTGGTGCTGAAAACAATTTGGCCTACTTGGCTTGTGTTAGTCCTTCATGGCTATCAATGCCCTCCTTAGGTGGCCCTAGGTATACTCATTACTCAGCACATCGGGTACTCCAGCAATTTGGCTACGATCAGGATATCCCACCAGTGTGTTAAGGGTGTGGTGCCTTCTCTCCCTTCTCTGGACTCGTTCCTAAGGCCCTAGGCCTTTTCTTATTGGTCACAGAGAAGTCCTCAATTTGTTGTGCCCAACTCTTAAAGGGGAGTTTTGGCTTCTAGTGGTTTTGCTAGCTATTGTAGAAGAATTTAGAAATCTTTTGTTGATCATGTTGGTTCCAGCAAGATTGGGAGAGATCTCGATCCTACTATTCTTTCTGCTCCCACATCCAACAAGCGTCTATCCCTCCCTACTGCTGGTATTGTATCTGTTGCCATAAGCAGCAAGACAAGGTTCGCGGAGTGGCATGCTTCTAGGGGTTGTTGGGTGTGTTATGCATAAGACTTTCTATAGACTTGGTCAAGATGTGGCCTTATTGTTGGTACCTCTTTTGGTGTGCCCATTAAAAGAGGGGTAGTAGAGGCTACTGGTGCTGCCACTCCTGTTGGCAAAGGTAAAGAGAAGAAGATTAAGCAGGAAAATGTTAAGCAATTTAAGCCTGAAGAGAGTATTGAGTGTACCGAGGCTGGCCCTAAGACCAAGAAGAGAAAGATTGCGAAATCTCGGAAGCAGTTAGTAATTTTTGAGGAACCCAAGGGAGTGAGCTCCCCTACAATGGGAAAGAAAGTTGGGCATCCTTTAATTCCAAAGCCTTGAGTGAAGACTAAGGTAGAGTCTTCTCTCTCTCAGGTTCCTGTGAGTTCTTTAGCCCAGGGTTCTTTGTGATGCTCTGATTTTGTACCCCAGTCTCCCTTAGGACCCTCTAGGCATACCCGTAGTAGGCAAAAGACCATTGAAGGCTCTGTAGAGAGAGAGAGAAGGGCAAGGCCTTTTTCCTTCTTCTCTCTTTTATTTTGCAATAGCTTATTATTATTTTTGCAATGTCTTTCCTTTTCCCTTTTTGTTGATAAGTGATTATTTCTTCCTTGTAGTCTAAGCGCAAGTCGGATCCCAAGAGAGGCAAGAGTCAATCGTCTGGTGATGATGTTCTATAACCCTCTTCTATTCGTGTTTGTTTCCTTACTTTTCTGATGCTATGTACTTATGCATTCTTTTCCTTTTGCTATGAAGGTCCCTTTTTCGACAGTGTCCAGGCCCAAACTGAGGCGAGGATCTCGGGGTCTTTTTTTGTAGTTTGAAAGGATTGGGCTTGGTTAATCGTAGCTAAATGGGCTGTTTAAAAACCAAGTGGTGCACAAAGGCAAGAATCCTACAATGTGTACATGCTAGCAAGCGAGAATATATGTATTGAATAGTAAGGAAAAAAAAAAAAAAAACAAAAAACAAAAAAAAAAACAAAAAAAAAACAAAAAAAAAAAAGAAAAAAGAAAAAATGATAGTGTATATAAACAATACCCAAATAGTTGTTAATGATCCTTAGACCTGTGTAAAATATTTCGTTATTTTTCTTAATTATGAGTTATAATGTACTTACTAAGACGTGTTACAAGGTCCAAATAAGCTCAAAAATTACAGACTTAGATGGCTATCTAGGCCTCTAAGACTTGCAAAGTTTGAATCCCTTTTGAATCAAAGTATGTACTATAATGGCTGCTTCTGGGATACCGGGCAATATTTCCCTACTTTCTTTGAGTTTTTGACAGAGTTTTCTCAATGATTCTATTATGATTTCACTATTGCTGGATGCATCTTCAATGCTGGCTACCTTTCCCTTTTATAGCATCATTCTAGGGTCTCGGGGTACTATTGATTCCCCTCATTTGCTCCCCTGGGTACCAGAGCTCGTTTTATGCCTATCACTCAGAAGGCTGAGCCTTTCCTTTTCTCTTATAATTTTCTCCTTTTGGTGCTGTTTCTTTGAAAGCCAATGGCTGACTTTCCATTCTAGGGTGTGCTTAGGGAGCCATTCTCAATTTCACTTTCCTCAAAACTTCTTACCTTTTTAGACTTAGCTTTTGGTTGTCCTCCCTCTTTGTCATTTTTCTCAAGTGAGCGGAACCCATTTCTGTTGGGTCGAAGGTCTTCCCTACTACTTCCCTTTATAGCTCCTCATTTTAGGTTCCTCGATGTACCACTCTCTTGCATCGTGAGTGGTTGCTTTAAGCTTTCTGCTTTCTTGTTGCATTTCTGGGAGCTTAAGAAGGATATATCTGCCCTTCGTTTCTTGCATTTTATTGGTATTCCCTTTGAGCTGTCTTGATCCTATCTGGCTGTGCTGCATGTCTCAATGATCCTGGGCTCCACTCTTCTATTGGACTCTCTTTGGTCCTCTAATCTGGGCCTTTTTTTCCTTTCTTCCCTTTGTTTCACGGGCTCTAAAACCTGCCCATTCATGGATCTTGGGCTTCAAACCTCTGGGCCTACCATCCTTTTCTTCTGTGAGCTTAAACCCTTTAATTTTTACTTTCCATGGGATTGGTCTGGTGTGCTATTTCTTTGGGCCTTGTGTTATGATTTTTTAAACCTCAACATTTAGCCACCCGAGCTCATGGGTTTCCTGCAGCCCACGCGTGAGTAATTTAGAGTTTCGGTTTATGTGGGACTTCTTTCTTCATTGTTTTCAATTTTCTCGAGGTCCCCTTTTACTTCCCTCAGGATCTTGACTTCCCATTGTCATTGGGTATCCCGGTCTTCTTCGCTTGTTGTGCTTCTTTCTTTTGTAACTTCCCCCCTTTACACGGGACGTGGCAGTTAATTTTGGAATAAAAAAAACTTTCCCCACCCACTTTTCACGTTCCCCATAACTCTCATTAATAATGGCTAGTAACTTTCTTAAAAAATTAAATTTTTGCAATTGGCACGCCTTTCCATACATCGTCTTCTCAACTGCTCTTTGCGCCATTATCACAGTCAATTCATATTCTTTTTTTACTTCCCTGAGCCTTTAATCCTAAGCTTATCTTCTTCCTTTTAGCCAATCTGCATTCTTTGTTTTCCTTCTCTGTGTCCCTTATTCCTTTGATTTGCTTATTTCCAAACATTTACCGCCCTGATGGCTACCTCTTCCTCACGCAAATGGAGGGAGCGTACTCCCAGCCCCTCTAAGGGTGAGGGTTCCTCTAGTTCCGCGCAGGGCGAGTCACATGGGGTTGCAAAGTGCCCTGCCTTCCCTTTACGGGACCCCTGGTACACCCCTAATCTATTTTTTCCCCAAGTGTCTCACAGTGAGGCCCTTCCATCCTCTCATGCTTGGGTACTTTCTGGTCAGGCATGTTTCGCTAGTTTTGCTCAGGTCCCAGACCCTAGAGAGATTTTAGATCTCCAGAATAGGCAGAAATCTCAAGAGGCAGTTCCTATCTTTTTTGATTTCGTTCTTGGGAGGATTCAATGTTCGCCCATTTAGGTGGATAGGGAACTTTCTGATGAGGAGTTTATGGGTCGCCTGGAACGTGCCAGGATCTTGAAGGCAATGGCAATTTCTAGGAACCTTGAAGGTTTCTGGGATGCCAAGGGCCTCAAGCATCTGGTACGCCATTGGTGCCCTCCTCTTCATACTTTCTTCTTTTCTGTTGGAGAGCTTACAATCACCTTAAAGGATGTGGTGAAAAACTTTCTCCTCCCGGTGTTCGGAGATGAGAACCCCTTTGATATCAATCTTTCCGATGAGGATCTCAAGGTGGAAGATAAATTATTTGGCCATTTTGGTGGGTGTACTGCTTCTCCTGGTGGGAAACCAGCCAGGATTGGTAGATGGGTTATGAATCTTTCATGAGAGAAAGACAAGGAAGTTAGGCGAGTTGGGTTCCTAGCGCTTTGGCTTAGTAAGTTCTTGTTTAGTGAATTCCCCGGGTACAGGGTTAAATCCATCTTCTTCCTGCTAGCAATTAGGTTGGCCCGAGGTGCTCAGTATCTTCTAGCCCCCATGTTGTTAGGCCATGTTTATTCTCAACTAAATTAGCTTCATGGAAACGAGGTTGAAGGCGATTCTTGCTACACGATCAATTCATCCCTCCACTGTGCCATTCTTCAGGTATTTATATGGGATCGTTCTCTGGTTACTTTATCGAAGTGTAGAAATTTGAGGTATGTGAATGATAAGTTCCATGGATCCCCTGATGTAATTAAAGGTTGTGTGGTAGTTCAACTGATAGCCATCCAATTATTTTTTGTTGGGCCAGTCTGAAAGGTGGTAGTCTTAATCTAGTTGAGCTTTTTGACCAAGCAGGGCAATTAAAATGGTGTTCTACCTAGGAGTTCTGCCTCGGGTTTGCTTGTGACTCTGTGTTAGCCTCTTTCCTTACTTCTCCAAGGAATACATTTAATTTGCGCCAGGGTGATGAAGGCAGCTTGGCCTACTTAGCTTGTTTTAGTCCTTCCTAGCTTCTGGTGCCTTCTTCAAGTGGGCCCAGATATACACACTACTCAGCACATCAGGTACTCCGGCAATTTGGTTTCGATCAAGACATTCCTTCAGTATTCAAGGATGTAGTGCCTTCTCTTCCTTCGCTGAACCCATTCCTTAGGCTTCAGGCTTTCTCCTACTGGTCGCGGAAAAGCCCTCAGTTTGTAGTTCCCAACTCCCAGAGGGAAGTCTTTGCTACTGATGGTTTTGCTAGCTATTGGAGGCGAGTACATAAATCTTTTGTTGATTTTGTTGGCCCTAGCAAGATTAAGAGAGTTCCCAATCCTGATATTCTTTCTGGTCCCACTGCTAACATGCACTTATCCCTTCCTACTGCTGGTATTGTATCTGCTGCCATAAGCAGCAAGACATGGTTCGCGGAGTGGCATGTCTCTAGGGGTAGTTGGGTGTGTTATGCCCAGGATTTTCCAGAAACTTGGTCAGGATGTGACCTCATTGCTGGCACTTCTTTTGGTTTACCCATTAAAAGAGGGGCAATAGAAGCTATTAGTGTTGCCACTCCTGTTGGCAAAGGTAAAGAGAAGATGATTAAGCAGGAAAAGGTTAAGTAATCTGAGCCTGGAGAGGATGTTGAGGGTACTAAAGTTGGCCCTGAGACCAAGAAGAGAAAGACTGCAAAATCTCGGTAGTAGTTAGTAATTTTTGAGGAACCCGAGGGAATGAGCTCTCCTACAGTGGGAAAAGAGGTTGGGCATCCTTCGATTCCAAAGACTCGAGTTAAGACTAAGGTAGAGTCTTCTCTCTCTTAGGTTCCTGTGATTTCTTCAGCCCAAGATTCTTTGGGATCCTTTGATCTTGTACTCTAATCTCCCCTGGGACCCTCTGAGCGTACCCGTAGTAAACAAAAGACCATTGAAGACTCTATAGAGAGAAAGAGAAGGGCAAGGCCTCTTTCCTTTTTCTCTCTTTTATTTTGCAGTAGCTTATTACTATTGTTGCAATGTCTTTCTTTTTCTCTTTTAACTGATGAGTGACTACTTCTTCTTTGCAGTCAAAGTGCAAATCAGACCCCAAGAAGGGCAGGAGTCAATCGTCTGGTGATGATGTGGTATGGCCTTCTTCGTGCCTCTCCTTATTTGCTCTCACCCCTTCATAGTACTGTGTACTTTGTTGGAAAATCTGGTTTTATGTCTCATACAAAACACACAGCGGAAGCAACAAACATGGATTTATTTCATTCATGATTGATAACTTGCACTATGTAAATTTCAGAATTTAAGAACAAGATAGCATACCTTGGTATAGTGAAATTCAAAACAAAAGATTAGAAGTACTTGGAAACACTTTTAATCTTCACTCCAATTCCACTTTATGCCCAAGAAGTGTGGTCTCTCAATTAGTTTCTAAGGGAGAATAACGAGTGGCTTCACTCACACATACACACAATTTCACAATGATGTCTCTCTTTTTTCTAATAAAAAATTCTTTATGTTTCTCCATTTATAACTAACTGATTATCTAATTGAGCTGGCCTATTGGGCCTTTCCAATTGGGCTTTAGTGTGTGGCTTGGAATGGGACTAAAAGGGACCAATAAGACACTAGCTCCAATGGGCCTTGAGCTTTTCTATCAACTTTTGACAAGTTCAAAGTTACCATTAATTATATTTAATACCACTATATAAATATAATTGCACTCTAGGTCTTATTAATAAATTATATCTCAAGACTTTATTATACATGCAACCCCTTCATAAAATATTCGTAGTAACACAAAGTCATAAATGTAGACTGCCAATTTGTAAATTACTACATCTTAATCCTTGAGTACCCGGTTTAATCCTTTTAAGTTATTCATCATATATACTTTAGTAATTTCTTACCAAAGTGATTAGGCTTAACTCTCTGAATAACAAACCCATTAAACTTATCTCAAGAGAATATTTTGTATCTCCGTTAAGAGACTGTGAATTTCATCTTGAAAATATATGTTCCATCAACACTAAATGTGGCTGCCCAACATATTGAGGTTTTGACCATTACTTTAGATCTTACTCCTGATATATCAAAGTAACCTACATTTCATGATCAGGTCCATTATTCTCTTAGAATTAAGAGTTCATGCAAATATAAGTCGTGAGATTTATTATTCAATTGACAGTCGTTAGGAGAATAATAAATCTCACAGTGGTCCAGTTCAATATGTCTGTGAGAGTGCCTTTTTCTTCAGCACTATGGCCCAAGGATCCTAGGCCGTGTAAGATGTTCTTGGTGGACTGGGATCGATTCTCTGCAGCTAAAGGGCTGTTTTAAGAATCGACTGGTGCACAAAACATACTTCCTACAATACAAATAGCTAACAAAACAAGAATATTTGTATTGAATGACATTTTAACAATAAAGCAAATGCATGACAAGTGGAATATAACGTAAGAACAAGTTAGGGATCCTCTAATTAGTGAGGTGTATTTTATTAATTTCCCTTAGTTGTGATTACAATGCTCACTAAGACGTGGTGCAAGGTTCAACTGAGTTTATAAGTTACAGACTTTGATAGCTATTCAAGCTTCAAAAACTTGCAAAATTTAAACTTGTTGAATCCGAGCATGTATTGTTGTGGCTGTCCTGGGATACCGGGGATGCTTCCTCTGTTTTCCTCTTAAGTTTACAAAGTCTCTTCTCCAATTTTATGAGACTTTACAAAAGCAATTGTGAATACCTAAAAGAAATGGTCTAATCGTCCTCCCCTTATTCTCTACCCCTTCTCCTCCTTTTATAGCACAGCTTCGGGCTCCGGGGGTACTAACGATTTCTCCCTTTTGCCCCTTAAAGTTTGTGCCATGCCTGGTTGCTTCAGGATCATGTCATTTCCTTTTCTTCATAGTTTCTTGCTTTTTGTTGTGACCAGATGAAAGTCCCTCAGTTCCTTTCTATTTCCAGATTTTCCGTTGGCTGGCCTGAGGTCTTTTGGCTTTTTCTTCTCAGCGCTCCAGCTTTTTCCAGTTGTACTCTTCCTTGTCTCTTTCTCCAAATGGTTGGAACCAGGCTAATGTGTTTTGCTCTGTACTTCCACTGCGTTTCTGGGTCACAAGGTCTACGTGTCCTTTGTCTCTTATCTATCTTTAATTTTTTGCCGTGATCCTACTTCGCGCGTCTAGGGATCCCCTGCCTCTGGGAGGCTTCTGCAATCCCGACCCAGTTCTTCCTCCTGGGCTTTCTCTAGTTTGCTGGTTCTGCCTGATTTTGGGCCTTTCCTCTGGATCCCAACCCTCTGGGTCTTTTCCCCTTTCTTTCTTTCTTCTCTCTTTTCTTTATTGTAAGTGCCCACCCTTTATTATTTTTTCTTCTTTTGTGTGAAATGGGCCCAATGTCTTTTCTATCTCTTTAGGCCTATTTGTGGCTTTTTTTAATTTTTTTTACCTCAACATTTAGCCCCCCGAGCTCATGGGTTGCCTGCAGCTCATGCATGAGTTTTCTGTGGGATTCTCTCTTGTTTTGATCTTTCTACGGGGATCCTGATCTTCCATTTCTTCGGTATCCTGGCTCCTTTGCTTCTCTTTTTGTAACTCCTCCCTTTTTCGTGAGACGTGGCAGTTGAGTTGAAATAAAACTCCCACCACCTACTTTTACGTTTCCGATAACACTCATTAATAACTGTTGATAACTTCTTCCTTTTTAAATTTAATTTGTGGCAACTGGCGCGTCTTTCCACACATTGTCTCCTCTAACCATTCTTATTCTTTCATTCTAGCATTTTCTCATTACTCTTTTTCCTTGTCTACCTGAGTCTTCTGTTCCCAGCCCTTTTCTTTTCTTTCGATCAGTCTCGTCGCCATCTTCTTTCTTCTTTCCAGATACCCATTACTTCAATGACTTCTTCCTCTTCTCGAAAAAGAAAGGAGCGTACTCCTAGTCCCTTTGAAGGTGAGGGCTCCTCTAGTTCTGTGCAAGATGAGTCTGTCGTTGGGCGCCCTGCTTTTCCTTTGTGAGACCCTTGGTATACTCCTAGCTTATTCTTTCCTCGAGTGTCCCATGGCGAGATCCCTTCCATCCCCTCACGCCTGGGTTTTCTCTGGTCAAGCGGGTTTTGTTGGTTCTACACAAGCTCCAGACCCTAGGAAGATTTTTAATCTCCAAATCAAGCGAGGACTTCGGGAAGCGGTCCCCATCTTCTTTGATTTTGTCGCTAGAAAGATTCAAGACTGGCCCATTTAGGTGGATAATGAGCTTTCTAACAAGGAGTTTGTGGACCGCTTGGAGCGTGCCGGCGTCTTGAGGGCAGTGGCTATTTCCAGGAATCTTGAGGGTTTCAGAGATGCCAAAGGCCTTAGGAATTTGGTGCACCGCTGGTGTCCTGCTCTGCACACTTTCTCCTTTTCTGTTGGTGAACTGACTGTTACCTTGGAGGATGTGGTCTGCAATTTTCTCCTTCCGGTGCTTGGGGATGAAAACCCCTTTGATATTAAGCTTTCTGACGAGGATCTCGAAGTGGAAGAAAAATTATTTGCTCACTTTGGTGGACGTACTGCTTCTTTTGGTGGGAAACCGGCCAGGATGGGCATGTGGGTTATGACTCTTTCGCGTGAAAAGGATAAGGAAGTCAGGCCCGGGTTCCTTGCATTCTGGCTTAGCAAGTTCCTGTTCAGCGAGTTCCCCGGGTATGGAGTTAAGTCCACTCTTTTTCCTTTGGCGATTAAGTTGGCTCAGGGCGCTCTATATCCTCTAGCCCCCATGTTTTTGGGCCATGTTTATTCTTAATTGGATCAACTTCATGGAGATGAGGCTGAGGGTGATTCTTGTTATGTTATCACTGCTTTGCTTCATTGCGCCATTCTCCAGGTATTTATGTGGGATCGTTCTTCAGTTACTTTAGCAAAATGTAGGAATTTAAAGTTTGTGAAAGATAAGTTTCAAGGATCACCTGATATGGTAAAAGGGCTTTGTGGCAGCTCCACTGACAGCCACCCTATTATTTTCTGTTGGCTGAGTCTAAAGGGTTGCAATCTTAACTTGGTTGAGTTATTTGATCAAGCAAGCCATTTGAATTGGCACTCCTCCTGGGAGTTTGGCCCCAGTTTTGTTTGCAATTCTGTGTTATCTCCCTTTTTGACTTTGATAGGCCACAAACTGAATGACCCCTTGTGATTTAAACTAATTAATTAATTTAGCCAAGTTATTAATTAATCAATTTAACATGCAAATACGTGGCAGCACAAACAAATCACCGAATAACTAAATATGCAGCAGAAAATAAATAACACGGTGATTTGTTCACGAATGGGGAAAACCCTAACGGCAAAAACCCCACCGGGTGATTTTCAGGTCACCACTCCCGAAACTCCACTATTATCAAATCAAGCGGTTACAAATAAGGAATCCCAAGTACCTTACCAACCTACAGTTGAACCCTTACCCCAATACCCAATTGGACTTGATCTGTAGCGACAGTTCCCCCTTTTTATGCACGGCTCCCAAGTACGTGACTAACCAGATGCGCGGATCCCAGTACGCGACTTCAATCACCAACTTTAGAATGAGAGGTTGGCTGCAGAGTTCTTCAGATCATCCTATGCATGAAGATCAGGAAGATGCTTGGTCACAAAACCCTAAGGTGCACAGTACACAGCAACTTCTTGAAGAAGATGATCTAGGTTAAGAACTTCGTCTTAGAGCACAATTTGCTTGAACAAGGATTGCTCAATGCTTATACAACTTGTGTCTATGTTGACGGCTCTTAAAACACTCCTTAAATATGTTTAGGGTTAGAAGAAAAGAAGGCCCAAAAACATATTCACGGATCCCAAGAAAATCAGATTAGAATTCTGACTTTTTTAAGTCTCGACAGCTAGCAGGTGTCGAGGTAGGTGTCGAGCAGGTGTCGAGCTTTAAAACTTCTGCACTTCAACTTGCTTTTTCTTGGACAGACTTGATGACTTCAACACTTGATCTTGAAACATAGTTTCTTGAAGTATTAAAAACACCTAGAACTACCCAATTACAAGTAAAGTGCGTTTTGTCAAAGGATTAGCCAATTTACATAAAATATGACATATGTTCCTAACATGTAAACACATATGTCCTAACAATCTCCCCCTTTGGCAATCCGTGACAAAACCACAACAAACAAATGAGCATATGAGAGAAGTCATAAATCACTCAACTCATATTCACTTGTTACATACAATAAAATCTATCCTAACACAAACTCTTGAAGAACTTTGCAAAAAGAGAGTTTATGGCAAGTAGACTTTGACAACCTGTATTTCTGAAACACTTATAAACAAAACTCATCAAGGCATCTTGTGTGAAACAGAAATAATTAGATTGCATACAATTATAAAGAACATGTGTATAAAGAAAGAAAAGAAACAACACATGAAGAGATAGGTGAAAGAAAAAACATACATCCACATATATAGAAAGATAAGTACAATGTATGTATGATATACAAGACCAATGTATCTATAAAGAAGGAAAAGAAAAAGATACATCTAAAGCCTCACTACATCCCTCAAAAAGTATAAACACTCCCCCTATCAAAATGTCCAATACTAACTCTCCCCCTAAGATGACTACTCTCATAATCCCAAAACTACTCCCCCTTTTTGTCACGAGTGACAAAGGGTAGAGTGTCATGTAGACATCTCATCAGTAGAGCTAGCATCTCCATCATCATCTGAAGCATCATCGTCGGAAGCAACTGGAGGAGGTGGTGGAGAAGCCTCAGATGCAAAACCACCCATGGTCGCCTGCCGTCGTGCAATACGACCAACACGAACGTTCACCTGATACAACTCAGTAGTGAGTGTATCAAGGCGAGCATCCATGCGCTGCAGCTGCGCCATAATATCTCCAAGGGATACATCGCTGGAGGAAGGAAGAGAAGTCGATGTAGATGGAGCAGATCTGGATGGAGCCGAACGGGAGGGTGGAGTGGAATCCGGCTGTCTCGCCCTGAACTGTGCCTGGCTACGTTTTACGGTAGCGGCATCTATGGCAGAGATGTGTGTGAAGTGGTCGGAGACAGGGAAAGGGATGGAAAAATGGCGTAGAATCCTCGTGATAGCGGAAGGAAAGATGAGCTTATCACGGGACGCCGCATCTAGATGAACATCTATGATAGAGAAAATAAAATGAGAGGGAAAATCTATAGTGAGATGCTCAAGTAGAGAAAGCAAGAAACAAGCACGAGGCTCTGTGATAGAGTTATAATGGGAGAGAGGATGAAGTACAAATGTCATCACCATGTTAAGGAATCTAGGACCTTTAGCAAAAGGTCTACATGATGTGTACATATGCTCACCCCACTCAGAAGGGCGCTCACAGAAAGCAGAAATGAGCTCATCCCTGGACACAGTCCTCAGTCGCTCACAAGTAGGATAGTCAGGAAACTCTATCCTAGGAACATGAAGCACATCCGCAACCAGCTGCGGTGTGACAGCAATGCGCGTACCTCGAACGCGAGTGAAAAAGAGAGGTACTGAACGATCAATCCCGTGCATGTTGGAGTAAAACTCCTGAATCAGCACGAGAGGACAAGTGACCGGGACGTCACACAGTGACTCCCATCCCCTGCTGTGAATGACAGAGGGAAGGTCAGTATCGGCGAAGTCCGCCAGAACAACGTGGCGTTCCGAATGAACACCTCGTTTAGAGAAGTTCTCAGTAAATGCCTTGTAGGCATCTCCATCACGGAACCGAAGATTATGAGGAGCAGAATCAGAAGATGAAGAAGCTCCAGAACGCAGAGGGTTCCGAGCCGGAGTAGATTTACGTTTAGGTGCCATAGATGCAACTAACGTAAAAGAAAAAATAGAGATAGAGAGGGAGACAATCAGAAAAGTCCTAAGCAGTTCAAATATAACAGTATATTGAACAAAATGGACGTATGCATGGGAATGCATGATCATGTGACATGCTAAACAATAAAAACATCATTGGCTCAGTCCAATCCAATCCTAGCAGCACACATTCAAGAATCACACAACTAAATGCATGAAAATATCATTCTAATGCACATGGAATGCAATGTATGACATTTTTAAAAACTTTTTATTGAAAAACCAACCCAAATTTTCACCAAAGACTCAAAGATTTCGAAAAACCCAAAGTTTTCAAAGAAAAACCCAAAACCTAAGTTTTAAAACATGATATGCATGAAAAACAAAGGAAAACAAGATCATACCAAGTGATTTGAAGCTAGAAAGTTCGAAAATCAAGTTGGATGAAGGTTGGAGAGAAGAAAAACCGCTCAGGAACACGAACCGCCTCGGAGAGATCGAGAAAAATGCGAAGAAAATCGCGACAGAAGAATATATAGGATCTCTAGTAAATCTCGACAGCAGAGGTGTCGAGAGGTATCGAGAAGGTGTCGAGAGAGGTATCGAGGATTTTGCCTTCGACAGCTAAGGTATCGAGGAGGTATCGAGGTACCAAACAGCTCAACCAACACCAGAAGCTCGATCGATCGACGAGGTATCGAGAAGGTATCGAGCAAACAGAGAGTTCTCGATCTATCCACCAGGTGTCGAGGAAGTGTCGAGATTGCGATAAGAATAATGCTTTAGAGGCTCGACAGCTGACCAGGTATCGAGGAGGTATCGAGAAGGTGTCGAGCCAGCTTTGAAATGCAGTTTTTCGAGAATTGAAAAACACAGACAAGAATGCAATCAAGACATGCACCTCAACCATGATCCAACCAACATATAAATCTCTCAAAAATCATCTTTCAATGAAAATTTAAGCACATGGATCTCCCAAAACACACACACACACTAAACAAGTCTAACAAATTTTATATTTCAAAAATAAGTCATGACAGTTTAGTGAGCATACAAAAGCACATGTAAAACCTTTGTGATGGCCAAATCACATTGTACCTGCACATGTATCAAAAGTAGCAAAGAATATTGCGTGTTGTGTGTGAAAAACATCGCAAGATTGCATAAGTGTATACATGTTATGACGATCTGAGATATGAGAAAGTAACTTTGACTCACACACAATCATAACTGTTTGATGGGGACTATCACCTTTGAGGTACATCCTATAACTCCCACATCTCCTAGAATACACGCTTGCAACCATATTAAAGCATTTTAATCTTTTTGCTTTTTATTTCTTTGCATATTTTCTTTTTAAGCATATCATACATGGGCTTATGAGAAAGAAAAGAAATACCCATTGATATTTTGACATTTCAATTTTGCTATGCCTAAGCACACAAATGTCATTGACATCACACTTTTGCTATGCCGAAGCATACAGATGTCATTAATGATTGGCGGGCAACAGTGGTGAGATGGTTATTAATGCCTTTCTCTTAGGATTTTCTAGTCCTACCCGTCAAAAAGAGTGATATGAGTGTTAAGTCTAAGAAATAACCTAATCTTACTCATCACAAACACGAGCCACAAAGCTCACTTGCTTAGTTGTGCATAAGGATGCTCATCTAAGCTACAAAAGATACAAAGTTTAGAGAACTTTGTTTCATTGGCCGTCTAAGGTACACAAGTACCAAAGTACACAAAACACACACTGTTTTTGTATTTTCTGATTTTTCAATTTTTTTTTTTTATTTTTATATCAAAGACAAAATAAACAAAACTGAAAGTAAACACACAAGAACATGTTAACAAGCAAAACAATGCATAAAACTAGACTGACTCAATTAAAAATGCAAAACACACATGCAATGCAACAAATAAGAAGAATAAGAAGGGAAAAGAAAGTGATGAAATCACTTAGAGTCCTTTTTCTTCCACTCCTTGGAAGAGCCTTTCCTTTGTTTGAGACCTTGAACCGGCGGTGAGGGGGAAGAATTGAAACCGTTCAAGTTCGAAAGGAACATGATGGCTTTCAGAAGATCTCCAAGAGGAGCAAGAGAGGATTGAAGCTGACTTTGGCTTCCAGATGCTATCATACTGTTGCTCTGTTGGGTGGCTAGCTACTTGTAGCAATTAGGTCGAGTATGACCAGCAGCTCCACAATGATAACAGAGATGCTGCTTCTTTTGTTTAGGCTTTTGAGAGTTAGCCTTCTTGTCCTTAGGAAGTTTAGCATCTTTCTTTTCTAACTTAGGGGGTGCTCCTAAGATAGATTTACCCTTGTCTATGTTCTCACTAGCTAATTCATTTTTAACATCAATATTCTCAACTTTAACATTATTAGTAGGAGGAACAAAAACAGTAGAACTAGTAGAAGCAGAGTTAGAGATAGAAAGACCATACCCTAAACCTGTTCGATCTGAAGCAGATTTCTGGTTGCTGAGCATCTCATCAAGTTTTGCACTTGAAGTCCTCTCCAGTTGAGCTCTGACTTGAGACAGCTCTGCTTCAAGCTTCTTGGTCTTCTCAGCCAGGATGTTATTCTCAAACCTCAGTGCACCAATAGTTTGATTAGCCTCATCAAACTTTGTGGACAATTCTTCTCTGTCGAGTTCCACATCACTGAGCTTCTTGGTGGCCAGCCTGTATAGCTTCTCATGCTTTTCAGAAAGCTTGTAAAGCTTCTCATAGGCTGAATGGATATCATCTTTGTCATCCATCTTTTCACTTTCAGTGTCCACCAATTCTTCTTCTTCTTCTTCAACAATTCCATCAGTAGAATTGACTGAAGCAGTGAAAGCATTTAGGATTCCGTCATCCTCATCATCGGAATCATCTTCAGGCTCAGTGTCACTAAGGGTTGCAGCTAGGGCCTTACTCTTCCCAATGCTCTTCAGATAAGTAGGACACTCATTCTTCATGTGTCCAAACCCGTGACACCCAAAACACTTTGGTCCTACAGGAATAGTGTACTGACCGCCATCCTTGGCATCCTTCCTTCCTTTGTCTTGGCTCTTGAACTGTGAAGAACCGGATTGCCTTCGGTCTTTGTCGAAGCTCCTCCCATTGGCATTCTTCATAAACTTCTTGAACTGCCTTGTAATGTAGGACTTCATCTTGGAATCTTCATCATCGGAAGACTCATCAGTATCACTGCTCTTCGCCTTCAGGGCCATGCTCTTGCCCTTGCTTGACTTGACTATCCTTGATAACCCTAGCTCATAGGTCTGCAAGTTCCCAACCAGCTCAGTCAAAGGAATTTTATCAATGTCCTTTGATTCTTCAATTGCCGTAATCTTGGCATGAAATCTCTCAGGTAGAGATCTGAGCACCTTCCTTACAACCTTGGGTTCAGGGATGGTTTCCCCAAGATTGAAGGCTGAGTTCACTATGTCTTTCAGCTTGGCATAGAACTCATCGAACGACTCATCCTCCTCCATCTTAATTTCTTCAAAGCTAGTAGTGAGCCTCTGTAGCTTTGAATCCTTGACAGCCTTTGTTCCTTCATAGGTTGTCTGGAGGATGGTCCACGCCTCCTTAGCAGTTTCTGTTGAGGATATCTTCTTGAACTCCTCATTGGTGACAGCGCTAAATAGAGCATTCAACGCTCTGCTGTTGAAGTTCGCCGCCTTGATCTTGGCTTCATCCCAATCAGCCGGCGCTTCTTTTGGCTTTGTCCAGCCAATCTCCACAGCTTGCCACACCTTCTCATCTAAGGACTGCAAAAAAGCTCTCATGCGTACTTTCCAGTAGGCATAGTTAGTTCCATCAAATAAAGGAGGTATAATAAGAGATTGTCCTCTATCCATGACAAACAGGGGTCAATGGATCAATCACAGCAAAGATTAATAAATAATCAGAGTGTGCCTGCTCTGATACCACTTGATAGGCCACAAACTGAATGACCCCTTGTGATTTAAACTAATTAATTAATTTAGCCAAGTTATTAATTAATCAATTTAACATGCAAATACGTGGCAGCACAAACAAATCACCGAATAACTAAATATGCAGCGGAAAATAAATAACACGGTGATTTGTTCACGAATGGGGAAAACCCTAACGGCAAAAACCCCACCGGGTGATTTTCAGGTCACCACTCCCGAAACTCCACTATTATCAAATCAAGCGGTTACAAATAAGGAATCCCAAGTACCTTACCAACCTACAGTTGAACCCTTACCCCAATACCCAATTGGACTTGATCTGTAGCGACAGTTCCCCCTTTTTATGCACGGCTCCCAAGTACGTGACTAACCAGATGCGCGGATCCCAGTACGCGACTTCAATCACCAACTTTAGAATGAGAGGTTGGCTGCAGAGTTCTTCAGATCATCCTATGCATGAAGATCAGGAAGATGCTTGGTCACAAAACCCTAAGGTGCACAGTACACAGCAACTTCTTGAAGAAGATGATCTAGGTTAAGAACTTCGTCTTAGAGCACAATTTGCTTGAACAAGGATTGCTCAATGCTTATACAACTTGTGTCTATGTTGACGGCTCTTAAAACACTCCTTAAATATGTTTAGGGTTAGAAGAAAAGAAGGCCCAAAAACATATTCACGGATCCCAAGAAAATCATATTAGAATTCTGACTTTTTTAAGTCTCGACAGCTAGCAGGTGTCGAGGTAGGTGTCGAGCAGGTGTCGAGCTTTAAAACTTCTGCACTTCAACTTGCTTTTTCTTGGACAGACTTGATGACTTCAACACTTGATCTTGAAACATAGTTTCTTGAAGTATTAAAAACACCTAGAACTACCCAATTACAAGTAAAGTGCGTTTTGTCAAAGGATTAGCCAATTTACATAAAATATGACATATGTTCCTAACATGTAAACACATATGTCCTAACAGACTTCTACAGGGAATATTTTTGATTTACGTCGCGGTGTTGAAGGTAGCTTAGCCTACTTGGAGTAGGAGCTTGGAGGGCTTAGGTACATCGGGTAGACTAGGCTTGGAGGGTCTTTTGCTAACCCATTATCCCAACTGATTGTCTAGTGGATCGATTTCCGCTTGGAGGGCGGCGGAGAGGTTTTTTGCCGAGTTCTTCGGTTTCCTCTTCGATAACACGTCTCGATGTTATCTGAGTTTGCATCCTTCTTCCCTACTCTTGTTCATTTCATTTTTACTGCTGTGTTGTTTTAAATATGGATTAGAGTAGTTGCATTGCTTATACGCTTGTGTTTGCACTATTCCGCACTTATCATTATGTTAGTGTAAAATCAACCAAGCCGTAATTTAAATTTGGGGGTCTAAACCGCTCATGTGTTTTCAACACATTTTCGAGCTTTCAAGATCAATAATCCACAAGAGAATAAAGTTGGGATACATGAACAGCAGAAGACCCTCCAAGCCTAATCTACCCAGTTTACCTAAACCCTCCAAGCTTCTTGCTCCAATGAGGCTACCCAAACCTTTGTCTTCTCTACCTTACCGAATTCCACTATAGCCCATAGCATCAACCAATATCAATTAGTCCATTCCTAACTGCTTCCCAAGCACCAAATAACCTTCTCACAGATATGGGTATGGTGAGAAAAGAATTTGGCTAAATGTATTTCTCAATGATGTAATAATGGAGAGGGTGAGAGTAGAGGAATTTGGAGAATCAAAGTATGAAGATTGTGGATAAGTCAATCTTGTTTTTCTCTAGGGTTTCTCTCTCAAAATTCTCTTTAGAAGCTCTCTACATTTCTTGGGTATAAGGGGTATTTATATTGGTGTGTGTTTGGAATGCGAAAGGTTAGTTTTTCCCAAACAGAGTGGTCTGGCGACTTGACTGAGTCGCGAGCTAACTGCCTGGCCAGACTTGAAGTTTTGTCCTGTAGTGCTCTAGCTGGCATGACTCTTTAGCTCCTCTACATGCTTCACATGTGTGCCTCCTTTGGCGACTTGCTAGTCGCGAGGCCCTGCTAAGTGCACACTTTTGAGCTTTTCTTCACACTCTCTCACACACTACCTTTACATGATTCCCACCTAAATATTGGGTTTCTAAATGCTAAATTACAAGCAAATTTGGCACGAAATAAAGCCAACTAATGATTGAATAAATTCAACCTTACAATCTCCCCCTTTGGCTAATCCATGACAAAACCCTAAAACAAACTCTAGACTTAACATATAAGTTGGGAATAGTTGAACAAAACTCACTCACACCTAACTTTAGAATTTGTGAAGCTCTTGAACCATAGGATAAGTATTTCCTGGAAACAACAACACAATACGATCATTGTAAGCAGAAACCTTGAAAGCATATGGAGCAAGCACAATGCAATCAAGCAAAATAAATTAAAGCAATAAAGCATGGCTTGAGCAAAAACGAACAATCACTTGTTTTTCAGTTCCAACACTAGTTCTCAGATGAAGAATCTTCTAGGGGTTGATGCTATTTCCCAATATGAAAAATATCTTGGACTTCTTTCTCTAGTGTGGCGAGCCAAGAAACAAAGATTTATTTATATTAAGGAAAGGATTTGGCACAAGTTACAAGGTTGAAAGGAAAATTTTCTCTCTCAAGCAAGTAGGGATATTTTGATCATGGCAGTGGTTTAGGCAATGCCGACCTACATGATGAGTTGCTTTAAACTCCCAAAAGGCCTATGTAATGACATCAAATCCCTAATTAGAAAGTTTTGGTCGAGCTATCAAGGTGAGCACAAGAAAATTCATTGGGTCAGTTAGAAGAATCTCTGATTACCCAAGATCTGGAGGGAATGGGCTTCAAAGATCTGGAAAGGTTCAATGACGCGCTCTTTGCGAAATAGGTTTGGAGATGTCTCTATGCTTCAAGCTCTCTGTTTTATAAGGTCTTCAAAGCAAAGTACTTTCCCCACTACTCTATTTAGGATGAGAATGTCCAAACTAGTGGTTCCTATGCTTGGCAAAGCATCTTGAAAGCGAGGGAGGTTGTGGCTTTAGGCTCAACTTGGCGTATAGGCAATGTGTACATTGCATACAAAACCATATCTGAGTTTTTCTGAAACTCACAAGCTAGTTCATCGAACCCAGCTACATGCAGTGGTTTTTGGAAGTCGATTTGGAATTTAAGAGTCCCCAACAAGGTTAAACACTTTATTTGGAGGGCAAGTGGTGACTCTCTCCCCGCAAAGTTAAATCTCTTCAAAAGGAAAGTAACTTAGAATTCTGTTTGTGAGTTTTGCAAGGAAGAGATAGATGATACAGTTCATGCTCTATGAGGTTGTGTCTCAATTAAGGAAGTTTGGTGGGAAGGAGTAAGTTTCCGAGCTTTTATTTATGAGAGATTTTCCAATTTTACTGATCTTTGTGTGGGTATTTTGAACCTCCCAAACTCCTTTGAAGTTGATTTGTTTGCAATGGTATCCTAGAGCCTCAGGTTTCGTCGCAATGCCAGCTACTTAAATCAACCCTCTCTTCCTATATCTCGTATTTTCTCTTTTGCAGTGGAGCATCTTTATGAATTCCATGAGGTACATTCATCCCCCTCACCAACCCCCGCCTTTCCTTGCCCATTGGTCCCCATCATGGCATGTCCTTTTCAAAATTAATTTTAATGGAGCATTATTCAAGGATATCTCAGCAGTTGGACTGGGTGTTGCTATTCAGGATTGCAGAGGTGAGGTAATTGGTGCTATGTCAGAGAGGATCGTGCTCCCTTTTTCTGTTGAAGAGGTTGAAGCTCTGGCTTGTAGCAAGGCCTTGCTCTTCGCACGTGAGATTGGTATTACTGAGGCGGAGGTTGTAGGTGATTCAGCTGTGCTGATTAACTTTCTTGACTTTGATAGTAGCTGTTTGGCAGGGTGTGGACATGTGATTGAAGATTCGAGAGCAGCAGAAAAAGCGTTTAGTTTCATTTCTTTTTCCCATGTAAGGTGCACTGGTAATTTAGTTGCTCAGCATTTAGCTAGAAAAGATAAACGTTTGTTAGAACCACATTTTTGGTTGGAGAATGTTCCTGAAGACGTCTCTCCTTGTGTAACCCGTGATAAAGCATTGATTCAATAAAATTCACGGTTTGGTTTCTCAAAAGAAAAAAAAAAATTGTAAGAGCATCCACATTGGTGGAGTCATAAATTTAGCAATTTGGCTCCATAAGATACTATTTTATTTATTTTACCTTCTCAATTTACAAAACACCCAACATCAATGGTTCTAATTTTTTAGCTTTTCATTTAAATATTATTTCTTTATTAATTTTTTATTATTTCTTCCACAACTCACTTTATTTGTCTCTTCCTCTCTCATCTCATCTCAAGATTTTAAAGAACAGCTAGCAAACCCACAAACCACAACCCACAGTCGCCTCCACTGCCCACCGGCCACCATCACCACAACCCATATGCACCAAATTTGCAACAAAATCATCTCAAAAATCAATCAAAATCACACATAAAAACACCCAAAATTCAACAAACCCACAAATCCTCCAACAAACCCACCACATCAACACCACAAAATCCATCCCATATCCAAAAAGCACTGCCTAAAATCATTCCAAACCTAGCCACAACACCACCACCACCACAACCAACAATAACTGCAACACTTAACCACAACCATAGCAAAAGACCCACAAAGCCAAGCCACCGACTGACCCACACAACTGCCATCAGTAGCCTAACCAATCTCGACCACCAATACAAACCCACGAACAAAAACACAGCTCGATCTCAACCACAACTGCCACCACGAAACCCATCCAAACCCACCAAATCTAGCCACGCCACCATTGACCCACGAAACCCAACCAAAATCCACTACCATGAACCCACTACCATAGCCAAAATCCACCACCATCAAACCCGCAAACCATTAAACCCGAAACCCACAGCTTGGTTCAACAAGAGTGAGGAACTAAAGAGAGAGTGAGGGTCAACGCTGGGCAAAGATATGGGCTTGGGTTGGTGAGAGTGAGGAAGAGAGAGAGAGAAAAAGGAAATGGGAGAGGGTAAGATTGAAGAGAGAGCCAACAGGAAGAATAGGAAAAAAAGACAAAGAAAGAACAAATATTATTTAATTTGGAGGGAGCAATAAAATGTACTATTTGGCTTAGCTCTTAAGCTATAATGCACAGCTATAGATGGTTATGCACTATAGCCGAGGAGCTAAAATTTTTAAGTTTGGCTCTGTCATTGCAGCTTACTAGTTAGAATTGGTGACACTAAAAATAGCAATATGGCTTTTTAGCACCACCAATAATAATACTCTAAGATAAGGAAATAAGAAAGTATCTTAATAATAAAATAATAATAATAATAATAATAAGGAAATGAAAACTCAATAGAAAAATAATGGAATGAAAGATTAAAACATTAATTTTTATATAGGATAAGTCAAGAAATTATTTGAATTTTTATGTTTTAGAAAGTTGTAACGTAGATACCTATAATTAAAATGACTTTTCTTTGATTGATCAATCATATAAAATTCAACTATAATTTTATAACGTTTGATTTCTTCAAAAGAAAAAAAAAAAAAAAGATAATAAGTTAATTTGTTCACAACCTCTAGTGTTAATGTCCTAATCTATATATATATATATATATATAACCAAAGTCTCTGAAACTCCCACAATTTTCCACTCTAGCACAATATTAAAATAATAATAATAATAATAATAATAATAATAATAATAATAACTTTTCTAAAACCCCCGATGCTCTGCTTTCTCTTTCACGATGCTCTACCCTTTCTTTCACTAAAACTCTTTCACGATGCTCTGCCTTTTCTTTCACCAAAATGCACATCTTTCCTTTCTCTACCAGCTCCTCCTCAATCAGACCCATAGCAAACCAAGACACCATACCCACCATACCCACAAATCCCTCAATTAAAACCCACCATACCCACCATACCCATAAACCAACAGGCATCTTCTTCCTCAGAACAGAGACAGAAAAAAGGAGATTGAGAGAGAATCGTCAGAGTGTCAAACTATCATCCACTGGCAAGCCAGTCTTTCACCAACATCAGGCCACGTAAACCGCTACCGGTAATATATATATATATATATATATATATTTCTAAATTTGGTACTCTTTTTTTCTCCCAAAATACGCGATGCCCTCCACTCTCTTTTCAAATTCTTTCATGCAACCATCTCCTTCCCCGAAAATCAAAACCCAAAACTCAAATGCCGCCGATGTCGTCGAGGAAGCTATGAGCAATTCAAAAACTCTAACGCAGCCTCTGAAGCAGGTTTTAGAATTTTCTTGAGATTTTTTTAAATTTAATTAACTGTTCATGGTTGGTAGTGTTGGAGAATTGGAATTATTAGGATGAGAGGAAAGGAGGATGGTATAACCCAAAAAATAAAAAATTTATTTTTGTGGGTATTGTTGCATATTGCTATATGACTGAAATATTTGTGTTTTTGTGGGAATTTTATTTTTGTTTTAAAGGTTGGGATTGGTTACTATAGTTGTTTAAGATTCCTAACGGGTGTTTGATAGAATGCCTACAAGATATATTAGTAAATAGACAGTTTAATTATCTATATCGATTAATTATACTACTTATCTCTCAAATTTTGAATGGTGGTTGTGCTTTTAATTGTGGCAATTTAAATATCAGTTTTTTCTTTATTTGACAAAATGATAAAAAGTGTCTTTATAATAGTGCCTATGAGGTGTTTGAAGCTAGGTCTCAGTGGGATTCTGCATATGGGGAGCAATGATAAATTTGACAGAATTACAGCAATTTTGACTTTTAATTTTCTTGACATATGAACTTCCAAAAATAACAGGCTCAACGTAGTAGAAGGAAAAGAGGTCAATCATGAGAGATGTTCTAAGATCGAAGCTTCAGCTGCAATGCATCAAATATCTTGGTCCAGTGAGTCTCATGTCCCTGCTTTATACTCCCTAGCTAGGAAGTAGAGTTTGTATTTTTGATAAAAAGCAATCATGCATCATGGAACAAACACCATACTTAATTTGAATTTCAATCATCATGTATTGCAAACAGAAAGGAAGGCTTATGCAGTTGTGGTTCAAGATAGGAAACTTATCTTCAACCATAGTGGTGAATTCCTTCACACAGTAGGACCTGAAAATGTGAAGTGGATCTTTGTCCTTAGTCAAAACTCTTCTTTTTGTTGAAGGGGTTCTTAAAAGTAGAAGTTTTCAAATCAATGATTCTATCAAAAGTTCATTCTCTTGGGTAAGTATCTTTGTCTAAGCCTTTTTAAAGTGGTAGTATATTGTTCTATCCCCATATACATCCATGACTTAGATTTGTTATCAGAACTTTAGGATCTAAATGTATTAGAACTTCAATGTGTAATGTTGGCAAACCATGATCAAAACATTTAGTCTAGTTTTAGGCTGCTTAAAGTGTGGTTATGTGTAAAGTTGGAATCGAGTAATTGCAGGAAATTACTACTCAATTTCTGCAAGGCTCGATCGATCGAAAATTAGACTCGATTGATTGAAGCTCGTGCAGATTGTTTTTTCTGCAGAATTTTCAACCCAGCCTAAGCCTATATGACGTGTAAGGTTTTATGTTTTGCTTCAAGTATAAAAGGAATAACCCTAGCCACGTTTTAGAGGTTGTTAATATGCTGTGTGTGTGAATCTCTTGTGAGATCTAGAGGTGTTTACCTTCATACATACTTTGGGTTATCAAGATCAAGATTGATGTTAAGAACTTGATGATCACTTCGGTTGCTGTTTCAAGAGCTTAAAGAAAACACAAGTGGGAGTACTTATGGTTGTTGTGGATCAAAAAAAGAAGTAGTCCATGGACTCGGAGCTGCCACGTGGTCGTGGTAGTAAGTTTTCTATACAAGGTAGCAATAAGATGTTAGTGGTTTAATTCTTATTGTAAAACTTCAATTCTTTCATAGTGGATCTGTTTTACCTTAAGGATAGCTAGGTTAAATCTTCCCTAGGTTTTTTACCAGTTTGGTTTTCCTGGGTTATCATATCGTTGTGTTCTTTATATTTCTGCATTATTTACATGATATGATTTACTTGTGTTAACCTAGATCTGAATAATTTATCTAAGTAATCACTTGGCTAAATAACTAGGTTAAACAACTTGTGTTTTAAGGGGTCTGAAAACGTACAATTGCATAATTTAAACACTTTGAAATACATATCATTTATGCCAATGGTGTGAGACCACTCCACAAACATTTTCATGCATGATAGCTTAGTGATTGACTTTGTGTGGATAGTAGAAAAGATTCACATCTAAGATAGATGTGAAAGCATTTTTTTTAACTCTTTGCTTTCTCTTTGCCCATTAAATAATAAGTTTAGGGATATATATTTTTTTAAAATATTAAATTCCTATTTTTCTGATTTTAATATTGAAATTAGATAAAAGAGCTACACTTATCAAGTTAAAAAAGGACCAAGTTTTTACATTCCATGTTAAGTGTGTGCTCAATGCTTGATATATTCTTTTTTTTTTTTTTGACATGGCAATGCTTTAGATGATGATTTTCAAACCTCCTACTCCAGGAAGCCTCCTGTATAGCTCCCCTTCTATGAGAGTGTAGTCCCTTAGTTCTTTGATACTCCCTCTATATCTTGCCTCTTTTATTTTCTCTTTAACCTCACTCCTCCAATCCTGCTGCTTGGGTCCTTCAGGGAACATCCCCTTAAGGATCCTTATGATGGAATGTTCCTACTTACCTATTCTTACCAAAGTGTCTTCCCCTTTGAATGGCACTTGGGACCCCATGGTGGCTAGTGTGTCAGTGAACCTGTTCTCACTCCTCTGGGTGTATTCTATGCTAAAGGTTTGGAATTTTCGTTCCAGCCTTTGCCCCCAAGTCCTGTATGTTGCCAAACTCTGTTCTCTCAGTGCAAAGTCACCTTTCACCTGGGAGACCACCAGATTGGAGTCTCTTAGAACTCTCATATGTTTTACTCCTATGCTAAGTGCTATGGTTAACCCAGTCAAGTATGCCTTATATTCAGATGCGTTATTTGAACAGGGAAACCCAAGCTTAAAGGACAGGGGTATGGTGTCCCCATCTTTGCAGCTAAGTACAACTCCCAATCCATTTAAAGTTGTTGTTGCTGACCCATCAAATCTCATTGTCCACTTCTTTCCTAGGATTTCTGCTACTACCACTTCCCCTAGGATCTCTTCACTTAGTGAGCACTCCTCCTTTCCTGGAAACTAGGCTAACAGATCTGCTATGGCTTGACTTTTGACAGCCTTAGGGGTCCTGAGGCCTATGTCGTATTGAGAAAGAAGGATCAGCCATTATGCTATCCTTCCTGTCAAGAGGGGCTAATGTACAAGTGCTTTTATAGGGTGTGACTTAGTCACTAAAAGGATCTAGTGAGATGAAAAATACCGCTTCAGCCTTTGGGGTGCGTAGATGACTACTAGGCAAGCTCTTTCTATCCTAGGGTACCTGGTCTCAGCATCTTTAAGCATCCTGGTCATGTATTAAATGGGTTGCTCATTCCCATCATCATTCTTTTGTACTAGCAGGGCTCCTATCACCTGGGAGTTTGATGCTAAATATAGCAACAAGGGTCGCCCACGTACTGGTGCTTGGAGTGAGGGAAGGTGATTCATGATCTACTGGATCCTTTGGAAGGCTTCTTGCTGCTCAATTTCCCAGGTAAACTTAGCCCCCTTTTTCAATAGTTTGGATAAACTACTTGTGATCGAAGCCAATCTTGGTACAAACCTCCTAATGTAAGAGACTCTCCCTAGGAAGCTCTTGAGCTCCCTTACTGTTGTAGGCCTCCTTATTGTTGCAATGGCTGTTGCTTTTGCTAGGTCTACACTTATGCCTTTGTGATGTACTAGGAACCCAAGAAACTTTCTAGCAGACCCCTCGAAAGCACACTTCATGGGGTTCATGTGTTGTTTGTACTTCTTGCACCTTTCAAAAACTTCTTTAAGTGTCTGAAAGTGCCTTGCTCTAGTTTTTGATTTCACCATGATATCATCCTTATAGTCTTCCATCTCTTTATGCATCATGTCATGGAAGATAGCTGTCATGGTTCGCTGGTACGTAGCCCTTGCATTTTTTAGGCTAAAAGGCATCATGGTGTAATAAAAATTCCTAATTGGGGTTCTGAATGCTATTTTCTCTGCATTGGCAACCATACAAATTTGGTTGTACCCACTATACCTGTCCATAAATGAAAACATAGAACTTCCCGCAGCTGAATCCATAAGGAGGTCAATATTAGGCAGAGGGAACTCATCTTTTGGAGATGCCTTATTCAGATTGCGAAAGTCCACACAGCAACAGATTTAGCCATTCTTTTTCTTTACCAGTACTATGTTGGAAAGCCACTTGGGGTACTAGATGGGCTTGATAAAACCAGCTGCTAGCAACTTCTTGACTTCCTGAGTTATCTGAGCTTTTACATCAGTGTGAAAGACTCTGGCTGGTTGGATTACCGGCTTGACTCCTGGGTCTACATTGAAAGAATGGACCACTAGCCTTGGGTCCAGACCAGGCATCTCATCATAGGTCCATGCAAACACATCTATGTATTTCTTGAGCAAGGCCACTGGTTGCTCTTTTTCTTGCGCTGTCAGCTGACTACTAATGAAAACAGACTTCTGAGATCCCAACTCAGCTCCTAAGTTTATTTCCCTTAATTCTTCCTCAGGCTGAATTTGTGCCTTTTTAGCTAGTTCCCCTGGGACTTCTTATTGAGCCACTATACATTCTGGTGGATCAAGATCCTCCTGCATGATGCATTCAAGCCCCGCACACCTTTATAAATGATAAATTAGTCTTCCTCTGGGTTTTCGTACTACTACACACTCCCGGGATCCAATGGCGCTGGGTTCCCTCCTTTTTCTTTTTCTCTCCAAGAGGTTTCTTAGTTCACGGGTACCCCCTCCTCCTTCTTCTTCTAAGAAAGGCGCCCCTGGGGTCCCCGGAGTGGGGCTTTCATCATCTGGTTCTAACTCATCATTGAACATTGTTTCCATGAAGTTCACTTCTTCTTGGCTGAAAGGACTATGGTTGGCGGGGATCCTTATGAGCCTTCCATTCAATCTTCCTTTAACACATTGATGGTCTGTGGATAGGATAAGATGATGCTTATGGAGCCATGGACGTACCAATAATACATGGTAGGAAACCTCCGAATTAATCACATGAAATCTGGTTAAGGCTACTATTGGCCTTACTCTTAAGGCCAACTACACATATCCTTTAGTTGATTCTGCTGATCCTACAAATCCTGTTATCTCCATGGGAGCCCCCAGGATCCTTTTGCCCGACAGGCCCACAGGTTCTAGGGTACTCAAGGCTATGAGTTTGAGTGATGCCCCTGTGTCCACTAATGCTCTTCTGACTTGGACACCATTTATAGTGGCCATTAGATACAGGGGTGTACAATGGACTGGATGCTCGACCTCCATGTCTTCATTAGTGAAGATTATTGCATTGGTTGTTTCCAATTAAGCTCGACTAGTGTGGGATTCTGCCGTGAAACATTCCATCCCTGAATCTACTGCTATACTCATGAGGGATTCTGTGGCCACCCTTCTTGCTTCTTGCCTAAATACCAACTGATTAAATAGTGACTTGAACTTAGGGTTCTTCTAGAGAGTCCTGACCATGCTTGTGTGGAAGGATCCCTCAAATTCTTCTACTTCTGCTAGGTTCCCGTGGATCACCACGGCCCCCATCCCTTTCCCTTTGTGGTTAGGTAGGGGATTCCTTTGCACTTTGGGTTCCTTCTGAGTGAGCTCCAAGGTTTCCTTAATTTCTTGTGAAAGAGCCGCAGATGGTCCAACAATCCTTGGTGGAGTGCTTGACGTAGTTGTGAATTCTACAAAACAAAGGATTCTTTCTTTCTTCCTCAATTTGTGGCCTAGACATAGTGAATGGCCTAACAATCCCATTTCCAATCCACTTATCCAAGACATGGTTCAATTCCTCTGCAGTGCATGGAATTACTGGTGGTTCTTCGAACACCTTCCCTTCAGGCCTCTTCCTTTTCTCTCCTTCCGATGTTGTCATGGCCTGGGGTACTAGCCCTCTTTTTGTTGTCATAGTCTATATTGTCCTTCTGGTTCTTTGTAGCAGGTCAGCAAACTGAGTGATGCATAGATTTTCAAGGTTAAGCCTGCAATCAAAGAGCATGTTGGATATGCAAGTCTCCATGAGCTCTTTTTCCTTATGATCACCATAATAGTCTAGAGAAACATTTTCAAATCTTTTAATGAATTGGACAGGATCCTCTCCGGGCCTTTGCCTTACCATCTGAAGACTTTGGAAGGTGATCTTGTCTTCACCGGGATAATACTTTACACAGAACCTCTCCATCATTTCATCCCAGGTCTTAATAGACGCAGGCCTCAATGTGCCCCGAGAACTTTTCCCTTTCTTGCTCCAAAATGAAATTGACATCTGCCAGAGTTAGGTATTGGGGGTTGGGTCCCCTTCCAACTGCAGACCTTCCCTTTAGTTGGGCTTTGTCCTAGTTGACCATAGGGGGGACGTTATCCTTAATTTCCTGTATCCTGCCCTCTTTGAGGAGGCAGATCTCTTACTACAATTCTTTCAGCATTTTTGTCATTCAAGCCACGGGGTCTAGCTCCTGTCCTGCACACCTTGTCCTAATACAACCTCCTGTTCTACCAGAGGCACCTTGTTCCTCTGTTTAGAGGCCACCTTATTTTCTCCTACAAGTTCAGAGGTCGCAGGTAGTGCATTGGTACCTTTATTGTTCCTTGGTCTTGGAGCCATGCTCTGCGAAGGGACTGCTTCTTCCCTCTCCTTTACCCAGCCCTCAGCGAAGTCACTAAAATGTGAAGGTCCCTTTTTTGACAGTGTCTAGGCCCAAGCTGAAGCGAGGACCCTAGGGGCCTGTTGTTGTAGTTTGAAGGGACTGGACTTGATTCACCGCAGCTAAATAGGCTATTTACAAATCAAGTGGTGCACAGAGCAAGAATCCTGCAATACATAAATACTAGCAAGCAAGAATAAATGTATTGAATAGTAAGGAAAAAAACAAAGGAAAATAATGTAAATAAGAAATATGCAAATACTGTTAACGATCCTCAGACTTGTGTAAAATATTTTATTATTTTTCTTAATTATGGGTTATAATGTGTCCACTGAGACGTATTACAAGGTCTAAATAAGCTCAAAAATTATAGACTTAGATGGCTATCTAAGCCTCTAAGACTTGTAAAGTTTGAGTCCCTTTGAATCTAAGTATGTTCTACAGTTACTGTTTTTGGGATACTGGACGATATTTCCCTATTTTTTATGAGTTTTTCACAAAGTTTTCTCAATGATTCTATTGTGATTTTACTATTGCTGGATCCTTTTCAATGTTGGCTGCTATTCCATTTAATAATGTTACTCTAGGGTTCCGGAGTACCACTGATTCCCCTCACCTGTTCCTTGGGTACCAGAGCCCAGGCTGTGCTAGCCACTTGGATGACTGGTACTTTCCTTGCTTATCATAGTTTCCTTCTTTTTGTGCTGTTTCCCTAAAAGCTTCTTGCTGACTTTCTATTCCAAGGTGTTTTTAAAGGGTTGACTTCTTAATCTCTCTTCCTTCAAGATTTTACACCTTACCTTTTCAAATTCAACTTTTTGGCTACCTTTTCTTTTTGTCATTTTTTCTTGAGTGAGCTAATTCCTTCTCTACCAGACTAAAAGTTTTCACAACTACTTTCCTTCAACGTTTTTCCTCCTGGGTTTCCCGAGGTACCCTTTATTCATAAATTGTTAGTCTCAAGCTTTCTGATCTCTTTCTACAGCGTTGGGCTGTTGAGAAGGACGTGTCTATCCTTCATTTCTTGTGCTTCTTAGTGCTCTTTTGAACTTTCTCAATCTCATCCTACCTGTGTTGCATGCCACGAGGATCCCGAGCCCCTGGCATCCTTTGGGTATCCCATGCCTGTTCCTTTTACTAGACTTCTTTTGATTTTCTAGTTTTGGCAGGCTGGGCCTATTTCCTTTCTTTCTTTCACTTGTTTCTAAGGCCTATCTTCTCATAAGTTCAGGGTTGTTGATCTTTTGGGCTTACCATCCTTTTTCCTTGTGATGAGCTCAACCATTTTAATATTACTTTCTATGGAGTTGGCCCATTGTGCTATTTCTAGGCCTTGGCGTTATGATTTTTTAGACCTCAACAAACTCCTATCCTGGAAGAAGAAGAAGGAGAGGGTACCCATGATTTGAGAAACCTCTTGAAGAGAAAAAGGCAAAAGAGGGAACCTAGGTCCTCAGGATCCCAGGAATGTGTAGTAGTGCAAGAACCTAGAGGAAGGCTAATTTAGCATCTAGGAAGGTGTGTAGGGCCTGAATGTATCATGTAGAAGGATCCTGGACCACCAGATTGTATGATGGCTTAAGAAGAAATCCTAGAGGAACTAGTTGAGGAGGCGCAAATTTAGCCTGAGGAAGAATTAAGAGAAATAAACTTGGGAGCTGAGTTGGGATCCCAGAAGCCTGTTTTCAATAGTAATCAGTTGACAGCACAAGAGAAAAAGCAATTAGTGGCCTTACTCACGAAATATATGGATGTGCTCACATGGACCTATGATGAGATGTTTGGTCTGGATCCGGGACTAGTGGTCCATTCTCTCAACATAGACCTAGGAGTCAAACCAGTAATCTAGCCAGTTAAGGTCTTTCACACTGATGTGGAAGCTCAAATAACTTAAGAAGTCAAGAAGCTTCTAGCGGCTGGTTTTATCAAGCCCATCCAATACCTTAGTGGCTTTCCAACATAGTACCCGTGAAGAAAAAGAATGGCCAAATCCAATGTTGTGTGGACTTTCGCAATCTGAACAAGGCATGTCCAAAAGATAAGTTCCCTCTACCTAATGTTGATCTCCTTATGGATTCAATTGTAGGAAGTTCTATGTTTTCATTTATGGATGGGTATAATGGGTACAACCAAATCCACATGGCTGCCAAAGATGTAGAGAAGCCAGCATTCAGGATTCCAATTGGAAATTTTTATTATACTATAATGCCTTTTGGCTTCAAAAATGCAGGGGTCACATACCAGCGAACCATGACAGTTATCTTCCATGACATGATGCATAAGGCAATGGAAAACTATGTAGATGATATTGTGGTAAATCAAAAACTAGGGCAAGGCACTTTCAGATACTTGAACAAGTTTTTGAAAGGTACAAGAAGTACAAACTACGCATGAACCCCATGAAATGTGCCTTTGGGGTATCTGCTAGAAAGTTTCTTAGGTTCCTAGTACATCACAGAGGCAAAAGTGTGGATCCAGCCAAAGCCATAGCTATTGCAACGCTGAAAAGGCCTACAATTGTAAGAGAGCTCAAAAGCTTCCTAGTGAGGGTCTCTTACATCAAAAGGTTTGTACCAGGTTTGGCTTTGGTCACAGGTAGTTTATCCAAACTGTTGAAAAAGGGGGCTGAGTTCACTTAGGGAGCTAAGCAATAGGAAGCCTTTCAGAGGATCCAGCAAATCATGAATCATCTTCCTACCCTACAAGCACCAATACGTGGGTGACCCCTGTTGCTATATTTAGTATCAAACTCCCAGGCTATAGGAGCCCTGCTAGCACAGGAAGACGACGATGGGAATGAGCAGCCCATTTATTATGTAAGCAGGACACTTAAAGATACCGAAACCAGGTACCCCAAGATAGAAAGAGCATGTTTGGTGGTTATATACACGTCCCAAAGGCTAAAACGATACTTCTCAGCCCACCAGATCCTCTTGGTGACTAAGTCACATCCCATAAAAGCACTCATTCACTAGCCCTTCTTGATAGGAAGGATAGCATAGTGGCTGGTCTTGCTCTCTTAATATGACATTAGTCTCAAGACCCCCAAGGCTGTCAAAAGTCAAGCCATAGTAGATTTGCTAGCCCAGTTCCCAAGAAAAAAGGAATGCTCACTAAGCGAGGAAATCCCCGAGGAAGCGGCAGTGGCAGAGCTCCTAGGAAAGAAGTGGACAATGAGATTTGATAGGTCAGTAACGACAACTTCAAATGGATTGGGAGTTGTACTAAGTTGCAAACATGGGGACACCATGCCCTTAACTTTTAAGCTTGGGTTTTCCTGCTCGAATAATGCAGTTGAGTACGAGGCATACTTGACTGGGTTAACCATAACACTCAACATAGGGGTAAAACATATGAGAGTTTTAGGAGACTCCAATCTTGTGGTCTCTCAGGTGAAAGGTGACTTTGCACTAAGAGAGCAGAGTTTGGCAGCCTACAGAACTTGGGCATAATGACTGGAGCAGGAATTCCAGACCTTTAGCGTGTAGTACACCTAAAGGAGTGAGAAAAAGTTTGCTGATGCACTGGCCACCCTAGGATCCCAAGTGCCATTCAAAGGAAGACACTCTGGTAAGAGTAAGTAAGCAGGAACATTCCATCATAGGGATCCTTAAAAAGATGCTCCTTGAAGAACCAGAGCAACATGATTGGAGGAGTGGGGCCAAAGAAAAAATGAAAGAGGCTGGGCATGGAGGAAGTATCAAGGAATTAAAGGATTACACTCTGATAGAAGAAGAGCTATAGAGGAGGCTACCCGGAGGGATCCTGTTCATATGTATCAATGAGAATAAAGGAAAGCTGAAATTGGAAGAACTACATAGCCAGTGGGGTTGCAGAAAAAATCAACCTATACAGAAGGATGCACCGCATGGGGTACTATTGGCCAAATATGAACAAAGAGGCTGCAACTGTACAAGAGGAGTGTCAAAGATGTCAACTCTCAATAGACAAGGAAGAAAGCTATGCTGTATTTGTTACGAAAGATTGGAGGACTCCATTCATTAAATACTTGGCTCAAGGGATCCTACCAACTGACAGGACATTAGCTTACCAACTCAAGAAACTTTTAGTTAGGTACTTCCTACAGAATGAGATCCTATTCAAAAAGGGATACAACGGGGATCCCCTAAAATGCCTGGGGCCAAGGGAAGCCAGAGAAGTAATTAAGGAAGTCCATTCTGGTGACTGTGGAAGTCACCCTGGGAAAAGAAGACTCTACAAGCAATTGCTACTTTTAGGGTACTATTGGCCAACAATGAAAAAGGACTCCGAGGAGCTAGTTAAAACGTGACATGCATGCCAAGTACTGGGAGATGCAATTCACACTCATCCAAATGTACTGCAAGATATGACAACACCGTGGCCTTTCCACACTTGGGGGCTTGATCTTATAGGGCCTATAAACCCTTCTTCCAAAGGTTACATATGGATCCTGGTAGCCATCGAGTATTTTACAAAATGGGTAGAAGCTATCCCTTTGAAAAAGGCCATCGGAGCAGCCGTGGCAAACTTTATTCGAGAGCACATCATTACAAGATTCGAGATCCTCAAGAGGCTGATTAGTGACAATAAGACCCCGTTCATAAATAAAGACATGAAGAACCTGACTGAAGCATATTGCATAAAGCACAGAAAGTCTACACCATACTACCCATAAGGAAATGGTCAGGCTGAAGCCACTAACAGGGTGATGCTAAAGATCCTTAAAAAAATGAAACACAAGTACAGGGAAAAATGGAGTGACCACTTGGCAGATGTATTCTAGGCATGTAGGAGCTCTATGAAGACAACCATAGGATTCTCACCATTCTCCCTAGTTTATGCAACAGCAGCCATTAGCCCTGTGGAGTTAGTTGTCCCTACGCCAAGAGTAGTGCTCGAAGAAAACCAAGAGGACACTGAGGACACAAATAATGAAAGGAGGTTGGCAGATCTAGAAGGATTAGAGGAAGAAAGAGAAGTGGCTAGAAGGAGAAGCTAGAGGTACCAATAAGGGATGGTTAAGGCATATGCACAGACAGTACACCCAAGAGCTTTCACTAAGGGGCAGCTGGTGTTGAGAACAGCAGAGCGTGTAAGGAGAAACCTTCCAGCACCCTCCAAATTCGACCCAAAATAGGAGGGATACTACATCATCAGAGAAGCCCATGATAGTGGTATTACTACCTCACAAAGGAAGATAGGAAAGTCCTGACAAATCCCATAAATGGGAAGTGGCTGAAACAGTACTATGTGTAAAAAGGGAGAGACATTAGTACACCAAGACCTTTTTGTTTAGGAACCCATGGTAGAAGGACATCCTGTGATCCTTACTATCTTTTGACAACACTTTTTGTGTTCTTTAGATGGTAACTCTGCTTTAATTCAATGAAATCTCTTTTATTTTCCTTTAAGCTACATCTAAATTAAATATTACAAAGTCCAAGTATGGGCAAATTTGGGGGGTACCTCGGCCAATGCAAAAAAAAAAAAAAAAAAACACTTTTGACACATGACCCAGGACTCACACCATAATTAGTTCAAAGTACATGACCTAGGACCACGGGCGAAAGTAAGTGCCCAGGATACCTAGCCTAGTACTTGACAAAAAAAGGGGTTCTGCCCGGTCCATGACCTAGGACTTGAAAAAAAGGAAAGAAAGCATCCAACGTACCCAGTTCAGCACCTACGTAGCAAAACAACCACCATGGTACCTGATCTAGGACCTATAGTAAAACTTGTAAGGATCATAGCCTAGGACTCAGTGCAAAAAAAGAAGAAGAGAAAAACAGATCCACATGCTATCGAAAAATTACAAGCAAGTCTTAAAAAAAAAAAGGAGAATATACAGATCTATGTCACAAAAAATGAGGGGAGGAAAGCCAGAAATAGAGTTCAACAGGAAGAGATAAAACTTATACAACCCAAATTGTCTGAAAAAAAAAAATACATCTGAACTAGCTAAGGAATAAGGCCGGCCAGCAAAGAACTGTCTGGAGAAATAGTAGGAACAGCTGGGGAAGAGAGAACTTGCTACCTTTTAACCTTCAAGTCCTACAAAACTTTGTGAGCTCGAGCTAAAACCTCCTCAGCAGCAACAATTTCAGCATATAGACTCCTAAAAGCCTGCCTCTGGAACAACAAATGGGCCAGTGAATGCAAATGCTCCAACAAGAAGGACAGACTAAACTTTGCTTCTATGAGGTCCTATACCACTCCCCTTAATTTCAAAAGTTTTTCTTCAGATAAAGAGTCAAGCGAGGAATCCCTCAAAGAGATCAGCACAACATATAGTAGCTCCATCAAAATATTGCCTAGAAATACACCTCCCCTAAACCCATTGGTGAAGTCTCCATGGATCTTAAACAACCCTTCCAGCAATGGCAGACCCTCTGTAGGCACTGAAAAGTGCTGGAAGTTACCATAGGGAGGCCTAAAGCAATAAAAATGGTGTGCAGGGAGGCTGTTGAACTCCAAAAGATCGAAGCGAGCTAGGAAAGCAGGGAGCCCTGAACCAGGATCTGAAGCGCTCACCTCGGGAGCCTCCCCCATCGTTGTATCTCCTTTTGCAGGGATTAGGGAAATTTCAACCCTCCAGATGGTTTAGGGAGTTCCTACCTGAGATTCAGCAACTTGGATGTCAAGAGCACTCTACAACTACCTCGGGGACTACGAGCTCAAGACCCTTAATGTTAGGATTAGTGCCCTTAAATCCTATTGAATGATGCTATGTATAATATTAAGTGTGACATTGTGTTAGACATTATGTATGACTTAATATTATGTTTAATAAATTTGTTTTATTATTATCTAAAATAATGGTAACATGAATATTCGGACATTATCATATAGTCCATGAGATGCATAGTATATGATTTATGTGAAGAGTCACAGAAGATATAAATCACAAGTTCTTTGTAAACTCAGAATTATAGTTCGTAGTCAGTGATGAAATTGGGCATTTCATCTGCGAAGACTATAACATATCAACTACGATGATTTGTCTTGATCATGGAAGTGGAGACTTCTAGTTGATGTGTTAATATGTTTTAAGAGTTAAGACATATTGAACTGGACCGCCATGAGATTTATTATTTGCCTAAGGACTGTCAAATGAATAATAAATCTCATGACTTGTGTTTGCATGAACTCTTAATCCTGAGAGAATAATGAACCTGATCATGAGGTGTAGGTTGCTTTGATATATTAGGAGTGAGATCTAAAGTAATGGTCAAAACCTCAGTATGTTGGGCAGCCACATTAAGTGTTGATGGAACATGTATTCTCAAGATGGAATTCATAGTCTCTTAACGGAGATATAAAGTATTCCCTTGAGATAAGTTTAATGAGTTTGTTATTCAGAGAGTTAGGCCTAACCACTTTAGTAAGTAGTTACTAAAGTATATATATTTATGGAATTGGATTTCATAAATATATAATGAATAACATTAAAGTATTAAACCGGGTACTCAAGGATTAAGATGTAGTAATTCACAAAGTGACAGTCTACATTATTGACTTTGTGTTACTACGAATATTTTATGAAGGGGTTGCATGTATAATAAAGTCTTGGGATATAATATATAGATAAGACCTAGAGTGCAACTATATTTATATAGTGGTATTAAATATAGTTAATGGTAACTTTGAACTTGTCAAGAGTTGACAGAAAAGCCCAAGGCCCATTGGAGCTAGTGTCTTATTGGTTCCTTTTGGTCCCACTCCAAGCCACACGTTTAAGCCCAATTGGTAAGGCCCAAAAGGCCAACCCAATTAGATATATTGGTTAGAAACAAAGGGAAAAACGTACAGAAAAATATTGGTAAGAAAAACATCATTGTAGTGGTGTGGAAGTGAGTGATAGTCACTCTCTATTAATCCCTTTGTTACCAATTTGAGAGACCACACATCTTGGGCAATTAGTGGAATTGGAGTAAAGATTAAGAGTATTCCCAAGTACTTCAATCTTCGGTTTTGTAATTCACCGCTTCAAGGTACGATCTCTTGTTCTCAAATTCTGAAATTTACTTTATGCATGTTATCAATATTGAATGAAGTAGATCCGTTCAAAACTTACTTTTCCACTGCGCACATCTTTATTTCCATCAAATGGTATCAGAGCGGTCTTCAATTTCGTATTTTTTAACATGTTTGTGAGTTTTAGAATTGGAGAAGATAGTTTCATATTGTTAGAAGATTATGTTTTAATTTTCTGCATGATTGTTGAAACTATGATAGATGAAAACTGAAATTGGTGTTATGATGTTGTTTAATTTTAAATTTAAGTATGTTAAATTCAATCTTAAGGCTATAACATCAATAGAATTCAGTTTTGACATTGATCTCTATCTATCATGTTCGTTTTCAAGATGTTTGTTCATGAAAACCCGTAGAAAACTGCCTTAGAAATTTCTGAAAATTTGAAATTCGCGATTTTCGATCGATCGAAAATCACTTTCGATCGATCGAATGAGACAGTGATCAGACTCTTTAGAACGATAGATTTTCGATTGCTAGTCGGTCGATCGATCGAATCTGTTTTTCGATCGATCGAGAGGCAATCGAGTATCAATCGAAAGAGTCAGATGATCAAGTTCGAATTTCTTAATTTTTTCGATCGATCGAGGGGCACTTTCGATCGATCGAAAGAAAGAAAATCAGAAATTTTTCTAAGTGTTTTAACATGTTAAAAGAGTAAGACTATGTGTAATTAAATTATGCATGTTTAAAAAAAAAAAAAAAAAAAAAAAAAACCTTTCTTTTAAAACATCTAGTGGGAGAGAGATACAAGGGTTGTATCTCACGGCCTCCATTGTTGGTTTAAAGTAGTGTGATTAAGCACCTCGCCTTGGCGTATATGCCTTGCTCCCTTCGGAGGGTGTTTGATTCATGGTACTACAGGTTAAACTTCTTAGGGATAGATGAAATATGTTTTTACACTGAGAACGACCACGCTTCCGTGGAGTTACTTGGTTATTCACATTGATTCTAGGCAATGGTGTACACTAGACTAAGTGTAATGTTAACCTCCCTTCGAAGCTATGTCATTATTACTTAGAGGCTAAAGGGAAAACGACAGATTATTTTTGTTTGGTAAGAGTTACCATGATAGCATTAATAATGAGAATGTTTCTCACCTAATCATAGTGATTGGTATGACCTCGCTTCCGAGGAATATTAATTGCGGGATTGGGTTGTCGTTGCATATATTATATTATGGTTTTATTAAGGTTCTATACTATATGTTTATATGCTAAATTGATAATGTTCAGTCTATTGATTATATTCATGTTTATTGTTTTCAGATTTAGAACATGGCATCATTTAGTCCACTTGTAACTATTCTTAATCAAAACAAACTGACTGGATCCAACTATGTTGACTGGAAAAGAAACTTGGACATAGTTCTCACTGCTGAAGAGCATAAGTATGTTCTTACTAAACCATGTCCTAGCTTTCCTTTATTAGATGCTCCTCTTGAGGAAAAACAACGATATGATCGTTGGCAGAAATCTAATGAGATGACCAAGTGCTACATCCTAGTATCTATCTCAAATGTTCTACTGCATCAAATGCAAGATGTAGAACTAGCTTCAGACATCATGCAAAGTCTGAAGGAGATGTTTGGTGAGCAAGGCCGTTCTGCAAGGCAAGAGACCATGAGGCAAATTTATAATACTAGAATGGCTGAAGGAAGTTCAGTGAGAGAGCATTGTCTTACAATGATCTCTAATTTGAACACATTGGAAGTTTTAGGTGCCGATATAGATGGAGAATCCCAAGTGGATATGATACTCCAGTCGCTACCAGAATCATTCAAGGAATTCAAACTGAACTATAATATGAATAAAAAGATTTATACCTTGTCTGAATTAATGAATGAATTGGTAGCGGCAGAAGGCATTCTTGGTACTTCCAATGTTGAAGCCAATGTTGGTGAAGCTTCTACTTCTCAACCTAAGTCGAAAGGCAAGGGTAAGAAGAAGAAGAAGAAGGACTTCACCAAACAAGAGGGTAAACAAATTGCCTTAGGGGTTGTTGATAAAGGAAAGAAGATCAAAGGAAAATGTTTCCATTGTGGTGAGAAAGGACATTGGAAGAAGAATTGTCCAGTATTCAAGGCTGCCAAGAATAAAGGTATGAATAATACATTCCTTCTTGAAATATGTTTAGTACAGAATCCCACGGATTCCTGGTGTGTGGATTCAGGTTGTACTAATCATATCTGCAATTCTTTGCAGGGGTTTCAGGAGACCAGAAAGCTTAAAGAAGGGGAGTTGTTTCTTACTTTGGCTGATGGGAGCAGAATTCCAGTTGTAGCTGTTGGTGTTTATAATTTATGTTTTCAATCTAGAGTTCTAATATTAGAAGACTGTTTGTATGTACCTAATGTTCGTAGGAATTTAATTTCTGCTACTTACTTAGGTAAACAAGGATATTGTGTTATCCTAAAAGACAATGTTGTAATAAAGAAGGATAAAGTGTTTATCTGTTATGGCAATATTGTGGATGGTCTTTATATTTTAACTCCTGATAAGCATGAATTATATAATTCTGAATTAGATGCTAACTCTCATGTAAAATCATTAAAGAGAAAATTTCCTTCAACTAATGATGCATATCTTTGGCACTTGCGTTTAGGTCATATTAATTCAAACAGAATTCAAAGACTGATCAAAGATGGACTCTTAGGGTCCATGGACTTTGATGAATTTCCAGTTTGTGAATCTTGTTTGGAAGGTAAAATGACCAAACGACCTTTTACTGCAAAAGGTAGAAGAGCCCAAGATTTGCTAGAGTTAGTGCATTCTGATGTTTGTGGTCCTATGTCAATCCAAGCAAGAGGTGGCTTTGAGTATTTCATCACTTTCACTGATGATTACTCAAGATATGGTTATGTGTACCTAATGAGACGGAAGTCTGAAGCTTTTGAAAAGTTCAAAGAGTTTAGGGCTGAAGTTGAGAATCAATTAGGTAAACACATAAAAGCCATTCGATCTGATCGAGGTGGTGAATACCTTCTTGGGGATTTCAAGGATTACTTAACTAAGAATGGGATTGTATCCCAATTGACTGCACCTGGAACTCCACAACAGAATGGTGTAGCAGAAAGAAGGAATAGGACTCTTTTAGAAATGGTTAGGTCCATGATGAGTTACTCAACTTTACCAATTTCTTTTTGGGGTTATGCCTTAGACACAGCAATACATCTTTTGAATTTAGTTCCATCAAAATCTGTTCCCAAAACACCCATGGAATTGTGGAGTGGGCGTAAGCCTAGCATGAAATATCTCCACATTTGGGGTTGTCCTGCACATGTGTTAAAAGGGAAGCCTGATAAGTTGGAACCAAAATCAGAAGTGTGTTTGCTTGTAGGTTATCCAAAAGAAACTAGGGGTTATTTATTCTATAGTCATAAAGATAACAAAGTTTTTGTTAGTACAAATGCTAAATTCTTAGAAAATGACTATATGAATAATTTTACTCCTAGAAGTAGAGTTGTGTTGGCTGAAATGAATGAACCTGTAAATGAACAACCTATAGATGAAACTAGGGATGATGTGGCTGTATTAGATACACCACAAGATACTACTAATGAGATGTCTAGTACACAGGTGCCTCGTCGTAGTGGGAGAATTGTTCGGCCTCCTATAAGATTCATAGGTTTGGGAGAAACTTATGAAGCTATCTCAGAAGAGGTTGAATCGGATCCCTACACATATGATGAAGAAATGAATAATATAGATGCACATCATTGGGTCCAAGCTATGAAATCTGAATTAGATTCCATGTATTCCAATCAAGTTTGGAATCTTGTAAAGGCGCCTAACGGCATTAAACCTGTTGGTTGCAAATGGGTTTACAAGAGAAAGAGAGGGATAGATGGAAAGGTTGAAACCTTTAAAGCAAGGCTAGTGGCGAAAGGGTATACTCAAAAAGAAGGTATTGATTATGATGAAACCTTTTCTCCAATAGCAATGCTTAAATCTATCAGAATTCTCTTATCCATTGCTGCTCATTTTGATTATGAGATTTGGCAAATGGATGTCAAGACTGCATTTCTTAATGGCAATCTTGAAGAGGAAATCTATATGATGCAACCGGAAGGTTTCATAGCAAAGAACCAAGAGCATTTGGTATGCAAGTTGCAAAGGTCCATTTATGGACTTAAGCAAGCATCTAGGTCATGGAACAACAGATTTGATCAAGCAATCAAGACATTTGGTTTTGAACAAAATCTTAATGAACCATGTGTGTACAAAAGACATCAAGATAAAGTAGTAATGTTCCTAGTACTTTATGTTGATGATATTCTACTCATTGGAAATGATGTAGGGGTAATGTCATCTGTAAAGGTTTGGTTGTCAAGCCAATTTGATATGAAGGACTTGGGTGAGGCTAACTTTATTCTAGGGATTAAGCTTTGGCGAGATCGCAAGAATAAGATGTTAGGCTTATCACAAGCTGGATACATAGATAAGGTTCTAGAATGATTTAGCATGCAAAACTCCAAGAAAGGATTGCTTCCTTTCAGACATGGAGTTCCTCTGTCTGATGACCAAAGGCCTAAGACTCAAGAGGAAGTAGATATGATGAGACAAGTTCCTTATGCTTCTACAGTAGGAAGTCTTATGTATGCCATGCTTTGTACTAGACCAGATATCTGTTATTCAGTTGGCATGGTCAGCCGTTATCAATCAAATCCAGGACCAAAACATTGGCAAGCTGTAAAGCATATTCTCAAATATCTACGGAGAACGAGAGATTATATGCTTGTTTACCATTGTGAGGATTTGATTCCCATTGGCTATACAGATTCAGATTTTCAATCGAATCTAGATTTCAGAAAATCCACTTCAGGATGTGTTTTCACCTTGAGAGGTGGAGCCATTAGTTGGCGGAGTATTAAGCAATCATGTATTGCAGACTCCACCATGGAAGCAGAATATGTTGCTGCATGTGAAGCAGCAAAGGAAGCTGTATGGCTCAAGAAATTCCTCTCTGACCTTGGTGTAATAAGAATGGAGCAAGTTCCAATCACATTGTTTTGTGATAACAGTGGAGCAGTTGCACAATCTAAAGATCCAAGAATCACAAGAAAGGAAAGCACATTAAGAGGAAGTACCATATCATTCAAGATATTGTTGCTCGTGGAGATGTGGTGATAGCAAAGATTGAAAGTGCAAACAATCTAGTAGATCCATTTACCAAAGCCTTGCCTCAAAGGACTTTCGAGTTACATTTGGAGGGAATGGGAGTTAGATTAGTGCACAATAGTCTTTAGGGCAAGTGGGAGATTGTTAGGATTAATGCCCTTAAATCCTATTGAATGATGCTATGTATAATATTAAGTGTGACATTGTATTAGACATTATGTATGACTTAATATTATGTTTAATAAATTTGTTTTATTATTATCTAAAATAATGGTAACATGAATATTCGGACATTATCATATAGTCCATGAGATGCATAGTATATGATTTATGTGAAGAGTCACAGAAGATATAAATCACAAGTTCTTTGTAAACTCAGAATTATAGTTCGTAGTCGGTGATGAAATTGAGCATTTCATCTGCGAAGACTATAACATATCAACTACGATGATTTGTCTTGATCATAGAAGTGGAGACTTCTAGTTGATGTGTTAATATGTTTTAAGAGTTAAGACATATTGAACTGGACCGCCATGAGATTTATTATTTGCCTAAGGACTGTCAAATGAATAATAAATCTCATGACTTGTATTTGCATGAACTCTTAATCCTGAGAGAATAATGAACCTGATCATGAGGTATAGGTTGCTTTGATATATTAGGAGTGAGATCTAAAGTAATGGTCAAAACCTCAGTATGTTGGGCAGCCACATTAAGTGTTGATGGAACATGTATTCTCAAGATGGAATTCATAGTCTCTTAACGGAGATATAAAGTATTCCCTTGAGATAAGTTTAATGAGTTTGTTATTCAGAGAGTTAGGCCTAACCACTTTAGTAAGTAGTTACTAAAGTATATATATTTATGGAATTGGATTTCATAAATATATAATGAATAACATTAAAGTATTAAACCGGGTACTCAAGGATTAAGATGTAGTAATTCACAAAGTGACAGTCTACATTATTGACTTTGTGTTACTACAAATATTTTATGAAGGGGTTGCATGTATAATAAAGTCTTGGGATATAATATATAGATAAGACCTAGAGTGCAACTATATTTATATAGTGGTATTAAATATAGTTAATGGTAACTTTGGACTTGTCAAGAGTTGACAGAAAAGCCCAAGGCCCATTAGAGCTAGTGTCTTATTGGTCCCTTTTGGTCCCACTCCAAGCCACACACTTAAGCCCAATTGGTAAGGCCCAAAAGGCCAGCCCAATTAGATATATTGGTTAGAAACAAAGGGAAAAACGTACAGAAAAATATTTGTAAGAAAAACATCATTGTAGTGGTGTGGAAGTGAGTGATAGTCACTCTCTATTAATCCCTTTGTTACCAATTTGAGAGACCACACATCTTGGGCGATTAGTGGAATTGGAGTGAAGATTAAGAGTATTCCCAAGTACTTCAATCTTCAGTTTTGTAATTCACCGCTTCAAGGTACGATCTCTTGTTCTCAAATTCTGAAATTTACTTTATGCATGTTATCAATATTGAATGAAGTAGATCCGTTCAAAATTTACTTTTCCGCTGCGCACATCTTTATTTCCATCACTTAACACCTGTGTCAACACCTACAAAAGTAGACCAAATTAAAAAATGGAGAAAGAACCAAGGAAGAAATGTAAAGTGGGAAAGTGAAAAAAAAAAAAAAAAAAAAAAAAAAAAAAAAAAAAAACCAGTATCAGTTTCCTGTGGTAGAGCTTCCTTCTCTTGCTCCTTTAATTTCCTAGAGGACTCTGTGAAAAACACACAGCACGTTAAAGAAAGGGTGAGGAAACCTTGGCAAAATGGCTAAAAGAAGGTAAGGATACTAGGGGCTTTGCCATAGAAGGAAATGGGAAGGAGAGGAAGCACAATAAAGGTGAACAAAACGCACCTTCAGAACCCTCTAATTCCAAGGAAGAGACAGCCACAAGGGCAGATTGAACACTGGTTTGACCTAAAAGGGGAAGAGAAAATGGGAACTCTAAAAATAAAAATAAAAGAGAGATGAGGTTAAGCATATCTATAAGGAGTGAATGAGGCTCACCTGCTTGTATGGATGGAGATGCGCCCCCTAAGGGTTCTTTGCTTAACACAGGTTCAGTCATAGGTTTAAGTAACACAGTTTTGGTAGGACTAAAAGTCTGCACGGGCTGGGGATCTTGGGAAACAGGAGGATGGGAAGTTTCAGGGTACTGAGCAGCCAAGGGAACAGAAGATAGAATAGGTTGGGCATCCTGCATTGGCTGCCTAACCTCCTCAGTCATACCACCACTAAGGGGCTCTTCTTTCATGCTTGGGAAGCAGCAGAGGGAGCTGCAATCACTTCTTCCTCCAGAGTCCCACCAGTCGTGGGAGGAGGTACCTCCATCTGTAAAAGGAAAAGAAAAGCAAATGACAGAACATCACAAAATGCATAAGTACATAAGCACTAGAAAAGGGTGGAAGCAAACAAAAAGAGGCATGAACAGAAGAGGGTCGTACCACATCATCACCAGACGATTAACTCATGCCTTTCTTAGGGCCTGACTTGCATTTGGACTGCAAGGAAGAAATGATCATTCATCAGTTGAAAGAGAAAGGGAAAGACACAACAACAACAATAATAAGTTACTACAAAAATAAAAAAGAGAAGAAGGAAAGAGGCCTTGCCCTTCTTTCTCTCTCTACAGAGTCTCCAATGGTCTTTTGTCTACTACGGATACGCCTAGAGGGTCCTAAGGGAGACTGGGGTACAACATCAAAGGACCCTAAATAACCCTGGGTTGAGAAACTCACAAGAACCTGAGAGAGAAAAGACTCTACCTTAGTCTTCACTTGAGTCCTTGGAATTAAAGGATGCCCAACTTTTTTTCCAATTGTAGGGCAGCTCACTCTCTTGGGTTCCATAGAAATTACCAATTGCTTCTGAGATCTTGCAGTCTTCCTCTTCTTAGTCTCAAGGCCAGCATCAGTACCCTCAACACTCTCTTCAAGCTTAGTTCTTTTAACCTTTTCCTACTTAATCTGCTTTTCTTTACCTTTGCTTGTGGGAGTGGCAACATTAATTGCCTCTACTACCCCTCTTTTAATTGGCACACTAGAAGAAGCACCATCAATAAGGTCACACCCTGACCAAGTCTCTAGAAAATCTTGTGCATAACACACCCAACCACCTCTAGAGGCATGCCACTCCGCAAATCCTGTCTTGCTAGTTATGGCAGTAGATACAATGCTGGCAGTAAGGAGGGATAGGTGCCTATTGGCGGTAGGAGTAGAGAGAATATTAAGATTGGGAACTTTCCCAATATTGCTTACACCAACATAATCAGAGAGAGACTTCTGAACTCTTTTCTAGTAGTCAACAAAACCATTAAAAACAAAGACTCCCCTTTGGGAGTTGGGCACAACGAATTGAGAACCCTTCTGCGACCAATAAGGGAAGGCCTGAAGCCTTAGGAATAGGTCTAGAGAAGGGAGGGAAGGTACTATGTCTTTAAACACAGTTGGGATGTCCTGATTAAAGCCAAATTGTCGGAATACCCGGTGTGCTGAGTAGTGGGTGTACTTGGGGCCACTTGATGAGGGCACAGGAAGCCATGAGGGACTAATACATGCCAAGTAGGCCAAAACTGCCTTCATCACCAAGACGTAGGTCAAAGGTATTCCCTGTAGTGTTAAGAAAAGAAGCCAATACAGAGTCATAAGCAAACCCGAGGCTGAACTCACGAGGAGAACGCCAATTTAAGTGCCCTGCCTGATCAAATAACTCAACCAAATTGAGGCCGCCACCTTTCAAACTAGCCCAACGAAAAATGATAGGGTGATTGTTAGTAGAACTACCACACAAACCCTTGATTAAATCAGGAGATCCTTGGAATTTATCTTTTACAAATTTCAAATTTCTACATTTTGCTAAAGCAACAGAAGAACGATCCCATATGAATACTTGTAGAATGGCATAATGAAGGGACGAGGTGATAGTATAACAAGAATCGCCTTTAACTTCATCTCCATGAAGCAGATCCAATTGAGAGTAAACATGGCCCAAGAACATGGGGGTTAGGGGATACTGAGCACCCCGGGCCAATTTAATTGCCAATGGGAAGAGAACAGACTTAACCTAGTACTTGGGGAACTCACTAAACAGAAATTTACTAAGCCAAGTGCCAAGAACCCAGCTCGCCTAACTGCCTTGTCATTTTCTCATGAAAGATTCATAGCCCATTTGCCCATTTTGGCCAATTTCCCACTAGAAGAAGCAGTACGCCCGCCAAAATGACTAAATAATTTGTCTTCCACCTCGAGATCCTTGTCGGAAAGACTGATGTCAAAAGGATTTTCATCTCCAAACACCTGGAAGAGAAGTTATTGACCACATCCTCAAAGGTGATCGTAAGCTGACCAACAAAAAGAAGAAGGTATGAAGAGAAGGGCACCAACGACGTACCAAGTGTCTGAGGCTCTTGGCATCTCTGAAACCTTCAAGGTTCCTAGAAATCACCACTGCTTTCAAGATCCCGGCGCGCTCTAGACAACCAACAAATTCCCTATCGGAATGTTCCCTGTCCATCCAGATGGGGCAACCGGTGATCTTCCCAGGGATGAAGTAGAAGAAAATAGGAATCGCTTCTTGAGATCCCCGCCTAATCAGAAGATCTAAAATCTCTCTTGGATCTGGGACTTGGGCGGAACTAGCAAAACCCGCCTGATAAGAGAATACCCAGGCATAAGGGGACGGAAGGGCCTCACCATGAGACACCAAAGGAAAGAACAGGCTGGGGGTGTACCAGGGGTCCCGTAAAGGGAAAGCTGGGTGCTACGTGAGTCCCTACGACTCGCCCTATGCCAAACCAGAAGAACTCTCACCCTTAGAGAAGCTAGGAGTACAGTCCCTCTTTTTTCGTAAGGAAGAGGAAGCCATAGGACAACAAGTATATTGGGAAATAGGAAAGTCGAAGGAATGAAGAACACAGAAAAGGGAAAACAGAGCAACACTAACTGGAAGGATGAAGATAAGCTTGGGAATGAAAGATTCTGAGAAGTGAAAAGAAAATATGAATTTACTGCAGTAATGGCACAAAGAGCAGTTGGAGAAGACGATGTATGGAAAGATGCGCCAATTGCCAAAAATTTAATTTTAAAGAAGAGAATTATTGGCAGTTATTAATGGGAGTTATGGGGAACATGAAAAGTGGGTGGAGGAAGTTTTCACTCCAAAATTCAACTGCCACGTACCGTGTAAAAGGGGGGAGTTACAAAAGAATGAAGTGCAACACGCAAAGAAGACCAGGATACCCAAAAGTAGCAGGAAAGTCAGGATCCTAAAGGAAGGAGAAGGGAAACCCTGAAGTTAATTAAAATAGTGAAGAAGGAAGTCCTGCAGAAATTAAAGCTCTAATTTACTCACACGTGGGCTGCAAGCAACCCACGAGCTCGGGGGGCTAAATGTTGAGGTCTAAAAAGTTATAACACCAAAGCCCAAAATAGTACAGTAGGTGAACCCATATAAAAGGATTGAACTCATCACAAGAGAAAAGGATGGTAGGCCCAAGTCCATTACAAAAAGATTTAAAACCCATAACCCACGAAAGGAAAGGTCTTAGGGCCCATGAAACGAAGGAAAGAAAGGAAGAAGCCCAGCTTGTCAAAATCAGAAAATCAAAAGGGATTCCAGTGATAAGAACTGGACCGGGATACCTAGGGATTGCCAAAAGCCTAGGGTCTTGAGAAAATGCAGCAAAGTTGGGATGAGATTAAGACAGCTCAAAAGAAGTGTCCAAAAAACACAAGAAACGAAGAACAACTACATCTTTATCAGCCACCCAACGAAGCAGAAAGGAATTAGAGAGCTTGGGACTAAACAATTCATGAACAAAGGGTTGGTACCTTTGGGAACTTAGAAGGAAGAACCACGAAGAAAAGTAGTTAGGAAAACTTTCAACCTGGCAGAGATGAAATCAGCTCATTCAGGAAAATGACAAAAGGAAAGGTAGCCAAAAAAGTTGAACTTGAAAAGGTGAGGTGTAGAAGCCTTGAAGGAAGAGAGATTATAAGTCAGCTCCCTAGGGACACCTCAAAAAGGAAAGTCAGCAAGGAGCTTTTGGGAAAAGGCATCAAAAGAAGGAAACTATGAAAAAATACGGAAGGGACTAGCCACCGAAGTGGCTGGCACAATATAGGCGCTGGTACCCAAGGGAATAGAGGGGGGGAATCAGTGGTACCCCAAAACCCTAAAATTACACTATAAAAGGAAGAAGCGGCCAACATTGGAAAAGGATTTCAACAAGAGTGAATCAGAATAGAATCATTGAGAAAATTCTATCAAAAACTCAAAGAAAGTAGTAAAAGAAAGAGGAATATCGCACGGTATCCCAAAACAGCCATTATATAACATACTTGGATTCAAAGGGATTCAAATATTGCAAGTCTTAGAGGCTTGGATAGCCATCTAAGTCTGTAATTTTTGAGCTTATTTGGACCTTGTGACATGTCTTAGTGAGCACATTGTAACTTACAACTAATGAAAGTAATGAAATATTTCACAATGTTTTAAGGATCCTTAACAATTATTTTGTCTCTCTTTATTACATTGTTCCTTTACTGTTTCTTGCTGTTCAAAACGTATATATTTTTGCCTTCTAGTATGTACGTATTGTAGGATTCTTGCTCTGTGCACCACTTGGTTTGTAAACAGCCCATATAGCTGCGGTGAACCATGCCCAGTCTATTTAAACAACAACTAAAAGGCCTAGGGTCCTTGCTTCAACTTGGGCGTGGACACTGTCCAAAAATGGACTCTCACACACAGAAAAGTCAAACAAAAGTTGTAAATTTTCACTTATAAAAGTTACACCTTAAGAGCGAAAAAAAATACTAAGACTAATAGCGATAACTCTAACACTAATAATGTTATATAGTCTCAACCTTCAAATGAATAAAATGACTTAGAGAGTAAAGACAAATAAATGTACCAAATATTGGGTAAAGGTTGCTTCAGTCATCTGGCTTAAATAGTATGACTATTTAAAAAACAATTTCCTTTTGGACACTTTTAAGCCAATAAACAAAACTTTAAGTGTGACTTTCTTACCCTTCACCCATACTATATATACCCTCATTACCCACAAAAGTAAAAGATGCTATTTAGAGAGAAAAACCTAGATAGGTTTCTACAACACAACAAACCCACCTTTAAAGAGAGAGAGCTACTCATCTTTTAGTGAGAAATCCTTGTAGTCTCTTTTCCTTCCCCTCTCCCATTGTTATGCCTTGAGAGGAGATTTATACACAAACACAGCCCATACCTATTTAGAGTGTAGAGAGTATTTTGGAGCTTGGGAAGCATTTGAGATTTGCCAAAAGAAGCTAGTGAGGCTTGGAGGATGCAATCGGACGGTATTGTGGGATCCAGAAAGCTAATGAAGAGAAGACTCCGAGAAGTACGTTGGTAGCAGGAGCTTGGAGGGCTCAAGTACATTGGGTAGACTAGGTTTGGAGGGTCTTTTGTTATCCATGTACTCCAACTTATTCACTAGTGGATCGATTTTGACTTGGAGGGTTGCGAAGAGGTTTTTCATTGAGTTCTTTGGTTTCCACTTCGATAACACGTCTTGGTGTTATCTTGTGTTTGCATCTCTCTTCCCTTACTTTTTAATCTTAATAGTTATTGTTGCTTGCTTGCTTATGGCTTAGAGAGTAGTTCCAATGATTGCGCTTCATTTACTCTTGCTCCACACTTAGATATGTTAGAGTAAAAGCAATTAAGCCGTAATTTAAAATTAGGAGTCTAAACAAGCATTAGTGTTTCACACTAATTTTAGCTTTCAAAAACAAACCCTCGTCACGCACACAAATGGGAGAAATTTGGAAAAATAGATTTTGAAATATATGAATATAAAAAAGAAGAAGAAGAAGTACCAATTGAAAGGCAAAAAAGATGAGCTACTACCTACTAATAACATATTTCATAATTTAAGTCAAAATTCAAATCTATAAAGATGTAATCCATGCCTTTTAGCCGACCTTTTCTTTACATACCAACAATTAAAAAAAAAAAAAAAAAAACAAGGTTATAAATCAAAATTTACAATTGTTCTTATAAAAAAAGTTTACAGTTGTTTTATATGTTAGTTTTTTTTATAATTTATTATATTTTCTTGACTACACCTAGCATCATTGTATATGAACACGAAAGTGATTCTCAACAGGAAATGAAATCATGAAAAACAAATAAACTAACAAAAAATTATTCAAAAGATTTTCTTTCCTTTTCAGATTAGTGGTGAAGGGGAAAAAAACTATAGCTCCTCTTTAATCTCTCTCTCTCTCTCTCTCTCTCTCTCTCTCTCTCTCTCTATACACACACACACACACACACACACACACACATTCTAGTCCTTCATTGAGGTATTCCCTTTTAAAAAAATATATATATCAACATTGCTAAAATCAATGCAATAAACTCTAATATGCAAGAGCTAGGAAAACCGATTAAAAAAAATAAAATTTTGCCCAAACACCTTTCATAATTCATACCAAACAAAAGCTAACACGTATAAAAAAAAACAAAAAAGGTGGAAACTTTTTCTTACCTCTAGCCTTGGAGTAAGGTTGCCCTCTAAGAAGCTTGGCTCACTCCATAATCGTTTGCAACAACACCTCCATCAAATCTCAAATTAAATTGCTGAAATTTTGTGAGTTTTTTTGGTTTAGGGTTTTGTTTTGTTTTGTTTTTTGTTTTTTGTTTTTTGTTTTTTGTTTTTTTTTTTCCTCTCTCAAATGTAGGATTATAAGTCAAATAAAAAGAGGTTGCATTAGGTTTAGGGTTAGTGCTGTGGAGGAATATTTCAAATTTATTATTCTATAAAGTCTAAAATGAAGTAGGAAATAAATTAAAGTAAAAAATTAATAAAAAATAATAATAATGTGGAAAATTGTAGAGGCTGCAAAGCTTACGTGACACAACCTATGGAAGTCAACTATTGGTCAAACGTCTTCGGTTTTGTATTATATATAGACTATAAAACAAAATGGTGTTTTAACATTGTGAAACAGTTCAATTTATTGTTTTTTAATTGTGAATATGGCAGATTTTTAGATGGCTCATTTTTCCTATGTGGTAGCACTGCCTTAATTGAAGGAAAAAACTTATGTTTTTATATATAGTACTAATCTCAATCTCAATCTCATTATAATTCAAAGTTCTACATTAGTTAAACATCTTTTAAGTTGATCTATTATCTATGTTTTTTTGAAGAAGAGAAACTCACATGAATAAATAAAAATCCCCTAACCCTTGGCTTCTCAAGCTCACACTTAACCCTATGAATTCTCAGAGTTTCTACTTTCAACATGGTGAGCAAAGCAAGAAGAGCAAGAGGTTTGGTTTGGTACCAGGTTTTAGGTATATGAAAGCTAGGGATTTTACTTTAGTTAGAGAATGCTAACAAACCGTATAAAAACTCCATTTAATATATATATATATATATATATATATATATATATATTCTATCATATTTCCTTGCAGATTATAGCCATCAATCACGTTTTTTTTTTTTTTTTTAATGTTAACGTTGATTAGAAATTATAATTTCAATAGGATTTAAACTCTATAATTATATCATAGGATTTAAACAACAAAGGTTAGTGATTCTCAAATTTTTTTTTTTTTTCCGAAGAGAAATTGAGCGCTAATTCTTAGTAATTTGGAAATAATGTTGTTTTTCATTATGGAATCAGAGCTCTCAAAGGATCTATGAAATACATGTTTCAGTTGCTTTCTTTTATATAGTTTTAGATCTATTATTTATTTTAGTTTTAGTTTTTTAAAAGCAATTTGTGATATTAAGATGGAAAGGTAAGAAACTTTTTGTGTATTAAGATGAATAGGTTCAATTTATCACCATATCACAACTCATTCCAACAATAAACAACAAAGGTTAATGATTCTTTTCTTTTTTCTTTTTTATGAGAAATTGAAAGCCAATTCTTAGTAATTTGGAAATAATGTTTTTTTTTTAATCATGGAATCAGATCTCTCAAAGGATCAATGAAATACATGTTTCATTTGCTTTTTATTTTTATTTTTTATTCTATATAGTTTTAGATTTATTATTTATTTTAGTTTTAGTTTTTTAAATGCAATTTGTGATATTAAGATGGGAAGGTAAGGAAATTTATGTGTATTAAGATGAATAGGTTTGATTTATCACCATATCACAATCTTAGTCCAACAATAAACAACAAAGGTTAGTGATTCTCATTTTTTTTCTAAGAGAAATTGAAAGCTAATTCTTAGGAATTTGGAAATAATGTTTTTTTTTTTTTTTTTTCATTATGGAATCAGATCTCTCAAAGGATCGATGAAATACATGTTTCATTTGCTTTCTTTTATATAGTTTTAGATCTATTATTTATTTTAATTTCAGTTTTTTCATAGGAAACTCTTAAATTGACATTAAATTTAAAGGTTGTATAATATACAATTCTATTTTTAATTTAATTTTAATTTTCTTTCTTGATTTATATTTTCAATTTTAGCTATTGGTATATGACTATATGTTCATTCCATTTGTTATATGTAATAATAGTTTTTTTTTAAATTTATTTTTGATTTTTTCATAAGCAATTCCAAGCAAGCTGCATCCTATAAAATTGTTAAAAACTCCTAAATTGACATACAATTCAAAGGTTGCAATCTATGTAATTCTATTTTTTAACTTAGATTTAAATTTCTTTCTGATTTGTATTTTCAATTTTAGTTATTGCTATATGTTATTTTATATTTATTTTTTCTTTTCTTTTTAAGTGTTGTTGTAGGGGATCCCTGGTGAACTATTGACATTCAATTCCAAGGTTGTGTAGACTTTCAAAGTGAAGGTCATCCAATTCTCTTATCTTTAATATATATATATATATATATATATTGTGGGGCCCTACACATATTAACCACACTGGCCCACTCTATATCTGGCCCAAGGCCCACGCCGAGGATAATATAAAGGCCGAGGATAAGAGGAAAGAACCCTAGTCATCCAAGGGCCTCGCCGAGAATGCCCACATCCTCGGCAAACCAACTTCGATGAAATGGAAATATCCTTCGTCCATTAAATGAACGCTACCAACATTCTGGCCGCTTTAATGGTGAAGTGACCTGCAAACCCTAATGCTTTAGTCATTTCAACTATCAGAAAGTCTGCAAAGGCAGCTAAGAACTAACATAAAGCCTGCAAATACAGATGATGGGGTAAACCCCTGTACATAGAGTCTAGATAATTGACAAGTGGATGGCTAAGATCAACTAAAATGAAACTATATAACCAATAGGGCTCCCAGCATAAAGGGGAGGGAAAAAAGCCCTAAGAAAGAAGGAGGGACTTGATCAAGATGAGTTCTAAGTAAAATAGATCCTCGGCCTGAGTCGAGGACAAATATACTTCGCAAACACTTAGCCAAATTTCCACAATAAGATTCCTATGAATCTTATGTCATCAATTATTTATTATAGACTTCATACCAGTCGTTGTTTACTTCGATGATGCCAAGTCCTTTCACCCACACTCTACAAATTTTTGTTGTTAAGGGTCCATTACAAATTGAGTCCTTACAATTGGCGCCCACCGTGGGGCGGATTTGTGCGCTAGCAAGTGCGGTGGTTGGTGTAAAGAAATCAAGAGCAACGTTTTCAAAAATAAAACACCAAAACAATACAATCTACAGCAACAACATTCATTCAGAAGTCAGCAATCACAAGAACAAGAATATGCGAAAAATAGAAAGAGACAAAACAAGTCTACTTTTTTATTCATATATGATGAAAAATTACATCTTTTACAAGTGATGCCCATGGGGCTTGTTCTAAAGCTAACTACAAAGACTGACGTCTGGCAAAGCTGGCAGAGGAACAAAAGATAGAAAAGAAGGCTCGTTGAAGAACAAAAGATAGAAAAGAAGTGAAGGAAGAGAGGAGGAAAAGAAAGAAAGAAAGTTGGCAGAAGAACAAAAGATAGAAAAAAAGGCTGGATGAGAAGCAAGAAAAGAGGAAAAGAAAAAAGGAAGACTCGTTGAGGAGCAAAAGAAGAAGAGATAAAAGGGAAAAGGAAAAAAGAAGGCAACATGGGAGGTGGAAGAGGTCGCGGTACAGGACGGCTCCACTTCTGAGTTTCGCCTGGTTTCCCTCCCACCCCCATCGCTGCCGGCTTGGAGGGTCAGTGGCCCATACCCAAGGGAAGGAGGTTACGTTCTTTCTGGATCCTCCTCCAAACGGCAAGGAGGGTTCCACCTCTGATTAGGTTGAAAAGAAGAAGAATCTTCGGACTTCTCCCACCCCAACCCCAACGTGACGTCCAAGATCGGAGTGCCATCCTCGACTCCTGATGGGGGCTCAGCACCCTCGGGAACGCCCCTTCCAAGGGCCAGTGCATTTGAGGGGGCTCAAGTTGCTATTTCTTGCAAAATCTCTAGGCAGTATTTCTGGGAGGAGATTTAGAAGTATGTTTATCAAGTGTGAAGGAAAAGGTTGCCCCAAGAATGCCTTTTATAGAGAACGAAAAGTTGGTGAGAGCCATTCCACATTAATTCCGAGGGAGTAATTTCCGGAGGCAATAATTCCTCCCAAATTCCTAGGGGGCTTATCCGTCGTTAGATCCTCGTAAATCCATGACTGACATTAATGATGAAGCGCCTCATTAACGATGAGGCACCGAAGCGTCAGAACACGTTACCCAATCAACCCAAGAAACGCCTCGTGATCAGAAGGGTCACGTCAAACGAAGAGACGGAACAGAGCAAGGTCATATCCTACCCCAACTCCAGCTTGCGTGTGTCATTATGTTGCGTGAAAAGTGTATTTACTTAAAGTTTATTATAGATTATAGCGATGTAGAATTAAATAGCAACGGATAAATAGATAAGGTAATAAATAAACTAGGTGCTGGACAGAACCAAGGCATTGCATGGTCCTCGGACCTAAGCCTCAGGGAAACCAGATACTTTAGATGATAAACGAGAAAACTAGGTACTGGACAGAACCAAGGCATTGCATGGTCTTCGGACCCAAGCCTCAGGGGAAACTAGATACTTCAGATGATAAACGAGAAAACTAGGTACTGGACAGAACCAAGGCATTGCATGGTCCTCGGACCCAAGCCTCAGGGGAAACCAGATACTTCAAATGATAAACGAGAAAACTAGATACTGGACAGAATCAAGGCATTGCATGGTCCTCGGACCCAAGCCTCAGGGGAAACCAGATACTTCAGATGATAAACGAGAAAACTAGGTACTGGACAGAACCAAGGCATTGCATGGTCCTCGGACCCAAGCCTCAGGGGAAACCAGATACTTCAGATGATAAACGAGAAAACTAGGTACTAGGCAGAACCAAGGCATTGCATGGTCCTCGGACCCAAGCCTCAGGGGAAACCAGATACTTCAAATGATAAACGAGAAAACTAGGTACTGGACATAACCAAGGCATTGCATGGTCCTCGAACCCAAGCCTCAGGGGAAACCAGATACTTCAGATGATAAACGAGAAAACTAGGTACTGGACAGAACCAAGGCATTGCATGGTCCTCGGACCCAAGTCTCAAGGGAAACCAGATACTTCAGATGATAAATGAGAAAACTAGGTACTGGACAGAACCAAGGCATTGCATGGTCCTCGGACCCAAGCCTCAGGGGAAACCAGATACTTCAGATGATAAACGAGAAAACTAGGTACTGGGCAGAACCAAGGCATTGCATGGTCCTCGGACCCAAGCCTCAGGGGAAACCAGATACTTCAGATGATAAACGAGAAAACTAGATACTGGACATAACCAAGGCATTGCATGGTCCTTGAACCCAAGTCTCAGGGGAAACCAGATACTTCAGATGATAAACGAGAAAACTAGGTACTGGACAGAACCAAGGCATTGCATGGTCCTCAGACCCAAGCCTCAAGGGAAACCAGATACTTCAGATGATAAACGAGAAAACTAGGTACTGGACAGAACCAAGGCATTGCATGGTCCTCGGACCCAAGCCTCAGGGGAAACCAGATACTTCAGATGATAAATGAGAAAACTAGGTACTGGACAGAACCAAGGCATTGCATGGTCCTCGGACCCAAGCATCAGGGGAAACCAGATACTTCAGATGATAAACGAGAAAACTAGGTACTGGACAGAACCAAGGCATTGCATGGTCCTCGGACCCAAGCCTCAGGGGAAACCAGATACTTCAGATGATAAACGAGAAAACTAGGTAATAAGAACCAAGTGTTGGACAAACTTAGGCACTGCGTAGTCCAAGGACTCAAGCCAATAGGGAGACCACTCCCTTATGGAATACTAAGTGTTAAGAAAAACCAAGGTCTTACATGGTCTTCGGATTCAAACCTATATGGAAACCAGTCACTATAGGGCAATATAAATGTTGAACGAAACCAGGGTCTTTGTATGGGTCACGAGTCCAAATCTACGGCAAAGCCAACCCCTTTAGGTGCTAAATAATGAGCCCTATTAGGGACGAAAACCACGAGAAGTTGAGCGCTAAAGCACAAACGACTCAAACCTATCCATCCTAGAAGAACGAATAAGAAACTCAGACAAGAAAGTATACTCCGGAAAAAGAAAAAACTCGGAAAAACAAGGAAAAAACTCCTCGGGCGGCCCCTTAGCGCCAAAAAGAGATTGCAAAGGCAGTTGGAGTAACGGTAAGACTAACAGAAAGACAAGGCTCAACAGGGCGCGGAAATACGCCGAGGAAGTCAAAATCCTCCTCCCCGCCCAAGGGGACGTACAGCAGAATTTTGAGGGGCTATTGTGAGGCCCTACACATATTAACCACACTGGCCCACTCTATATCCGGCCCAAGGCCCACGCTGAGGATAATATAAAGGCCAAGGATAAGAGGAAAGAACCCTAGTTATCCAAGGGCCTCGCCGAGGATGCCCACATCCTCGGCAAACCAACTTCGATGAAATGGAAATATCCTTCGTCCATTAAATGAACGCTACCAACATTCTGGTCGCTTTAATGGTGAAGTAACCTGCAAACCCTAATGCTTCAGTCACTTCAACTATCAGAAAGTTTGCAAAGGCGGCTAAGAACTAACATAAAGCCTGCAAATACAGATGATGGGACAAACCCCTGTACATAGAGTCCAGATAATTGACAAGTGGATGGCTAAGATCAACTAAAATGAAACTATATAACCAATAGAGCTCCTAGCATAAAGGGGAGGGAAAAAAGCCCTAAGAAAGAAGGAAGGACTTGATCAAGATGAGTTCTAAGTAAAATAGATCCTCTGCCTGAGCCGAGGACAAATATACTTCGCAAACACTTAGCCAAATTTCCACGATAAGATTCCTATGAATCTTATGTCATCAATTATTTATTATAAACTTCATACCAGCCGTTGTTTACTTCGGTGATGCCAAGTCCTTTCACCCACACTCTACAAATTTTTGTTGTTAAGGGTCCATTACAAATTGAGTCCCTACATATATATATATATATATATATATAAATGAAAAGAAAATTATTTTTTTAATGCTTATGCATTTGGATAGCTTATAATTTGTGAATTTTATGTTGATACTAATTTAATGCTTAGATATTAATTTACATGGACATATTATTTTGCTAAATGCTGATTTTAATTTGTGACGTTTAGTTTTATTAGACAATTGGTACGTTGAAGAGAATTCAAAAGTTATACAATAATATTTTTTTCTATTAAGAAATAATATTTCATTAACTTATTATTTCTCAAATGTATCATATATAGTATTTAGTAAGTTTTTGACCAAAACCGTGCAACGCACGGGCATTTAACTAGTATATATATAGATTAGATAACCTATATGAAATTATTCATATTATCATTTTGAAAAAAAGAAAAAGAAAGGGGTAGGAACTAAGAAACTAATAACAAATATCTGTATCCGATCATTTGATTTGGTTCATGAAATGGCTCTCCATTTTGAATTTTGATATATCATCATAGAGACCCTCATAACTCAGAAGTCAAGATGACTTCGTAGGAATGATTTCATAGTAGCCAATGACCTCTTTTAACCCGTCTCGTCGCGTGTTCGTGCTAAAACACCCACGCTTCTCTTTCCGCGTGTCCAACACTTCCATACCGCTGTATCAGTATGACTATATATCTCTACGCCTGTGTACAACGCTCTGTCTCAGCGAGTGGGTTTAAGATTCCACTTTTTTCCTCTTCAACACAACCTTTCACTGCTTTCCACTCCACTGCGTACAAAAAGTTTAGTAAAGTTCTCTCACCCACTGTGTTCTTTCTCAACACTCTTTTAGTAAATCAGTACCAGCTCACTTCACTTGCCAAAACTCTCTCTCTCTCTCTCTCTCTCTCAGATTGAGATTGTGCTTTCCCTCTCAAGTTCTAGTTTGGAAGAAGGGATGGGAGAAGGGAAGGGCTCGACCCTGGTGCACGTTTTGGTGGTTGTTCTAAGCTTAGTGGCCTTTGGCTTCTCCATTGCTGCTGAGAGACGAAGAAGCGTTGTAAGTATCTTCTTTTACCTTTCACTTTTAAAGTTTTTCACTTTTTCAGATGTGATTCCAGTTGGGGTTCTTCTCATTTCTACTTTTCTCTCTAAATTATTATTATTATTTTTTTCTTCTCTTGGGCCTTTCCTGTTTGTTTAATTAATGGGTTATTGGGTTTCTGAGATTTTTTTAACTGGATGATTGAGATCTATAAGTTTATTGTTTAGCTTTTGTTTTCTTTTTATTCCTGCAGTAGGGTTTTGTGTCTCATTTTTTTTTCTTTAGTTCTACCATTGCTTTGCTGGGTAGGGAAAAGGTACCTTATTTGTTTATTTATTTATATTGTATATTTTACGGATTGTTCTCTGATTCTCTTTTGGATGAGTAACTTTTCACTGCCTAGCTTGCTTTCTATTAAATTTAAAATCATTTTGGTTCTCAATTGGAGTCTCATTGCTGTCATCTTACTGACATTAGCTTCTTAAAAGTTTATTAATTAATGCAAAGTTTATTCATTACTTCATTTAGGCTCTTCATTTAGGCAAACTATGGTCAGGCTGCTAGACTCTAGGAAGCACGGACACTTTATTTGGGAAAATCCCAATTGCTTGTGTCGCCTTGTTGTAGCTGTATCCATACCTGTACTGTACGCGTACCTGTGCTTACTAGGTTAGACTGTATTCCAGCACGTGGCGTAAGAATTGGAAATATGTTATTGGAACAACAACATGCTTCTTTTTATTTGTTTTACTAAAGATATCAAGTTCTAATCCTACATAAGGACCTAGTCCAGTTGTATTTCGTGTGCAAACAATGAAATCCTAATTGTACTTGTATTTCAAGTATTGTATTTTGTATTGGTCTAGGATTTCACCTACAATAAATTCGTTATTATGGGTTTATTGTAATAGATAGACCTTAATAGTAAAGATGTAGTCGTCAATGGCTTTCAGCTGTGGATGTGTTTCGTCATGCTAAACCATGCTAATTCCCCCTCTCTCTCTTAGCCAATTAGATCCAAGTCCCATAACTTATACAATCTGTCAAGACCATCATCTACAAAATCTGCAATTGACACCACAAAATTCTATTCTTTCATGAAAAAAAAAAAAAAAAAAAAATCAAAATATTGATTCCTGTTGTTTTTGTTACTCTCTCTTAGCCTCTTAGGACTCAGAGAGTCAACACAGACCACAACAATGGCCTACTCAGGAATAGGTTTTCATGGACCTTTATTTCTTTGTTGGTTGTGAGGTTTTTCCTCTTGCACTTTAATTGTAGCTTTGCCAAAAGTCCTCTTGCTGCCGTCACCATCCTCACCCCCACTCACATAGCAGCTGCTGGAGCCTTGCTTGCCGCTGCCAAAGTTGTGTTGCCCATCCTCTACCTAGATCAAGAACTTTCGCAAAGGATCAAGTTGGGTCATGCTCACTGTTTTTTCGTTGGTCTCCTCTTTATCGTCGTCATTCAGTCATTGCCGCCTTGGATCACAACTCTTGGTCTGGAAAAGTCTTTTGGTTTGGTCCATCGTGTTGCCAAAATATGGACTAGTCATATCGGTGTCTTCTAGAAGCTTTTTGGGAAGAATGAGACCACTACGGTCTTCAAGAAGCTCTTCAAGTTGATGGGCAACAAGCTCAAGCACATATCCAATATCCTCCTCAGCAGGTTCCACAGCGTTTTATCTTCGTGTGCCTTTAGCCTGTTACAACCCTTGCACCAGGAAGCTTTTCTTACCATTGCAGCTTTGTATGGAAAGTTTGCTTCTTTCTACTTCTTTTTTTTTTTTTTTTTCACAGGCCCATGGGCATCAACAACTCTTTTGATCCTTCACCATCACTTTCCCTCATTAAGGGCCAAGGGGCAGAACTTGTGTTAGAAATTTCACTCTCTTGTTTCAGTGGCTAGCATGGTCAGATAGGTGGGCCATGATAATGGAAACTTGCTTGTTAAATAGTTAATACAACTGAAGTCCGAAGCCACCCAAATCATCATTCCCCATTTGGTGACTAGGACATACCAGTGTACCTCATTAATTGTTGTTGGGCTCTAGTCTGTTGCTCATCTTATGCAGGGCAACCAACTTCATAAGCCCAATTTGTAATTTGAAGTAGCCTTTACTACTATGTGTTGGGGTTTTACATTTTAATTTTCTGTTAACAGTGCAAGACCAATGGTTCCTCTAAATCTTTATAATATCTATAGACCATGTGTTATCATTATCAATGTCAGGATTTTGTGGCCTCTATTAGTTTATATCTTTAAATTGCAAGATCAAGTTTTTCTCTTTCACTATTGTTTCCAGCCACTTTGCAGGATCACCTCAATTTATTCCTTGTCGTGGACAACAGCTAGACACCTCATATGCGACTTTCTCAGATATGATATTTCCTCACAAGATGATCTCAGCAATTTCAACTTTCTTATAATCATGCATCTTCAGCCATCTTGGTTGAGTGTCACGCACCATTCTGATCGATAGCCTCCTTTATTGGGTTTCTTTGTGGTCATGTGTCTTTATCATATTCATGCCCTGTTACTTAGACCACACCTATGATCGACAGCCTTTATTGGCCTTTTTTACGGCCACTCATCTTTATCATTGTCAAGCAGAGTATTTCAAACCACGCCTTTGATAAATGTCCACCAGTATAATATGTGTTGTGTTCATCATTCAAGCCTCAATCATTGTATGTTTGGTCTCATTCTAGTGTGTAATCTGTAGTTTATTTGGTCCACGTAGTCATGCTTTTCTTCAAGGTCCGTCTTACTCTTTTTTTCCTCCAAAATCAAGTTGTCTCCAAATCTTGAGTTTAACTACCAAGGCACAATCCTAGTCAAGGCTAAAGTCCATTCCTACTTTGTGTACAAGAAATCCTAGTTCTACTTGTATTGCAAGTCTTGAATATGTATTAGTCTAGGATTTAGGCTACTGTAAATATCCTACTATGGGTTCATTGTGATATATAGAGCTGAATTGTAAAGATATAGCAATCAAGGGCTTTTTGTTGTTGACGTAGGCTGTTAGGCCGAATCACATTAATTCCTTCTCTCTCTCTCCCTCTCTCTCTTGTCTCTCTACTTTATTTCATTGTCTTCTTTCTAATTTCACATATTTATTCAAGATGTAGATGGAGTGCTTATAATTATCATTTCTATTAATAGCCTAAGACTTATACACATATACATTGCTTGCTGCCTTCCTAGTGATTGATAGAAGTATGTATCAAATGGTGACATAGCATCATCAAACTGTTAAAGAGACTTTGCAATTAGTGGCAGTATGTAATGCTTATTAGTTATTACAGGGGTAAAATATGTACTGTATACAGAGTTATTAGTAAATATATTTTTTCAGTAAAAATAAAGGATAGAAATGAGCATTTTTTTGATGATTATTCTTTTGAGGATTTGTAAGTTGAGAATGGAAGCATTTTGGCATTTGTACATGCTCTATAGACTACCAACAAACTAGAGCTGCCTTATGTGCTTACTCACTGCAACATGTCATACTCATACAGTTCAATGATTACCTACAACTCCCTTGCAGTTTAGCAATGTACAGGCACAAACTATTGGAAAAGATAAATATTAATGTTTATATTTATCCTTTTCTATTTTTTGAATCCTTATGTTTCCCTCACAGTGAGGGATCACATGTAATCTGCTGTACTTAATAAAATAAAACAACAAATGGAAAAAAAAAAAAAAAAAAAAAGGGAACTTTCCCACATATTTAAAACCACAAACTATGCTTTGTTTGACAATAGTGGGAATCATGTGCTGATTTTTGACACTTGTGGATAATCATGCATGCTTTTCATTAAGCTAAGATATAGCATTCAGGCAATTATCTTTCTTCACAACAGGGCCATATAGAAGTAGATCCTCGAACGAATGAAAGTTACTGTGTTTACAACTCAGACGTTGCAACTGGATATGGAGTTGGTGCTTTCTTGTTCCTTCTTTCTGGCGAATCTCTACTTATGGGTGTGACAAAGTGCATGTGTTTTGGGATACCTTTAGCTCCTGGTGGGAGTCGAGCCTGGTCTATCATTTATTTTGTCTCATCATGGTGAGAATTCTGGTTGACCTAGTTATATTTTCTTCTGTTCTTGTGTGTATGTACGTGGGGGCACCATTTAACAACATTGTTGTATTAACAATCAATATAGACCATTCATCACAAGCAGTACTAATTTACAGTGCGCATCATCTATTGCCTCTTTTGTATTGTTTGATCAATGCATTTGATGTCCTGATAAATTTTTTCTGATTTGTCTTTCTGTTTCTGTGACACCCCCTTCCAGCTCCATTTGGTGGTGTGTGCACGTAAATCATGGAATTTTATCATAAATACTTGCTCTCTTATTCTGGGAAGTGTGCTTTATTCATACTATTAACTATATATATACATATATATATATATATATATATATATGCCTGTGCCCATGCATTTTTTTGTTGGACGAGTTTCATTTGTAATTTTTGAAACTGATGACCTTTGCAATTCACCACGTGCCTCGTCAGGGTATAGAAATTCCATATCATTATGTCATATGAAAGAGCTTTATGGTTGGCGTTTCTGTCTCTTTCTCTATGGGATATTTTAACTCTTCTGTACCACTCTATAGTAAATTTCTGGCAAACATAATATATTAATTACAAATATGGGCTAATTTTTCATTTTATGCATCTGCAGGGTGACTTTTCTGGTTGCAGAAGCATGTCTAATTGCAGGTGCAACGAGGAATGCTTACCACACCAAGTATCGGTCTATGATTTATGCTCAAAACTTCTCATGTGAAACATTGCGGAAAGGTGTCTTTATTGCTGGTGCTGTATTTGTGGTTGCAACAATGATTCTCAATGTGTATTACTACATGTACTTCACCAAGGCAACTACTCAGGTTGCTCGCAAAACAAATCGTGCAAGCTCAGCTGTTGGAATGACTGGGTATGCATAGAATATCAACTGATGAGACCAGATGGCATCTAAGTTTTGCATGTTGATGTTGTATGGATGTGCAGTGCTATGATTGTAATACGCCTGTTACTAACGCCTTTAACTTATATAATGGAAAATGTATTTTTTATGGCCTTCCTGGAAAATAAATATAGGGAAATGTTAATGAATGCTCTTAGGGCATTGGTTAATAATTCATTTAAAGAAAGTTTTTTTGAAAAATGAAAAATAATAAACAATTAATATTTTGACATATTTTTTCATTTTTTTATAAAAGTGGTGTCAAAATTTTCCTAAAATGGATTATTAACTAATGCCTTAAGGACACTTGTGAGCATTAACTCATAAAATATATTAGAAACTAGCAAATATCTTTAGCTACTTACTGCACTATTCAATTTTAAGCTCATTGTATCTTGAACATACACCCCGCACCTCCACCTCCAAGACAAATACCATAAATTACAATAAGCTGCCTTGAGGCTTGGGGAAATATGAAAAACTCCCATGTTTTTTTTTTTTTTAAATGACATTCCACCCCTTAAGATTTTGATTTATAAACAAGTAAGTCCTTATGAAGTTATGAACGTCTATGTCTATTACAAATAGATTATTAACTAATGTCTTGAGGGCACTCGTGAGCATTAACTCATAAAACATATTAGAAACTAGTAAATATCTTTAGCTACTTACTGCACTATTCAATTTTATGCTCGTTGTATCTTGAACATACCCCCCACACCTCCACCCCCAAGACAAATACCATAAATTATAATAAGCTGCCTTGAGGCTTGGGGAAATATGAAAATCTCCCTCTCTTTTTTTTTCTTTTTTTTTTTTTTTTTTTTTTTAAATGACATTCCACCCCTTAAGATTTTGATTTATAAACAAGTAAGTCCTTATGAAGTTATGAACGTCTATGTCTATTACAAATGAATTTGAAATACATATTTGTCAATTAAATTCTTATCTAGAATAATTTCAAAATAATGTTTACTAACTAGATTGGTTATACGAGATTGTTTCTTTTTATAAAAAAATAAAATATAAATAATAACCACGGGTAGGAGGGGGTTTTTGCAATTTCCTAAGCCTCGAGGGAGTTCAGTGTAGTTTACTTAAAAAAAAGTATATTGATTTGAACATACAGATCCAAAATGCTGTGTGTTCATGATATAAAAGACCACTGCTTTCAGGTCTTGAAATAAAAGGCACCCTTTATATAGTTCAGTGTTTTTTTCCCCCAAAACAAATATATAATGTGATGTAGTTCAGTGTTAGGAGATAAATATTTAATCATGTTAAGAGTATTAGAGCATTAGTATCCGGAGTTGTAAAACTCATAGTATGCTCTATTTTAGCATCAAAGCACAAAAAGAATGCATTATCTGAGCTTCCAATTGTAAAATCTTCTACAATCAAGCTACATGTAAGACGTTACTATGGCAAGTTTCTATTTTTTATAAATAATTTTTTAATGTCTCTCTCTTCTCTCCGTTTGCTCTCTTTCTCTTGTTTTTCTCTCTCTCCATCTACACCACCACTCCTGTCTCTCTTCTCTGATTTTGTTGCTCTCTCTCTGTCACCACCACCGTGAACGTTGGTTATTCTTTCCAACCCCAAACTCTCAGTCTTTCTCTTTGATCTAATGCCAAAAGTCTTGCAATGCTCACAGACCAGGGTGGAGGTCAATCTCGCCATGGCAGTGGTGGTGAGTATATGCTATGTTTGGTGGTGGTGAATCTTATGGTGGTGGTGGTGGGTCTTGCATTGTTGGGTATTTGTTGTGCTTATTTGTTGTGTTTGTGGGTGAAGATCGAGTGGGTTCGTGGTTGGTTAGCGTGGAGATCAAGGTAGAGGTCACAGATTGCTGGTGGCTGCTGTGGCTGTATTTTTTTTGGCTTTTGATTGCAGTGGGGTTTATGGCTTTTGATCTCTGTGGTTTTTATTTATTTATTTTATTTATTTATTTTCTATGTGTTTGATTCTTGAATGGGTTTTGGTTGAGTTGTTGGCTGGCTTTGATTGTGAAGGTGGTGTTTGGTTTTGATTGTGGGTGAAGAGAGAGAAATGGTGAGGAAAAGAGAGTGAAATGAAGAAAGAGATGATGAGGAAGAAAGAGAAACAGAGAATGAAATGAATAAAAAATTAAATAGTATTTGGGTGTGATGTGAAAAATAAGAATTGAGATGTTGATGAGTTGTAAAATGGTATTGTAAAATAGATAAAGTAGCTTTTGAGATGGTAAAATATGATATTTTTTAGAATCTTGGATGCTAATGCTCTTTAGCATGGGACAAACAAAGTTAAAAACTTGTGTAAAATAAAGTCACATTTAGACAAGCAAGATACTAACCATAATGCATGCTGTGCTCATTCAAAATTAACTAGCATTGTAGCTTAGGTTATGGATTATTTTATTGTTTGTTTTCCTCTATACCCTAGCACCTCTTTCTCTCTCTACTAGCTTAATGTAAACTTACGACAGAAACCAATTGTGTTTTTAGAGGATCTAGTATTTTTTATTCTCCTTTGAGCAAATAAAATGCCTGGTAACTTAAGGCCATAAGGGTTTGTAAATTGTCTTTACCAAGCTCTTGACAATGGAGGTGGTGGTGAAAAGGCAACAATCAACTCATACCTTTATGGGATTCGTGTTTTGAATTGGGAAGGATGAGTTTTTTTTTTTGGGTTGCTTTTGGATTTTGGTTAAATGGGAAAACATAATTAGTAATGAAGGCAAAGCTATGGGTTTTTGGTTAAGGTGAGTTGAAGTGGTGGGTGTGAAAGAATGATTGAAAAATAGTAAGGAAATAGTATTTTTAATATAATAGAGGGGGGAAAATATGCAATCCTATTTCTAAGTGAATGACCACACTCTTTCACAGTCTTCTTTTTTCATCCTAATCTTCACTAGATCTACACTTAAAAAAATAAAGAAAAAAAAGAAGGCAATTGTTACTATTTTCTTCTAGGTTATACCCTTATATATATATATATATATATGGTAATTAGAGATTAATATAAGAAACTACAGTAGGTTCAGGGCAAAGCCTATTAGAGTACTTCCCATTGAGGCTGTCCTCAAAAACATTGATTATGTCCACAAGCGAACTATTAAAAGAGATAAAATCTAAATCTTGACTATATCTTATCATTGCAAGGCTGTTAGCACACCGATTAGCTTCACGATAGCAATGTTGAAATTGGGCTAGCTGCCTGCAATAATCCAAAATAGGAGAAACCACATTATTTACATATGTTGAGTTACCTAGAACATCCATAATAGCTTTTCATCTAGCTCTATTTCTAGAGATAAAATACCTAAAGAGTACAACATATAATTAGACCATCCTGGAGGCCCCACTACTCAACTACAAAATTGTTAGTAATCCCAATTCTTCTAGAAAAACCAATCACCCAGAGGCCATTTTTATATCTGATGATGCCACCGCATCCAGCAATACCCTGTTTGCCAATAGCTGATCCATCAATGTTAGGCTTCACCTAGCCTGTAGGAGGCCTTTCCCAATGGCTCCTTTGGACCATTTTAAGGGTTGAAGTTCTAGGAGACGAGGCACAGTGAATGAACTCTACAGTTTGATTGACGATTTCTGCAGTCAACTTTTGGTTTTGATTCTTCCTCTTGAACATGGCTTGGTTCTTGCTTTTCCAAATAAGCCAAACTACAAAAGGAAAAATGACTCTCCATAGGGGGTTCATAGGGAGAAATTATCAAAGCTGAGTCACCATACACTTCCAACTCTTTCACTCCGAGACCTAAGGCTGCTTGTAACCCCATAATGCAAGCTTCATATTCGGTGGCATTATTAGTGGTAGGAAAGTTGAACCTACCAGAGAATGGGATGTGTGTCCCTTTTGGAGAAATTAGGAGAACTCTAATGAGACTTCGGTTTTGATTAGTTGCTCCATCAAAATACATCTTCCATGGTTCTAACTCTATTCCCACGATATCCTTATTCGGGAAGTCCCCTTTGATTTCTTCGGCTTCTTCGGGTGAACAATGAGCTAAGTGATCAGCAATTGATCTTTCCTTTACAGACTTCTGAGTCACATATTTGATATCAAATTTTGATAAAAGCAAAACCCATTTAGTTGTCTTCCCATCTTGCATCAGCTTCTCCATTAGATATTTCAAAGGATCCATTCTTGCAATTAGTAAGACCTAGAAAGCAAGCATGTAATGTCTAAGTTTTTGGGTAGCCCATACAGCGCTACACATGTCTTCTCTAGTGCTGTATACTTCTCTTCATAAGCCAACATCTTCTTGCTAATATAATAAATTGCGTTCTCCTTTCTAGACTCCTCTAGATATTAGGCAAGTAAAGCCCCCATTGCTGTATATGTGGTTGTGAGATATAGCAACAATGGCTTTTCAGGTACCAGTGGAACCAGTATTGATGGCTTCATCAAATAACTCTTAATCTTCTCAAAAGCCTATTAGCATTGTTCATTCCACACTGTGGGAACTTATTTCTTGAGCAATTGAAAAAGTGGTTCACATGTCATGGTGAGCTAGGCTATGAACCTGCTTATGTATTGTATCCTCCCTAAAAACCCTCAGATCTCCTTCTCAGTCCTTGGAGGCTTCATCTCTACAATTGCCTTTGTCTTCTCAGGATCCATTTCAATTCCTCTCTGACTTACCATAAATCCCAACAATTTTCTAGATGTCACACCAAAAGTGCATTTCTTCGGATTCAACCGCAACTTATAAAATTAGATTCTCTTAAAGAACTTTCATAAAGCCGGAATGTGCCCTTCACGGTCTTTGGACTTCACTATCCTGTCATCTACATAAACTTCTACTTCCTTGTGTATCAAATCATGCAACAGAGTAATGGCTGCCTGCTGGTAAGTGGCACTAGCATTCTTAAGGCCAAATGGCATGACCTTGTAGCAATGTGTCCTCCATGGAGTAATGAAGGATGTCTTCTCCATATCTTCTTGAGCCATCTTTATCTGATTGTATCCCGAAAAGCTATCCATGAATGACGGCGATGCATGTCCTGCTATGTTATCAACCAAGATATCAAAATGAGGCAAGGGAAAATCATCCTTTGGGCTAGCCTTGTTAAGGACTTTATGATGGAAATAAAGATGAACGCAGTGGAAAAATAAGTTTATAACGGATCTACTGCATATCACAATCTATAACATGCACTATGTAAATTTCAGAATTCAAGTATAAGAGAGTGTACCTTGAAGCGGTGAATTTCAAAACAAAGATCGAAGCACTTGGGAATACTTTTAATCTTCACTCCAATTCCACTAACGCCTAAGAAGTGTGGATTCAATCGGTTACAAAGGGATAATTAGAGAGTGACATTGACTCACACACACTTTCAGAATGATGTTACTTCCTAATAATATTCTGAACGTTTTTACCTTTGTATTTAACCAATTATCTAATTGGGCTGGCCTTTTGGGCCTTTCCAATTGGGCTTAAGTGTGTGGCTTGGAGTGGGACCAAAAGGGACCAATAAGGCACTAGCTCCAATGGGCCTTGAACTTTTCTGTCAACTCTTGATAAGTCCAAAGTTACCATTAACTATATTTAATGCCACTATATAAATATAGTTGCACTCTAGGCCTTATCTATAAATTATATCTCAAGACTTTATTGTACATGCAGCCTCTTCATAAAATATTCGTAGTAATACAAAGTCATTAATGTAGACTGTCACTTTGTAAATTATTACATCTTAATCCTTGAGTACCCGGTTTAATCCTTTAAGTTATTCATCATATATTTATGAAATCTAATTTCATAAATATATACTTTAGTAACTACTTACTAAAGTGGTTAGGCCTACTCTCTGAATAACAAACTCATTAAACTTATCTCAAGAGAATATTTTATATCTCCGTTAAGAGACTATGAATTCCATCCTGAGAATATATGTTCCATCAACACTAAATGTGGCTGCCCAACATACTGAGATTTTGACCGTTATTTTAGATCTCACTCCTGATATATCAAAGCAACTTACACCTTATGATCAGGTTCATTATTCTCTTAGGATTAAGAATTCATGCAAATATAAGTCATGAGATTTATTATTCATTTGACAGTCTTTAGGAGAATAATAAATCTCATAACGGTCCAGTTCAATATGTCTTAACTCTTAAAACATATTAACATACCAACTAGAAATCTCCATTTCCATGATCAAGACAAATCATCTTAGTTGATATGTTATAGTCTTCGCAGATGAAATGCCCAATTTCATCACCGACTACGAACTATAATTCTGAGTTTACAAAGAACTTGTGATTTATATCTTCTGTGACTAAATTACATAAATCACATACAATGCATTTCATGGACTAAATGATAATGTCCCATATTCATGTTACCATTATTTTAGATAATAATAAAACAACTTTATTAATCACAATATTAAGTCATAAATCATGTCATACATAATATCATACATAGCATCTTACAATAGGATTTAAGGGCACCAATCCTAACAATCTCCCACTTGCCCTAAAGACCATTGTGCACTAATCTAACTCCCATTCCCTCCAAATGTGACTCGAAAGTCCTTTGAGGCAAGGCTTTAGTAAATGGATCTGCTAGATTATTTGCACTTTCAATCTTTGCTACCACCACATCTCCACGAGCAACAATATCTCAAATGATATGGTACTTCCTCTCAATGTGCTTTCCTTTCTTATGATTCCTTGGATCTTTAGATTGTGCAACTGCTCCACTATTGTCACAAAACAATGTGATTGGAAATTGCTCCATTCTCAATACACCAAGGTTAGAAAGGAATTTCTTGTGCCATACAACTTCCTTTGCTGCCTCACAAGCAGTAACGTACTCAGCTTCCATGGTGGAGTCTGCAATACAAGATTGCTTAATACTCTGCTAACTTATGGCTCCACCTCCCAAGGTGAAAACACATCCTGAAGTGGATTTTCTGAAATCTTGATCCGATTGAAAGTCTGAATCTGTATAGCCAATGGGAATCAAATCCTCACAACAGTAAACAAGCATATAATCTCTCGTTCTTCGTAGATACTTGAGAATATGCTTTACAGCATGCCAATGTTTTGGTCCTGGATTTGATTGATATCGACTGACCATGCCAACTGAATAGCAGGTATCTGGTCTAGTACAAAGCATGGCATACATGAGACTTCCTATTCCTGAAGCATAAGGAACTTGTCTCATCATATCTTCTTCCTCTTGAGTCTTAGGCCTTTGGTCATCAGACAGAGGAACTTCATGTCTGAAAGGAAGTAATCATTTCTTAGAGTTTTGCATGCTAAACCGTTCTAGAACCTTGTCTATATATCCAGCTTGTGATAAGCCTAACATCTTATTCTTGCGATCTTGCCAAAGCTTGATCCCTAGAATAAAATTAGCCTCACCCAAGTCCTTCATATCAAATTGGCTTGACAACCAAACCTTTATAGATGACATTACCCCTACATCATTTCCAATGAGTAGAATATCATCAACATAAAGCACTAGGAACATTACCACTTTATCTTGATGTCTCTTGTACACACATGGTTCATTAAGATTTTGTTCAAAACCAAATGACTTGATTGCTTGATCAAATCTGATATTCCATGACCTAGATGCTTGCTTAAGTCCATAAATGGACCTTTGCAACTTGCATACTATATGTTCTTGGTTCTTTGCTATGAAACATTCCAGTTGCTTCATATAGATTTCCTCTTCAAGATTGCCATTAAGAAATGTAGTCTTAACATCCATTTGCCAAATCTCATAATCAAAATGAGTAGTAATGGATAAGAGAATTCTGATAGATTTAAGCATTGCTACTGGAGAAAAGGTTTCATCATAATCAATACCTTCTTTTTGTGTATACCATTTCGCTACTAGCCTTACTTTAAAGGTTTCAACCTTTCCATCTATCCATCTATTCCTCTTGTAAACCCATTTGCAACCAACAGGTTTAATGATGTTAGACGCCTTTACAAGATCCCAAACTTGATTGGAATACATGGAATCTAATTCAGATTTCATAGCTTGGACCCAATGATGTGCATCAATATCATTCATTGCCTCTTCATAAGTGTAGTGATCCGATTCAGCCTCTTCTGAGATAGCTTCATAAGTTTCTCCCAAACCTATGAATCTTATAGGAGGCCGAACAATTCTCCCACTACGACGAGGCACCTGTGTACTAGACATCTCATGAGTAGTATTTTGTGGTGTATCTAATACAGCCACATCATCCCTAGATTCATCCATTGGTTCTTCAACTACAGGTTCATCTATTTCAGCCAAAACAACTTTACTTCTAAGATTAAAATTATTCACATAATCATCTTCCAAAAATTTGGCATGAGTACTAATAAACACTTTGTTATCCTTATGATTAAAGAATAAATAACCCTTTGTTTCTTTTGAATACCCTAAAAACATGCATACTTCTGTTTTAGCTTCCAACTTATCAGACTTCCCTTTCAACACATGTGCTGGACATCCCTAAATGTGGAGATATTTCATACTAGGCTTGCGCCCACTTCACAATTCCTTAGGTGTGTTGGGAACAGATTTTGTAGGAACTAAATTTAAAATATGCATAGCTGTTTTTAGTGCATATCCCCAAAAAGAAACTGGTAAAGTTGAATAACTCATCATGGACCTAACCATTTCTAAAAGAGTCCTATTCCTTCTTTCTGCTACACCATTTTGTTGGGGAGTTCCAAGTGCAATCAATTGGGATACAATCCCATTTCGAATTAAGTAGTCCTTGAAATCCCTAAGAAGGTATTCGCCACCTCGATCAAATTGAATGGCCTTTATGTGTTTGCCCAATTGATTCTCAACTTCAGCCTTAAACTCTTTGAACTTTTCAAAGGCTTCGGACTTCCGTCTCATTAGGTACACATAACCATATCTTGAGTAATCATCGGTAAAAGTGATGAAGTACTCATAACCTCCTTTTGCTTAGGTTGACATGGGACCACATACATCCATATGAACTAATTCTAGCAACTCTTGGGCTCTTCTACCTTTTGCATTAAAAGGTCGTTTGGTCATTTTACCTTCCAAACAAGATTCACAAACTGGAAATCCATCAAAATCCATGGGCCCTAAGAGTCTATCTTTGATCAGTCTTTGAATTCTGTTTGAATTAATATGACCCAAACGCAAGTGCCAAAGATATGCATCATTAGTAGAAGGAAACTTTCTTTTTAATAATTTTACATGAGAGTTAGCATCTAATTCAGAATTATATAATTCATGCTTATCAGGAGTTAAAATATAAAGACCATCCATAATATTGCCAGAACAGATAAACACTTTATCATTCTTTATTACAACATTGTCTTTTAGGATAACACAATATCCTTGTTTACCTAAATAAGTTGCAGAAATTAAATTCCTACGAACATTAGGTACATACAAACAGTCTTTCAATATTAAAACCCTAGACTCAAAGCATAAATTAAAAACTCCAATAGCTACAACTAGAACCCTGCTCCCATTACCCAAAGTAAGAAACAACTCCCCTTCTTTAAGTTTTCTGGTCTCCTGGAACCCCTGCAAGGAATTGCAGATATGATTAGTACAACCTGAATCCACACACCAGGAATCCGTGGGATTCTATACCAAACATATTTCAAGAAGGAATGTATTATTCATACCTTTATTCTTGGCAGCCTTAAATATTGGACAATTCCTTTTCCAATGTCCTTTCTCACCATAATGGAAACACTTTCCTTTGATTTTCTTTCCTTTATTAGCAACCCGTAAGGAAATTTGTTTACCCTTTTGTTTGTTGAAGTCCTTCTTCTTCTTCTTCTTACCCTTGCCTTTCGACTTAAGTTGAGTAGTAGAAGCTTCACCAACATTGGCTTCAACATTGGAAGTACCAAGAATGCCTTCTGCCGCTACCAATTCATTCATTAATTCAGACAAGGTATAAATCTTTTTGTTCATATTATAGTTAAGTTTGAATTCCTTGAATGATTCTGGTAGCAACTGGAGTATCATATCCACCTGGGATTCTCCATCAATATCGACACATAAAACTTCTAATGTATTCAGATTAGAGATCATTGTAAGACAATGCTCTCTCACTGAACTACCTTCAGCCATTTTGGTATTATAAATTTGCCTCATGGTCACTTGCCTTGCAGAACGACCTTGTTCACCATACAACATGGTTTAGTAAGCACATATTTGTGCTCTTCAGCAGTAAGAACAATGTCCAAATTTCTTTTCCAATCAACATAGTTGGATCCAGTCAGTTTGTTTTGATTAAGAATAGTTACAAGTGGGCTAAAAGATGCCATGTTCAAATCTGAAAACAATAAACATGAATATAATGAATAACTTGGACATTATCAATTTAACATACAAACATATAGTATGAAACCTTAATAAAACCATAATATAATATATGCAACGACAACCCAATCCATGTCTATAATTCCTTGGTAGCAAGTATATTATAAACATATCAATTGGTTAAGAACTGTTCTCATTATTAGTGCTATCATGATAACTCTTATCAAATACTAATAATATGCCGTATCAACTTTAGCCTCTAAGTAATAATAACATAGCTCCTTTGGGAGGTTAACATTACACTTAGTCTAGTGTACACCATTATCTAGAATCATGTGTAGCCACATTTCATCTCCCTTTGTAGTGTTTAAACTTGTAGTACCACGGATCAAAACACCCTCCTTTGGGATCGCGACGCATATACGCCAAGACGAGGTGCTTGTCCACACTACTTTAAATGGGTAAGTTCAATCTTGTAGTACTATGAAGTAAACACCCTCCTTTGGGATCGCGAGGCATATACGCCAAGACGAGGTGCTTACCCCACACTACTATGAACCGATAATGAAGGCCGTGAGATCCAACCCTTGTATCTCTCTCCCACTAGATATTTTAAAATAAAGGTTTTTAATTTTAAAACATGCATAATCTAATTACACATAGTCTTACTCTTTTTACATGTGAAAACACTTAGAAAAATTTCTGATTTTCTTTCTTTCAGTCGATCGAATGTGCCCCTCGATCGATCGAAAAAAAAAAGAGAAATTCAAACTTGATCATCTGACTCCTTCGATTGGTACTTAATCGCCTCTCGATCAATCGAAAAACAAATTCGATCGATCGACTAGCAATCGAAAATCAATTGATCTAAAAAGTTTGATCCTTGTTTCACTCGATCAATCGAAAGTGATTTTCGATCGATCGAAAATCGCGAAACTTGAATTTCCAGAATTTTTCCTAAGGCAGTTTTCTTCATTTTTCATGAACAAACATTCAACATATGAACATTACAGACATAGATGGATGTCAAAACTGAATTCTATTAATGCTATAGCCTTAAGATTCAATTTAACGTACTTAAATTTAAAATTAAACAACATCATAACATCAATTTTAGTTTTCATCAAATCATAGTTTCAATAACATGCAGAAAATTAAAACATAATCTTCTAACAATATGAAACTATCATCTCTAATTCTAAAATTCACAAGACATGTTAAACAGATTGGAATTTGAAGACCGCTTTGATACCATTTGATGGAAATAAAGATGAATGTAGCGGAAAAATAAGTTTATAACAGATCTACTTCATATCACAATCTATAACATGCACTATGTAAATTCCAGAATTCAAGTATAAAAGAGTGTACCTTGAAGCGGTGAATTTCAAAACAAAGATCGAAGCACTTGGGAATACTTTTAATTTTCACTCCAATTCCACTAACGCCCAAGAAGTGCGGACTCTCAATCGGTTGCAAAGGGATAATTAGAGAGTGACATTCACTCACACACACTTTCAGAATGATGTTACTTCCTAATAATATTCTGAACGTTTTTCCCTTTGTATCTAACCAATTATCTAATTGGGCTGGCCTTTTGGGCCTTTCCAATTAGGCTTAAGTGTGTGGCTTGGAGTGGAACCAAAAGGGACCAATAAGACACTAGTTCCAATGGTCCTTGAGCTTTTCTGTCAACTCTTGATAAGTCCAAAGTTACCATTAGCTATATTAAATATCACTATATAAATATAGTTGCACTCTAGACCTTATCTATAAATTATATCCCAAGACTTTATTGTACATGCAACCCCTTCATAAAATATTCGCAGTAATACAAAGTCATTAATGTAGACTGCCACTTTGTAAATTACTACATCTTAATCCTTGAGTACCCGGTTTAATCCTTCAAGTTATTCATCATATATTTATGAAATCTAATTTCATAAATATATACTTTAGTAACTACTTACTAAAGTGGTTAGGCCTAACTCTCTGAATAACAAACCCATTAAACTTATCTCAAGGGAATATTTTATATCTCCGTTAAGAGACTATGAATTCTATCTTGAGAATATATATTCCATCAACACTAAATGTGGCTGGTCAACATACTGAGATTACTTTAGATCTCACTCCTAATATATCAAAGCAACCTACACCTTATGATCAGGTTCATTATTCTCTCAGGATTAAGAGTTCATGCAAATCTAAGTCATGAGATTTATTATTCATTTGACAGTCTTTAAGAGAATAATAAATCTCATATGGTCTAGTTCAATATGTCTTAACTCTTAAAACATATTAACATACCAACTAGAAATCTCCATTTCCATGATCAAGACAAATCATCTTACTTGATATGTTATAGTCTTCGCAGATGAAATGCCCAATTTCATCACCGACTACGAACTATAATTCTGAGTTTACAAAGAACCTGTGATTTATATATTCTGTGACTAAATCACATACAATGCATCTCATGGACTAAATGATAATGTCCTATATTCATGTTACCATAATTTTAGATAATAATAAAACAACTTTATTAAGCACAATATTAAGTCATACATCATGTCATACATAATGTCATACATAATATCATACATAGCATCTTACAATAGGATTTAAGGGCACCAATCCTAACACTTTGAACTCTACACACATTATCGCTTTCCTATCCTTCTTCGATACCAAAACCACATTGGCTAACCATTTTGGGTAGTTGACCGCCCTCAAGAATACCGCATTGTACTGTTTCTTAACTTCTTTGATTTTAAGAGTCCACTCTGGCTTCATCCTTCTTAGCTTCTGCTTGATTGGCTTCATGGCGGAGTCTGTAGGAATGAATGTTGTACTATATTTGTATCAATCCCGAGCATATCCTTGTATGACCATGCAAACACCTCTTTGAACTCCTTCAGTGGTGTGACTAATGCATCCTTCTCAAAGGAGGTTAAGGTATTACCAATTTGGACCATCTTCGGTTCATCATCAGCTCCCAAGTTAATAGATTGGGTTTATTCTTTTATGGGTTCTATGTGTCCTTGTTTTAATTCCTCATTATTTAAAGTTTCTTTACTAATTTCCGAAATAAAAACATTCAAAGCCAACAAATAAGTTGAATAAAAAAAATCATATTATAAGGAGTAGAGTTCTTAACAGACTCAACAGAAATGGACTCTATAGGAATAGAAACACGATCACTAACGGACTCAATAGGAATAACAATACTAACAGAGATAGAATCAATGGGGATAGAACAATTTTTTTGGTAGGAGTGAGTGGCTCAATGATCTTGATCTTCTTTAAAGGGTTTTCCATGGGGTGGGCAGCTCCCTCCCATGCCCAGTTATTCAACTCAATTATGGCTTTGACAATCGCAGCTGGCTTCTAGTGAGTTCCTTCTTCCTTCAACATCAACACTTTAGGGTTTTCATCCATATAATCTATACTTTCACCATCAACTTCCATATCTGTGGGCTGGTAAAATGCATAGCTATCCAAGCGCTCTATACTGTCCATCCACTCCCCAAATAAATCTTACTTCCTTTTGTTACTTGGGTGGACATATTAGGGGAGGTATTCTAATTTTCTCACTTCCATTCTCTCATCTTCATCTTCAAAATCCTCTAGGGTTAAGTTTCTGAAGCTGTGGATCATTAGCTTTCTGTCCAGTGTCACCAATCTTGCATCTATGTCATCTTCTTCATCAATGTATGCCATCAGTGAGCCAAATTCTGAATTATGGAATGAGCCAAGCTCGGGAATCTCCCTACCATGCTTGTTATATCGGGGGCCTGATTTTGAATTGGCATCTGTAATGCAACTCCAATCCGAAGGTCGCCCATAGGGATATTCATCGTAGTCTTCACCCTTAACTTTTGCATCATCCTCTATGTCTCCATCCTCAGCTTCTGCATCATCCTCTATGTCTCCATCATAGTAATCCACATCATCATCAAAATTGTCTTCATAGAAGGCTCCCGCATCTTCATCCTCTCTTTAACTAGGGGGTTCACCCTTTTCATTGTCATTATCTTGGCTATCATAGTCCTCGCTACTACTTTTATCACTATCACTATCATTACTCTTATCGTCTCCACCATCACTGTCTCCACTGTCATCACTGATACTATCGCCACTATTGTCATCTTTGCTGCCACTACCTTCGTCATCATCACTAGGGGCTTCTCCCCCTTCATCACTTTCATCATTTGTTCTTGCTTCATATGGGTTCTTCAATGCATGTTGGCAAGCCTCCCAATATTCTTCTACTTCTATGTTGAAGATAGTGTCTCCCAACAGTGTAGTCATTGCATTAGGATCCATGTAATCTACCCAATCAATCAGGACCTAGTTTGTATCTGTTAAATCTGGATGCTTATTGTCACAATCAAAGAATAATTCAAATCTAGTCACCATTTTCTTTGACTCAAGATCGTATCTTAGTTCAGGAAATCTTCAACAGCGCTGACTATCTCCAGCTTTGACAAACTCTCCATTTAGTGTAGAAGTGTAAGGCTTCAAGGGTTCTAGGGGACTAGGAAGTCCTTTTGCTTTAGCCTTTGTGCGGGCCATCTGATGGAATTAAAGATAAATGCAGCGGAAAAATAAGTTTTAAACGGATCTACTTCATTCGATATTGATAACATGCACTAAGTAAATTTCAGAATTTGAGAACAACAGATCGTACCTTGAAGCGGTGAATTTCAAAACCGAAGACCGAAACACTTGGGAATACTTTTAATCTTCACTCCAATTCCACTAACGCCCAAGATGTGTGGTCTCTCAATTGGTAATAAAGTGATGATTTGAAAGTGACAAATACTCACATACACACCATTTCACAATGATGTTTCTTACACATATATTTCTGAACGTTTTTCCCTTTGTATCTAACCAATTATCTAATTGGGTTGACCTTTTAGGCCTTTCCAATTGGGCTTAAGTGTGTGGCTTAGAGTGGGACCAAAAGGGGCCAATAAGACACTAGCTCCAATGGGCCTTGGGTTTTTCTGTCAACTCTTGACAAGTTCAAAGTTACCATTAACTATATTTAATACCACTATATAAATATAGTTGCACTCTAGGCCTTATCAATAAATTATATCCCAAGACTTTATTATACATGCAACCCCTTCATAAAATATTCGTAGTAATACAAAGTCATTAATGTAGACTGCCACTTTGTAAATTACTACATCTTAATCCTTGAGTACCCAGTTTAATCCTTTAAGTTATTCATCATATATTTATGAAATCTAATTTCATAAATATATACTTTAGTAACTACTTACTAAAGTGGTTAGGCCTAACTCTCTGAATAACAAACTCATTAAACTTATCTCAAGGGAATATTTTATATCTCCATTAAGAGACTATGAATTCCATCTTGAGAATATATGTTCCATCAACACTAAATATGGCCGCCTAACATACTGAGGTTTTGACCGTTACTTTAGATCTCACTCCTGATATATCAAAGCAACCTACACCTTATGATCAGGTCTATTATTCTCTCAGGATTAAGAGTTCATGCAAATGTAAGTCGTGAGATTTATTATTCATTTGATAGTCTTTAGGAAAATAATAAATCTCACAGCGGTCTAGTTCAATATGTCTTAACTCTTAAAACATATTAACACATCAATTAGAAGTCTCCACTTCCATGATCAAGACAAATCATCGTAGTTGATATATTATAGTCTTCTCAAATGAAATGCCCAATTTCATCACCGACTACGAACTATAATTCTGAGTTTACAAAGAACTTGTGATTTATATCTTCTGTGACTTTTCACATAAATCACATACTATGCATCTCATGGACTATGTGATAATGTCCTAATATTCATGTTACCATTATTTCAGATAATAATAAAACAAATTTATTAAACATAATAGTAAGTCATACATAATGTCAAACACAATGTCACACTTAATATCATACATAGCATCACACAATAGGATTTAAGGGCACTAATCCTAACACCATCCTCCTCACTTCCATCTCTAACAAGTCATCATCTGTAAGTTTATAACCTAACCCAAAAGGTGGTATAGCTGTAGAAATTTTCAGAACCTATACAGCTGCTTCTTTCATAGTCTTCCCTAGGTTCATCCTTGGAAAATAACTCATCTTTCTCATCATTACTACCACATTGTTATTGCTATAGGGATTGAAGTCCATAGAGATCTTTTCAACCTCTTCTTCCCTTATTTCAAAACCAGGCTTCTCAATCTCAAAGCCATCTAGGGTTTACTGGCTCCTTCTCAGAATCGATATAAAAAATGGGCTTTGGTACGGTTAAAGTGTTACCATATATGGTAACTATAGCTCCTTCATGTAGAAACCGAACCTTTTGATACAGGAATGAAGGCATGGCTTCTATGTTGTGGATCCATGGTCGCCCAAGGAGCATGTTGAAGCATGAAGTTATGTTCAGCAATTGAAATTCTACTCTTTTTTATTATTATTATTATTATTATTTTTTTAATCATTGGCCCTATGGTGAGCTCTAGTGTCACAGTACCTAAAACCTCCCTTCTATTGTTGTTATATGCTCTCACATGCTAATCAGATGGCACAAAATCTTCAATACTCAAGCCTAGGTAACTTGCGGTTTTTAAAGGACACACATTCAAAGCACTTCCAACATCAATTAAGACCACCGGTATCCTCTTGCCTTTGGAATCCACAGTAATGTGCTATGGGTCATTAAGACGCTTTCCCTTCTTAGTCAAATTTTTGTTGGAGTAGGAAATAGTCAGCTCCCTACTTATAGACCCAATCATAGCATTCAAATCTTGAGAAGTAGTGGTTGTAGGGACTTGGATTTGATTGAGAAGGTCTACCAGATTCTGGCAGTGCTTGTATAAGGCCATGAGTAAACCCTATAAAGATATGTTGGCTTGCATCTTCTGCAATTGCTTGGGGACCTCATCCTCTTCATTGGGTGTTTGTTGGGTTGCCTTGTTCAAGGCCTCTATTGGGTTGTTTGTCTCTAGATGTGGGGGTTTGAAGTGTCTCATCCCTTATGTGATGTGGGCAATTTTTGATGGGTCATTTGATTTAGTGTCTCGGGTTTGAAGTGTCTTCCCCTATATGTGAATGTTGGGTCATCTGATTGGGGTTTGAAGTGTCTCCCTCCATATGTGGATGTAGGATCATTTGATCGGGGTTTGAAGTGTCTCCCCCTATATATGGATGTTGGATCATTTGATGGGGTTTGAAGTGTCTCCCTTCATATGTGGATGTTAAGTAATTTGGGATTTTTGTAGTATCCTCACTCCATATATCATATCCTGCTGCGGACGTCATACCCAGTAGGTCTTCCCAAGTCATCATAAAGCATTCGGGTAGGTCATAGATCAACTCAGACGGGTCCTCTTCTCCTTCCTCCTCAGAAATCAAACAATTGATCCTTGGTCCTCTCCCAAAACTATGGTTGGGCAAGGGGTTATTGGTGATATTAGACCTTGTAGGTGGTGCAATCACCTTGGTGTTTATTAAATTTTGAATTGCATGATGAAGGTTATAACACCTGTCAGTGTCGTGGCCTGGGCCTTAATGGTAGGCACACCTTTTACTCACATCAAACTTTGCAGGTAATGGGTTTAGGATTGGTTTCGGGTCTAAGGGTTTTAGTAACTCTTTTGCTTTCATCTTTTCAAATACGTGACTCATCGGCATATATAGTTCATGAAATTCCCTCCAAGGCCTTGGAGGCAGCCCCTGTGATTTTTGCATTGGGGCAATAAGTTGGTAGGGATCAGTTTTATATATATTAGACACTTTTGCAGTTTTGGAGCTAGAAGGCCCAACATTCCTTTTATACTTAGGTGCACTCCCATTCTTTATGGTTCCATTATTTATTGCATCCTCAATCTGAGTACCAGCAGCAATTAAACCTTTAAAATTTGGAAATACTGGGCAAATAAATATTTATGGTATATAGGTAACAAGTTTTTTACAACCATAGTTAATTTCTCTTCTTCATTCGGCCTATTTATCATCTATGCAGCTTTGGATCTCCACTTAGTAATGAAGGTAGAAAAGGGCTCCTTCGGCTCTTGTTTAGTGGTCTCCAAGTCTCTCCTTGTCACATCCACTATTGTACTGGTTATGGAACTCTTTACAAATGTCTTCCTAGTTTCTAGCTCTATTATGCTCCATGTTGAGGAACCACCTAAGAGTGGCTTGGGCTAGCTTGGCTATCGTTCTTGTGGCTTGGCCATGGTGATAGAGTCTTTGAATTCTTGTGGCTTTGGCTATCTTGAAAGTCGAACACGGGGTTGAGGTGTTGTAACTGTGGGGTGCCTTCTATACTCAAGGGCTTCAGTACTGTGATAGGCTTAATACTGGAATCGCTAGCTTGGCTATCGTTCTCGGATTCTCTTTGGAGTCTTCCCTTTGATCTTGACCAAATTCTCCCCTAAGAAAAGGCTTGGTTGGGTCAAATAAAGCTAGGTTCCCATCTACATCAATCTATCAACCAAACAAACATACACAAAATGCAATGCATTTTTAATGGACTGGCCTAAGGATAGGTTCTAAGTCATTACATTCTAGGGTGGGTTTATTGTTGTATTGTTTCCCATAGCTAGGATGTTACATCTCCCAACTTGTAATATAATGAACATTACGTTGGTCCAAACAGCGTGGTCTATCCATTTTAGTAAACAAGAAATGATTCATTGACTTTGGGCTATGAGTTGGTGGCTTCACCACCAGGTACCCAAATATAATGAAGATCGGTGATCCATGGTTACTACCACCATATGTTGAAATGGATACATGCATATTTGTTGTTTGATGGCACACACTACGACAATTAGGGAAACCTTTTAACAACCAAGATGATAATTTCAAATAAAGTATTATACAAACAATACACAGACATAAGCAACCAAACAAACAAAAACATCATACAAAGACAAGGGTATTTAATTGGTCATTTGAAGTCTAATGTGAACCTTATCCCTTGACATCCCCAGTAGAGTTACCACTAGGAGAGAACGGAAAGCTTGGGTGCTCTCAGAAAAGGGTGTAGGCATTGACACCTTCATTTTCTAGGATCATATGGAGTCGCCACTTATTTTATGAGTAAAATAAGAAAACTTTACAAACTACAGTATATCTTGAATAGTATGCATTTTTATTGATTGGAGACAATTACACTATGGTAGAAAGAATTTTACATTGCTTTGACTCCTAGGTACAATCTAAAAAAAAAAAAAAAAAAAGGAAAAGTACAAAGCTTTGTTTCCTAGTTACATTCTACCCAAAATAAAAAAATAGACACTAAATCTATCAACCTCAAATTCTAAGGTTCGGGGGCTAGGTTACAGGATGGGAAGGTGTTAGACACCCACCTTGCCCAAATAGAGTTTGGTCTTCTAGACTTTAAATAGTCATTAAGTACCCATATTTAAAGTATGAAATGATATGCAACAAATGCCATGTCAAATCCTAGACCTAGGGTTAAAATTCTTTTTAAAGAACCTTCGATCTACAATTTATTTTAGGTAGAAAAGGATTTGATGAGAATGCTTGATGAAAATTTAAATTTGGGTTTTGTGAAAGAAAAAGAACGAATTTTTAATAAAAATTCAGATCTTGTTTGGGTTTTTTAAATGTGAGAGAAAAATAGATTTTTTTTATTTATTTATGAAAATGAAAATTTTATATGAAAAACACAGTTTTGGTTTATTTAAAAAAAATATAGGTCAGATTTTATTTTGTAAAATGCAGGACAAATTTTATAAACAAATACATATAAGATTTTTATTAAAAAAAAAAAAAACCAGATTTTTGTTTTGAAAAATGCAGATAAGATTTTATAAACAAAATACAGATCAGATTTTATAAATAAAATACAAATAAATTTTATAAAAAAAATACAGATCAGATTTTATAAATAAAATACAAATCAAATTTTATAAACAAAATACAGATAAGATTTTATTTTTTGAAAATCATGGAGAAAAATTGTAGATTGTGTTTGAAAAACAAGGAGAAAAATGCAGATATGATTTTAGTTTTGAAAAACATAGAGGAAAATTGCAGATCTAAAATCTTAAGAAAAGATTCAACCTTAGATCTAGGCACGTTCATCAACTAATCATGTGAAATTTTAGAAAGCAAGAAGAGAGCATGCAATAACATATGACTAACATGGTTATTTAAAGACAGAAAACAACATCACATTCATGGAAAATAAAGCATAGATGAGAACGTGTTTTTGAAATTAAAATAAAATCATGTTAAAGAAAGCAAAGTTAGAATCATACTTGCACGAATGTATTCCACAAGTAGAGAACTATCCTAGGGATAAAAAAAGAATGAATTTCTAAGGATTTAAGTGAAGCCTCTTAATAGAAAAGAAATTCCTAAAGCAAAGCTTCCAGAATTTCTTTTACATAAGGGGAGAGAGGGGTTAGAAAAAGGGCTTCAGATTTTTTATTTAAGTTCCCTATTTATAGAGGTTTGGTGCTTTAAAAATAAGCTGGATTGAATTAGATATGATCTAGGTTGCGTTCTTATCGCTAAAAATTTGAATGGATGCGTTTTATCTTAATTAGAGCATTTCTGGGCTGAGCCTCGAAGCTATGCCAATTGGCACTTGGGAAGTGCCGATCGGCTCTTGCCATGTGTCGACTGGCAGTCCTAGAGTGCTGATTGCTCCTCTCAAGTGCCAAGCCCAATTCCCAATTTTGGTTCAATTTGGACTCTCTTTTAGGGACTTTCTGAGTCGGGAACTGCACCTGGACGTATTCTTAACTTGTATTCTAAGATTAATCCCTTTTATTTTGATAATTAGGTCCTTAAAACAATAATTATCTGATAGATAAATGTAAGCTAGAAATTGTGTGAAAAACACAAGAGTTGTTTAGACCCCTAAATTAAAGCTAACGGCTCGATTGATTTTACTTTTCCTTAAACTAAGTGTGAAATAGAGTAAATGCGAGCAAACAAACAATAAAACTACTATAAGCCATATTCATCAAATCATAGCAGTAAAATGAAAGCTAAAAGAGTAGGGAAGAAGAATGCAAACATAAGATAACACACCGATGTATTATTGAAGAGGAAACTGAAGTACTCGGTGAAAAAGCTCTCTGCCGCCCTCCAAGCGGTAAATCGATCCACTAGAGAATAAGTTGGAGTACATGAATAACAAAAGACCCTCCAAGCCTAGTCTACCCCATGTATTCGAGCCCTTCAAGCTCTTGCTACCAATTGACTTCGCCAAGCCTTGTCTTCTCTAGCTATCTGGATTATGCAATTCAGCCCTGATTGCATCCACCAAACATATGGCTTCTTCCAATGCTTCACAGCAACACCAAAACCTCACTTTACACTCAGAATGGATGTGGTAAGTGTTTGGGCCATCAACCTTTCAAGGATTTGGAAATGGAGAGGTAGGAGTTAAGGAAATGTGTAGAGAGTTGTGGGTATGGCAATCTCTCACTCTCAAAGGTTTTGTGGCTAGGGGTTTTCTCTTTGAAGCACTCCTCAACATGTGTGGGTAATTATGGTATATATAGTGTGGGTAAGGATGTAGTGGAGTAGATATGACAAAATAGCAAAATAGAAAGTTTTGCGGGTATCTCACAGGAAGGCCTTACTCGCGAGACACTCGCGAAAACCAGCTGTCGCCATCTGTCATGACTCTTCGCATTCCAGTCATGTGCTGAGCACAGGCTTCACTTCGTGGGAAGGCTACTCGCGATCTACCTGTAAAAACTTCTTTGGTCTTTAATTTGCCTTGAGTCTTCATGCTCTCTCTCTCACACACAACCCTTACACAAAAATCCCACATAAATTACAGGGTACATAAGATTGAACATAATTAGAATCAAATTTGGCATGGAACAAATCCAACACAAAAATAGCTGTAAATCACAACTTTATAATCTCCCCCTTTGGCTATTTCGTGACAAAACCCTTAAAACAGACTCTAGGCTTAAACGTGAGTTGGGAACAATGGCAAAACTCACTCACACCTAATCTAGAAGCTGTGAAGCACTTGTATGTATACACCTATATTCTGAAACACTCGTACACAAACAAAACTTTCATTAAGCTCATTACAAGTTAAATACAAGGTACATATATAAGCAAGTAAAAAGCGATCAAGGTAATAAGCACTACATAAAAAATGAAGCATAACTTGATCAAACAGGAACAGTCATTAAAGAATGACTACAATGATCATTTAACTAGTAGATGTTCATCTAGACACGCAATGCAATTAAGAGCAACACAAAAATCAATTGCATGTCCAACACACAACCAATGAGAAATACAAGAAGTATTTGCATCATGGATACAAGATCCAACAAGGGCACAAGTGTGTAGTACTCAAGATAATGCAACAAAATCTAAAAGTACTTAAAAAGAATGCTACAAAGCAAGGATATACAATAAAGTACTGAATATAAGCTGAAGGTTTTAAACCAAAGTACTTAAAGCTTTAAAAGAAAGCAATGTAAATATCCACAAGTTATAAACACTATAAAGATAAAAAAGTAATCAACTATAAACTAGATTAGCCAAACAATGGTTAGACTATCCAAAAGTATGTGTGTGTGTGTGTCAGCTTTTCTCCTTTTGAGCTTACAAAACTCCCCCTTTCACTATGCACACTTCCCTTCTTGTGATGCTCTCCCCCTTACTATAAGCTATCGTCCAATCTATACAATGAGTTCCTCTCCCCCCTTTTGGCACGAATAGCTAAAGGCTCTCCTCCAGTTTGCGTTGAATTGCATCTAACTGAGTCTCAATGGTTGTGAGATGCATTTGAACTTGGTTGTTGGTGGAGTGGATGACATTTGCAAGTCCTGAAATACGCTCATGCATGTTAGGGTTTGTGCCCTAAAATCCAATTTATTGGCATGTCTTAAATAATTAAATTGTTTAATCATATGAGACTATTTATGAACTAATGGGACATTATCTTAGTCTATGAGATGCATAGTATGTGATTTATGTGAAAAGTCACAGAAAGATATAAATCACAAGTTCTTTGTAAACTCATAGTTTTAGTTCGTAGTCGGTGATGAAATTGGACATTTCATCTGCGAAGACTATAACATATCAACTACGATGATTTGTCTTGATCATGGAAATGGAGATTTCTAGTTGGTATGTTGATATGTTTTAAGAGTTAAGACATATTGAACTGGACCGCTGTGAGATTTATTATTCTCCAAATGACTGTCAAATGAATAATAAATCTCACGACTTCTATTTACATCAACTCTAAATCCTGAGAGAATAATGGACCTGATCATGAGATGTAGGTTGCTTTGATATATCAGGAGTGAGATCTATTAGAACGGTCAAAACCTCAGTATGTTGGGCAACCGCATTTAATGTTGATGGAACATATATTCTCAAGATGGAATTCATAATCTCTTAACGGAGATATAAAATATTCCCTTGAGATAAGTTTAATGGGTTTGGTTATTCAGAGTGTCGGGCCCGACCACTTTAGTAATAAGTTACTAAAGTATATATATTTGTGAAATTGGATTTCATAAATATATATTGAATAACATAAAGGATTAAACTGGGTACTCAAGGATTAAGATGTAGTAATCTACAAAGTGACAGTCAACTTTTCATGACTTTGTATTACTACGAATATTTTAATGAAGGGGTTGCATGTACAATAAAGTATTGGGATATAATTTATTGATAAGGCCTAGAGTGCAACTATATTTATATAGTGGTATTAAATATAGTTAATGGTAACTTTGGACTTGTCAAGAGTTGACAGAAAAGCCCAAGGCCCATTGGAGCTAGTGTCTTATTGGTCCCTTTTGGTCCCACTCCAAGCCACAAACTTAAGCCCAATTGGAAAGGCCCAAAGGCCAGCCCAATTAGATAATTGGTTAGATACAAAAGGGAAAAACGTTCAGAATATTTTAAGGAAGAAAACCATCATTGTAATGGTGTAGAAGAGAGTGAAAAACACTTTCTAAAATCCCTTTTGGTTACCAATTGAGAGACCACACATCTTGGGCATCTAGTGGAATTGGAGTGAAGATTGAAAGTCTTCCCAAGAACGTTTGATCTTCAAAGTTTTGAATTCCACCACACCAAGGTACGCATCTTGTTCTTTGTTCTAGAATTCATGGTTACGTGTTTATCATTCATGATTGAAGTAGATCCGTTTTTTTTGTTGCTTCCGCTGCGTGTGTTTTTGTATGAGATACAAAAACCAGTTTTTTCCCAACAATGCAAACCTTCAACCAAAATAGTCAATCTTTCGGCATGAGAGCTAGATTGTCCTGGTTGAGTAATAGTAGTTTGCGGCTCAGGATTATGAGGAGATGTAGTCTTGGTATGTCTAGGGGTAGTGTGAGCAGTTGACCCATAACTGGAAGGAGTGGTATGTGGGAAAGATTCACTCTTTGGTGTTTTGGACGGATTTTTCTTTTCCCACTCAGCAGAAGAATGGCTTTTGCTCTTTTGAAGAGACATTATGGATATTGGGCGTTGACGAACTAGGATCGTTCCATCTCTTGGCGGACGAACACCTTTAGATACCATGATTTTCATGATGAGACTGCAAAAAGGAAGACACATCCGTGCTACTATTCTTGCTGCTGTTTTCCTTATAGTCTGGAAGATGTGAGCGCAAATATCAATTGGAGTTCCTGTGATTAGATCACACAAGAACTGTGCTCTTCCAAGATTGATGAACCCCGAGTTAGGCAGTGGATAGAGATTGGAGAACATGATCAATGCGAGTGTCTTTAGTTCAAGTTCAAACTTCGTAGTCGCAATGGATGTTCCTTTGGCTGAAATCTCATGATTAGGTCCAAGAATCTGAACAATATCTATCACTGGAGGAAGTCTGTCATCATATGGAGAAATATCCACATTTTCTGGTCGATTGATTCGAAGGACCTTTGCAAGGCAATCTGGAGTGATGATAAATTCCTTTCCTTGCACCCAACTCTTCAGTTCAACTTCGGTGTGTCTAGTATTCGAGTAGAACTCCTTAACTAATTCATCAATCGGATCCTCGAAGTTCCCGAGTAGATTTTCCCAATCCCTATTCTCAAAAATCCTAGGGATAAAAGTAGATCCCAATGTATCACACCGGACAATTCGTTCCACCACAGTAGGAGCATCTTGAAAAATGCTGGAAAAGGTCTGAGAATCTAGGGGAGTCTTGAATCTCTTGTTGTTGGAGTCATTGGACGAATGCCGGGTCCTTTTTTATACAGGTGATGACGTAAGGTCAATCACGGGTTCCTTACTGCGAGAGAAATGGTACATCTACAAAAACAGACACAAAGCAAAGAAACAAGTGCAAAAAACACAAAACAGGAACACAAACTAATTAGTGTCAAGTTAGTCCATAAAAACAAGCACAAAGTCCTAAAAAGAACATAAACACCGTCACACAAACATGTTATAAGTGCTAAACATGTAACAACATATGATTAGCATGAATGAAATGCAAAAACATGATAAGTGCAAGTGTGTGCATCAAGTGTGCATATGGTGTGCCTATGTGATGCATGTGCAAGGCATGGCAAAGCACATTTGGGTCAAAGTGTGTCAAACACACAACCAATGATCAAAACATGATAAACAAGTCCAATCATGGTAATCCCCAAAGTTTGGAACTCATTGGAGTCCAAAATAACACCAAAATGCCATTTGGGCATTTTATCAAACACTTGATATGCACCAACACAATTAACATGTAAACAATGCATGAACATAAGTGAAACTTGCCTAAATACATGTTAAAATGCCACAAGGGGCCAACATAAACACAAACAAATCAAATGGGACAAAGCCCAATCAAGAAATTGAAAAAATTTTCACAAAAATTAGAGTTCCCAACCGGTTAAAAAAAAAAAAAAAATCCCAATTTAAGAAAAACCTAGAAATTTTCTGCATAATCTAAGGAAATAAAGAGAAAAGATCGTATAGACATACCTTAGATATGATTTGAAGAAGTTTTCTCTTGAGTTTTGATTGGGTTTTTGAGTGAAAATGAGTTTGGGGTTGAGAGAGGCTCAAGGGAGGCAATGAAGGGAATAGTGAATGTTTGAAAACCTGTCTACATCTGCCCTTTAAAACTGAAAACACGTGTTTTTTCACTAGTTACCATCTCGCAAAGTTACTTGCGAAAAATGCGTATGAAGCATAAATCTTTTCACGGGAAGACTTCACTCATGAAATAGTCGCAAGATAGTCGCAAAAGTTTCTGTCTGAATTTTGTGTTTTCACTATTTTTCCTAAACCCATTATCGCGGGAAGAGCTTAGTCGTGAGCTTCTCGCGAAAATGCCTCTCAGAAAGTTTTTGATAAAAAAAATGCAAAATGCAATTTGAACAAAAACTTAAAACACAAAAGCTTAAAAAAAACTTTCAAAAACATATAAAATACTCAAAAATCTTTTTGGGTTTGATCAACAAGCAATTAAGTATACACATCACATTTGAACACGTACAATCACACAAATAAAATAAGCATTCATTGAACAAAGTCTTGTGTGTTGTGTGTGAGTATCAAATGTGGAATAGTCCTTAGTCTAGAGTGAAGCTTCAATGATCAATTCAATCAAGTCATACACAACTAGTACTAAGTCAAGTGGTCTATCTCAATTATAGAAATGAGCATATATGACCCCCCACAAAAAAAAAAAAAAAATGAAATTATTACATCTCTTTGAAGCTTTTCATTTGGCTTCTTTACAATTCATAACATTTGATCATTTTTGAACAATACATCTCATTTTGAGTCGGTGCTTAAAATTTTTGATATTTCCATTTTGAGAATAAGCCTTTGGCTTTTTGGGCACCATACATTTCAATACAAGTCGCTTTCCCTTTTTTCTAGTCAAATACTAGTATGTGCGACATTTTTTAAAGATCATTATCTCTTTTCATTTTGAGATTTAGATTTGTTGAGCATTTTAAGCAAAAACAAAAAAATGTGGGAAGACACATAGGCACAAGTCTATGAATGTATCAAAACTATCAAGACTCTTGACTAATCGCTTATGACAAGCTTGAAGATCGATTTACAACAATTACACATAGATTTCAAGATTTTTCTCACAAAGATAGATGTGCATACAAAATAAGCTAAGCTCGTAAATGCACTATGCCATTAGTACGAAGGTACTAGGCCAAAGTTACATGTGCTATACACAACACACTCAAAAAAAGAACATGAAAAGCAAGATCAACAAAAACAACAAGTACAAAACAAGCTTAAAAAGAAACAAGCTAAAATGTGAAACATAAGCAAACAACCAAACAAAGTCACAAAATATAGGAAAAATTGATGCATGGACATGGTCTAATGCTTATGCATGTGTACCCTTCTTCACCCACATGACACATGCATTTGGGGTGATATCCCTAGAGGATTGGGTATTAGAGCTGTGATTATCAAACCTTTGGGTGAAGCTTGCCAAACAGGAAGTGATGGTATCAATTATCTTTATCACATCACCAAAACCAGAATCAGCTTCTTGCCCTTTTGTTTGCTTGGTGTTCCAATTTCCCTTTCCTTGTCCTCTTAGCCTTTGAGAATCTACTTTCTTCAATGTATGAAGTTTATAACAGTTAGGTCATGTGTGTCCTTAAGCTCCACAATGGTGGCAGAAGTGTTGAACTTGTGGACCTCTTTGAGACTTTGGGAGAGACTTCCTTTTAGCCTTGGGTTTAGCCACAAATGGATTTTGAGGTTTTGTTAAAACCTTTTGAGCAGTTCCATTTGGCTTCTTCTCCACTTTTACATTCTCAACACTTGGAGTTGCTACCATTGGTTCCTTAGCCTTAACAAATTTCATTTCCTTGGACACATTGACACTTGAACTACTTGCTTCGGAATATCCTAAGCCACTTTTGTCAGAAAAAGGTTTTTGATGTGCAAACACTTCGTCAAGCTTCTTGGAAGCAACTCGCTCCACTTTGGCATTAGCTTGAATCACTTTAAGCTCCAGAAACTTGATCTTAGAGTAGGCTTTGGTTAGTTCTCCATTCAGCGCCTCAAATTCACACATCGCTTCTTTGTACCTCATGAGTATGCTCATGTAATCTTGCTTAGTTCTCTTCATTTTCTTGATGGCTGCTTTAGCCACTTTTACATACTCTCCAGACTTCTCTAGAAGAGAGTTATAAGTTTCCTACAATCTGTTTGTTCCTTCATAGAAACATTCTTTGCCTTCATCATCGAATTCCTCCCCAACTCCCATTGACTCCACTTCGATGTGCTCACCGAGCTCTTCCACTAGTGCATTCAAATCTTCTAAGGAGTCCATGGGTGCAATAGTCATAAATGCGGAGTAGTTTCCTTCTCTGTCACAGCTTTCTTTCAAGCCAGAATTCGAACTATTTGAGTCACTAAGGGTAGTTGCAAAGACTTTACCCTTTGCTTTCAAATACATGGGGCATTCTTTCTTCACATGCCCATGTCCTTTATCCTTAAAGCACGTGACCATTTTAGATGGTGAAGAATCTCTTGAATCCTTCTTCTTGAAGTCTTTCTTATCCTTCTTGAACTTTGAGAATTTGCCCTTCTCAAAAGACTTTCCATCTCTCTTGAACTTTAGGAACTTACGGAAGTTCTTGGCGAGGTATGCCACATCCTTTTCAACCTCATCCTCATCCGAGAAGTCTTGCGCATCCAATCTCTCATTGATTATCTTAAGAGCAAGAGATTTGCTCTTCCTTTAAGATGGTAGAGACAGCTTGTAGGTTTGAACAGAACCGATGAGTTCTTGAATTTTAATCTCATCTAGGTCTTTCCTCTCTTCAATGGCAGTGACCTTTGCATGGAAACTCTCTGGCAATGATCGTAGAATCTTTCTCACAATCTTGGAGCCTTCCGTCTTTTCTCCCAAGTTGAATTTTCCAATCACCACTTCATTTAGCTTCCCATAAAATGAGTCGAATGACTCGTCTTCACTCATCTTTAGCTCCTCGAAGTGTGTGGCAAGTATTTACAACTTGGTGTCCTTTATATTCTTGGTGCCTTTATAGGTCATTTCCAAGATTTGCCATGCCTCCTCGGCAATTGTGACACAAGAGATCTTGTGAAATTAGTCAAGAGAAACACCATAGAAAATAGCATTTAAAGCCTTGCTATTAGTATTAGCTACTGCAAGTGCTGCCTTATCACATTCGGATTTGGCGGCTTCCGGCCTAGTCCATCCTATCTCACAGCGTCCTAAACACTATCATCAATAAAACAAAGGAATGCCCTTATACGGACTTTCCAAAATGCATAATTGCTCCCATCAAAGTATGAAGGAGCATTAAGTGATTGAGATCAATCCATCTCAAAGAGGATCTAGGATCACACTTAGGTAATGAAACCACAGCAAGTGTACCTGCTCTGATACCAATTGAAAGCTCGAAATTGTGTGAAAAACATAAGAGCTATTTAGACCCCCAAAATTAAAGCTAACGTCTCGATTGATTTTACTCTTTCTTAAACTAAGTGCAGAATAGAGTAAATGCGAGCAAACAAACAATAAAACTACTCTAAGCTATATTCATTAAATCACAACAGTAAAATGAGAGCTAAAAGAGTAGGGAAGAAGAATGCAAACACAAGATAACATGCTGATGCGTTATCGAAGAGGAAACCGAAGTACTCGGCAAAAAAACTCTCCGCCACATTCTAAGCAGTAAATCGATCCACTAGAGAATAAGTTGGAGTACACAAATAACAAAAGACCCTCCAAGCCTAATCTACCCCATGTAATCGATCCCTCTAACCTCCTGCTACCAACTGACTTCGCCAAGCCTTGTCTTCTCTAGCTCTTTGAATCACGCAATTCAGCCCGATTGCATCTACCAAACAAATGGCTTCTTTCAATGCTTCCCAGCTGCACCAAAACCTCACTTTACACTCATAATGGGTGTGGTAAGTGTTTGGGCTATCAACTTCTTAAGGATTTAGAAATGGAGAGGTAAGAGTTGAGGAAAACCACAATGGATTGTGTACAAAGTTGTGGGTATGACAATCTCTGACTCTCAAAGGTTTTGTGGCTAGGATTTTCTCTCTGAAGCACTCCTCAACATATATGGGTAATGATAGTATATATAGTGTGGGTAAGGATGTAGTAGAGCAAATAAGACAAAATAGCAAAACAGAATGTTTCATGGGTATCTCGCAGGAAGGCCTTACCCACGAGACACTCGTGAAAAGTAGCTGTCTGTTGGAAAAGTAAATGTACGCAGCGAAAAATTAATGGATTTACTTCATTCACAATTGATAACATGTACTATGTAAGTTTTAGAATATAGAGCAAGAGAGTGTACCTTGGTGCGGTAAATTTTAAAACCAAAAATCAAAAGTACTTGAGAACACTTTTAATCTTCACTCCAATTTCACTAACGCCCAAGATGTGTGGTCTCTCAATCAGTTATATGTGTATGTTCTAGAGAGAATTCAAGACTGTCTAACACTCACATACATAACGTTTCAAGTACTTGTAATTGTATATAATTCTGTATGTTTCTCTCCTAATAACTGATTATCTAATTGGGGCAGCCTTTTGGGCCTTTCCAATTGGGCTTTAGTATGTGGCTTGAAGTGGGATCAAAAGAGAACAAATAAGACACTAGCTCCAATGGGCCTTGGGCTTTTCTGTCAACTCTTGACAAGTCCAAAGTTACCATTAATTAAATTTAATACCATTATATAAATATAATTGCACTCTAGGCCTTATTAATAAATTATATCCCAAGACTTTATTGTACATGCAACCCCTTTATAAAATATTCGTAGTAATATATGTTGGGGTTTGTGCCATAAAAATCCAATTTATTGGCATGTCATAAATAATTGAATTGTTTAATTATATGAGACTATTTATTAATGAACTAATGTGACATTATCTTAGCCTATGAGATGTATAGTATGTGATTTAGTCACAGAAGATATAAATCGCAAGTTCTTTATAAACTCAGAATTTTAGTTCGTAGTCGGTGATGAAATTGAGCATTTCATTTGTGAAGACTATAACATATCAACTAAGATGATTTGTCTTAATCATGGAAATGTAGACTTCTAGTTGATATGTTGATATGTTTAAGAGTTAAGACATACTGAACTGGACTGCTGTGAGATTTATTATTCTCCTAACGACTGTTAAATGAATAATAAATCTCACGACTTCTATTTACATCAACTCTAAATCCTAAGAGAATAATAGTCTGATCATGAGATGTAGGTTGCTATGATATATCAGGAGTGAGATTTATAAGTCACGGTCAAAATCTCAGTATATTAGGCAACCACATTTAGTGTTAATGGAACATATATTCTCAAGATGAAATTCATAATCTCTTAACGGAGATATAAAATATTCCCCTGAGATAAGTTTAATGGGTTTGGTTATTCAGAGTGTTGGGCCCAACCATTTTAGTAAGGAGTTACTAAAGTATATATTTATGAAATTGGATTTCATTAATATATGGTGAATAACATAAAGGATTAAACCGGGTACTCAAAGATTAAGATGTAGTAATTTTTGAAGGAAATTTAGACCCCTTAAACCAACCAGATTAACCTAGTTAATTAGCCAAGTGATTAACTTAGTCAATTTATGCAAATCTAGATTATCACAATTACACAATCATATCAAGAATATATAAAGCAGCGGAAAATAAATAACACAAGATATGATGACCTAGGAAACCACACGGTAAAAACCTGGGGACGATTTGATCTATCCATCCTCAAGGTAAACCTGAATCCATATTGAAAGAATCGAAGTTTATACAAAAGGACTTAGAAGCTCCCCGCTTGACTTCCTAATGCTACCCACCAGTAGAACTTACTGACACGACCACGTGCAAGCTCCGAATTCACGGACTCCTTCTTTCTTGGATTCTTCAATCAGCTACAAGCTCCCCGCTTGTTTATCTTTAAACTCCAATGGTAGTAACCGAGTTGATCATCAAGATGTTGAAGTAATCTCCACCTTGAAAACCCTAAGTTTTGTGTAAAGGAAAGCTCCTCAAAGATCTCACAAGAGATTCACACAAAACAGAAAAGTATGAGCAACAATACAATAGGAACAACCTCCAAAAACGTGGCTAGGGTTTTGTTTAAATACCTAAGGAAAAAACATAAAACCCTAAACGTTTAATGAGGCAGGGCTGAGTTGGAAATTCTGTAGAAAAACAATCTGGCTGACTTTTGATCGATCGAGTCTAACTTTCGATCGATCGAGCCAGGCCGAAAGTAACAAATACTTCTGCAGCCACTCGATTCCAACTTTACATAAAAACACAACTTTGAGCAAGCCTAAACAAGACTAAACAACCTGTTTTAATCATGGTTTGCCAACAATACACATTAGAGTTCTAAATATATAAAATCTTAAGTCTTTAGAATCTAACAAACTCCCCATTTGGCAATCCGTGACAAAACACAAACTAAAAGCTCAAAGTTTACAAATAAAAAGCCCTTTACAAAAATTAATGCTCATAAAACACAATTCAATCCTAACTATTATCCATCAGTTGAAAGTGTAGACAGCAGCCAAATCGAATCAACCTGTATATTCCTGAAACACTTAACAAACGCATAAACGCATGTGTGACAGAAAAACAGCAAATCAACAGGTATGTAAACTAACTCTCCCCCTAAGTTAGATACATAAAAAAATATTTTCTCCCCCTATCAAAAACAAATTCAACTCCTCCTAAACAAGACAAACATGACTCCCATAAATCAACAATTTCTCCCCCTTTTTGTCACGTATTGACAAAGACAACTCATACAAAGAGTAAACAGTCAACATACGCAACACAGGATAAGAGAAAATAGAGAATCAAGGGGACAAAAAAATTTAGCTCTATAGAAAATAGAGACAACTCCCCCTATGAAGAGCAACAATTCCCCCTATAAAAATAGGAAAAACAAAATATGTTTTGGGAGAACAGATTTAGGGAAACATAAAGGGGGTGGGGATAAATAAAAAGACACAAACCAAGTATTTTAAAAAAAACTAAGTTGAGGATACACATGAAGAAAAAATATTCTCTCTTTCAATAAATGCAAACATGACACTATGTGACCCATAAACAATTGCATGAGTAGAGAAAATATTTGCACATTGATTATCCATCATATCTCTTAAGAAAAATATTTTCTACAGTTCACACATAAAAAATAGCATATACTAGAAAGTACATAGCTCAGAAATTAATCAATCAATTTTTAATCAAGTTGAGTACCCAATGTAGCAAAGTGTATGCATGTTATATGTGAAAACAATGAGAGATATGACTGCAAAATTGCAAGATGGATACAAAAACAATGCAATATATGTGAATCTTAAACACAAATGATGCATGAAAAAAATATTGGTTAAAAACATAGAAACTGAAAATTTTTCAGTTTCGATTGATCAAGAATCGATCGAACATCAATCGAGTCAGGCAGACTCAAACCAAAAATTTTAATCGCAATTTTGATTGATCGAAAAACAGGTTCGATCGATCGAAAGTTTGGAAAAATCAGATTTTTTTTAAAAACAGAGCATTTTAATGCAGAAACTCCTCAAAGCACATTATTTTATAAAAAATGCATGAGTATGAGACGAAAAGTTTTTCAAAAACACTTGAATTTAATCCAGATCTTCCAAAATCAAGATTTGCAATCAATTTGTCCTCAAAGCGCAAACATTATACACATTTTTCAATAAAATCAAGAAACTTTTAATCTTGGACGGCCACAACAAGATCACACACCATATAATGTACCAAGTTTAGCAAATAGTAACTTATGTAGTGTGTGCAACTAGCAAAAGCTTGAGATACATATGAGGTGATATGTGAATAGCAATCAAATACAAAGTTTACAAAATTCATCACATAGAATTTAAAAGAGACTATCACCTAAAGAGTTACATCATATAACTCTCACATCTCCTAAAACAAAAGCTTGCAATTATGTAAGTTTCTTGACTTTTGCCTCATAATATACACACCAATTTTAATTATGTGATTTGGCATTAAGCCTAATAGAACACACCATTTAAGCATTAAGTAATTAAACCGAGGCTATACCTTATGTTCTTTTTGTGCATGTGCTACACTTTCTCGAGCACAAAATCTTACGATATGCACTAAGGTGTTCATGATTGGCTAGTGAACAGTGGTGAGATGGTTATTTATGCTTTTCTCAAAAGGATCAAGTCCGACAGTCAAATAAAATGTGACTTCAAGATTAAGACAAAGTGATTAACACCATAAACATCTTTCCCACACAACATGCACTACAAAGCTTCAACTAGTAAAGTGCAATAAAATAAGCTCATCCAAGCTAAACAAGGTACATAAACTTGTTATGTAAAGATAATATGGCCAATCCTTGATTATAAAAACAAGATGTGAAATACAAAACTCAAAAATCTTTTTGGTTTTAAAAAAACTTTTATGACCAAAAACAAAAGGCACATATTATGCTAAATGAACAATGCAAAAGTAATGCATGATAGTGCTAAATTGAGCTATAGAGGGTACATAAACAAGAAATATTAATTTCTTAATTAACTCATGAGTACTTGTACAAACTAGTACATACTCACACAAAAAAATAGCTTAGTACTTATATAACACACACTATTCAAGTATCTCCACAATGTCAAGCATGTTCTAAATCAAGAGAGATGTTAAAACTCATGTAATCCTCAAGAAAAAAAAACAAGACTAAAAAAATATTTTTGTCTTTTTGAAAATTTTCAATGTTTTTGGATTTTTTTTTAAATTAAAAAAAAAACAACCTAAAAAACAAAAAAACCAAAAACAGAAACAAGACATGTCCACAAACGATTGAAAGAATTAAAACAGGGACAAGTCAACAACACTCACCTTAGAGAATCTTTTCCCACCCATATAGCACGATTCTTTGGTTTTGTAAGTGAAAATCCATGAGAAGCAGAGTGTATTTGAGGGATCGCACCAATCTTCTGAGAGAGACTAAAATCCTGCAAATTCTTTTCACAAGCCAACAAGCTCAAATTTTTCAACAGCATAAGAAACAATTTATATGGACTTATGGCAGGAGAAATATCATCACATATTCTAGATTGACATACAGAATGTTTAAATTTCAATTTATGACAATTAGGACGAATGTGACCACGAACACCACAAAAGTGGCAAACAGGAACAAATTTAGGAACATCAGTATTCTAGTCTCAGATTTTGGTTTTTGCCTCAACAAAGAACAATTTGGTCTAATATGACCAACAACACTACAAATGTGACAAGTAGGCACAAAAACATATTTATTATGCTCTCTAACAGTAGGTTTAGACTTAAGTTTAGAAATTTCAGCATCTACATCAGAACTTTTACCTTTGTCTAACCTAGCAAAATAAGCATTTTCTTTATTATTCCTCTTAAAAGGAGGGATATAAACTTTTTCAGCTTTAGGCTTAAGAGAAACAGAAACACTTTTGTTATCATCAGCAGGCTGGATAATAGTCAAATTTTCAATTTTAGCTTTGGATTCAACTAACTCTTGTTCCAAGCTTTTCATCTTCTTATCTTGAGAGGAAATTTGATTTCTTAAAAATTCATTCTTTTTAGTATACTCATCTAATCTCACAATCAAATTCTCTTTTTCAGGATTAGCCAATTTTAACTCTTCTTTAAATTTCTTAGCAATTTTCAAAAATTTAGATAATTTCTTACGAAGAGTTTCAAAAGCATCAAAAAAATCAACAGAAACAATAGTGTCCTTTTTATTCAAAACATCACAAACATGAGCAGAAAGACACTTCAAATTATCCATGACGACAGGGGTCAAGGATCAGCTCAGAGATCAAAAGATCTACAACAGAAGAGCTACCCACTCTGATACCACTTGAAGGAAATTTAGACCCCTTAAACCAACCAGATTAACCTTGTTAATTAGCCAAGTGATTAACTTAGTCAATTTATGCAAATCTAGGTTATCACAATCACACAATCATATCAAGAATATATAAAGCAGCGGAAAATAAATAACACAAGATATGATGACTCAGGAAATCACACGGTAAAAACCTGGGGAGGATTTGACCTATCTATCCTCAAGGTAAACTTGAATCCACTATGAAAGAATCGAAGTTCATACAAAAGGATTTACAAGCTCCCCGCTTGACTTCTTAATGCTACCCACCAGTAGAACTTACTGACACGACCACGTGCAAGCTCCGAATCTACGGACTCCTTCTTTCTTGAATTCTTTAATCAGCTACAAGCTCCCCGCTTGTTTATCCCTAAGCTCCAATGGTAGCAACCGAGTTGATCATCAAGATGTTGAAGTAATCTCCACCTTGAAAACCCTAAGTTTTGTGTAAAGGAAAGGTCCTCAAAGATCTCACAAGAGATTCACACAAAACAGAAAAGTATGAGCAACAATACAATAGGAACAACCTCTAAAAACGTGGCTAGGGTTTTGTTTAAATACTTAGGGCAACAATATAAAACTCTAAACGTTTAATGAGGTAGGGCTGAGTTGGAAATTCTGCAGAAAATCAATCTGGCCGACTTTCGATCGATCGAGTCTAACTTTTGATTGATCGAGCCAGGCCGAAAGTAACAAATACTTCTGCAGCCACTCGATTCCAACTTTACATAAAAACACAAATTTGAGCAAGTCTAAACAAGACTAAACAACCTGTTTTGATCATGGTTTGCCAACAATATACATTAGAGTTCTAAATACATAAAATCCTAAGTCTTTAGAACCTAACAATCTTCAAAGTGACAATCTACATTCATGACTTTGCATTACTACGAATATTTTAATGAAGGGGTTGCATGCATAATAAAGTCTTAGAATATAATTTATAGATAAAGCCTAAAGTGCAATTATATTCTTATAGTGGTATTGAATATAATTAATGGTAACTTTGGACTTGTCAAGAGTTGACAGAAAAGCCCAAGGCCCATTGGGGCTAGAGTCTTATTGGTCCTTTTTTGTCTCACTCCAAGCCACACACTAGAGCCCAATTGGAATGGCCCAAAAGGCTAGTTCAATTAGATAATTAGTTATATATAAGGTGAGAAACATACAGAATTGTGTGTGTGTGTGGTTTTCATTTAGATCACATAAGAAATGCAATAATGTATGTGAGTGTTGGACATTCTTTATTCTCTTCTTTGAAACTGATGAGAGACCACACTTCTTAGGCATTAAGTGGAGTTAGAGTGAAGATTAAAAGTCTTCCCAAGTAATTTGAAAGTTTTGGCTTTGAATTTCATTGCATTAAGGTACGCTTTCTATTCTTTGTTCTAAAATTCAAGGTTACATGTTATCTCTTATGAATAAAGTAGATCCATGATTGTTGCTTTCGCTGTGTGTTTTGTATGAGATACAAAACCAGATTTTTCAACAATACAAAGTCATGAATGAAGACTGCCACTTTGTAGATTACTACATCTTAATCCTTGAGTGCCCGGTTTAATCCTTTTAAGTTATTCATTATATATTTATGAAATCCAATTTCATAAATATATACTTTAGTAATTTCTTACCAAAGTGGTTAGGCCCAACTCTCTGAATAACAAACCCATTAAACTTATCTCAAAGAAATATTTTATATCTCCGTTAAGAGACTATGAATTCCATCTTGAGAATATGTGTTCCATCAACACTAAATGTGGTTGCTCAACATACTGAGATTTTGACCGTTACTTTAGATCTCACTCCTGATATATCAAAGCAACCTACATTTCATGATCAGGTCCATTATTCTCTTAGGATTAAGAGTTCATGAAAATAGAAGTTGTGAGATTTATTATTCAATTGACAGCCGTTAGGAGAATAATAAATCTCACAGCGGTCCTGTTCAATATGTCTTAACTCTTAAAATATATCAAAATATCAACTAGAAGTCATCACTTCCATGATCAAAACAAATCATCTTAATTAATATGTTATAGTCTTTGCAGATGAAATGCCCAATTTCATCACCAACTACGAACTAAAATTTTGAGTTTACAAAGAACTTGTGACTTATATCTTCTGTGACTAAATCACATAAATCACATACAATGCATCTCATGGACTATAAGATAATGTCCAAATATTCATGTTACCATTATTTAAGATAATAATAAAACAACTTTATTAATTATAATATTAAGTCATATATCATGTCATACATAATATAATACATAGCATCATACAATAGGATTCTAGGGCACTAATCCCAACACTGTTACCATCTGTCATGACTCTTTGCAATCCAATCATGTGCTGAGCACATGCTTCACTTCGTGAGAAGGCTACTCGTGAGCTACCCGCGAAAACTTCTTTGGTATTCATTTTTCCTTGAGTCTTCACACTCTCACACACACACACAACCCTTACAAAGAAATCCCACATAAATTATAGGGTACATAAGATTGAACATAATTACAATCAAATTTGGTACGAAATAAAGCCAACACAAAAATAGTTGTAAATCACAACTTTACAATAAATATTCTAAAAAGTCTTAATTATCAACAATTCCCTTGTTATCTAATTATCCATTTTATTCCTATGCAACCAGGCTTATTCTGATAAGAACCAACAACCAATCACACAATTATTTAATTAATTTTAATTATTTAACCAATCAGAATTAATTTCAATTAATCACACGTGATCGTCACACAATTATTTAATTAATTTTAATTGTTTAACCAATCAGAATTAATTTCAATTAATCACACGTGATCGGCTTCACCCCATACAATGCATGCAGACTGTGAATGTTTGATCTTCTGATATCTTTCAATTCGAAGGTTCGATTTGGGAATCAAGCATACTGTCGCGACCTTTAGAATCTCAAGATTTTTTTTATGGTATGCAATGAATGATTTAATGCATGTAATGCAACTATGATTTTTGGGTATTTGAAATGGTCATTTTAGTCATCTTCTAGAACTAAATTATGGGTGCAAAATCGAGTGTCTATGGAACCATATTGAGCCTTTTGGGACAATCACTAACATACATAGGTCCATATACCTATAGACACCTTATTTTATACTTCTTACGACTTAGGCCCTTGGTCCCCAATGATGTTGAATTCTAAGACCCAAGATTGGTTTAGGGCCCAATCAGAAGTTAAATTGACATGAGAAGTGTTAAAATAAAAAATATAACTTTAAATGAGCAAATAAATTTATTTTTGAAAAATAAGGCCAAAGGAAACCCTCGCTATGCGCATGCAAGAATCAACCTACACACGCAACTTTCTGCATACATTCGTAGGCCCAATCTTGTGCACGTACAGTGATTTCCAGAAACTATACAAGACAAGTTTTCTGCATATATGTTGAGGTTTGGAGCGAATCCCACATCATTTGGGAGTCATTCCAAACCCCTATTTTCACACTATAAGTAGCCTTACATGGTATATTTTCAAAACACATAGAAATCCCACGGAAAAATACTAAGATTCACTAGAAATAGTGAATTAAAGATGGAGTTTTTCATAAAACACTCTTGAGTCAATTTTATTTTGATTAAGGCCTTTTTTGGCCTTGATCTTTGAGTTTGCGATTACTAATGACTCTTTTTGTTAATTGTGAATAGATTTGACTGAGGGGAACGATCAAAAATCAATCTTGAAGAGCTTTTCTTTGAGGTATTAGTCTAAAACTTTCTTTTCCTTTTTTTTTTATATTATTTTTCTTTTTTTTATATTATTTTTTTATGCTTTAATCTTTCTATTTGCCTTAGTTTCTTGTTATAATATGTTTTACTATGTTTGTATAGTCTAGGTTTACGTTTTTTGTATGTTTAAAGTGCATGTTAGGATGTTAGATTTAGTGTTTTAAGTCTTTGCTGTGTTTCTATGGTTTCTGGACAGAAACTTGTGTACGAATAATCTTGCCTATGCAAGCAGGCTTGATTATGCACACGTAGGCTTGTTCATGCGTGCACATGAACTTGCCTAGAAACCCTAATTTTATTTATCTGTTTTTGATCCTGCCTTCATATGTTTGTTTTGTTTAGCTTCTTTTTCCATGTTTTTACGCTTTCAAAGTCTCTGTTTCACATGTTTATTTGTTTGTTTGTTTTCATATGTTAGAATTAGGGTTTTATTGCTTTAATGCTATGAACATGCATTCACATGCTTATGCATAATGCCATAGGTGCTGAGTTGCTGCAAGGTAAGTAAAGGTAAATCATGCATTTGTAATGTTCATGCATTTATGATATTATCTTTTTTTGATAATGTATACGAACATGCTTGTTTGGATGAGTATTTCCAATGTGTAAATGCAATCACACGTTGCTTTGATCTTTCTATGTTTATGTTTTTGCCATGATTTGATTGCTGCTTTGGATGAATAACATGGAGCTTATGATAAAGCATGCTTAAATGTATGATTAGGATTGGTGATGTGATGAATACTTTGATGCCATGCTAGATGAATGTTAGGACCTTTAATATGTGATACCATGATTAGATGAATGATAGGTCTTTGTTTGTAAGCATGATAGATGTATGATTAGGTCTTTTGGGATGCTTGATGCCATATTGATTGTTAGATGCATGTTAGTGTGTGTGTGAGTTAGATACAAGTATTGAGTGTGCCTTTAATAGGGTTAAGACATAAGACACAATAATAGGAAGCCAACCTTAGGGTTGGCTAGTTTTGGGTGCCTAACACCTTCCTAAGACCGTAGCTTAACTCCAAACCCATATATTTGGTAGTAAGATTAAAAGGTCATTCCTCGAAAGGACGCTATATATATGGTTCCTAAGCCATTACACAAACATCCAAACAACATTCCATTTTCACTTTCTCAAATTTCTCACTAAGCAAACACTTTCCCAAATTTTCTCACAACCCAAACAACTCAGATTTAAGACAAATTAAACAAAATTTTCTCAAATCCTCCCACCACCACCACACAAACCACCATGAATGACTATGACAAAGCTCCTAACCAACATGTTCATCACCTCCTCCACGGACCTACACTTACACCATTGCAAATCTTAAGATTTCAGCTTCGACTCGATGATCTCTTCATCTTGATTCCTAGCACCACCAAATCGAAGAAGACGATGTGATAGGAAGAGAGAAAAGATTTTAAAATTCACAAAGCTAGAGAGAGAGAGAGAGAGGAGTAAAATCTTCCATGGTGGTCTGTGATGGGAGGGGAAGAGAGAGAGGGACGACCATGGATTGATCTGAAGAGAGAGGGGCTAGGGTTTCAACTTTGAATGAGATGAGAGAGAGGCTAGGGTTTGAATTTGATATGAGATAGAGAGAGGTTAGGGTTTGATGAGAGAGAGGAGGCTAGGGTTTAATAAATTTATATTAGGATAATTTTGTAAATAACATTTATTAGTAAGGGCAGTTTTGTCAATTGCTTAATTATTATATTCTCCCACAATAGGTAATGTAAGATTACCCTCATTTAAGAAGGTGATGTGATTAAGGTGATGTGATGTATTGTGTAATCATGCATTACCTTAATGTTAGAAAAAATTAAGTGAACCAAACTCCTTAATGTCACATTACCATAATGTGCATCACATCAAGGGCACATCACAGTGAACCAAATGCCCCCTTAGAGAGAAATCAAATATGTGAGGGTAGATCGATTTATTTCTTTATTTTTTAAAATTTTTTGTCAATAAATAATATTGGAATTTACTACATTACCGCATTTTATTAAAGTTAACGGAAATGCCTCATGAAACAAACCCCATAGGGGATAAATATCACAAAATAAAGCACTTAGTAATTCCATGTATCTTGGATCCAACCTCTAATCCAAGAAAGTAACCTTATGCTAATTAGTTGAATTCACAATGGCTAAGCGACTAACTCTAGGGCCATCCTATTAATTTTATTATCTTAGTTACGTTATTATCAATTTTCAATTCATTGTTATTAAATGTAGATTGGACTTTCCCGTAACAATCCAATTAGTTCGCTGGGTGAAAAAATATTAGACATTCCTTCTTCAGAAACCAACACTTTTGTTGATTTTAGGTGATAAGATTACTAGTTGAATTAGTGGATTATTGGTTGACTCGCATGTTCATTAAATATTAAATAAAAATTTATAATTTTTATAATCAAATAGGGGTATTTTTGTCATGCAAAAAAGTCTCCTTAATTCTTGGATCCGTCAGGAGGAAATGTCTTCGTTTGTCACAAGCCAAGGGTTCTTTTGCTATAAGGTCATGCCATTTGGACTGAAGAAAGCGGGAGCGACATATCAAAGGCTTGTGAACAAGATGTTTGTCTAGTATATTGGATGATACGTTGAAGTATACTTAGATGACATGCTAGTGAAAAGCAAGGAGGAAGATCACAATCTAAGTGACCTTCAGGAGACATTTGAGACCCTTCAACTCTATAATATGAAGCTTAATCCCAGCAAATGCGTATTTGCAATGTCTTCAGGAAAATTCCTTGGCTTCCTGGCATCCTAACGGGGCGTTGAGGCTAACCTCAACAAGATTTAGGCCATTTTAGAGATGACACCTCCAAGGAACATCAAAGAAGTATAGAGTTTGAACGAAAGGGTTGTAGCCCTCAATAGGTTCGTCTCTCGAGCGACGGAGAAGTGTTTGCCATTCTTCAGGACACTGAAGAAGGCCTTTGAGTGGATCGATGAGTGCCAAAAGGCATTTGAGGAGCTGAAGGCATACCTCATGTCTCCACCATTACTCAGTCCATCCAAGCCCAATGAAGAACTCTCCCTTTACCTAGCCGTATCCCTACAGCCATTAACTCAGCTCTAATTTGAGAAGAGGATCAATTACCTGTGTACTACACTAGTCGAGCACTCAGAGGGGAAAAAAAGAGATATCCTCCCATGGAAAAAGTGGCTTTTTCTCTAGTTACAGCCACTTGCAAGCTTAGGCCATATTTTCAAGCACACACTATAGTAGTCCAGATGGACAAACCTCTACGAAAGACCATGAACAATCCGGAGACAGTCGAATGACTTGTTTTATGGGCAATAGAGTGGAGTGAGTTCGATGTAGAGTACCACCCAAGGGCCACAATTAAAGTCTAGGCACTAGTTGACTTTGTTGCTAAATTCACAACAAAGGAGGATGATGGCAGGGCGACAGCCCCATGGACGGTTCGGATGGATGGGTCGAACAACCAACATGCTAGAGGGGTCGAAGTCATCTTGCAATCTCTAGAAGAGAACTTTATAGATTGTGCAATCAGCCTCCAATTCCCAACAACCAATAATGAAGCTGAGTACGAAGCTCTACTGGCGGGCCTTTGATAGGCCAAGAATGTATTGACCCCTTGTGATATATTAATTGATTAATTAGCCAAGTTTATTAATTGATCAAATTAACATGCAAAGCACGTGTAGCACAAACAAATCACCAATTATCTAAAGTATGTAGAGGAAAATAAATTGACATGGTGATTTGTTTACAAATGGGGAAAACCTATACGGCAAAAACCTCATCATGTGATTTTAAGGTCACCATTCCCGAGAATACACTATTATTAAAATAAGCGGTTACAAGTAAAGGAATCCTAGTATCTTATATAAATCAACAGTTGGACCCTTACCTCAATACCTAATTGGACTTGTTCTGTAGTGACAATCTCTCATTCTCAATGCGACTTGATCACCAACTAGAGAAGAATGTTGGCTGCAAAGTTCCTTTGTTCATCACACAATGAAGATCATGAAGTTGTTTTGTCACAAAACACTATGGTGTATAAACACAGCAGCTTCTTCAAGAGAAAGAAGAACTAGGAAAAACTAGGTTTCCAGTCACACTTTTCTTCACACTTGTGGAATTGTGCTCTTGTGCAACTGTGCGTAACCTTGTACGGCCCTTAAAAGAATCCTTATATATGTTTAGGGTTATGAGAAAAGAAAGCCCAAACATACATTCATGGATTGGATGACAATCAGAACTGAAAATTAGAACTGCATAAATCTCGGTAGATACCTTATCTATCGAGCAGCTATTGAGCCTCGGGCTGAAATAGCTCTTTTAAACCTCGATAAATACTAGCTGGCGAGCTTTAATAAACAACACTTTTTCACTTGATTCTTGGACAGACTTGCATGGCTTTAACACTTGAACTTGAAACCTTGTTTCTTGAAGCATTAAACACATCCTAAATCAACCAAATTACAAGTAAAGTGTGTTTTGTCAAAAGATTAACCAATTACATAAAATAGTGACATACGTTCCTAACATTGAATCACATATGTCCTAACAATCTCCCCCTTTGGCAATCCGTGACAAAACCACAACAAACAAACGAACATATGAGAGAAGTCATAAATCACTCAACTCATATTCACTTGTTGAATACAATAAAATCTGTCCTAACACAAACTCTTGAAAAATTTTGCAAGAAGAGAGTTTATGGCAAGAAGACTTTGACAACTTCTATTTCTGAAACACTTTAAACAAAACTCATCATGGCATCTTAGTGTGAAACAGAAACAAAAGATTGCATACAATATATATGAAGCATGTGCATAAAGAGAGGAAAGAAACAACACTTGTAAAGATAGGTGAAAAAACTGCAATAACAACCTCAAATGTATATATATCTACAAGTATAAGGTTTGCTATCACAAAATGATCACAAGATCTAAGGTACATGAACAATGTATCTAAAATAGAGAGAAAAGAAAAAGATACATAAAGTCCTCACTACATCCCTCAAGATATACACACTCCCTCTAACAAAAATCTCCTATACTAACCCTACCCCTATGAGTATGACTACTCTCATATCCAAAACTACTTCCCCTTTTTGTCACAAGTGACAAAGGGTAAGTATATCAAGTAGACATCTCATCAGCACTGGAAGAGTTAGCACCATCATCCTCAGCATTAGTAGCATCAGCATCATCATCATCATCCTTATCCTCAGAAGCCTCTAGAGTAGGAGGAGGAGAACCAACAAAGCCACCTATGACTACCTGTCGTCGTGCAATACGACCAACACGGGTGTTCACCTGACACAACTCATCACTGAGAGTGTCGAGGTGAGCATCCATGCGCACAAGCTGTGCCATGATGTCCTCGAGAGTCACACCGCCCGTAGAAGAAGCTGGAGGAATCACCATCCTAGACTGCCTTAAACATAGTTGCGCCTCGCTCCATTTAACGGTAGCGGCATCTATGGCACACATGACAGGGAAGTGGTCGGAAACGGGAAAGGGGACAGAAAAATGGCGTAAAATCCTCGTGATAGCCGAAGGGAAGATGAACTTATCACGGGTCACCGTATACCTGTATACATCTATGAGTGAAAGAATAAAATGAGAAGGAAAATCTACAGTAAGATGCTCTAAATGGAAAGCAATAAATGAACGTGAGGCTTTGTAATAGAGTTATAATGAGATAAAGGATGTAAAACAAAAGTCATAACCATGTTAATGAACCCAAGACCTTTAGTAAAGGCCATACAAGGAGTGAACTGACGATCACCCCAATTAGAGAGACACTCACAAAAAAAGGATATAAGCTCGTCTTTAGACACGGTCTTAAGACGCTCACAACAAGGGTAGTCAGGATGCGCTACCCTGGGGACATGAAGCACGTTGGATACAATATCCGTAGTGACCACGATGCGCGTACCTCAAACACGAGTGACAAAGAGAGGTACTAAATAATCAAATTCATGCATGTTGGAGTAGAATTCCTGTATAAGCATAGATGGACAAGTGACCGGGACATCACACAGTAACTTCCAACCCCTACTGTGAATGACAGTGGGTAGGTCAATGTCGGAGAAGTCCGACAAAATGACTTGGTGTTCAGAATAAATGCCTCATCTAGAAATGTTCTCCGAAAGTCTTGTCGGGCTTTATCATCACGGAACCAAACATGTGAGGGAGTAGGATCAGAAGAAGAGGATGCCCCGGAATGAAGAGGGTTCTGGGACGGAGTAGATTTACGTTTAGGTGCCATGACGCAACTAATGTAAACAAGAGAGAGAGAGGGAGAGAAAGAGACACGCAGAAAAGAACCAATCACAATCAATATATAGGAATATAGAGAATGTAAGGTTCGTATGCATGAAGATGCATGAGAATGTGATATGCAATAGTAAAAACATCATGGGCTCAGCCCAATCCAATCCTACCAGCATACAATCAGTTCAACAAAGTAAACATACTTCTAAAATGCATGAAACATTTTTATAATGCAAATGTGATGCAATGCATGATGATTTAAAACCATTTTAACAAAGCACATCCCAAAAATTTCACAAAAACTCCACCAATTTTGAAAAACCCCAATATTTTTCAAAAACCCCAAACTTATACCTAAATGCATGAAGAATGAGAGATAAAGATCATACCATATGCAAGAAAAATGATCTTGAGGCTGAAAAACTCTTGGGAAAGGAGTTTGAAGTGAGAAAGAGAGGTTTTGGGAGGTGAAGAGTCTGCAGGAGTTGAGAGAGATCGAGAGAAATGAGATCTGAGTCACACGGATCCTAATATATAGAACCTCTTAAATCTCAATAGACCGAGAGGTGTCGAGGTTTAAAATTCGACAGATGCAGCTATCGAGCAGGTATCTAGAGGTGTCCACAGCAAAAAGAGGCTCGATGGATCAAGGAGCTATCAAGCATCTATCGAGAAGACATAAACTTTCTTGATGGATCGAGGAGCTATCAAGAAGCTATCGAGATTGTGATTAAAAGAACTTGAAGAGCTTGATAGATAGCCTAGTTGTCGAGAGGTGTTGAGGAGCTGTCGAGATTACTTAAAAACATTTTTTTTCAAGAAGAGAAAAACACAAACATGAATGCAATCAAACATGCAACTCAACCAAGGATCCAAACAACATTTTAATCTCTTAAAAACATCTCTCAACAAGAAAAATGTTAAGCACATAGATCCCAAAACACACACACACACACACACACACACACACACACAAATAAGTCTAACCAATTTTATATTTCAAAAACAAGTTAAGATAGTTTAGTGAGTATCCATTAACACATGTAACCCTGTGATGGCCAAATCACATTGTACCTACACATATATCAAAAGTAGCAAAGAATATTGCGTGTTGTGTGTGAAAAACATCGCAAGATTGCATAAGTGTTTACATGTTATGACGATTTGAGGTATGAGAAAATCACTTTTACCTACACACAATCATAATTGTTTGATGGGGACTATCACCTTTGAGGTACATCTTTTAACTCCTACATCTCCTAGAATACATGCTTGTAATCATATATAAAGCATTTTGATCTTTTTGCTTTTATTTTTCTTTGCATATTTTTTTTAAGCAAACCATGCATGGGCATATAAGAGATAGAAAAGAAATACCCAATGATATTAAGTATTTGACATTCCACTTTTGCTATGCCAAAGCATACAAATGTCTTTTCATGATTGGCGGGCAACAGTGGTGAGATGGTTATTTATGCTTTTCTCTTATAATTTTCTAGTCCTTCCCGTCAAAAAGAGTGATACGAGTGTTAAGTACAAAAGATTCCTTAACCTTACTCATCACAAACACGAGTCACAAAGCTCACTTGCTTAGTTGTGCATAAAGATGCTCATCTAAGTTACAAAAGATACAAAGTTTAGAAAAATTTGTTTCAATAGCCATCCAAGGTACACAAGTACTGATGTACACAAACACACTATTTTTGTAATTTTTTTTTTCTTGATTTTTCAAATTTTTATTTTTATTTTTATATGAAAAAAAAAACTAAAAAGTAACCAAACAAAAACATGTTAAACAAGACAAATCAATGCATAAAACTAGGCTGACTCAAAACATGAAAGAAAAACGCACAAGTAATGCAAAAACAAAAACATGAAGGGGGGGGGGGGGGAGAGAATAAGTGACAGAATCACTTGGAGCCCTTTTCATTCCACACCTTGGAAAAACCTTTTCGTTTAGCAGACCCTTGATCCGGTGGTGAGGGGAAAGAGTTAAAATCGTTCAAGTTCGAAAGGAACGTGAGGGCTTTAAGAAGATCTCCAAGAGGAGAAAAATAGGATAGAAGCTGATTCTGATCTCCCGACGTGATCATGTTGTTGCTCTTTTAAGTGGCTAGCCACTTATAGCATTTTGGTTGAGTATGTCTAGCTGCGCCACAGTGATAACAGAAATGCTGCATTTTCTGTTTTGGCTTTTGAGAGTTTCCTTTCTTAACCCTAAGGTTTTTAACTTCTTTCTTATCCTGCTTAAGGGGTACTCCTAAGATAGATTTACCCTTGTCTATGTCCTTACTAGCTAATTCATCCTTAACATTATTGTTTTCACTTTCAACATTATTAGCAGGAGGAAAAAAACAGTAGTACTAGTAGAAATAATACTAGGAGAAGAAAAATCATACCCTAAACCGGTTCGATTGGAATTAGATTTTTGAAGACTGAGCATCTCATCGAGATTAGCACTTGAAGTCCTTTCTAGCTGAGCTCTGACTTGGAACAATTTTGCCTCAAGCTTCTTGGTCTTCTCAGCTAAGAAATTATTCTTAAATCTCAATGCTCCAATTGTCTGATTGACTTCATCAAAATTTGTAGAGATTTCTTCTTGCTCAAACTCCACACCACTAAGCTTCTTGGTGGCCAACCTATACAACTTCTCATGCTTTTCTAAGACCTTGTATAACTTTGCATAGGCTATGTGAATGTCATCTTGCTCATCCATCTTTTTAAACTTAGACTCCACCAATTCCCTTTCTTCATCCACATCTTCAATAATCTCTTCAGTAGGATTTATGGTGGCAGTGAAGGCATTTAGGATTACATCATCCTCATTATCAGAATTAGCCTCAGGCTTAGTGTCACTCAACGTAGCAATAAATGCCTTGCTCTTTTAATAGTCTTGAGATATGTAGGGCACTCTTGTTTTATATGACCGAAACCTTGACACCCAAAGCACTTTGATCTTGAGGGAACAGTGTATTGACCACCATCCCTAGCATCCTTCTTCCCTTTGTCTTGGCTCTTAGACTGAGAAGAACTCGACTGTCTACCGTCCTTGTCGAAGCCCTTTGCATTGGCATTCTTCATAAACTTCTTGAATTGCTTGGTGATGTAGGACTTCATCTTAGAATCTTCATCATTAGAAGACTCATCAATATCACTGCTCTTGGCCTTCAACGCCATGCTCTTGCTCTTGATCGATTTCCCGATCCTTGCCAAACCCAACTCATAGGCTTGCAGGTTGCCAACCAACTCTGTCAAGGGAATTTTGTCAATGTCCTTTGATTCCTCAATGGCAGTGATCTTGGCATGGAATCTCTCAAATAGAGATTTGAGCACCTTTCTCACAATCTTGGGTTCAGGAATGGTTTCCCCAAGATTAAAAGCTGAGTTCACTATGTCCTTGAGCTTGACATAGAACTCGTCGAATGACTTATCCTCCTCCATCTTGATCTTTTCAAAGCTTGTAGTGAGCCTCTGAAGTTTTGAATCCTTGACAGCCTTGGTTCCTTCATAGGTTTTCTAGAGAAAGGTCCATGCTTCCTTAGCAGTTTCAGTGGGGGATATCTTCTTGAATTCCTCATTAGTGACTTCACTGAATAGAGCATTCATTGGCCTACTGTTAATGTTTGCCACCTTGATCTTAGCATCATCCCTGTTGGCTGGCGCTTTCGTAGGCTTGGTCCAGCCTATTTTCATAGCTTGCCACACCATTTCATCTAATGACTACAAGAAAGCTCTCATGCGTACTTTGTAGTATGCATAGTTAGTGCCATCAAATAAAGAAGGTATAATAACAGACCGTCCTTTATCCATGACAAACAGGGGTTAAAGGATCACACAGCAAAGATTAACCCTAATCAGAGTGTGTCTGCTCTGATACCACTTAATAGGCTAAGAATGTATTAACCCATTGTGATATATTAATTGATTAATTAGCAAAATTTATTAATTAATCAAATTAACATGCAAAGCGCGTGGTAGCACAAAAAAATAACCAATTATCTAAAGTATGCAACGGAAAATAAATTAACACGGTGATTTGTTTACGAATGGGGAAAATCTACATGGCAAAAACTCTGCCTGGTGATTTTAAGGTCACCATTCTCGAGAATCCACTATTATCAAAACAAACAGTTACAAGTAAAGGAATCCCAGTACTTTATACCAACTTACAGTTGAACCTTTACCCCAATACCTAATTGGACTTATTTTGTAGTGAAAATCTCTCCTTTTCAATGCATGGCTCCTAGTACGTGACTAACTAATTGCGCAGATCTCAATACGCAACTTGATCACCAACTAGAGGAGAATGTTGGCTGCAAAGTTCTTTTATTGAACCTTTACCCCAATACCCAATTGGACTTGTTTTGTAGTGACAATCTCTCCTTTTCAATGCACGACTCCCAGTACGTGGCTAACTAATTGCGCAGATTCCAATTCGCGACTTGATCACCAACTAAAGAAGAATGTTGGCTGCAAAGTTCCTCTATTCATCACACGATGAAGATCATTCAGTTAATTGGTCACAAAACCCTGTGGTTTACAAACACAGCATCTTCTTCAAGAGAAAGAAGAACTAGCGCAAACTTGGTTTCCGGTCACACTTTTCATCACACTTGTGGAATTGTTCCCTTGTGCAACTGTGCGTAACCTTTTACGGCTCTCAAAATAATCCTTATATATGTTTAGGGTTGTAAGAAAAGAAAGCCTAAACTTACATTCACGGATTGGATAAAAATTAGAATTGAAAATCTAAACTTCATAAATCTTGATAGATACATTATTTGTCGAGTAGCTGCCGAGCCTCAAGCTGAAACAGCTCTTTTAAACCTCGATAGATGCTAGTTGCTGAGCTTTAATGAATAGAACGTTTTCACTTGATTCTTGGACAGACTTGCATGTCTTTAACACTTGAACTTGAAACCTTGTTTCTTGAAGCATTAAACACATCCTAGATCTACCTAACTACAAGTAAAGTGCGTTTTATCAAAAGATTAGCCAATTACATAAAATAGTGACATATGTTCCTAACATTGAATCACATATATCCTAACAGCCTTGACTTGGCTAAAGCAGCAGAAGCCTCATTAGTAGTAATACATAGTGACTCTTAAGTCATCGTCAGACATGTTAATGGAGACTACGAAGCTAAAGGGAAATAGATGAAGAAGTACCTTGGTCTAATCATAGGAAAAATAGGTTAGAATTTTATGGTAAAATTTGTGTAGATCCCAAGGGAAGAAAATGTGCACACTAACCATCTGGCCAGGGCAGCATCTATAGAACAATGACCGTCGACAGTCATGTACTTTCCTTCATCTAATATTCTCCTGAAATTGAGGAAATAAAATTATAGGTAATTCTAACTGGAGTTGACTGGATGACTCCAATCGTCTCCTACCTCAAAAATGGGACACTACTAGAATACTACAACGCTTCTTGAAGGCTAAAGGTTCGAGCATCACGTTTTGTGCTAATGGGAGAAGTGCTTTACAAAAGAGGTTTCTACCGCCTGTACCTGAGGTTTTTAGTTACTAACGAAGCAAACTACGTCATTAGAGAAGTCCACAAGGGGGTGTTGCAGACATCGCATTTTGTACCCCTAATAATTCAGGCCCCTGTTCCACATTAATGGTAAAACTCTAAAGCCCAAGGTTGGTTTGGGGCTCAATCAAACTTAATTTGACTTAAGAAAGGTTTTCATGGAAAATATAACTCTTTTATGAGATGAAAAAAAAAACTGTTTTTGTAAAATAAAGGCCATGGAAACCCTAAGGCATGCGTATGCAGACACGCATATGCGTACGCATGCCCCAGCCCTGCGTACGCAAGCTTCATGCTTGCGTACGCATGCTAGGGTTCCATAAGCTATGAAAGGCAAGTTTCTACATTAAAGATTGAGGTTTGGAATAAATCCCGCATTTTCTGGGAGTCGTTCTAAACCCGCATTTTCTCGATATAAAAAGCTATATACATGGTACCTTTTCAAAACACACAAAAAATCCTACAGAGAAACCTATGATTCACTAGAAATAGTGAATCAAAGAGGGATTTTTTCACAAAATGGCCTCAATTCAATTTTATTTTGATTGGGACCTTTTTTGGTCTTAATCCTTGAGTTTTGAAGTTTATTAATCATTTTTGTTTAGTTGTGAATAGATTTGACTGAGGGGAATAGTCAAAATCAAGATGGTAGTAACATACAGGGATTGGGCCAAAAAACTTCCATTTACTTTATAGGGTTACAAAACTTCTATTTGTGCATCGACTTGGACAACCCCTTACTTTTTGGTCTATGGATGCGAGGTGGCCCTTCCCATTGAGGTAGAGATACAATCTTTGAGAATGCTAGTGGAAACCAAGGTTCTAGAGGAAGATTGGATGAAAGAAAGATATGAACAATTGACTTTGATAGATGAGAAAAAAGTTAGGGCACAATACCATACAAAAGGGTACCAGAAAAAGATTGCTAGAGCATTCAACAAAAAGGTGAAACCTAGAAACCTTAAAGAAGGGGACTTGGACTTAAAAGTGCTCAGAGATGAAACTTTTGATCCAAGAGGGAAGATGAAGCCAAGATGGTCTGGGCCTTTTATTATCAAGAAAATCATGTTAGGTGGTGCTACAAGAATTACAAATTTGGATGGAGAAGAGATGCTTTGCCCAATCAACATGGATAGGCTCCGAAGATATAACATTTAAAATAAAAAAAGAAGAAAAAAGCTTGCTAGGTTGAAAACTCGAAAGGGCAGCCTAGACAAAAATTAAGGCAAAAGAACCCCGCTATATTGAAAACCCAAAAGGGCAATCTAGGCAAAAGATAGGGGAAATGACCATGGGCATGGCGAAAAATCTTATAAGGACGTCATGGGCAAAAATTACATGGCATGGAAAAAAGAAAAATAATGACAATAAGCAAAGATAATAAATTGATGATTCTCTTTTTACTTAAATTAAAAGCTAATAAATTGTTTCCATAAGGGGTTTGGAACATTCCAATCCTTTATTGAATTCAAAAGAAAAGACATGAGAATCATAAAGTGCAGAAAAGTAAAATTTGGGGCATATCAAGGTAGCCAGTCAGTCCTCTTTCTTTTGTTGGACCTCTTGTAAGCTTTTTCATCTATGGGAACCCACTTCATGTTAGCCTCTAGCCATTTCTTGTACCCTGAAGTTGGATGAAGGAATTGTGGAAAATAGATGCCTTTGGTCACCCTTCGTTATGGCCAAGACTCATGGATTCTGCCCAAGATCCTATTAGTAAATGCCAAGGTATGGAAGGAACCATCATCACATAGACCGACCACGGTAAGCGAGGTAGGTCAATGAGAGCACCAACAGTAGGGCCAACCTGGCATGAGTATCCCATGTGAACATCATTATGCGAAGCAATGCAAAGGAAAAAGGGAAATGAAAGAGAAAGGAGAACTCATACCACAAGAGTGAGGGAAGGCATGAGGCAAGTGTTGTTGAATTCCTCATGGTCTAGCATATTTGAAACCTGCTGGGTATAGGGGATGCCACTCCTTGACAATTGATATTTTGCATCCATCATGGAAAGCAGGGCAAGCATAAACACTGCAGGCTCCATCGGAACCTGTGGGGCATCCTTACCCACCAATTGGCAATGTATCCTCTCCGCCAGGTCGAGCACCCTCAACCCAGCACCCTTGAAGGGATGATTAATCTTAGAAATGACAATGGCAGCTGCCACCAAGTTTGGGTTTGAAAGTTTAAAATGGGTATAAACCACCCTTGAACGTTTAGACCCTAATAACAAAATTACCAATTCAAACTTTATATCAAACAGTTAATGTGCGGAACATGATAACAAGCTTATAACAGAATTGATAAACAATCTATGCCAAATATAAACACATCCACAGCAGTAAATATAAGGCAAAGATAAAGGAAGGAAGATGCAAACACACGGACAACATACGATGTGTTATCGAAGAGGAAACCGAAGCCCTCGGCGTAAAACCTCTCCGCCGCCCTCCAAGCAGTCAAATAATCCACTAAAGAATATAGTTGGGATACATGAACAGCAGAAGAACCTCCAAGCCTAATTTACCCAAGTACCTAAGCCCTCCAATATTCTTGCTCCAACGAGGTTACGCTGAACCTGTTTCTTATTTAGCTTACCGGATTCCGCTACTAGACCATAGCATCAACCAATGTAGATTGGTTCCTTCCTAACTGCTTCCCAAAACCACCAAATAAACCTTCTCACAGACGTGGGTGTGGTGAGATAAGGATTTGGCAAAAGTTCTCTCAAGGGTATGACAATGGAGAGGAAGAGAGTAGAGGAATTTGTAGAGTCTCTAAGGTTAAGATTGTGGATGAATCAATCTTGTATTTCACTAGAGTTTCTCTCACAAAAATTCTCTCTGGAAGCTCTCTACATATCGTGGGAATGAGGGGTATTTATATTGGAATGAGAATGGAATGTGAAATGTCAAATTTTCCCAAATAGGGCATTTTGGCAACTTGACCTCGTGACTGGGTTTATTTGCGAGTTCAAGCCGCGAGCTAACGGCCTGGCTAGCTTGGGACTTTTGTCCTGTAGTGCAACAGCTGGCGCGACTCTTCAGCTTCTGACATGCTTGGCATGTGTGCAATTTCTAGCGACTTACAAGCCGCGAGTCACCCGCGAGATGCAGTCGCGAGATTCTGTTTATTTGCACAATCTTGAGCATTTCTTCACACTCTCTTACTCACTACCCTTACAAGTTTCCCACCTAAATATAGGATTACTAAGTGCTGAATTACAAGCAAATTGGCATGGAATAAAGCCAACAAAATGGTTGATCAAATTCAACCTTACAATCTCTCCCTTTGGCTATTCCGTGACAAAACCCTACAACAGACTCTAGACTTAAAGCGTGAGTTGGGAACAGTTGAACAAAACTCACTCACACCTAACTCTAGATTCTGAAGCGCTCTTGAACATATGAACAACTAACTCCTGAAACATAACAACATAGCAATATCATTGTATGCAAAAACACTTGAGATGCATATGGAGCAATAAAAGTATGATCAAGCAAAATGGAATAAAGCAATAGACCATGGCAAGATCAAACAAGCAATCACTATACAAAAGTGATTACTATTCTCATTCACACAAGGAATGAAAATCCGGATATGCAAGATGATAAGCTTAATTGAAAAGTATCATTTGCAAGTCCAACACTCAACCAATGCATACAAACATATATGCATCTAGGAACAATCCTACAAGGGCACAAGAGTGATGTACTTAAGATAATGCATAGCATTAACAAGTACTAAAGCACAATGCAAAAAGGCTGCATAAGCAAAGTGTTGCAAATACATGGTACAGACCATAAAAGCCTACAAAAGCGTAAGTGCAAGGAAACAAACCCTTAAAGCTTACAAAAGCAACATGGGTACAAAACAAACATAACACAATAGACTGAATAAACATCATAAGTTTTGAGATAGACTAAATATAACATAAAACATAACAAAATATAGAGCACAAAATATAAAGCTCCCCCTTTGATTTTGCTCTTTCTCCCCCTATCATTTTATTTAGTACTCAGATCTTTTCCCCCTTTTTGTCATGGAATAGCTAGTTGTCATCTTCTTCTAGCTTTCATTGAATCTGATCCAATTAAGTTTGGAGAGAGGTGAACTTCATGTCCCACCGAATGTTGTTATGGTGCAAAATGGATGTGAGTCCTGACACTTTGGTGCTCAATTCTTGGATAGATGCCATAATGTTGGCTAGCTTCTCGTTGAGGGAGGATGAGCTGGAGTGCGAACCACTGTGAGATGCTGGGGCTTCAGTTTTGACTCCCTTCTTACTATGACCAATACTTGCATTAAACGTGCACATGTTGATTGGGCTAGGTTTAGGGTAAAGAGTTTCATCTTCAGATGGGTGAATCCCTTTGAGCTTCAAAATTATTGAAATGAGGCAGCAAAAAGGAACGCATATCCTAGATTCAGTTTGCTGAACCGCCTTACACAGAATATGGAAGATATGTGCACAAATGTCAATCTCAACATCAGAGATCAAATCATGAAGGAACAATGCCCGACCGAGGTTCATGTACCTGGTGCTTGATAGGGGGTACAGGTTGCTAAACATGATGATTGTGAGCACCCTCAATTTTGGAGGAAGAGAAGAAACACTAACTGAGTTTCCATTTGATGAGAATTCCAAGTCTTTTCCAAGAGCATCCCGGAGAAAGTCCTCATCTAGACATAGATCATCATAAACCGGTGAATGTTTAAAGATCGGTCGATTTATGTGAAGAATCTCTACCAAATATGCGGGAGAGACTGAGAAGCTTTTTCTCCTAACCCAGCATCTAAGCTCATCTCCTTCAACAATGGCATTTGCATAAAATTCTTTGACCAGGTCCTCATAAGCATCATCAAGATTAGAGAGAAGATAATTCCAGTCTTTGAAAGCAAACCATTTAAGAATGTCGGTATCAAACAATGAAGGTTGATCAACAACCCTTTCAAGTAATGGTGTAGCAGCTCTAAAATACTTCTCATATGTCTGAAAGGCCGCATACGATCTAAACTTGTTTGGGTTGAATACACTTAATGGTGAACAGGTCCTCTTTGGTCGAGGTGATGATTCATCGACATCAACGATAGACTCCTTACCTATGCTGTTGCCCCTTTCACAGCTGCTCTTTTAAATGGTGACATATCCACTCTACATTAGGTATTATCAAAAGAAAAGAAAACACCCAACAGAAAAATACCAACCAATATTAGCATAGGGTTAGAATCAATTTATGAGCATTTAAGAAAAGAACCCTAAAAACTTTGGATTTAGGGTCCAAACATGACAATGGGAGTGTGTGTGTGTGAACAAAAACCAAAGGAGCTCACATAACAGGGTAAAATAGATCACACCCAAAGAATTCGAACAGTATCATCACAGAAACAGACACCCATATTTGAAAAAAAATAGACCAATAGTACAGATCCATTCAAAACTCAAACGAGGACCACACATACAGATCCAAGAAAATAATGTTCAAATCATGAATAATGAGGTGAAAACAGGAAAACCCATACCTTTTTCTTGAAGATTGAAGTGAGAATGATGCAGAAACGGAGGTTTTCAATGAGTTTCTCGGTGAGTTTCAGAGAGAGAAATGGGGAAGACAATGAACAGTCACTTGATTTCGAGGGAAAACTGAAATGTTTTTGAAATCAGACTCTAAAACGCAAAACACGCGTTTTTCGCAACTAGATCAAGTCGCCAAGGTAAGCCACGAAACACTGTGAAAACAAGATTCTTGACAAATCTTCTAAGTGTTTTTCGCGATTGGAAGATCTACCCGCAAGGGAGTTGCGAGCTGAGCCGCAAAAATCTCTGAGTAACCTCGTGATTGGACCTTCCACTCGCGAACAAGTCGCCAAATTGAGCCGCGAAATAAGTAAAGACTTAAATTTTGAAAAATTTTCTAAGTATTTTTCGCGATTGGGACCTTGACTTGCTAGTGAGCCGCGAAAAATCTCTGAGTGAGCTCGCGACTGAGGCTTGCGACTGAGCGAACCCGCGACTTAGTCGCCAACACAAGGGAAAACAGGTTTTGAAAATTTTTGATATTTTTGTAAAAAAAAAAAAACTTTCCAAAAACAACTAAAACACTTAAAAATATTTTTCTGTTTGATTAAACAAAGATTGAGCATGTGAAAACACATTTAATCAAGTACAATCACACAAATGAATATGGCATTCTTTGAACATAGACTTGTGTGTTGTGTGTGGATATCAAAAATAAGATAGTCCTTAGTCCAATGTGAAGATTCAATGATCAATTTAATCAAGGCATACACAATTAGCCCTAGATAATGTGACCTATCTCAATTATAGAAACATGCATATATGACCTCCCACATAAACTTAATTACATTTCTTTGAAGCTTTTCATTTGGCTCCATATTCAACATATCATTTGCACTTTTTGAGCAAAGAAAATCTCATTGTGAGATAGATGCTAGAAATTTTTGATATTTCAATTTATGAGTTAGCCTTTGGCTTTTTGGGCATCAAACATTTTATTTTGGTCGCTTTCCCTTTTTCCTAGTTAAATACTAGTATGTGCGACAGGCTTTTGCAGCTCTATATCTCTTTTCATTTGGAGATTTACATTTAGAGAGCTCTTTTTAGCAAAAACAAAAATAAAGAGTGGGAAGATATATATGCATGAGTCTATGCATGTCTCAAGATCAATAAAACCATTCACTAATCATTCATGACAAGGTTGAAGATCTATTTACAACGGTTACATAGATTTCAAAATTTTTCCCACAATGATATAAGTGCAAAGGGAACAAGCTAAGCTCATAGATGCACAAGGCCATTAGTACAAAGGTACAGGGCAAAATATGATTTGAGACAAAACTCAACAAAGTTGATCAAGATTTTTGGATTTTCTATTTTTTTTTGTGTTTTTGAATTTTTGACACAAGAAAAGTAAAGATTGATCAAAACAAAATCAGCAAAAAAATAAAAAAATAAAAAACTCACAAATAAAAGGAATCATATGAAGAAGTGCTAAACACAAACAAAATGTAGAACATTCTACACAAAGCACATTTGGAAGATAGAGTTTAGGGAATGATATCGACACCAATGGTCTTACGCAAGGATTCAAACCTAGGGCCATCAAGAGGTTTAGTGAATATGTCAGCCTTCTGATTTTCTATATTGATGAATTCCAGACATACTATCTTGTCCTCTACCAAGTCTCGAATGAAATGATACCGAATCTCAATATGCTTTGATTTTGAGTGCTGAACTAGATTTTTTGACAGATTTATTGCATTGGTGTTATCACAGAACACACACATGGTGTCTTAAGAAATTCCATAGTCATGTAGTAGTTTTCTCATCCATAACAGTTGGGCACAACAGCTTCCTGCTGCAATATATTCAGCTTCAGCAGTTGAAAGGGAGACTGAATTTTGCTTTTTGCTCATCCATGAGACCAAGTTATTTCCAAGATAGAAACAACCACCAAAAGTGCTTTTTCTATCATCAATGCATCCAGCCCAGTCTGCATCTGAATATCCTGCCAAGCACTCATTCAAATCTTTAGAATACCAAATCCCATATTCAGACGTGCCATTCACATAGCGAATGATTCGCTTGACTGCTGTTAAGTGGGGCTCTTTAGGAGCAGCTCGAAATCGAGCACAGACCCCGACACTGAATGCAATATCTGGCCTACTAGCTGTGAGGTAGAGAAAACTGCCAATCATGCTTTGATATAGTGTTGGATCAATGTCAACACCATTTGCATTTATGCTCAGTTTCGATGATGAACTCATGGGAGTAGAAGTGTGTTTCTTCGAATCCAGGCCAAATCTTTTGACAAGATTTTTGGCATATTTCTCTTGAGAGATAAATGTTCCATCTCCCTGTTGTTTTACTTGAATCCCTAAGAAGTAATTCAACTCTCCTACCATGCTCATTTCAAATTCCTGTTTCATTTCTTCTGAGAATTCATGAGCTAGTTGATCAATTGTAGATCCAAAAATAATGTCATCCACGTATACTTGAACGACAAGGAGAGATTTTTCATCTCTTTTGACAAACAAAGTTCGATCAGCTTGGCCTCTTTTGAATCCACGTTCCAACAAGTATGTTGTGAGACGATCACACCATGCTCTTGGTGTTTGCTTCAACCCATACAGTGCTTTCTTCAACCTTAGCACATGATCCGAAAAGTGAGGATCTTAAAATCCTTTTGGTTGCTCAACGAATATTTCTTCATTTAGAAAACCATTCAAAAAGGCACTTTTCACATCCATTTGGTACAGTTTGAAATCCATAACACATGCTATGGACAATAGAATTTGAATCGACTCTAGTCTTGCTAGTGGTGCAAATGAATCGTCAAAGTCTATGCCTTCCACTTAAGTATATCCCTGAGCTACCAGCCTAGACTTGTTTCGGACGACCTCACCATCTTCATCAGTTTTGTTCTTGAAGATCCACTTGGTGCCAATCACATGGGTGTCTTTGGGCCTTGGAACCAACTCTTATACATTATTTCTAACAAACTGATGTAGCTCTTGATGCATAAACTCTATCCAGTTCTCGTCTCTAAGAGCTTCCTCTACCTTCTTGGGTTCGAATTGAGCAAGACAAAAATTGTATGTCACATGATTCACATTGTATTTTGGTCTTTTTCTCAACCGAAGTCCCTCATTTACATCACCAATGATATTACTTGATGGATGATTGAGAATTACCCTTGATGACGGTCTCTTGGAGGTAGAAGGTTCTTCATCTCGAGAGATTGGAGGTTGAACTTCCGGAGGGGTGAGAGGGCTAGGAGGCCCTTGTGTTGATCTAGTCTCCCTTCTTGGTATAGGGGGTGTGGACTCTTTTTCCGGTGATTCTTTCTTAATATCATCATCTTATGACATGTTGTCCTCAACCTCCGCCTTCTTCAGGTCAGATCCTTCACCATCATCAATATCCTTATCAGATATGGTGTCGTCGATGACCACATTTATTGATTCCATCACTGTCTTAGTGCGTTTGTTGAACACTCTATATGGTCGGCTATTTAATGAGTAGCCTAGAAATATCCCTTCATCACTCTTAGCATCAAATTTTCCAGGATTCTCTCTATCATTAAGAATATAGCATTTGCTCCCAAATATTCGGAAATATTTCACCTTTGGTTTCTTTTCTCTCCAAATTTCGTACGATGTCTTCTTCGTTCCTGCTCAGAAGTAAATCATGTTCCCAATATGACATGAAGTATTCACCGCTTCAGCCCAAAACTTCTGTGGAAGGTTTTTGTTGAATAACATTACTCGAGCCATTTCTTGAATCACCCGGTTCTTCCTTTCAACTACTCCATTTTGTTGTGGAGTCTTTGGGGCTGAGAATTCCTTCTTGATGCCGTGTTCATTGTAAAATGCTTCAAACTTCGCATTTTCAAACTCCTTCCCGTGGTCACTTCTGATCTTGACTATAGGTACTCCTTTTTCATTAATCAGTCTCTTGCACAATTTCTCCATCTTGTCACATGCCTCAGATTTCTCTCTAAGAAAATCCACCCAAGAATACCTTCAGAAATTGTTAACCACCACCATAATATAATGCTTTCCACCCATGCTTTCTATTCTTGTTGGACCCATTAGATCCACATGCAGAAATTCTAAAAGGCGAGAGGTTGCAACCACATTCACTTTCGGATGGCTTGACTTTGTTTGTTTCCCTAATTAACATGAACCACAAACATTCTTCTCAATTTTCCCAAACTTTGTTAAACCAACCACTGCTTCAAGCTTCGAGACTTTTGCCACTTGTTTGTAATTAGCATGTCCAAGTCGTTGATGCCACAACTCCAAGAGATTTACCCGGGCACTCCGACATGCTATGCTTGGTTTGGGAATGACCCCATAACAATTATCGGTGGTCCTAAGTCCCTTCAAAACTTGAATACCTTCTTCATTCAAGATTAGACATCCTTTCTTTGAGAATTGAACTAAGAAGTTCAAAATGGGTATAAACCACCCTTGAACGTTTAGACCCCAATTACAAAATTACCAATTCAAGCTTTATATCAAACAGTTAATGTGCGGAACATGATAACAAGCTTATAACAGAATTGATAAACAATCTAAGCCAAATATAAACACATCCACAGCAATAAATATAAGGCAAAGATAAAGGAAGGGAGATGTAAACACATGATGTGTTATCGAAGAGGAAACCGAAGCCCTCGGCGTAAAACCTCTCCGCCGCCCCCTAAGCAGTCAAATAATCCACTAAAGAATGTAGTTGGGATACATGAACAGCAGAAGACCTTCCAAGCGTAATCTACCCAAGTACCTAAGCCCTCCAAGCTTCTTGCTCCAACGAGGTTACGCCGAACCTATTTCTTCTTTAGCTTACCGGATTCCGCTACTAGACCATAGCATCAACCAATATAGATTGGTTCCTTCCTAACTGCTTCCCAAAAACACCAAATAAACCTTCTCACAGATGTGGGTGTGGTGAGATAAGGATTTGGTAAAAGACCTCTCAAGGGTATGACAATGGAAAGGAAGAGAGTAGAGGAATTTGTAGAGTCTCTAAGGTTAAGATTGTAGATGAATCAATCTTGTATTTCACTAGGGTTTCTCTCATAAAAATTCTCTCTAGAAGCTCTCTACATATCGTGGGAATGAGGGGTATTTATACTGGAATAAGAATGGAATGTAAAATGTCAAATTTTCCCAAACAAGGCATTTTGGCGACTTGACCTCGCGACTGGGTTTAATCGCTAGTTCAAGCTGCAAGCTAACGGCCTGGCTAGCCTAGGACTTTTGTCCTGTAGTGCAACAGCTGGCGTGACTCTTCAGCTTCTGACATGCTTGGCACGTGTGCAACTTCTGGTAACTTGCAAGCCGCGAGTCACCCGCGAGATCCAGTCGCGAGATTTTGTTTCTTTGCACAATCTTGAGCATTTCTTCACACTCTCTCACTCACTACCCTTACAAGTTTCCCACCTAAATACAGGGTTACTAAGTGCTGAATTACAAGCAAATTGGCACGGAATAGAGCCAACAAAATGGTTTATTAAATTCAACCTTACAGGGTACGCAACAGCAGGGGCACCTGCCCAAGGACTCTAAATGACCTCTAATAGCACATAGGGTTAGAGAAGAAAAACCCTAAGAGATATGCAGGAGAAAAAATGAGAGGCATTAAAATGCTAACTCACTTTATTAGAAGATAGCCTCTCAAAATGAGCCCTAACCGAAGAGAAGCTCTTCAGATCTACATTTGCACCATGAGTAATGAGACCGTATTGAACGGCCTAACATTGGAAAGGAAAGAATGGATACAATTTACAAAATGACAATTTGCAAAGTGATAGTTTGCAAAATGAGTTGATACGTTTTACAAGATGACAATTTGCAAGATGATAGTTTACATGGTGATAGTTTGCAAGATAATAGTTTGCAATAAATAGAGATGAATAGGTGTGAACAATCTGCAAGATGATAGTTTGCAAGATGGAAATATGAATATTGTTTGCAACAGCATGATGCACAATTTAGCCTAGATGACATACGGATGGATATACAGAAGCCACACGAGAGAAAAAGAAGAAAGACTGACCTCAAGGAGTTCCAATGGCCACAAAAACTGGCACAGAGTCCCCCGACTGAGTGTGTCCAAGGAATAGTACAAGTAGGCAAGACACGCCTACCCCTAGTTGGCCTTTCGAGCCTCCTTAAAGTTGAGGAAGAGGGATAGCCATCTCAAAGACACTGTTTGCCCTCCATTGGTGAAAAGGTATGCCCTTAGAAGGTACAGCAGGAAGGCCCTATCCATTTTGGCACAGTCGTCAGCCATCAATTGTGGGAGAGGCCTGTAATCCGCCTCGATGTCAAAATATTCGATCTTCTCAGTGGTGTACCTCCGCTTGAGTAAGTCTATGCCTAGCTGGGTGCTTGACTCACCCTCCAAGCTTATGAAAGCCCTATTGCACCTAAGGCCTGTCGGGCGGTGGAAGTCATGGGAAGTCATAGTCATCTGCCTATCAACAATGTGGAAGGTGTAGGTAGTGTCCCACCACCTCTTAGCCAAAGTCTGCACCAGAATGGCTCGAAGTCCGCTGCACAAATGTGAGCCCTTGTTTCGACAGTAAGGACCCTATACCATGCCGCCACACGATTAGTGCTTCCCCTACCTGAAAATGGGGGTGAAGTCTGCAAAAAGATTAAAAGAGGGTGTTAGATTTGCATTTGGATAAGAAACAGATGAAACATGAGTTAAAATTAGGTTCCTGACTAGAGACATGCACATGCAGGCTTGTGTCTGTGTATGCGGGGACTAGGCATGCATACGCAGGATGGAAACCGCATACGCATGAACTTAAGAACAGATACGCATACGCATGAACAGGTCCGCGAACATATAAAGCCGAGCCCTGCACGTATGAATGCAAGTTGTGTACACAGGCTCGATTCCGCATACGAATGAACACAGACAGTGGGTCATTCTTTAACATTTTCATGCATGCTTCGATCAAAACTCATCTTAAACATGTCCCTATCCCTCCTAAGGTATCAAGTTTTCATTTAAACCGATCCCACAACAAAAACTAGCATTTACATGTCCAAAAATAGATTAAAACGGAAGATAAAAGAGAAACTCGAAAATGAGAAAAGTTTGAAAAACTTACTGATCCGGTCCTTGCACCCTCTGAAACACGATCTTACGGCATGTATTTCAGTGGAGGGGATTCATTTAGCCTCACTGCTCTATTCCAACGTGCGAGGTTGAAGGCATTACTAGAGAGCACATAGAAACTTTTCTTGGACTTGGGTGCATTGGAGAAAATGAGAAAGCTTGGAGAGGGAGAGGGAGAGAGTTTCAGATAAGAAAAATTTTAGAGAGAAGGATCAAATTGTTAGAGGAAGTCAAAGAGAGGTAAGGAGTTTTGTAGAGAAAAAAGAGATGGAAGTTAGAGAGTTGGAGAGAATGTGAAGAGATGAGGGAGATGAAGAGAATGAATAGAAAAGAAATAGTTAGTAACTGTTGGAGAAAAATAAAGAGGCGGGAGTACATCTTGTGGCTAAACTATATGTAGTTTAGAGCCCCACTAAACTACATGTAGTTTAGTTTAAAAAAATCTCTCAAATATCCCAGTGGATTCCCAAAAGGTAGGAAGTGAAAAAGAAAATTCAAGAATGCACTAAAATGATAGAAATACCCTTAGTCGGGTAAAGGACACAGAGATCCTCAAAGCATCCACCGATGAATGGAAAGCATCAAAATCACCCCTCAACAGATCAGGATATACCAAGGAAACTCCCTCGTGTGTTTAAATCACCAACGAAATCCCTAGTAAAGTACGGTATCAAGGAAGGACTCCCTCGCGGGTCAAGACACGAAGGCAACCCCTTCATGAGTTGTAAAAAATTTCCCCATGGAACAAATAGGACCCCCTCATGGGTAGAATCAACACAAGTTCCCCAGTGAGCCATAAAGAGAAAGAAGAATTTTCCCTAGTGGACCACACATTACCAAAAACTTCCTCGCAAGTTACCAACCCATTAAACTACATACCAAGAAGACTCCCTTGTGAGTCACCAAAACTTCTCAGTAGATCTTACACCCCAGTGAGTCTTTCATCATCCCCAGTGGAGTCTTCACTTGAGACTCCCTCGTGGGTCGGAACACCAAGGTTACTTGTGCACATATCCTACCGGAATTGAATGTGCAAGCACATCATACAGAACTTGTGCACATATCCTGAGGGAATTGAACATGCAGGCATAGTAGAAGAGGTAGAGATAGAGACAGAGACCAAGGTCACCCCGAGGCAAGAGTCTTACCAGAACAGGTAGAGATAGAGATGGATAAGACATTACCTAGAAGCACAAGCCACTTGGAGAAGTTTAAGCCAAGAGCCTCAGATGGACACTACAAATATATATCCTTTTATGCTCGTAAGAGCACCTTGTTTGTTTGGTCAATGGTTGCAATCATTGGCCTTGTTTGTTTTTCTTTTTAAGTGAGTCACTCGACTTTTGCTTGTAATTGGCAAAACAAGTTCTGGGATAGTGAACCTGTCGTTGCTCATTTCCCGAGCAATAAGGGTGGAAATTCAAACATACGAATTTTATGTGACTTTGCGGAGTTATAGCCTGCCCCATGTATGCGTGTTATGTGTCGTGTGCTTAGGTTGGGCTCGAGCCGTTTGTTGAAAAAAATGTTTTGTCTCTTATTCTTTTGATTCCATTAACAAAGCTCATGAATCAAAAGAGGGGCATCTATGGAGACCGCATGTTGTACCTCTTATGACTCGGGCCCTCGTTTCCCAACGATGTCAAATTCTAAGGCCTAAGGTTGGTTTTGGGCCCAATCAGATTTAAAAATTGACTTGAGCAGTTTTAATATGAAAAATATAACTTTTTATGAGCAAATAAATATTTTTTTGGAAAATAAAAGGCTAAGGAAACCTTCGGCTTGCATATGCATTCAAGGACTTGCGTACGTAGATCTGATGCATGCGTACACAAGCACAGACCTGTGCACACAACTAGGGTTTCAGAAACTTATGAAAGACAAGTTTTCTACATTAAAAACTGAGGTTTGGAATGAATCTCACATTGTCTGGGAGCCATTCCAAACCCACATTTTTCAACTATATAAAACCTTACATGGTATATTTCAAAAACACACAGAAAATCCTAAGGGAAAACCTAAGATTCATTAGAAATAGTGAATCAAAGAGGGATTTTTTCACAAAATATTCTCAAGTCAATTTTCTTTTGATTGGGACATTTTCTAGTCTTGATTTTCGAGTTTTGAAGTTTACTAATCATTTTTGTTTGATTGTGAACAGATTTGACTGAGGGGAATGGTCGAAATCAAGCTAATAGAGCTTTTGTTTTGAAGTGTATGTTCTAACCTCTTTTCTTTCATTTCTACCTTTAATCTTGCTTTTAATACTATTTCTTTGTTTTGTTTATGTGTTAACTTATTTGTTTAGGTTTTAGTTGTTTTCTGTTTTAAAGCATGTTAGGTTGCTAGATTTGTTGTTCTTTTAGTTTCTGTTCTTGATTTCTGGGTTAGGGTTCTTCTGAGCGTGTCTACATACGCATGTGTTCGCAAGCTCAAAGTTTGCATACGCATACAATTTTCCTACATACACAAGCCTATGTATGCGCACACATACTGGTGTGCAGGCCAATTGTATGCGTGCGCATATTCGTGCCCAGAAACCATAATCTGAGTTTTTTTGCTTATGTTTCTTTGCTCCTTTCACATCATATGCTAATGTTTTATCCTTTTCTTATGCTTTCTAAGTCTCTGGTCCTCTATTTAGTTGTTTGCTTGTCTTTAACATGCTAGATTAGGGGTTTCTCTTTGTTTCTTACTTTAATACCATGAACATGCATTAATATGATCATGCATTGATGCCATAGGTGCTGTCATGTAGTAAGGTAAGTGAAGGTAGGTCATGCATATGAATATGAACATGCATCTTTGAATATGATGATTAGACTCCTTGATTGATAAAAACCAAGATGCTAGGTTTGAATGATTGAATATGCTTGATTAAATGCTTTGTTGATGATACTACCTTGCGATTTGTTTGCTGCCTTGGAGGAGGTGATGTGATATGTATGCTAGGTCTTGTGATAAGATGATTGCCGTGATAGATGTATGCTAGGGTTGGTTGATTGCCATGATAGATGTATATTAAGGTTTAGGATAAAAGCCATGTTGCATGTTTAGTTGTATGCTAGTGTGTGTGTGTGTGTGTGTGTTTAAGATGCAATGTTGAATGTGCCTTTAATAGGATTAAGACGTAGGACATAATGAGTGGAAGCCGACCCATGGGTCAGGTGGTTTTTGGTGCCTAACAGCTTCCCAAGACCGTATGTAAACTCCGAACCCATACTCTGGTAGTAAGATCAGTCCTTCCATGAAAGGGTGCTATATTCATGGTTCCTAGACCATAAAACTAGGTAGTGACTCCTTGTTTCTCCGTCCCAGTCCACTCGGCCGAGGTGTACTTCCTGAAAATGTGGCACCGATCGCGCGTTGCATCCACATATATGATCAAAGAAATCACTACCTGACTTTGTGAATAATCAATATTTTAATATACATTAAGATTGATTTAAAAGACCTCATTAGTGTTTTACTTCTCAGTTGCTTGGAAAAATTCACCCATGCGATCCCATGGTTGAATTCTACCATACGAGAAAGTGTGGGAAAAGAGAGCTGGCAGAGACCTAATGGATAGTATAGGCCACTCTCAAAATTATCTCTTTTTCTCTCTCTTTATCACCACTATTAGAGCTTCTATTTTTATCAGTTTATGTAAAAGTATTAGATATACAATAGTTTTATTTTTATTTTATTTTTATTTTTTATTTTTATGGTTAATAGTATTAAACTCTTCGTTTTTTGGGATGAATAACCTCTTCGTTTTTTAGATTGCGTAACTCAATTGGAACAAAAATTAAAAACTTTAAGACACATGATACGAAATTAAACTAATTAACATTTGACACCAAAATTAAGAAATTTTTTGAGATATGTGGCACAAAATTGAACTTCAATTGTATAATTTAATTATATTTTCTCTAAAGATAATTATGGTGTGATCCCCCATATAAATTTAGATACATTTTTCAAAATTAAACTCTAATTTGAAGTTCTAATTGAACTTTCTCTGAGTTTTGCCTATTAATATATATATAAAGATGAGTTTTAAGAAACCCAACAAATTTGATTGGGAACTTGGGTTATTTATTTAAATGATTTAATTAAAAATTTGGACCAATGGCAATAGATCACGCATCCATGATCAAACCAATCAGGTGGGTCTGGGTTTAACAACTGTCGAGTCGATTTTGTATCTTGTCTACAACGCAGAACAGAATTCATTTTCTGGTTGGAGTTGTCAGCCGAAAGCAATACAGTGTATATTGCTGCACAAAAAATATTAGGCTCTTTCTTCTGCCACACAAAAAATAAAAAATAAAAATAATAATGCTGGGCTTATTGATAAACTTGTGGGTTGCTACAATTAGGCCTGCGGATTTACCATGGACTTTGTCTCGGACTGATCGAAGACCGGAACGAGCGTGCACCTCCAAAGTTGACATTGAATGTACTGTATAAACAAAGACGATACTAGGATTCAAATATGGGAGGGCAGGCCAAATTTAATGTAAGCTCATCAAATTTCATCGCGATCAATGACACTATAATCTCGTATCTGTGGACACAATCTTGTATCAAGCTACAATAAACAAATACTAATTTCATTGGTGATGATTTTTCAAAATTTTGTTTGAGAATTTTTAATTACTAGTCGCTAACCCGTGCTAAGCATAGGAAAGTTCAGGAAATTTATTTTAATATATTATATGTTTTTCTTCTTTATTAAGTACTAATAAATAAAATTTTTATATTTGAACAAATAAATCAAGGTTATAGTAACAATTTCCACATTAAAATCGCAATAATATAACATCAAAAACTTACACACAAATAAATACAAAAATAATTTGTTTATGCTTATACAATTGTATCTTTGTATGATGTAATCTCATTTTTAACCTCAAGGCAAAGTTAAATCATGGTCCCAAAGAGCAACATAAAGTTGTTTTCAGGCCCCTAGCAGTGTTCTTTCTTTTCCATGATACCTTAGATCTCCCAAAAGTGCAGCTTATATGCCTTGAAAAAGAAAATAACTTATTAACTTCCTTGACAATAACAAAGACCACCACATGAAAATGTCCACTTAACAGAATAAGAATCATATTATTTAGTTTCACTAATCCACAATTGAATTTAGTAACTCACATTAAAGATAACACCAAAGACTTTAAATTACATACAGCCCATCATTTTCATCATGAAAATCAAAAGATATGAGCATGTGGTTTGAAAATCATCATCTAAAGCATTGCCATGTCAAAAAAGAAAAAGAAAATATCAAGCATTGAGCACACACTTAACATGGAATGTAAAAACTTGGTCCTTTTTTAACTTGATAAGTGTAGCTCTTTTATCTAATTTCGATATTAAAATTAGAAAAATAGGAATTTAATATTTTAAAAAAATATATATCCCTAAACTTATTATTTAATGGGCAAAGAGAAAGCAAAGAGTTAAAAAAATGCTTTCACATCTATCTTAGATGTGAATCTTTTCTACTATCCACACAAAGTCAATCACTAAGCTATCATGCATGAAAATGTTTGTGGAGTGGTCTCACACCATTGGCATAAATGATATGTATTTCAAAGTGTTTAAATTATGCAACTGTACGTTTTCAAACTCCTTAAAACACAAGTTGTTGAACCTAGTTATATAGCCAAGTGATTACTTAAATAAATTATTCAGATCTAGGTTAACACAAGTAAATCATATCATGTAAATAATACAGAAATATAAAGAACACAACGATATGATAACCCAGGAAAACCAAACCGGTAAAAAACCTAAAGAAGATTTAACCTAGCTATCCTTAAGGTAAAACAGACCCACTATGAAAGAATTGAAGTTTTACAATAAGACTTAAACCACTAACATCTTATTGCTACCTTGCATAGAAAACTTACTACCACGACCACGTGGCAGTTCCGAGTCCATAGACTACTTCTTTTTTTGATCCATAATAACCACAAGTACTCCCACTTATGTTTTCTTTAAGCTCTTGAAACAGCAACTGAAGTGATCATCAAGTTCTTGACATCAATCTTGATCTTGATAACCCTAAGTATGTATGAAGGTAAACACCTCTAGATCTCACAAGAGATTCACACACACAGCATATCAACAACCTCTAAAACGTGACTAGGGTTATTCCTTTTATACTTGAAGCAAAACATAAAACCCTACATGTCATATAGGCTTGGGCTGGGTTGAAAATTATGAAGAAAAAACAATCTGCACGAGCTTCAATCAATCGAGTCTAATTTTCGATCGATCGAGCCTTGCAGAAATTGAGTAGTAATTTCCTGCAATTACTCGATTCCAACTTTACACATAACCACACTTTAAGCAACCTAAAACTAGACTAAATGTTTTGATCATAATTTACCAACATTACACATTGAAGTTCTAATACATTTAGATCCTAAAGTTCTGGTAACAAATCTAAGTCATGGATGTATATGGGGATAGAACAATATACTACCACTTTAAAAAGGCTTAGACAAAGATACTTACCCAAGAGAATGAACTTTTGATAAAATCATTGATTTGAAAACTTCTACTTTTAAGAACCCCTTCAACAAAAAGAAGAGTTTTGACTAAGGACAAAGATCCACTTCACATTTTCAGGTCCTACTGTGTGAAGGAATTCACCACTATGGTTGAAGATAAGTTTCCTATCTTGAACCACAACTGCATAAGCCTTCCTTTCTGTTTGCAATACATGATGATTGAAATTCAAATTAAGTATGATGTTTGTTCCATGATGCATGATTGCCTTTTATCAAAATACAAACTCTACTTCCTAGCTAGGGAGTATAAAGCAGGGACATGAGACTCACTAGACCAAGATATTTGATGCATTGCAGCTGAAGCTTCGATCTTAGAACATCTCTCATGATTGACCTCTTTTCCTTCTACTACGTTGAGCCTGTTATTTTTCGAAGTTCATATGTCAAGAAAATTAAAAGTCAAAATTGCTGTAATTCTGTCAAATTTATCATTGCTCCCCATATGCAGAATCCCACTGAGACCTAGCATCAAACACCTCATAGGCACTATTATAAAGACACTTTTTATCATTTTGTCAAATAAAGAAAAAACTGATATTTAAATTGCCACAATTAGAAGCACAACCACCATTCAAAATTTGAGAGATAAGTAGGATAATTAATCGATATAGATAATTAAACTGTCTATTTACTAATATATCTTGTAGGCATTCTATCAAACACCTGTTAGGAATCTTAAACAGCTATAGTAACCAATCCCAACCTTTAAAACAAAAATAAAATTCCCACAAAAACACAAATATTTCAGTCATATAGCAATATGCAACAATACCCACAAAAATAAATTTTTTATTTTTTGGGTTATACCATCCTCCTTTCCTCTCATCCTAATAATTCCAATTCTCCAACACTACCAACCATGAACATTTAATTAAAATTAAAAAAAAATCTCAAGAAAATTCTAAAACCTGCTTCAGAGGCTGCGTTAGAGTTTTTGAATTGCTCATAGCTTCCTCGACGACATCGGCGGCATTTGAGTTTTGGGTTTTGATTTTCGGGGAAGGAGATGGTTGCATGAAAGAATTTGAAAAGAGAGTGGAGGGCATCGCGTATTTTGGGAGAAAAAAAGAGTACCAAATTTAGAAATATATATATATATATATATATACATATTACCGGTAGCGGTTTACGTGGCCTGATGTTGGTGAAAGACTGGCTTGCCAGTGGATGATAGTTTGACACTCTGACGATTCTCTCTCAATCTCCTTTTTTCTGTCTCTGTTCTGAGGAAGAAGATGCCTGTTGGTTTATGGGTATGGTGGGTATGGTGGGTTTTAATTGAGGGATTTGTGGGTATGGTGGGTATGGTGTCTTGGTTTGCCGTGGGTCTGATTGAGGAGGAGCTGGTAGAGAAAGGAAAGACGTGCATTTTGGTGAAAGAAAAGGCAGAGCATCATGAAAGAGTTTTAGTGAAAGAAAGGGTAGAGCATCGTGAAAGAGAAAGCAGAGCATCGGGGGTTTTAGAAAAGTTTTTATTATTATTATTATTATTTTAATATTGTGCTAAAGTGGAAAATTGTGGGAGTTTCAGAGACTTTGGTTATATATATATATATATATATATATAGATTAGGACATTAACACTAGAGGTTGTGAACAAATTAGCTTATTATCTTTATTTTTTTTTTCTTTTGAAGAAATCAAACGTTATAAAATTATAGTTGAATTTTATATGATTGATCAATCAAAGAAAAGTCATTTTAATTATAGGTATCTACGTTACAACTTTCTAAAACATAAAAATTCAAATAATTTCTTGACTTATCCTATATAAAAATTAATGTTTTAATCTTTCATTCCATTATTTTTCTATTGAGTTTTCATTTCCTTATTATTATTATTATTATTATTTTATTATTAAGATACTTTCTTATTTCCTTATCTTAGAGTATTATTATTGGTGGTGCTAAAAAGCCATATTGCTATTTTTAGCATCACCAATTCTAAAAAGTAAGCTGCAATGACAGAGCCAAACTTAAAAATTTTAGCTCCTCAGCTACAGTGCATAACCATCTATAGCTGTGCATTATAGCTTAAGAGCTAAGCCAAATAGTACATTTTATTGCTCCCTCCAAATTAAATAATATTTCTTCTTTCCTTTTCTTTTTTTCCTATTCTTCCTGTTGGCTCTCTCTTCAATCTTACCCTCTCCCATTTCCTTTTTCTCTCTCTCTCTTCCTCACTCTCACCAACCCAAGCCCATATCTTTGCCCAGCGCTGACCCTCACTCTCTCTTTAGTTCCTCACTCTTGTCGAACCAAGCTGTGGGTTTCGGGTTTAATGGTTTGCGGGTTTGATGGTGGTGGATTTTGGCTATGGTAGTGGGTTCATGGTAGTGGATTTTGGTTGGGTTTCGTGGGTCAATGGTGGTGTGGCTAGATTTGGTGGGTTTGGATGGGTTTCGTGGTGGCGGTTGTGGTCGAGATCGGGCTGTGTTTTTGTTCGTGGGTTTGTGTTGGTGGTTGAGATTGGTTAGGCTACTGATGGCAGTTGTGTGGGTCAGTCGGTGGATTGGCTTTGTGGGCCTTTTGCTATGGTTGTGGTTAAGTGTTGCGGTTATTGTTGGTTGTGGTGGTGGTGGTGTTGTGGCTAGGTTTGGAATGATTTTAGGCAGTGCTTTTTGGATATGGGATGGATTTTGTGGTGTTGATGTGGTGGGTTTGTTGGAGGATTTGTGGGTTTGTTGAATTTTGGGTGTTTTTATGTGTGATTTTGGTTGATTTTTGAGATGATTTTGTTGCAAATTTGGTGGATATGGGTTGTGGTGATGGTGGCCAGTGGGCAGTGGAGACGACTGTGGGTTGTGGTTTGTGGGTTTGCTAGTTGTTCTTTAAAATCTTGAGATGAGATGAGAGAGGAAGAGACAAATAAAGTGAGTTGTGGAAGAAATAATAAAAAATTAATAAAGAAATAATATTTAAATGAAAAGCTAAAAAATTAGAACTATTGATGTTGGGTGTTTTGTAAATTGAGAAGGTAAAATAAATAAAGTAGTATCTTATGGAGCCAAATTGCTAAATTTATGACTCCACCAATGTGGATACTCTTACAATTTTTTTTTTTTTTTTTTTTCTTTTGAGAAACCAAACCGTGAATTTTATTGAATCAAAGCTTTATCACGGGTTACACAAGGAGAGACGTCTTCAGGAACATTCTCCAACCAAAAATGTGGTTCTAACAAACTTTTATCTTTTCTAGCTAAATGCTGAGCAACTAAATTACCAGTGCACCTTACATGGGAAAAAGAAATGAAACTAAACGCTTTTTCTGCTGCTCTCGAATCTTCAATCACATGTCCACACCCTGCCAAACAGCTACTATCCAAGTCAAGAAAGTTAATCAGCACAGCTGAATCACCTACAACCTCCGCCTCAGTAATACCAATCTCACGTGCGAAGAGCAAGGCCTTGCTACAAGCCAGAGCTTCAACCTCTTCAACAGAAACAGGGAGCACGATCCTCTCTGACATAGCACCAATTACCTCACCTCTGCAATCCTGAATAGCAACACCCAGTCCAACTGCTGAGATATCCTTGAATAATGCTCCATTAAAATTAATTTTGAAAAGGACATGCCATGATGGGGACCAATGGGCAAGGAAAGGCGGGGGTTGGTGAGGGGGATGAATGTACCTCATGGAATTCACAAAGATGCTCCACTGCAAAAGAGAAAATACGAGATATAGGGAGAGAGGGTTGATTTAAGTAGCTGGCATTGCGACGAAACCTGAGGCTCTAGGATACCATTGCAAACAAATCAACTTCAAAGGAGTTTGGGTGGTTCAGAATACCCACACAAAGATCAGTAAAATTGGAAAATCTCTCATAAATAAAAGCTCGGAAACTTACTCCTTCCCACCAAACTTCCTTAATTGAGACACAACCTCATAGAGCATGAACTGTATCATCTATCTCTTCCTTGCAAAACTCACAAACAGAATTCTAAATTACTTTCCTCTTGAAGAGATTTAACTTTGCGGGGAGAGAGTCACCACTTGCCCTCCAAATAAAGTGTTTAACCTTGTTGGGGACTCTTAAATTCCAAATCGACTTCCAAAAACCACTGCATGTAGCTGGGTTCGATGAACTAGCTTGTGAGTTTCAGAAAAACTCAGATATGGTTTTGTATGCAATGTACACATTGCCTATACGCCAAGTTGAGCCTAAAGCCACAACCTCCCTCGCTTTCAAGATGCTTTGCCAAGCATAGGAACCACTAGTTTGGACATTCTCATCCTAAATAGAGTAGTGGGGAAAGTACTTTGCTTTGAAGACCTTATAAAACAGAGAGCTTGAAGCATAGAGACATCTCCAAACCTGTTTCGCAAAGAGCGCGTCATTGAACCTTTCCAGATCTTTGAAGCCCATTCCTTCTAGATCTTGGGTAAGCAGAGATTCTTCTAACTGACCCAATGAATTTTCTTGTGCTCACCTTGATAGCTCGACCAAAACTTTCTAATTAGGGATTTGATGTCATTACATAGGCCTTTTGGGAGTTTAAAGCAACTCATCATGTAGGTCGGCATTGCCTGAATCACTGTCATGATCAAAATATCCCTACTTGCTTGAGAGAGAAAATTTTCCTTTCAACCTTGTAACTTGTGCCAAATCCTTTCCTTAATATAAATAAATCTCTGTTTCTTGGCTCGCCACACTAGAGAAAGAAGTCCAAGATATTTTTCATATTGGGAAATAGCATCAGGCCCTAGAAGATTCTTCATCTGAGAACTAGTGTTGGAACTGAAAAACAAGCGATTGTTCGTTTTTGCTCAAGCCATGCTTTATTGCTTTAATTTATTTTGCTTGATCGCATTGTGCTTGCTCCATATGCTTTCAAGGTTTCTGCTTACAATGATCGTGTTGTGTTGTTGTTTCCAGGAAATACTTGTCCTATGGTTCAAGAGCTTCACAAATTCTAAAGTTAGGTGTGTGTGAGTTTTGTTCAACTATTCCCAACTCATATGTTAAGTCTAGAGTTTGTTTTAGGGTTTTGTCATGGACTAGCCAAAGGGGGAGATTGTAAGGTTGAATTTATTCAATCATTAGTCGGCTTTATTTCGTGCCAAATTTTCTTGTAATTTAGCATTTAGAAACCCAATATTTAGGTGGGAATCATGTAAAGGTAGTGTGTGAGAGAGTGTGAAGAAAAGCTCAAAAGTGTGCACTTAGCAGGGCCTCGCGACTGGCAAGTCGCCAAAGGAGGCACACATGTGAAGCATGTAAAGGAGCTAAAGAGTCATGCTAGCTAGAGCACTACAGGACAAAACTTCCAGTCTGGCCAGGCAGTTAGCTCGCGACTCAGATTCGCGACTCAGTCAAGTCGCTAGACCACTCTGTTTGGGAAAAACTAACCTTTCGCATTCCAAACACACACCAATATAAATACCCCTTATACCCAAGAAATGTAGAGAGTTTCTAAAGATAATTTTGAGAGAGAAACCCTAGAGAAAAACAAGATTGACTTATCCACAATCTTCATACTTTGATTCTCCAAATTCCTCTACTCTCACCCTCTCCATTATTACATCATTGAGAAATACATTTAGCCAAATCCTTTTCTCACCATACCCATATCTGTGAGAAGGTTATTTGGTGCTTGGGAAGCAGTTCGGAATGGACTAATTGATATTGGTTGATGCTATAGGCTATAGCGGAATCCGGTAAGGTAGAGAAGACAAAGGTTTGGGTAGCCTCGTTGGAGCAAGAAGCTTGGAGGGTTTAGGTAAACTGGGTAGATTAGGCTTGGAGGGTCTTCTGCTGTTCATGTATCCCAACTTCATTCTCTCGTAGATTATTGATCGTTTGGAAGGCGGCAGAGAGGTTTTACGCCAAGGACTTCGGTTTCCTCTTCGATAACACATCTCTATGTTGTCTTTGTGTTTGCATCTATCTTCCCTTAATCTTTGCCATTTAATTTTTGCTGTGGTTGTGATTTTATTTTGTTTAGATTGTTTTATCAATTCTGTTTTAGCTTATTTTCATATTCCACACATACATTGTTTGATAATAAGCTTGAATTGGTAATTTGTAATTTGGGGGTCTAAACGTTCAAGGTGTTTTACACACTAATTGAACATTCAAAGGGGCTTCTCTACGTCGGAACCTGGGACGATTGAGAGGCTTCTCTATCTCAATCTTGAATTGAGGCGACCAAGGGGCTTTTCTACCTCTATTTGAATAGAGGTAAACAAAGGGCTTCTCTACCTCAAAACCTGGGGCGATTAAGAGGTTTCTATATCTCAATCTTGAATTGTGACGACCAAGGGGTTCTCTACCTTGGAACTTTGGACGATAGAGAGGTTTCTCTGTCTCAATATTGAATTTTGATGACCAAGGGGTTTCACTACCTCGATCTTGATGGAAGGTAACCAAGGGGCCTCTCTACATTGGAACCTAGGGTTTCACTTGCAAAAGATTAAAATTTGGAATTTAGAATTTAACTGATGAGTTCTTTGTTGTTCCATTGTTTTGAGATGTATGAACTTCCTTTCTCTTTTCTTGATTTTATTTATTTGAATTTCCCTTTTGAGAAAGAAAACTTTGATTGATTTTTGTAGTCCTTTGAAAAAGATTTTTTTTTTCTTCTTTGACATTTGAAACTTGAAATTTGAAATTTGCAGTTTAAAATTTGGAATTTGAAACTTCCTTTTTGAAAACTGGTACCCTTTGTTCTTGATCATTTTTAAAAAATTATTTTCTTCTTGCTTCAAAATGGATTTTCTCTTGAAATTGATGACATCTGTCTTTGAAAAATCTTTGAAAAGTTTTTTCCTTTTTATTTTTCTCTTTTCTAAAAAAAATAAAAGAACAAAACAAAAAAAAATTCTCAAATTTTCTTTTGTGGAGAGTTGAATGAGTCAACTCAGTCAACCCTGGTAAAAAAGGGAGAAGGGGGGAGGGGGCGAATTTTTGGTCCTCCCTTATCTTTTTCTTCATCTTCTTCACTATTCTCTCTTCCTCCATTGTCACTATTCACACACTTCACCAACTTGCATTTTCTCCCTTATTACACCATTTCTTTTCTAGAAAATCACTTTCCCAAGCTTCTCAACTTGCTTTCATTCATCTCCCACAAATTTTTTTTAGATCTTTGTAGTCTTGACCACTTTTTCTACAAACCCATTTTTTGAAACCCATCTCCAATCCTCTATTTTTTGCATTGATAATGGCATATTCTAAGAGACCATCATTTCTCACTTTTAATGGGAAAAAAATATTACCCATCACTTGAATGGAATGAGGAAGAAGGGCTCCTCCAAGACCCTAAGACCTATGCTTCACACTCCAAAATGGACTTTAAAGTGAGCTTTATTTTTTTGGATTTCTTTGTTGGGAAATTTGTTGATTTCATGTTTTATTGAAAGCTTGGTGTTGAGACATTGTCATTTGGTGGTTATTTGCTCTTGTTGAAATTTGGCATTGTATGGTTGATCATGTTGTAATCTTGGCCTTGGGGCATTTTTGAATTGTTGAGCTATTTGGCATGCTATAACTGATGGAAAATCTGGTATTGCATCTCATATAAAACACACAGCGGAAGCAACAATCACGGATCTACTTCATTCATGAGAGATAACATGTAACTTTGAATTATAGAACAAAGAATAGAAAGCGTACCTTGGTGCGGTGAAATTCAAAACAAAAATTGGAAGTACTTGAGAACACTTTTAATCTTCACTCCAATTCCACTTGATGCCCAATAAGTGTGGTCTCTCAATCTGTTTCCAATGAGAGAATAAAAGAGTATCCAACACTCACATACAAACCATTTCATGCCTTTTTGATCTTAATGAAAGACTTATGAACAGACCTTTTTAAAATTCTGTATATTTCTCTCCTTATATACAACTGATTATCTAATTGGACTAGCTTTTTGGGTCATTCTAATTGAGCTCTAGTGTGTGGCTTGGAGTGGGACCAAAAGAGACCAATAAAACATTCTCAACACTCTGAATAGGTATGAGTTGTGTTTGGGTACAAATCTCCTCTCAAGGTATGACAATGGGAGAGGGATGGAGAGGAGGCTACAATAATTTCTTACTAAGATCAAGTAGCTCTCTCTCAAAAAGATGGGTGTATGTTGTAGAAAACCTATCTAAGGTTTTTTTCTCTAAAGGGCCTTATCAACATTTGTGGGTAATAAGGATATATATAGTATGGGTAAGGGTAAAAAAGTCAGTCTTTAAAATCCTCAAGGCAGAATGTTTCACGACTATCTTGCGGGAAGGCCTTACCCACGAGACACTCGCGAAACCAACAGCCTGACACGACTCTTCAGCTTCCAGTCATGTGCTTCTCACGTGGCTCTTTCGCGGGTTAGCTTCCAGCGAGACACTCGCGAAATCCACTGATTCTTCATTTTAGCTTGAGTCTTCACCAACTTCATACTAAACCCTTTACAATAAAATCCCACAAATTACAATGAACAAAATTAAAGCAAATACAACACATTTTGTCATGGAATAAAGCCAACATAAAACGTAGTTGTAAATCAGAACTTTACAATCTCCCCCTTTGGCTATTCCATGACAAAACACCCTATAACAGACTCTATACTTAAACATGAGTTTGAGAACAATGGCAAAACTCACTCACACCTAATTCTAGAAGTTGTGATGAACTTGGAACATATATACCTGTAACCTGAAACACTTGCACAAAACGCATTAGACCCTCAAGGTAAATCAAGTGATAAAAGGACAAGTATAATGTAACAAGTAAATTCTGATCAAGTAAACATGTTGTAAAACATATGAGCAACTTGATCATACACCAAACAGTCATATGTAAATGACTACAATGATCATATAGCAAAGCAAATGATCATCCGAACATGCAACCAATAAAGCACAATAGCATAAGGAAAGATGCATGTCCAACACGCAACCAATGCAACAACACAAGGTAATTGCATTAAGGATATAAAATCCGACAAAGGGCACAAGTGTAAGATAAATCAAAACAAAACAAGGTTTTCTCATAAAAAATGTCTTCTCTCCTTTGGTATATGCATCTCCCCTATGGCTTTCTCCCCTTACGAATGTGCACGATGTAGAATTTCTCCTCCTAAGAATGTACACATGAGTCATATACAAATGACGAAATACATTGGTATACCCTCCGGTATACTCTCCCCCTTTTTGTCACGAATAGACAAATGAATCAAGAGAAAGAAGGGAAAATGAACAAGGGTAAAAGATGATGCATGAGGGGTGCAAGATGAATGAGAAAATGAAGCTCAAATGAAAGACAAAAACATTTTTTTTTTTAATACTACAAAGCATAAAGTAAACATAACATGCTAAGAATGACAGAACATGATATATACCTAGGCATGACAAAGATATAAGAACATGTTGAATGTGCTAAAAGGTCTAAAAAGACTTAACTAGCATGAGTGAATGCAAGAACATGTCAAGTGTTAGAGTGTGTGCAGCAAATTGCATCTAATGTGCATCTAGTGCATGTGTGATGCATGACTAATGCATGAGCAAGGCACTCAAGGGGCAAAGTGTACAAAACACACCACCAATGATCAAAACATGATAAACATGAATAATTATGGTGATCCCCAAAGTTTGGTACTCATCAGAGTCCAAAACATTGAGAAAATGCCATTTGGGCATTTTATCAAACACTTAGAGTGCACACACTACACAAGTATGATAAACAATGCAAGAACATATGAAAATCTTGCCTAAATATATGTTATTTTTTCCACAAAGGGCCAACATCCAAAGAAAATCATCATTTAAAACAAAGCTCAATCAAAATGATTGACAAAAATTAAGTTTTTCAACTCCCATTTGAGAAAATCCCAACTATGAACATAAAACCCCCAAAAACATAATCTAAGGATCAAAATCAATTAAAAGAGTTAAAGATTACCTTAGAGGTGTTAATGGAATGAAAAACACTTGAATTTAGTTGGGTTTTGATGTAGAAACATTAAAACAGGGGTTTGGGAGAAGATGGAAGACGTTTAAAATAAATGTCCCACGAAATGCCCTTTAAAAAGTTGATCTGGAAATTTTCGCTGGTATCTTGCTGGTTAGCTTCCCGCGAAAATTTTGCTAGTATCTCACTGGTAAGCCTTACTCGCGAAATAGCCATGAAACAGTAGCGAAACTCTCTGTCCAAAGTTGAAAAACTTGAGAATTGGACCCTTTAACTCATGACTGAACTTACACATAAAATAAGTCACGAAAACATGTTTTTCACACAAAAACAACTTGAAAAACTTTAAAAAACCTAGGTGATACAAATCACTTCCAAAAGCAAAAAAAAAAAAAGAACAAAAATCTTTTTGGTTTTTATCCACGTATGGTTGAGCACACACACATCACATTTGAACATGTACAATCACACAAATGAAACAGATATTCATTGAACATTACACTTATGTGTTGTGTGTGTGGATCAAGTATGGAATAGTCCTTAGACCAAAGTGAAACTTTAATGATCAATTCAATCAAGTCATACACAATTAGTACTAAGTCAAGTGGACTATCTCTATTATAGAAATGAGCATATATGACCTCCCACAGGAAAATGATTACATAATTTAGAAGCTTTTCATTTGGCTTTTACATAAAACATATCATTTGATCCATTTTTGGATAATACATCTCTTTTTGAGAATGGTGTTTGAAATTTTTGATATTTCAACATTGATAGTTAGCCTTTAGCTTTTTGAACACCATACATTTACATTAAAAGAGTCGCTTTCCCTTTTTCCTAGTTAAATACTAGTATGTGCGACAAGCTTTTGCAGCTCAATATCTCTTTTCATTTGGAGATTTACATTTGGTGAGCTCTTTTGCGAAACCATAAAAATAAAGTGGGAAGAGATATAGACACAAGTCTACTCAAGTATAAAGACCATCAAGACAATTGACCAATCATTCATGACAAACTTGAAAATCTATTTACAACAATCACACAAAGTTTTCAAAATTTCTTCCACACAGATATATGTGCATACAGAACAAGCTAAGCTCATAAATGCACTACGCCATTAGTATGAAGGTACTAGGCCAAACTCACATGAGATATGTGCTCAAACATATACGATAAAACTTTTTGAATTTTTCACTTTTTATGTGGTTTTGGATTTTTTACTCACTCAAAACAAATGCAATAAAGTAAGATCAAAAACAAAAACAATGCATATAAAGAAATGCAAGATGCATAAAATGCATGAAGATATGACATTTAATGCATGAAGGGTCCTACAAAGATCAAAAGAATTAGATCAAAGACCAAAAGAGCAAAAGCTCAACCATAGGAACCCTTCCTCATCCAAACAGAACATTTGTTTGGAATAAGTGTCTCATGAGAAGTGAGACGAGAGTTGGAAGAATGAGAACCAGAGATGCACATAGTCAAGAAGTTAACAGCATTAAACACTTTCTTTAACAACATGCTATTTTTACTTAAATCCAATTTATCATGCAAAGCACAACTTCCAAGGAGCTCAAATTTCTCTTTTCTTTTGACTCTTTTAAGAGCTTGAAACTTAGAGAAATGAGATCTAGGATGACCAAAGGCATCACAATGGTGACAAATAATGTGTTTAGGTCCACTAGGCCTTTTGGAAAGGGATCTAGTAACATGGGTTTGTTCTCTCTTCAACTTATGACATTGAGGTCTTATATGACCACTCACACCACAATGGTGTCAAGTAGGAACAAACTTAGATCCACTCAATTCCCTAGGATGGGACCTAAATAGAGGCTTAGGCTTAAGAGTCTTTCTCTCCACTTTTTGGTTTCTTTTGTGTGGAGGAATGTACACTGTTTTGTCTTTAGAGGTAGAACTCACAATAGGGACAAAATCGGGTACCACAACATGATTGCAACATATATTATCTTGCTTTTTAGCAATAGGTTCAACAATCAAACATTTGGCATGCATCTTAAGAGATTCATTTTCACATTTAAGATCATCAACTAGTTTGTTAGATAAAAAAAGTTTAGCATCCAAATCCATATTTAAACATTCAAACTCTTTTAGCTTTTCAAGAGAAATTTCAGTAAGTTTCTTATATTTCTTAATCAATTTGTTGGCTTCATTGAGCTTAGCAATCAAATCATCCTTTTCACAAAATAACTTGCTCAAACTCTTTTGAAACTTCTTAGCCTTTTCCTTTAAGAGTTTGTCATTTGGAATTTCAACAACACCCAATGATTCAAGTAACATGTCATTACAATCATGAGGATAAATACTCATAAAGGCATTTTCACAAACACATGGCATGTTACAATCAGCAATTTCCATAGAAGCATACAAAACATTATCTATGGCAAAACACACATGGGGTCAAGGATCACACTTAGGTAATGAAACCAAATCAAGTGTACCCGCTCTGATACCAATTGAAATCTCGATAATCTGTTGAAAACACAAGAGCTGTTTAGACCCCCAAATTAAAATTACAACTCAATAGATTTTATACTAACTTAATACTAAGTATGGAATAGTGTAAATGCGAGCGGATAAACAGCAAGCTACTCTAATCCACAATCTAAGCAACACAGCAGTATAATGGAATGTAAAAGAGTAGGGAAGAAGGATGCAAACACAAGATAACACGCTGATGTGTTATCGAAGAGGAAACCGAAGAACTCAGCAAAAAACCTCTTCACCACCCTCCAAGCGGAAATCGATCCACTAGAAAATCAGTTAGGATACATGGGTTAGCAAGAGACCCTACAAGCCTAATCTACCCGATGTACCTAAACCCTCCAAGCTCCTACTCCAACAAGGCTTCTCAGAACCGTGTCTTGCCTAGCTCTCCGGATCCCGCAACAAGCTCCACGTTGCATCTACCACCCTTGGCTTCTTCCAATGCTTCCCAGCAGCTCCAAAACACTCTCAACACTCTGAATAGGTGTGGGTTGTGTTTGGGTACAAATCTCCTCCCAAGGTATAACAATGGGAGAGGGATGAAGAGGAGGCTACAATGATTTCTCACTAAGAATGAGTAGCTCTCTCTCAAAAAGATGGGTGTGTGTTGTAGAAAACCTATCTAGGGTTTTTCTCTCTGAATGGCCTCATCAACATTTGTGGGTAATGAGGGTATATATAGTATGGGTGAAGGGTAAGAAAGTCACTCTTTAAAATCCTCTAGGCAGAATGTTTCGCGACTATCTCGTGGGAAGGCCTTACCTGCGAGACACTCGCGAAAATGACAGAGTCATGTGCTTCTCACGTGGCTCTTTCACGGGTTAGCTTCCAGTGAGACACTTGCGAAATCCAATGATTCTTCATTTTAGCTTGAGTCTTCACCAACTTCATACTAAACCCTTTACAATAAAATCCCACAAATTATAAGGAACAAAATTAAAGCAAATACAACACATTTTGTCATGGAATAAAGCCAACATAAAACGTAGTTGTAAATCATAACTTTACAGCCTTTTACTTGGGATTTTCTAGTCCTTCCCGTCAAAAAGAGTGATATGAGTGTTAAGTATAAGAGATTACTTAATCGTACTCATCACTAACATAAGCCATAAAACTCACTTGCTTAGTTTTGCATTGTGATGCTCATTTAAGCTACAAGAGATACAAAGTTTAGAAACTTTGTTTCAATGGCCATCCAAGGTACACAAGTACCAATATACACAATCACACTTTTTTTTTTTTTTGTTGTATTTTTATGATTTTTTTTCCCTTTTTTTTTATTTTGAAAACAAAACAAAATAAAACTAAACAACCACAAACACAAAAACATACAAACAACATGAAAGCATGAAAAGAAAGTTGCAGATGCATGAAAGCATGATTCCAAAAGTAGATAAGAAATCAAGCAAAGAGAATCTTGCTTTAAATAGAAAGAATTAAAGCAGAGGACAACAGAAAAAACAATTAAGTCTTAGACTCCTTTCTCACCCACACAGTGTGAGCCTTTGGTCATGAAGATGAAAAGACACGTGTCCTAGTATGACTACTAATGGACATAGAAGAATTAGAATTCTCCTAAAATTGAGTTAAAAAGCTCAAAACTTTTAATAACTCTCCAAACAAAGGTGAAGTTCCTTGAGAGGAAGCCTGTGACCGTTTGGGCACTTGCTTTTAAGGATACAACTTAAAGCAATTAGGATGAATGTGTCTAGAAACACCACAATGGTGACAAACATGAGAAGTTTTAGGACTACTGGACTTCCTAGAGTGAGGTATAACAAAGGATTTAGAATTAGACAGATTAGTTATGGATTTCATACCTTTATCACATTTCTCAAATTGGGGCATAAAGACAGTCTTTGATCCAGAAGCCATGGAAGAGAAGGGACTAGAGGAGTCAACATATCCTAAGCCAACCTTATTAGGACTAGGCTTTTGAGCACTCAAAACCTCATCAAGCTTTGCACTAGATATCCTCTCTATTTGAGTTCTCGCTTAACTAAGCTCGACCTCAAGATTCATGACCTTCTCTTCTGATAAGGTGTTCTCCAAAACAAGAGTCTCAACCAACCTTGTAGTCTCATCTAATTTGACTAATAGATCAGCTTTTTCAATTTTTACCTCATTAAGCTCTTTTCTACAAAGATGTAAAGCCTTTTTCAGATTTTATAAATTCAGTGCATAGCTTATCTTAGGCTTCCTAAAGGTTCAACTTCTTAGGTACTTCATCATGAGAAGAATCCCTACTGTCACTAGCACTCTCCACAATCACCTTATCGGTTATGGCAACAAAAGCCATAAAGTGACCACATTCATGCACATACTCATCAGAAAAGTCATTCTCAGTATCATTCTAGTTAGCAACCAACCCTTTATCTTTTGACTTCTTGGTATTTTCCTTCATAAGATAGTTTGGGCACTCTATCCTCATATAACTAAAATCTTTGCACTCATGGCACTAGATGAGGGGTTTCTCATTCTTGCCCTTCCTAGAGGATTTAGATTTTCTAGGAGGTTTGTCCTTATCCTTTTTCCTATATTGAAGAAGCTTGATAATCTCATTAGTTATGAAGGTTACATCCTCATCCTCATCATCATCTTCATCTTCAACTTCGCTCTCATCTTCATCTTCAGAGTCATCAATCTCTTCCTCTATAGCCTTAAAAGCCAAGTTTCTACTCTTTCCACCTTTTCCCATTAAACCTAATCCCATCTCATAGGTTTGAAGGTTCCTTACAAGCTCAGTAAAAGGGATTTGATCAATGTCCTTCACTTCTTCATTGGCAGTGATCTTGGCATGGAATCTTTCAAGTAAGGACCTAAGGATTTTTCTAACAATTTTGGATTCTGTTATAGATTCTCCAAGGTTGAAGGAAGAATTCACAATATCCTTGAGTTTAGTTTAGAACTCATCAAAGGTCTCATCCTCCTCCATCCTTATTTCTTCAAAACTACTAGTGAGTCTTTGAAGCTTCACAATCTTTACTGTCTTTGTACCTTCATAGGTAGTCTAATGAATGGTATATGCTTCATTGGCAACTTTCATGGATGATATTTTCTTGAATTCCTCATTGGTCACCCCAAAAAACAAAGTATTTGAGGCCCTATTGTTGAAATTTGCTGCTTTAATTGTTGTTCATCCCAATCCACTGGTGCTTCCTTTGGCTTAATCCAGCCAACTTCAACAACTTGCCATACTTATTCACCTAAAGCCTACAAAAAAACTTTCTCATGAACTTTCCAGTATGCATAATTAGTGCCATCAAATAAATGAGGAATCAAAAGAGATTGTCCATGATCCATGACAACATGGGTCAAGGATCACGCTCAAGAAATTAATCCAATTAGAGTGTACCCGCTCTGATACCACTTGTTGGGAAATTTAGACCTCGGTTGATAGAATTAACAAGTTTTAAATCCAAGTTGTTAATTAGATTTATTGTGAATAAACCTTGTTAAAACTAACAAAAATAAATATCATTTCAATATCATGCACAGCAGAATTGTAAATAAAACAAGATATGATGACCCAAGAAAACCAATGAAACAAACTAGTTTCACAGTCAAAAAAACTGGGGGGAAAGCTTCTCGAAATGCAATTCACTATAGTAAAGAGGAATTTCAGATCTAGTACAAAACCTTTGTCCCTAGACTCTACAATTTCCATAGATGAACTTACAGCAGAAACCTTCTATCGTTTTAGAACCTCTGAACTCTTTAGTATATGAATGCCACCCTTTTGCAGGGAACTTAGTACGTGACTAAATCCCTCAACTTAAAGATGTTGTTGGTTGCAACGACGATCAAGAAGTACTTGGTTACAAAACCCTAAGGCGCAAAAGATGCAATAACTTCTTGCAAAGAGAATAAGGCACTAGGTCACATTCTGCATGTGTTCTCTATGTATGGCGGCCTTTAAAATAAGCCTTAGTTATGTCTAGGGTTGTGAGAAAAGAAACCCTACACATACATGTAAGCATGAGCGGAAAATTAGATCTGGAAATTCTGATTTCCTAGATCTCGACAGATTCAGCTTCTATCGAGCTTCTGTCGAGCTTTAATGAACAACTTTTCTTCACTTGTGCCTTGGTCCAATCTTAATGGCTTTAATACTTGGTTTGAACGATATGTTTCTTGAAGTAATAAACCCATCCTTGATCTACCCAATTACAAATAAAGTGTATTTTTTCAAAGGATTAGCCAGTCACATAAAATATGTCCTTAACATCAGGGAATCCCCAATAGCGTTGACTATCTCCAGCTTTGACAAACTTTCCATTTAGTGTTGGAGTATAGGGCTTTAGGGGTTCCGGGGGACAAGGAAGTCCTTTGGCTTTAGCTTTGGCATGGGTCATTCTTCTCACCTCCATCTCCAGCAAATCATCAACAATGGGCTTACAACCTAGCCTTAAAAGTGGTGTGGTAGTAGGAATTATTGGGACTTGAGCATTTGGCTCCTTCACAGTCTTCCCCAAGTTCATTCCTGGAAGGTAATTCATTTTCCTCATTATTGCCACCACGTTGTTATTGATGTATGAGCAGAGTCTATGGGGATCTTTTCCACTTCTTCTTCTCTTCTTTCAAAACCAGGTTTCTCAATTTCAAAGCCATCCAAGGTTAATGGCTCATTCTCAAAATCAATACCCAAAATGGGCTTTGGTACAATCAAAGTATTGCCATATATGGTAACTATGGCTCCTTCATGCGGAAACTGAACCTTTTGGTATAGGGTGGAGGGTACAGACTCTGTATCATGGATCCATGGTTGCCTAAGGCGCATATTGAAGCATGATGCTATGTTCAAGACTTGAAATTCCTCCTTCTTGATTATTGGCCCTATTGTGAGCTCCAGTGTCACGGTTCTTAGGACCTCTCTTCTACTATTATCATATGCCCTCACATGCTGATTAGTTGGCACAAAATCTTCAATACTTAGGCTCATGCAACTTGCAGTCTTTAAAGGACACATATTTAAGGCACTTCCATCATCAATTAGAACCATTGGAATCCACTTGCCTTTGGCATCTACAGTAATGTGCAATGGATCATTGTGGTGCTTCCCCTTCTTCATAAAATCTTTTTCAAAGTAGGAAATTATGAGTTCCCTACTTATAGACCCAATCATAGCATTCAAATCTTGAGAAATAGTGGTTGTAGGGACATGGATATGATTGAGAATGTCAACCAGATTCTGGCGGTGCTTGTATGAGGCTATAAGTAAACCCTATAATGATATATTGGCTTGTGTCTTCTGTAGTTGCTTGAGGACCTCATCCTCTTCAGTGGGTGTTTGTTTGGTAGATTTGTTCAAGGCTTCTATTGGGTTGTCTGTCTCCAAATGTAGGGGTTTGAAATGCTTCCCCCTAGTGACGTGGGCAATTTTTGTTAGGTCATTTAGATCGGTGTCTTGGGTTTGAATTGTCTCCCCCTATATGTGGATGTCAGGTCATTTGATTGGGGTTCAAAATGTCTCCCCCGATTTATAGGTGCTTGGTAACTTGCTTGGGGTTCGAATTGTCTCCCTCCATTTGTGGACGTTGGGTAGTTTGATTAGGGTTAGAAGTGTCTCCCCCCATTTGTGGATGTTGGGTAATTTGCGGTTTCTATAGCCTCTTCACTCCATATATCATACACTACAGTGGATGTCATACCCATCAATTCTTCCCATGTCATCATGAAGCACTCAGGTAGGTCATAAATCAATTCAAACGAGTCCTCTTCACTTTCCTCTTTAGTCATCAAGAAATTAATCCTCGGTCCTTTTCCAAAATTGTTGTTCGGCAAGGGATTATTAGTGATGCTATGCCTTGTAGGTGGTGCAATCACCTTATTTTCTATTAGATCTTGAATTGCATGACGAAGGCCAAAACACTTGACAGTATCATGGCCAAGGCTTTGGTGGTAGGCACATCTCTTAGTCACATCAAATCTAGCAGGAAATGAGTTTAGGATTGGTCTTGGATCTAAGGGATTTAGCAACCCCTCTGCTTTTAAATTCTTAAACACTTGACTCACAGGGATATATAACTCATGAAATTCCCTCCTAAGCCTTAGAGGTGACCTTTATGATATTGGCACAGGGGCAATAGGAGCAATAAGTTGGTAGGGATAATTTTTTATATATATTAGAGGCTTCTGCAATTTTAGAACTAGATCCTAAATTATTTTTAAATCTTGGTGGGGCCTCATTCTTTATAATGCCATTATTTATTGCATCCTCAACTTGGGTTCCAATGGCAATCAAAGTTCTAAAATTAGGAAAATATTGGGCAAACAAATATTTATGGTATACAGGCAACAAGTTTTTTACGACCATGGTTAATCGTTCTTCTTCATTTGGCCTATTCATCATCTATGCCGCCTTGGACCTCCACTTAGTAATGAAGGTAGAGAAGGATTCTTTCGGCTCTTGCTTCGTGATCTCCAAATCTCTCCATGTCACATCCACTTCTACGTTGTATTTGTATTGATTGTGAAACTCGCAGCAGATGTCCTCCCAGGTCCTTGCTATAGCATCATTTAGGTTAAGGAACCAACTAAGAGCGACCCCAGTCAGGGTGTTTTGAAACATTTGAGCAAGTAGTTCTTTAATTGCTCTTAGGGGCTGCATGGCCCTCATATACATCTTCAAATGGGACTTTAGGTAGCCAATCCCATCGAACTTATCCAAGGTTAGCATCTTGAACTTGGGAGGCAATCTCACACCAGGGAAGAGTGAGAGTGATTGGTATTCCATGAGGTCTTCCATCTTACGAGCTCTCTTGATCATCTCTTCCATCTTGTTTATTCTCTCGTTGATCTTCTTCTTACTTTCCATGGTTGGAGGATTATGGTCATTCCTATTCTCCTTTTGGCCACTCTTCAGGTTCTAAAACTTTTGTACCATAAGGTTCATGTCCTCCCTCAGTTGGATTTGACTAGCTACCATGGTGTTGAGTAACTCTTGAGTGTTCATGGATTCTTCAGTGTTCAGATGTTCTTACCCTTCCACTATAGTGTTGGGATCTTCAGATTTCTTGTGGCTTGAACTGTCTTGTAGGTCGAATATGAGATTATGATGTTGCAGAAGTGGAGTGTGTTCTATGCTCACGGGCTTCAGTACCGTGATGGAAGTGATGGGCTTGGAACTGGAACTACTAGCTTGAGTGTCGGTCTTGGGTTCTCTTTAGAGTCTTCCCTCTAATCTTAACCAAATCCTCCCCTAAAAAAGGCTCAGTTGGGTCAATCAAAGCTAGGTCCCCATCTATATTAATCAACCAATGAAACAAACACATGCAACATGCAATGCAATTTTAACATGGACTGGCCTAAGGGTAGGTTCTAAGTCATTACATTGTAGGGTGGGTTTGTTGTCTCATTATTTCCCATAGCTAGGACGTTACACCTCCCAACTTGTAATGTAATGAACATTACGTTGGTCCGAACGGCATGGTCAATCCTTTATAGTCAACAAGAAGTGATCCAATGACTTTGGGCTATGGTGTTAGGACATATGTGATTCAATGTTAGGAACATATGTCAATATTTTATGCAATTGGCTAATCCTTTGACAAAACACACTTTACTTGTAATTTGGTAGAGTTAGGATGTGTTTAATACTTCAAGGAACAAGGTTTCAAGTTCAAGTATTATAGCCATGCAAGTCTGTCCAAGAAACAAGTGAGAAAGTGCTAGATTTTAAATCTCAACAGCTAGCATCTATCAAGGTTTAAAAGCTATTTCAGCCCGTGGTTCGACAGCTAACTCGATAGATGGCTATCTATCGAGGTTTATGAAACTCAATTTTTTAGAGTGGTTTTTCATCCAATCTGTGAGTATGTGTTTAGGCTTTCTTTTCTCACAACTCTAAACATATATAAGGATTATTTTAAGGGCCATCAAAGGTTGCACAGTTGCATAAGTGTGAAGCAAAGTCTTGTTCATGCAAATTATGACCGAAGACAGAATTTGCCCTAGTTCATCTTTCTCTTGAAGAAGCTGTTGTGTTTGTACACCGTAGGGTTTTGTGACCAAGGAGCTTCTTGATCTTCATCGTGTGATGAACTGAAGAATTTTGTAGCCAACATCTTTCTCAAGTTAGTGATCAAGTCGCGTACTGGGATCCGCGCATCTATTGGTTAGTCACATACTAGAAGCTGTGCATTGAAAAGGAGAGATTGTCACTACATAACAAGTCCAATTGGGTATTGGGGTAAGGGTTCAACTGTAGGTTAGTATGAGGTACTGGAATTCCTTTACTTGTAACCACTTGTTTTGATAATAGTGGATTCTCGAGAGTGGTGACCTTAAAATCACTTTGTGAGATTTTTGCCGTTTAGATTTTCCCAATTCGTAAACAAATCACCGTGTCAATTTGTTTTCCACTACATTTAGTTTAATTGGTGATTTGTTTGTGCTGCCACGCATATTGTATGGTAATCTGATTAATTAATCAACTAGGCTAATTAATTGGTTAATTTATCACAATGGGTCAATACATTCTTGGCCTATCATATGAGTTGGTAAGTTCACCACTGGGTACTCGAATCTAATGAAGATCAGTCATCCATGGTTACTACCACCATATTGTTGAGATGGGTGCATACATATTTGTTGTTTTGATGGCATACACTATGACAGTTAGGGAAAGCTCTTAGTAATCAACATGGCAACACAAACAAAAATATCATACAAACATCCCAAAACATAAATAAACAAACAAATAACAATATCATGCAAAAGACAAAGGTATATAGTTGGTCACTTAAAGTATAACACGAAGTTTGGTCCTCGACACCCCAGTGGAGTCGCCACTATGAAAGACCATGGAAATTTGGGTTGCTCTCAAAAAAGAGATTTTGGTGCTTTTAAAGGCACCCATCTTTTTGGGTAAGTGGTGTGGAGTCGCCACTTATTTTTTATACAAATAAATAAATAAATACAAATTACATGATCAAAATACTTCATTGTCGTTGATTGAATAAAGAAAAGTACAACTTTGGTAAATTAACCTTACAAGGCTCTGGGTCCTAATTACAATCTATGCAAAATAATGTAAAGATTTGGTCCTAGTTACAATCTACCAAAATTAAAAACAAAACACTAGTCTACTAACAAAAATCCTAAGTTTGGAGGCTAGTTTACAGAATGAGAAGGTGTTAGGCACCCATTCCGCCCAGACAGTCTGGTCTTCTAGACTCTAATGACCAATATACCCTTTTTTGCATGATGTTGAATGATATGTTGAACACACACTTAACAAAAATTAATTTAAATGAATTTGCCTTATGAATGTGTCCTCTTTTCCAAGAAAATTCAGATCTGTTTTGTGAATAAAAAAATTGGATTTGTAAAAAAAATCAGATATGTTTTTATGTAAAAGAAAGAACAAGATTTTTGTTAAAAAGCATTAAATCTGTTTTGTGAATAAAAATAGGATTTTTAAAGGAAATCATATCTATTTTTATGTAAGAGAAAGAACAAGATTTTTGTTAAAAAGCAACAGATATGTTTTGAAAAGTAAAAAAAAAAAATAATTTTAGGTTTGTAAAGGAAAATTCAAATATGTTTTTAGAAACAAAAAATTAAAAGAAAAGACCTTTTGAAAGAGGATCCACACTCATGCGATAAATTTATTATACATGCATCATAAAAAAAAGACAAGACTTCAACCTAACTTTCAATTCCTTCTTTTAAATTTCAGACTCTGCAATTTTGTAACAAAGAAAACTTTTTCTAAAAAAATCAGATATGTATTTAACAAAAATAAAGATAAGTTTTTGTGTTAAAAAATCAGATCTGAATTTAATGAAAATACTAATATGTTTTTGTGTTAAAAAAATTAGATATGTATTTAATGAAAATACAAATCAGCTTCTGTGTTAAAAAATCAGATATGTATTTAATGGAAATACAGATCAATTTTTGTGTTAAAAAATCAGATTTGAAAAATACAAATTAGTTTTTGTGCTAAAAAAATCAGGTCTAAAAATACATATCAGTTTTTGTGTTTAAAAGAATTTATTGTGTAGAGAAAATCATATTTGAAAATATAGATAAGTTTCTTGTGTTTAGAAAAATATCAGATCTGAAAAATACAAATCAGTTTTTGTGTTAAAAAAAAAAAAAAAGGAATTTTGTTAGCCATTGCAGATTTTGAAACTTAAGAAAAAGTGTAACAATAAACAAACACCTAAGCACATGTTAAAGAAAATTCTAGCAACGTATTTAAGCATGATAACCATATCAAGAACAGAACATATTAAAGACATGCTAAACATATTCATGCATCAAACAATAAAAAAAATTAATGAAAGAAGAAAAGAAAGAAGAAAAATAGAATACCTCTTGCATGAGCGTGCTCTTCTAATGAAAGAATATTTTAGGATTCAAAGAAATTTGTTCACCTCTTCAAAGCCTTAAATACTTTACTTTCAATAAAGAAGTTCCTAAAGCAAAAGCCTCCAGAACGTCTTCAACGTAAGGGGAATTGAAAAGTTAGAAGAGAAGAGCCAGAAAGAGGGAGGGTTCAGAAAGTGTGCTGAATTTTGAAAGGCATCCCCTATTTGTAGAATTTGGAATGCTTCGAAAAATTAGCTGAATGATCAAATATGAATTGGAATGCGTCCTCATTTCTAAAAAAATCGAAAAATGTAAGGTTTATCTCATTCCAAGAGTCCTCAAGCCGAGCCATGAATTTGTGTCAATCGGCACTTGAAGAGTGCCGATCGGCAATCCAAGAGTGCCAAATGGCCTTCTTGGGTGTCGAGCCCGCGTTTGAGTTTTGGTCCAATTTGGACTCTCTTTTTGAGAAATTTTGAGTTGGGAATTGCACCTAAATGCGTTTTTGATTCATATTCTAAAAATTAATTCCTTTTTCTAGATATGCAGGTCTTTAAAGTGATAATTATCTTATAGATAAATATCCCAAAAAAGACTTGATTATCCACAATCTATTATCTAATTATTCACTTTATTCCTATGCAAGTAGGCTTATTTTTGACACTAACAAACATCCAATCACAAAATTATTTAAATAATTTTAATTGTTTTTCCATTGAGAATTAATTTAACTAATCATGCGTGGTCGGTTCCACCTAAAAAAATGCATGCAGACCGTGCAAACTTGATCATGTGATTTCTTTCAGTCTGTCGATCTGATTTGGAAATCGGGCACACCGTCACGACCGTTAGAACCTCAAGATCATTTTTATGATATGCAATGAATGAATTAATGCATGTAATGCAATTCTAAATTTTGGGCTATATGAATGGTCACTCTAGTCATCTTCCAAGATTAAATTATTGGTGCAAAATCGAGTGTCTACAGGTGCACGTCACCAAGGACCAAACTGTTGGTTGTCGACAGACAAAGTTCCTTTACTTGCAAACCACAGGTTGCAATCCTTATCATCGTGAGATAGACAACCACACCTATAATAGAGATTGGGTAATTGCTCATACTTGAAAGCTGCCCATTGATCCTTCCCTACATCCAAAGAAATAATACGCCCTTGGCAAGTTGGTTGGGAAATATCAATGGAAACTCGCACTTGCAAGAATCCATCGCCATCAATATCAGGGGAATATGATTGACGATGAACATGGCCAATGGTCTCACAAATCCCTTCTACCACCTTTCGATTGGGTGAGCTAAATGAATGCCGAAGCAATGAAATTCATGATGAAGACAAGTAGGGACATGTTCGCTATCACCAATGAAAAGCCAAATGATCCTTCCAAATTCATCATGCCTATTGTGGGGCCTATTAATAATTGGACTTGGGTTAGGTTTTCTGAAAAAAGATTTGTAATGCAGGTTCCAATGTACTTTTCAATAAGATGAATTCTGATTTGGCTTACTTTGATGTGTCCCATAACTTTCAAATTTTGCACTTAAATAATTCAAATGAATTTGAAAATGAAATTAATAAACAATTGGAAAAGAAAATTAAACCTATGGAACCAATTCCTAAAACTATTAATTTAGGTAATGATGAGAATCCATACTTAATTAAAATTGGCTCAACTCTAAATGAAAAAGAAATAAAGATCTTCAAGAACTCTTCATGGAACTTCAAGAGGTGTTTGCATGGTCTTATGAAGATACGCCTGGAATTGACCCCGAGATAGCTCAACATCACATTGATACTCATGATCACATGGTGCCCGTTAAGCAAAAGTTGGTTTTGAATGAGGACTGAATGGCTTTTAAAAATCAAGGAGGAAGTCACTAAGCAATTAAAAGTAGGGTTCATCAAACCCGTACACCAAGCCGAATGGATAGCCAATGTCATGCCTGTACCTAAGAAAGATGGGAATGTGAGGATGTGTGTGGATTTTAAGGACATGAACAAGGCATGCCCTTAGGATGACTTTCCTCTCCCTCACATTGATGTCTTAGTGGATAACACGACATGAAGTTCCTTGATGTATTTCATGGATGGCTTTTTAGGATACAACCTGTTGGGAAATTTAGACCCTGGTTGATAGAATTAACAAATTTTAAACCAAAGTTGTTAATTAGATTTATTCTGAATAAACCTTGTTAAAACAAACAAACATCAATATCATGCATAACAGAAAAGTAAATAAGACAAGATATGATGACCCAGGAAAACCAATGAAACAAACTAGTTTTACAGTAAAAAAATTTTGGGGAAAACCTTCCCGAAAAGCAATCCACTATAATAAAGAAAAGTTTCAGATCTAGTACAAAACCTTTGTTCCTAAACTCTACAATCGCCGTAGATGAACTTACAACAAAAACCTTCTACCACTTCAGAACCTCTGAACTCTTCAATATATGAATGCCACCCTTTTGCACGGATCCCAGTACATTACTAACCAATGATGCACAACTCGGTCACTTTTTGCACGTTTTTTCCTTGTACTCTCTTTTATGACGGCCTTTAAAATAAGCCTTATATATATATATATATATATATATATCTAGGGTTGTGAGAAAAGAAACCCTGCACATACATGTCAGCATGAGCCGAAAATCAGATTTGGAAATTCTGATTTCGTAGATCTCGATAGATATTTCTATCGAGCTTCTGTCAAGCTTTCTTCATTAAAACTCGATAGATATGAATCTATTGAGAATCTGTCTAGCATTAATGAACAACGTTTCTTCACTTGTTTCTTGGTCCAATCTTCATGGCTTTAATACTTGGCTTGAACAACGTGTTTCTTGAAGTACTAAACCTATCCTAGATCTACCCAATTACAAGTAAAGTGCATTTTGTCTAAGGATTAGCCAATTTACAATTACATATTTTTTAACAAGTTCCATATATGTCCTAACAATCTCCCCATTTGGCAATCTATGACAAAACCACAACTTACAAATGAAGTGTGAGAGAAGTCATAAATCACTAAGCTCATAATCACTTGTTGAGTACAATAAAATCTAATCCTAACATAAACTCTTGAAAAACTTTGCAGGAAGAGAGTTCATGGCATGATAAATTTTGACTAACTGTCTTTCTGAAACACTTTAAACAAAACTCATCAAGGCATCTTAGTATGAAACGGAAATAAAAGATTGCATAAATAAAGTAACATGTGTATAAAGAGAGAAAAAAAAACACATGTAGAGGTAGGTGAAGAAGACATACATCATATATATATATATATATATATATCAAAGATAAGCACAATGTATGTAAAAATGGTCACAAGACCGATGTATAAGAAGCTAAAAGAAGCTCCTAAAACAACAAGGAGGTAAACACTCTGCCCTAACAAGATGAAACACAACCCCCCCTTACAAAGGCGTGTATTTCTCCCCCTAACATGTAGAATCTTAAAAAGAAGCCACATTTTCTCCCCCTTTTTTTCATGATTGACAAAGGGTATAAGAAGCTATAAAGCTTCACTCGAGAAACATAAAGAAGATCAAAGATGATCAAGGGGGCACAAGAAATCCATATAAATGCATGAATGTAATGAAACAAGATGCTATGAATAACAATATAATTGAAAGATGTAAAACATGTGAAAAGCAATGTATGCAAGAGGGTCTCAACAGATTGAGAAGCTGTCAAGCTACTATTAAGCAGAAGCCAACCTCGATAATTCGAGAATCTATCGAGGATCGTCTAGCTAGACAGAAAGTTTCTTGATGGATCAAGAAGTGATAACTTCTGTCGAGAAAGGAAGTCCAAGGGGCTCGATAGATAGAAAGTTGTCGAGGATTTGTCGAGGAGCTATCGAGCTTGATAAAATGTAGTTTTTCAAAGAGAGAAAAAACACAAAGAGATAAATGCAACCAGCAAGCTACTCAACCATAGATCTAATCAACATTTTAAGCTTTCAAAAAACATATCTCAACAAGAAAATGCAAAGCAATCATAGATCCAAAACACACACATTAAACATGTTTAACCAATTTTATATTTCAAAAACAAGTTAAGACAGTTTAGTGAGTGCATATTAACACATGCAACCCTTGTGATGGCCAAATTACATTGTACCTGCACATGTATCAAAAGTAGCAAAGAATCTGCGTGTTGTGTGTGAAAACATTGCAAGAGTGCATAAGTGTCTCATGTTATGACGATTTGAGATATGTGAAAATCAATTTAACTCACACACAATCATAACTACTTGATGGGGACTATCACCTTCAAGGTACATCCTATAACTCTCACATCTCCTAGAACCACGCTTGCAACCATTTTTAAAAGCATTTTGATTTGTTTTGCTTTTGATTTTCTTTGAATATATATATATATATTAGCATATCATGCATGGACATATAAGAGAAAGAAGAAATACCCAATTATGTTAGGCTTAAACATCACAATTTTGCTATGCCGAAAAATACAGTTGTTATTCATGATTGGTGGGCTTTAGTGATGAGAGGGTTATTTATGCCTTTCTCTTAGGATTTTTTATTCCTTCCCATCAAAAAGAGTGATATGAATGTTAAGTACAAGAGATTACTTAATCATACTCATCAAAAACACGAGCCACAAAGCTCACTTGCTTAGTTGTGCATTAAAATACTCATCTAAGCTACAAAATGATCGGCCACAAATTGAATGACCCCTTGTGATTTAAACTAATTAATTAATTTAGCCAAGTTATTAATTAATCAATTTAACATGCAAATACGTGGCAGCACAAACAAATCACCGAATAACTAAATATGCAGCGGAAAATAAAAGACACGGTGATTTGTTCACGAATGGGGAAAAACCCTAACGGCAAAAACCCCACCGGGTGATTTTCAGGTCACCACTGCCGAAACTCCACTATTATCAAATCAAGCGGTTACAAATAAGGAATCCCAAGTACCTTACCAACCTACAGTTGAACCCTTACCCCAATACTTAATTGGACTTGATCTGTAGCGACAGTTCCCCCTTTTGATGCACGGCTCCCAAGTACGTGACTAACCAGATGCGCGGATCCCAGTACGCGACTTCAAACACCAACTTTAGGAAGAGAGGTTGGCTGCAAAGTTCTTCAGATCATCCTATGCAATGAAGATCAGGAAGATGCTTGGTTACAAAACCCTACGGTGCACAATACACAGCAACTTCTTGAAGAAGATGAACTAGGTTAAGAACTTCGTCTTAGATCACAATTTGCTTGAACAAGGATTGCTCAATGCTTATGCAACTTGTGTCTATGTTGACGGCTCTTAAAACACTCCTTAAATATGTTTAGGGTTAGAAGAAAAGAAGGCCCAAAAACACATTCATGGATCCCAAGAAAATCAGATTGGAATTCTGACTTTTTAATTCTCGACAGATAGCAGGTGTCGAGCAGGTGTCGAGCTTTAAAAATTCTGCACTTCAACTTGCTTTTTCTTGGACAGACTTGATGACTTCAACATTTGATCTTGAAACATTGTTTCTTGAAGTATTAAAAACACCTAGAACTACCCAATTACAAGTAGAGTGCGTTTTGTCAAAGGATTAGCCAATTTACATAAAATATGACATATGTTCTTAAGTGTGAACACATATGTCCTAACAATCTCCCCCTTTGGCAATCCGTGACAAAACCACAACAAACAAATGAACATATGAGAGAAGTCATAAATCACTCAACTCATATTCACTTGTTAAATACAATAAAATTTATCCTAACACAAACTCTTGAAGAACTTTGCAAAAAGAGAGTTTATGGCAAGTAGACTTTGACAACCTGTATTTCTGAAACACTTTTAAACAAAACTCATCAAGGCATCTTGTGTGAAACAGAAATAATTAGATTGCATACAAATATAAAGAACATGTGTATAAAGAGAGAAAAGAAACAACACATGAAGAGATAGGTGAAAGAAAAACATACATCCACATATATAGAAAGATAAGTACAATGTATGTAAACTGATATACAAGACCAATGTATCTATAAGAAAGGAAAAGAAAAGATACATCTAAAGCCTCACTACATACCTCAAATATATGAACACTCCCCCTATCAAAAATGTCCTATACTAACTCTCCCCCTAAGATGACTACTCTCATAATCCCAAAACTACTCCCCCTTTTTGTCACGAGTGACAAAGGGTAGAGTGTCATGTAGACATCTCATCAGTAGAGCTAGCATCTCCATCATCATCATCAGAAGCATCATCGTCATCACCATCATCATCATCATCATCCTCAGTATCAGAATCTGAAGCAACTGGAGGAGGTGGTGGAGGAGAAGCCTCAGATGCAAAACCACCCATGGTCGCCTGCCGTCGTGCAATACGACCAACACGAACGTTCACCTGATACAGCTCAGTGGTGAGTGTATCAAGGCGAGCATCCATGCGCTACAGCTGCGCCATAATATCTCCAAGAGATACATCGCCTGAGGAAGGAAGAGGAGTCGATGTAGATGGAGCAGATCTGGATGGAGCCGAACGGGAGGGCGGAGTGGAATCCGGCTGTCTCGACCTGAACTATGCCTGACTACGTTTTACGGTAGTAGCATCTATGGCAGATATGTGTGTGAAGTGGTCGGACACAGGGAAAGGGATGGAAAAATGGCGTAGAATCCTCGTGATAGCGGAAGGAAAGATGAGCTTATCACGGGACGCCGCATCTAAATGAACATCTATGATAGAGAAAATGAAGTGAGAAGGAAAATCTATCGTAAGATGCTCAAGTAGAGATAGCAAGAAACGAGCACGAGGCTCTGTGATAGAGTTATAATGAGAGAGATGATGAAGTACAAAGGTCATCACCATGTTAAGGAATCTAGGACCTTTAGCAAAAGGTCTACATGATGTGTACTGATGCTCACCCCACTCAGAAGGGCGCTCACAAAAAGCAGTAATGAGCTCATCCTTGGACACAGTCCTCAGTCGCTCACATGTAGGATAGTCAGGAAACTCTATCCTAGGGACATGAAGCACATCCGCAACCAGCTGCGGTGTGACAGCAATGCGCGTACCTCGAACGCGAGTATGAAAGAGAGGTACTGAACGATCAATCTCGTACATGTTGGAGTAAAACTCCTAAATAAGTACGAGAGGACAAGTGACCGGGACGTCACACAGTGACTCCCATCCCCTACTGTGAATGACAGAGGGAAGGTCAGTGTCGGCGAAGTCCGCCAGAACAACGTGGCGTTCCGAATGAACACCTCGTTTAGAAAAGTTCTCAGTAAACGCCTTTTGGGCATCTACATCACGGAACCAAAGAGTATGAGGAGCAGTATCAGAAGATAAAGAAGCTCCAGAACGTAGAGGGTTCCGAGCCAGAGTGGATTTACGTTTAGGTGCCATAGATGCAACTAACGTAAAAGAATGAGAAAAGAGATAGAGAGGGAGACAATCAGAAAAGTCCCAAACAGTTCAAATATGATAATATCTTGAACAAAATGGACGTATGCATGGGAATGCATGGTTATGTGACATGCAAACATAAAAGACATCATGGGCTCAGCCCAATCCAATCCTAGCAGCACACATACAAGAATCACACAACTAAATGCATGAAAATATCATTCTAATGCACATGGAATGCAATGCATGACATTTTAAACACTTTTTATTGAAAAACCAACCCAAAATTTCAATAAAAACTCATTAATTTTGAAAAATCCCAAAATTTTCAAAAACTTTAAAACCTAAGTTTCAAAATCATGAAATGCATGAAGAACAAAGGATAACAAGATCATACCAGGTGATTCGAAGCAAGGAAGTGCCAAAAATCACGTTGGATGAAGGTTGGAGTGAAGAAAAATGGTCTGGAAGTTGAACCGCCTCGGACAGATCGAAGAGAGATCGAGAAAATGAGAGAGAAATCGCGATCGCAGCTTAAATAGGCACCTCAGTAAATCTCGACAGCTGAGGTGTCGAGAGGTATCGAGGGTGCTATCGAGATAGGTGTCGAGAATTTTGCCTTCGACAGCTAAGGTATCGAGGAGGTATCGAGGTACCAAACAGCTGAACCAATACCAGAAGCTCGATCGATCGATGTGGTGTCGAGAAGGTATCGAGGAGACAGAGAGAATCTCGATCGATCCACCAGGTGTCGAGGATGTGTCGAGATTGCGATAAGAAAAGGCTTGAAAATCTCGACAGCTGACCAGGTATCGAGGAGGTATCGAGAAGGTGTCGAGACAACAGTGAAAAGCAGTTTTTCGAGAAGTGAAAAACACAGATAAGAATGCAATCAAGACAAACACCTCAACCATGATCCAACCAACATATAAAGCTCTCAAAAATCATCTCTCAATGAAAATTTAAGCACATGGATCTCCCAAAACACACACACACACTAAACAAGTCTAACCAATTTTATGTTTCAAAAATAAGTCATGACAGTTTAGTGAGCATACAAAAGCACATGTAAAACCTTTGTGATGGCCAAATCACATTGTACCTGAACATGTATCAAAAGTAGCAAAGAATATTACGTGTTGTGTGTGAAAAACATCGCAAGATTGCATATGTGTATACATGTTATGACGATCTGAGATATGAGAAAATAACTTTAACTCACACACAATCATAACTGTTAGATGGGGACTATCACCTTTGAGGTACATCCTATAACTCCCACATCTAATAGAATACACGCTTGCAACCATTTCAAAGCATTTTTAATCTTTTTGCTTTTTATTTCTTTGCATATTTTCTTTTTAAGCATATCATACATGGGTTTATGAGAAAGAAAAGAAATACCTATTGATATTTTGACATTTCAATTTTGCTATGCCTAAGCACACAAATGTCATTGACATCACACTTTTGCTATGCCGAAACATACAGATGTCATTAATGATTGGCGAGCAATAGTGGTGAGATGGTTATTTATGCCTTTCTCTTAGGATTTTCTAGTCCTACCCGTCAAAAAAGAGTGATATGAGTGTTAAGTCTAAGAAATAACCTAATCTTACTCATCAGAAACACGAGCCACAAAGCTCACTTGCTTAGTTGTGCATAAAGATGCTCATCTAAGCTACAAGAGATACAAAGTTTAGAAAATTTTGTTTCATTGGCCATCTAAGGTACACAAGTACCAAAGTACACAAAACACACACTGTTTTTGTATTTTTCAATTTTTCAATTTTTTTTTTATTTTTATATCAAAAACAAAATAAGCAAAACTGAAAGTAAACACACAAAAACATGTTAACTAAGCAAAACAATGCATAAAACTAGACTGACTCAATAATAAAAAAATGCAAAACACACATGCAATGCAACAAATAAGAAGAACAAGAAGGGAAAAGAAAGTGATGTAATCACTTTGAGTCCTTTTTCTTCCACACCTTGGAAGAGCCTTTCCTTTGGTTAAATCCTTGAGCCGGCAGTGAGGGGGAAGAATTAAAACCGTTCAAGTTCGAAAGGAACATGATGGCTTTCAGAAGATCTCCAAGAGGAGCAAGAGAGGATTGAAGCTAATTTTGGCTTCCAGATGCTGTCATACTATTGCTCTGTTGGGTGGCTAGCCACTTGTAGCAATTAGGTCGAGTATGACCAGCAGCTCCACAATGATAACAGAGATGCTGCTTCTTTTGTTTAGGCTTCTGAGAGTTAGCCTTCTTATCCCTAGGGAGTTTAGCATCTTTCTTTTCTAACCTAGGGGGTGCTCCTAAGATGGATTTACCCTTGTCTATGTTCTCACTAACTAATTTAGTATTACCATCAATGTTCTCAATTTTTTCAATTTAGCAGGAGGAACAAAAACAGTAGAACTAGTAGAAGCAGAGTTAGAGATAGAAAGACCATACCCTAAACCTGTTTGATCTGAAGCAGATTTCTGGTTGCTGAGCATCTCATCAAGTTTTGCACTTGAAGTACTCTCCAGTTGAGCTCTAACTTGAAACAGCTCTGCTTCAAGCTTCTTGGTCTTCTCAGCCAGGAAGTTGTTCTCAAATCTCAGTGCACCAATAGTTTGATTCGCCTCATCAAACTTTGTGGACAATTCTTCTCTATCGAGTTCCACATCACTGAGCTTCTTGGTGGCCAGCCTGTATAACTTCTCATGCTTTTCAGAGAGCTTGTAAAGCTCCTCATAGGCTGAATGGATATCATCTTTGTCATCCATCTTTTCACATTCAGTGTCCACCAATTCTTCTTCTTCTTCTTCAACAATCCCATCAGTAGAATTGACTGAAGCAGTGAAGGCATTTAGGATTCCATCATCGGAATCATCTTCAGGCTCAGTGTCACTAAGGGTTGCAGCTAGAGCCTTGCTCTTCCCAATGCTCTTCAGATATGTAGGACACTCATTCTTCATGTGTCCAAACCCGTGACACCCAAAACACTTTGGTCCTGCCGGAACAGTGTACTGACCGCCATCCTTGGCATCCTTCCTTCCCTTGTCTTGGCTCTTGAACTGTGAAGAACTGGATTGCTTTCGGTCCTTGTCGAAGCGGTCCAGTTCAATATGTCTTAACTCTTAAAACATATCAACATATCAACTAGAAGTCTCCACTTCCACGATTATGACAAATCATCTTCGTCGATATATTATAGTCTTCGCATATGAAACACCCAATTTCATCACCAACTACGAATTACATTTTGAGTATACAAGAAACTTGTGATTTATATCTTCTGTGACTAAATCACATAAATCACATACAATGTATCTCATGGACTAAGATAATGTCTCATTAGTTCATTAATAAATAGTCTCATATAATTAAATAATTTAATTATTTATGACATGCCAATAAATTGGATTTTAGGGCATAAACCCCAACACTTTTATGGGTTCAATCTCAATCTATATTCTTTAATCCTCTCAAAGAACTTCCTCAAGTTCGTGGTGTGGTTCTCTCTATCCTTGTATTTCACTATCATTTCATCATCATACACCTCTACCTCATTATGCATTATATCATGTACAAGGCTATAGCCATCCTCTGATAAGTTGCCCTAACATTCTTAAAGCCAAACAGTATTATTGTATAACAATAAATTCCCCATTCGGTAGTGAAAGTGGCTTTGGTCATATCTTTAGGAGCCCTCTTGATTTGGTTGTATCCTAAAAAAGAAGGACATCAAGGCGCTTCCTACCGTGTTATCCACCAAGACATCAATGTGGGGGAAGGGGAAGTCATCCTTAGGGCATGCCTTATTCAAGTCTCTAAAATCCACACACATTCTTACCTTTGCATCCTTCTTATGTACGGGCACGACATTGGCTATCCACTCAGCTTGGTTTACGAGTTTGATGAACCCTAACTTTAGCTGCTTAGTGACTTCCTCTTTGATTTTTAAAAGCCATTCGATCCTCATTCTCCTCAATTTTTTCTTGACAAGCACCATGTGGTCATGAGTATCAATGTGATTTTAAGCTATATTGAGGTCAATTCCAGGCATATCTTCATAGGACCATGCAAACACCTCTTGAATCTCCATAAAGAGTTCTTGAAGATCTTTCTTTTCTTTTTCATTTAGAGTTGAGCCAATTTTAATTAAGCATGGATTCTCATTATTGCCTAAATTAATAGTTTCAAGAGTTGGTTTCATATGTTCAATTTTCTTTTCCAATTGTTTATTAATTTTATTTTCAAATTCATTTGAATCATTTAAGTGAAAAATTTCAATATTCTAGGACACATCAAAGTAAGCTAAATCAGAATTCATCTTATTGAAAATATTAAAAAGTACATTGGAACTTGCATTACAAAACTCTTTCCCCATGTTCTCAGAAAATCCAACCCAAGTCCAATTACTAATGGGCCCTATCGTAGGCATGATGAATTCTTTCTTCTTTATTTATTAAGGCTTGCCGTTCCTTCTTTTGTTTCTTTTCAGGTCACCTTCTTTCTTTAAGGGTTCCCAAGCGTGCATAGCTTCAGTCATGTCACACAGATCTTTGCCTTCATTGGGGAAGTCTTTTCTTGCCTCAACAAGGAACCAGTCATTGTCATCCCTACTCCAGCAGCTAATCATCTCATCATCTCCTCCTTCTTCTTCGTTCCTTAATGGTATTGGTCATCGTCGGAAGAAGGGTCCATGTCCTGTTCGAGCATGAAACGAGCCGAGGTGACTTGGGTTGTCCCTACCTTCGAGGTCCATTTTGGCCAATCATGTTCCTCTCATGATCCTGCGTCTCTTAATTTGAAAAATTCGTTGACATGGGACCTCTTGAAAGTCCATGGTCTCAGAGCATCCTTTAGTTATGGCTTGAAGTTAGGTAAAGGTAGGTAGACCTTCCCCTTTGCCATAACGCAATCAATGCCTTCTTGAGTTAGCCCACTTGGTTCATGCCCAACCTTGCATTTCTCAGCTTCCTCTTTCTCAATTTCAAAAAGATGACCTACTATCTTCTCGAGGACCTCAGCTTGTGCCTCTACACATTCGAGCATCTTTTGCATAAAGACCTTCTCGCTTGCAGCGTCCATCCGTCCCTCTAGGTAAGCCTTTAATTCGGATGTCTCACCTTCCATTGGACTTGGATTGGAGTGATAACATCTTAAGGTATACCATAACTTTAGGGAATCCTTTCTGTTAGGTTCTAAAGACTTAGGATTTAATGTATTTAGAACTCTAATGTGTAATGTTGGCAAACTATGATCAAAACAGGTTGTTTAGTCTTGTTTAGGCTTGCTCAAAGTTGTGTCTTTTATGTAAAGTTGGAATCGAGTGGCTGCAGAAGTATTTGTTACTTTCGGCCTGGCTCGATCGATCGAAGAATAGACTTGATCGATCGAAAGTCAGCCAGATTATTTTTTTCTGCAGAATTTCCAACTCAGCCCTACTTCATTGAACGTTTAGAGTTTTATGTTTTTACCCTAGGTATTTAAACAAAACCCTAGCCACATTTTTGGAGGTTGTTCCAATTGTATTGTTGCTCATACTTTTCTGTTTTGTGTGAATCTCTTATGAAATCTTTGAGGAGCTTTCCTTTACACAAAATTTAGGGTTTTCAAGGTAGAGATTACTTCAACATCTTGATGATCAACTCGATTGCTACCATTGGAGCTTAAAGAATAACAAGTGGGGAGCTTGTAGTTGATTAAAGAATCCAAGAAAGAAAAAGTTCGTGGATTTGGAGCTTGCACAAGGTCGGGTAGCATTAGGAAGTCAAGCGGGGAGCTTGTAAGTCCTTTTGTATGAACTTTGATTCTTTCATAGTGGATTCAGGTTTACCTTAAGGATAGCTAGGTCAAATCCTCCCTAGGATTTTACTGTGTGATTTCCTAGGTCATCATATCTTGCGTTCATTTATTTTCCACTGCTTTATATTATTGATATGATTGTATGATTGTGATAACCTAGATTTGCATGAATTGGACTAAGATAATCACTTGGCTAATTAACTAGGTTAATCTGGTTAGTTTAAGGGGTCTAAATTTCCATCAAGTGGTATCAGAGCGGGAAGCTCTTCTGTTTTAGATCTTTTGATCTTTGAGCTGATCCTTGACCCCTGTTGTCATGGAACACAGACACTCTCTTGTTGTTCCTCCTCACTTTGACGGGAATAACTATACCTATTGGAAAGTAAGGATGAAAGCATTCCTGAAATCTATTGATGAGAGAGTTTGAAATTCTGTTGAGTACGGATGGGAAAAGCCCACTACACCTGTGAGTGAGTGGCAAACTTCTCAAAAAGAAGCAGCTGCATTTAATAGCAAAGCTATGAATGCCATCTTTAATGCTGTTTCTATGGAGGAATTTAAAAGAATCTAAAATGTTGAGGTTGCTCATACTACTTGGAAAATCCTCCAAACTGTGCATAAAGGCACAAAGGCTGTCAAAATAAATAAGCTGCAGCAATTGACTTCTAGGTTTAAAAGCATTAGGATGTTTGATGGTGAATCCTTTGATGAATTTTATGCCAAACTGAATGATATTGTTAATTCTGCTTTTAATTTGGGTGAAGTCTATGATTAACCTAAAATTGTTAGGAAGATACTTAGATCTTTAACTGAAGAGTTTAGACCCAAAGTGACTGCCATTACTGAGAGCAAGGATGTGGACTCCATCCCTGTGGATGAACTTGTAGGATCTCTTCAGTCCTATGAGTTAGACCTGCCCAAAATTAACAAATCCAAATCAATGGCTCTTAAGTCTGTTGATGATGTTGATGCTGGTGGATTTGATGATGAGCTCTCTGCTACAGAGATAACTTACCTTGCTAAGAACTTTAGAAACTTTCTTAGGAATACTAATAAGAAGGCAAGGAATACAAACACTGTTGAACCTAGAAATTTTAGGAAGAATGATCCCATTAAGGTTAGCAACACTGAAAAACCTAGAGAAAGAGTAGGTCAATCTTCCAACAATTCTTTGGGTGCTTAATGTTTTGGTTGTCAAGGATATGGTCATGTTAAATCTGAATGTCCAACATTCTTGAGGTCTAAGGGCAAAGCTATGGCTATAACCCTTAGTGATAATGAGGTTTCTGATGATGAGTCTGTATGTGACGAGGATGGAAACTTCATTGCTTTCACTGCTACTGCTGTAGTCAATGAAAGCATATCTGCTGAGGAGAACCCTTCTGATGGGGAACTCTCTGAGGACGCAGATCTTCAAGAGGCCTATAATAAACTTTGCAAAGTTGCTGCAAAGGATGCTATGAATGTTGAACTTGGCCTGAAGAAAATTGAATCTCTTGAACTTGATAAGAAAAATTTGCTTATTAAGTTATTTGATGCTAATGATCTTTTGAACAATGTGAAAACTGAGAATATGATGTTGATTGATAAAGTAAAGAAATTAGAACTTGATTTATCTGCTGCTAGATCTGCTAGTTCTAAACTTGATCATATGTTGAGTGTTCAAAAGTATCCTTCTGACAAATCTGGTTTAGGTTTTGTTGAGAGCATCTCTATGTCTGCACCCCATTCCACGATCTTTGTTCCTTCATCTTCTTATGAACCTTCTGTGAGTGAGGTTGTGAGTGAAACTTTTAAAACCCCTGTGAGTGAGGTTGTTAAACCTGTAAAAGTTTCACCACCTAAGAAAATTAGGGTAGATTTGAGAGAGTCTAAACCTAAGGAGCCTACAAAATCTAAGGACAAGATGCATGGTAAACCTGTTTGGGTTTGTCATTATTGTGGAAAGTCTGGACACATTCGTCCTAACTATTACAAGCTTCAAGCTGCTAAGAGAGCAAACAAACCAAAAGTGCATGTGCCTCAAGCACAAGATCCTATGGCACTAATTGGTGAATTAGTAAAGGTGTTAAACCTTTATTCCAATCCTAGAGTTGGGAATCACTCGAACGTGAATAAGAACTCCAATGCTTATGGTGCATCTAAAAAGTTTTGAATGCAAAAGACTCGATCTAAGTGAGTCTTTCTGACATGGTCCTTGTGCTTCATTGCTCTATTCATCTGTGACCATTGTTCTTTGGTTTTTTGTGTTTTTGTTCTAGGACTTGCATTGCATTACATTCATGCATTTCATTCTAGGATTTATTTGTTTTCTCTTATAATAATAATAAAAAAAATAAAAAATAAAAAAAAGGAGAAGAGAAAGCAAAACTATGTTTGACACTATTTTTCTTGATTTTTGAAAACAAGGTTGGTCAATCTATTTACACATGTCATGTCTTGTGTACCTTGTTTAGTTTCGATGAGCTTATTCTTTGCACTTTACTAGTTAAAGCTTTGTATTGCATGTTGTGTGGGAAAGATGTTTATGGTTTTTATCACTTTATCTTAATCTTGATGTCGCATGTCATTTGACTATCGGACTTGATCCTTTTGAGAAAGGCATAAATAACCATCTCACCACTGTTCACTATCCAATCATAAACACCTTAGTGCATATCATAAGATTTTGTGCTCGAGAAAGTGTAGCACATGCACAAAAAGAACATAAGGTGTAGCCTCGGTTAAATCTCATAATTAAAACCGGTGTGTACTATTAGGCTTGATTCCAATTCACTTAATTAAAACTGGTGTGTACTATTAGGCTTGATGTCAATTCACATAATTAAGAGGCAAAAATTCAAGAAACTTACATGATTGCAAGCTTTTGTTCTAGGAGATGTGGGAGTTATATGATGTAACTCTTTTGGTGATAGTCTCTTTTAAATTCTATGTGATGAATTGTGTAGACTTTGTGTTTAATTGCTATTCACATATCACCTCATATGTATCTCAAGTTTTTGCTATTAGCACACACTACATAAGTTACTCTTTGTTAAACACTGTACATGTTATTGTGTGTGTTTTTGGTCTGGTCAACCAAGTTTGAAAATATCTTGAGAATTGTGCACAACATATTTTGTTGTTTGAAGAATTGAAAGGGAGAATGATTGAAACTCTGCTATGAGAAACTTGGGTTTAAAATTTTGGGTTTTTGAAATAGCATTTCATCTCATACTCATGCATTTTGTTGCTTCAATTTTAATGCTTTAAGGAGTTGTTTTCAAAATGTGGTTGTTGTTCTTCAAAACCTGTGATTTTCTCAAAATTTAGTGAGCCTCTGCCTGATTTGATCGATCCAATCTGTTTTTCGATCGATCGAAAATGAGCTTCATTTTTTTTATGAGTCTCGGATTGATTCGATCGATCGAATGTAATTTTTGATCGATCGAAGATCGTGAAAAAGCTTTTTTAAAACCCAGATCTGACTTTTTCAAAGTTACTATTTCAAAAGTTTTTTAAACTTTTCTTCTCTCTCCGAATCGGCAAGGCTCCACAAAGAATTTTTTGTCATTTTCCTCCGATTTCTTTGTAAGGTTTCTCTCTCCTCAAGCCGGTAAGAGCTTAATACCCTTCCTTTTGAATTTATTTTCATGTTTTCATGCATAAATCCATGCATTTTAGGGTAATTTTCGGACTATACAAATTTTGGGATTTTTGTTGATCAAACCCTATTTTGTGAAATTGATCAATGGGTTTTGTGGGGACATGATATAAACATTATATTGTTGGTTTAATTTGATCAATTTTGAGGTTTGTGAAAAATTGAAATTTCTAGGGCTTGTATTGGATCTGAATTGGGGATTTTGTTCAATTAGGATTAAATTGATGAAATTGGCTTGTTGTTTTGATATAATTGAGCATTATAATCTGTGTATTGTGTTCTATGATGCTCAATTCATTACTGTGTTTTCAAAATTTCATCAAGTGGTTCTTCAATTTTGGGGATTTTGTTAGAAACCCTATGTTCAAGCCAATTTTGTTAATTTAATTTTTAATTGAACTTAATTTTTACTGTATTAGAACATGCATCATGAAATTTTTAATTGTTCATGCATCATATAGATTTTATTCTATTTTTGTGCTAATTTGCAGTCTGCCCTTGGATTTTTTTTGTTCTTTTGGTTCTACTTTGTGTCTCTGTCCTTTCCTTAGCATCAAGCCTAGGAAGACTAGAGCCCATAGGTCTGTTCCCTCTCCCTCTCCTCCCCCACCTTCCTTTGACCGTAAGAGGTTTCCAAGTAAGAAAAACCAAGAGATTTTTGAGAAGCTGAACCTTCAGAGAAAAATTTGGGCTGAGCGTTCTGTCACCCTAGATGAGGTTGATCCTGCCATTAGGGAAAATTTTGAGTATCGGGGCTGGTTACCTTTGTTGGATGTTTCTGATCCTCCTCCTCCCGCTACCCTGATTAGAGAGTTCTTTTCGAACATCTCTATCTGCGTCTATGATTCCAACACTCTAGTTAAGAGTTGGATACAAGGCGTAGAGTATGTCATTACTCCTGCGGTAGCGGCTGATGCTCTAGAGGTACCTTTGGTCCAGCACCCTGTTTACCCTTATGATGAGTCTCCTGTGTTGAGTGATGTCATGTCTTACATCACCGGGTCTTCTATCCAGTGGGGTTCTGATCCTCGGATCACCACTGCTGAGCTTCCTGAGACTATCTATCTTTTCTTTAGGATAGCATGTCATTATTTTTGGCCCATTTCTCATCTTCACACCATTCCTCTCGAGCGGTGTGTATTTTTGTACGCTCTTGTTACTAATGCTCCTATCAGCTTTCCTCATTTGTTTTTTCGTTCTTTCAACAAAGTTTATAAGAGTTCATCCACCGCTCATGCTCTTGTTCATCCTATCTTTATTCATAGGATTTTGCTTTACCTTGGTTTAGATGATTTCCCTTCTTCTGAACTCGTCCATGTGATTGCTCCCATAGGTGCGTCTTTTCTTAGACAGAGGGCTGCTCATCTTCGAGCTGGCTCTAAACACTCTAGGTCTGAGCCTTCTGGTACTGCACCCCCTTCTTCTTCTACAGGTCCTGCTCGTGAGGCTATTCCTTATCCTGCTGGTGCTGGTGCTGGTGCTGGTGCTGCTGCTATTCCTCCACCTCCTTCGAATGACTTTGATGTACGTCGTACCTTGGAGACTATCATGACCGTTCAGGCGACTCATGGTCAGATTTTGGTGGACTTGCTTGATGAGATTCGTGCTCTGAGAGCTGACTTGGCGCATCTTCATTCACCATCACCACCTCCTTTTGATGATGGCTTGTGATTGTCCTTTGGCATTCCATCACAAAAAGGGGGAGTAGAGTTTGGAGACTTGTAGAGGAGTTTTTCTAGTTAGGGGGAGTTTTTATTTTTCTTTTTGCAGAGCTTGTGGAGATTTTTGATATTAGATTGTATCTAGGTGCTTCACCATGTATACTTTCTTTTGGGCTATTCATGTTTGGAAATACATTTTTGATATATGATTCTTGATTCTGTGTTCACTGCTTATTGATTTATATTTATAAGTTATTCATTGATATATGTCTTTATTATGTGTTGTGTGAACTTTCAAGAATGCTTTTAATTTTTGGTGTATCTAACTTAGGGGGAGAGTTAGATTACATATCTATTGATTTACTATTTTTCTGTCACACGTGCGTTTATGCGTTTGTTGAGTGTTTCAGGAATATACAGGTTGATTCGATTTCGCTACTGTCTACACTTGCAACTGATGGATAGTAGTTAGGATTGAATTGTGTTTTATGAGCATTACTATTTATAAAGGGCTTTTTATTTGTATACTTTGAGCTTATAGTTTGTGTTTTGTCACGGATTGCCAAATGGAGAGTTTGTTAGGTTCTAAAGACTTAGTATTTAATGTATTTAGAACTCTAATGTGTAATGTTGGCAAACCATGATCAAAACAGGTTGTTTAGTCTTATTTAGGCTTGCTCAAAGTTGTGTCTTTTATGTAAAGTTGGAATCGAGTGGCTGCAGAAGTATTTGTTACTTTCGGCCTGGCTCGATCGATCGAAGAATAGACTCGATCGATCGAAAGTTGGCCAGATTGTTTTTTTTCTGCAAAATTTCCAACTCAGCCCTACTTCATTAAACGTTTAGGGTTTTATGTTTTTACCCTAGGTATTTAAACAAAACCCTAGCCACGTTTTTGGAGGTTGTTCCGATTGTATTGTTGCTCATACTTTTTTGTTTTGTGTGAATCTCTTGTGAGATCTTTGAGGAGCTTTCCTTTACACAAAACTTAGGGTTTTCAAGGTAGAGATTACTTCAACATCTTAATGATCAACTTGGTTGCTACCATTAGAGCTTAAAGAGTAACAAGCGGGGAGCTTGTAGCTGATTGAAGAATCCATGAAAGAAGGAGTCTGTGGATTCGGAGCTTGCACGTGGTTGTGTCAGTAAGTTCTACTAGTGGGTAGCATTAGGAAGTCAAGCGGGGAGCTTGTAAGTCCTTTTGTATGAACTTCGATTCTTTCATAGTGGATTCAGGTTTGCCTTGAGGATAGCTGGGTCAAATCCTCCCCAGGTTTTTACCGTGTGGTTTCCTAGGTCATCATATCTTGTGTTCATTTATTTTTCGCTGCTTTATATTATTGATATGATTGTGTGATTGTGATAACCTAGATTTGCATGAATTGGACTAAGTTAATCACTTGGCTAATTAACTAGGTTAATCTGGTTGGTTTAAGGGGTCTAAATTTCCATCACTTTCCATTTTCATACCTTTTATTGTTCCTTTAGGATTAGGTAAACATATGATATATGGTTGAACAAACAAGAGATATATAAAGGGTACCCTTCATGGTAGGATCTAGGATCTCTAGTGTGGGTAGGCTCCCTAAAACTAAAGGGATAGATAAGTAGGTTACTCACAACTAGGTGGGCTATGATTCCAACCGAGTGCCTAAGTGGACCCCATAGTGTATTGGTAGCAAACCTTTAACGTACTCAAGGCCCATTATAAGCGATGGCACCAATTGTGAGTTGGTGGGATGAACTTCGAAAAATTTGGTCTCGAATGGAGCCTTCCATCTTCTTACTCATCACCAACCAAGGTTAAGGGAAAAAAGAGAACAAGTGATGTGTGTGCAAAACAAGTATTGAAACAATTTTTATTAAAGTTAAGATATAGGACACATAAGAATTAAACTCACCATCCTTAGTGGAATCACCATTGTGGGCGTAAGGGAAAGGGAAAATTAAAATTGGGAGTCGCCACCTAGTTATATGGTCTAGGAACCATGAATATAGCGTTGTTTTGAGAAAGGACCTTTGATCTTACTACCAGAGTTTGGGTTTGAAGTTTAGGTACACTCTTGGGAAGATGTTAGGCACCCAAGATTGCACAACCCAAAGGTTGGCCTTGTTGGAAAAACACATGTTTGTATCACATACAAAACATATGTAGTAGAAAATTAACGAATCTACTTCATTCGCAATTGATAACATGTACTATTTGTTGGGATTTATTCCCTAAAATCCAATTTATTGGCATCTCATAAATAATTAAATTATTTAGTTATATGAGACTATTTATAAATGAACAAATGGGACATTATCTTAGTCCATGAGATGCATAGTATGTGATTTATGTGATTTGGTTACAAAAAATATAAATCACAAGTTCTTTGTAAACTCAGAATTTTAGTTCGTAGTCGGTGATGAAATTGGGCATTTCATCTGCGAAGACTATAACATATCAACTAAGATGATTTGTCTTGATCATGGAAGTAGAGACTTTTAGTTGATATGTTGATATGTTTTAAGAGTTAAGACATATTGAACTAGACCATTGTGAGATTTATTATTCTCCTAACGTCTGTCAAATGAAGAATAAATCTCACGACTTCTATTTACATCAACTCTAAATCCTGGGAGAATAATGGACCTGATCATGAGATATAGGTTGCTTTGATATATCAGGAGTGAGATCTATTAGTCACGGTTAAAACCTCAGTATGTTGGGCAGCCATATTTAGTGTTGATGGAACATATATTCTCAAGATGGAATTCATAATCTCTTAACAGAGATATAAAATATTACCTTGAGATAAGTTTAATGGGTTTGGTTATTCAGAGTGTTGGGCCCAACCACTTTAGTAAGGAGTTACTAAAGTATGTATTTGTGGAATTGAATTTCATAAATACATGATGAATAACATAAATCGGGTATTCAAGGATTAAGATGTAGTAATCTTCAAAGTGGCAGTCTATATTCATGACTTTGTATTACTAAGAATATTTTAATGAAGGGGTTGAATGTATAATAAAGTCTTGGGATATAATTTATTAATAAGGCCTAGAGTGCAATTATATTCTTATAGTGGTATTGAATATAATTAATGGTAACTTTGGACTTGTCAAGAGTTGACAGAAAAGCCCAAGGCCCATTGGAGCCAGAGTCTTATTTGTTCCCTTTGGTCCCATCTCAAGCCACAAACTAAAGCCCAATTGGGTAGGCCCAAAAGGCTAACCCAATTAGATAATCAGTTTTTTGTTTAATAAGAGTTATTACATAAAAGAACTGCTGAGGTAGTTAAAATGTACGTATGATGAAAAGAAAATAAATCAGTTTTTCTCCACAAGGAGAAAAAGAAGAATTTTCTTTGAGTATCTATGTACAAAAAAGACTGATTGAGAGACCACACATCTTGGGCACCATGTGGAATTGAGATAAAGATTAAAGGTTTTTTCAAGTTTTTGCTTTGAAATTCACTACATCAAGGTACGCTTCCTTTTCTTTGTTCTAGAATTCATGACTACATGTTATCTATCATAATTGAAGTAGATCCGTGATTGTTGCTTCCGCTGTGTGTTTTGTATGAGATACAAAACTAGATTTTCCAACACTATGTAAATTTTAGAATATGAGAACAAGAGAGTGTACATTGGTGCAGTGAAATTCAAAACCAAAGATTAGAAGTACTTGAGAACACTTTTAATCTTCACTCCAATTCCACTAACGCCCAAAAAGTGTGGTCTCTCAATTAGTTTATATGTGCGTTACACTCACATATAAACCATTCTCATCTAAAAATTCTGTATATTTCTCTCATTATAATTGATTATCTAATTGGGATAGCCTTTTGGGCCATTCCAATTGGGCTTTAGTATATGGCTTGGAGTGGGACCAAAAGGGAACAAGTAAAACACTAGCTCCAATGGGCCTTGGGCTTTTCTGTCAACTCTTGACAAGTCCAAAGTTACTATTAATTATATTTAATACTACTATATAAATATAATTACACTTCAGGCCTTATTAATAAATTATATCCCAAGACTTTATTGTACATACAACCCCTTTATAAAATATTCGTAGTAATACAAAATCATATAGGTTGACTGTCACTTTGAAGATTACTACATCTTAATCCTTGAGTACCTAGTTTAATCATTTAAGTTATTAATCATATATTTATGAAATCCAATTTCGTAAATATATACTTTAGTAACTCCTTACTAAATTAGTTAGGCCTAACATTCTGAATAGTCAAACCCATTAAACTTATCTCAAGGGAATATTTTATAACTTCGTTAAGAGATTATGAATTCTATCTTGAAAATATATGTTTCAACAACACTAAATGTAGCTGCGCAATATACTGAGGTTTTGACTGTGACTTTAGATCTCACTCCTGATATATTAAAATAACCTACACTTCATGATTAGATCCATTATTTTCTCAGGATTAAGAGCTAATGTAAATAGAAGTTGTGAGATTTATTATTCATTTGCCAGTCGTTAGGAGAATAATAAATTTCACAGTGGCCCAGTTCAATATGTCTTAACTCTTAAAACATATCAACTAGAAGTCTCCACTTCCATGATCAAGACAAATCATCTTAGTTGATATATTATAGTCTTCACAGATGAAATACCCAATTTCATCACTGACTACGAACTAAAATTTTGAGTTTACAAAGAACTTGTAATTTATATCTTCTGTGACTAAATCACATAAATCACATACTATGCATCTCATGGACTATATGATAATGTCCAAATATTTATGTTACCATTATTTTAGATAATAATAAAACTACTTTATTAACTACAACATTAAGTCATATATAATGTCATACATAATATCATACATAACATCATACAATAGCATTTAAGAGTAACAATCCTAACAATCTCCCACTTGCCCTAAAGACTATTGTGCACTAATCTAACTCCCATTCCCTCCAAATGTGACTCAAAGGCTCTTTGAGGCAAGACTTTGGTAAAAGGATCAGCTAGATTATTTGCACTATCTGTCTTTGTTACTGCTACATCTCCTCGAGCAACAATATCTTGAATGATATGGTACTTTCTCTCATTGTGCTTTCCTTTCTTGTGATTCCTTGGATCTTTGGATTGTGCTACCGCTTCACTATTGTTGCAAAACAATGTGATAGGAACTTGCTCCATTCTCACAACACCAAGATCAAAAAGGAATTTCTTGAGCCAAACAGCTTCCTTTGCCAGTGCACAAGCAGCAACATATTCAGCTTCCATGGTGGAGTCAACAATACAAGATTTCTTAACACTCCTCCAACTTATGGCTCCACCTCTCAAGGTGAATACACAACCTGAAGTGGACTTTTTGAAATCAAGATTTGATTGAAATTCTGAATCTGTATAACCAATGGGAATCAAATCCTCACACCGGTAAACAAGCATATAATCTCTCGTTCTCCATAGATACTTAAGAATATGATTTACAGCTTGCCAATGTTTTGGATTTAAATTTCATTGATATCGGCTGACCATGGCAGCTGAATAACAGATATCTAGTCTAGTACAAAGTATGGCATATATGATACTTCCCATTACAGAAACATAAGGAACTTGTCTCCTCATATTTTCTTCCTCATGAGTCTTAGGCCTTTGGTCATCAAACAAAGGAACTCCATGTCTAAAAGGAAGCAATCATTTCTTGGAGTTTTGCATGCTAAACCATTCTAGAATCTTATCTATATATCCAGCTTGTGATAAGCCTAACATCATATTCTTGCGATCTCGCCAAAGCTTGATCCCTAGAATAAAGTTAGCTTTACCCAAGTCCTTCATATCAAATTGGCTTGACAACCAAACCTTTACTGATGACATTACCCCTACATCATTTCCAATGAGTAGAATATCATTAACATAAAGTGCTAGGAACATTACTACTTTATCTCAATGTCTTTTGTACACACATGGTTCATCAAGATTTTGTTCAAAACCAAATGACTTGATTGCTTAATCAAATCTAATGTTCCATTACCTAGATGCCTGCTTAAGTCTATAAATGGATCTTTTCAACTTGCATACCATATGCTCTTGGTTCTTTGCTATGAAACCTTCCAATTGCATTATATAGATTTCTTCTTCAAGATTGCCATTTAGAAATGCAATCTTGACATCCATTTGCCAAATCTTTTAATCATAATGAGCAGCAATGGATAAGAGAATTATGATAGATTTAAGCATTGTTACTGGTGAAAAGGTTTCTTCATAATCAATACCTTCTTTTTGTGTATACCTTTTCGCCACTAGCCTTGCTTTAAAGGTTTCAACCTTTCCATCTATCCTTCTCTTCCTCTTGTAAACCCATTTGCAACCAACATGTTTAATTCCATTAGGCGCCTTTACAAAATCCCAAACTTGATTGAAATACATTGAATCCAATTCAGATTTCATAGCTTTGACCTAATGATGTGCATCTATATCATTCATTGCCTCTTCATAAGTGTAAGGATCAATTTCGGCCTCTTCTGAGATTGCTTCATAAGTTTCTCCCAAACCTATAAATTTTATAAATGGCCTAACAATCCTCCCACTACGACAAAACTCCTGTGTACTAGTCATCTTATGAGTAATATCTTGTGGTGTATCCGATACAACCACATCATCCCTAGTTTCATCCATTGATCGTTCAATTATAGGTTCATTTATTTCAGCCAAACAACTCTACTTTTAGAATTATAATCATTCATATAGTTATTTTCCAAAAATTTGGCATTTGTACTAATAAACACTTTATTATCTTTATGACTGTAGAATAAATCTCTAACAGCTCCTTTTAGATACCCTACAAAGAAAACCACTTCTGTTTTAGACTGTAACTTGTTAGACTTTCCTTTTAACACATGTGCTGGACAACCCCAAATACGGAGATGTCTCATACTAGGCTTACACCCAATCCACAACTCTACAAATGTTTTAGGAACAAACTTTGAAGGTACTAAATTCAGAAGATACATTGCAGTATTTAAGGCATATCCCTAAAAGGAAATTGGTAGAGTCGAATTACTCATCATGGATCTAACCATATCTAAAAGAATCCTATTCCCTCTTTCTTCTACACCATTTTGTTATGGAGTTCCAGGTGTAGTCATTTGGGATATAATCCCATTTTCAGTTAAGTAATCCTTGAAATCTCCAAGAAGGTATTCGCCACCTCAATCAGATCGAATGACCTTTATGCGTTTACCTAATTGATTCTCAACTTCAACCCTAAACTCTTTGAACTTTTCAAAGGCTTCGGACTTCCGTTTCATTAGGTACACATATCCAAATCTAGAGTAATCATCAGTGAAAGTAATGAAATACTCATAGCCACGTCTTTCTTGGGTTGACATAGGACCACATACATCTGAATGTACTAGTTCTAGCAAATCTTAGGCTCTTCTACCTTTTGCATTAAAAGGTCGTTTGGTCATTTTGTCCTCCAATCAAGATTCACAAACTAGAAATCCACCAAAGTCCAATGGCTCTATGAGTCCATCTTTGATCAATCTTTGAATCCTATTTAAATTAATATGACCTAAACATAAATGCCAAAGATATGCATCACTAGTAGAAGGAAACTTTCTCTTTAATGATTTCACATGTGAATTATTATCTAATTTACCTAAATAAGTTGTAGAAATTAAATTCCTACAAACATTAGGTACATATAAACAGTCTTCCAATATTAAACCCTAGAATCAAAGCATAAATTAAACACTCCATTAGATACAAGTGGAATCCTACTCCCTCAGCCAAAGTAAGAAACAATTCCCATTCATTCAGCTTTCTGGTCTTCTAGAACCCCTGCAAAGAATTGCAAATATGACTAGTACAACCTGAATCCATACACCAAGAATCCGTGGGATTTTGTACTAAACATATTTCAAGAAAGAATGAACTTTTCATACCCTTATTCTTGGTAGCTCTAAATATTGGACAATTCCTCTTCCAATGACCTTTGTCACCATAATGAAAACATTTTCCTTTTGCATAGTCCTTCTTCTTTCCCTTGTTGGCAACTCCTAAGGCAATTTGTTTACCATCTTGCTTGGTGAAGTCCTTCTTCTTCTTCTTACCCTTACCTTTCGACTTAGGTTGAGAAATAGAAACTTCAGCCAAGAATGCCTTCCGCCACTACCAATTCATTCATTAATTCAGAAAATGAATAAATATTTTTGTTCATATTATAATTAAGTCTAAATTCCTTGAATGATTTTGGTAGTGACTGGAGTATCATATCCACTCCTGATTCTCCATCAATATCAGCACCTAAAACTTCCAGTGTATTTAGATTAGACATCATCCTAAGACAATGCTCCCTCACTAAAGTGACTTCAGCCATTTTGGTATTATAAATTTGCCCCATAGTTTCTTGCCTTGCAAAACGGCCTTGCTCACCAAACATCTCTTTTAGACTTAGCATTATGTCCGTAGCTAGTTCTACATCCTGCATTTGATGCTATAGAACATTTGAGATAGATGCTAGGATATAGCACTTGGCCACTCTTTAGATTTTTGCCAATGATCATATTGCTATTTTTCCTCAAAAGGAGCATCTAATGATGGAAAGATAGGACAAGGTTTACTAAGCACATATTTGTGCTCTTCAGCAGTAAGAACAATATCCACATATCTTTTCTAGTCAACATAGTTTGATACATTCAGTTTGTTTTGATTAAGAATAGCAACAAGTGGGCTAAATGATGCCATGATTAATTCTGAAAACAATTGTTAGAACATATGTGATTCAATGTTAGGAACATATGTCACTATTTTATGTAATTGGCTAATCCTTTGACGAAATGCACTTTACTTGTAATTGGGTAAATCCAAGATGTGTTTAATGCTTCAAGAAACAAGGTTTCAAGTTCAAGTGTTAAAGCCATGCAAGTCTGTCCAAGAATCAAGTGAAGAAGTGTTGTTCATTAAAGCTCAACAGCTAGTATCTATCGAGGTTTAAAAGAGTTGTTTCAGCTCGAGGCTCGACAGCTGCTCGACAGATAAGGTATCTGTCGAGATTTATGAAGTTTAGATTTTCATCCAATCTGTGAATATATATTTGGGCTTTCTTTTCTCACAACCTTAATCATATATAAGGATTATTTTGAGGGAAGTAAAATGTGACGCACAGTTGCGTAAGAGCACAATTCCACAAGTGTGAAGAAAAGTGTAACTAGAAACCTAGTTTTACCTAATTCTTCTTTCTTTTAAAGAAGCTGCTTTGTTAGGGTTTTGTGACCAAGCAACTTCATGATCTTCATTGTGTGATGAACAGAAGAAATTTGCAATCAACATTCTTCTCTAGTTGGTGATCAAATCGCGTACTAGGATCCGCACAATTGGTTAGTCATGTACTAGGAGCGTTGCATTGAAAAGGAGAGATTGTCACTACAGAACAAATCCAATTGAGTATTGGGGTAAGGGTTCAACTGTAAGTTGGTATAAGGTACTGAGATTCCTTTACTTGTAACCGCTTGTTTTGATAATAATGGATTCTTGGAAATTGTGACCTTAAAATCACCCAGTGGGATTTTTGCCAAATAGGTTTTCCCCATTCGTAAACAAATCACCATGTCAATTTATTTTCCGCTGCATACTTATTTTAATTGGTAATTTGTTTGAGCTACCATGCATTTTGCATGTTAATTTGATTAATTAATAAACTTGGCTAATTAATCAATTAATTCATCAAAAGGGGTTAATACATTCTTAGCCTATCAAGTGGTATCAGAGTAGGCACACTCTAATTAGGGTTAATCTTTGTTGTGTGATCCATTGACCCTTGTTGTCATGGAAACTCTTGATTGTTTTGATTTGCATGATCTTATGTTGAATGATAATGATGATATTCAAGATGCCTATTGCAAGCTTTATAATTTTTGTATGAAATCTCTTAAATGTTCTATAAAATTAAAAGCTAAATTTAAAAATGTCAAATTTGAAAAATATGATTTGATTGCAAAATTGGATGAAGCCAATAATTTGAATGAGAATTTTAAAAATCAAATTTCATTTCAGGTGGACAAAATTAAGAGTTTGGAAGAGCAACTAGTTGAATATAAAACTGAAGTTGAAAAATTAACTAGTGCCAAACTTCTTGTTAAGCCTAACTCAAAAGAAAAAGATTTTTATATTCCTCCATTTAAAAGGAATAATGAAGAGTTAAAGGCTAATATTTCTAGGATAGACAAAGGTAAAAATTTTGAATTTGTCCCCACTTGTCATCATTGTCATATTATTGGTCATATTGGGCCGAATTGTCCTAAGTTGTCAACCTCTATGGTTAGACCTCCTTCTAGGAAGTCGAGTAGCTCTAAAACTACTCATGTTTGTCACCATTGTGGTGGTTCTGGTCACACTCGCTCTAATTGTTTCAAGTTGTTTCCTCATAAGCGAGTGTCAAATAGGTCTTATCCTATGTCTAAATGCTCTGTACCTATTCTTGGTGAGTTATTAAAAGCTTTGAGTTTTTTGTGAGCATCCTTTTGATTAGGGTGATCGTTAGTTCACTCCTTGTACGGCCTTTGCTAAAGGTCCTAGATTCATTAACATGGTTACGACTTTTGTTTTGCATCCTTTATCTCATTATAACTCTGTTACCAAGCCTCGTGCTCGATTTTTGCTTTCTCTATTAGAGCATCTTACTGTAGATTTTCCCTCTTATTTTATTCTTTCCCTCATAGACGTATATAGAGATTCGGCGGCTCGTGATAAGCACATCTTCCCTTCGGCTATCACGAGGATTTTACGCCATTTTTCTGTCCCCTTTCCCGTTTCCGACCACTTCCATGTCATGTGTGTCATAGACGCTACTATCGTTAAACAGAGTGAGGCGTAGCTACATTCGAGGCGGTCCAAGACAACGGTTCCTCCAACTTCTACAGCTTCATCCACATCCACTCCCTCTTCTTCTATGGGCGGAATGACTCTCGAGGACATCATGGCACAGCTTGTGCGCATGGATGCTCGCCTTGACACTCTCAGTGATGAGTTGTGTCAGGTGAACACCCGTGTTGGTCGTATTGCACGACGACAGGCAGTCATGGGTGGCTTCATTGCTTCTCCTTCTCCTACTCCAATGGCTTTTAAGGATGAGGGTGATGATGGTGATGCTAATGTTACTGATGCTGAAGGTGATGGTGCTAGCTCCTCCAGTGCTAATGAGATGTCTACATGATATATTTACCCTTTGTCACTCGTGAAAAAAAGGAGGAGTAGCTTTGGATATGAGAGTAGTCATACTCATAGGGGCAGGGTTAGTATAGGTGATTTTTGTTAGGGGAAGTGTATTTTTTTTTAAGGGATGTAGTGAGGATTTTATGTATCTTTTTCTTTTCTCTCTATTTTAGATACATTGTTCATGTACCTTAGATCTTGTGATCATATTGTGATAGAAAACCTTGTACTTGTTGATATATATACATTTGAGGTTGTTATTACAGTTCTTTCACCTATCTTTACATGTGTTGTTTCTTTTCTCTCTTTATGCACATGCTTCTTATATATTTAATGCAATCTTTTATTTATGTTTCACACTAAGATGCCTTGATGAGTTTTGTTTAAAGTGTTTTAGAAAAACAGGTTGTCAAAGTCTTCTTGCCATAAACTTTCATCTTGCAAAGTTTTTCAAGAGTTTGTGTTAGGGTAGATTTTAGTGTATTCAACAAGTGAATATGAGTTGAGAGATTTATGACTTCTCTTATATGTTCATTTGTTTGTTGTGGTTTTGTCACAGATTGCCAAAGGGAGAGATCTTGTTAGGACATATGTGATTCAATGTTAGGAACATATGTCACTATTTTATGTAATTGGCTAATCCTTTGACAAAACGCACTTTACTTGTAATTAGGTAGATCTAGAATGTGTTTAATGCTTCAAGAAACAGGGTTTCAAGTTCAAGTGTTAAAACCATGCAAGTCTGTCCAAGAATCAAATGAAGAAGTGATTTTCATTAAAGCTCGACAGCTAGTATCTATCGAGGTTTAAAAGAGTTGTTTTAGCCTGAGGCTCAACAGCTGTTCGATAGATAGGGTATCTGTCAAGATTTATGAAGTTCAGATGTTCAGTTCTAATTTTCATCCAATCCATGAATGTATGTTAGGGCTTTCTTTTCTCACAACCTTAAACATATATAAGGATTATTTTGAGGGAATTAAAAGGTGATGCATAGTTGCATAGTTGCACAAGAGCGCAATTCCACAAATGTGAAGAAAAGTGTAACATGAAACCTAGTTTGCCCTAGTTCTTCTTTCTCTTGAAGAAGCTGCTGTGTTTGTACACCATAGGGTTTTGTGATCAAGCAACTTCATGATCTTCATCATGTGATGAACAGAAGAACTTTGCAGCCAACATTCTTCTCTAGTTGGTGATCAAGTCACGTACTAGGATCCACGCAATTGGTTAGTCACGTACTAGGAGCCGTGCATTGAAAATGAGAGATTATCATTACAGAATAAGTCCAATTAGGTATTGGGGTAAATGTTTAACTGTAGGTTGGTATAAGGTACTAGGATTCCTTTACTTGTAACCGCTTGTTTTGATAATAGTGGATTCTCGGGAGTGATGACCTTAAAATCATCCGGTGAGGTTTTTTCCATGTAGGTTTTTCCCATTCGTAAACAAATTACCGTGTCAATTTATTTTCCGTTGCATACTTAGTTTAATTGGTGATTTGTTTGTGCTACCACGCGTTTTGCATGTTAATTTGATTAATTAATAAGCTTGGCTAATTAATCAATTAATTCATCATAAGGGGTCAATACATTCTTGGCCTATCAACAATAAACATGAATATAATAAGTAAACTGGACATTATCAGTTTAGCATATAAGCATATAGTATGAAACCTTAATAAAACCATAATATAAAATATGTAACGACAACCCAATCCCATATTTAATATCCCTTAGCATAGAGTGAACATTAAATACTATAAATGATTGAGAACTATTCTTATTATTAGTGCTATCGTGATAACTCTTATCAAACACTAATAATATGTCGTTATACATTTAGAAGTGATCCACCAGGTTCACTATTTTAAACGATGTACTCTACAAAAGGGGCTCCTTACTTCTGTAATTGAGGTACATGAAACAAGATGAAGCTATGTATATCTTAGATGAATTCCACGAAGGCATATGTAGAGATCACTCAGGAGCAAGGTCTCTGGTGGGAAAGATTGTCAGGGCTGGTTATTTCTGGCCTACGATGCAAAAAGAAGCAAAGGATTTTGTTAAGAATGTGACATATGCCAAAGCTATGGAAACGTCCAACGAATACTAGGGAAGATGATGACGGCCATAATGTCACCATGGCCATTTGCACAATGGGGATAGGCATAGTAGGACCTTTGCCCCAAGGAAAAAAGTAGGAGAAGTTCCTACTTGTAGCGATTGACTATTTCATGAAGTGGGTAGAAGCAAAAACCCTAGCAATAGTCACAGAGGCAAGAATATTGAACTTTGTATGGAAGAACATTATTTGCAGGTTTGGCATACCAAGTACGATCATCTTAGATAATGGTCGCCAATTCGATAGCTAGGATATAGGTCGTTCTGCTCGAACCATGGTTTCAAGAATCGATTCTCTTCACCATATCATCCTCAGGCCAACAGACAGACAGAAGTCACTAATTGAACACTATTGAAGATCATCAAAGTTTGATTAGAAGGGCAAAGGGCACCTGGCCAGATGAGCTACCAAGCATTCTGTGGTCCTACCGAATCACGACTAGAACCCTAATAGGAGAAACACCATTCAACTTCACGTACGACACCGAAGCAATAATCCCTACAGAATTCGGGGTCACCAGCATGAGAAGGGAATATTTCGACGAAGAAGGCAATGACGACCAACTAAGGATGAACTTGGATTGCCTAGATAAAGTAAGAACTGAAGTATCCTAAAGAATAACCAAGTACCAACAGAAGATGACCGGCTACTACAACAAGAAAGTGAAGCTTAAAAGATTCAACATAGGAGATCTCGTCCTACTGAAAGTCACAACGGCGACGAAAGATCCAATGCAAAGTAAGCTAAGGCAAACATGGGAAGGCCCCTACAAGGTCATTCACTACTCAAGACAAGGAAGCTGTCATCTAGAATCCATGGACAAAAGAAAATTACCTCATTTGTGGAATATTGAACTCCTTAAGAGGTATTACCAGTGAGATCAAGTTTTGTAATCTTTAACAGTTTTTATATATGTTTTAAAGTAGCTCAAATAAAAAGGATTATTCAGTGACCATCTTTGCAAACATGTTCGAATAACTTTACCAAAGGAAAACCAACAGGCTAGTGATAAAATCCTTACCAAAAAGGATACAAATCACATAACGAGGCCAACGATAGAACCCTACTTAAAAGGGACATAAATCACAAACGACAAACCTAGATGATGTAAACTCTCCAAACGAGAATAAGAATCATTCAACGAATTGAATGAGTTCTCCTAAAAGAATGGCACAAGTTTCCCCCCTTAAGGGGAGTACAAATTATCCAACGACCTAAAAAGTAAACAAAAGTTCATGAGTCCTCACACAATGCAAAAAAACAAGATTCAAACATACATAGAGTGTCAAGCAAAAAATTATGGAAGCCAAGCAGATGACGAACAAACAAATATGAAGAAAGAACTAACTCCAGCATGGAAAGAAATATTGTTCAAAGTTTAAATGCTAAAAAACACAGGGCAAGAAAATTGTCTGAATATCTAAGCCCAAAAACAAGTAGGGTGCCATAAAAAAATAAAATAAAATAAAAGGGAAAAAGAGAAAAACATCATGTTGCAGGGGCTTCATCACCAACCAGAGGTCCAGGTGCATTGTCCTCAGCTAGGGATACATTGCTCACAGCAGCAACAGCAGCGTAGCCTCAGAAGCTTCGACAGCCTCCATTTCTTTGTCTATGGCCTCAAAATCAAGGCTCTCCATGTCGACCCCTAGATTATGCTTCGTTAAGAACCTCTTGAGAAGCTCAAAGCATTTGAAGTACCAACTGAACAAGACACTGTTGTACTTCTTAGTGAGCTGAAACGCCTACACAATTGCTACAGTCTTGACCTTCTAATTGGCTGACTGAAGTTGCTCGTCCTTTTGCATTGTCAGCAATTTCTCATCCCTGAGCTCCTCAACCAAAGACTTGACCTTCTCCAGGGCAGTGTTCCTTTCTTCCATCACTGATATGAGATCTTTCCTCAACCTGGAACTCTTAGCCTCAAGTGGTTCCTGTTAGGATTAATGCCCTTAGATCCTATTGAATGATGCTATGTATGATATTAAGTGACATTGTGTTAGACATTATGTATGACTTAATATTATGTTTAATAAATTTGTTTTATTATTATCTGAAATAATGGTAACATGAATATTCGGACATTATCATATAGTCCATGAGATGCATAGTATGTGATTTATGTGAAGAGTCACAGAAGATATAAATCACAAGTTCTTTGTAAACTCAGAATTATAGTTCGTAGTCGGTGATGAAATTGGGCATTTCATCTGCGAAGACTATAACATATCAACTACGATGATTTGTCTTGATCATGGAAGTGAAGACTTCTAGTTGATGTGTTAATATGTTTTAAGAGTTAAGACATATTGAACTGGACCGCTGTGAGATTTATTATTTGCCTAAGGACTGTCAAAAGAATAATAAATCTCACGACTTACATTTGCATGAACTCTTAATCCTGAGAGAATAATGGACTTGATCATAAGGTGTAGGTTGCTTTGATATATCAGGAGTGAGATCTATAGTAATGGTCAAAACCTCAGTATGTTGGGCAGCCACATTAAGTGTTGATGGAACATGTATTCTCAAGATGGAATTCATAATCTCTTAACGGAGATATAAAGTATTCCCTTGAGATAAGTTTAATGAGTTTGTTATTCAGAGAGTTAGGCCTAACCACTTTAGTAAGACTAAAGTATATATTTATGGAATTGGATTTCATAAATATATAATGAAAAACATTAAAAGGATTAAACCGGGTACTCAAGGATCAAGATGTAGTAAGTTACAAAGTGGCAATCTATATTAATGACTCTGTATTACTACGAATATTTTATGAAGGGGTTGCATGTATAATAAAGTCTTGGGATATAATATATAGATAAGACCTAGAGTGCAACTATATTTATATAGTGGTATTAAATATAGTTAATGGTAACTTTGGACTTGTCAAGAGTTGACAGAAAAGCCCAAGGCCCATTGGAGCTAGTGTCTTATTGGTCCCTTTTGGTCCCACTCCAAGCCACACACTTAAGCCTAATTGGTAAGGCCCAAAAGGCCAGCCCAATTAGATATATTGGTTGGATACAAAGGGAAAAACGTACAGAAATAAATTGGTAAGAAAATCGCCATTGTAATGGTGTGGAAGTGAGTGATAGTCACTCTCTATTAATCCCTTTGTTACCAATTGAGAGACCACACATCTTGGGCGTTAGTGGAATTGGAGTGAAGATTAAGAGTATTCCCAAGTGCTTCAATCTTCGGTTTTGTAATTCACCGCTTCAAGGTACGATCTCTTGTTCTCAAATTCTGAAATTTACTTTATGCATGTTATGAATATTGAATGAAGTAGATCCGTTCAAACTTACTTTTCCGCTGTGCACTTATCTTTAATTCCATCAGTTCCACCTTATAGTCAGCCAAAACCACCTTTTCTTCATGGGTAAGATACTCTATGGTGATATGGATCATCTCCCCCAACACCTGGCATTCATAAATGTCAGGACGAAGGCAAATGAATCGAAAAGAAGGAAGCACGCATGTAAACAAAGAGTACGTGGATGAGCTTGGGAATGTGATGATTCACTATTTCATGAGAAGGAACCCTAGTAAGCTCTTCAAGGTTGATAGGGGCAATGATGCTGTGAGCTCTCCCCAAGGCCATGGCAGCATCCTACCAAACCCTAGGCCCAACCTTATCCTTCCCTTTATCACCATTTCTACGCTTCCTCTAACAAGAATGATTTCTTCAAGAGAGACAGTTGGGGAGGCAACTCTAGGCTCTTATGGAGCAAGAGCAAATGAAGCTTTCTCTGCAACTTCCTTTTGAAATACTTGCACCAACTTTTGGTCGATGCTGGACAAAGGCTCGTTCTTTTTAGCCTTCATCTTGGCATACATCTCCTGCCTGAATTTGGTCACCATTTCTGGAACAATGGCAAAAATCACAATCAAAACACAAATAAACAATATATGAAAATAGAGAGATTTGGAAACAAAATACTTACTTCACTCCTCTCTCAACAAAGACTTCAAAATGTAAGGAGAAGGCTCAGGTCCCAAGAAATGACAATACAGAGTACGAGGGTCAACAAGATCGTCAAAGTCGTTAATGGTTTTCGCGTACTCAACAACTGCTTTAACTCACCTTCTATGTCTGCTTTTTAACTTTAGACAGACAGTAACTGAAAGGCAAACATATGAGATGAGGGTTAAAAGATCAGATCCATGAAAATCAAAGTAAGAAGAAGTTAAGAAATCTTTCTTCTAGAAATAACGCACCAAGTTTTGGAACCTCCCACTTACGCAGCAGTCTAGGGATGTCACCTCAAAAGTCATTAGAAGGAGTCTCCCAACCACTACTAAAGACGAAAAAAAACCTAGACTTCCAATGTCGAAAGGATGAAAGGAAATCAACTATAAGCCTAGCCTTCCTATCCCAAGGAACAAGTTCATAATACCCAAACTGCTTAGATTCCTTAAGACAAATTCGACACAAGTTGCCTCAAAGTAATGTTTAGATGGTGGAAAAGTTCCATTATGAAAGGATGGACAGGGAATCTAAGACTGCATAAAAAAGCGGCTTCATAAAAAAAAAAACCTCGCTGTGAGCAAAAGCACAACCCTTCTCGTGCCCGCGAGAGAGACAAATCTTCGTCTCAATTGGAAACGAAAACCTATCTCTAAATCTGAAAAGCGTCTCTTCATCCAAGTTGCACAAGACTTTTAGGGCATGAAAGGACCTAGGCTTAATGGAAGACGAGGGTTTGGAAGAGGAAGGCCTCGAAGAAGAGGGCTTCAAAGTGGCAGTATCTATCTCCATATCCCCAGGTTTATCACTGGACGACAAACTCGTCTCCAGCTCACTAGACCTAACAACAGACCTCCCTTCCTCCCTCTATCGATATTTCACATAGTGAGTGGTACCAATTTAAAGAATGATGCAACAGGGGGTACTAATTAGTCAAAACCAGCCTAAATGCACTATCCCTAGAAACGAAAAGACCAACGTGAGGGCGGTGACCACCAGTAGTTTTGAGAAAATCCCCTAAGCGGGCAAAAAAGAAAGAGGCAGAGGGACAAAGGTTCCTAATTTTAGAAAACTCTACCATTGATGCATCGAAAAGAAAGCGAAGAAAAAGAAGTAATAAAAAGGGTCGTACCTGAAGAAAAAGGGGTCTAGAAAGCTCTAACTCGAAGAAGAAGAGAGTTGTAGACAAGAGTTGCAGAAAAATGATGTAAGAAGGAAGAAGAAAAAGCAGAGCGGTTTATAAATGCCTCCAAAAAGAAAATGGAGGCGCAGGAAAACCAAAAGCCTCATCAAGAGAAGCACCCACACCCATCCAACCAACACGTGACACGTGGCCATGTCGCACACAGCACCGTCACATCGCATTAAATGTGGAAGGTACCGAATCTCAAAAGCTGTAAAAAGCATAAAACGACTCATCATATTCCTAAGTTCTTCAATACGAGGAATAGGCGATCATGGAATAGGGGGCAAATGATGAACCAAGAAAATACCATCATCCAAAACAGCATTTGGACGATGAATGAAACATAAACACACCTTTAAGGCATATTCCGTTACTAAACAGAAGAGTAAAAGCGAACATAACCATTGGGACAACATTGAAAGCACCGCATTAAAACACCCAAAAGCGTTGCTAAAGCCCTTAATACCCTCATTGAAGACCCCCAATGGCAAGAAAAGCAAATAACTATATAAACTACATCAGAACACCAAGCAAAGGTACAGAAACAATTTACACCTCTACCTAATCTCTTATATTTCTTCTCACTTAGTATTTGACTTTGCCATCGGAGGCTCATTGGCTAGCACCACGCCGGTGACCTTTCCAAGAGAAAAAACAACTCTTTGCTCTTATGCAGGGCTCTAGAGCTTCTTGATCATACTTCGTCTGGATGAATCCAACAATTGACGAATTTGGCCTCATCAACTACCAATTAGATTTAGACGTAGACATTAACATGAGACACCTAATTCGACTAAACTCAATTTGTAATTTGACAATTGACTTCTCTAGTTGTGTCAATTGGCATTGGTTCCCATGACATAACAGTCCCAACCCTTGTCTGCCGGATATCTTGTTGGTCTTCGTGGAATACTATTTCGACACTCATGAGCCAAGATTTAAGTGATCAGATCAGAGGCCAAATATAATTTAGATCTGGCTTTATAAGACCACGATCTATAGGTGAAGATTGTCGCCACTTTCCCTTTCTTGCCATTACTTGCTCTGACTAATCATTGAATATTCGACCCTTGACAATTGGCAATGAGTTCTTATTTTACTTTTATCAACCTGAAAGTGTCGGGTCAGGTAATGGGTAGAACAAAAACCCAACCCATGTCGACCTATAGACAAACTTTATTATAATTACAAAAGAAAACTCATTTTATTATTTGTAGTTTATTATTTTTAATACATTTATAATATATATAAAATTAAAGACATTTGACTTCTTCCCTCCCCCCCCCCCCCCCCAAAAAAAAAAGCTTTTGACTTTTAATTGATCTTATTATACTGTGTAACATAAAATTTTGAGACTTCACAATTATACATGTCATTATTCTAATATATTCTAACCTGAGTTTAAATTCTCTTTTATATTTAAATCCTCATTAGAATCTTGTCAATTTATTTTAAAAAAATTGGTAAAATAAATAGTTTTGTGCATGGCTCAACCTGGCAAACAAGCTTAGTATCACAATTAATTTATGTTATGAGTTAATAATAATTCACAATGGGAGATTTGAACAAGAACCACGAAACTATATGTAAAAACCAAGTCAAAAGGCGTATTCATAAGATTTTTGGTCTAGTATTATAGGCTTTTTTTCTCAATATCCAAACTCCTCTCCTATTCTTTCTCTTCTCTTTCTTTTTTCTCTCATCCCTTCCTTTCTTTGCCCTTATCCTCTCTTATATTTGCCATTTTTCTTTTCCAGCATGAGCTGTACCTATACAGTTGGGTAGCTTTTTATCCCATTAGGCTCTTCCTTCCTTGATGCCATTATGAATGGAGACTTTTTAGGGCTTCTTTCTTTGTTCTAATCAGTTATCCATCATTAAATGCGATTTTACTAGGCAAGTGACTGTGGATTTATCAAGAAGCTTTAGCAAGTGTCCTCAGATAATCTCACAAATTCTAGAATTTTTTTCTCGGAAGCTTGGCAAGCATTTTGTTTTGCCAGCTCGGCAATGATCTTGACTTCTGACAGGGTCCTCGGTGAACTTATCCTTGGATCCATGATGATGAACCATTTGGTCTGTGGTCCAGGGTATGGACCTTTTAGGAAAGATTTTTATTTTATTTTATTTTATTTAAATAAGAACGCATTGGGCTCATTTTAGCCCATGGCCCAATGTCATTTAGGCCCTATAAACCACCTCCCTACAAGTTTAATATACAAATACAATTATAATAAATGCTTATTAATAACCACCATAATTATTAAACTTCATATCTTGACAAAAATTTTATGTTGTAGAATCTTAGGTACTTTGGGAATACAGAGAATGGTGCTCCCTCTCTCACATTTATAGTGGGGTCCACTCATTAAATTCATGGTAGGGTCCACCATAAATATGAGAGGAAGGAATACAATTTCTCCACACTATGGGAGTACCTAAGAATTTTCTATAGAATAGATAGGTTCATACACAAATACAATAATACTAAATGCTTATTAATAATTAAAATAATTATTTATTGTTGAGGACCAAAATGTGACAAGGAAGCTCGTTCCATGAAAAGCAAGGAAAGACCATGAGCCTTAACAAAAGAAGGCCCAACTCGTAAAGTTAAGAAGGACCATGAAGGCCCAAAGGCCCAAAAAGAAAGAAAAAAAAAGTAAAAGAGAAGAGGACCCAGACTTAGGCGATGAGCGGGATCTCCATCATCTAGGAAGTAGATCCTTTGAGAGAAAGCCTAGAGGGTTCTATGAAGGACGTGGACAGTCTAGAAGATCCTAAGGAAGACATGGGCGACCTAGAAGATAGTCTGGGAACAAGCTACTCACATGTATTCTTGAAAGAAGGAAAAATTCGTTAGATGTCCGGTCAAAATCAAAAGGCAAAGAGAAGTGAAATGGATAAGTGGTGTCCTCGAGTTTAGTACTTGAAGTAGGAACCGAGGGATCTTAGTCAGGGCAGAGGACATGCAGCAAAAGGGGCGATGGTCAAAGGCTTTCCAAGCTCACCCATTGAAAGGAGGAATTTATGCCATTTCTAGAAAAAGTCCAAACCAAGAAGAGTCAACATCAAGGCCCTAAGACCTTGATGTGTCCTTTTAAAGCCTTGAGAAGAGGACCTTGGCTAACACATGGGAAAGTCAAGGTGTATGTTAAGATTCACAACAAAAGTCATTAAATATCCAGGGAACAAGGTATCATCTTTGTAACCCATGGTCCAAGCCTATAGGATCTCGAATTGATAGTAGGGGAGAAGTGGTTTGGTTGGTAAGGGAGTGATTTCTGCTGAAAGGAGGATCTTGAAGTTTTTCTTTGGTTAATGTATTTACTTTGAATGCATGAACCAAAGGCCTAACTCAGTTTCTCCATGTGCATGGCATCTCCCCACAACTTCCTCTTACTTGTCCTTATCAATCAAAGTTGTCACCTATTACATTGAATATCCCACCTATTCCTTTGACTTTCCAGGAAGGCATCTTCCATTTGTAGCTAAAGTCAAATACTCATTTGAGTTATAATTTCATAATTAAGCTAAAACTCTGCCCAAGGAACTCCTTCAGATTCCTATTAAAGGATATGGTTTTACCCAGCAGACCAATAACATTCTCGCCTAGTGGTCTCAAACCATGTCTACTATAAAAGGAACACTAAAGCATAGCAGAAGAGGGGGGAGGAGGGGGGGGGGGGGGGGGCTAGAAGTTCAAAAGGATAATTCTTAGAGTTTTAAGAGTTTAGTAAGGGAGAAAGGAGAGAAAATATATATATATATATATATATATATATATAAGAGAGCCAAGGAGGAGGACTTGGTCCCATATCCTGGAGATCATTCAAAATATCACTTAGCCTCCAAAGAACATATGCAAAAAAAAAAAAAATGCACATATTAGATATCACTATCTCCCACAAAATCCTCCTCACTTGACTGCCTTGGAAGGAAATGTCCAAGCAAAGCTACTTGGATTTAAGTTCCAAATCTCACAAGTTTTGTGCAAAAGCACTAAATTTGTGAGAATTGGGATCAAGGACCTTATGGTTGACTCATTTATATGAAATTCATTTACATATATGTATATGCTTTAGAATGTATATCCTAACCTGGGGAATTAACAATTATTTGACGATATGTGTATTGTATAGTTATTCTTATGCAGGACCTATAGAGGTAAAGGGAAATGACAAAAATCCATTGCATAGTAAGCATGGAGAAATATTCTATGGTTCAAGGAACACTACAAGAAAATGTATTTTTAGTGACGAAAATTTTCGTCACTAAAAGTCCAGTTTTTCGTCACTAAGAACCTTTAGTGACGAAATTGGACTTTTAGTGACGAAATTCGTTTCATCGCTGTAGCCCCGTAGCTAAAAGTCCTGGCGACTTTTAGCGACGAAAAATTTCATCACTAAAAGTCCAATTTGGTAATAAAAAAAAAAAAAAACTTTTAGCGACGAAAATGTTTCGTCACTAAATGTTTTCCTCGCTAAAAACAATATTTAGTGAGACGAAAATATTTCATCACTAAAACCATTTCAGTTTATTAAATCATATTTAGTGACGAAAAATTTCGTCACTAAAACTATTTTCGGGTACATATAGTGACGAAAATATTTGTCACTAAAACTATTTTTAAGAAAATCCATGCACATATAGTGACGAAAATGTTCGTCACTAAAACCATTTCTTACAAAATTCCGCTGCATTTAGTGACGAAATATTTCGTCACTAAAACAATTTTTTGTTGCCATATTTGTGACGAAAAAATTCGTCACTAAAACATATTTTATGTTTTTATTATTTTCATGACGTTGATATTAACCTGTAACCTATCATTACATTATTCAAACTTCACATTTGATTAACACATTTGTTTCAACAACATATTTTTAAAAAATCGATCCATACATTCCACAAATTAAAATTAAAACAAGTATCAAATTCAAACTCCTTCCATACAATAATTGTTTGCAACACATACAATAACTTAAAATGTTTTATAACAATACAAGAAATGTAGCATAATATAATTAGAACCCCCTAAAGCCAAAAAATGTCCTTATATGTCTTCAAATAATGCCAAAAGTAATCCTCTAAAGCCACCAATAAGAAATCTGCACAAATATAAAAACACTATTACATTAAAATCATAAAGTAAAATATTAACTATGTTATAAAAAAATTTCTAACAATTAGTTTCAAATGATACATAAAAAATGAAGTGTTACCTAAAAGCCACCAATAAGAAATCTGCACAAATATAAAAACAATACTTCGTTAAAATCGTAAAGTAAAAACATTAACTATGTTATAAGAAACATTTCTAACAATGCATTAAGAGTAAACACACTAATAAATTAAAATCACAACTCCTAATGTATAAGTTGCAGAAAACAAATAAAGTACTAACCAAAAAGTGTTTTAACTTAAAGTTGATCCACCCCAAAATCATCACCAAGGGTACCATTTGTGGAGAAGTTGACATCTTAATCAAGCGTTGTTGTAGATGTGGCATGATAAGACAAAATAAAAATAAATATTGTCAAAGGAACTACTCACATCATCAAAATCATAACTGGACTCAACATCTGAAGAACCATCACTGGACTTCTCCACAGGAGGCTTCTTCTTGTTGTTTTTTTTTACATGATAAGCACAAATTGCAAATTTAGTAACCAAGGGTTCCATCACAACAGCCTGCTCTACACCCTCATCCCCCTTCTGCTTTTTTGCAACTTGCTTCTCTAGCTATTGTTCAACTTCCCTCTTGTCTTCAAGAAGATCAAAAACCCAGAATTTCAAAACCTCAGTAGAAGACACCACAAAAAACCAATGCAAAATAATAAAGACTCCCATGGACATAAGCATGTGGGTGTACAATTTCTACATAATCACTTTTTTATTTCTTTAATTGTTTAAGAGTTAGTTAATTAATAACTAGTCCAAGTTTTATTTGATTCAACTTTTAAATCAATTTGACGTATATAATAGGCTAGTTTACACGCCTTATTTCAGTTGTTTGATGATCGAGCTAACTAATCATGTGGTTTTCTAGTCATCTTGTTTGTTTTCATGTTTATTTTGTATATTAAATCTCTCATATTCCTAAATGCACACTGTCCTTATTTTTTTGGATCTACTATCGGGTGTCTTGCTCATTGTCATCTAACTTTTATTCATGTTTGACTACAATTACAAGATGAATGCTACTTTAGTAAAATAAGGACAACTCATGCATAATGTATTTTAACATCTAAGTCTATAAGCTACTTAGATAAAGTTGTATCACATTCATGAATGCACAAGTCTATATTAATACTTAAACACTCCCAATATTAGTTTAAGCCACCTTGTAACACCATGCAAGCCACCCGCTCGCTCCAACACAACAACCCACCACAAAACCAATTTCCAACATCACAAGTATAAAGTTTTACAAATATTTAAATCAAATAAAATAATATTCATTACATCTAATCAAAAATACTCATTCACATTTGCAAGAAATAAAAAAACACTCCCAATATGTATTTAAGCCACCTTATAACACCATTCAAAAACTAACTCTGCCGTAACCACTGTACAAAGCATTAGGCAACTGCCATTGACCTTTCTTGAAGGCAAAGAGCTTTTAATAGAAGCCTTAATAAAATCAGGAAACTGGGTTTTATATATAATAGTTGTAGCTAGTCATCCATAGAAATGTAACATTAGGTGAACAAACTCACTAGCATAACTAGTTTCATTCAGTCCTACTCCATTTAGGGAACAAAATTTCTCACTTTTATTAATTAAAATGGGGTCATCATTCAAAAGCTTTAAAAACATAACGTCATCAATCACAGCCATGTGAAAGCAATTACCAATTTTAAGAAACTTATTTGGGCCAAAATTTGGCTGAAAAAATAGCATGCTTAGTTTGTTTCTTTCCTCCAAGTTTGGCACTATAAAAGTATAAGTTCTTCAAAGTTTGCTAATGGGAAGGACTTTACTTGTTTCAACTTTCAAGTTTGTCCTACACAAAACAAATCTAACCCCTCAATGATAATGATATATTTGTAGCTTTTGACATAATTTTTGTTTTTGTTTTATTGGTCAATATATTTTATGGCAAGCAAAATACTGCACTTAAAAGAAGTAATAAATGGACAAATGAGAAAGACAAATAACATTACCGCATTAGGGCCCATTTTTTCCTTCCAGAATTGCGTAATTTTTGGTTGAATGGTGTAGTCTTGTAGAAAAAACAAGGTCCCAAATTGAAGTTGAATGGTAAACGATATTGATTAAAGTCCTTACAAGTGGAACTATAGGATTCGTGGGCCAAATCTAGACCTAAAAGACTTGCATTAATATGCATGAATAATTCTCTTTTATTTCTCTGCTAATGATTCAACTTCCCATTGAATCCAGAAATTTGAGAATCAAAATTGTTGCTACTTCAAAGCAAATATCAATGGCAAGCACCCAGAGTGCTTGAGAAAATAACTTTATTACTTATGCATCTATTTATAACAATTTCTCTATTTTTTTTTGGTTAACATAGTCTAATTCACAGAGGCCTTTAATAAAAGAGAATGAGAAGATGTCAAACCAAAACTAAAGCAAGGACTTTTAATAAAAACCCAAACTAAACAAACTAAACAAAAATGCATATATCCATTACTGTATCAAACAAAAAAATAACTAAAGGAACTAGAATCATTAAACAAAAAAATTAACATCAAGCATTTAGAATCATTAAACAAAAATTAACTCAAAAGGAAAAAAAAAAAAATACCGAAGGGTCGCGAACTGAAGCGTCGCCAACTGCAGAAGGATGAAGCATCGCCGATCTGAAGTGTCGCCGATGAAGCGTCACGGTCTGGGCTTCTGAAGCGCTGTGAACGGCGGGCTCAAGCGTCGTGATGGCGTGAGCTCAAGCATCGCAACGGCGAGCTCAAGCGTTGCGAAGGCGCGAGCTCAAGCGTCGCGACGGCAAGAGCTCAACCGTCGAGACGGCGAGAGCTCAACTGTCGCGATCGAGAGCTGAAGCGTCGCGATGGCGCGAGCTCAAGCGTCGCGACGACGCGAACTCAACCGTCGCGATCGCGAGCTCAACCGTCGCGACGGCTTGAGCTCAACCGTCGTGATCGCGAGCTCAAGCGTCGCGACGGCTTGAGCTCAAGCGTCGCGACGGTGCGAGCTCAAGCCGTCGCGACGGCGAGCTCAACCGTCACGACGGCGAGCTCAACCGTCGCGATCTGGGCTTTCTCCATTTCGAAATCCCAGATCGCTTTATGGTGAGGTTTCTCTTTTTTTTTTTTTTTTTTTTTGTTTGGGTTTCTCTGTGTTTTTTTACTGAAAATTTGAGTGGTGAGTGTTTTTTGTTCTGCTAAGTGGGTGAGTGTTGTTTTTGGTTTGGAGTATTTATAGTGGTATTTAGTGACGAAATATTTTTGTTGCTAAAGACCACTTTTAGTGACAAAACTGAAATTCGTCACTAGAAGTGGGAAATAGCGACGAAATATCAGTTTCGTCACTAAAAGTGGCCTTTAGTGACGAAATGTTTTCATCGCTATTGCCCACTTTTAGTGACGAATTTTTGTTTCGTCACAAGAGGACCCAGAATTTGTTACACTTTTAGCGACGAATTTTATTTTCGTCACTAAAGAGACCATATTTTGTTCAGATTTTTAGCGACGAAATTCAACTTTCGTCGCTGTAGCATACTTTTAGTGACGAATTATGATTTCGTCACTAAAAACATTTAAATGCAAAACCATTATTATTTTTAGTGACGAATAGTTTTCGTCACTAATTCTTCCTTATAGCGACGAAATAATTTTCGTCACTAATACTATCATAGCAATACCTACAGTGACGAAATATTTTGTCACTAAAAATTTCAACTTTTAGTGACGAAATATTTCGTCACTATAGCTTAATTAAACTTGCGCCAAAATTTCCCTCCACTGGCGCCTATTTTTTAGATCACAATAGCGACGAATTTTATTTTTCATCGCTAAATGTTATAATTTTTTTCACTATTAGTGACGAAATCCATATTTCGTCACTAAAGCTGTATTTTTAGCGATGAAAAATATTTCCTCACTAATTTTCGTCGCTAAAAATACATTTTGTTATAGTGGAACCAGCATTTCGGGTTCCCAAATTAAAGGCCCCATGTTTCTAGGAAGCACGAACCCATGTCCTACGAACCACTAGTAGAGGAACCACTACAACATCTTTCTCACGTCCTAGGATCCGCTGGTGGAGGAACCACTGCAACATCTTTCCCAATGAATCACCATGGAGGAACCAAGTCAAGGAACTTTTTTAAAATGTTCACACAATAAGTAATAAGCTTTAAATATTCTATTTTAATCTCTTTCTCATTATGAATATTATGAATAATTCATTTACTCATCTCTTTGTCATCGTGAACATTATGAATAATTATTTTACTCATTTCATAAGAGTAAAAGGTTATTTTACGACATTAAAACACTTAAAATGATATTTTTTATTTAGGAGAAAATTGCATTTTGCCTTGTAGAGCTCTATGTTACTTGCACACAAACCGATTCATATAACAATTCCAATATGCCGCGAAGAGCTAGACTCAGTACAACCAATAATCAATCATCCATCTTTGGAGGCCTAAGATCCTTTGTCATCATTGGGCCTGGGTACCATCTAAAACAAGAACCCACATTTATTAAAACTCAAATTTAGATAAAATATAAAAAAGACAAAAAAATTTATTAAACTTTTCCAAGAATTGCATGGATTACTAATTAGTTATATCTAATTTAATAAACAATCTATTATATTGCCGCATATGTCTGGCTGAGAAATATGGACACACAAAAAACAACGCCATACTCATGTCTGACACGTGGCAAAAAGTGTACCATGCTGACAAGCGTACATTCGTGTCTAGTACGTGTCCAGAAAGAAAGAAAAAAATTTAATTGGGACTCGGCTCGGACACGGCCAAGACACAACTGCCTGTAAAATTAAAAAAAAAAAAAAAGAAACTAAAAAAAAAATTTAAAGCCTTAAATCGCATTGTATTTCCACCCCAACTAATCAGAATCATAGTTGTTAAATCGTGAATCATATCGTACATCAATTTTTTATTTTTCTGTATCATGTATCATATCTATTCGTATATCGTAAGATACACAAACACCTAATAAAATTATAAAATAATTATAAATATACATATATAAAAGGTATATTCATTATAAATTCAAAATATATTCAACTAATAACCAATTTAATCATTACTTATGTAATAAAATTTAACAAAGCTAACTAAATAAATCAAATTAACTTATGTTTATAACATGCACATTCAAATTGATTAAACTCAGAAGTAATACATGATATAAGAACCAAAACAATAATATATTTTCATTATCTTGGCTAATCAACTTCATCTAAGTCAATATTATCATCATATTTAGCAGCTTGCAAAATTATTTTTTTCATAGGCATTTTCTTTATTATTATCAACATTTACTTTTTTTTTAGTTTTTTTATTCTAATAAATTTTTCTTGGCATTCTAGTTTTTTAGACTCAAAATAATAATAACAAAATAAAAAATAATTATATTTTCATTTAATACATTATTAATAGCATAGAAAATAAATTTGCACATATGAAAGTGAGTGTTATGAGTATAGTCTAAATTTTGTAGGAGAAAGAGAAGGGAGGAAAAAAACTCATGGACTTGCTATTTCATTAGACTCAATCAAGTTTCCCAATAATTTTGTGTTAACAAAGGTTAACAACTTGTTTAAATCAAATAAAACCATAAATTTTAACAAAAAAAAACCCATTTTAAACACACATGTCTATGTATCATACAATACGTACGATTCACCGATACGATACGCATCTATGTATCAGACGATTCATGAGCACTTACAATACGAAACTTTTTGTACACGATATGATATGTATCACGTTTCGTACGATACTGATAACTATGATTAGAATAGTTAAATTGGCACAGATCCAAGCTCACTGGCGCATCTTCAACTTTGTACCCAATAGATCGAAACTTCTTCAGCTTCGTCAATGCTTCTCCGAGCTTAGATTGGCCCAAACTGTTGCTTCCTCCAACCTTATACCCAAGATCGGCCTCTCTCTCTCTCTCTCTCTCTCTCTCTCTCTCTCTCTCTCTCTCTCTCTCTCTCTCTCTCTCTCTCTCTCTCTCTCTCTCTCTCTCTCTCGTATATAGTGTGATTGTACGAGGAACCAGGAGACTACAAGTATCGGTAGTTTTAAAAGAGAAACCAAGAGATTACAAGTTTATTTTTCTATTTTTTTCAAGACATTTAATGAGTGACAAAAGAGATAACATTTCGCATCCAAAAAAAAAAAAAAAAGATAACATTTGAGAAAAGCTGATAATAGTACAACTTGTCTTATTTCTTTTCTTTTTCTTTTTTCTACGTTATAATTAATAACACATTGGCCACAAGAGAAAGAAAATCTAAAATAAAATAATACTTTTTAAAACTAAGAATCAACTTGAATTATACTTAAACATTTTTTAAATATATCTTAAAAATATATTCATCAATTAATTAATTATTGTATCTCTACCATCTTGTGTCTTAATTTTTCAAGAAATGCTTTGTTGTCATGCTACGTATTGTATTATATTACATATCGTGTCAATATCCGTGCAACGTAGTTTGTTTGGTGATATAATTTTAAGCAAAAAAAAAAAAAAGCATTTGGAGATAGCAATACATTTTCTTTGATGGTTACATAATATTTTTTAGGAGAGACTGCAGAAAAACAATTTGTAATGTAATTCAAGCCCACCTGAAAGACTGCTGAAAAAAAAATTGTGCACATGACCATGAATTGCATACCAGAATGATCATTGATGTTGATTGTTGAAGGAGGAAGTAAGAGAGATAAGGTCAAGGAGAAAGAACAAAGAGAACAGGCCAACTGAGAAAGAAAGGGTAGGAGGAAGTAGGCCAAGGGAGTAATAAGGTCGAGGAGAAAAGGCAAAGGTAAAAATGGGGCATTGTAAGAGGAAAAAATGGTGCTCTAATAGAAAACCACAAAATGGATTGGTAACTATAAAGGACACCAAGAGAGAGAGAGAGAGAGAGAGAGAGAGCGGTATACAAATTACAAAGTCCAAGTAGAAGCTTAAAAGTTCTTAACTTTATTGCCTGCGAAGTATCCAAATTAAGATAAAGCTTTTTGATCTTTCTCAGAGTAAAGTGGGCTCCTTTTTCTTTTTCAGAGAGAGATAAAAACAAAACCCACTTTTTAATGCCCTTTCTAGGACGAAGACGAAATTTAGCACCAGAGTTCAAACTTTGATGTAATGGCGCATGGCCTCAGTTGTTGTAGATTCACGTGGGCTACTAGTACTCTCTTTCTCTCTCTCTCTCTTTTGAACCTTACTCTCTCTCTTATGTCATGTAATTAAACGTAACAAATATTCAAATATACTAATCCAGTCGATTTTAGTCAATGTTTTAGAATAGGAAACTACATATTTTAGTACGAAGTTACCAACATTAACAGTGCCCTGCAGGAAGAGCTACAAGGGATTCATCGCATAAACGGTGGAATATATTGTTTTCTTTTGCTTAGTCAAGTCAGGTTTGTACGTTGATATGACATTTCCTTCAATGGCGGTCGTACCCTCTTTAAATGTAGGTAAGGACAATGATTTGACACATTTTTTTTTCTTTTAATCTGAGAAAATTTATGGCTTGGAGATAAGCATGAGAAAGCATCCAAAAAGAGAAGACAAACAAGAGAAGACAACTAGTGAATTGATTCTTCAAATATCACCGTAGTAGCAGTTCGTGAGGAGAATGGTTTGCATCTTTATTGACCCATCTGAAGTAACACATGCTAAGAATTGTGTTGCAATTTGTCTGTCTTCAGATGAGCAACTCGTATTTCTCCAAGGCCTCCCATAAGTTTTTTCAAGGATTCCCATAGCTAAAAAGGCTGTAGAAAAATTTCGGAATCACCTTGTAGTAGAATTTTTTCAAGGTTTTAGGATACTACCTGATAATGTGTAAAAATTGTCAGTAAGTTGATCGTTTACACACGCGTCAATGGGTGTACCTGAAAAACAAAAAGAGAGAAAGAACCTATAGAGAACACTGGTGGGGTGCCGGCCAAAGGCCTTCCGAAAGTTAAATTAGTGATATAAGAATCTCCATGAACTCAAGAATGCAAGAGATGGGGAGAATTCACGTACCTCAAGAAGGTTAGAGTTGGCTGTTGTTGAGGTTCAAAAAGGGATTAAACAGCCCACCAATAGGCCCACAGAGATAGAAAAGGTATTGGGCCCATTTCACACAAAAAAAATGGGAGAAAAAATAAATAAATGGTGGGCTCTCACAGAAAAGAAAGAAAGAAAAAAGCCCAGAGGGCTGGGATCCAGAGAAGAGGCCCAACCAGCGAACCAGACCAAACTAAGAAGGAAAAACTGGGTCGGAATCCCAGAAAGCCTCCCAGAGGTAGAGGATCCTTGGGCGCGCAGGAGAATCATGACAGAAAAATTAAAGAAAGGCAAGAGACAAAGGGCATGCGGACCTTGTGACCCAGACACGCAGTGGAGGTACAAAGCAAAAAACGCAGGAACCTGGTTTCAACCGTTTGGAGATAAAGACAAGGAAGAGTACAACTGGGAAAGGCTGGGACAATGAGAAGAAAAGCCAAAAGGGGCCTCAGGCCAGCTAACGGGAAATCTGGAAATGGAAAGGAGCCGAGGGACTTTCATCTGGTCGGAACAAAAAGCAAGGAACTATGAAGAAAGGGGAAACGACACGATCCTGAAGCAACCAGGCACGGTACAGGCTTCAAAGGGTAAAACAGGAAAATCGTTAGTTCACCAGAGAGGCCAAAGTTGTGCTATAAAAGGGGGGAGGGATCCATGCTACAGGGGCATTGAGGCATTCACTTATTTTCAAAACGATCAAGACCATCCTAAGCATTCACCATTGTTTTCCTAAAATCCTAGAGAGTTGCAAAAATACTCTGTAACTTGAGGGGAAAAATAGAGGAGCCGTCCCCGGTATCTCAGGACAGCCACTATTGAACATGCTCGGATTCAACAAGTTCAAATTTTGCAAGTCTTTGAAGCTTGAATAGCTATCAAAGTCTGTAACTTATGAGCTCAGTTGAACCTTGCACCACGTCTTAGTGAGCATTGTAATCATAACTTAATGAAATCAATGAAATATACCTCACATAATTAGAGGATCCCCAGCTTGTTCTTATGTTATATTTCCATTTTGTCATTTACATTTTTTTTTCCTTTACTGCATAAATGTCATTCAATGCAAATATTCTTGCTTTCTTTTTTTTCGTTAGCTATTTGTATTATGGAAAGCATGTTTTGTGCACCAATTGATTCTTAAAACAGCCCCTTTAGCTGCGGAGAATCAATCCCAGTCCACCAAGAACATCTCACACGGCCCATATTTTTTGGGCCATAGTGCTGAAGAAAAAAGGCACTCTCACAGCTGTTTATATAGTAACGGAGAGCTATCCTGAATCCCTTGATACGGGGGGAATTTCCTTATGGAAAAGAGGACCCAAGATCTTGTGGATCTTCTTCCCTTATAGTGAAGATCTGATTGTGTGGTAGAATCTTTGGTCGTGGTGTGTAAGTTATTTCCTTGTATGTATATATGAGTGGGCTCCACGCGCATTCCATGTGGAACCCTAGGGCATTGGGTCGTCAAAAAGGAGGTTGGATCGGCATCGAACCAAACCTGACGATCCATAGGATTAGTGATTCCGTGAAGATCGGTTATAGACATAAGGTCGACGACCAAGCGAGGATCGTTTGGCACCCTATGTCGATTGATCAAAAATTATCCTCATCAACTGTCCCCTACTCCGTGAGTCATTGGGTAGCCGAAGGGTCGTGAAGTACATGGTCATAAATGCCTTGTCTTAATGTTTGCGCATCATAAATAGGGGTAATTATGTCTTATGCATTGGGTTATGGACATGTGTCGCTCTCTAATTCGGGGCATCAAGCGTAGCAACGCTTCGTCTGTCATACCAGCTCACCCTATAAGTAGTCCAATGCTGTTATTGTCCTCATTATTCGGATATTTTCCATTTCTGATCCCAGAGCCCATTCGTTGGTTTCCTCTTCTTCGTCAATTGTCCTTACCTCGTTGCTTTAGTCTACTTTAGGTATGCTCCGTCAGTCTTGTTTTACATTTTTTGCTTTCACCTTTTTTCCTGTGTTAGTTTCACACTTAGGAGGTAAGAGTAGAATCTTAGTTTTCATTCGTTGCTTATAGGTAAGAAATGTCTGGAGATAGTAAGGCGACGAGTGGGCGTACATTGTCAGTCCGCATAGGTTCAGACGACGACCAAACCAATCATCTATGGTTGAGTACTTGTCTGATCGTTTGTCGGTTTCTAAGAGGCAGTCAGTGTTTGATCCTTCCCCTGAGGAAGCTAGTCCTTCTAGGCGACGTCCTAGGGAGATTGTTCTTGCCAACGACTAGTCAGTCCATAACTTTCCAATTGACATGAGTGATGAGGTTTTTAGTAGGTTGAGGCCTCGTTTTCAGATACTTGACGACGTGCTTATTAGGAAGGGTCATAGTGATGAGAAGTGCTATATCGGGGGCTCATCAAACGTGGGTTTTTACGAGACCGCCTTCATAGTAGGGCTTCGTCTACCTCTTACCTCATTGCATCGTCAGTTAGCGGCTTACATGGGTGTGTCTGTTTGTCAGATTGACCTCAATGCATGGAGGATATTCGTTGGGGCTGAGGTGTTATGGGGTCAGTTTAGTTGGTCTCTAACCTTAGAGGAGTTTTTCTATTGTTACAAACCCTAGGAGATTCCTTGATCCAAGAGTTTTTATAATTTTGTGTGTCGTCGGGCTGTCTTAAGGTTGGTATCTGACATGCCTGACTCTAATTGCTAGTGGAAGGATAGGTTCTTCTTCCTGCAGGGGGTTAACTGGGTGTGTTGCCCCAACGAGTGGGATAGCGTACGGTCTTTTTATGACCATTCTTGGGGGCTTTTGAACAAGTCAGGTGAGTCGTCAGTATAGCCTTGGTCGTCGGTTTTGTTTTTTACAACTAACTCATGTCATTTTTCTTTTACTTGTTTGAGCCACTGTTTGCCTGATGATCCTTCCTGAACAGGAGGCTTTTTTGGATAGGGTTTTAGCTATTCCGTTCACAGAAAGGTAGTGGAAGAGGCTCGTCACTTTGGACAGTCCTCACACTTTTTATGGAGGACCCATCCCTTCCATGGAAGCCTAATGACTTGATCAAGTTTCACGAGTTCGTAAATATATTAACTCATTGTCATCATTTTTGTTTTAGTCTAAACTTCCTACTTTTTAAATTATTCGTCGATTTCAAAGATGGGTTCTTTGAAGAACAAGCAAGCCGCGAAGAATAGGCAGGAGGAGATTAAGAAGGATGCCGCATTAAGGGCCTAAGGTAGGGGATCGTCGGCCTTGCCCCCTTATGTATCCAAGAAGAGTAAGTACCGTTCTGACCTTCAGTCGTTAGGAAAGAGTGCCAATGGCCCCTCCATTCGTCCGAAAACATGCAAGGTCGTTGCTGACGCTCCTCGCCATGGGATTGGGAAGGGTCTTATAACTTCCCAAGGCCCCATCACCCCTCCTCATCTTCCTTTGTTGGTGAAGGATAAGGAGTATGTAGTGGATACTGCCCGTTCCATCGTCCGGGATGCTGACCTAGACAAGTGCATGGAGCATAAGACTGACCTTTTGGGTGAGTCCGATCTCTTTGATATGATGAAAGCATGTTCTATTTCCATCACATTTGTCCATTTTTAACTACTTTTGTCCCTTTTTGAATCCTTTCTTTCACTTGTCCCTTTTGACTAGGGCTTGGTAAGGACGTGAGCTATACAAATCCACTATGCTTCGTGGAAGGCATCGGTCAAACACCTGAGGAATCATTTAGAGACTAAGGCAGATTCTTTAAAGAAATTAAAGGAATCTGCTTAGACCCTTGGTCAGGAGGTGATCGAGCTTAAGGCCAAGCTTGGTGGGGTGACTCACCAAACCGACGAGCTGATGAAGGAGAACGCCGATCTAAAGTCCAAGGTGGCTGCTATTCATAAGCACATGGATAAGGTGAAGAAGGAGGCCATAGAGGAGTTCCAAGTGTCCCAACCCTATTTCAATGAGATGGGGGGTTATTATGGGGACGGCTTCAAGGACTTCCGCAAGCAAGATGTCCTTCTTTTCCTAGAGTTGGACTTCTCCTAAATCCAAATCAGACTCAACGCCCTGATGACTCTAACTACAGAGCCTATTCCCGATGATGTGGAGACTGATGATGAGGTGCTAGTAACCAACGAACTTGGTGATGTGGTCGACGACCCTAAAGAACCTGAAAGGCAAACAACCAACCCTCCTGCCAATCCTTAAAATTGTTTCCTATATTTTCTTTTGTATTTTAGTTTTTTATTTCTGGTTTGTAATTCAAGTACAAAGGCGGTGCCATGTTTTGGGCATAAGTTACTCTTACCCTTTGTTTGGGTTAATACTCATACTTTTAGTAATTTTATGATGCTTTATGTTTATCTTATAGCAATTCTTCTTTTGTGTTGTGTACACACGTATTTGTGCTCGTTGGTTTGCTTTATATTAGCCCAACTTTGTTTTAGTCGTCAGTTTGGAGATAATGATTTAGAATGTTGGGTACCTAGTGGCCCTTTGAAGAGGATGACTAAAGAGTCATGATTCGTCGGCTTCCCCTAACCCAACTTTCTTTTCTCCTCTTTTTTGAATCGTCGGTCTATCCTATTGATGAGACTTAGTTTTTTATCAGAAGTTTTGCACTTACATGCGTCCTGACTCGTCTGTTTACCTTATAGATAGGACCCAGCTTTTGAATAGATCAGGAGCTCGAGGGAATCTTTGGTCGTCGGTCCATCCCGTGGGTAGGACTTAGGATTTGATAAAGATCAGGTGCTCGAGGGCATACTTGATCGTTGATCCATCCTGTAGGTAGGACTTAGGTTTTGATAGGGATCAAGTGTAGGACTTAGGTTTTGATAGGGATCAAGTGCTCGAGGGCATCCTTGATCGTCGATCCATCCCGTAGGTAGGACTTAGGATTTGATAAGGATCAAGTGCTCGAGGGCATACTAGATCGTCAGTTTACCTTTTAGGTAGGGTTTGATAGGGATCAAGTGTTTAAGGGCATCCTTGATCGTCGGTCCATCCCATAGGTAGGACTTAGGATTTGATAGGGATCAGGTGCTTGAAAGCATCCTTGATCGTCGGTTTACCCTTTAGGTAGGGTTTTACTTTTATGAACTTTTCTTTATTGTAGATAATTCCTTTCCTAACAATAATTCCATTTGAAAGTAAATTGAATAAAATGTTGATAACTTGTTGTCTAATCAGCCGGAAAGTCTGTCAATCATTTAAACAAAAACTAAAGAAAAGCGATAACACAAGTGATAATGTAAGTGATAACATAAGTGATAACATGAGTTGCTACTGATGCACTACTGATAGTATCCTCTGAGGTGCTCGGTATTCCATGAATGGTGCAGCCTTTGCCCGTCGAGGGTTTCTAAGTAGTAGGTGCCCTTCCTATTCCAATCAATGATTCTGTACGGACCTTCCTAGTTGGGTCCTAACTTTCCTTGTGTGGGGTCTTTAGTGGCTGTGGTAACTTTCCTCAAGACAAGGTCCCCGATGCTGAAGTGCCAAGGCTTAACCTTGGTATTATAATGCTTAGCCATGAGGTCTTGGTATCGGGTCATCCGTTGTTCAGTAGTTACCCTTACCTCATCTAGTAGATCCAAGTGCAGATGAATCCCTTCTTCGTTCTTCCCTTCGTCATGGTGAGCTATCTTGTAGCTTGCTATTCCTACTTCCATAGGGATGACAGCCTCACTTCCGAATGCCAAACGAAATGATGTTTCTCTTGTGGGTGTCCGAATGGTTATTCTATATGCCCATAAGGTGCTTGGTAGCTCGTCCAACCATATCCCCTTTGCCCCCTTAAGCCGAGTCTTGATTAGTTTGAGCAAGGATCGATTTGTAACCTCAACTTTCCCATTGGCTTATGGGTGGGCGAGCGAAGAGTAGTGGTTCTTTATCCGTAGTTGCTGGCAAAAGTCTCTGAATGTGTCATTATTGAATTGCTTTCCATTATCAGAGACGAGGACCCTAGGAATTCTGAATTGGCAAATAATGCTCTTCTAGACGAAGCTACGAACATTTTTTTCCCGTGATAGTTGCTAATGGTTCTACTTCTACACACTTGGTGAAGTAGTCAATCCCTACAACAAGGAACTTGAGTTGTCACATCGCTATTGGAAAGGGTCCCATGATGTTTAACCCCCATTGAATGAAAGGCCATGGGGCGCTAATCGGGGTGAGTAGTTCTGACAGTTGCCTTATGACATTGCTGAAGTGTTGGCACCTATCACATACCTTCACATAGGATTAGGCATCCTTCTGCATGGTAGGCCAATAATACCCAGCTCATATGAGCTTGTGGACTAGCAATTGTGCCCTTGAGTGATTCCCACACACCCCTTCATGGACTTCCCTCATGACATAGTCTGCTTCATCGGGGATCAAACACCTTAGGTATGGTCGGGAGAAGCACCTCTTTTATAACACATCCCTTATCAGCACAAAGCGCGATGCCCGAACCATCAATCGTCGGGATTCGTCGTAGTCTTTAGGAATTGTCCCATCCTTAAGGTAGGAAATGATCGAAGCCGTCTAATCAATGCCTTTCGATATCACTTGTATCTCTAATTTGTCAATAGCGGGGGAGTGCTGGATGAAGGACAGGACTCAACGATTGACCATCATGTTTTCAGCAGATGTGGCTTTAGCCAATCAATCGAAATGCTCATTTTCTTCCCTTGGGACTTGTATGAATTCTACTACAAAGGATTGACTCGTCCGTCTCTTAATATGGTTGAGATATTTCTTCATCTGTTCCCCCATAGCATTGTATTTCCCATTGATGTGCTCGATGATAACCTGGGAATCACTATGAAGGACGACTGCTGAGGCCCTAGCTCCTTTGGCCAAGTCGAGTCCTGTGAGTATGGCTTCGTACTTAGCTTCATTGTTAGTTGTCGAGAACTGGAGTCAAACGGCACATTCTATGATGTCCCCTTTAAGGGATTGTAGGACTACCCTAATCCCTCCAGCATGTTTGTTGGATGACCTATTTGTTTGGACCTTCCAAGGGACTGCCCCCCAGTTGTTAGTTTCGCATGTTGTAAACTCGGTGATGAAGTCAGCTAGTGCTTGGGCCTTGATCATGGTCTTTGGGTGGTATTGAATGTCAAACTCACTCAGCTTTATTGCCCATAAGACCAATCGTTCGACTGCCTCTTGGTTATTCATTGTCTTTCTAAAGGGTTTGTCCGCCTGAACCACTATAGTGTGTGCTTGGAAGTATGGCCTAAGCTTGCAGGCTGCTATGATCAGAGCGAAGGCTAACTTTTCCATTGGGGAATATCTTTCTTCCACGCCCCTGTGCTCAGCTAGTATAGTATACGGGCAATTTCACTCAATCCTCCTCTAGGATGAGAGCTAAACTAACAACTGTGGGGGATATGGCCAAGTAGAGGGAAAGCTCTTCGTTGGGTTTAGATGGAATTAGGAGTGGCGGGGATGCTAGGTATGCCTAAAGTTCCTCAAATGCTCTCTAGCATTTGTCAGTCCATTCAAATGCCTTCTTCAGGACTCTAAAGAATGGCAAGCATTTATCCGTTGCCCGCAAGACAAACCTATTGAGGGCTATGACTCTTCTATTTAGGCTCTGTACTTCCTTGACGTTCCCTAGGGGTTTCATCTCTAGTTTCTCAGATTTTATCAGGGTTGGCTTTAACACCCCGCTGGGATACCATGAAGCTGAGGAACTTCCTAATGATACTCCGAACATACATTTGTTAGGATTGAGCTTCATACCATAAAGGCGAAGGGTTTCGAACGTCTCTTTAAGATCGTCCAGGTGGTGCTCCTCTTCCTTACTCTTTACTAATATGTCATCTACATATACCACCACATTCCATTCGATCTGTTGAACGAACATCTTGTTTACATGTCTTTGGTACATTACCCTCGTGTTCTTCAATTCAAATGGCATGACCTTGTAGCAAAAAATGCCTTAGCTTGTGACGAACAACATCTTTTCTTGATCTCCAGCATGGCTACGTAGCATTCTTAGGCTACCATATGATCTCCACGAGCCTCTCCTATCCCACATTCTGTAGGGAATTTCAGCAATAGGTGATATGTAGATGTGGTTGCTCTCCATGCGTTGAGCATTGGTCACCAAATGATGGCATTATAGGCCGACGAACAATCTACCACCAAAAAGGTGATGTCCTTAGTGTCTATTAAGGATAACTGCCGATGGTGACTGGTAAGGTGATGGATCCGACAGGCATGACCTTCGTTCCTCCGAAGCCTATTAGACGGACATTCGATGGTATGAGTCGTTCCTTTTCGATCCTCATTTGTTGGAAGGCTAGATAGTAGAGGATGAGCTTCCATTATCTACCAAGACCCGTCCGGTATTGAAGTTTTCTATGGTCAGATTGATCACTAAAGCATCGTCATGGGGGTGGTGGAGTTGTCGGGCATCCTTCTCAGTGAAGCTGATAACCGGTTCATCCATCCGAGTAAGCTTGGGTGGATGACTAGTGAGCTGGACATTTTGCACCATCTGTAAGTAGATCTTTCTTGCCTTCCTTAAGGAACTGACCATTGTGCTTCCCCCTATGATCACTCTTATTTCTCCAAGTGGGGCTGATAAGTGTAATTTTTACATGATTTTTATTATCCTCTTATTTATTAAAATTGTTAGTTTTCCTTTATTTCTTTTGATTTGATTTGATTTTTTTTTTTTTTATTTATCTATTCATTTGTGCTTTTAAGGAATGAGAAAAGCAAGGAATCAAATGAATTTTGCACCAAATCCAAGTCCAATTTGGATTAGGATTCTAGCCTGCACATCAGTTAGTATTTTCAGCATAACTTTGGGCTCAGATGTCCAATTGAGATGATTCAAGTTGGGCTTAAAGGGCTACAACTTTGTAGTTTACCAAAAGCCCGAATTTTAAAGTTAAATGGGCCAAAATAGTCGGTTAAGTGAAGCCTAAAAATTTGGGATTTTCTCCAAACGGGAATTCAACTTGTAATAGGATTCCTTTACCTATTTAAAGGCTTTTTAGGGAAAAATTCAGGGGGCCGCATTGAAGTATTTTTTTGGGAGTCTTTCTGAAGAGGAGGATCTGAGGACAAAGGCGAGAGCTTCATGTTGATCAACCAATTCAGATGAAAAACATAAGTTTTATTTGTTTTCTTTTCAGTTTTATTATGAACTAAATTTTATTTTCTAGAGCGTTGATGTAGTCTAGCAATGAACACACAATTTATATTCTGAATTATTTTATTTTTAATATTTCCATGATTGAGTGTTTAATTCTTATTCTTAATGCTTACTATTTTTTACGAATTATTGTTTGATCAATTGAATTACAATGAGACTGAGAGGTGATTTGTTATTTTAGTTCTAGAATTAAACACCATTAGTTGAGCAAAAGTAGAGATGCTTTACTGCGACTAGTGTGATTTTTCAGAAAATTCAAAGTACGTAATGAGTCTCCAATTAATTAAATTCACATAGAGATATGGAATTGTTATTTGAAGATATTTTTGATATTATTCGAGAGAAGATATTGAATACTTGAGGAATTTTTAATCATCAACGGGAAATTATTAGAATTTAATAATTAGGAAGAATAAATTGTGTGGGATTTGTTAGGTGAAATCAACCGCTCTAGATCCATTCTTATTATATTTTTACACTTTTAGATTTTTGCGCTTTGTTAATTTTTTATTCGTAGATTTATTTTTATTAAATAGTTTAATTTAATTCAGATAGTAGAACATTCCCTTTTATTTTCGATTTTCCAAATAGTAATTAATTTAGTGAATTTCGATATTCAATAACATAGTTTAATCCCTGTGGGTTCGACATTCGTTTTCTAAAAACACTTTACTACTTGTTACGATTCTGTGCGCTTGCAGATTATTTTATGCGAACAGGGGCCCTGGGTCACTCTTCAGCCTGTCGGTTTGGCTCTTGGTCCCTTGGTAAGTTTTCTCCTGCCCTTTCCCGTCCTACAAACCGCTGCAATTTTCTTTCTTTATGAGGGCTTCTATTTATTGCTTTAGATCATAACAATTAGAAGTGTCATACCCATGGTCTCAATGGAAGCGGCAGTACTTGTTCGTTAGCCTTTTGTTGGGATCATACTTCAACTTATTGGTCCGTGTCAATGCGGGGTCATCCCTAATCTGCATCAGGACTTGATTGAGCAGAGTGTTAAGTGGAGTGAAGTTGGCGATCCGTCCTAGCAGAGGCCTCGACCTTCGTTCGTCCCTTTTGTTGTTCATTTGGACTGCCTTTCTTCCTCTGTCTGGATGGGATCATCATGCTTCTCTTGTTTCTTTGGCCCGCCCCCCTCTAGCAATCATGGCATCTTTAGCATTCATGTACTTCGTGGCTTGGTACAACATGTCGGCCATGGTTTTCAAATCGTTCTTGTACACGAAGAACAAGAACTCCTAGATTGGAGTCCATTGGTGAAGGTTGTGACCAGGATTTTATCGTCAACATCATCAATCAGTAGTGCCTCCTTGTTGAACCGGGTGACGTACGACCTTAGGCTCTCATCTTCCCGTTGCTTGACATTCAGGAGGCTTGCCGAAGATCTCTTGTACCGCTGACCTCCAATGAAATGTGTGACAAAAAGCCCATTCAATTCCTTAAAGGTTGAGATGGAATTGAGGGCTATCTTACTGAACCATTCTTGGGCTGGTCCTTTGAGTGTGGTGGGAAAGGCTCTCTACATGATCTCATTTAGGACTCCTTGTAGGTGCATGAGGGTTTTGAACAATTCCAAGTGGTCGAGGGGGTCCTTCTATTCGTCGTATGATTCCACTTGTGGCATCCTAAACTTGGTTGGAAGGAGGAAGAATGTGAATGGCACGGTGAAGGGGGAATCAGTACGATGGGCTAGTTCCCAAGCTAGTAGACTCATAGCACTTATCATCATATCCATATTCTCTTTCACTGCTTGCATCTCTTGTGCCATACGCAATGCACCGACTTCCAGTTCTGAGGGACGATTGATATCCTGCTGGTCCCGTCTACTAGTGGCATTGCTTTCTTCTTGGTCGTCCCTTTCTTAATGATCGTTCGTCGAGGGACGGTCATTGTTGCGTTTGTCCCTATCCTGTCCGTCATTCTGATTGTTGGGATCCTAATCATTCCACTGCTCCAACTATCGTTTCAACTCATGGTTCCATTGAGTGAACCGTTCAACCGCTACGGCGAGGGTTCACCTGCCTTTCCAATGCACTAGGCGAGTTCCCGGTCTCCTGGTTGGTGGTGGCCATTGATCGTGTCATAACCACGTAGCTCTTTGTACTCAAAACGACGATATGGCTTATCACTCGTTCCCCATAGACGACGCCTACTAATAATACACAAAAATCATTAGTGAGTTGATTGTCCACACATGTGCCAATGGGTATACCTAAAGAACAAAAGAGAAGAACCAAACAGAGGGCATCGGTGGGGTGCCGGCCAAATGCCCTCCGAAGGTTAAGTTAGTGATATAAGAATCTCCAAGAATTCAAGAGTGCAAAAGTTAGGGAGAATTCGCGTACCTCAAAAAGGTTAGGGTTGGCTGTTTATATAGTAGCAGAGAATTGTCTTGAATCCCTTGATACAGGAGGAATTTCCTTATGAAGAGGAGGATCCCAAGATCTTGGGGATCTTCTTCCCATATAGGGAAGATCTAATTGTGCAATAGGATCTTTGGTCGTGGTGCATAAGTTATTTCCATGTATGGATATATGAGTGGGCTCCACGCGCATTCCATGTGAAACCCTAGGGCATTGGGTCGTCAGAAAAGGGGTTGGATCGGCATCGAGCCAAACCCGACAATCCACGGGATTGGTGATTCCGTGAGGATCGGTTACAGACACAAGGCCGACAACTAAGCGAGGATTGTTTGGCACCCTATGTCGATTGATCAAAAATTATCCTCATCACTACCAATTGGGTAGCCTCAAACGTGCTAACTGTCTTCGCTTTGTTGGTTTAGGTGTGTAAAGTTGTAATTTACAACTATGTTTTTGTTGGCTTTTATTTCGTGCCAAATTTGATTGTAATTCTTTTCAATCTTTTATACCCTGTATTATTGTGGGATTTGATTGTAAGGGTTGTGTGATAGAGAGAGAGTGTGAAAACTGAAGATTTCTTGCGGGTATGTCACAACTTAGCTTCCCGCGAAGTGACACATGTGACTTGCACATACTGGAATGCGAAGAGTCAGGCCAGGTGGAGACAGCTGTGTCTCGCGAGTATCTCGCGGGTAAGGCCTTCCCACAAGACACCTGTGAGGCATTCTGTTCTGCTAGCCTGTCCAGTCTGATACACACTTTCTGTGCCTACACTATTTATATCCATATTACACACATATGTTGGTGAGGCTATTCAGAGAGAAAAATCCTAGATAGGTTTTCTACAACACATACACCCATCTTTTGAGAGAGAGCTACTCATCCTTAGTGAAAAATTATTGTAGCCTCTTCTCCATCCCTCTCCCATTGTGATACTTTGAGAGAAGATTTGTACCTAAACACAACCCACACCTATTTAGAGTGTAGAGAATATTTTGGAGCTGCTGGGAAGCATTGGAAAAAGCCAAGGATGGCAAATGCAACATGGAGCTTGTTGCGGGATCCGGAGAGCTAGACAAGACAGGGTTCCGAGAAGCCTTGTTGCAGTAGGAGCTTGGAGGGCTTAGGTACATCGGGTAGATTAGGCTTGGAGGGTCTCTTGCTAACCCATGTATCCCAACTGATTATCTAGTGGATCGATTTTCGCTTGGAGGGCGGCGGAGAGGTTTTTCGCCGAGTTCTTCGGTTTCCTCTTCGATAACACATCGGCGTGTTATCTTGTGTTTGCATCCTTCTTCCATACTCTTTTACATTATGTTATACTGCTGTGTTGCTTAGATTTTGTATTAGAGTGGCGTGTTTGCTTATCCGCTCACTTTTACCCTATTCCGCACTTAGCATTAAGTAGGTGTAAAATCTATCGAGCCATAATTTTTGTTTGGAGGTCTAAACAGCTCTTGTGTTTTCAACACATTTTTGAGCTTTCAATTGGTATCAGAGTGGGTACACTTGTTTTGGTTTAAATACCTAAGTGTGATCCTTGACCCTTAGTGTTTTTTTGCCATGGATTGTGATTTGTATGCCTCTTTTTATGATTTGGTTGGTGATGAATGTAACATGCTATGTGTTTGTGATAATGCCTCTATGAGTATTAATCCTCATAATTGTGATGAGATGTTACTTGAATCTATGGGTGTTGTTGAAAAACTCTTGAAGAAAGAAGCTAAGAAGTTTCAAAAGAATTTGAGCAAGTTTATTTGTGAAAAAGATGATTTGATTACTAAGCTCAATGAATCCAATAAATTGGTTGAAAAATATAAGAAGCTTGTTGAAAATTCTCTTGAAAAGATGAAAGAGTTTGAATGTTTAAATATGGACTTGGATGCCAAATTTGTTTTGTCTAACAAACTTGTTGATGATCTTAAATGTGAAAATGAATCTCTTAAGATGCATGCCAAGTATTTGATTGCTGAACTTGTTGCTAAAAATGAAGAAAATATATGTTGCAATCATGTTGTGGTACCCGATTTTGTGCCTATTGTGTGTTCTACCTCCAAGGACAAATCGTTGTACATTCTTCCACACAAAAGAAATCAAAAAGTGGAGAGAAAGGCTGTTAAGACAAAGCCTCCATTTAGGTCGCAACCTAAGGCTTTGAATGGATCTAAGTTTGCTCCAACTTGCCACCATTGTGGTATGATTGGTCATATAAGACCTCAATGTCATAAGTTGAAGAGAGAACAAACCCATGTTGCTAAATCCCTTCCCAAAAAGCCTAGTAGACCTAAACACATTGTTTGTCACCATTGTGGTGCCCTTGGTCATCTTAGACCTTATTGCTCTCAGTTTCAAGCTTTTAAAAGAATTAAAAGAAAAGAGAAACTTGAGCTTCTTGAAAGTTGTGCTAAAAATAATAAACCGGATTTGATTGAAAATAACATGTTGTTAAAGAAAGTGTTTAATGCTCTTCACTCCTTGACTATGTGCATCTCCGGTTTTCATTCTTCCAACCCTTGTCTCACTTCTCATGAGACACTCATTCCAAACAATCATTTCGTTTGGATGAGGAAGAGTTCCTATGGTTGAGCTTATACTCTTTTGGTCCTTGATCTAATTTTTTTTATCTTTGTAGGACTCTTCATGCATTAGATGCTTCATCGTCATGCATTTGTACATCTTGCATTTCGTTTTATGCATTGTTTTGTTTTGATCTTACTTTTATGTTTTAGTTTTGTGTGAGTAAAAATCCAAAACCACATAAAAAGTGAAAAAAAATTCAAAAAGTGTGATCGAATATGTTTGAGCACATTTCACATGTGAGTTTGGCCTAGTACCTTCGTACTAATGGCGTAGTGCATTTAAGAGCTTAGCTTGTTTTGTATGCACATATATCTTTGTGGAAGAAATCTTGAAAACTATGTGTGATTGTTGTAAATAGATCTTCAAGCTTGTCATGAATGATTAGTCAATAGTCTTATTGGTCTTGATACTTGCATAGACTTGTGTTTATATCTCTTCCCACTTTATTTTTATGTTTTTGCAAAAAGAGCTCACCAAATGTAAATCTCCAAATGAAAAGAAATATTGAGCTGCAAAAGCCTGTCGCACATAATAGTATTTGACTAGGAAAAAGGGAAAGCGACTTTTATTTTATTGTGTATGGTGCTCAAAAAGCCAAAGGCTAAGTCTAAATGTTGAAATATTAAAAATTTCAAGCACCGATCTCAAAAAAGAGATATATTATCCAAAAATGGATCAAATGTTATAATTTATTCAGAAGCCAAATGAAAAGCTTCTAAGTTGTGTAACCAATTTGTGGGAGGTCATATATACTCTTTTCTATAATTGAGATAGTCCACTTGATTTCGTATCAGTTGTGTATGACACGATTGAATTGATCATTGAAGCTTCACTCTGGTCTAAGAGCTATTCCTCACTTGATCCTCACACACAACACACAAGACTTTTGTTCAATGAATGTCTATTTCATTTGTGTGATTGTACATGCTCAAATGTGATGTGTGTGTGCTCAACCATATGTGGATCAAACCAAAAAGATTTTTGTTCTTTTTGTTTGCTTTTGGAAGTGATTTGTATCACCCATGTTTTTTCAAAGTTTTCAAATTTTTTTTTGTGTGAAAAACATGTTTTCTGGGTGTTTCGTGACTTATTTCATGTTTAAGTTCAGTCACGAGTTAAAAGGTCAAATTCTCAAGTTTTTCAGCTTTGGACAGAGAGTTTCGTGACTGTTTCGCGGCTGTTTCGCTAGTAAGGCTTACTAGCGAAATTTTCGCGGCAAGCTAACCAGCGAGATACCAGCGAAAATTTTCGAATCAGCTTTTTAAAGGGCATTTCGTGGGACATTTGTTTTAAACATCTCCCATCTTCTCCCAAACCCCTGTTTTAATGTTTCTACATCAAAACCCAACTAAATTCAAGTGTTTTTCATTCCATTAACATCTCTAAGATAATCTTTAACTCTTTTCATGGATTTTGATCCTTAGATAACGTTTTTGGGAGTTTTATGTTCATAGTTGAGATTTTCTCAATTGGGAGTTGGAAAACTTAATTTTTGTCAATCTTTTTTATTAGGCTTTGTTTTAAATGTTGATTTGGTTTGGATGTTGGCCCCTTGTGGCAAAAATAACATGTATTTAGGCAAAATTTTCATATGTTCTTGCATTGTTTAACATACATGTGTAGTGTGTGCACTCTAAGTGGTTGATAAAATGCCTAAATGACATTTTCTCGTTGTTTTGGACTCCGATGAGTACCAAACTTTGGGGATCACCATAATTATTCATGTTTATCATGTTTTGATCATTGGTGGTGTGTTTTGTACACTTTGCCCCTTGAGTGCCTTGCTCATGCATTAGTCATGCATCACACATGCACACTAGATGCACACTAGATGCAATTTGCTGCACACACTCTAACACTTGACATGTTTTTGCATTCACTCATGCTAGTTAAGTCTTTTTAGACCTTTTAGCACATATAACATGTTCTTGTGTCCATGTCATGCCTAGACTCATATCATGTTCCATCATCCTTAGCATGTCATGTTCTTTATACTTTGTAGCATTTTTTTTTTAATGTTTGTATTATGTTTGAGCTTCATTTTCTCATTCATCTTGCACTCCTCATGCATCATCTTCATATCTTCTTTTCTTTCCCTCCTTCCTCTTGATTAATTTGTCTATTCGTGACAAAAAAGGGGAGAGTATCGTCATTTCTATATGACTTGTGCACATTTTTAGGGGGAGAAATTCTACCTTGTGCACATTCGTAGGGGGAGAAAGCCACAGGGGAGATGCATATACCAAGGGAGAGAAGACATTCTTCTTGAGAAAACCTTGATTTACTTTATGCTTGTTTTCTCGTTGCTTTATGATGCTTTGATATGCTTTGTTGCTCTCATTGCATCGCGTTTATATGTTGGACATGCTTTTATCCTTATGCTATTGTGCTTTATTGGTTGCATGTTCGGATGATCATTTGCTTTGCTATATGATCATTGTAGTCATTTCCATATGATTGCTTTGTGAATGATCAAGTTGCTCATATGTTTCACAATATGTCTACTGGATCGCATTTTACTTGTTACACTATACTTGTCCTTTTATTACTTGCTTTACTGTGAGGGTTTAATGTGTTTTGTGCAAGTGTTTCAGGTTACAAGTATATATGTTCCAAATGCATCACAGCTTCTCATCATTTTGAAGGGGAGAAACTTTAAGCACTTTTAGTTTATATTGTGCATTTTCTTTAGTACATCATTTGTATGGTTCTCTTGTACCCATGATACTTTTGTAAGTTTTTAGGGTTTGTTTCCATGCATAATTTGTAGGCTTTTATGGTTTGTACCATGCTTAGGTAGTACCTTGCTTATGCAGCCTTTATGCCTGTGTACTTGGTGTTAAATGTCATGCATTTTACTCCAGTACATCACTCTTGTGCCCTAGTAAGATTGTTCCTAGATGCAAATACTTCGTGTATTTTGCATTGGTTGAGTGTTGGATTTGCCAATGATACTCTTCAAATGAGCTTATCATCTTGCATGTCCGGATGTTCATTCCCTGTGTGAATGAGCATAGTGATCACTTTTGTATAGTGATTGCTTGTTTGGTCAAGCCATGGTTTATTCATTTATCCCATTTATACTTGATCGCATTTTACTTGTTCATGTACGTACCTTGTGTTCAACTTGTCATAAGCTTAATGAAAGTTTTGTTTATGTACAAGTGTTTCAGGTTACAGGTATATACGTGCAAGTGCTTCACAACTTCTAGATTAGGTGTGAGTGAGTTTTGCCTATGTTTCCAAACTCTCGTTTAAGTCTAGTGTCTGTTTTAGGGTTTTGTCACGGAATAGCTAAAGGGGGAGATTTTAAAGTTGTGATTTACAACTATGTTTTTGTTGGCTTTTATTCCGTGCCAAATTTGATTGTAATTGTTTTCAATCTTTTATACCTTGTATTATTGTGGGATTTGATTGTAAGGGTTGTGTGATAGAGAGAGAGTGTGAAGACTCAAGCATTTGAAGACTAAAGATTTCTCACGGGTATGTCGCGACTTAGCTTCCCACATGTGACTTGCACATGCTGGAATGCGAAGAGTTAGGCCAAGTGGAGATAGCTGTGTCTCGCGAGTATCTCGTGGGTAAGGCCTTCCCGCGAGACACCCTCGAGGCCTTCTGTTCTGCCAGCCTGTCTGATACACACTTTCTGTGCCTACGCTATTTATACCCACATTACTCACATATGTTGGTGAGGCTATTTAGAGAGAAAAACCCTAGATAGGTTTTCTACAACACATACACCTATCTTTTGAGAGAGAGCTACTCATCCTTAGTGAGAAATTATTATAGCCTCCTCTCCATCTCTCTCCCATTGTGATACTTTGAGAGGAGATTTGTACCCAAACACAACCCACACCTATTTAGAGTGTAGAGAGTGTTTTGGAGCTGCTGGGAAGTATTGGAAGAAGCCAAGGATGGCAAATGCAACATGGAGCTTGTTGCGGGATTCGGAGAGCTAGACAAGACAGGGTTCTGAGAAGCTTTGTTGCAGTAGGAGCTTGGAGGGCTTAGGTACATCGGGTAGATCAGGCTTGGAGGGTCTCTTGCTAACCCATGTATCCCAACTGATTGTCTAGTGGATCGATTTTCGTTTGGAGGGCGACGGAGATGTTTTTCGCTGAGTTCTTCGGTTTCCTCTTCGATAACACATCGGCGTGTTATTTTGTGTTTGCATCCTTCTTCCCTACTCTTTTACATTATGTTATACTGCTGTGTTGCTTAGATTTTGTATTAGAGTAGCGTGTTTGCTTATCTGCTTGCTTTTACCCTATTCCGCACCTAGTATTAAGTAGGTGTAAAATCTATTGAGCCGTAATTTTTGTTTGGGGGTCTAAACAGCTCTTGTGTTTTCAACACATTTTTGAGCTTTCAAGGTGTGTGTTCTAAACTTTATTATTATTACTATTTTTTATTGTTGTGAGCCTAATGGTTTGGAACGAGCTTCTAATTGTGTTTATTGTTCACTTTTGAAAATATTATAAGACATTAGGTCTAGTGTGGACTTCAACTTTATTCGTATGACACACTAATTCCATCTCATCTCACATGCATGTGAGATCCGTTCAATTTTACTTCTAGTTTTTATTTATTTTTCTCTCTTTTCTAATCAATTGGGCATTTATGGTCAGTAGCATTTTTAACAGACCATTCGTAGCACACTTTCCAATCAAATTTTCCTTGGCTCTCTCCTCCATTAGAACATAAATACTGTTTTTTCTCTCTTCCAAATATTTTTTTTTTTAGTGTGATTTATAATTTTTAACAAATCGAGATTAAAAAAAAGTATTAGAAAGTTGTTATTAAATCTCCGTGAATGGAATTGCATTTATTATGGAGGTTGACGATATGGTCTAATCTTAAGAGTTGTTCGGCTAAGAAAGTCATTCACACTAAGTTCTAATATAGATGACACAAATCAACTTTTAAAGATAACGTTTTGCAAAGTGATTCCATTGTATTGTGAGACTGTTCTAAACTTTTCTTTATTTTCTATTTTTACTAATTATTTGGGTTATTATTTTTGTATCACGCTTGTTTATTTACTAAAATATTTCAAACATGCTTTAGCTTGATCATGGATGTTAGTGTTTACTTTTTTTAGTGTAGCCAAATAATTATGTTCCTCTTCAATCTCGAGCAACCACGGCTATGCCGGAGGACTCTCTGCCAATCGCTGCATCAAAGTTAAGTTTATTGAATCCGGACTTTAGAAAACTACTTAAACAAAGCTGCATCTTGGGGGATGATTGGTGACGTTCATGCTTTTTAGATTCCAATGCTTCTTAAATAACTTTTCCAACCCTTTAAAAAATATCTTTTATCCAGGGAATACCTCTCGCGTTGGACCAAATTCCTATTTTTCCACACCTAGTCTAGGATCAAGGTTCCAACCAGTAAAATAAAAAAATAAAAAATTTTCTTTTCGCTCCTCCATGGGGCCAGGTTAACAACATTTCTTTTAATGAGTTTGAATTCTCTACCTAAATTCTGTCCACTCTAATTCCCCAACAACTACCAAACCACATTGATTTGGTTACGTGGCCCCAGCAAACCAAATGTATGGGGAAATTTTTCCTTGGTAGGCAATACATCAGAATCTATCGGCCAAAGATGCATCTTTAAGTCCATCACAATTTTTTGTTGCCTTGGCTTGACAGGCAACATAAGATTCCTGTCGTTTATGACCTGTTTGGATAGAAGGGAGAAAAAAGGGGAGTGGAAAGGAGTAGAGTAGTGTTAATTAAAAGTAAGCTAATTTTGTGCTAAATCTACTCTACTCTACTCTCTCTTTCTTCCTCCTATCCAAATAGACCATAATACTTAATGTAGTAAAAATTTGGTCTGATGTGGTTTGCCACACCACAATGATAATAAATAGAAACAAACATGGATATATTTATCTTCTTTACGAGGGGGGTTTAGACTTTGGTAGCTTTAGAGCATTCTCATCAGCTCTCTCATAAAAAATGTCATTTTAACACATCAAAAACCTACTTTATCATTTTAGCACATCATTTTACAATGCACCATTTATCAGATGTTCTATTCTTGCCTTTTATACATTAAAATAATATATACAACACATTAAAATAATATATTTACTCAAAACCCAACAATATACAGACGCACAGCCCCATGACAATCACCACCAACCAAGAACCAAGAACCACCGCTACAACCACTGCCACAACAACAACCACCGCTACAACCACCACCCCTCCAACAAATTCCAAATCCAAAAACCTCAACAAAAGAGGGGAAAAAAAAAAAAAAAAAAAACTCAAAACCTTCAACAAAACCCCACCGTACACAGCACAGACCACCACCACCATACCCAAGCACAGCTCGCCGCCACCACCCACAAGTACAACCCGCCACCACAAACAAAAATCCAATAGCCACTGCCACCACCCAATACTACTTTTAAAAAAAAAATCCCCGAAATCAACACAAAACTATCCCCAAAAAAAGAGCTTGAAAAAGAACCAACTCACCCATAATCACAGTCACATGGAATCCACCAAAAAAAAAAGAAAAAAAAGAGGGAGATCAGAATCAGAGATCTCCATGTTAATGGCCGATCTCAATGGCGATGGCGAGGCGAAACTTCACGGTGAGGCTGAACTCCACGGTAATGGCCGATCTCAATGGAAACGGCCTAGGCGGAGAAAAAAAAAAGGACAGAAAAGGAGAGTGACAGGGGAAAAAAAAAAGAAGAGAGATAGAGAAGGTGCAGAGAAAGTGACAGAAAAGAAAAAAAGGGGGAAAAAAAGAAAGAAAAAGGGAGAGGTGGAGGTTCTAGAGAAAGAAAGAAGAAGAAAAAAAAAAGGAAGAGAGGTGAGAACCGAAAAGATGAAGTGAGGTGGAGAAAGAAAAAAGAAAAAGAAAGAGAGAGAAGAAAGAGTCATAAATGAAGTGAGAGAAACAGAATAAAAAAGAGTTTTTTATTATAGCACATCTGTCCGTACCGTTCCAAAAATGGAACGGTACTGTTTACATATGTCAAATTTTATAGGATATAGAACATCTCATGAGAAGAGTTTTTTTGTGTTTAGTGTGCCAAATACCAAATATTTGACATTTGACACACTTGATGAGAATGCTCTTAACTTTACCTAAAACTTTTTTTTCCCTTGTCTATCTTGAAAATGATGACAGATGAAGGCAAAAAATTAAAAAATGAAAATTTCTTTCCTTTATCACTAGGATTTGACCTTGAGGTGCATGGGATAGATAATCCCATTGCAGTGTACCCTAAACCCCTAGGAATTGACCTTGAGGTTTATGGGATGGATAATCCCATTACACTGTACCCTAATATCCTGACCTTTCAGGGCTAGACTTTTAAAGACTAAACAACAATTGAAAAGTAGAGACCTAGATTTATCTAGCCCATCCTCTCTAGTTTAATTTTCTCCATAAGGGAGGCTACTGAGTGTACCCTAATATCCTGACTTTTCAGAGCTGGACTTTTAAAGACTAAACAACACTTGAAAAGTAGAGACCTAGATTTATCTAGCCCATCCTCTCTAGTTTAATTTTCTCCATAAGGAGGCTACTGTTTTACTAAGATTGTGCCTGATTTGGTAAATAAGAAATTTGCTGAATACGGTTAAATTTACATAAAACTTGCTGAGTTCTTAGTAATTAGTTTGAGGAAAAAAAAATCAATGATGCTCTAAGTGCATTAATTTAGTAAATATTTTTAGAAACTTTTTATATAAAAAAATAATAATTAATTTTTTAATGATTATTTATATTTTTTATAAAAATATTATTAAAACTTTTCAAAAATAATTTATTAATAATTATCCTAAAAACACTTGCTAATAAAATCTTTAATTATATCGGGGCTAAAATAGAATTTTCATCGTCCAAATCTTATTTCTCTCCTTATAACCTCTCAAAAGAACTTTTGCGTGGAATTGTCAAGGCATTTGCAATGGGCTAATGGGCCCATTTACAAAATTTTCCATTAAACCAAAGATAGATGAGAAATAAGTTTATCTTTTACCCTCCAATTTATAACTCCAAAAACTTTTTCTTAGGAAAGTACACATGGAATTGGTCCATGCATTTAGCTTTTGTCTATTCTTTTAGAAATGCATTTTGATGGATCCATAATATATGTTTAAGAAAAAACCTTGATAATTTTTATAGATGATTCCTTCACACGGAAATTTATGTAGTGTAAATTTTTGGCTCTAAAAATGGGTGCAAGGATCCCTCTTTCCGGTCTATTGCTAACTAAATTTTATCAATTAAGTTTGAATGTAAGAGGCCAAGTTAGCTTGATCAGACTCAACAATTACGTCCAAAATCAAAGTGAGAAGTCAAGGTTTGCAAATTGCAAGGCCCCTACACCTTGAGTTGGGTGGTATTGTTAGGCCAAATATACTACAATATTAAGCAATTGTTTAATTTAATCCAGGTCTTACAATGTATCTGCAGGATTAATCTTTTACAGGCTTCAATAACCCCCTTTTTTTTGTAGTGTGTTTATTATACACAATCTGTTTTACACGGTTTTAACACACGGGCTCAAAAGCAACTGAGATCATGACACAATTTCCGATTAATCTAGATCTTAAAATGTATCCACAAGACTAATATTTTTACAGGCTTCAATAACTTTTTTTCTTTTGAGTGGTGCTTATTATAGACAAACTGTTTTACACAATTTACACACTCTCAAAAATAATTGAAGTTCAAAAATTGTGATTTGAAGTCACAATTTTTAAGTCGGAAAGATTTTAGTTACTTTCAAGGGTATGTAAAATTGTGTAAGATAGCTTGTTTAACCCTTTCTTTTACACACTTCTATGGCTTGTTGAAACCACCCAAAATAATTATTAGCATGTGATACTACTGATTGTCATTAATTAACAAGTCGAAACAGATAATTTACGTCCGGATCAATACCAATCAATACAATTACTTTTATCTCAAAAAAAGTATTTTCTAAATCTTTTGCATTCTTAAATTTATTATTATTATTATCATTATTATTATTATTATTATTTTGGTGTTTTGTACCTATATACCTGTATTTGTTTCATAGTTAATATCTCTCGTCAACCAATTTAAACTAGAATTAGACGAATCTTTGGCATTAAGGAACTCGGTTCATATTGAATCGTATGACATCGGGGTGAAATTTGAGCTAACGTCTGTATAGTTGTTTTGGCAAACAAAGGAAAGTGATTATTGCCAAATATACGTACGAAGTTGTTTTCATGGTCGTTCATAGCAAATAATTGAAGGTAATTTCAATCTATTAACCTAAGATTATTAGCATTCGGAAATGCAAAAAAGCATTTATTTTACATCCTCAAAACTTATTTTATCTATTTTACCATCTCATTTTACAACTCATCTAACATCCCAATTTCTATTTTTACATACAACTCATTTATATATGTGGGGCCTAAAATATTAGCCACTCTGGCCCACCTATACTTGGCCCAAGGCCCACGCCGAGGATAATATAAACGCTAAGGATAATGGGAAATAGCCCAAGCCCTCAAGGGGTCTCGCCGAGGATGCCCACCTCCTCGGCAAACCGACGTTGATGAAGGGAAAATATCTCCCACCCATTAAATGTACTCCACCAACATTCTGGCCGCTTTGATGGTGAAGTGACCAGCGAACCCAGGTGCCTTGGTCACTCAAACTAATAGAAAGTCTGCAAAGGCGGTTGAGAAATAACATAAAGCCTGCAAAAGCAGGTGATGTGACAACCCCTTATACACAGAGTTCAGATAGCCAACAAATGGACGGTTAAGATTAACAAAAACAATACTATATAACCGAGAGGATTCCCAACATAAAGGGGATTTCGGATATGAATCGGTCCTAAGAAAAATGACAGAATATATATCAACTCTAAGAAAAATAGATCCTCGGATGAAGCCAAGGATGAATACGCTTTACAAACACTTAACCAAATTCATCAGAATCCTCACAAACATTTATCCGAAGTCATTACAAAGATCCTTATCAACACCTAACCAGGGTCATGGTCCTTATCCCCATAGAAAACACTCAGTAAAATTATTTTGTTATTACGCCTGCTGATTTCACATCATCCGTAGTTTACTTCAATGATGCCAAGCCCTTTTTCCCACACTTTACAAATTTTTATTGTTAAGGGTCCACTACAAATTGAGCCCCTACAATTGGCGCCGTCTGTGGGAAGGATTTGTGCACTAGCAAGTGCGACGGTTGGTGTAAAAAAGTCAAGAGCAATACAGAACAATACAGTTTACAGCAGCAACATTCATTCAGAAGTCTACAACAACAAGAAATAAGAGTATACGAAAAAGAAAAGAGACAATACACAAAGCAAGTATACTTCTTTATTAATATATGAAGAAAAAGTTACATCTCTTACAAGTGATGCCCGTGGGGCTTGTTCTAAAGCTAACTACAAAGACTGACGTCTAGCAAAGCTGGCAGAGGAACAAAAGATAGAAAAGAAGGCTCGTTGAGGAACAAAAGATAGAAAGAAGTGAAGCAAGGGAGGAGGAAAGGGAGGAAAGAAAGCTAGCAGAGGAACAACAGATAGAAAAAGAAGGCTGGATGAAAAGCAAAAGAAGAGGAAAAGAAAAAAGGAAGGCTCGTTGAGGAGCAAAAGAAGAAGAGATAAAAGGAAAAAAAAAAAAAAAAGGAAGGCAAAATGGGAGGCGGAAGAGGCCGCGGCACAGAACGGCTTTACTAATGGGTTCTGCCTGGTTTCCCTCCCACCCCCATTGCTGCTGGCTTGGAGGGTCACCGACCCATACCCAAGAGAAAAAGGTTACGTTCTTCCTGGATCCTCCTCTAGATGGCAGGGAGGGTTCCACCTCTGGTTAGGTTGAAAAGAAGGAGAATCTTCAAACTTCTCCTGCCCCAACCCCAATGAGACGTCCAGGGTCGAAGTGCCATCCTCGGCTCCTGATAGGGGCTGTGCATCCTCAGAACCGCCCCTTCCAAGGGCTCATTCATCTGAAAGGGCTCAAACTGCTATTTCTTGCAGAACCTCTGGACAATATTTTTGGGGAAAAGTTTGAGACAAATGTTTGTCAAGTGTGAAGGAAAAGGCTGCCCCAGAAACGCCTTTTATAGAGGGCAAGATATTGGTGGGAGCTAATCCGCATTGAATCCTGGGGAGTGATTTCCGGAGGCAGTAATTTCGCCCGAATTCCAAGGGGTTACCACTGTTAGATCCTCGTAAATCCACGACTGACATTAATGAGGAGGCGCCTCATTAATGAGAAGGCACCGAAGCATCGTAACGTGTTACTCGAGTGACTAAAGAGACGCCTCGTAATCAGAAGAGTCACGTCAAATGAAGAGGCAGAGCAGAGCAGGGTCTTATCCTATCCCAACTCCAGCTTGCGTGTGTTATTATGTTGCGTGAAAAGTGTATTCATTTAATGTTTATTATAGATTGTAGTAATGTAAAATTAAATGGCTACAGATAAATAGATAAGATAGTAAATAAATGAGAAAACTAGGTACTGGACAGAACCAAGGCATTGCATGGTCCTCGGACCCAAGCCTCAGGGGAAACCAAATACTTCAGATGAAAATGAAAACACTAGGTACTGGACAGAATCAAGGCATTGCATGGTCCTCGGACCCAAGCCTCAGGGGAAACCAGATACTTCAGATGAAAATGAGAAAACTACGTACTGGACAGAACCAAGACATTGCATGGTCCTCGGACCCAAGCCTCAGGGGAAACCAGATACTTCAGATGAAAATGAGAAAACTAAGTATTGGACAGAACCAAGGCATTGCATGGTCCTCGGACCCAAGCCTCAGGGGAAACTAGATACTTCAGATGAAAATGAGAAAACTAAGTACTGGACAGAACCAAGGCATTGCATGGTCCTCGGACCCAAGCCTCAGGGGAAACCAGATACTTCAGATGAAAATGAAAAAACTAGGTACTGGACAGAACCAAGGCATTGCATGGTCCTCGGACCCAAGCCTCAGGAGAAACCAGATACTTTAGACGAAAATGAGAAAACTAGGTACTGGACAGAACCAAGGCATTGCATGGTCCTCAGACCCAAGCCTCAGGGGAAACCAGATACTTCAGACGAAAATGAGAAAACTAGGTATTGGACAGAACCAAGGCATTGCATGGTTCTCGAACCCAAGCCTCAGGGGAAACCAGATACTTCAGATGAAAATGAGAAAACTAGGTACTGGACAGAACTAAGGCATTGCATGGTCCTCGGACCCAAGCCTCAGGGGAAACCAGATAATTCAGACGAAAATAAGAAAACTAGGTACTGGACAGAACCCATGCATTGCATGGTCCTCGGACCCAAGCCTCAGGGGAAACCAGATACTTCAGACGAAAATGAGAAAACTAGGTACTGGACAGAACCAAGGCATTGCATGGTCCTCGGACCTAAGCCTCAGGGGAAACCAGATACTTCAGATGAAAATGAGAAAACTAGGTACTTGACAGAACCAATGCATTGCATGGTCCTCGGACCCAAGCCTCAGGGGAAACCAGATACTTCAGATGAAAATAAGAAAACTAGGTACTGGACAGAACCAAGGCATTGCATGGTACTCGGACCCAAGCCTCAGGGGAAACCAGATACTTCAGATGAAAATGAGAAAACTAGGTACTGGACAGAACCAAGACATTGCATGGTCCTCGGACCCAAGCCTCAGGGGAAACCAGATACTTCAGATGAAAATGAGAAAACTATGTACTGGACAGAACCAAGGCATTGCATGGTCCTCGGACCCAAGCCTCAGGGGAAACCAGATACTTCAGATGAAAATGAGAAAACTAAGTACTTGATAGAATCAAGGCATTGCATGGTCCTCAAACCCAAGCCTCAGGGGAAACCAGATACTTCAGATGAAAATAAGAAAACTAAGTACTGGACAGAACCAAGGCATTGCATGGTCCTCGGATCCAAGCCTCAGGGGAAACCAGATACTTCAGAGGAAAATGAGAAAACTAGGTATTGGACAGAACCAAGGCATTGCATGGTCCTCGGACCCAAGCCTTAGGGGAAACCAGATACTTTAGAGGAAAATGAGAAAACTAGGTACTGGACAGAACCAAGACATTGCATGGTCCTCGGACCCAAGCCTCAGGGGAACCAGATACTTCAGACGAAAATGAGAAAACTAGGTACTGGACAGAACCAAGACATTGCATGGTCCTCGGACCCAAGCCTCAAGGGAAACCAGATACTTCAGACGAAAATGAGAAAACTAGGTACTGGACAGAACCAAGGCATTGCATGGTTCTCGGACCCAAGCCTCAGGGGAAACCAGATACTTCAGACGAAAATGAGAAAACTAAGTACTGGATAGAACCAAGGCATTGCATGGTCCTCGGACCCAAACCTCAGGGGAAATCAGATACTTTAGACGAAAATGAGAAAACTAGGTATTGGACAGAACCAAGGCATTACATGGTCCTCGGACCCAAGCCTTAGGGGAAACCAGATACTTTAGAGGAAAATGAGAAAACTAGGTACTGGACAGAACCAAGACATTGCATGGTCCTCGGACCCAAGCCTCAGGGGAACCAGATACTTCAGACGAAAATGAGAAAACTAGGTACTGGACAGAACCAAGACATTGCATGGTCCTCGGACCCAAGCCTCAAGGGAAACCAGATACTTCAGACGAAAATGAGAAAACTAGGTACTGGACAGAACCAAGGCATTGCATGGTTCTCGGACCCAAGCCTCAGGGGAAACCAGATACTTCAGACGAAAATGAGAAAACTAAGTACTGGATAGAACCAAGGCATTGCATGGTCCTCGGACCCAAACCTCAGGGGAAATCAGATACTTTAGACGAAAATGAGAAAACTAGGTATTGGACAGAACCAAGGCATTACATGGTCCTCAGACCCAAGTCTCAGGCGAAACCAGATACTTCAAAATAAAAGCCAAACGTTAAACAATACTTAAACATTGCATGGCCCAAGGTCTCAGGCCAACAGGAAGAACATTTCCTCATAAAAAACTAAGTGCTAAGAAAAGCCAGGGTCTTGCATGATCTTCGGACCCAAACCATTGCAGAAACCGGTCACTATAGGGCAATATAAGCGTCGAACGGAACCAGGGTCTTTGTACTAACCACGGGCCTAAATCTTCGGCAAAACCCAATCCTTAGGTATTAAGCGATGAACCTTACTAGGGAGGAAAACCAAGCAAGGACGAGCACTAAAAGCATAACAGAACTTAAGCCTACCTCTCCTGGAGGAATTAACAAGGAAACACTCCTCAAACGGGCCCTTCGCGCCAAGGAAAAATTGCAAAAACAGCTGAAATGATGATAACACTGACAAAGAGGTAAGGCTCAATAGGGTGTGAAAATACGCCGAGGAAGTCAAAATCCTCCTCCTCGCCCGAGGGGACGTGCAGCAGAATTTTGAGGGGCTATTATGGGGCCCCAAATATTAACCACTCTGGCCCACCCTATACTTGGCCCAAGGCCCACGCCGAGTATAATATAAACGCTGAGGATAATGGGAAATAGCCCAAGCCCTCAAGGGGTCTCGCCGAGGATGCCCACCTCCTCGGCAAACCGAAGTTGATGAAGGGAAAATATCTCCCACCCATTAAATGTACTCCACCAACATTCTGGCTGCTTTGATGGTGAAGTGACCAGCGAACCCGGGTGCCTTGGTCACTCCAACTAATAGAAAGTCTGCAAAGGCGGTTGAGAAATAACATAAAGCCTGCAAAAGCAGGTGATAGGACAACCCCTTATACACAGAGTTCAGATAACCGACAAATGGACGGTTAAGATTAACAAAAACAATACTATATAACAGAGAGGATTCCCAACATAAAGGGGATTCGGATATGAATCAGTCCTAAGAAAAATGACAGAATATATATCAACTCTAAGAAAAATAGATCCTCGGATGAAGCCGAGGATGAATACGCTTTACAAACACTTAACCAAATTCATCAGAATCCTCACAAACATTTATCCGAAGTCATTACACAGATCCTTATCAACACCTAACCAGGGTCATGGTCCTTATCCCCATAGAAAACACTCAGTAAAATTATTTTGTTATTACGCCTGTTGATTTCACATCATCCGTAGTTTACTTCGATGATGCCAAGCCCTTTTTCCCACACTCTACAAATTTTTATTGTTAAGGGTCCACTACAAATTGAGCCCCTACAATATATATATATATATATATATATATATTAATAGGTAAATCTTAGGGAAAGTTCAATTAGAATCCAATTTTGCGTTATGTGTCTAAATTTATGTGGGGACCACATCATAATTATCCACAAGTTTATGCCATATGTCCATATAGGTTTTTTAATCTTTGTACCAAGTGAGTTAATGAGTTCAAAATACTAAGAATCTACTATTAATGAACTAAAAAAAAAAAAAAAAAAAAACAATCACATATACTCAATAAAAATTGCCACGCGTTCTATTTTATTAAAAAAAATAATCATAATTAACATTAAATTTAGGTAAGAATTTTAATATGTGACTAATTATGTTTACTTTAAAAAAAAAATTTGTCTAGTTATTCATATTTCTATGATAAAAATTATGTTTAATTTTAAGTGTATCTATACGTATGCTTATTGTAAGAACCAAATAAACTAGCTTAGCCCAAGCTTACTTTGAACAGTGAGTTGTACAGTTCAACCTTGGCCCAAATTAATAAAATTTGTAAGAAAGGGAAACAATCAACAAGAGAGGGCTCTGCCCGATAATGAAAATAAAGAAGAAAATGCTGATGTTATAGAATAGATGAGCAAATGTCTACCCACAAGCCTGTTCGAGGAGGCCAATGTTATACAGAAGGTTGCACTGTTCACTCTCTTCTCTCAATGTTCTTCTTGTTTCTTTTTCTTCTCCCTTGATACTTGTGTTTGGATCCTTTTCTTTGAAACCATCTTTTTCTTATATACTCCCCCTTCCTTTGCATCCTGAAATTCCATCTTTACCTCCCCCATTTCTCTTCGTGACACTTGTCCCTTTAAACATCTGAAGAAGGTAGTAGATGAAGTTTGCTTAGTTGTAAATTACACTGTTTAGGTCACTTTCTTGTCAATGCGGTTGATAAAACTGTTGCCCACCATTTAATGCGGAGGCAAGCTACTTCTCTCTGGAAACTTCCCCTACTCCTCATGGTTCTCTTACCTCAGCCAATCCTTCCCACATGAAGCTCCTAAAAACCCTTTGCCTCTTCATCTCCCCTCCTTGGGTGAACTCCCTCCTCGGGCGTATGATGCCCCAATGCCAACAATACAGCCCAACAATCCCTTCTTCGGTCCTCGTGCCCCCACACATGTGTTACAAGCTTATTTATTTATTTATTTATTAATAATTTGACTAATTATTTATATTTTTATAATAAAAATTATGTTTAATTTAAAATGCATCCATGCATTTGCATAGGTTACATACTAGTTAAAATAATATAAACTATACCAACAAATAATATAAAAAATTCAGTTTCTCTCTCTTTTCTTCCATCTCTCTTTCCTCTCTAACTTTTTGTCTCTCTTTCCTCATTAAAATAATATATATTTTTTACATCCATGTGAATAGTTGGTTCTCATCGATGTAAAAAGAAAATAGAGACCCACCCCCAAATGTGGGTGGATTTTAACTTGTTAGTTGCTAAAATAGCAAATAGTGGGTTTTTACACCCCTATGCTAGTGCTCTAAAGAGGGTAGTGTCAATTGTCAAGACTCAAAAGTAGCTTCAAATTTAGTAACTTTTACAATAAAACTATAGAGATATACAATTTTATAATATTCAAAGAAATTATATATATATATATATATATATAATTATATATATAAAAGAAAATCTTTTTCATCCCCCAAATAGATCCATAAGTTTATACTTTATAGCATAGCACTTAAAAATCTACTCATCCATCTCCATGAAACTAGTTTGTGTTTTAATAAAATTCCATAGGATACCTATTGAAGATTCATCAAATACTGGTACTAAGAGCAATTGCATCAGTTGATGCAAAATTGTGCAAAATAGAAAAATGTGCTCATTTTACACATTTTGAGCAAAAAAACACCCATATCAGTGGGTGTAAAATTGTGCATTTATGCACAATTGCTACAGTAATCGTGCATATATACACGGTTATTGTAGCATGTGCATTTAATATTTTATTAATTTTTTCTCTCTCTTGTCTCTGCTCTCACTCTCACTCTCACTCTCACCTGACTCTCTCCTTGTCTCTGCTGTCACCTCACCTCACTCCCCCTTTTCCTCATTTGCTCTCACTCTCACCACTGCTGCCGGTCAAACCATGCCTCCATTGCCACCGATCATCAAACCCTCACTCTCACCTCTCTCCCTTTTTCTCAGCTTCATCACCTTTTCGCCGATTCTCTTTGTCAGTGTCGGGATTCTGAGATTCTGGTCGGATTTGGCCGGAGAACATGGTGTCGTCTTCGTCGGTGTCGACTTCGGCGAGATCTGGAGGAGGCTACGATCAACCTTCACAGCCGCAATAGAGGAGGATCATGCGTGAGAAAATACCCAGATTGAATGGGTCTAAATACCCAGATTGTCTCTGGTGCTCTCCTTTTTCTCATTTCTCGTCATCGGCGCCGCTGACTTCGTCGGAACCCACTGAAGCGATGAGGCGATGAACTTGAGGGAGATGGGTTTTGGATTGGGTCTGTGAGAGAGAAGTGGTGAAGGAGAGAATAATAAAAAATTGTAAAAGAATGAATATTTTATTGAATAAATGTGTAGAATAAATAAACTGATGTGGGTATTTTGTAAAAATGAGTATATAAAAAAAAAAAAAAAAGTAGATTCTTTTGTGCAAAATAGAAGGAAAATTTGCATCAACTGATGCAATTGCTCTAATAATATAGCCGATCTTGCACATTCACACCATTATTGGTTTGGAAGTTGTATTTGGTCAAAGTAACCCCTCATACCCTACCTTTTAAATTCATGATTGGACACTAGAAAATCACAACTCGTTGATAGACAATTGGTTTCTCAAGGAATTCACAGGATTGCATCAAAGTTTGATACCTAGATTGTACGGACATGATGATCATACACGTTTTCTTTTGTTAAGTACGTTAACATGCACAAGATGTCTCAAGTCCAACACCGTGGCGAGATTCCCGGCCGGCCTCCTCGGCTATCCCTTGTTTTCCTCTCATGTCTAATCTTAATCTATTCTTTTTTTTTTTTTTTTTTTTTTTTTGACATTTTAGGTAATGCCACACCTGCCCCAATGGCGCGTGGTTTTTCCGCATCTTTGGCTCTTTGCTCGGTGGTCCATATTCTATTCCCTGTAGAGTGACTATTTTTTTTGACACCGGTTGTTAACCTACTGCATCTCTCTTCGTTTATTAAAGGTTGGACTGTGAACTAAATACAAGTGGATCGACTAGTATAGTTGATAGTTTTACAATATTGGGAAAGATGATTTCAACCCTAATTTTCTTTATAATTTAGAGTAGATAATGTCATTAAACTACAAAATAGATAATATATTAGAGGAGGAACAAAGAATTAGGACCAGACTCTCTTGTGGCACAACTTTAATGTAGCAGCTCGTGAAATTTAAAAAATACAATAGTAGGTCTATGTAAAGTTATAAACAATTAATTCCCATCTACTACATAAATAGTTGTAAAAGAAAAAGATGTAATAAATGTATGGTCATAGAATTGTTCTATTCTGTTCGAAGACATGGATTCATTGGAAAACAATGAAATTCAAAGAGAGAAACTTAATTGTAGTTCTCTTTAAAGTTTAGAAAAATAATGGATTAAAAAGTAATGAAATTTCAAGGAGATAGACTTTATTATAGTCTTTTGTGAGATTAGAAAAATAATGAACAAAACAAACTCATGTAGGAGGCGCGTGGGTTTGTTTTCTACTAACTCCTTAATTGTGTCACCGACATGCAGATTTCAAACGCAATGCTTTGCTAATGCTACGTAGTTAATGGCAGTTCAGTAACTTAATAAGAGAACAAGGGCTAGAGCAGTGAAAATGCTGTTTATGCTTTTAGTACTTTGTGGTAGTAATATAGTAGTAGATTTTTGTTTTAAAAATATATGCAAGGAAACATAAACTGCAAATTTGTAATCACGTGGGCCACTGTGGGGGCATGAGGCTCTATCTATGATCTATCACACAACACTCTCTCTCCCCCCATGTCCATAATAGCCGTCAATTGTTTCCTCATAAGTAATAGCCTGGACAGAAAGAGAGAGAGAGAGAGAGAGAGAGAAAAATCCAAGCCTCATTTTGTCAACACACAAAGCTGGGAAATTTCTTGAGATAGAGAGAAGAGGGTGTTTAAACATTTGAAGAAAGATTTTATGTGGGTCTTCTGGCAATGTCTTTTGCTGGCAGCAGGAGACTCATGTCCTCTTCTCTGGTGTTGCTGTTGATTATGTCTGTGTTACAGATTTGGGTCTGCTGTGATTACTCATGCCAAGCTGGGGCAATTCGGATATTTCCTGGCAGCCATGGCAGTATTGATAAGAAGAGCAAGGTGGAGCTGTTCCATAAGTATTTTAGTGGAAGAACTTTTGCTCTCAACAGAACTCATGACAATGGATTCGAGGAGAGCAAAAGAAAAGTACCCAGTTGTCCAGATCCTCTCCACAACTAGCTACTAGCATTTTTTTTTTCATCATCATCATCTTCTTCGTTTATTTTTATTTTTTTATTGATTTTGTGTTGAATCTCATATCCAAAATACCCTCGTTTTTCTCATCATTTTTGTGCAAGTATTTTGATGGTTTTGTAGTTTATGGGGGAAAACCAGGGGTATTTTGGAATTTTAATTCCTTTCTTTTGAATGTAAGATCCAAGAAAATGGACGATCATGATGTGTATAGAAGTGGAGAGTTACAATTTTACAGTGACTACAATGGCGCTTTCTATATATTGCTAGAATCTCTGTATGTACTTTGCTTAGATCCTTCTTGGTTTTAGCTTCTCTATTGAGAACAAGAAAAGTAGCAGAAATGTAATTACAAGAAGAGATTCATATCTTTTCACTGCAACAGTACAAAGATCTTTTTTCTTTTCTTTTTTTTTTTTTTTTTTTTTTTTAACGAGTGCCCGAATCATTGTTATTATTGATATGTTGTTGTCGTTGCTGTTTGAGTGGCAGAAATATTGTTGTTTATCTGGCCTCATTATGAATTCAGCAGTGATATGGTGCTCTAGTCTCAGATAGTGAATAGTATTTCTGACCTCATCGAATGTACAGTCTCCAGTTTGCGTTTTTGGCATCTCTTCAAGTACTGGTAGTGGTAGTGTTTGATGCGTTTGGTAAGTTTCAGTTTGAATATGCTCTAAAGTTGTTCCTCTCGACTTTCCAAAACAAGTAAATTGTGATTGTTCACATATTTTCTCTTCTTTTTTAACGCTAACGAAATCAAATTGGAACTCACCATATCAATATGCATCCCACTAACGTTGATTAAAACGATCTGTGCCTACAGAAAATAAATTAAATAATTAGTTGCGTTGACTCATACTAGTAGAATAGTTGACTTAGACATGCTTCTGTCTTACTTTTGAAAAAATGTTCCGTATTTGGTAATACTAAATCATCCATATAACAATCGGATAAATGAATCTCATAAGAGTATAATTTTGAATCACGACATTATTGATTAGTTACAAATGGTCGCCTCTGTCCCCTTTTTTTATTATAAAAAAAAAGGAGTATAATTTTGAATCATGACATTATTGTATCCTAAGAACATAATATAACTGCTAAAGAGAGAACTTTTTTCTACGTATGTTAAATAGTTTCTTTCATTACAAGAATTGGATGGGCTAGACAACTAGAAATAATCATTCTAGTTATTTGATTATTTACTTATGTTTAGAAAAGCAAGAAGGGAACCTATATTTTCTAGAACTGAGATTCATCTATAATTTTAACACAAGAAAGATACAAATTTTTTTATTTTTTGGAGAAAGAAGAAAGATACAATTTAACAGTATAGAAAAGGTTCAAGTAGTTGAATGTTAGATGGACTTTAGTCCTTGTACATGTTCGCAGCTTCGAAAAATTTACAGTATCTTTTAGTACTTTCTCCAGCAACCTTTTTGACCGGTTATAGAAAGGTTTTGTGAAAACAAAAAGACTATCAAGTGCAGACAGAGAAAACAAAGGAGCTCTTAAATTAGTGAGCTACTATGCTTACTTTACCACATCTTTGATATTATTCCATTTTATTAGTATTTTTTCTGTTTGTACGTTGTTAACTACTGATAGTCTCGTATTCGGGTAATTTGGGTGTTTACAAGGATGAAGAAACTAGACAAGCAGCGAAACCAATGTGAGAAAGAGCCACGTATTGTGCGGCGAAGAAGATGTTAGAGTAGCTGCCAGTGATTCTTAGCTTTGGTGCTTTGTCTGCTAGCATTTTGGATTTGGAATCAAGTTGACTCTTCCCCATCATTCTGTTCATCAAATGACAATTTAGCTAACCAATGCTTACAAACATACTGTTCATTATTAATTTATTAATTTATTAATTTATTTATTTTTCCTCTTCTGCATGCTAATGCCATAGTAATCTCAGTCAAATCTGATAAACAAAAAAGAAGAAGAAAGAAAATGAAATTACCTCGTCACGTTGTTGTCTGTGAACTGTGGTGGTCAAATGGGCCCTATGTAAATGTAGTAATGTACTATTATAGTCTCACTCATTGTGATGAATTGTCAATAACCCATATGACTATATGAGTTTTATAGGCAGGGGAGAATGGAATTCAAAAGTGGACGCTAATATTCCTCGTCTATGTACATCTACTAGTTATTTCTTTTACATATCAAGGACTAGGAGTAGGGCTGTCCACGAGTTGGTTTGGGTCGGGTTTGTGCCCAATTCGGAATTGACCAGCCAAATTTGGGCGGCAGAGAAGCTAACCTGCCGCCAACCACCGAAAACTACGGGTTGAGTTGGTTTTGGTTCGGGTTGGCTACAATTTGTTTTGGGTTGAAACCAACAAATCTCAACGGTGGAGATCTTGACGAATCTCATCAAAATCTAATTGGATCTCGACAGATCTCATCGAAATCTAGTTGGATTTCAGCGGATCTTGTCGAAATCTGGATGGATCTCGATAGATCTAGAGAGAGGAGTCTGGTTGGGTTGGTTAGACTCAATTTTTCATGCGAAGACACGCCAACTGACCGGTCGAATTCAGTTTCTGAAAATGAAAATCTGCCGCTAACCGTCATCGATGGTAGGTCAAGCAAATTGTTAAGGACATATTTTATGTAGTTGGCTAATCGTTTGACAAAACGTACTTTACTTGTATTTGGGTAGATCTAGAATGTGTTTAATACTTCAAGGGACATGTTGTTCAAGTCTAGTATTAAAGCCATGAATATTGGATCAAGAAACAAGTGAAGAAAAACTGTTCAATAAAGTTGGACAAATAGCTCGACACCTGCAGACAAATAGCTCGACAGCTGCTCGACACCTCTGACAGCTAGGTTATCTATCGAGCTCTTCAGTTGATTGTTATCGCAATCTTGACAACTTCTCGACAGCTGGTGGATCGATCAAGAAAGCTCATGTTCCCTCGACAGCTTCTCGACACCTCCTCGACACCTAACTATCTATCGAGGTTTAATGAGGCTCGACAGATACAATCTATCAAGGTATCTATTGAGGTTACGAAAATCAGAATTTTCAGATCTGATTTTTAGGCCTGACTTATGTATTTGTGTAAGGTTTCTTTTCTCACAACCCTAGACCTATATAAGTCTTATTTTAAAGGTAGTCACATAAGAGAATGCAAGGAGAACATATGCAAAAGATCACCGATGTCTTATTCTCTCTGAAAGAAGCTACTACGTCTTTTGCGCCTTAGGGTTTTGTAACCAAGTGTTTCTTGATCTTCATTCTTGATGAAGTGAAGAACTTTGCAGCCAACATCTTCTTCTAGTTGGTGATTGAAGTCGTGTACTGGGATCCACACAATTGGTTAGTCACGCACTAGGATTTGTGCATCATCAAAGGGTGGCGTTCATATATTGAAGAGTTCAGAGGTTCTGAAGCGGTAGAAAGTTTCTGCTGTGAGTTTATCTACGGGGATTGTAAAGTCTAAGGACAAAAGTTTTGTACTAAATTTGAAACTTCTCTTTACTATAGTAGATTGTTTTTCATGAAGGTTTACCCCCAGGTTTTTTACTATGAAACTGGTTGGTTTCATTGGTTTTCCTAGGTCGTCATATCTTGTCTTATTTACTTTTCCGCTGCATTTATTTTTTGACTTGATATTGATGTTAGTATGTTTTAACAAATTTTATTCATAATAAATCTAATTAATAACTTGGGTTTAAAACTTGTTAATTCTATCAACCGAGATCTAAATTTCCTAACAAGTGGTATCAGAGCAGGTACACTATGATTAGATTAATTTTCTGAGTATGATCCATTGACCCCTGTTGTCATGGATAGAGGACAATCTTTATTTATACCTCCTTTATTTGATGGAACTTATTATGCGTACTAGAAAGTTCATATGAAAGTTTTTTTGCAGGCTCTAGGTGAATAGGTACAGTAAGCTGTTGAAGTTGGCTAAATTAAGCCAAAGGAAGTGCTGGTGGATTGGGATGATGCAACAATCATAGCGGCAAATTTCAATAGTAGGGCCTTGAATGCTTTGTTTTGTGGGTTGACCAATGAGGAATTCAAGAAAATATCATCCACGAAAGTTGCCAAGGAAGCATGGACCATTCTTGAGACCACTTATGAAGATACCAAGGCAGTAAAGACTGTGAAGTTTCAAAGACTCACTAGTAGTTTTGAAGAAATAAGGATGGAGGAGGATGAGACCTTTGATGAGTTCTATGCTAAACTCAAGGATATTGTGAATTCTACTTTTAATCTTGGAGAATGTATTGCAGAATCCAAGATTGTTACGAAAATCCTTAAGTCCTTACTTAAAAGATTCCATGCCAAGATCACTGCCATTGAGGAAGTGAAGGACATTGATCAACTTCCTTTGACTAAGCTTGTAGGGAAATTTCAAACCTATGAGATGGGATTAGGCTCAATGGGAAAAGGTAAAAAGAGTAGAAACATGGCTCTCAAGGGTATAGAGGAAGAGATCGAGGACTCTGAAGATGAAGATGAAAGTGAAGATGAGGATGAGTATCTAACCTTCATAACTGATGAGATTATCAAGCTTCTTCAGTTTAGGAAAAAGGATAATGGCAAACCTCCAAGGAAATCTCAATCCTCTAGGAAGGGCAAGAATGAGAAACCCCTTATTCAATGCCATGAGTGCAAAGGTTTTGGTCATATGAGGATAGAGTGTCTAAATTACCTTATGAAGGAAAAGACTGAGAAGCTAAAAGAGAAAGGGTTGATTGCTACTTGGAGTGATACTGAGGATGACTCTTTTAATAAGTATGTGGATGAATGTCGTCACATTATGGCCTTTGCTGCCTCAACCAATAAGGTGATTGTAGAGAGTGCTAGTGACAGTGAGGATTCTTCTGATAATGAAGTACCCAAGAAGTTAACCCTTCAGGAAGCCTATGATAAGCTATACACTGAATTCATAAAATATGAAAAGACTTCTCATCTTTGTAGAAAAGAGCTTAATGAGGTAAAAATTGAAAAAGCTGATCTGTTAGTCAAGCTAGATGAGACTACAAGGTTAGTTGAGACTCTTGTTGTGGAGAACAACTCATTAGAAGAGAAGGTCAAGAATCTTAAGGTTGAGCTTAGTTAAGCTAGAACTCAAATAGAAAGGATGTCTAGTGCAAAGCTTGATGAGGTATTGAGTGCTCAAAAGTCTAGTTCTGATAAGACTAGCTTAGGATATATTGTTTCCTCCGGCCCCTTCTCTTCCACGGCTTCTGGATCAAGGACTGTCTTTGTGCCCCAATTTGAGAAAGGTAATAAAGGTATGAAATCCAAAATTGATTTGGCCAATTCTAAATCCTCTGTTAGACCTCATGTTTGTCACCATTGTGGTGTTTCTGGACACATTCATCCTAACTGCTTTAAGTTGTATCTTCATAAGCAATTGTCCAAACAGTCACAAGTTTCCTCTCAAAGACCTACACCTTTGTTTGGAAAGTTATTAAAAGTTTTGAGTTTTTTAACTCAATTTAAGGAGAATTTTAATTCTTCTATGTCCTTTAGTAGACATACTAGGACACATGCATTTTCATCTTCATAGCCAAAGACTCGTGATGTGTGGGTGAGAAAAGAGCTGAAGACTTAATTATCTTTTTTGTTTGTCTTCTGCTTTAATTTTTTCTATCTAAAGTAGGACTCTCTTTACTTGATTTCTTATATGTTTTTGGAATCATGCTTTCATGCATCTGCATTTTTCTACCATGCCTTCATGCATATGCATCTTTCTTTCATGCTTTCATGTTGTTTGTCTATTTTTGTTTGGTTGTTTAGTTTTTATTTTGTTTTGTTTTCAAAATAAAAATAAAAAGGAAAATTTAGAAAAATACAAAAACAGTATGTGTTTGTGTACATTGGTACTTATGTACCTTGGATGGCCATTGAAACAAAGTTTTCTAAACTTTGTATCACTTGTAGCTTAGATGAGCACTCTATGCACAACTAAGCAAGTAAGCTTTGTGGCTCGTGTTTGTGATGAGTAAGGTTAAGTGATCTCTTATACTTAATACTTATATCACTCTTTTTGACGGGTAGGACTAGAAAATTCTAAGAGAAAGGCATAAATAACCATCTCATCACTGTTGCCCACCAATCATGATAAGACATATGTATGCTTCGGCATAGCAAAAGTGTGATATCAATGACATTTGTGTGCTTCGGCATAGCAAAATTGAAACGTCAAATATCATTGGGTATTTCTTTTCTTTCTCTTATATGCCTATGCATGATATGCTCAATAAAAGAAAATATGCAAAGAAAAATAAAAAGCAAAAAGATCAAAATGCTTTAAATATGATTGCAAGCGTGTATTCTAGGAGATGTGAGAGTTATAGGATGTACTTTGAAGGTGATAGTCCCCATTAAACAGTTATGATTGTGTGTGAGTTAAAGTAATTTTCTCATATCTCAAATCGTTATAACATGTATATACTTATGCAATTTTGCGATGTTTTTCACACATAACACGCAATATTTTTTGCTACTCTTGATACATGTGCAGGTACAATGTGATTTGGCCATCACAAGATTTTACATGTGTTAATGTATGCTCACTAAATTGTCTTAACTTGTTTTTGAAATATAAAATTGGTTAGACTTGTTTAGTGTGTGTGTGTGTGTTTTGCATCTTTCTTTTGTCATCATAGCATCTTGTGTCATTACATTCATGCATTTATATAGATTTCTTGTACCCCCTGGATTATCCTTGATCATCTTTATGTTTCTTGGGTAAAGCTTTCTAGTTTCGTGTACCCTTTGTCAATCATGACAAAAAGGAGGAAAAATTATGGAGACTTTTTGGTTTCTTTCTTTAAGATTCTACATGTTAGGGGGAGAAACACATGCCCTTGTAAGGGGGAGATGTGTTTCATGTTGTTAAGGGGAGTGCTTACCTCTTTCTTCTTGTACATTTGGTCTTGTGACCATGTTTACATACATTGTGCTTATCTTTGATATATATGTGATGATGTATGTTTTCTTCACCTACTTTTACATGTGTTGTTTTTTTTTTTTTCTATCTTTATACATATGTTTCTTATTTATTGTATGCAATCTATTATTTCTGTTTTACACTAAGATGCCTCGATGAATTTTCTTTAAAGTGTTTCAGAAATACAGGTTGTCAAAGTCTATTTACCATAAACTCTCTTCTTGTAAAGTTTTTCAAAAGTTTGTGTTAGGATAGATTTTATTGTATTTAACAAGTGAATATGAGTTGAGTGATTTATGACTTCTCTCATATGCTCATTTGTTTGTTGCGGTTTTGTCACGGATTGCCAAAGGGGGAGATTGTTAATGACATATTTTATGTATTTGGCTAATCCTTTGACAAAACGCACTTTACTTGTATTTTGGTAGATTTAGGATGTGTTTAATGTTAAGATTAGTACCCTTAAATCCTATTGAATGATGCTATGTATGATATTAAGTGACATTATGTTAGACATTATGTATGACTTAATATTATGTTTAATAAATTTGTTTTATTATTATCTGAAATAATGGTAACATGAATATTCGGACATTATCATATAGTCCATGAGATGCATAGTATGTGATTTATGTGAAGAGTCACAGAAGATATAAATCACAAGTTCTTTGTAAACTCAGAATTATAGTTCGTAGTCAGTGATGAAATTGGGCATTTCATCTGCGAAGACTATAACATATCAACTACGATGATTTGTCTTGATCATGGAAGTGAAGACTTCTAGTTGATGTGTTAATATGTTTTAAGAGTTAAGACATATTGAACTGGACCGCTGTGAGATTTATTATTTGCCTAAGGATTGTCAAAAGAATAATAAATCTCACGACTTACATTTGCATGAACTCTTAATCCTGAGAGAATAATGGACTTGATCATAAGGTGTAGGTTGCTTTGATATATCAAGAGTGAGATCTATAGTAATGGTCAAAACCTCAGTATGTTGGGCAGCCACATTAAGTGTTGATGGAACATGTATTCTCAAGATGGAATTCATAATCTCTTAACGGAGATATAAAATATTCCCTTGAGATAAGTTTAATGGTTTTGTTATTCAGGGAGTTAGGCCTAACCACTTTAGTAAGTAGTTACTAAAGTATATATTTATGGAGTTGGATTTCATAAATATATAATGAATAATATTAAACGATTAAACCGGGTACTCAAGGATCAAGATGTAGTAATTTACAAAGTGGCAGTCTACATTATTAACTTTGTATTACTACGAATATTTTATGAAGGGGTGCATATATAATAAAGTCTTGGGATATAATATATATAGATAAGACCTAGAGTGAAACTATATTTATATAGTGGTATTAAATATAGTTAATGGTAATTTTGGACTTGTCAAGAGTTGACAGAAAAGCCCAAGGCCCATTGGAGCTAGTGTCTTATTGGTCCCTTTTGGTCCCACTCCAAGCCACACACTTAAGCCCAATTGGTAAGGCCCAAAAGGCCAGTCCAATTAGATATATTGGTTAGATACAAAAGGAAAAACGTACAGAAAAATATTGGTAAGAAAAACATCATTGTAGTGGTGTGGAAGTGAGTTTTTGGTACTCACTAGTCATCCCTTTGTTACCAATTTGAGAGACCACACATCTTGGGCGACTAGTGGAATTGGAGTGAAGATTAAAAGTATTCCCGAGTGCTTCAATCTTTGTTTTGAAATTCACCGCTTCAAGGTACGATCTCTTGTTTTCAAAATTCTGAAATTTAGTTAGTACGTGTTATCAATATCAAATGAAGTAGATCCGTTCAAAACTTATTTTCCGCTGCACTTATCTTTAATTCCATCATTTAATACTTCAAGGAACATGTTGTTCAAGTCTAGTATTAAAACCATGAAGATTGGACCAAGAAATAAGTGAAGAAAAGCTGTACAATAAAGCTGGACAGATAGCTCGACATTTGCGGACAGATAGCTCGACAGCTGCTCGACACCTCCCGACAGCTAGGCTATCTATCGAGCTCTTCAGTTGATTGTTATCGCAATCGCGACACCTTCTCGACAGCTGATGGATCGATTGAGAAATCTCTTGCCCCCTCGACAGCTTCTCGACACCTCCTCGACACCTAGCTATCTATCGAGGTTTAATGAAGCTCGACAGATACTATCTATCGAGGTATTTATCGACTTTACGAAAATTAGAATTTTCAGTTCTAATTTTTGGGTCAGGCTTATGTATTTGTGTAGGGTTTCTTTTCTCACAACCCTATACCTATATAAGGCTTATTTTAGAGGCCATCACATAAGAGAATATAAGGAGAACATATGCAAAAGGTGACTGATGCTTTATTCTCTCTGAAAGAAGTTACTGCATTTTTTGCGCCTTAGGGTTTTGTTACCAAGTGCTTCTTGATCTTCATTCTTGATGAAGTGAAGAACTTTACAGCCAACATCTTCTTCTAGTTAGTGATTGAAGTCGCGTACTGGGATCCACGCAATTGGTTAGTCACGTACTGGGATTTGTGCATCATCAAAGTGTGGTGTTCATATATTGAAGAATTCAGAGGTTTTCAAGCGGTAGAAGGTTTCTGCTGTGAGTTCATCTACAGGTATTGTAGAGTCTAAGGACAAAGGTTTTGTACTAGTTTTAAAACTTCTCTTTACTATAGTGGATTGCTTTTCGGGAAGGTTTCCACCCAGATTTTTTATTGTGAAATTGGTTGGTTTCATTGGTTTTCCTGGGTCATCATATCTTGTCTTATTTACTTTTCTGTTGCATTTATTTTTGACTTGATATTGATGTTAGTATGTTTTAATAAGTTTTATTCATAAGAAATCTAATTAGTAACTTAGGTTTAAAACTTGTTAATTCTATTAATCAGGGTCTAAATTTCCCAACACAAGTTTCGATTTGGCTCGGACGATTTAAGCGGGTGAGTTGGATCGCGGGTCAAGATGGAGAGCCCTAACTAGGAGGCACATTGTGAAAACCTTTTGCGGAAGCAATATAGAACAAAAATTTATATTTTGTTTTTAAAGATCATTGTACCACACAATCATAGATTCTAAATAGAACAAAATTACGTACCTCTCTTAGCAACCCAAGTGTGTTGCCTCCCAAGGTATTCACGTCTCTCTCTTTGTTTTTTTTTTTTTTTTTTAGTTTTTAGAAGACTGCAGTATCACTTAGTAGTTCTGATGGTCAACCACTAAATATGATATTATAAAATCTTATTTTATGGTAGACTTCTAAAACCCTAGAGAGAGATTGGACGTGGGATAATTAAGGATCCTAATCTTCAGCCATAGGATTTTATCAATAACTTTTTGACCGTTATTGACTTCTCTTGAAAATCTTTCCAAAATTATTCTTTAATTTTCTCAATCATATCAGGAAAATATTTGAACTTCTACAGATTGCAATAATGTCCATCAACATATTGCAATTGACCCTTGAAGATTAGAGAATTACAAATGAGGTCCTATTACTTACAATTTTATATCTATGTCCTTCCACCATACTATATTCCCACAAGCCACTAGGACTGGATTAATATCACTGTCATGTCCCTAGCTTATGTAACCCTTAATTTCTTGATTTCATAATTTCTATTGTACTCCAAAATATTTTTGAAGAAAGCAATCTTTAAATATATATATACAATATTATATATATGAAAAACATTTTCAAAAAATGTCACCGGCCGGTTTTGTTTTGAGTCCAGCTTCAATATGAAAATCAATTGAATATACTATTTTCTTTAGAGACTGATGGATTCATTGTTGATCATTTATATATCTTACTCATTACACACATAACCTAACGTGTCTGTATATAGCCTTTAAAATCGGCATCACCAGTTGACATTGTCAAAGTTATGTGCGTAATATATAAATATACACAAACCCCTCATGTTTAAGGACAATAGAAAAATTGTGATAGGACAACCTTTTAATTAACAATGATTGCTTCATATGGTATCCTTGATTGAATCCAATTCAGTGTATGTACTTGTTACATTACACCCACTTGTCTGCTTAAAGTCACTACCTTAATGATGGAGTAAATCATCCTATCATATAGTAGTACAACAAGTGTAGGTTTTAGTGGTAATATTCAATTAATATCCATAGCCTAGAACAATTTAATAATCTATGAAAAATCATTACTCCCTGTCTTTGGTTCCTTAACCATAAACATGATTTTTCTACAGAGGTGACATCACATGCCACATTTAAACAATGAAATATACCTATAAAATTATGAATGTGAAAATAAATTTTTATTATCAAATAAAAATGCATAATATTGTTTTTGAGGGAAAATAATTCTAACTATCTCCCACTTGCAATCAAAACCAATCATACATGTATTTAATACCCATTGCTACTAAATTTTTCTCAAACACCTTTTGAGACAATGCCTTTATGAGTGGATCTGCAACATTATTGGTAGAGGCAATCTTTGTTATTGCTACATCACCTCTCTGTATGATATCACGTATCAAGTGATATTTACATGCAATATGTTTTGTCCTTTGATGAGCCCTTGGTTCTATTGCATTTGCAACAGCCCTACTATTGTCACAATAGATAGTAATGGGTGACTTAATAGAAGGAACAACTTCAAGTTCTTGAATGAACTTACGAATCCACACAGCTTCCCTTGCAACTTCACTTACGGCTATATACTCTACTTCTGTAGTAGAATCTGCAGTAGTATCTTGCTTGCAACTTCTCCAACTTATTGCTCCCTTGCCAAGAGTGAACACAAATCCAGAAATTGATTTTCTATCATCAATATTAGATTGAAAATCTGAATCTATATACCCTTGGACAGTCAAATGCTCACCACCAAACACCAAGAAATAATGTTTGGTCCTATTTAAATATTTGAGGATATGTTTCACTGTTGTCCAATGCTCTAAACCTGGATTAGATTGATATCTACTCACAATGCTCACTGCATAACAAATGTCTGGCCTAGTGCAAAGCATTGTGTACATGAGACTTCCTACAGCCGAAGCATAAGGACAATTTCTCATTTACTCTCTCTCTTCTTGTGTTTTAGGACACATTTGATTAGAGAGATGAACTCCATGTCTAAAAGGTGAAAACCCTTTCTTGGAATCTTGCATGCTAAACCTAGCCAATATCTTGTTAATATAATTGACCTGTGAAAGTCCCAATAACCTTTTCTTTCGGTCTCTAAACAATTTGATTCTGAGTATATAGGATGCTTCACCAAGATCTTTCATTGCAAAGTGACTAGATGACATTGCTCCTACATCATTGCCAATGAGTAGTATGTCATCTACATAAAGAACTAAAAATGTAATAGTGCTCCCACTAACCTTTTTGTAATCACAAGGTTCCAACTGCGTGATGCTTGCTTTAGGCTGTATATAGATCTCATCAACTTGCACACTTTTGATTCTTGACCATGAGATATGACACCTTCTGGCTAGTCCATAAAAATTTCTTCTCGAATGTGTCCATTCAAGAAAGTTGTTTTAACATCCATTTCCCATATCTCATAATCATAATGTGCAGCAATTGACAATAGAATCCTTATGGACTTTAGCATGGCTACTGGCGAAAAGGTTTCCTCATAATCAATTCCAACCTTTTTATTATACCCTTTTGCCACTAGCTTAGCTTTACAGGTCTCCATGTTACCACTAGGTCCTATCTTCCTTTTGTAGACCCATTTACAACCAATAGGCTTAATACCTTCTGGTTTGTCTACTAAGGTCCAGACCTGGTTGGTATACATTGAGTCCATCTCTAATTCCATGGCCCTTTTCCAATTCTCAATGTCCTTATCAGTCATTGCTTCTTGATAAGTAAAAGGATCATTATCATGCTCCTCTGACTCCATTAGATAAATCTCATTTAACAAAGTGAGTCTAATTGGAGGCCTGATAGTCCTTTTACTACGTCGAGTCTCTTGTTTTTTGCTTGGTTCAGTAGGCACTATTACTTGCTCTTCATTATTCTCATTCAACTCAGCCATTGGCTTATCAGTTTGTTCATCAAGAGAAACTTTTGCTCTGTTTTCATTTAAGCTATAATCTTCCTCAAGAAAAATAGCATTCCTACTCACAAAAACCTTTTGCTCACTAGGATTGTAAAAATAGAAACCAGTAGACATTTTGGGATAGCCAATAAATAAACATCTATCACTCCTTAGTCCTAGCTTATCCATATTAGGCTTTCTAACATGTGCTGGAGAACCCCATATCTTTAAGTGATTTAGACTTGGTTTCTTACTAGTCCATAACTCATATGGGGTACTAGGAACTGATTTGGCAGGGACTCTATTTAATAAATAAACAGCAGTCTCCAAAGCATAACCCCAAAATGAAATTGGCAACTTTGACATGCTCATCATAGAACGAACCATATCTAATAAGGTTCTATTTCTTCTTTCAGCTACACCATTATGTTGAGGTGTGGCAGGGGGAGTCAATTGTGAAATAATCCCATTTTCTTTTAGATATTCCTTAAATTGATCCAAGAGGTATTCTCCTCCTTTATCAGAGCGAAGAACTTTTATGCATTTTCCAACCTGTTTCTCAACCTCATTACGAAATTCTTTGAACTTTTCAAAGGATTCAGATTTATGTTTCATTAGGTACAAATAACCATACCTAGAATAATCATCAATAAAAGTAATGAAGTAATAGAAACCACCTCTTGCCATGTGATTCATAGGACCACAAACATTAGTGTGTATTAATCCTAATACATCAGTGGCTCTAACTCCCTTTCCTGTAAAGGGACTTTTGGTCATTTTCCCTTGTAAGCAAGGCTCACAAATTGGATAAGGCTCTACCTTCAAAAGATTCAATGGCCCATTCTTTGCCAATCTATTGATTCAGTCAATATTGATATGACCAAGCCTTAAGTGCCACAAATAGGTAGGTGAATGTTCAAAATGGGTATGAAACACCCTTGAACGTTTAGACCCCAAATTACAAAATATCAATTCAAGCTTATTATCAAACAATTAATGTGCGGAACATGAACATAAGCCAAATACATAATTGATAAATAATCTAAGCCAAATATAAACACATCCACAGCAGTAAACAAATGGCAAAGATAAAGGAAAGGAAGATGCAAATACATGGACAACACATGATGTGTTATCGAAGAGGAAACCGAAGCCCTCGGCATAAAACCTCTCCGCCGCCTTCCAAGCGGTCAATAATCCACTAGAAAATGTAGTTGGGATACATGAACAGTAATAGACCCTCCAAGCCTAATCTATCCGATGTACCTAAACCCTCCAAGCTTTTTGCTCCAACGAGGTTGCACCGAACCTTTTTCTTCTCTATCTTACCGGAGTCCGCTATAGCCCATAGCATCAATCAATGTGAATTGGTTCCTTCCTAACTGCTTCCCAAAAGCACCAAATGTACCTTCTCACTGATATGGGTATGGTGAGAAAATGATTTGGCTAAGGACCTCTCAAGAATGTAACAATGGAGAGGAAAAGAGTAGAGGAATTTTAAGAGTCTCCAAGGTAAAGATTATGGATGAATCAATCTTGTTTTTTTCTAGGGTTTCTCTCACAAAATTCTCTCTAGAAGCTCTCTACATTGGGTGGGTATAAGGGTCTATATATAGTGGGGTGAGAAAGGAATGCGAAGAGTCAGTTTTTCCCAAACAGGGTGGTTTGGCGGCTTAGCCTCGCGACTGGTCTGAGTCGCGAGTTCTAGCCACGAGTTAATGGCCTGGCCAGCCTGGGACTTTTGTCCTGTAGTACGACAGCTGGCGTGACCCTTCACCTCCCCCGTGTGCTTCTCACGTGCTTGCAGTTGGCGGCTCCCAGTCGCGAGTCACCTGCGAGTCCTAGCCGCGAAACTCTGCATCCTTGCACAATCTTGAGCATTTCTTCACATCTTCTCACACACTACCCTTACAAGAATCCCACATAAATACAGGGCTACTAATTGCTAAAATACAAGCAAATTTTGGCAGGGAATAAAGCCAACAAGATGGTTGATTAAATTCAACCTTACAATCTCCCCCTTTGTCTATTCCGTGACAAAACCCTACAACAGACTCTAGACTTAAAACGTGAGTTGGGAACAGTTGATCAAAACTCACTCACACCTAATTCTAGGTTCTGATAAGCTCTTGAAACATATGAACAAGTATCTCCTGAAACACAACAACACAACAATGTCATTGTATGCAGAAAACTTGGAATACATATAGAGCAAGCATAAAATGATCAAGCAAAAATGGAATAAAGTAATAGACCACGGCTTGACCAAAACAGGCAATCACTATACAATAGTGATCACAATGCTCATTCACACAAGAAATGAACATCCGAGCACGCAAGCTAATAAACTTATATGCAAAGTATCATTTGCATGTCCAACACTCAACTAATGCATACAATCGTATATGCATCTAGGAACAATCCTACAAGGGCACAAGAGTGATGTACTTAAGAAAATGCATAACATTAACAAGTACATAAGCCACAAAGCATAAAGGCTACAACAACATGGTACAAACCATAAAAGCCTACAAATTATGCATATAAACAAACCCTAAAAGCTCACAGAAGCAACATGGGTACAAAATAACCAAACAAACACAATTAACTGAATAAACATCATAATATATAGAAACCAAAAGTATTAGAACTGTATCCACACAGATAGATATAAACAAGAAACAAAAGTTTGTTAGTCTATCCAAAAACTATGAAAAGAATGTATGATAACATCCTGAACACACAACTCCCCCTTCCAATATGCACATCTTCTCCTTCTCCTTCCTGTGTCGTTCTCCCCCTTACTATATGCTATCACTCTCCCCCTTTTTATCAGGAATAGCTAAAGGCTCTCCTCTAACTTTTGCTGAATAGCATCTAACTATGTTTCAATAGCCGTGAGACGCATTTGAACTTGATTGTTAGTTGTGTAGATAAGCCAGTGTAATTCAGAGATCCGCTCAACCACATTTTCAATCAAGTGGCTTTGCCTTGGCGTTTGAAATCCAGGGGGAATAGATGGAGCACTAGTTGATTGTAAAGGTGTAGCTGAGCTTTGGCCAGATGGAGTGACTGGTTCACTCTTGGGTGCTTTAGAGGAGTGGCTCTTACTTGCTTGGAGAGTGTATAAAGATATTAATCGGGGACGAGGTATAATTTTGCCAATTGATGGAGGACTAACACCTTCATGAAGGATGATCTTCATGATGAGACTACAAAATGGAAGATTCATTCGAGCTGCTAATCGAGCCATTGTTTTCCCAATGATTTGAAATATGTGGGCACAGATGTCAATCGGAACACCAATAATGAGGTCACACAAGAATTTGGCCCTTCCAAGATTGATGAAAGCAGTGTTTGACAGCGAGTAGAGGTTGGAAAACATGATCAGCTTTAGAGTTGTCATTTCAGGTGAAAAAGATGTAGTGCCTACAGATGAACCTGCGCTTCCCACTTCATGTTCACTCCCAAGAACTTGAAGAATGTCTTGTGCCTGAAGTACTCTATCATCATACGGAGTTCGATCTGCATTTTCAGGTCTGATAATGCAAAGAACCTTTGCAATATAGTCTACATTGATGGAGAATTCTGTTCCTTGAACCCAACATTTTAACTCTACCCCTGTGTATTTGGCATTAGAGTAGAATTCCTTGATCAATTCTTCAATTGGATCCTCAAAGTTACCAAAAATATCATCCCAATCTCTTTCTTCAAAAATCTTAGGAATAAATGTTGTCCCAGGGTGTCAAACTTGACAACTCGTTCCACAATGGGAGGAGCCTTTATAAAAATATCTATGTAGGTCTTTGAGTCAAGACGTGTCCTGAATTTCTCAATTGTAGAGTCTCTAGATGACTGAGAAGAGAGCTGTGTCCTTTTAGCCACCCGTGTTGATGGATCATCAGTTGCAATGGCTTTGCCTTTTGATGAATGATGAGTCATCTGCAAAAGCGCAGACATATAGCAAAGAACCAAATGCAATACCACAGGGTACCAACATCAACTTGATTAGATTTAGATAAGAATGTGAATCCGAGAGATTTCACTTAATCACAGAATAACCCGAGAGATTTCAAAATTAATAAATCATAGGCAATACAGAAATATCGTGTGAAATAAGTGAGCAAAGATGGTGATTGTTCAGATACAACTCAGTGTCAAGTGATCACTAAATACTACAAAGTCACATACTGACATTATGACAAACTACCATGAGCATGATATGCAAAAATCAGTATAGCCATGAAGCATGCCATAGAGCACAAATAAAATCAACTCCCAATCAGATAGCAATCAACATAATGAAACAAAGTCATGTATGAACATGCTTTTACTCAAAACATAATGTCATCAACAACACACAATAAAAACAAGAACACAACTCTAAAATCATGAAATCTGAAGTGAGAGAGAAAACCCATACCTTTTTCTTGAAGATTTGAAGAGAAAATGGTGCAGAAATGGAGGACTTTCAAGATAGACACGGTGAGTTTCAGAGAGTGAAATGTTGAAGACAATGAACAGTCACAAAAGTACGAGGGAAAAACTGAAAAGTTTTTTTGAAAACTGACCTTAAAATGCAAAATACGCATTTTTCGCGACTGAAGTAAGTTGCCAGTAAGTTGCCAGGGTAAGCCGCAAAACACTTTGAAACTACAAATTTTGAAAAATTTTCTAAGTGTTTTTCGAGACTGGAAGGTCTACCCACGAGAGAGTTGCGAGCTGAGTTGCAAAAATCTCTGTGTACCCCTCGCGACTGGACCTTCCACCTGCAAACAAGTCCCCAAGGCAGACCCACGAGCATGCGACTGGGGCATGCGATTGGATTGACTTGCGACTAAGTCGCCAAAACAGGGCAAAATTGTTTCTGAAATTTTTGACATTTTTGTAAAAATAAAATACTTTCCAAATATAGCTAAAACACTCAAAAATCTTTTTGTGTTTGATCAAACAAAGATTGAGCATGTGAAAACACATTTAATCAAGTACAATCACACAAATGAATATGACATTCATTGAACATAGACTTGTGTTTTGTGTGTGGATATCATACATGAGATAGTCCTTAGTCCAATGTGAAGCTTCAATGATCAATTCAATCAAGGCATACACAACTAGTACTAGATAATGTGACCTATCTCAATTATATAAACATGCATATATGACCTCCCACATAAACTTGATCATAATTCTTTGAAGCTTTTCATTTGGCTCCATATATATCATATCATTTGCACTTTTTGAATAAAAAAGATCTCATTGTGAGATAAATGCTTGAAATTTTTGATATTTCAATTGATGAGTTAGCCTTTGGCTTTTTGGGCATCATACATTTTATTTCGGTTGCTTTCCCCTTTTCCTAGTCGAATACTAGTATGTGCGATAGGCTTTTACAGCTCTATATCTCTTTTCATTTGGAGATTTACATTTGGAGAGCTTTTTAAAAAAAAAAAAAAAATTAAAGAATGTGAAGATATATAGGCATGAGTCTATGCATGTCTCAAGATCAACAAAATCATTCACTAATCATTCATGACAAGGTTGAAGATCTATTTGCAACAGTCACATAGATTTCAATATGTCTCCCACAATGATATGGGTGCATAGGGAAGAAGCTAAGCTCGTAGATGCACAAAGCCATTAGTACAAAGGTACAAGGCAAAACATGCTTTGAGACAAAAAACTCAACAAAGTTGATTAAACTTTTGGATTTTCTACTTTTTATGTGTTTTTGGATTTTTGACACAAAAATAAAGGTTGATCAAAACAAAAAAAACAGCAATGTAAAAAACATTTTAAACAAAAACTCAAAATTTTCAACTCAAACTTGCAAGAAGCAAACAAATAAGCATACAAAATATGGGAAGTATTAATGCATGGACATGTTGTAATGCTTATGCATGAGTACCTTTTGTCACCCATACATCACGTGCGTTTGGGATGATATCCTTGACGGATTGGGTACGAGAGTTAGGCCTTTCAAACATTCATGTGAAGCTTTCCAGGTAGTTGGTGAAGGCACCGATCATCTTCATTACGTCCATCATTCCAGAATCACTGTTCTGACTTCTCAGTTGTTCACCACCCCAAGACCTCTTGTCATTTCTTCTTCCTCATGACCGAGGAGCGCTTGTATTGTTCAATGCTCTCAACTTTTGGTAGTTAGGTATGGTATGTCCTTACAATCCGCAATAGTGACAAACATAATTCGTTCTAGGGCCTCGTTGTGGTCTTGGAAGAGATCTTCCTCTAACTTCAACTCTGCTTTCTGATTGATTACGGGACTTATTAAATACCCGTTGATCAGCCACCTTCTTTTTCTGTTCAGCCTTAACTTTCTCAGGAATAGGCTCTTCTACAACCGTCTCTTTGGCCTTTACAAATTTCACTTCTTTGGTGACATTGGCAAATGAGCTACTCCCTCTGGTATAACCAACTCGGACTTATTTGAGAAGTGTTTTTGAGATGAAATAACATCTTCCAACTTCTTGGAGGAGACCCTTTCTATCTTGGCTTGTGCTTGCACCACCTCTTGCTCAAGAAATCTTACTTTGGTATAAGCTTCTGGTAGCTCACCATTTAGTGTCTCGATCTCACACTTTGCCACTTTATATCTGGCCAGGAGACTTTTGTAGTCCTCCTTAGCTTTCTTCATCTTCTTCACAGCTGCCTTTGCCATCCTTGTATTCTCTCCCGATCTCTCAAGAAGTAAGGTGTAATTCTCTTGAATACTAGCTGTATTTCTATCCTCTTCAGCATCTAATTTCTTAACAATCCCTAAGGATTCATCATCACTGTGTTCTCCAAGTTCTTGTACAAGTTGATTCAAGTCCTCCGAGGACTCAATATGCTTAATAGCCATAAATGCGGAGTAGTTTCCTTCTCCATCACAACTGTCCTCAGAGTCCGAATTTGATGAGTCCGAATCACTTAAAGTAGTGGCATAGGCCTTTCCCTTCGACTTCAAATAATTTGGACATTCCTTTTTGAAGTGCCCATGTCCATTACATTCAAAGCATGTAATTCCTTGTGAAGATTGGGAATCTCTACCCTCTTTTCTTCTGAACTCTTTCTTCTCCTTTCCAGATTTCGGAAATTTTCCTTTATCACTGGATTTCCCACTGTTTTTGGGCTTTTAGAATTTCTGAAAGTTCTTTACAAGATACGCCACATCTTTGTCTACTGCATCATCTTCCGAAGAGTCATAAGACACAACTTTCTCATCAATTGTCTTAAGAGCAATTGATTTACTCTTCTTCTGTGTGGGTAGGGACAATTCATATGTCTGCAGGGAACCAACCAGCTCTTGAACTTTAATGTCGTCAAGATCTTTGCTCTCTTCAATGGCTATAACTTTGGTACGGAAATTCTCTGGTAGTGACTGAAGAATCTTTCTTACTATTTTCGAGTCCTCCGTCTTTTCCCCTAAATTGAATTTCCCAACAACCACTTCATTCAATTTACTATAAAACGAATCAAAAGACTCATCCTCACTCATCTTTAGCTCCTCAAAGCGAGTGGTTAACTTCTGAAGTTTGGTGTCCTTCACTTTCTTAGTCTCTTCATAAGTTGTCTCCAGAATTTCCCATGCTTCCTTAGCAATGGTGATATGTGAAATCCTATGAAATTCTTCTGGAGTGACACCACAGAAAATAGCATTCAAGGCTTTGCTATTTGCATTGGCCGCCGCAAGAGCAGCCTTATCCCAAGTGGATTTAGCAGCCTCCGGTCTTGTCCAACCTACTTCAACTGCATCCCACACAGCATCATCAATAGAACACAAAAACGCCCTCATACGGACTTTCCAAAATGCATAATTATTACCATAAAAAAACGGTGGTACATTAAGAGATTGTGACCTATCCATCTCAAAGGGGGTCAGGAATCACACTTAGGTATTTAAACCACAACAAGTGTACCTGCTCTGATACCAATTGAATGTTTAAAATGGGTATGAAACACCCTTGAACGTTTAGACCCCAAATTACAAAATATCAATTTAAGCTTATTATCAAACAATTAATGTGTGGAATATGAACATAAGCCAAATACAGAATTGATAAATAATCTAAACCAAATATAAACACATCCACAGCAGTAAATAAATGGCAAAGATAAAGGAAAGGAAGATGCAAACACACGGACAACACACGATGTGTTACCGAAGAGGAAACCAAAGCCCTCAGCGTAAAACCTCTCCGCCGCCCTCCAAGCCGTCAATAATCCACTACAAAATATAGTTGGGATACATGAACAGTAATAGACCCTCCAAGCCTAATCTACCTAATGTACTTAAATCCTCCAAGCTTTTTGCTCCAACGAGGTTGCGCCGAACCTTTTTCTTCTTTAGCTTACCGGATTCCGCTATAGCCCATAGCATCAACAATGTGAATTGATTCCTTCCTAACTGCTTCCCAAAAGCACTAAATGTACCTTCTTACTGATATGGGTATGGTGAGAAAATGATTTGGCAAAGGACCTCTCAAAAATGTAACAATGGAGAGGAAGAGAGTAGAGGAATTTGAAGAGTCTCTAAGGTAAAGATTGTGGATGAATCAATCTTGTTTTTCTCTAGGGTTTCTCTCAAAAAAATTTCTCTAGAAACTCTTTGCATTTGGTGGGTATAAGGGTCTATATATAGTGGGGTGAGAAAGGAATGCGAAGAGTTAGTTTTTCCCAAACAGGGTGGTTTAGCGGCTTGGCCTCGCGACTGGTCTAAGTCGCGAGTTCCAGCCCCGAGTTAACGGCCTGACCAGTCTGGGACTCTTTTGTCCTAGAGTGCGACAGCTGGCGTGACCCTTCACCTCCCTCGTGTGCTTCTCACGTGCCTGCAGTTGGCGGCTCCCAGTCGCGAGTCACCCACGAGTCCTAGCCGCGAAACTCTACATCCTTGCACAATCTTGAGCATTTCTTCACATCTTGTCACACACTACCCTTACTAGAATCCCACCTAAATACAGGGTTACTAATTGCTAAAATAGAAGCAAATTTGGCACGAAATAAATCCAAAAATATGGTTAATTAAATTCAACCTTACAGTAGGATTAACATCTCTTTTTCTTTTAAGAGATAACACACTAGCAACAATATCATTCTCAACACAATTAATAGAATTATCAATAGAACTCAAAAAATAAAAACCATCTTGTAAAATGCCAGAAGTTACAAATTTATTATTAAACTTAACAACAAGTTTTGAAGTAAAAAGAAATGAATATCCAGAACAACCAAGTTTTGAAACTAAAATTAAATTTCTTCGCACTTCTGGCACATATAAGCAATCCTTTAAGACAAGAGTTCTACTAGAAGATAATTCCAAATAAAAAGTTTCAATGGCAGTGACTGCAACAGTTGCACTAGTCCCCATCTTTAGGATCACCTCCCCTTCATTTAGCCTTCGGGTCTCCTTGAACCCCTGCAACATATTGCAAATGTGTGAGATTGTACCAGAATCCACACACCAAGAATCAAATGGACCATCCATTAAATTTGTTTCAATAACGAGCAAATTAGGCATAGCTTCTACAGGTTTGTCATTCTTAAGAGAAGCCAAATAATGGCGACAGTTTCTCTTCCAATGACCAGGCTTATTGTAATGGAAACAATTTCCTTTTGCTTTCTTTTTCTTAGTGTCCTTATTCACTTTGTCACCTTGAGCCTTATTGAATGACTGAGACCCTTTTCTCTTAAAGTTCTTACCCTTAGGCTTCAACTTAAGAGAAGTATCAAATTTTTCAGCTAACATTACAATAGGCTTTTCTTTCTTGATGAGATCCTCAGCTACTTTCAACATATTGAGTAGCTCTGACAATGTCACTACCATCTTATTCATGTTATAGTTCATGATAAACTGATTAAAAGAATCAAGTAAAGATGCTAGGACCGCATCAACTTGGGTCTCACTATCAATTTCTGCACCAAGCATATCCAGTTCATTGATGGCATAAATCATCTTCAGGACATGTTCCCAAATTGGAGTTCCTTCCACCATTTTGGTGGACATGAGATTTTTCATAGCAGTTTGCCGTGCACTTCTGCTTTGTTCTCCAAACATTTCTTTGAGATGCAGCATCATATCTTGTGCTGTAACTAGGCCTTGGCATTGTTTTTGCAACACATTGGTCATAGAGGCCATTATGTAGCATTTAGCCATTTCATCAGCCTCATGCCACTTATTAAATGCATCTCTTTGCGCCTCAGTGGCATTAGCTAAAGCAAGTTCTGGTGCCTCAGTATTAAGGACATGAGCTATCTTATTAGCAGTGAGAACAATGATTAGGTTCCTTTTCCAATCTACATAGTTTGGTCCAAACAATCGATTTTCATCCAAAATCTTAGCTAAGGGATTAAAATTGGTCATAATGAATCTACAAAATAATATAAAATAATATTTTCAAATACATATATCCATCATATTCAGGTTTTTGAATAACTAATGGTACCTCCCACAAGAACAAAATATCATAGATTCTCAGAACAGAATATAACAATTATATTCATAAATAGTTCGAAGTGGGCATCAGGAACCCTTACCTTGCATGCTCCAATAATTTCTTTTGAAATATACTGTGCACACCATATAAAGGCAAATAGATACTATTCATCATAATTTCATCTCATGTTTCTAATATTATTTAATTTATCTATGACTCCCGATTTACTTTTGGCCTCCAAATCAAACATGTTTTACACTATTTTAGTGGTCATGTTTATTTGGATAAGTGCAAACCATTATCTGAGTGTGATATATGCACTAGTATGATTATGTTGCTATTTTAGCCACAATCCCACCAGTTATACACACACCTGTCTTCCCAAGAAGTAAACAAGAGGAACTACAAAACCAAAATCAAGTCTATCCTTTTGGCTTCAACAAAATTTTAATTTAATAGAACCTTTATTCACCGACAATGGAGGGCCACAGGTATTATTACATAAAATAATCCTATTTAGCACTTAATATATATCAGTACTGGGATGCAACTGTAAAGTGAGTCAATGCACTGAATATCATTCTTTATGTGTCAGACACAACTCCCACCAATTGAGATTCAATACACTTGAAACTATTAATTCGGCAATACTCAAGATTTTATCAATATAAAAAGGTGAGTCAATGAACTAATATATATCAATATGGGTTACACAGATAAGCACATATACATGCAACCACAAAAGGCAATCTACAAAGCAATTATAGGCTTATAGCACTACAGCGCACAACTCAAGATTATATCAATATGCCACTTCTCTGAATATCAATTATAGCACTACGAAAACGAATCGGAACCAAACAATCAATGTATCAATATATATCAATCACGGCACAGATTTTTATTGTTCTCCACTTCTTCGAATAAAAACAATTAACATATCACATATTTATCAATCACGGCATATAGGAAATAAATCTCAGCAAACATACTGATAATAAATAACAATTTAAAATCCATGATTAATTGTGGTTTGCTCTGATACCACTAAAAACCTTTTGTGAAAGCAATATAGAACAAATATTTATATTTTGTTTTTAAAGATTGTTGTACCACACAACCATAGATTCTAAATAGAACAAAATTGCGTACCTCTCTTAGCAACCTAAGTGTGTTGCCTCCCAAGGTATTCACGTCTCTCTCTATTTCTTTTTGAGTTTTCAGAAGACTATAGTATCACTTAGTAGTTCTGATGGCCAACCACTAAATATGATATTATAAAATCTTATTTTATAGTAGATTTCTAAAACCCTAGAGAGAGATTGGACGTGGGATCCTTAGGGATCCTAATCTTCAGCCGTAGGATTTTATCACTAACTTTTTGAACGTTATTGACTTATCTTGAAACTCTTTCCAAAATTATTCCTTAATTTTCTCAATCATATCAGGAAAATATTTGAACTTCTACAGATTGCAATAATGTCCATCAACACATTGCAATTGACCCCTGAAGATTAGAGAATTACAAATGAGGTCCCATTACTTACAATTTTATATCTATGTCCTTCTACCATACTATATTCCCACAAGCCACTAGGACTGGATTAATATCACTGTCATGTCCCTAGCTTATATGACCCTTAATTTCTTGATTTCACAATTTCTATTGGACTCCAAAATATTTTTGAAAAAAAAAATCTTTAAATATATATATACAATATTATATATATGAAAAACATTTTCGAAAAATGTCACCTGCCGGTTTTGTTTTGAGTCCAGCTTCAATATAAAAGTCAACTGAATATACTATCTCTTTTAGAGACTGGTGGATTCATTGTTGAGCATTTATATATCTTACACATTACACACATAAATTAACGTGTCTGTATATAGCCTTTAAAATCGGCATTACCAGTTGACATTGTCAAAGTTATGTGCATAATAAATAAATATACACAAACCTGTCATGTTTAAGGACAATAGAAAAATTGTGATAGGACAACCTTTTAATTAACAGTGATCGCTCCATAAGGTGTCCTTGATCGGATCCAATTCAGTGTATGTACTTGTTACATTACACTCACTTGTCTGCTTAAAGTCACTACCTCAATGATGGAGTAAATCATCCTATCATATAGCAGCACAACAAGTGTAGGTTTTAGTGGTAATATTCAATTAATATTCACAGCTTAGAATAATTTAATAATCTATGAAAAATCATTACTCCCTATCTTTGGTTCCTTAACCGCTAACATAATTTTTTTACAGAGGTGACATCACATGCCACATTTAAACAATGAAATATACCTATAAAATTATTAATGTGAAAATAAATTTTTATTATCAAATAAAAATGCATAATATTATTTTTGAGGGAAAATAATTCTAACACGTTGCACATGGGTTGGTAGATGGGCTAGCCCAAGGCCTAAATGCCCTTGGCATCCAACAATGATTGATTGCTTTGGATTGGACCCAAGTTGAAATGTCAAAGGTCTGCTGCAATTTTTTATATTCCACATGCCTCTAGCTTGGTGTACTGTACTACTCATGAGTTAAATTTTATTTTCATGCCTGCACCCGGCAAAAATAAAAAATAAAAAATTGCAACTAAATATATTTAAGTAATAGACACTAACATATCGAAATCATAATTGGATTGGAAGCCATGCTACATAAACAGAACACTACTTGTCCTATGCTTCTTGATGCAGAGCACCAAGTGGGTTGCTACATGTTTTAATGATTAATTAATTATAAATATTGACATATTTTGCTAAGAGAGTAGGTATGTTCATTATATATATTGACATGTGTGATCTATCGTCGTCGTCATCTTCTTTAAGTAAAATAGAGAAAATTGATTTCGTATTTCAATTTTCTTTTTAAAAATATCAAACAATTAATAATAAGAAAGAAGAATCTAAAATAGACACAGCAACACATAAGAGAAAATTAGGAATTTACATAGTTCAATAAGAGCCTACATTTATTGATAGAATGAAATGAATTCATTATATTAAAGAGAGATTATAAAGTGTGTTTACACACTCAAAGGAGGACTCACAAATAACTAAAAAATCTCTCTATATTTCAATACATGTCGAATTTTATAATAATAAGATATTATTTATTGTCCAATGCATTAACTAATATTTTGTGTCTAATTTTGATGTCCAAAAGACTTGAAATTTAACTGTCTTCCTAATGAGATTATTTATCTATGATCAACTTGATAATTTGTAAGAATCAATAAAAGTTTGAAAATTTTAATGGATATCTTAAAGACATTAGTTTAGGAACAATTTTTTAAATATTTTATGGAGAAGAAAAAAACTATTTTTTTTGTACTGTTTTTTATATTTCCCATAAAAGTAGTATTAAATTTTTCCTACAATGATTTGTTAGAAATGTCCTAAGGGTACCTGTTAACAAAACCCATAAAAGTTATACAAAGCATAACTTGAACTTTTCAAGTTCCAATAAATTTCTAAAAATGTATGTAAATAAATCATTTGGGATACATGACACCCCCTCCCCATTTGCATATTTATGGGAAAACTTTTTTTTTTTTTTTTTTTGGGTACATAGTCAATAGAGATCAAAAAGAGAAAATTAGGCCATATAGCTCCTGGTTGCCTCCTTTCAAGGGCAGTTCAATGCATTTTGGGGTCTAAGGAAAAGATTAAAATTAGACATCTTATATTTAATTGTTACTTAAATAATTTTTTTACTTAAAATATGTTTTTCTCATTTTTTTAGATGCAAAATTACTTACTACATTTTCTTGTAAATCTTGTTGATGAATTTTTTCTTTATTTGTGAGATTATCACATAAATTTTCTATTACATTGTTTTTATTGTTAATAACAAATTTATCTAGCGAACCTTTTTGAGATTCAATTAATTTTTATGCTCTTTTCCTTTTCTTTTTTCTTTTTTTAAGTATTTCAATTCCATATGCATATTTTCGAGTAGACATTTCTAATTAAAAAATAGTTACCAAAAAAAAAAAAAAAAACACTGTACCTATAAAATTATAATAACTATAATAAATAAAAAATGCAAGTGTAGAGCACTAGAACCTAATTTATAAAATGTACTATTGTAGGCCTACTTAACCATGAAAGTATCTTATAGTCTCAACCTGCATAGAAAAATAAAAAATAAAATAACAACGTATTCATTAGATTACTCTAAATTGGATTAAACAATACATACAACTAAAAGGAATGATACAATTAAAAAAAATCAAATACTAGAAAATTATAATTAAATTATATTTTTCATAAGTTAGTTTTGATTATAAATTTATTTAGTAGTAGATAATTAAATATTTAATTGATATTTTAATTTTCACAAAACTTAATTTATTATTAAAAAAAATAAAAGGACAAAGGATTTTGGTTGAACCAAAAAAAAAAAAAAGATTTCAATATGGTGAAACGTATGATCTGTGAAGGAGGGTGTGGACCAAGGGTTGTTATTGTGTACTTCGGGAATATGCTTCCGGAGTGCACAATAATTTTCGGTGGATCAAATAAAAGAGGTCCACTACCCATCTTCCATGTAAAAAAAGACTAAAACCTAGGCAAATAGACTAGATATATTAGTACTTTAAGAAACAAACAAAGGCAGTCTAAACAAACAAATAGATTTGGAAAAAAGCACAAAGTTTCAAACATAAAGGAAGCAACTTAGCAACGGACTGGAGAGTTTATCAGGGGACTACTAAATCAGATTTAGTGATAGCAAATACAAAGAGGTTTGAGGTTTTATTTTTTGGGATTTTTATTGATAGGCCAAAAATTTATTGACCCCTTAGGCAAATTAATTAATTAATTACCCAAGTGAATTAATTAAGTCAATTTAATATGCAATAGCGTTGTAGCACAAACAAATCACCAACTAAGTTAAATGCTGCGTAAAATAAATTTGACACAGGTGATTTGTTTACGAATTGGGAAAATAAATTCCGAACGAGCTTAACCCTAGGTTAGCCGTTCGTGGGGAGTGGTGTTGCAACCCTCACTTTGGAATAGGCGTCTATGAGGCTTACCTTTTAGGGGGACTTAGGTTACCCCTTAATGCCTTTGCTAGGGAATTACTTGTTAAGTTAGGTTTAGCAGTATGTTAGTTTAACCCTAATGCATGGAGATTAGTTGTCTCTATGCAAGTTTTGTGGAGGGAAGTATTTGGAGGGGATCGTCCTCTTACTGTGGACGAGTTCCTTTTTTGCTATAGGCCCTCAGAAATTAACCAGTCCCTTGGCTTCTATCAATTTACAGCCAGGAGTACAGATTGTAGATTGGTAAAATCCCTTGTCTCGTCTGATAGAAACTGTAAGACAGAGTTCTTCTTTGTCTCTGGTTTCTAGGCAGGGAACCCTGTTGAGGTTGGTAAAGATACATTTGCCCCTTACACTGGGGAATTAAGGAACCTTCGTCCTGAAGGTATGGTTTTTTTTTTTTTTTTTTTTTTTTTTTTTTTTTTTTTTATTAAAAAATTTTTATGTATCATTTTTAATTTTTTTCTTATAATCGCCTAACCCTTTTCCCTCCTCACAGTTTTTTTATTTTATTTTTTATAGCTGTTGGACGACCATCTTTAAGCAAATTCTATCGTGACCACGTCCATAGACTCGTCTTTACGCTGATAGGAGTTTCCATTCATTAGTCACCCTTTAACATCTTGCCAAGTGGAAACTCGGCCCTGAGCCATCTGTTGAAGCCCTTGCTCACGAGCTCACTGTTCGTAATTGTGAGTTTTCTTTTACTTAGATTTTATTTGAGTATTGTGTTATACTCCTTGGCTTAACTTTAATCATTCATTTTTCATCATTTTTAATTAATTTAATTTAATTAATTAATTTATTTTTTTTTAGGGATGGCAACTATGAAAGGATATAAGGGAAAGGAGGTTGTGGACGAGGCAAGCAGGCCTGAAACTCAATCCCAGCTTCGTCCTTCTGTTGGGGATAAAAGGAAATCCTTATCCAAGATACTTGACTTGGGAAACATTCCCAGTCGTCGAGGAAAGAAGGCAAAGCATGGGTTGTCTAAACCTGTCAAGTCTAGTCTCCCTACGTCCCAACCGTCCATCCAGATTTTTGATGTAGACTCATCCACCCCTATTGAGATTACTCCATCCAAAGTAACTACGCCTGCCTTGTCCCAGCCTTCTCAAATGATTCCCATGAATCTTGTTGAAAATGAGGATTTAGCTTGAGAACGCTTTGAGAAGGTTGTATCTGATAAGGATATAACTGTATGCTATAACATGTCTTTGAAAGATTTTAAACATTCAGGTGTTCATGATATTTTCAAGGTATGCTATTTCATTTTTGTCTCGTCTTTGTCACTTCACACTTTTCTTGTTTAACCATTATTCTTATCACTTATTTCTTATAGGCAATGTCAAAGTTCATTGCAGCGTCCAGGCAAGCCATTAAGCTAGATAAGACAAGAATTTTGCTTGAGATAAGGATCCAGGAGGTGAAGGACAACTGCAAGGGTTAGGCTGAGGTGGCAGCCAAGGCTACAGACGAGGCCAAAGGAATGCAAAACCTCTTCAAAGAGCTCAAGGCTAATGTCATAGAAAAGGACTTTCGTCTTGATCATCTTCAGAAGAAAAATGTTGAGCTGAGCGCCCTTCTTAAGAAAGCCAAAGAAGATGTTGTTATGGAATTCAAAGCTTCCAAACAATATACTGATCTTCTAGACGCGGATTATGCTGCTGGCTTCGAAGATTTTCGCATGGACGCCATGGAAAACTTCCCTGAAGTGGACTACAGCTCTATCAAGCTCAACCTCGGTGCTGCTACAAGCTCTATTCTCCAAATGAGCTCTAAAGATGTTAATATTGAAGATGATGTCACTAATAAGCCTACCCAGGATGACCCAAACACTAGAAATGACCCTCAATGAAAATATCAAATTTTTAACGTTTTAGTTGTCTTCTTTTCTCTTTTTTTGTAAGGTCCGTTGTTTTGGACCATTTGAAATTTATCAAAGTACATTTCAATCATCTGTAATATTTAGGATGAGCTTCTAATAGTTGCCTTTTAGGCTTTTATTTTATAAGGGTTTTTGGACGGTGGTCGTCTACCCTTTTCTAAATTTTTATGAATAAATGTTTATTTCCTTTACTTTTTATTTACTATTCAACATACTGTTGTATGGATGAATCTTTCTTCGTTGACATCATCCATATTATATTGGTTTTTAGTGTGGTCCATCCACCCATGGAGGCATTTAGTTCGTCCATGTTAATGTAAATTTCTTATGTTCAATATTTTTATCATTCTACACATTTCTACAAGTATAACTCATCTTTACGAATGGCATTGTTTTTACTAGCTTTACTCGTCTAGAGACTTAGTAGCTGTTTCTTGCTCTTCGTCCATAGGTTGGACATTTCCCGCATTTGCTCATCCAAGTGTTGGATTGCTATAGCCTGATGTTTATCCATGGATTTTGAATGTTGTTGCGTGCATGCATTTTTTTCGTACATTTCTTGGACGAACATGCTTCAGGCCTTATCTCGTCCATTGATTAGACGAATGTACCTTAGGCTTTTCTTTGCTTTATCCTCATTTCAAGGAAAGCTTGTAGACGTTAAGTACCCATGTCCAGAGACTATTTGTCTTGAACCTTAGGCTTTCTTGTGGATGAAATTATGGAAAGTAGATTCGTGCATCACATGTATTGGAAATTCAAACTTCATATACATAGCATAAATATCGTCCCTAAGCATGGCACATGCTTAAAAGCTAGTGCCTTAGGGAATTAAAAATACACAAATAGATAGACTAAGTATATAATTTCGTCCATCATAAACTTGTCCTTAGACAGCGCATAAGTTAGAGTCTAATGCACTTTTTAGGGAATTAAAATATTCAAAACATACAGCAGTAGTAATAGACATAAGTAAACATGAGGAAAACACTTTAACTTCATCCATGATGATGCTCATCTTGGCGGACTCTTTATTGGTAGTATTTCTTTAAGTGCTCAACGTTCCAAGGATGCTCCAACTTCCGTCCATCTAGGGCTTCCAGGTAGTATGATCCTTGCCTTTTGCAATCAATAACCCTGTAGGGTCATTCCCAATTAGGTCCCAGTTTCCCATGAGCTAGGTTTTTGGTTGCCAAAGAGACCCTTTTTAGAACGAGGTCCCCATGCCTAGGTTTCACCATTGCATCATATTGCCTAGCCATAAGATTTTTGTATATTGTTGTCCTTTGCTCTGCATCCATCCTTACCTCATCAATGAGATCGAGGTTAAGATAAAGTTGCTCTTCATTCTCCTTGTGCTGATATTTCATTACCCTGTGGTTGGCCATATGCACTTATGTAGGTATGACTGCTCCGCTTCCATAGGCTAATTTGAAAGGGGTTTCCCATGTGGGTGTCCTCACAGTCGTCCTATAAGCCCATAGAACACTTGGTAGCTTGTCCGGCCATACTCCCTTTACCTCTTCAAGCTGAGTCTTGATGATTTTCAATAAGGATTGGTTTGCCACTTCTGCTTGACCATTTGCTTGCGGGTGGGAGGGTGAGGAATAGTGATTCTTGATTCCAAAGTGTTCGCAGAAGTCTCTGAAAGTCGTATTGTCAAATTGCCGTCCATTGTCTAATATCAATACCCTAGGCACCCCAAACCTGCACACAATTTTTTTCCAATCAAAGTTCTTAACATTCTGTTGTGTGATTTTCACTAAGGGTTCAACTTCCACCCATTTAGTGAAGTAATCGATCCCTACTACCAAAAACTTCATTTGTCTGGTTCTAAGTGGAAAGGAACCTAAGATATCTAGTCCCCATTGCGCAAAGAGCCCTGGGGCCATCATCGGGGTGAGATACTCTGATGGTTGTCTAGGGACATAGCTGAAATGTTGGCATTGGTCACACACCTTGACATAAGCCTTAGCATCTGCTTGAATAGCTGGCCAGTAGTAACTTGCACGGATGATCTTATGGACTAGTGCTCTTGCTTCTGAGTGGTTTCCACATGCTACTTCATGAACCTCTCTCAGCACATAGTTCGACTCATCTGGGGCTAAACACCTTAAGTACGGTTGAGAAAAACCTCGTTTATACAACACCTCATCTATGAGGACATACTTGGCAGCTCTAATCCTTAACTTCTTGGCCTCGTCCTTGTTCTCTGGAAGCCTTCCATTCTTGAGATAGATCATTATTTGAGTCATCCAATTTTCTTCTCCTTCAGTTTGCTGTACTTCTGGAAGATCTGTGCTTGGCATATATTGGACTGTGTCATACTCGTCCATGGCTTCCCTTGCCAAAGCTGCTTTCACCAAAACATCTGCTTCCATGTTTTCCTCCCTCAGGAGTTGAACAAAACTGGCCTCTTTGAATTTCTTGATATGCTACCTTACCTTGTTTAGATACTTCGTCATCCGATCGTCTTTAACTTCACACATTCCATTCACTTGATTGATGATTAACTGAGAATCCCCTTGGACGATTACTGACTCCGCCCCTAAGGACTTAGCCAATTCTAATTCTTTAAGGAGAGCTTCATATTCAGCTTCATTGTTGGTGGTTTGGTATTGTAGACGAGCTGCGTACTTCAACTTGTCTCCTTCCGGGGATTTAAGTATGACTCCAACTCCTCCTGCATATAACGTGGACAAGCCATCTACATTGATGACCTACCTCTATACTTCGTCCACCTTGTCTAGCTCATTTTGATTGGGACTGAACTTTGCAATGAAGTCCGCCAATACTTGTGCCAATACTTGGCACTTGACATTAAACTCGTTGAGTTCTATCACCCATTGGATTAGCCATCCCGTGGCTTCCAACTTGTTCATTGCTTTTTTCAGTAGATGATCTATCAAGACATTGATGACATGAGCTTGAAAGTAATGCCTTAACTTTCTAGAAGTTGTGACCAAAGCAAAGGCTAGCTTTTCCATCATGGGGTATCGTCCCTCTGCCCCTCTTAGTGCTTGGCTTGTGTAATAAACCGGCTTATGAATCTTCCCAGCTTCTTTGATTAATGCTAAACTTACTGCATATGGGGAAACCACTAAATACAAGTATAATTCCTCACCCGGTATGGACAAGCTCAGCAAAGGAGCTATTGTAAGGTAGGCCTTAAGGTTTTGAAAGGCCTTTTGACACTCGTCCGTCCATTCAAATGCCTTCTTAAGAACCTTAAAAAAGGGTAAGCACTTGTCAGTAGCTTTAGAGACGAACCTGTTAAGGGCAACAACTCGTTTGGTGAGGGACTAGACTTCCTTAATGTTCTTTGGCGGCTCCATATTTAGTATTGCCTAGATTTGATCAGGGTTCGCCTTAATTCCCTTATAAGAGAAACCATGAACCCGAGAAATTTACTAGACGAGACTTCGAAATCATACTTGCTCGGATTTAACTTCATGTTGTACTGTTTAAATGTGTCAAAGGTTTCCTGAAGGTCGTCTAAATGCTTTTCCCCGTCCAAACTTTTTACCAACATATCATCCACACAGACTTCTACATTCCGCTCGATTTGTGGACGAAACATATGGTTAACCAACCTCTGATAAGTTGCCCCTGCATTCTTAAAACCGAAGGGCATCACCTTGTAGCAAAACAAACCTTGGCTAGTAATGAAGGATGTCTTTTCTTGATCCACCTCATCCATCCTTATTTGATTGTAACCTGAGAAAGCATCCATGAAACTTAACAATTTATGACCCGCAGTTGAGTCCACCAGCTGGTCAATACGTGGCGATGGATAGCTATCCTTACGGCAAGCCTTGTTTAAATCAATGAGGTCCACGCACATTCTCCACTTGCCATTAGCCTTCCTAACCATTACTACATTACCAACCAGTTCGAGTAATAAACTTCCCAAATAAATTTCACCGTGGTTAACTTCTGGACTTCTTCCTTGATTGCATTATCTAGTTTAGGAGTAAAGGCTCTTTTCTTTTGACGAACGGGCTTACAGGAAGGATACACGTTTAGATGATGGGTGATGACACAAAGGTTGATACCTAGCATGTCCTCATGACTCCATGCAAATACATCAATGCTATTCTTTAGGAACTAGACGAGGTCTTGCTTTGTCTTCCTTTCCATACCTGCTCCAAACCTTGTAAACTTCTCAAGATTATTCTCATCCAAAGGAATGTCTTCTAGCACTTCGGTGGGCAAACCACAACTCTCCTTTCCTCAATGCTCATTGTTTGAACTTGTTCGTCCATAGCCAGCATTGTCAAATAACATTCTCTTGTTGCCAATTGATCCCCTTGCACTTACCCTACCCCGTACTCCGTAGGGAATTTGATTGATAGATGATAGGTAGACGTTACTGCCTTCCAATTGTTTAAGGTTGGTCTTCCAATGATGGCGTTGTATGACGACAAACAGTCCATGACAAGGAAGTTTACTTCTTTGGTTATCTGTTATGGGTATGCTCTTACCACCACAGGTAACATAATGGTGCCCACGGGCTATACTTTCATTCCTCCAAATCCTACCAAAGGTGAATTCACTGGACGAAATTGATCTCGTCCAAGCCTTATTTGTTGGAAAGTAGGGTAATACAAGATGTCCGCTGAACTCCCATTGTCCACCAACACTCTTCTGGTCGTATAATCAGCAATAAGCAAAGTAATGACAATCACGTCGTCATGTGGGTGGTGAACCCTTTCAGCATCTTCATCTGTGAATGTAATGGCCTGCTCGTCCATGGTCCTCGTCCTTGGGGATCATCTTGAAAGTTGGACGTTTTGCACTACCTTCAGGTTTGTCTTCCTTGACTTGGAAGATTGTCCTGTTGTGGTCCCCCCTATGATGACTCTTATTTCTCCAAGCAGTCTTAATGGCTCCTCTAGCTTTGCCTTAAACTTCTCATCTTTGTGATCTCGTCCATGGAAATTTCTCAATTTTCTTTGCCTAATGAGATTTTCTATCTGTTGCTTCAAATCAAAACACTTGTCCGTGTCATGCCCATGGTCTATGCGGAAGCAATAATACTTGTTTCTATTGCACTTGTTGGGATCTCCTTTCATATTTTTTGGCCACTTCAAGAAAGGATCATCCTTAATTTGCATGAGAACTTGTTCAAGCGGCAAGTTCAAGGGTGTATATTGCTGACTCTGTGCTGAAGAGCTTGCCTTCTTATTATCTCGATCTTTCTTCTCTCTCGTCCATACCTTCTTTGGACGAGGACCTTGCTTAGGATGGCGCGGGAGATCTGCTTCCATTCGTTCAGCTCTCTTCCTCTTCTTAGCTATAATTGCGTCCTCTGCATTCATGAAATTTTGGGCTGAGTGGACGAGTTCAGCCATGGTTTGAGGCTCTTGTTCATAAAGCTTGTGGATGAATAGATTGGAGTTTACTTTATTATGGAAGGCCACCAACAACAACTTGTCATCCATCTCATCCACTATAAGGGCTTCTCTGTTGAAACGTGTAATGAAGGACTGCAAGCTTTCATTTTCTCCTTGCTCTATGGTTAAGAGGCTGGACAAGGAACGTTTATGCCTTTGTCCTCCAATAAAATTGTTGACAAATAGCTTACTTAGTTCTTCGAAGGAACTTATAGTATTCGGAGGTATCTTGTTGAACCATACCCGTGTTGGTCCTTTGAGGGTTGTAGGGAAAGCCCTACACATATTCTCATCTGGAACCCCTTAAAGGTGCATTGTAGTCATGAAAGTAGCAATATGACTGAAAGGGTCACGCGTTCCATCATACGAGTCCAAGAAAGGCATCTTAAACTTCGGAGGTAAGGGGTGATCGTTGATGGAAGCCATGAAAGGGGAGTCTGTTAGATTATCTAAATCCTCTACGAGATTTGGCCTTCTCATGTTCTCCGTAATCTCATTCATGACCTTCCTCATCTGATCCATCTCCTTTTCCAAGTGTGGCACCCTTCGAGAAGTGGTACCCTTTGACTGGCTCTTGAGCTCAGCATTTCCTCCTTTATGTTCTTGACTCTGGGCTTGTCATTTAGTGTATCCTTCATGACGTTGCCTCCTTAGATTAATCTCCCTAGTCAACTCTTGTTCTGACAAGTTAACTCCACCATGGCGGCTGCCGTGGATTGTATGTGTTGGATGGAAGAAGGTTACGTGACAGGCACTGACTGACGATTATGGTAGGGATTGCTAGACGCATCCCTACTCTCCTGGTGGCCTGGGCTAGTGGCCCTTGATCTTGTCCGAACCATGCAGCCTTTTTTCGAAGAAATATAAACTATAAAACACAAAATTTACGCTCCCCACAGACGGCGTCAAGTGATGATGTATAGAAAATCAGTAGGCTAAATGCTTCAGGCTTCAAAGATCTGGAAGGCTTGAAAAGGAAAACAAACAATCAAAGGAGACTGGTGGCTAACCGGCCAAGGACCCTCCAATGATTATATTAGTTTCTCTCTCAAACTCTAGAGTTACAACTTTTTGGGAATTGTCACAACTTACCTTTACTTGTCGTGAGTGGGTGTTTATATAGTGTACTCTTAAAGTGGTTACTGGTCTTGTAACTTCCCCCATATTTGTGGAGGTAAGAGGGTTTACACTCAACTCTTACAACTACTATAGAAGTTATCTTCTATAACTGCCATTGGAAGTTAAGTGTTTGGCTGAAAGTTATAGCGATGAATCAAGATCTCATTCATGTACTAAAATGGTTACACGTGGTCCGATTCATAAGCCATTGTAGATAAACCTTGTACTGAGGAATATTTCTAAGTATTGAAGGGTCGTCCATATCTGGACGACCTTCCTTAGCCTGAACGAGCCTCCCTTAAGGCATCCCATGAATAGTACAATGGGCAAGTAGGAGTAGGCCCAATTGTCATCCTATGGATGACCACTTAAGGACAAGTTATACTTGTCTTTTCCCATCAAAACCTATCCTAGATCTACCCAATTACAAGTAAAGTGCGTTTTGTCAAAAGATTAGCCAATTTACATAACATATGTTTTTAACAATTCTCACATATGTCCTAACATTTATGTTTTGTTCTCTTTTGTTGAAAGAGAGAGAGAGAGAGAGAGAGAGAGTGCAAGTTTATAGGTGATTTGATTAATTGATAAGTGTGGAGAGTGGAAGAGTCCCTATCTAGGCCTAAAGCCCAAGTCCTAGTTGGGCCCCATGGAATGAATTGGGCCAGACATGTATACTTGTAAGAGGGCCCAATGGGTTATAAGTCATGGAAGAAAGGCAATAGGGTCATCCTGAGCACCCAAGAGGAGGATGGCAACTTTAGCAGATTGTTCCAGTGAAGCAAGCAATAAGCAAAAGGGAGCCGAGCCTTACCCGAGGTAAGGTGCACAGATAATCCATATCTGACTTCTAAAAAATACCTAGAACTCAAGGAGACTTCCAGAACATGCAAGAAGGTTAAAGATCTTCACCTCCGCATTAAGGAGGGGATTTTCACCTAACCTCTGCCACATTGAATGCATATGGGACAACCTGAACAGTACAAACACCCCCAAAAGTCAAAATTCTAGGATAAGGGAAGGGAGGAAACTGATAAAGGGGAATAAAATAACCTTGAAAACTCGGCTAGCAACAGGACAACTGCAGAGATAAGAACAAAAAGGTACTTATAAAAGGGGGAAAAGAGGAAAAGAATGGGGGACTAAAAAAAACAGATAGAAAAAGAGAGAGATAAAAAGAAATAGAAATAGAAAAAGGAAGTAAGAGTGAAATACCAAGAGCTAATGTTGTGTAACACCATGGGAAATTCAATTTTCTCTTGTAACACATTAGTTTTACTTTGAATGAATTAGTACTATGTGAGATCAATTGCTTGAGTTTCCCATTGTGGAGTGTTTTATCACTTTTTCACCTCTTATAACTAAATTGGCAGTCAATTAAGCTACCCACCGAAAATTCATATATCATCCCTAGGGCAGGGTGGTTTTTGATCTCCACAATAAGCATTCACTAAAAAAAAAAAAAAAACAAAAACAAAAGGGCTATAGTGGTGTCATAAAACACCACTATTGTACCGTATAGACCTATGGTAGCGTTTTACAAAAACACCACTATAGGTCCATAGTGGTGTTTTTAAAACGTTGCTATAAACCCTTATATATATATATATATATATATATATATATATATTAAAAAAAATTTGGCTATAGCAGCATTTCAAAGTGCTACTATAGCCAACAATGACCAAAAAAAAAAAAAAAAAATTTATGAAACATAAAATTAAATGCTCTAAAATTAAATGCTTTCAAATTTCAAATTTTAAAAATTAAAATTTCAATTTTAATTGAATTAAGAAAAACAAAATAGAATTAAAACTAAAAAAAAAATAATGAAAACAAAAATAAAACAAAATACAAACACAAACTCAAAAAAGTTAAACACATGCTCACAATACAAACACAACATGGTCCAAAATACAAGAACACAAACCCATAAAATCTCATCTCCTTCAACGAAACAACCAAAATCCAACACCAAATCCATTAAAGGAACACAAAAGAACAATCTTGAAAGCACACAAGCACAAGCTTAAGAGCACAAACTCAGATTTAAACATAAGCATAAGATTAGAAACATAAGAGCACAAATCCAAGAACACAAACTCAAATTTCAACATTAGCACAAGGTCAGAAACACGAGCACAAATCCAAAAAATTCAAAATCAAAACCCAAATCCAAATCAAGACGTAGACACAAACATAATAGAATATCCACTTCATTCAAAATATTCATCATTTCCTCCATTTTCTTACTAGCCAAACAAGAAAGAACAAAAAAAAGGAAGCTAGATTTATTGACAAAAAAAAAAAAAAAAAACAAAAAAGCAAAGAGAGAGAGAGAGAGAGAGAGATAAAGGGAGGGGAAGGGGAAGGGTCTAATCAGTGTCGGTCTGGGCTGGTCAGAGGCTAATCGGCGACGGCGGGTCAAGAAGGAAGGGCTGGGCTTTGCAGCTTAGTATCGGCATCCTAGGTGGGCGGCGAGATCAGTATTGGAGTGGGTTGGTAGTGTGGGTGTTTAGAGAGAGTGACAGATTTGAGAGATTGAGAGATGAGAGATGGTTGGTAGTGTGGGTGTTGACAAAGAGTGACAGATTGAGAGAGTGAGAGAGTTAGAAGAGATAGATATTTTGTATTTTTCAATTTCTTTTCCCGGGTTGGGTTATGGTGGCGTTTTCCAAACACCGCTATTGGCCCTTGTAAGACCAGGAACTATAGTGGCATTTGAAAAACAATGCTATAGGTCCCTTAAATTTATTTTTTATTTTTTATTTTTTATTTTTTTGGGTTGGACTTATGGTGGTGCTTTCCAAACGCTGCTATAGGCCCCAATAAGACTAGAACTTGTAGTGGCATATGAAAAATGCCGCTATAGGTCCCTCAAAATTTTATTATTATTATTATTTTTTGGGTTGGACCTATGGTGGTGTTTGAAAACCGTTTCTGTAGGTCCCTTAAATTTTTTTTATCTTTTTATTTTATTTTTATTCGATTGGACCTATGGTGATGCTTTTCAAACGCCACTATAGGTCTTTATAAGACCAAAACCTATAGTGGCCTTTTTAAAACGCTGCTATAGGCCTTTTCAAATGCTTCTATAGGCATAGTGTTTTAAAGTGTCACTATAAACCCTTCAAAATGTTGCTATAGAAAACCTATGGCAATGTTTTTCAAAAACACCACTATAGGGTACCTATAGCAATGTTTTTTATAAACGCCACTAAAAAAAAAAATGCCACTATAGCACTTGTTTTGTGTAATGATTGTAAAATGCCCAAATACTGTATAAGGATCTGTAGTCGCCACGGCACAAAGCTACTTTGCGTCCTAAAATTGTGTCACAAACTGATTCATGATCTAGTAAGACTAGCAGAACCACCATAGCTTGATGCTGCACTAGCTAGAAGAAAGCACCTTTGATGATGATATATAAAGCCCAAGAGCCTAGTGAAAGAGTTCCCATAAGAAAATGATGACTCTGTATGGGGTTAATATTGAGCTTCCAAAATGTTTGTGATTTTGTTTGACCTTAAATACTGACAACTGATCCTCAAATACATTGAAGTTATTATGTTCAATTTTTTGTGTTCCTTTCATTTAACCATTCAACTCTTTGTTTTGATTTCTACTACTAAGGTTTGGTGTTGAGTTATTGATGCAAGCAGGGAAGGTCATGCGCATGCCTATGCCTAAATCGATTATAAGGAAAGGTAAGGTACCTAAGGATAGAAATATACGGTATTTGAGGAGTCCACTTATGAGCACCTGAGAATTGTAGAACATTCATTGGACCAAACAGCGACAAGGTCAAGCCTGTATCCATGTAAAGCTAATTCCAAGAACTAGTCCTATCTCTACCTAAAGGCATCTCTAAATCTAAAAGAGTGTCTAAGGATAGGCCTGCGAATCAGCTCAATCCACACAATAAAGGCTAGCTTGTTGTTTATATACTTTTAATATAGTGTTAATTGGAGAGAGAGAGAGAGAGAGAGAGAGAGAGAGAGAGAGAGAGAGAGAGAGAGAGAGAGAGAGAGAGAGAGAGAGAGAGATTTGGGATAAATTACAAAATTGGTCCTTATCCTTTACATTATATTTCAATTTGATCCATAATCTTTCAATTGTGTCAATTTGGTCCCTAACTTTTTTAGTGTCGTGTCAATTTAGCCCCTACTATTATTCTTAGATGAATATTTAAATATTAATATTTATGACAACTAGATGCCACATATACTGCCATGTTAGATTAATATATATATATATATATATATATATATATATATATATATAACCAAAGCCTCTGCCATCTCCATAAATTTTTACATCAGCATTATTCATTTATATTCTTTTAATTTGATTTAGGATTAAGATTAAGAAAAAAAATAAGAAGAAAAAAAGAAGAAGAGAAATTCCTGTTAGGACTCTCTCTTATCTTTAAATGCTTATGCTTTTCAATCCAAGCAGCCATTAATTATCTAATAGTGTGCCGTAGATATCTAACTTCAAGTTGATCAGAACACAATATGAGACTTGAATTTTAAAATTAATAAACTAATTAAAAAACCTCTCTTTCTTCCCCCAAAAGCAAACCCAATAAAACTTGGGAAACAAACCTATTTTCTATTCAATAGTTTTTGCTAGCAGACTAAAGAATCAATGAAGAAACAACAAATCAAGCAAAAGATTGTTATCTATACTTTCTCAAACGCTAACCCATGCACGACCATGGGTGTCCCTCTCTCAAATGCAGACCCAAGCTTGACCATGGGTGCCAACATTTTCAATCTCTGACCCGGCCGCCATATCAAATCATTCTCTCTGGGTATTTCTCAATTAATCTATGACTAATCTCTTTTCTTACTGTCTTCAATTAGGTTTTCTGTTAATTTATGGATTTCAATTCCTAACCCTTTTTCCTCTCTATTCTTTTTTGTTGAAGTAAGGGAAACACTATAGAAAATCAAATTCTACAGGTTTTGTAAGAAAATATTATGGATATGAATGGGTTTTGTAGTGGAGATAGTATTGAAGAGCCTGCCAACCCTCAAAATATGACAACAATCCTACAGATTTTGCATTATCTTCATGTTCTGCTTTATTTGCCATTTAGGTTTTTTTAGCATATTCGATTTACCTTAGCTTAATCATCTGTTTTGTTGACTAATTATTTGGCTACCTAAAATGCCAGCCTTCTGCCTCTTCTTTATAGAGAAATAGGGAATTAAAAATGTGCTGATGAAATTTTTATTTCTTGCTTTGTAATTCTGAATTTGGTTTGTATTCTAGAATTGATTGTATTTTGTAGTTTTATAATTTTGAATTTGGTTGGAAATTTTTATTATTATTTGTGAATTTGAAATTTAAAGCAATTGAGTATGAGGATATTTTATTGTAGTTTGGCTTCTTGTGGTTCAAATATATATCAAATTCAAGAAGGGATTACTCAATATGTGGTTTGACCTATAAAACTTCAATGCTGCCCCATGATGGTTGAGATGGTGTGACAATCCATGAGTATACATATACTATATCCTCCTCCTCTCAGGTTCTCACATTTGCTTATTTTGTATTTTAATTCCACTACAAGAAAAATGTATTTTTAGTGACGAAAAAATTCGTCACTAAAAGTCTTGTTTTTTGTCACTAAGAACCTTTAGTGACGAAATTCGTTTCGTCACTGTAGCCCCATTGCTAAAAGTGCTGGCGATGAAAAATTTCGTCACTAAAAGTTCGATTTGTTAAAAAAAAATAAATAACTTTTAGCGACGAAAACGTTTCGTTGCTAAATGTTTTCCTCGCTAAAAACAATATTTAGTGATGAAAATATTTCGTCACTAAAACCATTTCAGTTAATTAAATCATATTTAGTGACAAACAATTTCGTCACTAAAACTATTTTCGGGTACATATAGTAACGAAAAAATTCATCACTAAAACTATTTTTAAGAAAATCCAAGCATATATAGCGACGAAAATTTTCATCACTAAAACCATTTCTTGCAAAATTCCGCTACATTTAGTGAAAAAATATTTCGTCACTAAAACAATTTTTTGTTGCTATATTTGTGACAAAAAATTCATCACTAAAACTTATTTTCTGTTTTTATTATTTTCATGGCGTTGATATTAACCTGTAACCTGTCATTACATTATTAAAACCTCACATTTGATTAACACATTTACTTCAACAACACATTTATAAAAAAATCGATCCATACATTCTACAAGTTAAAATTAAAACAAGTATCCAAATCAAAATCTTTACATACAATAATTGTTTGCAACACATACAATAACTTAAGATGTTTTATAATAATACAAAAAATGTAGCATAATATAGTTAGAACCAACGGAAGATGTCCTCATATGTCTTCAAATAATGCCAAAGTAAATCCCCTAAAGCCACCAATAAGAAATCTACACAAATGTAAAAACACAACTACATTAAAATTGTAAAGTAAAAACATTAACTATGTTATAAGAAACATTTCTAACAATGAATTAAGAGTAGCCACACCAATGAATTAAAATCACAACTCCTAATGTATAAGTTGTAGAAAGCAAATATAGATTTTCAAGTGTAATATAATACAATTAGTTTCAAATAATGCATCAAAAAAAGTAGTCACACCATGTAGTGTGGGTCAATTGCTAAAATTAAGTACTAACCAAAAATTGTTTTAACTTGAAGTTGAACCACCACCATAGGTAAGAGCGTCATCATAATTCTTGCTCCTCAAAAAGTTAAGAATGCTACTTTAGTAAAATAAGGACAACTCATGCATAACATATTCTAACATCTAAGTCTATAAGCTACTTAGATAAAGTTCTATCCCATTCATGAATGCACAAGTCTATATTAATACTTAAACAAATATACATTGCACACAAATATACAGTCCCAATATGAATTTAAACCACCTTATAATACCATGCAAGCCACGCACTTGCTCCAACACAACAACTCACTACAAAACCAATCACAAACATCACAAGTATAGAGTATTTACAAGTATTGGAATCAATTAAGTACTATTCATTACATCTAATCAACAAGGTCCATTCACATTTGCAAGAAACTAAAAACACTTTCAATATGAATTTAAACCACCTTATAACACCATGTAAGCCACCTGCTTGCTCCAACACAACAACCCACCATAAAACCAATCACAAACATCACAAGTATAGAGTGTTTACAAGTATTGAAATCAATTAAACTACTATTCATCACATCTAAACAGGCATAGTCATTCACATTTGCAAGAAACGAAAAACACTCCCAATATTAGTTTAAACCACCTTATAACACCATGCAAGCCACCCGCTTGCTTCAACACAACATACCACCTCAAAACCAATCACAAACATTAGAAGTATAGAGTGTTTACAAGTATTGAAATCAGTTAAAGTACTATTCATCACATCTAAACAAGCATAGTCATTCACATTTGCAAGAAACGAAAAACACTCCCAATATTAGTTTAAACCACCTTATAACACCATGCAAGCCACCCACTTGCTCCAACACAACAATCCAGCACAAAATCAATCACAAACATCACAAATAAATAGTATTTACAAGTATTGAAATCAATTAAAGTACTATTCATCACATCTAAACAAGCATAGCCATTCATATTTGCAAGAAACGAAAAACACTCTCAATATTAGTTTAAACTACCTTATAACACCATGCAAGCCACCCACTTGCTCCAACACAACAATCCACCACAAAATCAATCACAAACATTACAAATATAGAGTATTTACAAGTATTGAAATCAATTAAAGTACTATTCATCACATCTAAACAAGCATAGTCATTCACATTTGCAAGAAATGAAAAACACCCCCAATATTAGTTTAAACCACCTTATAACACCATGCAAGCCACCCGTTTGCTTCAATACAACATACCACTAAAAATCCAATTTCCAACATCACAAGTATAAAGTTTTACAAGTGTTTGACTGGAATTTACTTACTTTGACTTTGCTCGAGCTAAGTTTACAACTTTCAGAAAAAATCCAGAGTTAACTTGTGTTCTTCACCTAGTTCCTCACAATTTCTTCAGCCACAAAAGAGAAATAGAGTTGGAGATAAAAGAAAGATAACTTTTAGTTAGCTTTAGCCCACATACAAAAGAAAGAAAAAAAAAAAAACTTTTAGTTTACTAAGAAATGGATAAGCCACAAAAAAAAAAAAAAAAATCCCAACCAAAATTAGCTTAGTACTTAAGCTTAAGCACAAACAAAACCAAGTGAATCTCTTGATTTTGATCCTCAAATCCAAATGCAAATCTAACAAATACAACTAATTAGTAATAGTTCACATTATACCTGAGTTTATCATTCTCTTTATTAAATCCACATTATACCTGAATGCTCTGGTCAAACTTGACCAGCTCTAACCCAGTTGCGAGGGAGCCCATGATGGATTAACATTGCTAGTTAGCTGCACATACATTAGAATATACAGGCTGTCATCATCATCCTCATACATTAAGATATATTCATTGAACGCATTCCCCACATTCAGTTATAGCTTGCTAGCTATTTGAAAAGCATGAATCCAATTAGAATTTGAAATCTACTATGTCATTCAATAAGAATAAAAATTCAAATCAAATTCTTAAAAAAAATAAATAAAAAATAAGAAGAAGAAGAAGAGCATTTATACTTCCATAACACCATATTTATGACCCAATGTCACCAAGACATGGAAACCAAAGTGAACTAGTACCATTGCAACTGTTTAAGTCATAGGCATGGTAGATTTACCACATAATTATTTTATATCAAGGTATAATCTACAAGTACATGGCACTTTTAGTGTAATCCTTACATATACAAATAAAATAGCTTTAAGATTAACAATCTAATCAAATTTAACCAGAAAATAAGCTAAGGTAAGATGTCACCCATGATTTACAAGCTAAGGTACATAACTTTAGTATAAACCTTATACAGCAAACAATAATTCCAAGAACACAACAACAGATAGTAACTTATGATCAATAATTATCAATAAAAAAAAAAAATTGTTTGAGAAGGTTGGGATGAGAAATGAGACGTACAGGTTGGTAATCAACTCACCACCCACCACCCATTGTAATCATCTCTTTGTTAATTTTTTTCTTCAATGTCAAATTGTCAATGTCACAGACTCACAAATCATGTGAGTTGAAATTCATATTTCAACTCAAAATTCCAACATTGAAAAAAGAAATCCACCATATCCATAACCAACAAAATCCTAAAACAATAAAGCAAAATCAAGCAAAGCATTAAACTACCTTGATTTGGACCAAGCCATGCTCAAAAAGAAGTCACACCCAACATTTCTTTCTTACTCAGATTCTCAGAATATACAAGACACAACATATAAACAAGCATTTGTAGCTCAAATTAGGCAATTAAACAAACCAACCCCTTTACTAAGAAACAACACAATAATCTCAAACTTTTATGCACAACCCCAATAAACAAAAGACCTTTCATAACTTGTGTTCTTCACCTTGTTCCTCACAATTTCTTCAGCCACAAAAGAGAGAGAGTTGGAGATAAAAGGAAAAAAAATTTAATGCAGCGTACTCCACTAATGAACCTCTATCATTAAACTAACCTGTTATAATTTCTAGCATCCATAATTACTAAAGAAAAAGAAATGGCATCATTACAATAAATATATGAATCAGATATACTAAACTATAAAGGCTAATCTACATTGCAAAACAAATGCATTTAGCTTGAAGTCAAAATGTTAGACAAACCGATTATATTCACGATACACTCCCAAATAATAATGTAAAAAATAAAATAAATAAAAATCCCTACAAGAAGATACATAAAACCACAAAAAGGAACCAAATTAAAAACTTCACATGATCTGGTTCAGTAGAAATTGCAAATTAAACCAAGTTTAAAAAAAATATATAAATTAACAAAACATAAATGAAGTCATAGAAACTAATCAACTAGGACCAACCTAACCCATAGTCCCAAAAAAAAAAAAAAATAAACTCTCAAATTACAAAACCAGGCACAAATCACAAAAACAGCAACTACTGCTAATCCATAGTCCAAAACAACAAAACCAACTCAAAAAGGCACTAACCCATTTCTTAATTCACCACAAACTAACATTCAAACACACCCACAACTCAAAATTTAGCAAGCCTTGCCTCCGTTATGATTTCACCTCCATTTATAAAGCATGTAGGAAATTATAGCACAAAGCTGGAGAAAACCAAAAATCAAGCAAACCCATTTCTCAAAAAAAAAAAAAAAAAAAAAAAATTCCCATAAAAATCACAACCATCTCATTGAAACCAACATCCTAAAACCAATCAAATAGAAAATGAGATCAAATACCCATCTCATTGAAACCAACAACCATCTCATTGAAACTAACAGCCTAAACTTTTACATCTTTGCTATCATGCTTGGATATTAGTAATACACTCAGTAACAATAAATAACAACAAACATAACATTTACACCATGAATTTGGAGAAACAAAAACCATATTTGATTGTTGACAGACCAAATTTAAAATCTATAAGAACAAAAAGATAATAAAAAAATAAAAAATAAAAGATCTCAAAGTTTCTATCTCATTGTCGCCAAGGGGAGGCGAAGCGTCACCGGCGCGAAGGGAAGGCAAAGTGTCGCCGGAGCAGAGGAAATCGAAGCGTCACTGAAATCAAAGCATCACCGATGTGGAGGAAGGCGAAGCGTTGCCGGAGGAAGAAAAGCGTCGCTGGTGCGAAGAAAAGCTCGAAGCATCGTCGATGCGGAGAGATCGAAGCACGAAGCGTTGCCGATGCAGAGAGATCGAAGCTCGATGCGGAAGCCGAAGCGTCGCCGATGCGGAAGAAGGCAACGCTTATCGGCAACGGTTCATCGGTGTATCAGTTTGGGTTTCTCTTTTTTTGACTAAAAACTCCAGTGGGTGATGCTTTTTGTTTTGCTAAGTGGGTGAATACTTAATGTTTTTGTTTGAGAGTATTTATAGTGGGCAATAGCGACGAAAACATTTCGTCGCTATTGCTCACTTCTAGTGACAAATTTCTATTTCGTCGCTAAAGGCCCAGAATTTGTTACACTTTTAGTGACAAATTTTATTTTCGTCACTAAAGAAACTATATTTTGTTAAGATTTTTAGCGACAAAATTCAAATTTCGTTGTTGTAGCATACTTTTAGTGACGAATTGTGATTTCGTCACTAAAAACATATAAGTGCAAAACTATTAGTATTTTTAGTGACGAATATTTTTCATCACTAATTCTTCCTTATAGCAACGAAATGATTTTCATCACTAATACTATCCACAGCAATACCTACAGTGACGAAATATTTCGTCACTAAATTTCCACTTTTAGTTACGAAATATTTCGTCGCTATAGATTAATTAAACTCATGCCAAAATTTCCCTCCACTGGCGCCCATTTTTCAGATCACAATAGTGACGAAATTTATTTTTCGTCGCTAAATATTATAATTTTTTTCACTTTTAGTGACGATATTCATATTTCGTCACTAAAGTTGTATTTTTAAAGACAAAATATATTTCCTCACTAATTTTCGTCGCTAAAAATACATTTTATTGTAGTGAATTCCTTTTTCTATTTGGTTGGAGATTCATAATTTTCTTTATTTTTATTATTATTATTAGTAGCCTTGGTTGGAGTTTCTTAATTCGTATAAGATATTGTTTGAAAAACAAAGTATTTTGGCTGAATTATTATGTAAGCATCCAATTAAGAAGTTGTATAACTGACTAGAAACTCAAATTCAGTTTGTTATTTTCTATTTGATTATTGAATGCCTTGTAGATTTTTTGTTTGGGGCAGGGTTGGAGTAGACTATGTGTATCTGTGGGAGTCTTTTTTTTATATCATTATTGGTTTATTAAGTTTAATCCAAACTATATATGCAATACTGTGGCCCTATTTGGTTTTTGAAATCTATTTTATATCAGAAGTATTTGCCATATAAAATATTAGTAGTTGATAGTGTTAGGGTATGAAAATATCATAATACAACTACTATTTTTCATATAATATACCCAATTGGCTCTGGTAATTTAATTTTGTGAATTCTTATCTGGGTTCATGTATGGCTGCCAATGTCTGAATTCTTGTTGTAATTTATGCATGATTAGGTGTTGGTTACTTGAGCTTTTAAGTTTATTTTAGGTTTCTAATTGTGATGGGAATGTGCTATTTTAAACATATTGTCTTTCATTTCTATCTACTAGGAAATGTGACTAAATATCCAGCACAAACTTTGTGATATTGATGGCTAACATTGAAAATGTGACATTGATAGCCATTGTTTAGATTATGTGAGACAGTTATTATTCTACTGTTATAAGTATGAATATTTGATCTAAATTCAATGGGTTTCAAATCCTGTTGCATTTGCATGAGCCCTTTGTTACATGCCATAAATGACCTACGAAAGTCTTAGAATAAAATGAGAGGTAGCTAACCTAACTTCTAGCTAGCACTTCAAGTCTTCAAGAGACAATGGATACTCTATAAATAAACTAAATCTATAAATATTGAAGCTGTAATGTCATGTGTTCTGTGCATTGCCTATACCCTCCTTCCTTAAGAAGTGTCCAACAATTACATGTGATAGAAGGGTCCACTGATGGGCCTGAAATTAACAATATCAAAATTCTCTAGCTCATCTTTTCAATTTCAACGTCGACTATTACATTTTATGCATGAATGACCATTTTGTGATGCTACGAAAGTGTTTAATGAGGTCAATTTAATTGGCTCTGCCAGCCCTAAGATGCAGTGCATTTACATTGGAAGCAAGAAAGGGCAATTGCACTGCATTTCAAGTTGAATGCTGAATTGTACAAAGTCATATATACATAAGTGTATTTAATTGTTGTACCACAGATATAAGTTTATATATAGATAATTGTATTTTTTAAAAAATAAATCTCATGCATTGCAGGAGAGTATAACTTATCGTCAACAAGTGGAACAAGAGTTTATATTGATTTGGAAATTTCTGAGACTACTAATTTCAAAGATCAATAAGTGCTTTGTTTTGGATTCACATTTTTAATGTACTATAGTCTCTACAATACTATGTCTAATATCTCTACAATACAAATGTCAATACAATTCAAACCACAATTGACAATTCAAAAAGAGATGAACATCAACAAAAGAACCATAAGTGAAATAACAAAAATTATGTGGGACTCTGGTAATGAGGTAAGAAAAAAGAAAAGCTTGAATAATAACATTGTGTCCTTAACATTGCTTTATGTATTATAGACCTACTTTTATAAAATTTAGTTATAAAATTATGAATTGATTGATATTAAATTCAATTTCTAGAAAACTATCTTTACCTGTTAGAGAAAGATTATAAACATTGAGATAGATAATTTTGGTTGGTATTTTATTTGTTGCGAAGTATGCTTTAAAAAGGTAAAATCAAGAGATGAATTTAACATTATAGATGAAAATGAAAATGAAAATGTTTACTTTTTATATTAAAATACACAATAACTAATATGATATTAACATTATATATGTCATTTCTCTTATCAGTTAAAGGTTGAAGATAGCTCAGGAATGACCATATTCATTTTATTTTATTCAGAAGCAAAAAAATTACTCAACATATTAGTGAAATACCTTTTGAACAAATGTTTAAAGGTGAGAATATGGAAGATAAAATTAGTGTTTAATATTTACTAAACTTTACTTGAGTGTACAATTTGAAAAATATTACTTTGGTTTGGTGCCCAAAGAAGTCGTCCTTCTTGTGCAAATAGAAAATCTGAATGGAAAAGAAATTGTTTTCCAAATTCAGCTTTAATGAGAATTCTATACTGTCATGAAAGTTTTTGAATCTTTTGAAGAAATTGACAAAGCAATTTAGCTTGATAAAATGATAGAAGTGCATATTCTTTAATTAGCAAAATTACAAATATGATATTTAACTTGTATATGTTGTAATACATTCCTCAACCTGTTCTATTGCCAGGCTTATATTAGTGATACTTCAAAGCAATGCGCAACACACACCAACATTTGTACTCGAGGAAAACAAAAGGACATATTTAGTGACTACTACGAAGCAACAAAGGAGGAAGATACAAAAAATACTTTAAAGTTGTCTTTCAATTTATTTTAAATATTGATTAAGTAGTTCTTGAAATTTGTGTTTCATACATTTTATGGATAATTGAAGATGTTAAAGATTTATTTCTTCTTTTTATTTTAAACTTATGTTTGATTTCTATTTTTCATTATGTAAATTAATGTTTCATATCAAGATTAATATTTCATATCAAGTATAGGAAGCTATAAAACTGGAATCCTAATGTACAAGCAAAGAAATAGCTTACATCTTTATACACAATAGCTTTTTTGTGCATCGCACGGGTTAGCAACTAGTTTTTAAAAAAGAAAAAGAAAAAGAAAAACTCCAAAAATTAAGAAATTTAAGGTGTTTTAATGGCCAAGACAAGAAGAATGGCATTGCATAGTTCAAACCGCAAAATAATAAAGACCCTCTTCACCATGAATTGTTGTCCAAATCCTCAAAAAACATGAGGTCACTAGAAAACTTCTCTTCTTCAACTCTTCCTCATGGCAGTGGCAATGTTGAACCTTCAAAATCATATTGCAAATCTGATTTTGTTGGTTGAGGATTGGAAGACCTTTCTTTCTCTCACTTCTTTGGTTGTTGTCGTTTCGTTTGTTACATTTAAAATTTAGATTTAAATTTTCAGTGGTATCTATAAAATGGGTTTGAAACCCAGATTAAATTTATTTACTTTTTAGTCTTTAATTGACATTTAGTTGTAAAATAATCTTGGAATTGGTCAAGAAAAACCCTTGTGATATCATCGATGTAAATGTAGTACACCATGCTAACCATCTATCTTTCCTTAAAATAGGATAATGGCTTTATTTCGCCCAACCAAATAGCATAATCTATGGGAAATTGAGGTGCAAACAAGATTGAGTTTCCGGTCATAATGTCAATAGCTCCATAAATGCTAGGTTCTCTGACTCCAAACAAGTAAGCAAAGTAACTCTCCCACCTGCAACTTCAGGGATTTTAAGGATGGAGAAGAGGAAAAATAGATGGAGTATTAACTAACAAGGGAGAAGAAATATAGTACTTAGGGATTTTAGAACCTATTAGTTTCCCCAAATTTATCTCATATGTACATTTTTTTTCCTTGAACTGATGTGGGGGTACAGTTGGCAGATGATGTGGTATGGAAAATAATTTTTTATTGTTTTGTTTGACACATTAGCTTTTTCCATCAAAGCGATAACAGTAGGAACTAAATTGACACGACATTGCAAAGGTTAGGGACCAAAATGACACAATTGAAAGGTTAGAGAGCAAATTGAAATATGATGTAAAGAATAGGCACCAACTTTGTAACTTACCATTTTTTTTTTCTTTTTTTAAGGTTTGAGAATCATTAAGAAAAAATATAAAACTTACACTATTTTTTTTTTTTTAATTTAACAAAATTTACTTATGGTGAGCCAATTTGCATATTACTAATCATTCAAGGGACGTTGCTAGATTTAATAGCTTATTAGGAATATTAAGATCAACCCCAATAGTTTTTTTTTTTTTTTGGGGGTGGGGGGGGGGGGGGGGGGATATGTCATTAATGCTTTAATATATGTTCGGTTTAACTTAGATCAAATGTACATTTATCAATCCGATTAAGATCTTTAAGTTTTAGGTTAAAATTGAATTAGATGCTCTCTATCAAGTGTCAAAATGGTTGTTAAGTGCTTAGTTAGTCAAAAAATGGAAGGAAGAAAGAACGGAATAATGGAAGAAATTGAGAGTTGGGATAGAGAGAAAGTGACAGTTACTTTGAGGTTAACTACCTCCAAAACAAGAGATTTAGGGAGAATAGAGAGAATAGACTTGATTAATTCCTCCATGCCTTTTTTTGATCAATACAATAGTTTATATACCATACAATCCTTGCCAAGCACTCACTACCCAAGCTAACTGACTAACTTACTGCATTAACTGCTTCCACTACTGTAACAACTAACTATATAACTGTGCTAACTCTACTAGCATGCAATACAACACATAGTAACTCTGATATAGACTAGCAAACAATACAACACATGGTACTTCTGATACAGCTAGTATCCTAACATCACTTCCCCCTTTAAGAACATCTTGCCCACAAGATGAGGGAACTGCTGTTAAAGAAGAAACAAATCCTCCTAAGTAGCATCTTCTACAGAACCGCCTTGCCACTGGATAAGATGTTAGGTGATAGTTCTCCTTCGTAGCTTGTGTTAGGATTAGTGCCCTTAAATCCTATTCTATGATGCTATGTATGATATTAAGTGTGACATTGTGTATGACATTATGTATGACTTAATATTGTGTTTAATAAAGTTGTTTTATTATTATCTGAAATAATGATAACATGAATATTTGGATATTATCATATAGTTCATGATATGCATAGTATGTGATTTATGTGAAAAGTCACAGAAAATATAAATCATATTTATGTTTATTGATTTCAGATTTGAACATGGCATCATTTAGCCCACTTGTAACTATTCTTAATCAAAACAAACTGACTGGATCCAACTATGTTGACTGGAAAAGAAATTTGGACATAGTTCTCACTGCTGAAGAGCACAAATATGTGCTTACTAAACCATATCCAAGATTTCCTTCATTAGATGCTCCTCCTGAGGAAAAACAATGATATGATCGTTGGCAAAAATCTAATGAGATGGCCAAGTGCTACATCCTAGCATCTATTTCAAATGTTCTACAGCATCAAATGCAGAATGTAGAACTAGCTTCAGACATCATGCTAAGTCTAAAGGAGATGTTTGGTAAGCAAGGCCATTCTGCAAGGCAAGAGACTATGGGGCAAATTTATAATACCAAAATGGCTGAAGGTAGTTCAGTGAGAGAGCATTGTCTTACAATGATCTCTAATCTGAATACATTGGAAGTTTTAGGTGCTAATATTGATGGAGAATCCCAAGTGGATATGATACTCCAATCACTACCAGAATCATTCAAGGAATTCAAACTTAACTATAATATGAACAAAAAGATTTATACATTGTCTGAATTAATGAATGAATTGGTAGAGGTAGAAGGCATTCTTGGTACTTCCAATGTTGAAGCCAATATTGGTGAACCTTCTACTTCTCAACCTAAGTCGAAAGCCAAGGGTAAGAAAAAGTCTAGGAGGACTTCACCAAATAAGAGGGTAAACAAATTCTCTTAGGGGTTGCTGATAAAGGAAAGAAGATCAAAGGAAAGTGTTTCCATTGTGATGAGAAAGGACATTGGAAGAGGAATTGTCCAATATTTAAAGCTGCCAAGAATAAAGGTATGAATAATACATTCCTTGTTGAAATATGTTTAGTATAGAATCCCACATATTCCTGGAGTGTGGATTCAGGTTGTACTAATCATATCTGTAATTCCTTGCAGGGGTTCAAGGAGACCAGAAAACTTAAAGAAGGGGAGTTGTTTCTTACTTTGGCTGATGCGAGCAGGATTCCAGTTGTAGATGTTGGTGTTTATAATTTACGTTTTAAATCTAGAGTTCTAATATTGGAAGACTGTTTCTATGTACCTAATGTTCGTAGGAATTTAATTTCTACTACTTACTTAGGTAAAAAAGGATATTGTGTTATCCTAAAAGACACTGTTGTAATAAAGAAGGATAAAGTGTTTATCTGTTCTGGCAATATTATGGATGGTCTTTATATTTTAACTCCTGATGAGCATGAATTATATAATTCTGAATTAGATAATAACTCTCATGTGAAATCATTAAAAAGAAAGTTTCCTTCTACTAGTGATGCATATCTTTAGCACTTGCGTTTAGGTCATATTAACTCAAACAGGATTCAAAGACTGATCAAAGATGGACTCTTAGAGCCCATGGACTTTGATGAATTTCCAGTTTATGAATCTTGTTTGGAAGGTAAAATGACCAAATGACCTTTTAATGCAAAATGTAGAAGAGCCCAAGATTTGCTAGAGCTAGTGCATTCTGATGTATATGGTCCAACGTCAATCCAGACAAGAGATGGCTATGAGTATTTCATTACTTTCACTGATGATTACTCAAGATATGGTTATGTGTACCTAATGAAACGAAAGTCCGAAGCCTTTGAAAAGTTCAAAGAGTTTAGGGCTGAAGCTGAGAATCAATTAGGTAAACGCATAAAAGCGATTCGATCTGATCGTGGTGGTGAATACCTTCTTGGGGATTTCAAGGATTACTTAACTCAAAATGGGATTGTATCCCAATTGGCTGCACCTGGAACTCCCCAATAGAATGGTGTAGCAGAAAGAAGGAATAGGACTCTTTTAGAAATGGTTAAGTCCATGATGAGTTATTCAACTCTACGTATTTCTTTTTGGGGTTATGCCTTAAATACAACAATACATTTTTTGAATTTAGTTCCATCAAAATATGTTCCCAAAACACCCATGGAATTGTGGAGTAGGCGTAAGCCTAGTATGAAATATCTCCACATTTGGGTTGTCCTGCACATGTGTTAAAAGGGAAGCCTGATAAATTGGAACCAAAATCAGAAGTGTCTTTACTTGTAGGTTATCCAAAAGAAACTAGGGGTTATTTATTCTATAGTCGTAAAGATAACAAAGTTTTTGTTAGTACAAATGCTAAATTCTTGGAAAATGACTATATGAATAATTTTACTCCTAGAAGTAGAGTTATATTGGCTGAGATGAATGAACCTGCAAATGAACAACCAATAAATGAAACTAGGGATGATGTGGTTTTATTAGATACACCACAAGATACTACTCTTGAGATGTCTAGTACATAGGTGCCTCGTCATAGTGGGAGAATTGTTCGGCCTCCTATAAGATTCATAGGTTTAGGAGAAACTTATGAAGCTATCTAAGAAGAGGTTGAATCAGATCCTTACACTTATCAAGAGGCAATGAATAATATAGATGCACATCATTGGGACCTTCCACCCGCGAACAAGTCACCACAATGAGTTGCGAGAATCATAAAAATTCTGATTTTGAAAAATATTCTAAGTATTTTTCGCGACTGGGACATTGACCCGCCAGTGAGTTGCGAAAGATCTCTGTATGGGCTCGCAACTGGGCATGCGGTTGGATCAACCCATGACTGAGTCGTTAAAATAGGGTAACACTGTTTTTGAAATTTTGACAATTTTTTTTTGTATAAACAAAAGGCTTTCCGAAAACAAATAAAAACTCAAAAATCTTTTTGTGTTAGATCAACAAAGATTGAGCATGTGAAAACACATTTAATCAAGTACAATCACACAAATAAATATGACATTCATTGATCATAGACATGTGTGATGTGTGTGGGTATCAACAATGAGATAGTCCTTAGTCTAATGCAAATCTTCAATGATCAATTCAAACAAGTCATACACATCTAGAACTAGATAATGTGACCCATCTTAATTATAGAAATATGCATATATGACCTCCCACACAACTTGATAACATAACTTTGAAGCTTTTCATTTGGCTTCATATACATCATATCATTTGATCTTTTTGAATTCATACATCTCATTGTGAGATCGATGCCTGAAAATTTTGATATTTCAATTGATAAGTTAGCCTTTGGCTTTTTGGGCATCGTACATTTTATTTTTGGTCGCTTTCTGTTTTTCCTAGTCAAATACTAGTATGTGCGACAGGCTTTTGCAGCTCAATATCTCTTTTCATTTGGAGATTTACATTTGGTGAGCTCTTTAAGCAAAACAATAAAATAAGGAGTGGGAAGATATATAGGCACAAGTCTATGCATGTCTCAAAATCAACAAAACCATTCACTAATAATTCTTGACAATGTTGAAGATCTATTTACAAAAGTCACATAGATTTCAAAATTTCTCCCACAACGATATGAGTGCATTGGAAACAAGCTAAGCTCGTAGATGCACAAAGCCATTAGTACAAAGGTACAAGGCAAAACATGCTTTGAGACAAAACTCAACAAAGTCAATCAAACTTTTTGGATTTTCTACTTTTTATGTGATTTTTGGATTTTTGACACACATGCAAGAAAAGAATGATCAAAAACAAAAATGTAAAAACATTTAAAGAAAAAGCAATTAACAATCAAAAAGATCATGCTATACAGATAGCCAACAAAGTAGTGTGCTCCCTACAAACATGTGAACACAATATAAAGAGGTAAAGCACACAACACACATGAGATTCAAGGGATTGTACCAACACCAATGGTCTTACAGAGAGATTCAAACCGTGGACCATCGAGAGGCTTGGTGAAGATGTCTTCCTTTTGATTGTCTGTGTGTATGAATTCAAGACACACAACTTTTTGTTCCACCAAATCCCAAATGAAATGGAACGTATTTCTATGTGTTTTGACTTTGAATGCTGAACTAGGTTCTTAGAGAGATTATGGCACTGGTGTTATCATAGAAAACACACATTGTATCTTGAGGAATCCCGTAATCATGAAGTAGCTTCTTCATCCAAAGGAGTTGTGTGCAGCAACTTCCAGCGGCTATGTACTCTGCTTCAGCCGTAGAGAGAGACACGGAGTTTTGTTTCTTGCTCATCCAAGATACAAGATTGTTACCAAGGTAGAAGCAACCACCTGAAGTAATCTTTTGATCATCCACACTACCAACCCAGTCTGCATCTGAATAATCGGCAAGGCAAGCATTCGAATCCTTTGAATACCACAACCCATAATCTGGAGTACCATTGATATAGCGTATAATTCGCTTCATTACAGTTAGGTGTGATTCCTTTGGAGCAGCTTGATATCTAACACAAACACCAATGCAGAATGCAATATCCGGTCTACTTACAGTAAGATAGAGTAAACTTCTAATAATACTCCTATACAAGTTTGGACTCACTTTCACTCCGGAAGAATCAACATTCAGCTTTATAGACAAACTCATGGGAGTGGAGGCATGCTTTTTGGAGTCTAGTCCAAAATTCTTGACAATATTTCTAGCATACTTTTCTTGTGAAATGAATATGCCTTACTTCTTTTGTTTGACTTGAAGGCCCAAGAAAAATGTAAGCTCCCCCACCATACTCATCTCAAATTCTTTCTTTATCTCTTCAGAAAATTCTATAGCCCGATCATCAATGGTAGCTCCAAATACTATGTCATCAACATATACTTGAGCCACGAGAAGGTAATCTTCATCATTTTTGACAAATAAAGTTCGGTCGGCGTATCCTCTTTTGAATCCTCTATCCAGGAGGTAATGGGTAAGCCGATCATACCAAGCTCTAGGAGCTTGTTTTAAGCCATAAAGGGCTTTTTTCAATCTCAACACATGATCAGGAAAGTGAGGATCCTCAAAGCCTTTAGGTTGTTCAACAAACACTTCTTCATTCAGATATCCATTTAGAAATGCACATTTGACATCCATTTCGTAGAGTTTGAAGTTCATAGTGCATGCGATGGACATAAGAATTCGAATAGACTCAAGTCTTGCCACAGGAGCAAAGGATTCATCAAAATCTACTCCTTCTACTTGAGTGTATCCTTGAGCCACTAACCAAGATTTATTCCGGATTATCTCTCCATCTTCATCGGTCTTGTTTTTGAATATCCATTTAGTGCCGATGACAAGAACATTTTCAGGCCTTGGAGCAAGTTCCCATGCATCATTTCTCACAAATTGATTCAGCTCTTCATGCATTGACTCTACCCACTTTTCATCTTGGAGAGCTTCTTCTACCCTTTTTGGCTCAAATTGGGCAAGATAGCAATGATATGTGACATGATTGGCCAGAAGTATGTTTCCTTTTCTAATGTAAGCTCCTCATTACGATGGTTTCTGATGTTTTGGAAATCACATTACAATAGGTAGAGAAGTAATTTTTGCTTCTATCTAGTTGGATTGGAAATATTTTTATATTTATAACTATAGACCTTTCTGCTGTGGTGAAACAGATTGGTCCCAATGTCTCGATATCTGCAAATGCTCGTATAGGAGCTGGCGTAAGGCTCATTAGTTGTATCATCCTTGATGATGTTGAAATTAAGGTATATAACCAAATCAAAGGGTATGACATGCATGCTTAAGTTTACCTTAAGCTTGACATTTTTACTTATTGGTTTTCAGGAAAATGCCGTCGTTATTCATGCAATTGTTGGGTGGAAGTCTTCTGTTAGGAGATGGTCCAGGGTCCAGGCAAGTTCAGAGACTTGATTTTGTTTTGATTTTAAAGTAATATGATATTTTTGTTGGTTAAGAAAATGTGCCTTTTTATCATCCAGTTCTGAGCTCCAATAATTTCACTACTATAATGCAAGTGGAACATTTGGCAGCCTGTTGCATAAAGGACTCATGTCCAACTCCCATCGTCCTACCAAACAAGGCTCTCAATGTCAGTGTTCAAAAAGAGCTAATTCTGTTATAAAACAAGACCAGTTTCATACCTTTCACCAGACTCTGATTCTGTCACAAATTAGTGTTATTCTTTACTCATTAATGATATAAGTCAAATACATTAAGTTGCTTTTTGCCCTTATGTATATTGACATTGCTCCAATAAGAAATAAGAGTTTAGATTGGCTGCTATATTATTTTAGTGCTATTAATATTGGAGCATATCAGTCCAATAATGCATAAAGAGTGAATAATCAGAATGGAGATAAAAGATGGGTGTGCTATACAAAGCGAAATGTTCAAGGTGATCTAATTGCTTGTTATAAGACTATGGATTTTATAGGAATCATACCAGCTAAAAAGAACTCCAGAAAGAAAGTTTCTAAAATAGGAGAACTATATCTAATGCATACAGGACAACATTAATCATCTATTGAAATACATGAGATTAAGAAACGAAGAAAATGCATTTGGAATCAATGCATATAGGAACCGGGAAAAAATGTGTGAGACTGTAAAGACATGGAAGAAATGAAGATCCCGTGGGTGGCCTTTCTAAGTTGTTGCATAAAGAACATGCATACAACACGGAGCCACTCTTTGTCAAACCACTACTCAGTACAAAGAAAAAAAAATGGTATTTTGTTGCTGTATTTATTCATTGGGAGCTCATTGGTAGGAAGTATCAAGAAATCTGTATTGGCTGCTTTCCAGCAACTTCTGAGTACCATGATTTCCATGCTTCCACGTAATGGGAGAAGAGGTCTTTCAAAGCTGCAACATTATTACGACTATCCATCAGTATATGCACAATAAGTAGAAATAAATACATAATAGACAATTGAATTGGCCAAGAACACCTCAGAAAATCCAATTCTTAAAAACTAGCAGGGGTAATACTCTTAGAAACTATGCTATCCATTCCATGACAATTGCTCTTATCATCAACCTAAGTGCACATTTTGTGTAACCTTAAGAAGTAGAATTTCAGCTATGAATCTGTTGGGTTTTGTTAAAGGTATTTGTCATCTAAAGAGGTGGCCTAAAAATTAATGAGGTAGAGATGAAATAGAAAGAGGAGGAACAATTGTGAGTGTTTTTTAAAAGAGAGAAAATAAGTGTCAAAATCACCAAATATGTGGTTAATATGTTGACAAGAAGGAAAGAAATCACACAATTTGTTATCTACAACTACAAATCCACTTACAAGAAAGAAAGAAAGGAAAAAAAAAATATTTGAGGAACAATAAGAAACTATCTAATTAGATTTGCACATGCATGCACCATCACTTGCTTGTACTTTAATTCCTGCCATCCAAATATAAATTTTTGGATTCTTCAAATAAGTTAATGGTCATTATGTAAATTGCAAAGAAGTTGTATTGAATATTCGAATATGGAAAGTAGGCTGGAGCCATACTCGAGTTTAGTGGACTCGAGTACTGCTAACACAGTATTCGAGTCCATGAAACTCAAGTATGAATCTACCTTATTTCACTCATTTCGTTTTCTATACCCGAGCCATACTCGAGTTCTAGAAACTTGAGTTACACAGTACAGTACTCGAGTCCTACAAGCTCGAGTACCAAGTGGCATACTTATTACCCACACCTACTTACTAGCGCCAACCATTGCAATGAATGGTACTTGAGAATAATAGACTCGAGTACCTCTTAACAAAATACCCCATCGCCAGCTTTCAACTATTTTCAGTATCTGTCTTTCCAAGTACATGTGACGAGTTAGAAGGCTCTAGTATGAAGAAGCAGAAGCTTTACTAGTAGTTGGGTCACCATTTCCAAGTCTATGACTCTCAGTGTCAGTATCTCCATCCAAGATCAACGTGCTTCCATTTCCACCTTTGGGTCAATCCTGCTATGATCAATAAATAGAGGTAATAGTTAAATGCTTAGTTTTAGATTGTGTTTACATGTGGTTCGTATGAGATTTTTATGCATGGGGTGTATTTCATGTGATGAGTTTTGCAATATTAACTATGTACAGCTGCTAATATATATATATATATATATAACGTTTTTGTTAAAACAGATGGAGCACAAATATAAAAGAATCAAGCTTGACAATATGATAGCAAATAGAGAGCATGCATAGTAAGATTATTTTATTCAGAACCACCATGTGAAGGACACATGAAAAAGTAATTGCTTGTTAGCTGAAAAATATGCAATTCCTTTGAATTTGTAAGTTACACACATACACGTAGTGGTGTAAACACAATAAAATTAAGCAAATCCTTTGAAAATATTCAATCCAACAACGCTTTCAGAATAAGCAAGTGCTAGAACTACATATATATATGTACACATTTATTAGTAAAGGCTAGTTGAATTCCCAATTAGTGACAAGTATAGTTCACGTGTGGCTTAATTGTGTAAAACTCATGGGTTGATAGATAGAGGTAATATGAAATTTTGTTGACTTTTACAGTAATACGGGTGTTTATAATAATATGAATTCATTACTTGACAAAGAAATTGGCTTAATAAAACAAAGTCGAAATGGTTGACATTTTATTATTTTATGTGTATAAAATATACATATGGTTAAATGCACATTTTGTCTATGTGTATAAATTATTTGAATGATCGAGATTCAATTATTTTTATGTCTATAGATAAAGTCGAGGAGGTTGAGTTTGAATATAAATTGTTATTACCATATGCCAAATTTATTTTAAGTGGTTATAGATTATGAAAACTACAATATTCTTTGAACAGCTCGATGATGGATTTTCACTATTTCTATGTGTACTACGATGGAGAAACGTAATATCATGAGTTGCATGGGTTGTCATACCAAGGCTTGAACCAAAACCATAAATATGTTAAGGTGAAGCGTGGGATAGGCCTTATGCCATTGCAACGAAGAATATTGAGGGCGACGGGGTTAGACCACTTTAGGCATAACATTTCCATCGTGTATCGAGCACCTCAACAAGTTGTAGACACCCAGGTTTTCTACAATTCACTACAGTTATTGGGTGGCGCCGAAGTGAAGATGATGTGGGAAGTTGTTGAACAAATGCTGGTGAAGGGTTCATTGCTTCGGATCTCTATGTCATTGTTGAGCCCGCCATAGTAGAGGCTGGAGAGGGTTCATAACGTACTGTTTTGGATGAAACTATAGATGAGGACATCAACTCAATATTGTTATAGTCTTATCAAGGGTGTGAAGAGAACATAGAAGATGGGTATGACAGTGAACTGTGGCAGACATTTCCGCATGTGAACTTGGTTCAAGAGGACGAAGGGCCCCAGGAAATGCATGAAGGAGAGCATTTATCTCATGATAACGTGCATGGGGGCACATTTGAAAATGAAGATGATCATGGACTTGGTGATGATGCAACCCATATTGATGTTACTAGGGATGACTTTGAGGAGCTCCTAGATACCATGGGTGAATATGAGGATGTTGATAATATCGAAAATGTGGTTGTAGAAGAGAATAGAGACACATGCCTCGGTCTCGATCCTGCGCTGGAATGGTTCACCAAAAACACTTGGGATAATATGTTTGATCCATCACCGGTTATGCAAGCAGAAGTATCAAGTTAGATGCTTGGGGAAAAGCCAATGAAAGGGATGGTATTCGGGACTAAATTGGTGGTGCGACATGCGTTGACTTGGTACGCAGTGCAAGAGAATTTTAGCTTCAAAATTGAGCATTCAGACTCAGAGAGGCTTATGGTGAGTTGCAAGGATGATTCTTGTCCATGGTCAGTCCATGCGATCTGTTGCAAGGGAGACAATGTCTGGAAGATCGAAAAATGCAAGGGCCCCCACACGTGCAACAAAATTTAGAATGCTCATGATGGTCGGATGATTGATTCGGCATTCCTAGCATACGTACTTGAGCGCTATATATGAGAAGACCCCGCATATAAGATAAAGAACTTATGCCACCTTGCTTTGGTAGACTTAAAACACGATGTATCTCACTACAAAGTATTCTTTAACTTGTATTCTTTTGTAAATACAATGTAGAGACACTAGTCTTCATGGAAGTATAAGCATGATCTTTTTTCCCAAAACCCATGAATACCTTATATTATGAAAAATGAAATTGAAAAAAAAAAGAAAGAAAAAGGAATAAAGAGAAAGAAATATTATCTTCATCTTATAGCCTTACAAGTCTTGATTTGTTTTCTTCAACTATAATTATTTAACCTGGATTCATTTCTAACGTAATCATTATAGTTCATGTACAAGGTATGGGATGCCAAACAAAAGGCCGTTGCAGCTATATACGGTTATTTTAAGGAGTTTAATGCAAAGTTGCCGCATTTTTTGGCAGGACTTAAGGATACAAGTCCACATACAAAGTTTAAGTTACTCGTGGACAATAATTATGAACAGGGAACCAGTACATTCAAGTCCATATTTTGGGCATTTTGTCCATGTATTGTTGGGTTCAAGCACTGTAGGCTTGTCATCAGCATCGATGCAACCCACCTCTATGGAAAATATAAAGGGAAATTGATAATTGCAGTGGCAACAGATGCTAATAATAATATTTATCCACTAGCCTTCGCCGTTGTCGAGACTTAGGGTTGGTTCTTGGCTTGCATAAGAAGGTATGTTACCAACCGGAGCAAGTTATGCATCATATCTGATAGACACCTTGGGATACAAGATGTCTTTAAAGACATTAGTCGAGACTTTTTGCAACCTCCTATGACACAAAATTGTTATTGCCTTTGTCATCTATGCAGTAACGTCAACACTAGAAGGCACAATGAAACTTTAAAGAATTTAGTATGGAGGGCAACAAGTGCTACCCAGGAATGGAAGTTCAATGCTACCTTCAAATTAATTGAGAATGTCAACTGGGATGCACACCAATATCTCAAGGATGTGCCCAAAGACAAATAGGCTCTAATTTTTGACGAAGGTTACCGTTATGGGGCAATGACTACAAATGTCTTAAAGTGCTTCAATGGTCTTCTAAAGGGTGCTCGCAGCCTGCTCATTATGGCAATGGTGAAATATACATGGTTCAAACTGAATGCTTACTTCGATGATCATCACAATAAGAGCATAGCGCAGTTGAATTTGGGGAAAAATGGTGTAAGTATACCTTGGATATCTTCATGAGAAATAAGGTAATAGGGTGACGAGATTGAGTATGCATCAACAATTATATCAAGTAGATACACTACATAATCCAGGGATTACTGGACATGGGGATCACACACATGGAGTTAATCTGCTGCAAAGAACTTGCACATGTCAGAAATGGAAACTGTACAAGATACCATGTTCACATGTCATTGCAGTTTGTATTAGGTATCGACACGATGCAGAGCAGTACATTGACCCATGCTATAGCATGAACGCACTGTTCAGCAGCTATGCTCCCGTTTTCCCTGCGTTGAAAGATAGATTATCATGGTCAGATCTTAAAGAAACTCAAAAGGTCGTCCCTAAGCCCTGATTGATTTGAGAGAAAGGTCGCCCTACCTTAACACGAATTAGGATTGACATGGGCGAGGGTGGGAAACAGCTGAGAACCACACCATGGAAGGAGGGGGGGGGGAAGGAAGGTGCAAGGTGGCTTGTGTAACCAAGAGGGGCGTAAGCGAGGAACATGCCCTAAGCCGAATGAGGTATCGACGTGTGGTAGTCTCGGGAACTAGGTACGCTACGTTTGAACCATGGCATCCTTCTAAATGCAACTTTTAACAAAATGCATGATATATGCCACTAGATCAAAATGCTATATGCCATTCAATTATGTATTTTTGAAACTTGAGAAAAATTGGATAAAATTTTAAGGACCAAATATGACATTTATACTATAAGCTACTTTCCCTATAGCATGATGGAAATATGCATGTACACAGCAGAAAATTAACGGATCTACTTCATTCACAATTGATAACATGTACTATGTAAATTTCAGAATATAAGAACAAGAGAGTGTACCTTGGTATGGTGAATTCCAAAACAAAGATTAGAAGTTCTTGGGAACACGTTTAATCTTCACTCCAATTCCACTTACACTCAAGATGTGTGGTCTCTCAATCAATTATATGTCTATGTTCTAAAGAGAATGAGAGAGTGTCCAACACTCACATACATACCATTTCATGAACTTGTTGTTGTCACTTTTTAATTTTGTATGTTTCTCTCAATATAACTGATTATCTAATTAGGCCAGCCGTTTGGGCCTTTCCAATTGGGCTTTAATATGTGGCTTGGAGTGGGACCAAAAGGGAACAAATAAGACACTAGCTCCAATGGGCCTTGGGCTTTTCTGTCAACTCTTGACAAGTCTAAAGTTACCATTAATTATATTTAATACTACTATATAAATATAATTGTACTCTAAGCCCTATTAATAAATTATATCCCAAGACTTTATTGTACATGCAACCCCTTCATAAAATATTCGTAGTAATACAAATTCATGAATGAAGACTGCAAATTTGTAGATTACTACATCTTAATCCTTCAGTACCCAGTTTAATCCTTTTAAGTTATTCAAAATATTGACTCTATGCAAGCTCCTCATTACGATGGTTTGACTACCTTCCGTGGGCAAGTGGAGAAGGCTAAGGCCAATGCAGTGGCGGAGTTTAGGGTCTCTCAATCCTTCTTTGATGCTTACGGCGTCTACTTTGGCATCGGATTCAAAAAAACTGCCTTAAAATAGTCAAGTCCTTCTATCCTGATCTAGACTTGTCCAAGATCAATATAGATTACACCATGTCGCAAACGCCCGGAGGAGACAACACCATTAGTGATGAGCCTGACAACGCCTCCCACATTGTTGAGCAAGAGGTGAAGGATAATGGTACGGTTATTGCCCAGCCTGCTCCTGAAGGCATCGGTGCCTAATGGCCTCGTCTGCTATGGTTCATCTTTCAATGACCTGCCTGCCGCGGATGCTCCCCCATCTTAGCTTTTAATTTTTAACTTGTATTTAAGTATTCTATCTTATTTTCAGACAATAGCGAGTGCCCTCTATATTTTTATATCCATTGCTTGCATTTGATTTTTCTTGCTGTTTGAATATGCCTCTGCCATACCTGGGTCTTTTAATTTACACGTCTGTCCCATGGGACTTAGGTTAATTTCTGGGGACCTGGTACTCGCCCGTCCATCCTAGGGGTTGGATTTGGTAGAATTATCAATATCAAGTATTCGTCGATTCCCATGGTCGTTTTTCTACCTAGTACTTGGTATAGCTTTCAAGGACCAGCTACCTCGTCAATATTCATGGCTGTCCGTCCACCTCGTAGGTAGGACTTAGAAATATTTTGACCATGTACCCGCCGGTATCCGTGGCCATCCGTTCACCCCATAGGTAGGACTTAGAAATATTTTGACTAGGTACCCGTTGGTATCCGCGGTCATCTGTCTACCCCATAGGCAAGACTTAGAATATTTTGACCAGGTATATATGGTCCGTCCATCTTTCAGGTTGGACTTAGTAGATTTTTAGGTTACTTCTTAGGTTTCTTGATCCGTTCACTAGAGGACGTAAATTTCAAGTCACCTCTTAGGTTCCTCGATTCGTCCACTAAAGGATATAGATATATGTATACATTTGCACATAGTATTACTGAATACCTCCTCTTTTTATGGTAATACAAAAGCATAAACCTCATACTGTCTGAAAACTACATTAAAATTGCCTCTTGGGCACAAACTAATGTAAATAAAGATAAAAAATAGATTGGGGATAGGAGTGGTAGCCTGTATGTTATCGTCTACTGGTAAATTTCTTTAAGTGCTCTGTGTTCCATGGATGATGCAACTTTTTTCCGTCGAGTGTTTCCAGGTGATAGGTGCCTTTCCTCTGCCACAAAGTAATTCTATAGAGTCCTTCCCAATTGGGTCCTAGCTTTCCTTGGGAGGGATTTCTTATGGCACCTGTCACCTTCCTCAGGAGAAGATTTCCAACTTGAAAGTCCCTGTGTCTAACTCTAGTGTTGTAGTGCTTGGCCATGAGGTTTTGGTATCCTACTAACCTTCGTTCGGCTGTTACTCTGACCTCATCCACCAAGTCCAGCTGCAGGCACATGGCCTCATCATTCCTGCTCTCATCATGATTCTCCACTCTCAAGCTTGTAAGTCCAATCTCATCATTCTTGCTCTCATCATGCTAGTCGAAAGGGTGTTTCTCTTGTAGGTGTTTTGGCCGTCGTTCTATACGCCCATAGTACACTTGGCAACTCGTCTGACCATATGCCCTTTGCCCCCTCGAGCTTAGTCTTGATGATTTTCAGCAAGGATAGGTTCGTGACCTCAACTTGCTCATTGCCTTGAGGGTGGGCAAGTGAGGAGTAGTGATTCTTGATTCCCAATTGTGAGCAAAAATTCCTGAATGACTTGTTGCTGAACTGCTTTTTGTTGTTCGTGACCAAGACTCTAGGGATTCTGTACCTGCAGATGATGTTTCTCCAGATGAAGCTTCGTACATTTTTCTCTGTGATGGTGGCCAAGGCTTCAGCTTCCACCTATTTTATAAAGTAATCTATACCAACCACTTGGAACTTTAGTTGTCTTACTGCTGTTGGGAATAGGCCTATGATGTCTAACCCCCATTGAGCAAAAGGCCATGGGGCCGTCTTCGAAGTGAGCTCTTCTGTTGGCTGCCTAATGATGTTGCTGAACCTTTGACACTTTTCATAGGTTTTGACATAAGCTTGGGCATCCTTCTACATGGTAGGCTAATAATATCCTGCTCGAATCAGCTTGTGGACTAACGACCGTGATTCCGAATGGTTCTCGTAGATTCCTTCCTCTTTTATACAAGATGTATTTTATTAGGACGAACCGTGCCACCTAGACTTCAACTTCCTTGCGGCCTCTTTACTGTTGGTGTGGTCCAGTAGTCTTCCAAGCCTATTTCCTACACACCCAAGCCATCTATTAAGGGTGAAATCTAAACAAAAGAAAGTACCTTTTGGAGATGAGCATGTGTTCTACTGATGCGGCCTTGCCAAGATGGTCTGCTTACTCATTCTCTTCCCATAGGATTAGAACAAACTTGGCCTGAAGGTCGCCTACCCGCTTCCTTACTTACTCTAGGTATTTCTTCATACGTTCACCTTTGTATTTGTAGTCACTGTTCACCTAACTTGTGATCACTTGAAAGTCACAATAAACAACTATACTTATGGCTCCTGCTGCTTTGGCAAGATCTAATTTTGCCACTAAGGCTTCGTACTCCGCCTCATTGTCGATCGTAGGGAAGTCGAGACGAACCATGCACTCGATCTCGTCCCCTTTTGGGGAGTGGATCACTATTCTTGCTCCACCAGCCTACTTCTTGAACGATTCATCCGTATGGATACTGCATTAAGGATGCTCTCCTGCCCCCTGGCCTTCCACATTGGTGAATTCCGCGATGAAGTTAGCAACCACTTGTCCCTTCACTACAGTGCACGAGCGGTATTGTATGTCAAATTCGCTTAACTCAATTGCCTATAGCACCATTCGTCTAGCAGCTTCCAGATTACTCATTGCTCTCTATAGAGGCTTGTCTGTCAAGACGACTACTGTATAAGCCTGGATATAGGGTTTGAGCTTGCAAGCTGTGGTGACTAGGGCGAAGGCTAGCTTCTCCATATGGGGGTACCTTTCCTCTGTGCCTTGGAGCGTTTGGCTAGTGTAGTACACAGGCTTCTGCACCTTCCCCCCATCCCTGATCAAGGCTGCACTGACCATAGCTGGGGAGACGGCCACGTAGAGAAACAGTTCGTCCTTAGGTTTAGAAGGACATAACAACGGTGGGGAAGAGAGGTATGCTTTTAAGTTCTCGAAGGCTTACTGGCATTCGACCGTCCACTCAAAGGACTTCTTCAATGTGCAGAAGAAAGGCAGGCATTTGTCCATTGCCCTTGACATGAACCTGTTCAATGCCGCTATCTTGTCGTTAAGGATTTGCACTTCTTTCACGTTCCTAGGTGGTGCCATCTCCATTATGGCCCGGATCTTGTCTAGGTTGACTTCAATGCCTCTCTAAGACACCATAAACTCTAGGAATTTTCTAGCCGTTATCCCAAATGCACATTTACTTGGATTGAGCTTCATGTTATAAGAATGAAGGGTATCAAAGGTCTCCTTGAGGTATTTCAAATGATGGTGTTCCTATCGACTTTTCACTAACATTTCGTCCACGTAGACTTAGACATTCCTCCCAATCTAATGTGCAAACATCTTGTTCATGAGCCTCTAATATGTTGCTCTCGCGTTCTTAAGAACAAATGGAATTACTTTATAATAGAATAGGCCTTGGCTGGTGACAAATGAAGTTTTCCCCTGGTCAGCCTCATCCAGCTTGATCTGGTTGTAACCAGTGAGCGTGTCCATAAAGCTCAATAACTGGTGGCTTGTCATTGAGTCCACCACGATGTCCATCTGTAGGAGTGGGTAGCTGTTTTTGGGGCAGGCCTTATTTAGGTTCGTGAAGTCTACACACATCCTCCACTTTCTACTGGTCTTTTTGACCAACACCACGTTGGCTAGCCAATCGAGATAGTATACTTCCCTTATGAACTCTACATCTTCCAACTTGCAGACCTCTTCCGCTATAGCTTTGCCTCGTTTTTAGGCAAACACCTTCTTCTTCTAATGAATAGGGGAAAAGAGGGTGATATGTTCAAACTATGAACCATAACTAAAGGGTCGATATGTTCAAAGATAAAGGAAGAGAAATGCGAACACAAGGACAACACGCGATGTGTTATTGAAGAGGAAACCGAAGCCTTCTGTGTAAAACCTCTCCGCCGCCCTCCAAGCGGTCAACAATCTACTAGAAAATGTAGTTGGGATACATGAACATCAATAGACTCTCCAAGCCTATCTACCCAGGTACCTAAGCCCTCCAAGCTTCTTGCTCCAACGAGGTTGCGCTGAACCTTTTTCTTTTCTAGCTTACCGGATTCCGCTACTAGACCATAGCATCAACCAATGTAGATTGGTTCCTTCCTAACTGCTTCCCAACAGTACCAAATAACCTTCTCACAGACGTGGGTGTGGTGAGATAAGGATTTGGCTAAAGGCCTCTCAAGGGTATGACAATGGAGAGGAAGAGAGTAGAGGAATTTGTAGAGTCTCTAAGGTAAAGATTGTAGATGAATCAATCTTGTATTTTTCTAGGGTTTCTCTCACAAAATTCTCTCTGGAAGCTCTCACAATATGGTGGGTATAAGGGTATATATATAGTAGGGTGAGAAAAGAATACGAAGAGACAGTTTTTGCCGAACAGGGTAAATTGGCGGCTTGGTCTCGCGGCTTGTCCAAGTCGCGAGTTCAAGTCGCGACGTAACGGCCTGGCCAGCCTGGGACTTTTGTCTTGTAGTGTGACAGCTAGCGTGACCCTTCAGCTTCCCTGTGTGCATCTTATGTGCCTGCATTTGGCGGCTTGCCAGTCGTAATCCACCCACGAGTCCTAGCCGTGAAGCTCTGCTTCTTTGCACATACTTGAGCTTTTCTTCACATCTTCTCACACACTACCCTTACAATTTTTCCACCTAAATACAGGGTTACTAAGTGCTAAATTACAAGCAAATTGGTCACGGAATAAAACCAGTAAGATGGTTGATTAAATTCAACCTTACAATCTCCCCTTTTGGCTATTCCGTGACAAAATCCTACAACAGACTCTAGACTTAAAGCGTGAGTTGGGAACAATTGAACAAAACTCACTCACACCTAACTCTAGATTCTGTAAAGCTCTTGAACATATGAATAAGTAACTCCTGAAACACAATAACATAGCAATATCATTGTATGCAGAAAACTTGATATGCATATGGAGCAAAAGTAGCATGATCAAGCAGAAATGAACTTAAGCATTAAAGCAATAATTCATGGCAAGATCAATCCAGTAGTCACTTAAGCAAAAGTGATTACTATGTTCATTCACCCAAGGAATGAACATCCAGACATGCAAAGTGATAAGCTCAAATGAAGAGTATCATTTGCAAGTCCAACACTCAACCAATGCATACAATTATATATGCATCTAGGAACAATCCTACAAGGGCATAAGAGTGTTGTACTTAAGATAATGCAAAGCATTAACAAGTACTAAAGCACAATGCATAAAGGCTGCATAAGCAAAGTATTGCAAATACATGGTACAAACCATAAAAGCCTACAAACAGCATAAGTGCATGGAAACAAACCCTTAAAGCTTACAAAAGCAACATGAGTACAAACATATAAAAACATATGCTGGATAATTGAATAACATCATTATAAATTTAATAACCCAAGAGTTAAAAAAAAAAATCCAAGAGGTATGAGTTTAAACCAATCTTAAACCATAGTGTATCAAACCTATAACATCAGAAGTTATCCAAACGTAGTATCAAAATTTTAAACAAAAACAACAAATATTGAAACTCCCCCTAAAAACAGGCACTCCCCCTCAAGAGCTGCCCCAAAAATTCTCCCCCTTTTTTGACCGGAATGGCCAAAGGGTCAGTGATCTTGGTTGGTGTGAATGCTGTCAAACTTGGCTGAAAGAACATCAAGCTGGTCCTGCATTGCTGTCATCCTTTCAGTCTGCTGATTCTGAACTTCTCTGAGTGTATCAAGCCTCTCCAAGATGATTTGAAAGGCATCAGGAGGTACAGCTGATGAGGTAGAAGTTCTGCTCCTCTTGATTCTTCTTCTTGGTGTGGAAGATGGTCCTCCTGCAGCCTCTCCTTCAGTCTCCATTGGATCAACATCTTCTTGGACACTTTCCTCTTCTTCACCTGGAAGACGGCTTTGTATCCTTGTGAGAGTAAATTTGTTAATAGCTGATAGAGGAGGCATGAGACTGATGTCTTGTGGGATTGCAACACCCTTTTCTTTGAAAATCCTCATAAGAAGACTTGGAAATACCAGCTTGGGCCTAGAGGTGGTTTTAGTTTCATCCATTATAGTATCAAAAATATGGGAACTGATGTCAATAAAGGTTTTCTCCTTAAGTTCCATAAGAAAGATAGCTCTGGCATTTGTCAGTGTTGTCAACTTCCTTACAGGGTATAGGCTGTACATCATTATGGTGGTTAAACACCTCATGTCTTTGGGAAAATCAGATGTGTTGAGACATCTCTTTTCTATAACCCCACCAATCCTTTTCTGGACAGTTTCTAGAGAAAGCATTCTGTCCTTGTAGTTAGTGAATTCATAATCTTCTAAACCCTCTAGCCCTAGAACCTTATCAATATCATGAGCATCTAAGGTAAACTCCTTTCTTCTCACCCAACAACTCAACTCATCCTCCCTTATCACAGCATTTGCATAGAATTCTCTAATTAGTTGTTCACACACTAAAGGTAAGTCCCCCAGAAGTTTCTCTCAGCCTCTTCCTTCAAAGCATTGTGGAATGAAGGTATCCTTCAAGTCATGTAAATCCACAAACCTCTCCTGGATTATGGTTCCCTTTATGAAGGAATCTCTATATCTCTCAAAATGCTTGACAGACCTAAACAGGTTGTTGTCCATTTTCATTCTTTTATCAACCTTCTTAGCAAGAGTCTTCTTCTTAGAAGATGTGAAAGCCATCTGTAAACACTCAGAAAAGTCCACAACAAGGGCAAAACACAATATGTGGAAGCATACACAAATTAGTAACCATGTAGTTATAAGGAAGAATAGAGTGTTAGTCAACACACAAACCAAGAATAGTTGATAAGACATCACATAATGACAACATATCAAACAAGTTCAGTCTGTAAAGATGAAACTTTCATACAGACAGAGGAGAGCATATGTCACTGATACCTGACTTAATGAACATGGAATGTGCAAGAGAATCCCCCAAGGCAGAGCCACACACAAACACAGAACATTGTATACCACATAGACATAAGGACATACACTTTGCAATCCCAAATTTTTGATTTAGGGAAACATCACAGAAAGACCAAATACAGTATACCCAATAGATATAAACAATCAAATATCAAAGTTCAGACCCAAAAAGAATCACAATGGAGCAAACTCAAGAAACTAAACATAATCAGCACCAAGAGTGAACAAACAAAACCATCAAACCAGCATTTTTAAGCATAAACATGTTCGAATACCCAAATTACAATCCACCATTAAAACACATAGATTCAAGAATATATCACTTAAATCATGAAGTGTGAAGTGAAATCAAGAAAACACATACCTTTTTCTTGAAGATTTATGCAGAAATGATGCAGAAATGAAGGATTTTCATAGATGAGCACGGAGTGTTTGAGTGAGAGAATGAAGAAGACAATGAACAGTCACTGATATTCAAGGGAAAAACTGAAAAAATTTTGAAAACTGTCTTTAAAATGCAAAACACGCGTTTTTCGCGACTTGATCAAGTCGCCAGTTAGTCGCCAGGTTAAGCCGCGAAACATTGTGAAGGTAAGAAATTTGAAAATTTCATTAAGTGTTTTTCGTGATTGAAAGGTCTACCCGCAAAGGAGTCGTGAGCTGAGCCGTGAAAATCTCTAAGTAACCCTCACGATTGGACCTTCTACCTACGAACAAGTCGCCAAACTGAGCCGCGAAAAACTGCAAAACTCAAATTTTGAAAAATTTTCTAAATCTTTTTCGCGACTGGGATACTTACTCGCCAGTGAGTCATGAAAAATCTCTAAGTGGGCTCACGACTGGGGCTTGCGACTAGGCTCACCCGCGACTTAGTCGCCAAAACAGGGGAAACAGTTTTTTGAAATTTTTGATATTTTTGTAAAACAAAATACTTTCTAAAAACAACTAAAAACACTCAAAAATCTTTTTGTGTTTGATCAAACAAAGATTGAGCATGTGAAAACACATTTAATCAAGTACAATCACACAAATGAATATGGCATTCATTGAACATAGACTTGTGTGTTGTGTGTGGATATCAAAAATAAGATAGTCCTTAGTCCAATGTGAAGCTTCAATGATCAATTCAATCAAGGCATACACAATTAGCACTAGATAATGTGACCTATCTTAATTATAGAAACATGCATATATGACCTCCCACAAGAACTTGATTACATACTTTGAAGCTTTTCATTTGGCTCCATATCCAACATATCATTTGCACTTTTTGAGTAAAGAAAAATCTCATTGTGAGATAGATGACTGAAATTTTTGATATTTCAATTTATGAATTATCCTTTGGCTTTTTGGGCATCAAACATTTTATTTTGGTTGCTTTCCCTTTTTCCTAGTCAAATATTAGTATGTGCGACAGGCTTTTGCAGCTCTATATCTCTTTTCATTTGGAGATTTACATTTAGAGAGCTCTTTTAAGCAAAAACAAAAATAAAGAGTGGGAAGATATATAGGCATGAGTCTATGCATGTCTCAAGATCAACAAAACCATTCATTAATCATTCATGACAAGGTTGAAGATCTATTTACACCAGTCACATAGATTTCAGAATTTCTCCCACAATGATACGAGTGCATAGAAGACAAGCTAAGCTCGCAGATGCATAAAGCCATTAGTACAAAAGTACAAGGCAAAAGAATGTTTTGAGACAAAACTCAACAAAGTTGATCAAACTTTTTGGATTTTCTACTTTTTATGTGTTTTTGAATTTTTTGACACAAAAAAATTGATCAAAGCAAAAACAGCAAAGTGAAAAACAATTTAACCAAAATTCATAAGCAAAAATCTTCAGCACAAACTTGCAAGAAGCAAAACAACCAAGCATATACACAAAATATGGGAAGTATTAATGCATGGACATGTTGTAATGCTTATGCATGAGTACCCTTCGTCACCTACACGTCACGTGCGTTTGGGGTGATATCCTTGACGGATTGGGTACAAGAATTAGGGCTATCAAACCTTCGTGAGAAGCTTTCAAGACAGTTGGTGAAGGCACCGATCATCTTCATCGTGTCCGTCATTCCTGGATCATGGTTTTGACTTCTTGGTTGCTCACCATCCCAAGACCTCTGGTCATTTCTTCTTCCTCGTGACCGAGGTGCGCTTGCATTGTTGTCTGCTCTCAGCTTTTGATAGTTGGGTCTAGTATGTCCTCGCAATCCGCAATAGTGGCACACATAATCTGTTCTAGGACCTCGTTGTGGTCTTGAGAGAGATCTTGTTCTGGTTTCGTGTCTGCCCACAGATTGATTTCGGGGCTTATTGACCATCCGTTGCTTTATCACATTCTTCTTCTCAACCTTGACATTCTTAGGGATGGCCTCTTCTACAATCGGCTCTATGGCCTTCACAAATTTTACTTCTTTGGTAGCTTTGACCGATGAACAATTCCCTCCGGTGTATCCCAAATCGGACTTGTCTGAGGAAGGTTTTTGAGATGATATAACATCTTCTAACTTCTGAGAGGAGACTCTTTCTATCTTGGCATGAGCTTGCACTACCTCTTGCTCAAGGAATCTCACTTTAGTGTAAGCTTATGAAATCTCCTCATTTAATGTCTCAATCTCACACTTAGCCTCTCTATATCTGACCAAAAGACTTTTGTAGTCCTCTTTTGCCCTTTTCATCTTCTTCACAGCCGCCTTTGCAACCCTTGCATACTCACCCGATTTCTCAAGGAGTAAGGCATAATTCTCTTGAAGACTAGCTGTATTTCTATCTTCTTCGGCATCTGATTCTTCAACAATCCCTAAGGATTCATCATCGCTGTGTTCTCCAAGTTCTTGTACAAGTTGATTCAGATCCTCCGAGGACTCAACATGCTCAATAGCCATAAATGCGGAGTAGTTTCCTTCTCCATCACAGCTATCCTCTGAGTCAGAATTTGAAGAGTCAGAATCACTTAAAGTAGTGCCATAGGCTTTTCCCTTAGACTTCAAGTAATTGGGGCATTCCTTTTTAAAGTGCCCATGTCCATCACATTCAAAACATGTAATTCCTTGTGAGGATTGGGAATCTTTACCCTCTCTTCTTCTGAACTCTTTCTTCTCTTTTCCGGTACTCTGAAATTTTCCTTTGTCACCAAATTTCCCACTATTCTTGAGCTTTAGGAATTTCCGGAAGTTCTTTAGAAGGTACGCCACATCTTTGTCTACTGCGTCCTCTTCTGAGGAGTCATGAGACACCATTCTCTCATCAATTGTCTTGAGAGCAAGGGATTTGCTCTTCTTCGCTGAAGGAAGGGACAACTCATATGTCTGCAGAGAACCAACCAGCTCTTGAACCTTGATGTCGTCAAGATCTTTGCTCTCTTCAATGGCTGTAACTTTAGCACAGAAACTCTCTGGTAGTGACCGAAGAATCTTCCTTACAATTTTTGAGTCCTCCGTCTTTTCTCCCAAGTTAAATTTACCAACGACAACCTCGTTCAATTTACTGTAAAACGAATCAAACGATTCATCCTCACCCATCTTTAGCTCTTCAAAGCGAGTGGTCAACATTTGAAGTTTGGTGTCCTTCACTTTCTTAGTCCCTTCATAGGTTGTCTCCAGAATTTCCCATGCTTCCTTAGCAATGGTTATATGTGAAATCTGGTGAAATTCTTTTGGAGAGACACCAAAGAAAATAGCAATCAATGCCTTGCTATTTGTATTGGTTGCCGCAAAAGCAGCCTTATCCCAAGTAAACTTGGCAGCCTCTGGCCTTGTCCATCCTACTTATACTGTATCCCACATAGCATCATTAATAGAACACAAAAACGCCCTCATACGGACCTTCCAAAATGCATAATTATTACCGTCAAAGAACGATGGTACATTAAGAGATTGAGACCTATCCATCTCAAAGGGGGTCAAGGATCACACTTAGGTAATTAAACCACAACAAGTGTACCCGCTCTGATACCAATTGAAAGTTCAAAATGGGTATACAACACCCTTGAACGTTTAGAGCCCAAATACAAAATTACCAATTCAAGCTTTATATCAAACAGTTAATGTGTGGAATATGATAACAAGCTTATACCAGAATTGATAACAATCTAAGCCAAATATAAACACATCCACAGTAGTAAATATAAGGCAAAGATAAAGGAAGAGAGATGCAAACACAAGGACAACATGCGATGTGTTATCGAAGAGAAAACCGAAACCCTCGGCGTAAAACCTCTCTGTCGCCCTCCAAGCGGTCAATAATCCACTAGAATATGTAGTTGGGATACATGAACAGCAATAGACCCTCCAAGCCTAATCTACCCAAGTACCTAAGCCCTCCAAACTTCTTGCTCCAACGAGGTTGCGCCAAACCTTTTTCTTTTCTAGCTTACCGGATTCTACTACTAGATCATATCATCAACCAATGTAGATTGGTTCCTTCCTAACTGCTTCCCAACAGTACCAAATAACCTTCTCACAGACGTGGGTGTGGTGAGATAAGGACTTGGCTAAAGGCCTCTCAAGGGTATGACAATGGAAAAGAAGAAAGTAGAGGAATTTGTAGAGTCTCTAAGGTAAAGATTGTGGATGAATCAATCTTGTATTTCTCTAGGGTTTCTCTCATAAAATTCTCTCTAAAAGCTCTCACAATATGGTGGGTATAAAGGTATATATATAGTAGGGTGACAAAAGAATACGAAGAGACAGTTTTTGCCAAACAGGGTAAATTGGCGGCTTGGTCTTGCGGCTTGTCCAAGTCGCGAGTTCAAGTCGCGACGTAACGGCTTGACCAGCCTGGGACTTTTGTCCTGTAGTGTGACAGCTGGTGCGACCCTTCAGCTTCCTTGTGTGCATCTCACGTGCCTGCATTTGACGGCTTGCCAATCGCGATCCACCCACGAGTCCTAGCCGTGAAGCTCTGCTTCTTTGCACATACTTGAGCTTTTCTTCACATCTTCTCACACACTACCCTTACAATTTTCCCACATAAATATAGGGTTACTAAGTGCTAAATTACAAGCAAATGGGTCACAGAATAAAACCAATAAGATGGTTGATTAAATTCAATCTTACAACCTCAAGCACTCGCATACCTTTAAATTATTGTTAAGTGAACTATCATAGCCAGTGAATGAGATGTAATGAACTGTTTGACTTGTTGGTAAATCTAGTTTTGTATCTCATACAAAACACACAGCGGAAGCAATAAACATGGATCTATTTCATTCATAATTGATAACATATACTATGTAAATTTCAGAATTTAAGAACAAGATAGCGTATCTTGGTGCGGTGAAATTCAAAACAAAAGATTAAAAGTATTTGAGAACACTTTTAATCTTCACTACAATTCCACTTTACACCCAAGAAGTGTGGTCTCTCAATCAGTTTCCAAGGGAGAACAATTGAGTGGCTTCACTCACACATACACACCACTTCACAATGATGTCTCTCTTTTTCTTTTCACTTATGAAAAAATTCTGTATGTTTCTCCCTTTATAACTAACTGATTATCTAATTGGGCTGGCCTATCGGGCTTTTCCAATTGGGCTTTAGTGTGTGGCTCGGAGTGGGACCAAAAGGGACCAATAGGACACTAGCCCCAATGGGCTTTGGGCTTTTCTGTCAACTCTTGACAAGTCCAAAGTTACTATTAATTATATTTAATACCACTATATATATATAATTGCACTCTAGGTCTTATTAATAAATTATATCCCAAGACTTTATTATACATGCAACTCCTTCATAAAATATTCGTAGTAATACAAAGTCATGAATGTAGACTGCCGCTTTGTAAATTACTACATCTTAATCCTTGAGTACCCGGTTTAATCCGTTAAGTTATTCATCATATATTTATGAAATCCAACTTCATAAATATATACTTTAGTAACTCTTTACTAAAGTAGTTAGGCCTAACATTCTGAATAACAAACCCATTAAACTTATCTCAATGAAATATTTTGAATCTCCGTTAAGAGTCTATGAATTCCATCTTGAGAATATATGTTCCATCAACACTAAATGTGGCTGCCCAACATACTGAGATTTTGACCGTTACTTTAGATCTTACTCATGATATATCAAAGCAACCTACACTTCATGATCAGGTTCATTATTCTCTCAGGATTAAAAGTTAATGTAAATATATAAGTCGTGAGATTTATTATTCAATTGACAGTCGTTAGGAGAATAATAAATCTCACAGTGGTCCAGTTCAATATGTTTTAACTCTTAAAACATATCAACATATTAACTAGAAGTTACCACTTCTATGATCAAGATAAATCATCTTAGTTAATATGTTATAGTCTTCGCAGATGAAACGCCCAATTTCTTCACCGACTACGAACTAAATTCTGAGTTTACAAAGAACTTGTGATTTATATCTTCTGTGACTTTTCACATAAATCGCATATTATGCATCTCATGGACTTTGTGATAATGTCTAAATGTTCATGCTACCATTATTTCAAATAATAATAAAACAACTTTATTAATTACAATATTAAGTCATACATCATGTCATACATAATGTCATACATAATATCATACATAACATCATACAATAGGATTTAAGGGCATTAATCCTAACAAATCTCCCACTTGCCCTAAAGACTATTATGCACTAATCTAACTCCCATTCGCTCCAAATGTGACTCGAAGGTCCTTTGAGGCAAGGCTTTGGTAAAGGGATCTGCTAGATTATTTGCACTTTCAATCTTTGTAACCACCACATCTCCACGAGCAATAATATCTCTAATGATGTGGTACTTTCTCTCAATGTGCTTTCGTTTCTCGTGATTCCTTGGATCTTTTGATTGTGCAATTGCTCCACTATTTTCGCAAAACAAAGTAATGGGAACTTGCTCAATTCTTACTACACCAAGGTCAGAAAGGAATTTCCTGAGTCATACAGCTTCTTTTGTTGCTTCACAAGCAGCAACATATTCTGCTTCCATGGTGGAGTTCGCAATACAAGATTGCTTGACACTCTTCCATGTTATGGCTTCACCTCCCAAGGTGAAACACATCCTGATATGGACTTTCTGAAATCTAGATCCAATTGAAAGTCTGAATCTATATAGCCAATAGGAATCAAATCTTCACTACGATAAACAAGCATATAATCTCTCGTTCTCCGAAGATACTTAAGAATATGCTTTATAGTTTGCCAATGTTTTGGTCCTGGATTTGATTGATGTCGGCTGACCATGCCAACTGAATAACAGATATCTGGTCTAGTACAAAGCATGGCATACATGAGATTTCCTACTGCAGAAGCATAAGGAACTTGTCTCATCATATTTTCTTCCTCTTGAGTCTTAGGCCTTTGGTCATCAGACAGATGAACTCCATGTTTGAAAGGAAGTAATCCCTTCTTAGAGTTTTGCATACTAAACCATTCTAGAAACTTATCTATATATCCAGCTTGTGATAAGCCTAACATCTTATTCTTACAATCTCGCCAAAGCTTGATCCCTAGAATAAAATTAGCCTCACCCAAGTCCTTCATATCAAATTGGCTTGACAACCAAGCCTTTACTGATGACATTACCCCTACATCATTTCCAATGAGTAGAATATCATCAACATAAAGCACTAGGAACATTACTACTTTATCTTGATGTCTTTTGTACACACATGGTTCATCAAGATTTTGTTCAAAACCAAATGACTTAATTGCTTGATCAAATCTGATGTTCCATGACCTAGATGCTTGCTTAAGTCCATAAATAGACCTTTTCAACTTGCATACTATATCTTCTTGGTTCTTTGCTATGAAACCTTCTGGTTGCTACATATAGATTTCTTCTTCAAGATTGCCATTTAGAAAAGTAGCCTTGACATCCATTTGCCAAATCTCATAATCATAATAAGCAGCAATGGATAAGAGAATTCTGATAGATTTAAGCATGGCTACTAGCGAAAAAGTTTCATCATAGTCAATACCTTCTTTTTATGTATACCCTTTCACCACTAGCTTTGCTTTAAAGTTTTCAACCTTTCCATCTACCCCTCTCTTCCTCTTGTATACCCATTTGCAACCAACAGGTTTAATGCCGTTGGGCGCCTTTACAAGATCCCAAACTTGATTGGAATACATGGAATCTAATTCAGATTTCATAGCTTTGATCCAATGATGTGCATCTATATCATTCATTGCCTCTTCATAAGTGTAGAGATCCAATTCAGCCTCTTTTGAGATAGCTTCATAAGTTTCTCCCAAACCTATGAATCTTATAGAAGCCCGAACAATTCTCCCACTACGACGAGGCACCTGTGTACTAGACATATCATGAGTAGTATCTTGTGGTGTATCTAATACAACCACATCATCCCTAGTTTCATCCATTGGTTGTTTATTTACACTTTCATTCATTTCAGCCAACACAACTCTACTTCTAGAAGTATAATTATTCATATAGTCATTTTCCAAGAACTTGGCATTTGTGCTAACAAATACTTTATTATCTTTATGACTATAGAATAAATTTCCAACAGTTCCTTTTAGATACCCTACAAAGAAAACCACTTCTGTTTTAGACTGTAACTTGTTAGACTTTCCTTTCAACACATGTGCTGGACAACCCCAAATATGGAGATGTCTCATACTAGGCTTATGCCCATTCTACAACTCAACAGGTGTTTTAGGAATAAACTTCGAAGGTACTAAATTCAGAAGATACATTACAGTATTTAAGGCATATCCCCAAAAAGAAATTGGTAGAGTTGAATAACTCATCATGGACCTAACCATTTCTAAAAGAGTCCTATTCCTTCTTTCTGCTACACCATTTTGTTGTGGAGTTCCAGGTGCAGTCATTTGGGATACAATCCCATTTTCAGTTAAGTAATCCTTAAAATCCCCAAAATGGTATTCGCCACCACGATCAGATTGAATGACCTTTATGTGTTTGCCTAATTGATTCTTAACTTTAGCCCTAAACTCTTTGAACTTTTCAAAAGCTTCAGACTTCCGTTTCATTAGGTACACATAACCAAATCTAGAGTAATCATCGGTAAAAGTGATGAAGTACTCATAACCTCCTCTTGCTTGGATTGACAAAGGATCACATACATCTGAATATACTAGTTCTAGCAAATCTTGTGCTCTTCTACCTTTTGCATTAAAAGGTCGTTTGGTCATTTTACCTTCTAAACAAGATTCACAAACTGGATATTCATCAAAGTCTATGGGCTCTAAGAGTCCATCTTTGATAAGTCTTCGAATCCTATTTGAATTAATATAATCTAAACGCAAGTGCCAAAGATATGCATCACTAGTAAAAGGAAACTTTCTCTTTAATGATTTTACATGAGAATCATTATCTAATTCAGAATTATATAATTCATGCTTATCAAGAGTTAAAATATAAAAACCATCCACAATATTGCCCGAACAGATAAACATTTTACCCTTCTTTATTACAACTTTGTCTTTAAGGATAACACAATATCCATGTTTACCTAAATAAGTTGCAGAAATTAAATTCCTACGAACATTAGGTACATGCAGACAGTTTTCCAATATTAAAACTCTAGATTTAAAGCATAAATTAAACACTCCAACAGCTATAACCGGAATTCTGCTCCCATCAGCCAAAGTAAGAAACAATTCCCCTTCATTAAGCTTTCTGGTCTCTTGGAACCTCTGCAAAGAATTGCAGATATGATTAGTACAACCTGAATCCACACACCAGGAATCTGTGGGATTTTGTACTAAACATATTTCAAGGAGGAATGAACTTTTCATACCCTTATTCTTGGCAGCCTTGAATATTGGACAATTCCTCTTCCAATGTCCTTTCTCACCACAATGGAAACACTTTCCTTTGGTTTTCTTTCCTTTGTTGGCAACTCCTAAGGCAATTTGTTTACCATCTTGCTTAGTGAAGTTTTTCTTCTTCTTCTTCTTACCCTTGCCTTTTGACTTAGGTTGAGAAGTAGAAGTTTCACCAACATTGGCTTCAACAGTAGAAGTACCAAGGATGCCTTCCGCCGTTACCAACTCATTCATTAATTCAGACAATGAATAAATTTTTTTGTTCATATTATAATTAAGTCTGAATTCCTTGAATGATTCCGATAGTGACTGGAGTATCATATCCACTTGGGATTCTCCATCAATATCGGCACCTAAAACTTCCAATGTATTCAGATTAGAGATCATCCTAAGACAATCCTCCCTCACTGAAGTACCTTCAGCTATTTTGGTATTATAAATCTACCTCATAGTTTCCTGCCTTGCAGAACGGCCTTACGCACCAAACATCTCCTTCAGACTTAGCATTATATCCGAAGCTAGTTCTACATCCCGCATTTGATGCTGTAGAACATTTGAGATAGATGCTAGGATGTAGCACTTGGCCATTTCATTAGATTTCTGCCAACGATCATATCGTTATTTTTCCTCAAGAGGAGCATCTAATGAAGGAAAGCTAGGACATGGTTGAGTAAGCACATATTTGTGCTCTTTAGCTGTAAGAACAATGTTCAAATTTCTTTTCCAGTTAACATAGTTGGATCCAGTCAGTTTGTTTTGATTAAGAATAGTAACAAGTGGGCTAAATGATGCCATGTTCAAATATGAAAATAATAAACATGAATATAATAAGTAACTAGACATTATCAATTTAGCATATAAACATATAATATGGAACCTTAACAAAACCATAATATAATATATGCAACGACAACCCAATCCTATATTCAATATCCCTCAGCTAGAGTAAACATTAAATACTATGATTGATTGAGAACTATTCTCATGATTAGTGTTATCATGATAACTCTTATCATACACTAATAATATGTCGTTATACATTTGGCCTCTAAATAATAATAGTAAGAACTCAGCATAGAGGATACTATAATATTTAGTCTAGTGTATACCATTGTTTAGAATCATGTGTAGCCACATTTCATCCCCTTAACAGGCTTATTTTGTAGTACCATGATACAAAACACCCTTCGCATGGAATGCAAAGCTCGAAGCTAAGACAAGGCGTTTGATTAAATTATTATAAACCAAGAAATTCAATCTTGTAGGACCATGAAATAAATACTCTTTGCAAGCTCGAAGCAAAGACAAAGTATATATTTCACACTACTATGAACCAACAATGGAGGCCATGATATGCAACCCTTGTATCTCTCTCCCACTATATATTTTAAATTAAAGGTTTTTATGATCAAGATCCATATTAATGCTAGAAACCCTTGAAAACATAATCTCAATCTCATTAGGAATAAATTTCATTAAATGAATACTTTAATCCTAGCATTAATATATATATATATATATATATAACGTAATATAAACCCATATTACATTATAAACCCATATTACATTATATATAATATAATATATGGATTATTACATGTGATATATGATTATTACATTATACATAATATACGGATTGTTAGAATCCTTTATAAACAATTTGCATGCCATCAAGGATTTGCACTCCAAGCCACTCCAGGAAGTTAGGCTTTGAATCCTAATATCACTTTCCTAAAGATAACTAACACATGCAAAGCAATTGCATGCTTGAATAGCCAAGCGGTGTAATCAACATGGTTCACGCACATGGTAGTTACAAAACAGTTACTTCAACAATCAATAACTACCATTAAGCATTGCAGTTGGTGCAAAAATCATGTATATAATATATTGACCAATGCATCGAGGCAATCTATCAATTGTCTAAAATTAGCCAAGCCATACAATAACTAGAGTAATCCATACAACAGTTATTGATATAGAACTATATCTCCTTGGTAATTTCAATTAGAACACGGCATAATTCTTTAATCATAGACCACTTCGAAAAAACCAAGAGAATATACATCCTTTGGTGTGAACCTGATATGATCAAGAAATCGTTTTTCTTTTATTCTAAAATCCAATCACATGCTATACAATCATGAGATGAAAACCTGGCTCTAATACCAATTGTTGGTAAATCTAGTTTTGTATCTCATACAAAACACACAACGGAAGCAACAAACATGGATCTATTTCATTCATGATTGATAACATGCACTATGTAAATTTCAGAATTTAAGAACAAGATAACGTACCTTGGTGTGGTGAAATTCAAAACAAAAGATTAGAAGTACTTGAGAACACTTTTAATCTTCACTACAATTCCACTTTACGCCCAAGAAGTATGGTCTCTCAATCAGTTTCCAAGGGAGAATAATCAAGTGGCTTCACTCACACATACACACCACTTCACAATGATGTCTCTCTTTTTCTTTTCACTTATGAAAAAATTCTGTATGTTTCTCCCTTTATAACTAACTGATTATCTAATTGGACTGACCTATTGGGCCTTTCCAATTAGGCTTTAGTGTATGGCTTGGAGTGGGACCAAAAGGGACCAATAAGACACTAGCTCCAATGGGCCTTGGGCTTTTCTGCCAACTCTTAACAAGTCCAAAGTTACCATTAATTATATTTAATACCACTATATAAATATAATTTCACTCTAGGCCTTATTAATAAATTATATCCTAAGACTTTATTATACATGCAACCCCTTCATAAAATATTCGTAGTAATACAAAGTCATAAATGTAAACTGACACTTTGTAAATTACTACATCTTAATCTTTGATTACCCGGTTTAATCCGTTAAGTTATTAATCATATATTTATGAAATCCAACTTCATAAATATATACTTTAGTAACTATTTACTAAAGTAGTTAAGCCTAACATTCTGAATAACAAACTCATTAAACTTATCTCAAGGAAATATTTTGAATCTCCGTTAAGAGACTATGAATTCTATCTTGAGAATATATGTTCCATCAACACTAAATGTGGCTACCCAATATACTGAGATTTTGACCGTTACTTTAGATCTCACTCCTGATATATCAAAACAACCTACACTTCATGATCAAGTCCATTATTCTCTCAGGATTAAGAGTTAATGTAAATATATAAGTCGTGAGATTTATTATTCAATTGACAATCGTTAGGAGAATAATAAATCTCACAACGGTTCAGTTCAATATGCTTTAACTCTTAAAACATACCAACATATTAACTAGAAATCACCACTTCCATAATCAAGATAAATCATCTTAGTTAATATGTTATAGTCTTCGCAGATGAAACGCCCAATTTCATCACTGACTACAAACTAAATTCTGAGTTTACAAAGAACTTGTGACTTATATCTTCTGTGACTTTTCACATAAATCGCATACTATGCATCTCATGGACTATGTGATAATGTCTAAATGTTCATACTACCATTATTTCAAATAATAATAAAACAACTTTATTAATTACAATATTAAGTCATACATCATGTCATACATAATATCATACATAGCATCATACAATAGGATTTAAGGGCATTAATCCTAACATGACCACTAGCATTATTGTTAAGTTTTTCTTCTTCTTTTGTGAAAATTCATAGTTGCAAATATTTGAATAATAAATGTTATTAGCTTTCATAGTTTACTTAACTTCATGGTGAGATGAAGGAGTTTAGTGGTTCAATTGATACTTTAGTAGAATATATTTTGTTCTACCACAAACAACCAATTTTTTAATCCTTTTTTTTTTTTTTTTTTTTTTGTGAAAGCACAGTTAATTGGAAGAAATTAGATCTTTCATGTTTAATTCAAGCAGTGTCATATGGATACTTTGATTTGCCTAGAATCAAGAAGCATGAAAAGGATGGAAATGCAAAGAAATTTCCATTACTTTATCTTATTTGTTTGGTGCTAAATTAGAATTTGCTTTATGTTGGAAAATTTACAACGTGAAGAAGTTTTTGAATATCTTAATTGTACAAGAAAGGATTTGACCTTTGATATGATGGAGTTCAAGAAAGATTGGATTTGTTTGGATACAACACTTGAGGAGGAAAAGGTTAGTAAAGCAATGTTAAAATTTTATATTCATCCCTTCTTTTTATTTTGCCATTATTGTTTGCTCAATCTCCCTCATTGATTAGTTCTTATATTCCTTTATCTTGCTCTAGGAAAAGAAAATAGTAAAGCTTTTGGGTTTTATGTGGATTCCTTAAAAATTATGAATCTATGGCTTACTTTTTCTTGATGACTTCGATGCAACCAATGTTGAATATTGTAGTCCTAAATTTTTTTATGCACAAGTCATTAATCAAATTAAGTTGAAAAGACATTTTGAAAATTCCTAATTAGTCAAAATCGATTCTTTAGTTGAATTTTTTTGAATATACCTAATCTATGCTAAATAAAAATTCAGATTATCGTGACTTCTTTGGCATTCGGATCTTTCTAATAATAACAACAATATTAACAATGCAGTTGATGCTTAGCCCAAAAGTCAATGGAATTATAGTTTTATGTACCATCAAGGTCTTCTCCGTAGATTAAAATGTAGTTTTATTTATATCGTTGATGGTTATGTGGTTTGTTTCTGGTGCTAAAAGTTCTTAATTCAATTCCATAATTTTGGGCATGGTTAGTTGTACTTTATGATTTTTAGTACTTGGGTTGAATGCCATATAATGTGCTTATTTGCGCATCACATAGATAATAAAGGAAAAGTAAATATTGGGGCTCTATCATGTGCTTGTAGCATTTGCATGCATATTTCAAAGACGAATTTTTGTGTCTTAGACCCAAATTTGATGTCAGTAAGATCTTAGAAACACAAAATTAATTTGCATTCATATTATGGAGATGGATTTTTGTGTCTTAGATCCTAACTTAATATTGCTAAGATTTTAAAAGCATATCATTTAGTTTGAATTTCTATATATGTATTTATGTGTATGTGTGTGTGAGTCACAGTGCTATAGACAAAGAAAGTGTGTGTAGGAATTTCCATTCTGGGTGGAGGATCAATTGGAGCATTTAATTTGGATGATGAGCAATCAAAGGAGAAAGTGAATGCTTCAAATGGAAGCACCAAAACCCTGGGGAGAACATAGAGAAATTACCTCAATGAGTTGCAATGTACTGCACACGAGGATTAAGATGTGAGAAAGTTTCAAGTTATCTACTCAGTAAATGATTCAAATATGTGATTATCTTTGGAAGATGATTTATGTTTTCTAATTGTTTGATTTGTGTTAATTTACAAGATAAAAATGTACTGCTATCATCTTATGTTCAAAATGTAATACCAGCTTTCTAATTATTTGTTCATGAATAATCTATAAACATAGATGTTCTAACTTTGTATTAATTAGCTCAAACCACATTAAATGCCTGTGTGTTTCAGATATGTAATGTTTCTTAGTGGCAATTTTATGGATGCTAAAAACATGTTCTATAAGCTTGAATTTACATGTTTCTTAGCAAAAACTACTCAAAGAAGAGATAAGTCCTAAACCCGTGCATCGCACGGGTTAGCGATTAGTTAAAACAAAATACTCTCACAAATCAATTAAGGGCATAAATGGAATGTTAATAAATTAATAGTGTTTGACTTTTCAAACAGGACATAATTTTGGGACATCCCAAAATAGAATACAAGCCAAACAATTTGGGAGGGAGTATAAAATAGCGTGTGATTCTATAACTACTTTTGTTTTTTTTTTAAGACAACAGATACAATTAAGTATATACTAATTATTAAATTATTATTTTAATTTAAAATTAAAAAGTAATATAAATTTTTTATTTTATTTAATGTAAGTGCCCTTATAATTCCAATGTTATTTTAATATTACAATTATTATTACTGTCACAAGTTTAACTAATCAACATATAAATAAATAAATAAATATTATATCTATGTATGCTTAGGATTTGATATTTTTTATTTGTCCTGTGAAAGTTATGACATGAAAAAATACATTTAAAAAATAGATTTATATTTAATTGGATCACTTTATTTAATTTTTCTATATATACTAATTTAATATATTTATTTATATTAAATAATTATTAAATTAATTATGATGTTATTACGGTTCTACCTCAGTTTGACCTCAAAAACCTTGAACCTCTTTTTTTTACGGTTCATTGAACGGTTCGGCTCTAAAACCATGGATATTATACAGTATACACACTAACCTGATTTAAAAATGTTGTCATCTTTGGAATAATCTTAAGACGCAGTCGTTTTGTGTTTATGCCTATCTCTATCAATATTTGTACCTAAGATTTAATAAAGTTATTATCTTATTTTCCTTGCAAGTTTTGGTTTTACTATATTTTTTTATGCATTTAGTAACGGGAAGAGCTAATGAATTCCTTAAAGAAATTGACTTAGAAAATATTTTTAGAAACCTTTTATAGGGAAAAAAAAAAGTAATTGATTTTTTTAAAAACTTTTTATATTTTTCATGAAAGTTGTATCAAAATTTTCCTAAAATGATACATTAACAAAAAAAACCCTTAAGGCACCCCTTAACCTGACCCTTAGAAAATAAAGTGTGTGTGTTTTTTTTTCCTTGCTAAATTGAATATCTACATGCTCTTGCAAACATGGAGCTTCCGAGTTAAGCATTCGCATCCGGTTTCTGCAAAAATTCTATTTTACCATCTCAAAACCTATTTTATTAATTATAACATACCATTTTACAACACACCCAACATCCCAACACAACAAATTAAAATAATATATCTACACAACAAAATATATAACCCAAAAAGTAGAAGAGATAAATTTTGTTAGAATTATTAATAAAAATTAGGAGAGAGACAATTAAAAATAATTTTTAAAAATACCATTGTACTACAATAGCATCATATGAATAAGATGCTATTTTACAATTACAACATCGCAAAATACACACTTTTGCACACTTTTATGGTTTTTATGATAAAATCTTCTAACATATACCATTTCCAAAACCCAATGTGAATGTTGAGCAAGGTTATTATTTCTGCAAAATCATTTTGTAAAATGACCAAATTTTAAGTAGTTGGCATGCTACACATGCTGACATTTCCCTTTTATGGCTGATTTGGAATAAAAGTAATTTTGGATGTGAGGTTGTTCTTAAATGAAAAGAAGCCCAAAAACAATAGTATAAAGTACTTTTCTAGATTTTCCTACCAAAAAAAAGGAAAACATGGGAGGAAACCCCTGGTATTCCAGTTGAAAAACTTAACCTCTCTCTTGGAAAGCAAAACATTCACCCCTAAAATTCCATTATCAACCTAACCTGCCCCTGCTCTTAAATACCCCCACTCTCCCCTCCAATCCCATACCACCCTTTCGTCCAAAACTCTCTCTCTCTCTCTCTCTCTCTCTCTCTCTCTCTCTCTCTCTCTCAAAAGAGCTAGTAACAACAATAGCCATGAGTAGGGTAAGCTGCAATGGTTGTAGGGTCCTTCGTAAACGCGGCAACAAGGACTGCACTATTAGGCCCTGCCTTTAATGGATTGATTCCCCTAATTCCCAAGCCAATGCCACTCTCTTCGTTGTCAAATTTTATGGTCATGCCGACCTCCTCAACCTTATCAATGCTGGTCCCCAACACCTCCGCCCTGGTACTTAACTAACCTAATACTCGTGATATGTATTTTTCTTTTCTTTGTTTGCTGATGTTCACGTACAGGAATTCATTATAATAATTTCGCAACATTTTAATTTTTGTTGATAGAACATGGATTTAACTAATGTCGTACACTCTTTAATGGATGACTTTTTATTATTAAACTATTATATACATACTTTTTTTTAAAAAAAAAAAATTCTAAACAAGATTTCATTATAAATCCTCAATTATTTGATCACGAAATTATAGTAATTAAATATGGAACAAACATTAAACCGATCTAAAAGTCGGGTCAATGGTTTAACCAGTGAGTCACAGGTTGAACTGTTGGATTAAATAAAAATAAATATATATATATATATATATATATACACATGTATATATATACACTACAAAAAAACGACCTATTGCGGCGGTTCGTCTTGCCACTGTTGCTGTGCCGCTATAGATCTATTGTGGCGGTAACAAAAAGTGCTGCTGTAGATACCCCTTTTAGCGGCAGTTTTGGTTTATTGTTGCAGGCATAAAACCGCCGCCATATGATGTTCGAGTTCGTGTCAATTGACTTTTAGTGGCGGGTTATATACGCCGCTATAGGTGTCCACCTTTAGCGGCGGGCACACAATGCCCGCTATAGGCAATCAATTAAAATGGACTAATTGCACTTTTAGCGGCGGATGGAAACGCCGCTATATGTGCATACCTTTAGCGGCAGATGATAAGCGCCGCTATAGGGTTTCATTTAATACATAAAATGTGCACCTATTGCGGCGCTTTTTGACCGCCCCTATAGGTTCTTTAATATTTTATTTTATTTTATTTTTTTCAAGTGGGCTTTAAAACCACTGTTTGCATCAAATATATTGTTCAAACCTATTACAAAGAACCTGTAATAGTTTTAGGTCTACTAACACAATACCACAAATGCCTCCAAACTAACGTAATATTAACATAGAAATATATTATCAACTATATGACATTGTCTATAACCACCATCATAAGATGAACAAAAAAAAAATGTGATCCTTTGAATAAAAAAACCGCTCAAATTAAGCTAATACTATAATCAAAGTTCCACCCCCACTTAAAGGAGGGGAAAAAAAGAAAGGATAACCAACCCTTTCATGTGAGAAAAATGGTCCAGGATATGTTTATAATTGTGGTCCTTGAGACTAGTACGGTTATCAGCAATCTGCACCAACTGCTTCAACGACAGACTTAAAACCATCCCTTTCTAAGCATTCGGCCAATTCAGCCTAAGAAACAAAAGTCACAACATTAGACAACAAGAAAGAAAGGCAAAAAAGAATTTTAGAATATCCTCAAAATACAAATTAAAACTTAAGAGAGAGAGGATAAAGAAAAGAGAGCTTCTGAAAACAATAAACAACATTTTGCTACCCACAAATAATACCTCCTTTATTAAGATTATCCCCTGCCAAAATATTTCCCATGCTCCTACCCACTAATGGAAAGTAGCGTTCTTTGGAGCCTTGTTACACTAAAAGCTCTTCCAAGGAAAGCATATACCATTGTAACCTTTTAGATACTCATCAAATGACTAAACATCAAACTTGTCAATATCATTCATCCCTGCAAAAACAATCATAATATTATTGAACTTTCCACCACGCAACCTAAAGTCTTAATTTTTTAGAACATTGTATTAGTTGATCGTTGCTTTGGGTTGCATCCAATTTTCTTTTTTTAGATTTGTATAGATCCACTGAATTTGTGTATATTCTTAAAGTAGACCTTTCATATACATATGGCATACTCAAGATTTTCCTTCTACCGAATAAAATTTATCAAATACTTTTTCAAAAAGAAACCACATAACACCTCGAATCAGGAAAAATTAACCAAACTAGATTTTCGGGAGAAAATGAAAAAAAAGATCAAGATTGTACAATTCAAATTATCTCCAATAGTGCCCCCCCACCACCCCCCCCCCCCCCCCCCCCCAAAAAAAAATAACTAAGTTGAGTGTAGCTACCCAAAAAAAAACCACAAATTATCTCCAAAAGTTCCCCCCAAAAACCACAAAGTACCCATCCATATTGATTACTCCATTAATTACATAAACCTAAGACCAAAGAGTTGGTTACAAAATACAAACTCACAAAAGTGAGGCTAAAATTTTAATCTACAGTCAAATGTATCATCATTTCAATAATAATTATATTATAAAAGCAATTAATCACTAAAATTCCCCAAAATGTTTTAAAAAAAAAAAAAATTTGGGCTCTCTTTTGTGGAAATAAGTTTTCCAGCTATTCTCATCAGTACCAACTAGTACTGAATTTTTTACTAATTTGGCATACTTTTAATTTTTTATCTCCTCCTTTTTAGGCCCATAATTATTAAGCTCTAGAGAAAAAATTTTCCCCAAGCCTTGCTAAGAGCTTATAGCTCAACTGGCATTTTCTGGTATTTCTCAAAGAGATGTCTAGGGTTCAAATCCCCACTTTCCCAACTATTGAATTATAAAAATTAAAAATTAAAACTTTTCCTCAAGCCCTAGCCGTAGACGCCTCTATTTTCCTCAAAACAACATTCTTTTAACCTTAAATGCACCATCGTAGTACATCCACATATTTTATTTAAGTTTCAGTTTTCCCATAAGCTCCAAAATACCATGAAGGCATAACAAAAAATTAAAAAAAATACCTTGATCTGAGGAATAAGGGTAGGTCCCCCGTAAGCAAATGTCGTATAAAGCTGAAAAAGAGTTGCACCAGCTCAGATTTTTTGGTATGCTTCCCTACCACTGAATCAATTGTATACCATAAGGTTCTAACAAAGTAATTTTAAATTAAAGCAGTTGCATATATTATCAACAAATTAATATGATGCCGAAAATGTTGAATGGGTGTTTTGCTTTTACCTGCTAACACCCCCACAGCCTATTAAAGGGTTCTTTCCCTGATACAGAAAAATATACAGAATGTCAAGCTCTCATGTATGATGCACGAGCATGAAGAACCGCAAAAGTGGGAAAAAAATCCAGATTTAAATCTAGAAGGAACAGTATCCCAAAAAGTGTCCAATGCTTTGTGGAAGACAACTAAAAACTCAATAAATATGAATCTGCAGCACATAAAGAAGATTAACATATGAAACTGAGAGTTTGCTATTGCTGCATAGTTTTAGAAGTTGAGAAACACTCTGTTTTAAAGCCGTGTAATAGGGGTGCTTTCAAGTTGGCATCCCTAGTTATCCAAAGCATCGAATGTAAAGTGAAGTTAGAGGATACCCCTGCTAGCTTGCAAGAAATGCTCTAACCCTCTAAATGCTATGTATTAGCTTCATATTCAAAGGTAATTCCCTTGGTTTTAGCCAAAGTCATCTATGGCCAAGATTCCATCAGTTGAGAACTTAGTCGGTTGAAAATGTTACAAGTGTTATATCCAAGTTTTATTAAACTAGCAATGTTTTTATTTTCTATTTTCATTCCATAAAGTCTTGCTATTTTTATCAACGAAAAAAATGCTTAGTGGGTCCTATTTTTTGGATTGGGCTACGTGGACTTGGGGCTTCACAAATGTATGTAGGCTGGTGTGTATTAAGGTGAAGTGGTTTGGACTGACCAAACTGGGTTGTATTTGGGCTTCACAAAACTGGGTTGGGATTCTACATGAAGTGGGCTTAAGTGAACCAGGTCAATTCTTCAGTGGATCGGACAGACCCACCCAACAAATAAATCAACAACATATTCTGATATCTTTCTCTCAATCTCACTCTCTCTCTCTAAATTCAAGCCCTCCATGGCCAATCTCCAAGAGCTCAGCTTCTCACTGGCCATGACCACCTTCACAGTGGAGATCCCTGAGATCAGCCCTCCTCTCTAATGATTCTAGACACATCATGAAGCTAGTTCACTCAGCAAGACTACCTACTAACCAATTTGTCACACAAATTAAACAGAAATAGGCATTCACAGAATACATACTGGATCTATAACTTCTGTTTCAACTAAGTTTCAATTCCAGTGTTTATCCAAAATTTTAAATTAATTACATTAAGAAATCTCCCTTTCAGTTGTTGTAACTTGTGAAGCTCACTCTTTTTAGATGTGTCAAGATGTTGAACCTGCAAGAATGTAAAACAGGCTAAGAATAGAGGACATACTAGTAGTATCAGACCGAATACAATAATGATGCCCACACACACCTGATAGTGAAGGGTTAGATGCTCAACCGGAGAACTCACAGCTTCCCTTGATTTTGGAGGCAGGGAGAAGAGACACGAAATTTTTATTTTTTATTTAGAAAAAAATACAAAAATAGGCAAATAGTTAAAACCAAAAACATAATTAACACAAGAACAAATGTGCAATAGGAAAAAATAATAAGAAAATGCATGGGAATTAAGGAATTTGGGTAGTAATAATTTACAAATAAAAGTGGTCACAAGTCACAACAATAAATTTGTAAAGAAAAGCAAAGCAAAGATGGACAGTAGAAACACGTACATCTCTTTACTCCTCTAATTTAAAAGTGCAAAGTGAATGAGCAGCTACAAGCCGCCAGCCACAACTCAAGGTTTCAATATGAAGATAGATACCAGAAATGCAAGGATCATATGTTGCTTTTATAATGTTCTCACAAATTTGAGGTAGAGATAGTCTTGAAGAGAAACGACTCTTTAGCTGATCAAATATCTGAACATAAGAAAGAGCAACACAATTTCAACTTCTACGATAAAACATGTATTCGGCATCTATTAGCTTAAGATAGAGTCGACACTACACAGTCCAAACAAAAAATGGCAGTAGATTATTATAGATGCCGCCTCATATGTTTCGGTGGAAAGCATTTTCTGGTTTTTGGTACAGCAAAAAACACAAGTCAATGGAAAATGTTTTCTATTGTTAGGACGTATGTACTTCACATGTTAGGAACATATGTCACTATTTTGTGTAATTGGCTAATCCTTTGACAAAACGCACTTTACTTGTATTTGGGTAAATCTAAGATGTATTTAATACTTCAAGAAACAAGAGTTCAAGTCTAGTACAGAAGCCATGCAAATCTGTCCAAAAAACAAGTGAAGAAGTGCTAATTTTTTAAAGCTCAATAGCTGCTCGACATCTCTCGATAGCTAGGCTATCTATCGAGATCTTCAGATGTTTCTTATCACAATCTTGACACCTCTCGATAGCTAGGTGAATCGATCGAGAAATCTCATGTCTCCTCGATAGAGCCTCAATACCTTCTCGATAGCTATATTTGTCGAAGTTTGAATCTCTACACCTCCTCGACACCTTTCGATCGATTGAGGTTACTGAAATTCAGATTTCCAGATTTGATTTTTGGCCCATGCTGACATGTATGTGTCGGGGTTTTTTTCTCACAACCTTAGACCTATATAAGGCTTATTTTAGAGGCCATCACATAAGATGATAGGCCACAAATTGAATGACCCCTTGTGATTTAAACTAATTAATTAATTTAGCCAAGTTATTAATTAATCAATTTAACATGCAAATACGTGGCAGCACAAACAAATCACCAAATGACTAAATATGCAGCGGAAAATAAAAGACACGGTGATTTGTTCACGAATGGGGAAAAACCCTAACGGCAAAAACCCCACCGGGTGATTTTCAGGTCACTACTCCCGAAACTCCACTATTATCAAATCAAGCGGTTACAAATAAGGAATCCCAAGTACCTTACCAACCTACAGTTGAACCCTTATCCCAATACCCAATTGGACTTGATCTGTAGCGACAGTTCCCCCTTTTGATGCACGGCTCCCAAGTACGTGACTAACCAGATGCGCGGATCCTAGTACGCGACTTCAAACACCAACTTTAGGAAGAGAGGTTGGCTGCAAAGTTCTTCAGATCATCCTATGCAATGAAGATCAGGAAGATGCTTGGTTACAAAACCCTACGGTGCACATTACACAGCAACTTCTTGAAGAAGATGAACTAGGTTAAGAACTTCATCTTAGATCACAATTTGCTTGAACAAGGATTGCTCAATGCTTATGCAACTTGTGTCTATGTTGACGGCTTTTAAAACACTCCTTAAATATGTTTAGGGTTAGAAAAAAAGAAGGCCCAAAAACACATTCACGGATCCCAAGAAAATCAGATTGGAATTCTGACTTTTTAATTCTCGACAGATAGCAGGTGTCGAGGTAGGTGTCGAGCAGGTGTCGAGGTAGGTGTCGAGCAGGTGTCGAGCTTTAAAAATTCTGCACTTCAACTTGCTTTTTCTTGGACAGACTTGATGACTTCAACACTTGATCTTGAAACATTGTTTCTTGAAGTATTAAAAACACCTAGAACTACCCAATTACAAGTAGAGTGCGTTTTGTCAAAGAATTAGCCAATTTACATAAAATATGACATATGTTCTTAAGTGTGAACACATATGTCCTAACAATCTCCCCCTTTGGCAATCCGTGACAAAACCACAACAAACAAATGAACATATGAGAGAAGTCATAAATCACTCAACTCATATTCACTTGTTAAATACAATAAAATCTATCCTAACACAAACTCTTGAAGAACTTTGCAAAAAGAGAGTTTACGGCAAGTAGACTTTGACAACCTGTATTTCTGAAACACTTTTAAACAAAACTCATCAAGGCATCTTGTGTGAAACAGAAATAATTAGATTGCATACAAATATAAAGAACATGTGTATAAAGAGAGAAAAGAAACAACACATGAAGAGATAGGTGAAAGAAAAACATACATCCACATATATAGAAAGATAAGTACAATGTATGTAAACTGATATACAAGACCAATGTATCTATAAGAATGGAAAAGAAAAGATACATCTAAAGCCTCACTACATCCCTCAAATATATGAACACTCCCCCTATCAAAAATGTCCTATACTAACTCTCCCCCTAAGATGACTACTCTCATAATCCAAAACTACTCCCCCTTTTTGTCACGAATGACAAAGGGTAGAGTGTCATGTAGACATCTCATCAGTAGAGCTAGCATCTCCATCATCATCAGAAGCATCATCGTCATCACCATCAGCATCATCATCATCCTCAGTATCAGAATCTGAAGCAACTGGAGGAGGTGGTGGAGGAGAAGCCTCAGATGCAAAACCACCCATGGTCGCCTGCCGTCGTGCAATACGACCAACACGAACGTTCACCTGATACAGCTCAGTGGTGAGTGTATCAAGGCGAGCATCCATGCGCTGCAGCTGCACCATAATATCTCCAAGACATACATCGCCTGAGGAAGGAAGAGGAGTCGATGTAGATGGAGCAGATCTGGATGGAGCCGAACGGGAGGGCGGAGTGGAATCCGGTTGTCTCGACCTGAACTGTGCCTGACTACGTTTTACGGTAGCGGCATCTATGGCAGATATGTGTGTGAAGTGGTCGGACACAGGGAAAGGGATGGAAAAATGGCGTAGAATCCTCGTGATAGCGGAAGGAAAGATGAGCTTATCACGGGACGCCGCATCTAAATGAACATCTATGATAGAGAAAATGAAGTGGGAAGGAAAATCTATCGTAAGATGCTCAATTAGAGATAGCAAGAAACGAGCACGAGGCTCTGTGATAGAGTTATAATGAGAGAGAGGATGAAGTATAAAGGTCATCACCATGTTAAGGAATCTAGGACCTTTAGCAAAAGGTCTACATGATGTGTACTGATGCTCACCCCACTCAGAAGTGTTAGGATTTGTGCCCTAAAATCCAATTTATAGGCATGTCATAAATAATTAGATTGTTTAATTATATGAGACTATTTATGAACTAATGAGACATTATCTTAGTCCATGAGATGCATAGTATGTGATTTATGTGATTTAGTCACAGAAGATATAAATCACAAGTTCTTTGTAAACTCAGAATTTAGTTCGTAGTCGGTGATGAAATTGGGCATTTCATCTGCGAAGACTATAACATATCAACTACGATGATTTGTCTTGATCATGGAAATGGAGATTTCTAGTTGGTATGTTGATATGTTTTAAGAGTTAAGACATATTGAACTGGACCGCTGTGAGATTTATTATTATTCTAATGACTGTCAAATGAATAATAAACCTCACGACTTCTATTTACATCAACTCTAAATCCTGAGAGAATAATGGACCTGATCATGAGATGTAGGTTGCTTTGATATATTAGGAGTGAGATCTATAAGTTATGGTCAAAACCTCAGTATGTTGGGCATTTAATGTTGATGGAACATATATTTTCAAGATGGAATTCATAATCTCTTAACGGAGATATAAAATATTCCCTTGAGATAAGTTTAATGGGTTTGGTTATTCAGAGTATTGGGCCCAATCACTTTAGTAAGGAGTTACTAAAGTATATATTTATGGAATTGGATTTCATAAATATATTATGAATAACTTAAAGGATTAAACTGGGTACTCAAGGATTAAGATGTAGTAATCTACAAAGTGGCAGTCAACTTTTCATGACTTTGTATTACTACGAATATTTTAATGAAGGGGTTGCATGTATAATGAAGTCTTGGGAAATAATTTATTTATAAGGCCTAGAGTGCAACTATATTTATATAGTGGTATTAAATATAGTTAATGGTAACTTTGGACTTGTCAAGAGTTGACAGAAAAGCCCAAGGCCCATTGGAGCTAGTGTCTTATTGGTCCCTTTTGGTCCCACTCCAAGCCACACACTTAAGCCCAATTGGAAAGGCCCAAAAGGCCCATCCAATTAGATAATTGGTTAGATACAAAAGGGAAAAACGTTCAGAATTTTTAAGTAAGAAAACCATCAATGTAATGGTGTGGAAGAGAGTGAAAGACACTTTCAAAATCCCTTTTGGTTACCAATTGAGAGACCACACATCTTGGGCATCATGTGGAATTGGTGTGAAGATTGAAAGTATTCCCAAGAACGTTTGATCTTCAAGGTTTTGAATTTCACTACACCAAGGTACGCATCTTTTTCTTTATTCTAGAATTCATGGTTACATGTTTATCATTCATGATTGAAGTAGATCCGTTTCTTGTTGTTGCTTCCGCTGCGTGTGTTTTTGTATGAGATAATCAGAAAGAGCACAATTCTAATTAGGTTTAAAGAGCACAATCTTTTTTATTAAATCAGAAAGAGAATCAAAGAAAATAATAAAACACCAGAAACTATATATTTAGTAATGAATTGGAGCTAAACTTTTTCTTTGACACAAAAGTTTAATTCCAAGAAGTTTGCAACTTTACGTACAATATTGAGAAGCAAGAGAAGCTTCATAAGCCTGCAAACTGACACAATTGCACCACTCCCCGCTCTTGATAATAATAATAATATGTTGGAAAAAGACCAACTCCACTAGTATTATTAGTAGAAGACCAAAGTGGTCACACCAAACAAAACAACCCATTGATAAAAAGACACTTGGAATATTCAAAATCAAATATTAAAAGAAAAGACACATTGAATATTCAAAAGAGCAATCTCATCGCTAAATTATGTGCAAAGCTTAGACCAACTTGTTTTCACAATCCTACTTGAGGTATTCTACCCCCTCTCAAAGCCACTAGCTCTTTATTCAGCAAAAAATAAAAACCCACTAGCTCTTATGAAAATAATTTATTTGTCTTGGACAGTTATTGTAAAACTTAATAATAAAGACGCCTTTAACCAAAAAATAAATAAAATAAAATAATAATAAAGACTCCAACAACAACCAACTGAATCAATTCTTATATCTGTATCCACTACAAGAAAAACGAGCTATTGTGGCGGGTGCAAAAACTGCCACTATATGTCGCCTATTGCGGCGTGTTTTTGGCCCGCCGCTGTACATAAGATCTATTGCGGCGTTTCATATGCCCGCCGCAATAGTTCTAGTATTTTGCGGCGAACTACAGCGACGGGCCAATGACCCACCGCAATAGACCTGCTTTAGTGGCGTTAAGCTTAGATATAGCGGCGGGTCATTGACCGCCGCAATAGATCTTTAAATTTTCTTCTATTTTTTTCGCCTTCCCACTTAAAGATCAAATGGTAAATTACATCTGATTGGCATGAAAATTGGCATGCATGTTAAGAACATATAGAAAATGTGATCCAACGGTTGGATTTTCAAAATATGAATTCAATAATAAGTTATTGGTTGGTGTAACATTTTTTAGAATTACATTAGGTGTAACTTGAACCCGACCCTATATTTCTTAATTCAATGTGAATTTTGACAAAGCTACCGTTAGATTACAATATCTTCATATATTTTTCATGCTTGCAAAATTTTAAGGTGATCAAAGATTTATAGTCATGTCATCAATCAATTGTTTAAATTCAAGTTTTTGTAATTTAAAATAACGCATAAAATATGAGTTTAAAGACCAAAGGATAAATTACATCCGATTGGCATGAAAATTGGCATGCATGTTAAGAGCACATAGAAAATGTGATCCAACGGTTGGATTTTCAAAATATGAATTCAATCATAAGTTATTGGGTTATGTAATATTTTTTAGAGTTACAACAAATGTAACTTGAACCCAACCCTATATTTCTTAATTCAATTGAATTTTGACAAATCTACCGTTAGATTACATTATCTTCATATATTTTTCATTCTTACAAAATTTCAAAGTGATCAAAGATTAATAGCCATGTCATTAATCAATTGTTTAAATTCAAGTTTTTATAGTTTAAAATAACGCATAAAATATGAGTTTAAAGGTCAAAGGGTAAATTACATCCGATTGTCATGAAAATTGGCATGCATGTTAAGAGCATATAGAAAATATGATCCAACGGTTGGATTTTCAAAATATGAATTCAATAATAAGTTATTGGTTAGTGTAAGATTTTTTAGAGTTACAACAAGTGTAACTTGAACACAATCCTATATTTCTTAATTCAATTGAATTTTGACAAATCTACCATTAGATTACATTATCTTCATATATTTTTCATGCTTACAAAATTTCAAGGTGATCAAAGATTAATAGCCATGTCATCAATTAATTGTTTAAATTCAAGTTTTTGTAGTTTAAAATAACGCATGAAAGATGAGTTTAAAAATCAAATGGTAAATTACATCCGATTGGCATGAAAATTGGCATGCATGTTAAGAACATATAGAAAATGTGATCCAACAGTTGGATTTTCAAAATATGAATTCAACAACAAGTTATTAGCTGGTGTAACATTTTTTAGAGTTATATTAAGTGTAACTTAAACCCAACCCTATATTTTTTAATTTGATGTGAATTTTGATAAATCTACCGTTAGATTACATTATCTTCATATATTTTTCATGATTACAAAATTTCAAGGTGATCAAAGATTAATAGTCATGTCATCAATCAATTGTTGAAATTCAAGTTTTTGTAGTTTAAAATAACGCATAAAATATGAGTTTAAAGATCAAAGGGTAAATTACATCTGATTGGTATGAAAATTGGCATGCATGTTAAGAACATATAAAAAATGTGATCCAACGGTTGGATTTTCAAAATATAAATTTAACAACAAGTTATTAGTTGGTGTAACATTTTTTAGAGTTATATCAAGTGTAACTTAAACCCAACCATATATTTTTTAATTCGATGTGAATTTTGACAAATCTACCGTTAGATTACGTTATCTTCATATATTTTTCATGCTTACAAAATTTCAAGGTGATAAAAAATTAATAGCCATGTCATCAATCAATTGTTTAAATTCAAGTTTTTGTAGTTTAAAATAACGCATGAAAGGTGAGTTTAAAAATTAAAGGGTAAATTACATCCGATTGGCATGAAAATTGGCATGCATGTTAAGAGCATATAGAAAATGTGATCCAACGGTTGGAGTTTCAAAATATGAATTCAATCATAAGTTATTGGGTTATGTAACATTTTTTAGAGTTACAACAAGTGTAACTTGAACCCAACCCTATATTTCTTAATTCAATTGAATTTTGACAAATCTACCGTTAGATTACATTATCTTCATATATTTTTCATTCTTACAAAATTTCAAAGTGATCAAAGATTAATAGCCATGTCATTAATCAATTGTTTAAATTCAAGTTTTTATAGTTTAAAATAACGCATAAAATATGAGTTTAAAGGTCAAAGGGTAAATTACATCCGATTGGTATGAAAATTGGCATGCATGTTAAGAGCATATAGAAAATGTGATCCAACGGTTGGATTTTCAAAATATGAATTCAATAATAAGTTATTGGTTGGTGTAAGATTTTTTAGAGTTACAACAAGTGTAACTTGAACCCAATCCTATATTTCTTAATTCAATTGAATTTTGACAAATCTGCCATTAGATTACATTGTCTTCATATATTTTTCATGCTTACAAAATTTCAAGGTGATCAAAGATTAATAGCCATGTCATCAATTAATTGTTTAAATTCAAGTTTTTGTAGTTTAAAATAACGCATGAAATATGAGTTTAAAAATCAAATGGTAAATTACATCCGATTGGCATGAAAATTGGCATGCATGTTAAAAACATATAGAAAATGTGATCCAACATTTGGATTTTCAAAATATGAATTCAACAACAAATTATTAGCTGGTGTAACATTTTTTAGAGTTATATTAAGTGTAACTTAAACCCAACCCTATATTTTTTAATTTGATGTGAATTTTGACAAATCTACCGTTAGATTACATTACCTTCATATATTTTTCATGATTACAAAATTTCAAGGTGATCAAAGATTAATAGTCATGTCATCAATCAATTGTTTAAATTCAAGTTTTTGTAGTTTAAAATAACGCATAAAATATGAGTTTAAAGATCAAAGGGTAAATTACATCTGATTGGTATGAAAATTGGCATGCATGTTAAGAACATATAGAAAATGTGATCCAACGGTTGGATTTTCAAAATATGAATTCAACAACAAGTTATTAGTTGGTGTAACATTTTTTAGAGTTATATCAAGTGTAACTTAAGCCCAACCATATATTTCTTAATTCGATGTGAATTTTGACAAATCTACCGTTAGATTATGTTATCTTCATATATTTTTCATGCTTACAAAATTTCAAGGTGATCAAAGATTAATAGCCATGTCATCAATCAATTGTTTAAATTCAAGTTTTTGTAGTTTAAAATAACGCATGAAAGGTGAGTTTAAAGATTAAAGGGTAAATTACATCCGATTGGTATGAAAATTGGCATGCATGTTAAGAACATATAGAAAATGTGATCCAACGGTTGCATTTTCAAAATATGAATTTAACAACAAGTTATTAGTTGGTGTAACATTTTTTAGAGTTATATCAAGTGTAACTTAAACCCAACCCTATATTTTTTAATTCGATGTGAATTTTGACAAATATGCCGTTAGATTACATTATCTTCATATATTTTTCATGCTTACAAATTTCAAGGTGATCAAAGATTAATAGCTATGTCATCAATCAATTGTTTAAATTCAAATTTTTGTAATTTAAAATAACGCATAAAAGATGAGTTTAAATATCAATGGGTAAATTACATTTGATTCATATGAAAGTTGGCATGCATGTTAAGAACATATAGAAAATGTGATCCGACGGTTGGATTTTTAAAATATGAATTCAACAACAAGTTATTAGTTGGTGTAACATTTTTTAGAGTTATATCAAGTATAACTTAAACGCAACCATATATTTCTTAATTCGATGTGAATTTTGACAAATCTACCGTTGGATTACATTATCTTCATATATTTTTCATGCTTACAAAATTTCAAGGTGATCAAAGATTAATAGCCATGTCATCAATCAATTGTTTAAATTTAAGTTTTTGTAGTTTAAAATAACGCATAAAAGATGAGTTTAAAGATCAAATGGTAAATTACACCTGATTGGCATTAAAATTGGCTTACATGTTAAGAACATATTGAACTTGTAATCCAACGGTTGAATTTTCAAAATATGAATTCAATAATAAGTTATTGGTCGGTGTAACATTCAATAATAAGTTATTGACCGTGCCTTTCTCTAAATCTGACCGTTTGATTGGGACCATAATTTACCAGAATTAACCTTTCATTACACTCTTCAAATCCAATGGTTAGATTTCAAATCTAAAAATGGCACGTGATGGACACGTGCTGTGTACTTGTATGGTTATGTTCTCTCAATATGATCATCCAATAGTCATATTATTATTTTTTTTTAAAGTTTTTTGTTTTTAAATTTCATTTCACAGCTCATTAATAAAATGACCAAGTGACTTCACCAAATCACAATTTTTTTTTAATTTTTTTAAAAAAATAAATATAATTTTTTTGTTTTTATCTTCTTCTCCTATAATGTCTAATTTGATAAAAATATTATTTTAACTACAATCCAAACTCTTCATTTAATCATTTTTTTTTATTTAAATTATATTATAATGTGTAATTATATGTCATAACATTAATATGTTCTATCTTTCTAACAAGTCCAACTTAAATTCAAATTTATCATTATCATTAATATTTACATAAAATTATCATTTTATTTAAATATTAAAACCGAAACATTTGAAACTCCCACAATTTTTCACATCATCATTTTAATTTTTTAAACTAAATAGTGTGAGAGTTTTAATAAGAGTCTCTCTCTCTCTTTTCCATAATCTTAAAATTATTTTATTTTATTTTATTTTTTTAACCTAAAGTGAGTCATTAAAAAAAAAAAAAAAAACTAACGTGTGGTCCTTTTAAAAACTAAATAGTGAAAGAGTCCTAACATGAGCCTCTCTCTCTTTTTTCCTTCATCCTAAAGTTTTTTTTTTTTTTCTTTGTATTGAAACCTAAAGTGAGTCCTTTATATATATATATATATATATAAATCTAATGTGAGGTCTAATTAAAAAAAAATTATAATTATTTTTTTAATCCTAATTCTAATGTAAGTCAAAAATTTCAGTTTTATATCATATATAGATAATAGTAATGAACAACTATATCGTATTTTGCCTTATTGGTTAACACGCATGCCATGCATATTTTTAAAGGTCCCGTCCATGGTTCTAACCTCCATGACAGCCTTTTTTTTTTTTTTTTTTTTTTTTTTTTTTTTTCCCTTTTCATTTTTAAAGTTACTATTATCAAAACTACGTCGTTTTGGTTCTATTTAAAACTAAATATAAAAAACCCTACACATCTCCTTCTCATTCAGCCACCCTCCTCATTCCCCATCCCCTCTCTCCCTCTTCACTCATCTCTTTCTAGGATTCTCGGTCCTAAAGCCTTTGAGTCCTTGACTCTCTGTCTCTCTCTCTGAGAAATTTTTTATGCTTCGTTGTTGCGAAATTTCATGGTTTTGAAAAATTCGAAACCCTAGAAAATTCAACGAGCGAAGCTGCCATGGACCAATTTGTTTGTTTGAAGTACGTATGATTTTTTTTGTTTTTGTTTTTGTTTTGGTATTTTGATTTTTGTGTTATCGCTGATTTTCGTGGCTATTGAGCTTGGTGGTGGTGATGACAATTCAAACGAGTTTAATTTGAGTGTGAAGACCGACGGGCGTGGTAAATTCAAGGGGATGAAGTTCTCGTCAAGGTATAGGGCTAGTATTTTGACCGAATTGCATAGAATTTGGTGGAATAGGTTGAGTGCCATGGCCGAGTTTTCAGTTCTACATCTCCTGCATCGGACCTTGGAGTGGGCCCCTTTTGTAAGTTACTGCTTTACTTCTCTCCCTTTTAATTGTGTGTGCATTGTGCAATGTGGTTATTTACTGTGTTAACTGTTTAAAGTTGATCGTAAAATTCAAGTTTGTTCGTATTTTAGTGTGGTTTTAGTTTTATTTTTGATTTTATGGTATCGTGAAGGTTCGGTTATACAAGGCATTAGTAGTGTGAATCAAATGTTAAGAGTTGTTGAGACTGTAGAGCTTGTTAGTTAGGATAGAAACTTCGGTGCTAATAGACATGAAGTAACTTATCGAAAAGGGAAAAAAGAAAAGAAAAAAAAAAAAAAAAAGACATGAAAGTAACTTCACCAAGTATTTTGTACTAATTTTGGAATGGTGAAGACTATATGAAAGACAAAGATATGTTCAACTACATATTGTGGAGTAATCCATATGCATGATTACTTTTATTTATTTATTTTTTAAGCAATAAACTTGTTTGTTAACTCTACTATCCAGCGAGTAAGTTTAAGTTGGAAAGACAATTACTAAGAGGATATATTTTGCTTGACAAGATCTTGATTACTATTTTTCTTCCAATTTAGCAGTGACCTAATAAAATCTCTGCAACATTCATGGTCAAAGGCCATTGATACAAATAGGCTAAACTTGGCAGCCAATTTGATACATCTAGGCTTTTGCTAAAGTGAATGTATGTAGCACACAGGTCTTGGATTTCTTCTAATATTTTTTTAAAAAACTTTTATGATTGGTTGTTAAATCATAGGGGCACTAGTTACAATAACCAAGCTCATTGAAATCGGTATGACTGTATATACAATGTACCTCACTATTCTTAAATTGTACTTTTCAAACTACTAAACCATTTGTTTGCAGAGTAATCCAATTGCTAGATGGCATATCTGCCAAAGTTCAATCAACGGCATTGCTTTCTCTATTGATGGTGCATATTTGGCAACTGTTGGTAGAGATGGTATTCTCTTGATCTACTATTCTTGTGATTTTACTAGTATCGCTTTTTATAAAGGTACTGATATTGAGCACTTTAATGTAGGATATCTATGGGTATTTGACTACCAAAAAGAACAACTAATATGTGGTGGAAAAATTTTATTATGGTGCTCTTTTATGTTGTGCCTGGAGGTAATTTGATATGTATGAGATTATTGCTTAGTCAATGTTTCCTCATTTATATATTTTCAGGATCTTCTAATTACACACCACAAAGTGTTTCCTTATTATTACTTATCAAAAAAAAAAAAGTGTTTCCTTATTACTAATCCTTTAAAAAAAATTAATTAATTACTCTGCTTCTTCCTGTTTCTCAGTATGGATGGAAAATAAATCCTGACAGATGGTGAAGATGATCTAGTTACAGCTTGGAGTATGGAAGATCGGAAGGTAGTTGCATGGGGTGAAGGGCACAACTCATGGGTAAATTTTTTTGAAATTGTTACTATTTAAATCAAGATTTGATAAGTTTTGATATGAGTTGCATATATATTGCCATCTTAAACATTTTAAAGAGTATGGCTTGCAAGTCAGTGGAGTGGCTTTTGACTCGTATTGGACCAACATCAGATGGCACATAAGAAAGTGTCATGTACCGGTTTGGTTCTGTTAGTCAAGTAATTTGTGCTCTCACACCCTTCTCCCCTTCTTTTCCAAACAAAAACACAAAAAACCAGAAGGGAAAAAAAAAAGAAAGAAATAAAAGAACCAAGTGTTACTGCATTTATTATCTATTTAAAGTTGTTATTTGCTGCGAATATACAATGATGGGTATCTTTAATTGAAGTAAAGACCCCTTTATTTACTTTAATATAGAAATAGTAGGTAACTTACTTTTAAGGAATTGGTATGTCCATTATCTTCACATGTAAAAGCTTCCTGGTGGTGTTCTCCTATCTAGGCCTTGTTGTTGTTGTTATTGCATGGTTCCTTCTTTAAAGTGATTGCCATCTTTATTTTTTGGTAATCGTATCATTAAGTTTCAACAATGTTTGTGAAGATTACAAATTCATTTACATGTTGGAGTAATTGTTTCAGATAAAAAAAGGTCAGAAGTGCTAGGTGCCTTGTGGTTATGATGATGAGTTTAAACTTTTCAAATGAAACGCGATTGGACTAGTGTCTGCTTGGACAAATAGCATAAATAGGTTGTATTATGTGTAAGGCTATTGGAAAAATTAGGAGTTATGGTAGGTGCATTGGAAACTTGATGGTAAGAAGCTGGGCCTTGCTTTGTTAGGAACCATGTCCAGAGGTATTGCCTAAATGTTGATAAAGGTCTTCAATTTTCCACTATTACTTTTTAAATTAGGTAGTAGTAAAAATCAAGATCGTGTGGCTTTTCATTTCATAATAATCCAACTTCATGTGCCCTGACATGGTTACACTTCTACTACCATACATTATTAAAAGATTTTATGCACACAACGTTTTACTTTTTATCTGATTTTTGTCATGCATTCATATTATCTTGGAAGTGATTTCTAGTATTCGTTTGTGTCCTGCCTTGCTCCTTCTATCGAAAAGTATGTACTATTTTCTAAATCTGCAACTTGGTGATATGTTTACAGGATACACAGTTGCTTTTGTGGGATTTATCAATGGATGAGATTGTAGTACCACTTCATGGTAAAGAGGCGGCCAGAGAACTATGAAGTAAGCTGACTGAATTTTAGTTTTTTGAATTTTATATTTTGGGCTTTTGGTAGATGTTAGAGTTGGAGTAATTACTCCTTGTATTAGGCTTCATGTCATAGACTTTTGGTCATGTTTTCAAAATTAAGGGAATGAGCTGTTAGTTCTTTACCCTCTTCACAATGATTGCTCAATCAATGCATTTATAAATAAGTGGCACTTATTATGGATTTTTATTTTTTGATCAATGAATTTTTAACATTGTTTTGTTATCGGTTTTATTACTTCCAAATGATACGGCTATATGGGTTCCTTTTTCTTCCTTTGCTATTGCAGTCATATATGCTTAAAAACTTGTTAGAAAATTGGCTTGAATAGAGTGCATTAATTGCACATAGATTTGGCATCATATAGGAATATAACCAAACTTATTAAAAGATGAAACTGTCTTATATGGCTAGGAAAGTCTTAGTCAACTTGGATTGTAGACTTTTTTTTCTTTTCTCTTTTTTAACTATGGAATTCTACTTGAAAAGGTGCTATAGGCAAATAGAATAGTACTCATATGAATGAGTAAAGCATGGTAGGGACTGAGAATCCTAGAAAGAGATGTAGTCATCTCATGTTAATATCACTAATGAAAATGAGAAAGAACCCCAAAACATATAGCGGCGGGCGAAACCGCCGCTAAAAGGTGCATAGGGCATGTTGTACATGAAGCCCTATAGTAGGGTTTATTGACCGCCGCTATAGATGACAACCTGTAGCGGCGGGCCTATCCCGCCACTAAAAGGCCACTTGACCCGGATGGCAACCTCATATGGCGGCGGTTTTTAGCCTGCCGCAATAGACCAAAAGTGCCGCTAAATGGCAGATCTATTGCGGCGGTTTTTGTTATCGCCGCAATAGAGCTATTGCGGCACCGCAAGGCTGGCGAGTAGAACCGCCGCAATAGCTCCCGCCGCAATAGGCCAAATGGACCTTTAGCGGCCGTTTTTTGGGCTTTTACGGCGGTTTTGGCCCGCTGCAATAGGCCAGTTTTTTTGTAGTGATCACTCTCACTCACACGAGCGACGATTCATGAGATTCCCAACTCCCCAAAACCCTGTTCCACAATTGGGACCACACTTAAAAAAGTGAACTATGCCCAAGTACGACGCCCATACAAATTTTTTCGTATCCTTAAAAGACACTAATTTGAAATCGATTCATGCCTCCGTAAGGTCAAATTCACATAATTAAGCTCATTAACCATATAATATGTTAATATAAAAAAAAATAATAATAATAACCAATTAGAATGGTCACAAAGCATCTCCTATATGCTGAGCACAGAAACCTAATCGAAAAAAAAGGCAATTTCACACTTTCCAAAATTGCTTATGGCTCTTGGAAATTATTAAAGCTAAACTGCAAATAATAATATGTCAGCTTGGTTTCTTCATTTCAAAAAATATAATAATTACTAAATGGCAGCTTGTTTTCTGTTTATGTTTTTCATTTAATGATCATAAATATTTTCACCTACCAAATTCTTTGAAATTAAATTCAACAAAGAGAGTGAACAACCATGGCCACAAAACAAAGCACATCGAGAATATTCTTGCAAAAATAGAAGGAAAAGTCCCCATGAATGAGTAAACACATGCCATACATGTTGAAAGCAGAACAACAAAGGAAATGACACAAAGTTCACACAAAAAGGCTTTGGTTAGGTATTTTCACAAACAATTGGTAGGCAGATTACAAATGAAGTGACACAACAAGAAAACTTACCAATTAATAATCTTTAAATATTTTCGCTCATGAAATAGGTATAGAGCTTCACATGGGCCGTGGGATCTTTCCTCGTTTTCTTGAAATAATTAGAGCCAGCTTTCAGTGCCTCAGTCCAACAAGCTTGTAATAAACAATGTAAAATATAATAAGAATACTGGTTCTAAATATTATATGTTTCCCCAAAGAAATTCAATCAAGACACATAATATATTCGTATTACAGAATCTAACAAAATTACATTTCCAATTAGAAAAACAACAAAACAGAACAAAAAATCAACAAAATTCAAAAACAGAAAAAGCTGAATCCCAAAAAAAAAAACAAAAAAACAAAAATGGTGATGAAGTGAAGTAATAACGAAAAACAACCTTGGAAAACCGATCAAACGGTGAAGAAGAGGCCTCGATAAGCTTGGATCGGCGATGGAGCTTGGATTGGCATTGGGTGAGCGGTGAGATAAAGGACTGGGCGAGATGGGTCGGGGGTGTGGGGAGGTGGGTCGGCGGCGTGGAGGACTAGGTGAGATGGGTCGGGGGCGTGGGGAGGTGGGTCGGCGGCGTGGAGGACTGGGCGAGATGGGTCTCGGCGATGAGGGAGAGAGAAAAAAAAGAGAATGAGATGAGAGTTTGAGGGAGTTTGATGAGAGCTGATCTAAGGGGAGAGGGTGAGAATGAGGGATTTTCGAAGTATCTGAGAGAGAGAGAGAGTGTGTGTGTGTGTGGGAGACATGAAATGGCTAAAAACGAAAAGGCGCTAAAAATGAAAAGGGACAATATATATATATATATATATATATATATATACAAACTCAAAGCCTCTCATTTGAAGTTCGCTTCCTCCTTCTTCGAGTCCATAAATTGTCGCTAGAACATCACCATCTCCAAGCACTATGGCAATCCCTCCTTTCCATGGGATCTTCATCTTTTGGTGTAGTGAGGAGGGGATTGCCCCACTGGGGTGAAGCCAAGCCCTTCACAAGAGAAGGTTGTAATTGGGGGTGATATCTATGATATGAAATTCCTAAACGGTTTCCATTGGCCCAATCCTACTTAGAGCCTAGAAGGTAACCATGACCTTTCTTAAAGTGTTGACATATGCCCTTACGGTCAAGGGAGAAGGGATGATAGTGTCCATATCTAGGCCAATAGTGAGGGTGGTCCTAAAATGACAAACATTCAAGGCGGACCCATTGTCAATAAGCCCCATCGGAACCTTGGCACCCATGCATTCGATGCAGATTTGTAAGGGTCTAGTGTGAGTTGCTCCTTCGGGAGGGGTATCTTCATCAAAAAATGCAAGGAAAGGGTGTGAGGAACCTTCAACTCTCATGAGAGACAAAACTTCATGTGGTGTAGTTTCTATAGGTACCTATTTCTCATTTAAGGTGTCCAAGAGAGCCTTACGGTGCTTTTGAAAGGCCATGAGCAAGCCCCATATAGACACATGAGCTTGAGTCTTTTTCAATTGCATTAAGACCCTATCTTTTTCTTCTTTGTCTCCTTTCAGTTCCGTGGGTTTGGACCCTCCCTCTAGATCCTTACCAGGATGATCTTTTTCCAAAAAGGATGGCTTGTAGTGCTTCCCACTCCTAGTGATATATGTTACATTGTCTTCCAAAACCCTTTTCTTAAATTCCATCACTCCTTTGGGAAGTATTCCCTATATTGCTATTGCTTCCTTTAAGAGTTCATCTTCTTCATCCCATATTCCTTGGACTTCCATGGCATTGATATTGACATTTGTAATTTCTATCAACTTTGAGCAATCCCATTCAATCTCATCTAATTGCACCCAATTTTGATATGGGGGAGGAGCCCTATGGTAATCGAGTAAAGGGTTCTTTCTAATATTGGGCTTTATGATAATGTTAGGATTTGGCAGGGTTCCATTGTCTATGAGGTCTTGTATCTCATTTTTAAGGTGAAGCAATTGTCGATTTTATGGCTAGATTTTTGGTGGTAGTGGCAATATTCATTGAGGTTCCAAGTCAAAGGTATGTGATTAGGCATAGGAGTGGGGTCTAAAGGCTTGATGAATCCTTTGGAGGATAGTTTTCGTATACTTAGGTGAGGGTCATTCTAAGTCAGAGAATTCTCTGCGAGCTTTCTTTGGGTAGGCTAGTGTTTGCTGGGGTATAATGGCACTCACATTTATGGGATTGGGTGCTTTAGTGGCGGTTGCTCCTCCTCCATATGTTTTCTTGGTTGGAGGCTTACTCTCACCCTTCTCCAATTGCCCATTGTTGATGGCGTCTTCAATTCTTGTTCTACAATCACATAGTTCTCCAAATGAGCTAATAGACGATGACATAAGCCTACTATTATAAGCCGGAAGCAAGTTCTTGATGATCATGTTGATTTGGTCTTTCTCATTTGGCCTATTGACCATTCTAGACTTCTTAGTCTTCCATCTAGTCATGTATTTGGAAAATGTCTCCCCTACACCTTGTTTGGTAGTCTCTAAATCCCCTAGAGTCACATCAATCATGGTGTTGAAGATGAATTAGTCCACAAACAATTCCACTAGCTCATTCCACACCTTAGTTTTGCTTGGATCAAGGCTATAGTACCACCTTGATGCACCTCCCGTGAGTTAGAGAGGAAATGCATGCAAAGTTTGCTTCTCATCTAGCCTTTTCATTTCAGTGATGCTAAGGTATCTCCTCCCCTGTTGCTTCAGATCTCTAGTCCCATCAAACTTTTTCGCAGCTGAAATCTTAAACTTGGGGGACAATGCAATAGGAGCCTTTGAATTCATTCCTCCCATGCCTCATCCATCCCTTGTGCCTTGTGGAAGGCGAGTTACATTTTCTCCATATTTTCCCTCATAGCCATGGATTCTGTAGTGAGCTTCTCAAATTGCTTATTCCTTTCATATTCCACTTTGTCCTTTTAGTCCCATTCTTCATCTTCCTTCTCATCATCATGGATTTCCACATGTGGAGGTTTCTTGAGTTTAGACTCTTCCACCCTAGTGAGATGACCCCTATTTTCTTAAGGACCTCTCCATGTTCTTCCAAAGCCTTAAGGATCTTTTGTGCCATTAGGTCTTCCATGGAGGTAGTCATTGTTTCTTGCGAAATTTCTTCTTCTTGGTGTGTGTCCTCAATCCTGATCAAGTGCCTTCCTTTCTCACGCATCCAAACGGGAGTGGGGACATGCTTTCTTGACTTGGATGGTGCAATGATTCCTAAAAAGAAGCCCCATTCTCATTAAGTTCATGTCCCAATTAAAGGTTCCTTTTAAACTTTTAGATGTCCTTAGAAAATTCTTATGTTTATTTTAATGAAGGCCTAATTACAAAATCACTTCCTTCCCTCCTATGGATTTTTGCCCCTTGTTTCATAAACTTTGGTCCATTTACAATAAAGCTATCATCTTACTCTCATGGGCTTTCATTAGAATGCACTTAGGAATTTTCAACCCTTTGTCTCAAACATGGGCTTTCAATGTATTCGTCACCTTTGGGCTTTTGGTTTTTATTCACTATGTCATCATCATTTTTTTGAAGTAGCCCTCTAGCTAGAATACATTGTAGCCTTCCTCTCAAAGTCTATGAATTTCTCATCATTTCGGCCCTAGGCATGCAACAAGAAGGCCCAAGATTAAGGAAGTTCCTATTGGCTTTGTATGATTTTGGATGCTAAGTCCATAGCATATTTGTTGCCTTAGGCCCAAAGTCCTTTTTGATAGCAATTAAGCTATGGTCTTATAAACCTTTCAAGTTAAAATGTACCTTTGGATTTAGGGACAAGCCTCTTATATATGAGTACTTCTTTTCTTTTATCCCATAACATCTTAGGGTATACCATAACTTTAAGGCCATCCCTTCCATTTTTATACCTTTCATTTGTCCTTTAGAATTAGGTGAACACATGGTATATGGTTGAGTAAACAAGAGATATATAAAGGGTATCCTTTGTGAAAGGGTCTAACATCTCTCTAATGTGGGTAGGCTCCCTAACGCTAAAGAGATAGACAAGTAGGTCACTCACAACTAGGTGGGCTATGATTCCAACTGAGGGCCTAAGTGGACTCTACAGTAGATTGGTAGCAAATCTTTAATGTACTCAAAGCCCATTATAGGCGATGGCACCGATTAGGAGTTGGTGGTATGAGCTTCAGAAAATTTGGGCCCGAGTTGCAAATTTGGGCCCAAGGTTAAGGGGCAAAAGAGAACAAGTGATGTGTGTGCAAACAAGTATTGAAATAATTTTTATTAAGGTTAAGAATCAAGACACATAGGAATTAAACTCACCATCCCCAGTGGAGTCGCCATTGTGGACACAAGGGGGTCTTTTTGGAGTCGCCACCTAGTTTTTGCAATGGTCTAGGAACCATATATATAGCATCCCTTTGAGGAAGGACCTTTTGATCTTACTACTAGAGATATGAGTTTGGAGTTTAGGTACGCTCTTGGGAAGGTGTTAGGCACCCAAGATTTCCTAACCCTAAGGTTCGCCTCCCATCATTGTTTCTTAATCTTAACCTTATTAAAAATTAGTTCAACACTTGTATTCAAGATTCACACATACACTAACATGCATCTAACAAACAACATGGCATCTTTAACCCTAAACGAACATACTTATCCATCCATAAAGCAAAAAGAGAGCCAAACACACATAAGAAAACCCTAGCATTCATCTAATCATGGCATCAAAATAGTTAACACATTAGAAACCCTAATCATACATATAAGCATGCTTCATCATATCATTGAAATAAAACTATAACACAAATGCATGGACATTTCTAATGCATGACTTACCCTTCGCTTACCTTGTAGCAACTCAACACCTGTGGCATTATGCATGAGCATGTGAATGCATGTTCATGGCATTCAAAACTAAGAAAAACCCTAATCTAAACATCTGATAGCAAACAAGCATGTGAAAGAGGTAAACAGGAACCTATAAAGCCTAAAACATGTGAAAAAGAGGCTACATAGAACAAACATGTGAAAGGGAAAACAAAAAAAACAAATAAAAATTTAGGGTTTCTAGGCAACGGCATCATGCACGCTAGAACAGGCTTGCGTACGCATAATTAAGCTTGTGTGCATAGGCAAGATTATTCGTATGCAAAGAAAACCTAAAAACGCAAAAACAGAGCACAAGCAAGAAAAACCTAATCCTAACAACTTAGCATGCTCAGAACATAAACAGAACTATATACTACACTAGGCAAACATGCATAAACATAAAAGGGTTGGGGCTAAAAAATTTCCTAATCAAATAAAATTGACATGAGGGTGTTTTGTGAAAAACTCCCTTTTGATTCACTTTTTTCTAGTGAATCTTAGGTTTTTCCCATGGGATTTCTGTGTGTTTTGAAATGTACCATGTAAGGCTGTTTATAGTTGAAAAAATGTTGTTTGGAATGGCTCTTAAACGATATGAGATTTATTCCAAACCTTAGTCATTATTGTAGAAAACTTATCTTTCTTATGCTTCTGAAACCCTAGCTACGTACGCAGAATGTGCCTGTGTATGCATGCTTTAGCTCCGGTATGCAGGCCGATGGCCATTTTGGTCAATTTTATTTCTAAAAATAGATTTTTGTGCATTTAAAAGGTGATATTTTCCATTTTAACACTCTTAATTCAATTTAGTGTTTGATTGGGCTTTAAACTAGCCTTGGTCCTTAGAGTTCAAGCATCATTGGAGAACAAGGGCCCAAGTCATAAGGGGTACAAAATAAAGTGTCCACACCTACCAAGAGGCTATGTCATATATACATCAAGAGCTTACCAATAGGCAAAATCTAGAAACATACATATAAGGCCCACCTAGAGGCAATGTCCATACATACATCAAGAGCCTACTGAGAGGTGATATCATACACCAGGGCCCACTATGGGGCAATATAATACATACATGACTAAAGCCTACCAAGAGGCAATATAATACATACAATCCAAGCTTACCAAAAGGCAGTCTAATATATACATGTCTGGCCTACTAAGGGGCAATGTTTATGAAATACAAGAAAAATGAGAAATACTTGCCCACGCTGGGCCTAAATCATCATGGTACAATAATACATGGATAGCCTAAGGGGAATCATCATCTCTAATGGCGTTATCAACAAAGCGCCCAGCGCTACCGTCATCAGCATCATCACCCGCAGTAAGACTTGTTGAAGGAACAGCCTGATCTGTTGAAGAACCTAGAGCATATCCAGGAGCCTGAAATGGTGCCTGATCTAGTACAGGGCCCCATACACAATCATCTAAGGGGGCATATTCCTAACTACTAGCTGGTCTAGGAGGAGTAGGCATATACTCTGACTCATGTTGACGAATAGGAGGATCTCTGCCAGGAATATGAGGTGCAAGAGGTACAGGCATCCTACGCCCCCTCATCTCACCAATTAAAACGCCGATGTACTTGAAAAGCAAGCCTATCTCAACCTAGAGCTAACCCCTCTCTCTCTTCGTAGCAATGGTGTGGGCCTTCATCTCTCTCTGCTATAGGTCCCTCTCTTGAGCTATTGACTTGGCAATCTTCTCTAGCATATATATCCCTCTTTAGTGGTAGTTGAGCCCTCAAGATCTGTTACCCTAGCATGTAAGGTATCTATATGTGGCCTTAAATGGGCCTCTAAAGCTCAACGAGAGCATGTTATGCCACCAAGCACTTTGCCATCACTCATAAGGTAATCATCCATGATGGGTTTGGTCGAGGACAGCAAGAACCAAGTGAAGTAATCAGTGTCCTCCGTGATGAAACCATCGAAGGAGCCTGTCGTATAGTCAGGGTCATCCAAAATCACCTCGGAACATGAAAGATCCTGAGGTGGGTCCCTAAGCGCTTTGAAGACCAGCATAACCTAATGGTAGGTCCTCTCAGCTAAAAAGAACTCCCGGCTCAACAAAGCCCAGAACCAGTGCTGCGCATGCGACTCAACCATAGCATAGGTAACCTCACGCTTAGCCAATAACTGTCCTGTTAGGATTAGTGCCCTTAAATCCTTTTGTATGATGCTATGTATTATATTATGTATGACATGTTGTATGACTTAATATTGTAATTAATAAAGTTGTTTTATTATTATCTGAAATAATGGTAATATGAATATTTGGATATTATCATATAGTCCACGAGATGCATAGTATGTGATTTATGTGAAAAGTCACAGAAGATAAAAATCACAAGTTATTTATAAACTCAGAATTTAGTTCGTAGTCAGTGATGAAATTGGGCATTTCATCTGCGAAGACTATAACATATTAACTAAGATGATTTGTCTTGATCATGGAAGATGTGACTTCTACTTGATATGTTGATATGTTGATATGTTTTAAGAGTTAAAACATATTGAACAGGACCGCTGTGAAATTTATTATTCACATAACGACTGTCAATAGAATAATAAATCTCGCGACTTATATTTACATGAATTCTTAATCCTGAGAGAATAATGGACATGATCATGAAGTGTAAGTTACTTTGATATATCAGGAGTGAGATCTATAGTAACGGTCAAAACCTCAGTATGTTGGACAGCCACATTTAGTGTTGATGGAACATATATTCTTAAGATGAAATTCATAGTCTCTTAACAGGGATACGAAATATTCCCTTGAGATAAGTTTAATAGGTTTGTTATTCAGAATGTTAGGCTTAACTACTTCAGTAAATAGTTACTAAAGTATATATTTATGAAATTGGATTTCATAAATATATAATGAATAAATTAAAGGATTAAACCAGGCACTCAAGGATTAAGATGTAGCAATTCACAAAGTGGTAGTCTTCATTCATGACTTTGTGTTACTACAAATATTTTATGAAGGAGTTGTATATACAATAAAGTCTTGGGATATAATTTATTAATAAGGCCTAGAGTGTAATTATATTTATATAGTAGTATTAAATATAATTAATGGTAACTTTGGACTTATCAAGAGTTGACAGAAAAGCCCAAGGCCCATTGGAGCTAGTGTCATATTTGTTCCCTTTTGGTCTCACTCCAAGCCACATATTAAAGCCCAATTGGAAAGGCCCAAAAGGCTGGCCCAATTAGATAATCAGTTATATTGAGAGAAACATACAGAATTAAAAAAAAAAAAAAAAAAAAAAAAAAAAAAAAAAAAAGAACAACAAGTTCATGAAATGGTATGTATGTGAGTGTTGGACACTCTCTCATTCTCTCTAGAACAAACTCATATAACTGATTGAGAGACCACACATCTACGGCATTAGTGGAATTGGAGTGAAGATTAAAAGTGTTCCCAAGAATTTCTGATCTTTGGTTTTGAAATTTACTGCACCAAGGTACACTCTCTAAAACTTACATAGTACATGTTATCAATTATGAACGAAGTAGATTCGTTATTTTTTCGCTACATACATGTATATATCCACCACGTCCATCATAGGGGTGGTTGAGTATCTCGCCTTAAGTGACACAGTCTAATGTAGTGTCGATGGTGGACAACTATGTCAAAACAATTCTAGTGATCATGCAGAGGGATCAAGCATATGCCCTAGGATATATCCCTGAAGAAAGGCCAGAATATTGTGGACGTAGGGTTGGGATATACTTATATGCCCACCATGTTAGAATCTGCCAACAACCTTCTAGGTTCCTGTAGCACTGTTATGAAGCCTGCCTCAGGAAAGCGATGAAGAATCCATAAGAAAGATTCCCCCAATCATAGGCCCCTATATCTGACACTACTCTCATGGCTCCCAGTAGCCTGTAAGTCAGCATTGATCGATTATCGCCAAACAGACAACTACCGATAAAGTAAAAGAAGAATCACCTGAAAGCAATGTCGTCCGGCTTCGCCTCTGAGGGTATGCTCAACCTCAGCCACTCCATGCGGATCTGAGGCTCGTCAGTAGGCCCAAAATACTGTCTCGTCGCTTGGTTAAAAGGATAGCGAATGCCCAAGAGCTCGCTCGTGATGTCAAAATCTACAATCTTGGTTAGGACCGAATACCTACCAAATCTAAGGCCCATAATGGCCGTCCAGTCTAGGGGAAGGATTGTATACTCTCCACAGCTCAGATGAAAGGTGCCAATCTCTACGTGGAATTGTTGCACCAAAGTCTCCAGTATCGCACGCCTTATGGAATAAGGAGGAATCCTTAGTCATTCCTCAATGCCCTGCTCAATCAAAAAGCCGTGATAGCACGCATTCATCTTGATGTCAAACAAACAAAGGAGGAATAAAGACCAGGCTCCCTGACTGCGAATCTTGTCAACGGCCTACACTCAAAATTAGAAAAGCTACCATTTAGCATGCATATCTACACATTTAGATTTAACAAGTGAAAGAGAAAAAGGAACATACCTGAGCCTTCTGATTCTGAGCAAAAGGATGCCTCTTCATACCATGCTGAAGATGAGTATCGTCTATGCTGTCATTGATATCTTCAGTATAGGCCCCAGCCCCAGACAAATAAGGTAGAAACCTCAGTCTATGACTGTAGCACCTCAGAGCGCTTGGACATGGCCCGGCCCTATCATCGGCCTCCAAGTCAGCATCTATGTCAAACATGAGCTCATCATCTAGATCCTCGTCCCCTGGGCCTCCTCCCTCTTTGGTTCGAGGGAACTGTAAAGAACTGCCTCCTGAACCAGGGTGGGCTTGAGACGACGCACTGGCCTAAACACTGGCTAAAATAGTGTTGTCAACGCTACTAGACGAATCAACTCAATATGGAGCAACGATGGGAGCTTCCCTACAAGTACCACTGGATCTCACCCGGTGAGACATAATCTGCGAAAGCAAATTCAAGATTGGTTAGTAAGCCCAAAACCATTTGGCAAAGCAAGTAAACAAGTAAGTATGACTAACCCAACTACCTAACACATATCATGCATGTTCACACCAAAGTGTCATGTTTTCTCAAAAGAATCAATTTTTTCAAAATACCTCTCTTGGGATTCAAATTTGGCAACGACCGTTTAATCCTATCTCTCTTGCCTCAAAGGTATCAAAATTTTAAAAATAGCCTTCTTCGAGATTTAGATTCTGTAGCGACCGTTTAGTCTCACCAGGATTCAAATTTGGCAATGACCGTTTAGTCCTATGCATTTTATTCATTCATCAGGATTTAGATTCGGCAGTGACCGTTTACTCGTACGCATCCTATGCCTCTTTCAAGATTTAGATTCGGCAGCGACCGTTTAGTATCACCGGAATTCAGTTTCGACAACTACTGTTTAGTCCTATGCAGCCTATGAATTCATCAAGATTTAGATTCCATAGCGATAATTTAGTCCTAGCCATCCTATGCCTTTTTCAAGATTCAAATTCGGTAGCGACCGTTTAGTCTCACCGAGATTCAGATTCAACAATGAACGTTTAGTCCAATGCATCCTTTGCATTCATCAAGATTCAAATTCGGCAGCGACCGTGTAGTCCTAGGCATCTTATGCCTTTTTCGAGATTCAGATTCAGCAGCGACCATTTAGTCTCACAAGGACTCTGATTCAGCAACGACCGTTTAGTCCTATGCATCCTATGCATTTACCAGGATTCAGATTCGACAATGACCATTTAGTCTCACCGGGATTCAGATTCAGCAACAATCGCTTAGTCCTATGCATATTATGCATTCACCAAGATTTAGATTTAATAGCGACCGTTTAGTCCTAGGCAACCTATGCCTTTTGTGAGATTCAGATTCGGCAGTGACCATTTAGTCCCACTAGGATTCAGATTTAGAAATGATTGTTTAGTACTATGCATCCTATGCATTCACCAAGATTCAGATTCAGCAATGACTATTTAGTCTCACCAGGATTCAGATTCGATAACGACCGTTCAGTCTCACCAGGATTCAGATTCGGTAATGACCGTTTAGTCCGATGCATCCTATGCATTCATCAGGATTCAGATTCAGCAATGATCGTTTAGTCCTATGCATCCTATGCATTCATCGGGATTCAGATTCGACAGCGACCGTTTAGTCCTATAATTTCCAAAGCTACCCTCACTCAAAATCGTGTTGTTTTCACATTTTCAATCCTCTCAAAAATTTCCATCTTTATCATGCATAGTCTCTCATATTAACCTAGCTTTTCTTTTAGTTTTGTTAGTGTCTCATGTGTTTTCATAGCATCCAACATATACAAGTTTGCCTATGCTACTTAAACATGTGAACAAGTATATCTTCCAGCATTATTGTGAAAATATATATATATATATATATAAAGATAAAAGTAAAATAAATACTAGCATGCTTTCCTACTTTCTTTGCTACTAACATACTTGCAGAAAAGAAAAAGAAAGAGAAAATAGACATTGATCTCTAGTGCAAAACTGAAGATTGGAGCTGTGAACTAAAACTAAAAACTAAACCCGCTAGACTACGACTTGCTCTAGAGATTTTTTTTATAAGTGAGAATTCAAAAAAAAAAAAAAAAAAAAGAGTTTCTTGCCCAGTTCCAAGGACCAAGTTAGGAAATTTTCCAAATCAGCTACATCAGCTCAACTTTGTTTAGGTAAAATCGGTCTCAATCCATGAACAATGTATTTTTAGCATGCAATTTTGGGGCAACAAAATGTGGAATCATGTTCTTTATTCGACACCTCTCATTACACTCGAGATGTTAGATAAAGAAAGGGCAACTATAGACATCGTATTTTGTCCACCCTTGATTTGCGTGCTGGACCCTAAAAATTCCAAAAATATTATCTTCTCTCCATGGGGCTGCAGAAACATCTAGATTAGTGTGGCACAACCAGTTCGAGCATCGGAGCACTCAAAGTGCCATTTCAACTCAAATTGTATAAAATGCCCCTAGTCAACCTTGGGTTGACCAAAAGCCAAAATTGGTCAAATTCATCCCAAAACAACATTTTTCATGTTTCTACATCAAACCCGAGCTACTCAGTGGTTTTCATCAACTTTGACCAAATTTGACCAAGATTGAGCCGAGGTTGACTCCTAAGGGAACTTGAAACCCTTATTTTGATCTGACCGTCAAAACAAGTTAGGACCAGCGCCATCATGAAGATTATCAAATTCCCTTTCCAACGACTATTCATGGGTCGAAATCAGAGTTAAAACGGTTTAGATATCTTGAAAACCGTGCAAATCGCATCAACACTCTTCCCAAGGACATGACTTTCAATCCGATTGTCTGATTTTCAATCAATTGCTTTAGTGTTTAGGAAACTAGACATTCAAGGCTTTCCATTGACACCAAGATCAACTTAATCTGAGTCCAGTAAGATCTTAAATATGTGTCAGAAGCTGGACCAAGAAAAGGCCAAAACTGCTGATGTCACTTTTAAGTTATAAAAGCATCTAGACCCCTCATTTTGAAAGGAAAAAGAAAAAAAAAGAAAAAAAGAAGAAGACTTTTGGACAGTTTTCCTAGGCAGATTCTCTCTCTCCTCTCCCTAATTTCTCTTAGATTCTCATCTTTTCTCTACAATCATTAAGGTAGTGTTCCTGCACCCAACCTTCCTATCCTTGGTTCCATACCTTGGATTTGATGTTTAGGGGTGTGGATGTAGGTTTTTAGATACAATCCACACCATTTTCTTTTGATAGCTTTTCCTAGCTTTATCTAGTTCAATAAAATGCTTTATTACTTTTCCTAGCATGTTCTTGCTTCCTAGCATGTCTTTATAGTTTTTTTAGCATGTTTCCTTGCTTATGCAATGATTTATCACTTTGATGTAGTTGGTGATAGTTTTTGCGGAAGCAATATAAAACAAAATTTATATTTTCATTTAAAGATTGTTGTACCACACAACCATAGATTCTAAATAGAACAAAATTGCGTACCTCTCTTAGCAACCCAAGTGTGTTGCCTCCCAAGGTATTCACGTCTCTCTCTCTCTATTTCTTTTTGGGTTTTTAGAAGATTGTAGTATTACTCAGAAGTTCTGATGACCAACTATTGATCTAATATATATATATATATATATATATATATACTTTTAAATCTTTTTTTTTTTTAAGACTTCTAAAACCCAAGAAAGAGTTTGGACATGGGATCCATAGGGATCCTAATCTTTAGCTGTAGGATTAATCAATAACTTTTTGCATGTTATTGACTTATCTTGAAACTCTTTCAAAATTATTCCTTAATTTTCTCAACCATATCAAGAAAATATGTGAACTTCTACAGATTGCAATAATGTCCATCAACACATTGCAATTGACCCCTGAAGATTAGAGAATTACAAATGAGGTCCCGTTACTTACAATTTTATATCTATGTCCTTCCACCACACTATATTCCCACAAGCCACTAGGACTGGATTAATATCACTATCATGTCCCAAACTTATGTAACCCTTAATTTCTTGATTTCATAATTTCTATTGGACTCCAAAATATCTTTGAAAAACTCTTTAAATATATATATATACACATACACAATATTATATATATGAAATTTTTTTTTGAAAAAAGTCACTAGCCGATTTTGTTTTGAGTCCAACTTCAATATGAAAATCAACTGAATATACTATCTTCTTTAGGGACTGGTGGATTCATTGTTGAGCATTTACATATTTTACTTATTACACACATAACCCAACATGTCTATATATAGCATTTAAAATTAGCATCACCAGTTAACATTGTCAAAGTTATGTGCATAATAAATAAATATAAACAAACCTCTAATGTTTGAGGACAATAGAAAAATTGTGATAGAACAACCTTTTAATTAATAGTGATCACTCCATAAGGTGTTCTTGATCGGATCCGATTCAGTGTATGTACTTGTTACATTACACCCATTTGTCTACTTAAAGTCACTACCTCAATGATAGAGTAAATCATCCTATCATATCGCAGCGCAACAAGTGTAGGCTTCAATGGTGATATTCAACTAATATCCACAACCTAGAACAATTTAATAATTTATGAAAAATCATTACTCCCTATTTTTGGTTCCTTAACCATTAACTTGATTTTTCTACAGAGGTGACATCACATGCCACATTTAAATAATGAAATATACATATAAAAATTATGTTTGTGAAAATAAAATTTTATTATCAAATGAAAAATGCATAGTATTGTTTTTGAGGGCACATAATTCTAACAATCTCTCACTTGCACTTAAAACCGATCATACTTGTATTTAATACCCATTGCTTCCAAATGTTTCTTAAACACCTTTTGAGATAATGCTTTTGTGAGTGGATCTGCAACATTATTGGTAGAGGCAATCTTTGTTATTGCTACATCACCTCTATGTATGATATCACATATTAAGTGATATTTACGTGCAATATGTTTTGTCCTTTAATGAGCCCTTGGTTCTACTGCATTTGCAATAGCCCCACTATTGTCACAATAGATGGTAATGGGTGACTCAATAGAAGGAACAACTTCAAGTTCTTGAATGAACTTGTAAATCCACACAGCTTCCTTTGCAGCTTCACTTGCAGCTATATACTTTGCTTCTATAGTAGAGTCTACAGTAGTATCTTGCTTGCAGCTTCTCTAACTTGTTGCTCCCTTGCCAAGAGTGAACACAAATCCAGAAATTGATTTTCTATCATCAATATTAGATTGAAAATCTGAATCTGTATACCCTTGGATAGTCAGATCCTCACCACCAAACACCAAGAAATAATGTTTAGTCCTATTTAAATATTTAAGGATATGTTTCACTGCTGTCCAATGCTCAGAACCTGGATTGGATTGATATCTACTCACAATGCTCACTACATAACAAATGTCTGGCCTAGTGCAAAGCATTGCGTATATAAGAGTTCCTACAGCCGAAGCATAAGGACAGTTTCTCATTTTCTCTCTATCTTCTTATGTTTTAGGACACATTTGATTAGAAAGGTGAACTCCATGTCTAAAAGGTGAAAACCCTTTCTTGGAATCTTGTATGCTAAACCTAGCCAATATCTTGTCAATATAATTGACCTGTGAAAGTCCTAACAACCTTTTCTTTTGGTCTCTAAATAATTTGATTCCAAGTATATAGGATGCTTCACCAAGATCTTTCATTGCAAAGTGACTAGATAACCATACTTTTATAGATGAAATTGCTCCTACATCATTGCCAATGAGTAGTATGTCATCTACATAAAGAACTAAAAATGTAATAGTGCTCCCACTAACCTTTTTGTAAACACAAGGTTCATCCATATTTTGTGAGAAACCAAATGATTTGATTGCCTCATCAAAACGAATGTTCCAACTGCATGATGCTTGCTTTAGGCCGTATATAGTGTTAGGATTAGTGCCTTTAAATCCTATTGTATGATGCTATGTATGATATTAAGTGTAACATTATGTATGACTTAATATTATGATTAATAAAGTTGTTTTATTATTATCTGAAATAATGGTAACATGAATATTTGGACATTATCACATAGTCTATGAGATGCATAGTATATGATTTATGTGATTTAGTCACAGAAGATATAAGTCACAAGTTCTTTGTAAACTTAGAATTATAGTTTGTAGTTGGTGATGAAATTGGGCATTTCATCTACGAAGACTATAACATATCAATTACGATGATTTGTCTTGTTCGTGGAAATGGAGACTTCTAGTTGATATGTTGATATATTTTAAGAGTTAAGACATATTGAACTGGACCGTTGTGAGATTTATTATTCTCCTAAAGACTGTCAAATGAATAATAAATCTTACAACTTATATTTGAATGAACTTTTAATCCTGAGAGAATAATGGACCTGCTCATGAAGTGTAGGTTGTTTTGATATATCAGGAGTGAGATCTAACGTAACGGTTAAAACCTCAGTATGTTGGGCAGCCACATTTAGTGTTGATGGAACATATATTCTCAAGATGGAATTCATAGTCTCTTAATGGAGATACAAAATATTCCCTTGAGATAAGTTTGATGGGTTTGTTATTCAGAGAGTTAGGCATAACCACTTTAGTAAGAAATTACTAAAGTATATATTTATGAAATTGGATTTCATAAATATATAATGAATAACTTGAAAGGATTAAATCGGGTATTCAAGGATTAAGATGTAGTAATCTACAAAGTGACAGTCTACATTTATGACTTTGTATTACTACGAATATTTTATGAAGGGGTTGCATGTACAATAAAGTCTTAGGATATAATTTATAGATAAGGCCTAGAGTGCAACTATATTTATATAGTGGTATTAAATATAATTAATGGTAACTTTGGACTTGTCAAGAGTTGACAGAAAAGCCTAAGGCCCATTGGAGATAGTGTCTTATTGGTCCCTTTTGATCCCACTCCAAGCCACATACTAGAGCCCAATTGGAAAGGCATAAAAGGCTAGCCTAATTAGATAATCAGATATAAAGAGAGAAACATACAGATTTTAAAAAATGAACATCTTGCATGAAATGGTTTATATGAGTGTTAGACACTCTCTAATTCTCTCTTGAACAAATTCTTATAACTGATTGAGAGACCACACATCTTGGGCGTTAGTGGAATTGGAGTGAAGATTAAAAGTATTCCTAAGTGTTTACAATCTTTGTTTTGAAATTCACCACGCTAAGGTACACTCTCTTATTCTTGTATTCTGAAATTTACATAGTGCATATTATCAATTGTGAATGAAGTAGATCCGTTAATTTTTCCGTTGCGCACACTCATATTTCCATCATATAGTTCTCATCAACTTGCACACTTTTGATTCTTGACCATGAGATATGAAACCTTGTGGCTGGTCCATAAAAATTTCTTCTCAAATGTGTCCATTCAAGAAAGCTGTCTAATTCTCTCTTGAACAAATTCTTATAACTGATTGAGAGACCACACATCTTGGGCATTAGTGGAATTGGAGTGAAGATTAAAAGTATTCCCAAGTGCTTACAATCTTTGTTTTGAAATTCACCACGCTAAGGTACACTCTCTTATTCTTGTATTCTGAAATTTATATAGTGCATGTTATCAATTGTGAATGAAGTAGATCCGTTAATTTTTCCGTTGCGCACACTCATATTTCCATCATATAGTTCTCATCAACTTGCACACTTTTGATTCTTGACCATGAGATATGAAACCTTGTGGCTGGTCCATAAAAATTTCTTCTCAAATGTGCCCATTCAAGAAAGCTGTTTTAACATCCATATGCCATATCTCATAACCATAATGTGCAGCAATTGACAATAGAATCCTTATGGACTTTAGCACGGCTATTGGCGAAAAGGTTTTCTCATAATAAATTCCAGCCTTTTAATTATACCCTTTTGCCACTAGCCTAGCTTTATAGGTCTCCACCTTACCACTAGGTCCTATCTTCCTTTTGTAGACCCATTTACAACCATTAGGCTTAATACCTTTTGGCCTGTCTACTAAGGTCCAGACCTGGTTGGTATACATTGAGTCCATCTTTGATTCCATGGCCCTTTTCCAATTCTCAAGATCCTTATTAGTCATTGCTTCTTGATAAGTAAAATAATCATTATCATGCTTCTCTGACACCACTAGATAAATCTCATTTAACAAAGTGAGTCTAACTGGAGGCCTGAATGTCCTTTTACTACGTCGAGTCTCTTGTATTTTGCTTCGTTAAGTAGGCACTATTACTTGCTCTTCATTATTCTCATTCAACTCAGCCATTGAGTTATCAGTTTGTTCATCAAGAGATAATTTTGCTTTACTTTCATTTAAGCTATAATCTTCCTTATCAAAAATAGCATTCCTACTCACAAAATCTTTTTGCTCACTAGGATTGTAAAAATAGAAACCAGTAGATATTTTGGGATAGCCAATAAATAAACACCTATCACTCTTTAGTCCTAGCTTATCCATATTATACTTTCTAACATGTGCTGGAAAACCCCATATCTTTAAGTGATTTACACTTGGTTTCTTACCAGTCCATAACTCATATGGGGTATTAGGAACTGATTTGGTGGGGACTCTATTTAATAAATAAACAGCAGTCTCCAAAGCATAATCGCAAAATGAAATTAGCAACTCTAACATGCTCATCATAGAATGAACCATATCTAATAAGGTTCTATTTCTTCTTTCAACTACACCATTATGTTAAGGTGTGGCAGGGGGAGTCAATTGAGAAATAATCTCATTTTCTTTTAGATATTCCTTAAATTGATCCAAGAGGTATTCTCCTCCTCTATCAGAGTGAAGAACTTTTATGCATTTTCCAGCTTCTTTCTCAACCTCATTATGAAATTCTTTGAACTTTTCAAAGGGTTCAGATTTATGTTTCATTAGGTACAAATAACCATACCTAGAATAATCATCAATAAAAGTAATGAAGTAATAGAAACCACCTCTTGCCATGTGATTCATAGGACCATAAACATTAGTGTGTATTAATCCTAACACATTAGTGGCTCTATCTCCCTTTCTTGTAAAGGGACTTTTGGTCATTTTCCCTTGTAAGCAAGGCTCACAAATTGGATAAGGCTCTGCCTTCAAAAGATTCAATGGCCCATCCTTTACCAATCTATTGATTCAGTCAATATTGATATGTCTAAGCCTTAAGTGCCACAAATGCGTAGGATTAACATCTTTTATTCTTTTAAGAGATAACACACTAGTAGCAATATCATTCTCAACACAATTAATAGAATTATCAACAGAACTCAAAAAATAAAGATCATCTTGTAAAATGCCTGAAGTTACAAATTTATTATTAAACTTAACAATAAGTTTAGAAGTAAAAATAAATGAATATCCTGAACAACCAAGTTTTGAAACTGAAACTAAATTTCTTCGCACTTCAAGCACATATAGGCAATCTTCTAAGACAAGAGTTCTACTAGAAGATAATTCTAAATAAAAGGTTCCAATGGCAGTGGCTGCAACAATTGCACCAGTCCCTATCTTTAGGATCACCTCCCCTTTATTTAGCCTTTGGGTCTCCTTGAACCCCTGCAATATATTGCAAATGTGTGAGATTGTACTAGAATCTACACACCAAGAATCAAATGGACTATCCATTAAATTTGTTTTAATAATGAGCAAATTAGGCATACCTTCTGCAGGTTTGTCATTCTTCAGAGAAGCCAAATAATGGCGACAGTTTCTTTTCCAATGACTAGGCTTACCGCAGTGGAAACAATTTCCTTTTGCTTTCTTTTTCTTAGTGTCCATATTCACTTTGTCACCCTGAACCTTATTGAATGACTGAGACCCTTTTCTCTTAAAGTTATTACCCTTAGGCTTCAACTTAAGAGAAGTATAAGATTTTTCAGCCAACATTACAGTAGGTTTTTCTTTCTTGATGAGATCCTCAACTGCTTTCAACATATTGAGCAGCTCTGACAATGTCACTTCCATCTTATTCATGTTATAGTTCATGATAAACTGATTAAAAGAATCAGGTAAAGGTGCTAGGATCGCATCAACTTGGGTCTCACTATCAATTTATGCACCATGCATATCCAGTTCGTTGATGAAAGAAATCATCTGCAAAACATGTTCCCAAACTGGAGTTCCTTCCACCAGTTTGGTGGACATGAGATTTTTCATAGCAATTTACTGTGCACTTTTGCTTTGTTCTCCAAACATCTCTTTAAGGTGCAGTATTATATCTTGTGCTGTAACTAGGCTTTGGCATTGTTTTTGCAACACATTGGTCATAGAGGCCATTATGTAGCATTTAGCCATTTCATCAGCCTCATGCCACTTATTAAATGCATCTCTCTGCTCCTCAGTGGCATCAGCTAAAGCAAGTTCTGGTGCCTCAGTATTAAGGACATGAGCTATTTTATCAGTAGTGAGAACAACGATTAAGTTCCTTTTCCAATCTACATAGTTTGGTCCAAACAATTGATTTTCATCCAGAATCTTAGCTAAGGGATTAAAATTGGTCATAATGAATTTGCAAAATAATATAAAATAATATTTTCATATACATATATCCATCAGATTCAGGTTTTTGAATAACTAATGGTAACTCCCACAAGAACAAAATATCATAGATTCCCAAAATAGAATATGACAATTATATTCATAAATAGTTCAAAGTGGGCATCGGGAACCCTTACCTTGCATGCTCCAATAATTTCTTTTGAAATATACTGTACACACCATATAAAGGCAAATAGATACTATTCATCACAATTTCATCTCATGTTTCTAATTTTATTTAATTTATCTATGACTCCCGATTTACTTTTGGCCTCCAAATCAAACATGTTTTACACTATTTTAGTGGTCATGTTTATTCGGTTAAGTGCAAAACCATTATCTAAGTGAGATATATGTACTAGTATGATTATGTTGCTATTTTAGCCACACTCCCACCAGTCATACACACACCTATCTTCCCAAGATGTAAACAAGAAGAACTACTAAACCAAAATCAAGTCTATCCTTTTGGCTTCGACAAAATTTTAATTTAATAGGACCTTTATTCACAGACAATGGAGGGCCATAGAAATTATTCTGTAAAATAATCCTATTTAGCACTTAATATATATTACTATTGGGACTATTTAAATGTCATTCTTTATGTATCTGATACAACTCCCACTGATTGAGATTCAACACCTTAATTCAGCAATACTCAAGATTTTATCAATATAAAAAGGTGAGTCAATGAACTAAAACATATCGACATGGGTTACACAAATAATCACATATACATGAAACCATAATAGACAATCTATAAAGAAATAATAGCCCTATGACGCACAACTCAAGAGTAGATGCAAGAGACATGCGACTTTAGCAACATATTTGTCAAATATAATCAAGAATACCGAAAACGAATCAGAACCAAACAATCAACATATCACATATATCAATCACGGCACATATTTTTGTTGTTCTCCACTTCTCCAAATATTAAAAAAAAAAAAAAAATTTAACATATCACATATATCAATCACGACATATAGGAAATAATTTTCGGCACACATACTAATATGAATAACAATTCAAAATCCATGATTAAGTGTGCTTTGCTCTGATACCACTAATAGTTTTTACTGAAGCAATATAAAACAAAATTTATATTTTCATTTAAAGATCATTGTACTACACAACCATAGATTCTAATAGAACAAAACTGTGTACCTCTCTTAGCAACCTAAGTGTGTTGCCTCCCAAGGTATTCACGTCTCTCTCTCTGTTTCTTTTTGGGTTTTCAGAAGACTGCAATATCACTCAGTAGTTCTAATGGCCAACCACTGATCTGATATATTTTTTAAAAAGTATTTTTTTTAAGACTTCTAAAACCAAAGAGAGAGATTGGATGTGGGATCCTTAGGGATCGTAATCTTCAGCTGTGGGATTAATCAATAACTTTTTGAATGTTATTGACTTATCTTGAAACTTTTTCAAAATTGTTCCTTAATTTTCTCAACCATATCAAGAAAATATTTGAACTTCTACAGATTGCAATAATGTCCATCAATACATTGCAACTGACCCTTGAAGATTAGAGAATTACAAATGAGGCCCCATTACTTACAATTTTATATCTATGTCCTTCCACCACACTATAATCCCATAAGCCACTAGGACTGGATTAATATAATTGTCATGTCCCTAGCTTATGTAACCCTTAATTTCTTGATTTCATAATTTCTATTGGACTCCGAAATATCTTTGAAAAACTCTTTATATATATATATATATATATATATATATATATAGAATATTATATATATGAAAAACATTTTTGAAAAATGTCACCGGCCGGTTTTGTTTTGAGTCCAACTTCAATATGAAAAACAACTAAATATACTATCTTCTTTAGAGACTAGTGGTTTCATTGTTTAGCATTTACATATTTTACTCTTTACACACATAACCCAACGTGTCTGTATATAGCATTTAAAATTAGCATCACTAGTTGACATCGTCAAAGTTATGTGCATAGCAAATAAATATACACATCTCTCATGTTTGAGGACAATAGAAAAATTGTGATAGAACAACCTTTTAATTAACATTGATCACTCCATAAGGTGTTCTTGATCGGATCCGATTCAGTGTATGTACTTGTTACATTACACCCACTTGTCTGCTTAAAGTCACTACCTCAATGATGGAGTAAATCATCCTATCACATAGTAGCACAACAAGTGTAGGCTTCAATGGTGATATTTAATTTATATCCATAGCCTAGAACAATTTAATAATTTATGAAAAATTATTACTCCCTATTTTTGGTTCTTTGACCATTAAAATGATTTTTCTATAAGGGTGACATTACATGCCATATTTAAACAATGAAATATACCTATAAAAATTATATATGTGAAAATAAAATTTTATTATCAAATGAAAAATGCATTGTACGGTTTTTGAGGGCACACAATTCTAACAGTTGGCCTAGCCTTCTTGGGCTAGTATATGTCTAAATTTATGTTTGTGCTTAGATGTACATGCTTTTAGGCTCCTTGCCATGTTTATACTTAGATTTACATGTTTGTGCTTATATCTACATCCCTATTCTTAGATCTATGTGTTCATGTGCTCCTTGCCATGCTTGTGTGCCTAGATTTATGTTGGTTGTTATGCCATGTGTTTCTAAAGCCCTTTCATCCCTTGATATCTCTCTTTCTTGTGTTTTGGCCCTTTCGGTAGGGTGTAGATCTAGATCCTGTGGTCTAGGCCTAGATCCATACACTTTGTCCAACATTAAAGGGTTTGGATCATTTCCTCTACATGTCTATGTTTGTTTGTTTGCTTCTATACTTTATCTCCATGTTAATCTCTCTAGATATAGGCTTTGCAATGCTTTGTGCCCTCCTTGGGCTTATGCTTGTGTGGTTGCATCCATCCCTCCTCAGGATTGATTGGGCATAACCACTTGTGAGATATACCTCCATAGTGTTAGTGTGCTTGATACATACCCTTTTCCACTTCGTGTGATGTTGATATGCTTGCCTTACTTGCTTTGCGCCACCCGTTTGACTTTCTTTGCTTCTTTGCATCTTTGTATGCTTGCCTACATGTTCATGCATGAGTCTGTATGTTGTCCATACTCCAATCCAATGGAACTATGGACACTCAATCCAAACCTACATTTGTCCTCGTAGGACACCCCCTTTTGTTTGATAACTTGTTTGTTTGCCTCTTCGTGTGCTTCACATGTTTGTTTGCCCCCCGTTTGGCATCTTTTCCTAGTGCACCAAACACTTTGCTGGATTTTCGCCATGAAAATGGGGCATCCCTATTGCTGTATTCTCACGTTGAAGACTTGGTGAGAATAGCATTTTGTGTGTTATAACGCATCTGAGGCGAAGCGTTACCGGATTTCCACCACAAAAATAAGGTGAAATGTTGCCAGATTTTCACTGTGGAAATTTGGCAACAATTCCAAACACACTTGGAAAGTGACGATCAAGACCACACCCATTCTAAAACCAAACCTCAAAGCCCAACACATTTAAGGCCTCGAAAGCTAATGCCAATAGCTTGTTTTCAACTGCCAATGTCCTTAGATTATGATTTTAACAAAATAAAGAACTGTCTATGGACAGGTGTTGTCGGGTGCCTAACACCTTCCCCACACGTAGTTAGACTTCCAAACTCAAGAATCAAGATTTTTTACCCATCCATATTAGATTAGGAAAAATGACATTTTTCTTAGCCTAGGATCGGTAATAAAATCAGAGAGAGTCAGGTGACCAATCATACCTAGAAAACCCAATGATTGATGGCAACTTCACTTACCCTTGGTAATTTTCATATAATCGACTCATATTCCAATCACACACCCGAGGTACGGCTCCATACCATCATCTCTCGCACTGAGGCCAAGACATATGAGAGGCACACGAGCGTCGTAGCAATCGATGTTTGAGCAGCCTCAAGGCGTCGACAGTCAAGAGGCAACTTCATTCTCCTTTACAAGCTCTGATGCCACGGGTGGCAAGTTAGTACCTTTATTGCTCCTTAGTCTTAGAGCTATGCTTTTGAAGGGATTGCTTCTTCCCCCTCATTTTCCTAGTCCCTAGTGGAGTCACCTTTTTATGTGGGTTCCCTTTTTGGATGGTTCCCCAACCTAATAACAATAGGGGATCTTGGGCCTCCAAGGATGGATGGTTGGTTGTTGGTTGGACTAAGCTTGGCTCACCGAGACCTTATTGGGCCGTTTTACGAACCAATCTGTGCACCAGACATGAATCCCACAACACAAATATACATACATACATACATACATACATATATATATATATATATATATTATACTGGTTGAGTGAATAATTAAGGACTAGCGAATAAAATGCAAAGCAAATAGAGTGACAAAGATCCTCCAAATAGAGTGGTATTATATTTTATTATATTGAGTGTTCAAGTACATTAGGTCCTGCTTTGCTTAGATGTTCCACAAGGCTCAATAAAGTTCAAAAATCATAGACTTGAGTAGCTCCACTTGGGCTTTCAAGATTTATGAAGTTTGAATCCCTTTGAACCCAAGTGACTTACCAAACATTTGCTCTAGGACCTCTTACAATGCCTCACTCTTCCCACTATATCTCAAGTTGAAGCTTAATGCCCTTTTTCTAGTATTGTTGTATCTTGAGTGCTTGTGTCTGAATGCCCTTCCTTAGCTTGGATTCTCCCCTTTTATAGTTTTGCTTGAAGATTCTTCAAATCAATAGTCCATTCTTTGGGTGCTCTGGGTACCAGAACCATTATTCTATCTAAGGCATTAGTGGCTGGTCTTTTCCTCTTTTTTCTCTTATTTCACTCTTCTGAGAATTGATAGCTGAAAATCCGCTTGCTAACTTTCCTTTTGCGGGATATCCCTTCTGAGTAAATCCAGATTCTTCTCTGAGGTTAAAACTCCTTATTCTTCTTCCAAAGCCTTAAAAGGGACATCTTAAAATTCTACAGCTTTGATGTTGACTTTTCATAATCTGTTCCTTTCCTAAAAATGGGACAGATTCCTTCTTGTAAATGGTGTAGTCGAAAAGGCTCCTAAACACGTTTCTCTTGCAAATGGGACAGATTCCTTCTTGCAAATGATGTTGACATGACCTCCTTCGTCTTTCATGCTTCTTTAAAATGAGCATTCCATCTCCTGAGCTATCCACATCCTGTTTAGCATATTCTAGCTCTCCTTGAGGATCCGTACCCTTAGATTGGCCGATCCTCGCATAGCCTAGGCCCAAATTCTACTCCTTCCCAGCCTTCTCATGTTCCTTATTTCTTCCTTTTCTTATTGGACTTCCTTGGGCATAATGACTTCTTCACATTGTTGAGCCAAGTCTCCTTCATCCTTTTTCTAAGGCCCAGGCTTATTTTCTTCTTCCTATAGGCCGGGCTCCCCTTTTTCATTTTAAGGGCCAAACCTTCACCTTTTTTTCATTTCTAGGGGTTGGGCCTTTCTCACTTCTATGGGCCTGACTCCTTATTACATTTTGGATCTCAACAAAGTCTTATGATATACATGAAATCCTAGGTTCAAAACATCTTGCAAGCATCTTGGGGTCATCTCCAAGGGATTTTTTTTTTTTTATGTAATAACCTAATATGTGGGGGACAGCGGCTATGACTTTTTTTTTTCTTTTTTTTTTCCTGTCATCGACTTGGTCAGGGAGGTGGAAGAACGATGGTGGAGAGAGAGAGAGAGAGAGAGAGAGAGAGATGTAGATTTTTTTTAGGTTTAGAGATAAGTATAGAATGCAATAAATAAAGGATAATTAATAAGATCTGTTTGTTTTTAGACCTCTTAAAACACAATTAGATTAACCTAGTTAACAAGCCAAGTTATTACTTAGTCCAAATTAAAGATCTAGGTTATCACAATCATATAATCATATCAATGTAAAGTGCGGAATATAAAGAACATAAAGATATGATGACCTAGGAAAACTAAACCGGTAAAAAACCTGGGGAGGATTTAACCTAACTATCCTTAAGGTAAACCTAAATCCACTAATGAAAGAATCGAAGTTTTATAATAGCGACTTAGACTACTAACATCTTATTGCTACCCACTAGTAGAAAACTTACTGACACGACCACATGCAAGCTTTGAGACAACGGACTCCCTCTTTCTTGGATTCTCCAGCAAGTACAAGCACTCTCGCTTGTGTATCTTTAAGCTCTTTAGTGCAGCAACTAAATGATCATCAAGTTCTCAATGAAATCTCCTTCTTGATAATCCTAAGCAAGTGTGAAGGCAATTACCTCTCAGATCTCACAAGAGATTCACACACACAACAAATAGAGCAACCTCAAAAACATGGTTAGGGTTTGCCTTTTATACCTAGGGCAAAACATAAAACCCTACACGTCATATGGGTATAGGGCTGAGTTGGAAATTCTGCAGAAAAAAAATTCTGCCCGACTTTCGATCGATCAAGTCTAATTCTTGTTCGATCGAGCCAGTCAGAATTGCACACTCAATTCTGCAGTTAACTCGATTCCAATTTTACATAAACAACATACTTTGAGCAAGTCTAAAACAAGACTAAACACCTGCTTTGATCATGGTTTACCAACAATACAAATTAAAGTTCTAATACATTAGTTCCTAAGTACTTAGAACTTAACAATATCATAATCAGAATATTAGCATTAATGAGTGTATTTTTTTATTGTTAGATCTATTTAAATCCAATGGTTTAGAAAAGGTGTAACTCTTTAGAGTTACACCAGGTGTAAGTGTAACTTGAACCTATCTCATATATATATATATATATATATAGAGAGAGAGAGAGAGAGAGAGAGAGAGAGATCTATGTTTTTGTTTATTTATTTATTTTACATATAAAAAGAGAAATATGTGTACAAAATTACTTACCCCCCCCCCCCCAAAAAAAAAGCCTTTTAAGTTATATATATATATATATATATAAAGAAATTTCTCTGTAAAGTTGTTTTCGAGAGGAAAAAAGGGGAAAACATAATGGAGTATTTAAATGAGCTAATAATGGATATTTAACTACAAAATTTTATTTTTTTGACTTGCACCAATAATTGTCTGCCATGTGGCGTTATCTTCCCAATGTTTTATGTATTATTGTTTTATACATTGTCAAAAGAACATGTGTCAATATTGTGTGTATCCTCCAGTTTGAGGTGAAATGTTAAATGAAATACTACTCATACAAAGCGATAAATGGTAGAATCTCATGCTCTCTCGCGAAGTCTCTGCTTTCATATATATATGTATATATATATGGGTGAAAAATATAATTCAGTAATTTAGTTCAAACTTTAAAGAGACAAAGTTTAAGTTTTGAATAGTTGGGGAGGAATGTGAAACATTCCCAAATACGAAGAAAATATTTTGTATTCTTCTTTTAATTTTTTCTTTCCTCTTTCTCAAAGTATGAAAATTATGTGATAACGAAAGTACCCAAATTTGTTTTATAAGATTCCAAGTTGTGGTACGATAGAGATAGGTGAGACCCGTGGACGTGGATCGCTGCGGGCAGGACTCCGGTGAGTCCCTTTCAAATTAAGGAATATATCCACGTATTTCCCATCAAAACTTCCAAAAATCTTTGCCAAATTTTCTTTTCCTATATGTTAATATGGGTTTGATTCACAGCTATTGATGAGGTCTCCACATCAGCTTTATCCATTATCAAACCTTGATCCAACATGAGAGAGTCTATAGACATACACATTTTCACATATTGCTCTCCAACATGCGTATGCATTACCTAATAATTGCTAATCTCTTCACTTTTAGTCAAGCTCTCCAGCCTTTTCTTTGGTTCAAATTAACCATATATGCATAAACAGGGGATGTCTTTTCAAATGCCAATACATATACATCAAGATGATAAAAAACTGTACAAGTTGCCTAGCAACTAGTCAATTGATAAGGCATGCGGACTTCATAAACAATATTTAATTAAATTGACAGATATTATCTCAAGGATGAAATTAAACTATAGGATGAAAAGGAAGGTCATGAGTTTAAATTTTCACAACCCACTGAATAGGGGTGTTAAACTGTAAATAAGCTAAGTTGAACGGAATATTAAGATAAATTACATGTTTAGTTTAGTTCATTTTTTCATGGAATAAGTCAGAACTCGTTCATCAATCACTTTATTAATTTATTTATCCCCGTATATAGTAATCACTAATCACCACATAACTAAGCTTTTTTACTCCATAAAATATATATGCTAATAATTAATAACTACATTATAACTGAAATTATACTATTTAAGTTAATTATATAGATTAATTTTTGTATAAGAACTTATAAAAAAATTGATTTAATAACTCTATATGGCTAAAAATTATATATAACTAGCTTGTATTTCCTTGAATATTCATAGGCACATTAAAGATAAAATGTGGGATTCTATCAAAAAAATAAAAAACAACCATGTGGGAAATGACTTGCTTAACCCACCTTTTTTGGTCATCTATATATATATATATATATATATATACATATATAAAGAGTTGGGTTCAAGTTACACCCGGTGTAACTCTAAGCAATGTTACACCACCTAATAACTTGTTATTAAATTAATATTTTGAAAATCCAACCGTTGAATTACATGTTCTATATGTTCTTAACATGCATGCCAATTTTCATATCAATCGGATTCTATTTACTATTTGATCCATAAACTCATAATTTATGCATTATTTTAAACTACAAAAATTTGAATTTTAACAATTGATTGATGACATAGATATTAGTTTTTGATCACCTTGAAATTTTGCAAGCATAAAGAATATACAAAGATAATCTAATCTAATGATGGATTTGTCAATATTTGCATCCAATTAAAAAATATTGAGTGGTGTAATATTGCTTAGAGTTACACCAGGTGTAACTTGAAACCAACTCATATATAAAACCGAAACTTTTGAATCTCTCACAATTTTCCACGTCAGCACAATATTATATAAAATAGAAACTTTTGAAGCTCTCACAATTTTCCACGTCAGCACAATATTAAAAAAATAATAAAACAAAAAAATAAAACCAACCAAAAAAAAAAATGTAATAAACCAAAAAACGCAATAAACCATATCTTCTCTTTCACGATGCTTTTCACAATGCCTCTGCCTTTCTCGATCCTCTACCTTTCCCTTTCACAATGGCATCCACCATACCCACCATCGCACCACCGATTTGCCAATAAACCATCTCTTCTCTTTCACGATGCTTTTCATGATGCCTTTGCCTTTCCCCATCCTCTACCTTTCCCTTTCACAATGGTATCCACCATACTCGCCATCGCACCACCGATTTGCCAAACCACCCACATCAAACCACCGATTTGCCACAAACCACCCACATAGAACCACCGATTTGCCACAAGCCACCCACATCAAACCACCGATAACTGGCGCCCCATTTGCCGTGGGTCTCATCCAGCCCATGGCCCATCAACTATGTCAGTCGGCAATACACCCAACCCAGCCCGTCGAGACCGGCCCAAAGGTAACTAATAAACAAATTTAATTAGAACTCTAATATTATTTATTTTTTTGAATCCGAACTCTATCACTATTAGGACTCTAACTATTATCTTATAAATAGTTGATTCCTATTAGGTTTTTTTTTTTTTTTTTTTCACGACTGTTCAATTTCTAGGTTTATTCTTATTGCCTTTCTCTTCGTCCATTCGAATCAGGGTTAAGGTATGGTATTTGTTTGCCTTTGTGATAATCTTTATACATTTAATTTCTAACTATTTTAGTGTTCACTCAATTTGAATTGTAAAGAACTCATGAAACTCAAATTTTAGTGTAGTTATATTAGTTTGGATTTCTTAGCTTTTATGCATAATTGTTAAAACCTAAAAGGTTTATGTTTTGACTGTTTCAAATTTTAGTGTAGTTAGATCAGTTTGGATTTCTTAGCTTTTATGCATAATTGTTAAAACCTAAAAGGTTTATGTTTTGACTGTTTCAAATTTTAGTGTAGTTATATCAGTTTGGATTTCTTAGCTTTTACGCATAATTGTTAAAACCTAAAGAAATCAACTATGATCAATCTATTTCCAAGCAAAGAAAAAAAAAATTGAATTTTAGTTTAGTTATATCAGTTTTAGCATACAGCTTCATGGTTTATTTTTTACCCCAGCCTATTTTAGTTTTAGCTATGCTTCTCTTTGTATTTGTAATTGCGTTTGTGCACACACTTAGATAATCAATTTGAATATATGTTTTTGTGTGGAAACTGAGCTATGGTCGATTTGAATTGTTTTTGTGTGGAAACTGAGCTATGGGTTTGAATTTGTTTAGTGGAAACTGAGTGAGGTGGAGTTATCAGCTTACTTCCTGATAATCTTAGCGAAATTGGTGTGGAGTACGTTGAGGTTAGTTATTCATTACATTTTTTGTGAATTTTTATTTGAGTTCATGTGGTTACCGCTTCAAAACTTGATTTTAGTGTATAGTTTGGGGATTTAAATTAGAAATTCATAAGGAATTTTAATTTCTAATACTTTTTGATTGTGTATTTGAAATTCTTTTATGATTGTTTGTGAATTTTTATTTGAGTTCATGTGGCTACCGCTTCAAAACTTGATTTTAGTGTATAGTTTGGGGATTTAAATTTGAAATTCATAAGGAATTTTAATTTCTAATACTTTGAGATTGTCTATTTGAAATTCTTTTATGATTCATATGTTAGATATTGGGATTGGTATGGGTTTGAATTTTTTATGATTGATATGTTAGATATTGGGATTGGTATTGATGGTGGGATAGGTTTATATTGTAGAAAACAACATTTAGATAGTTTTGGTAATAGTTGATAGTATTGTACAAATTTTTTGGGCTGCACTATTGTAACAAGGTCTAATATAGGATTTAGAAAACATTCAAAATTCATCAATTGCTCTTATTGGAGTGGTCTATATTGCACATGTGGTTTGTCAAGGGCTATCAAGAATCTGATCACCCTCCAACTCCAATGATAAGGAATCATCTTCCTCACTTGCACGGGCTATCACACTGTTATCATTGCCTAAAATTCAGGCTATGACTTATGATGCAAACTTTACCTTGCTTTGCTTTGAGGGTTGAGCTAAAAAGTTTGTGATAGGGAAATGGGAAGTAAAAGTCAGATCTGGTCAACACATAACCAACAAGGGATCCCCAAACCTAAAATGGATAGCATAGACCTGTTTCAGTTGGGGCCTTATCAACTTCATCTCTGGACTCTTCTTTATCTACTTCCATCAGCAACTACAATGAGAGAGAAACACCCAGAAACAAAAGAAAGCAACTTTAATTGGACACACACACACATACAAAGCCAAATAATAATAAAAATGAAAATAAAAGAGAACAAGAGAAGTAAAACATATGGTACTTTATAGTAGGAATAAAAGTTAAGTTTATTGTACCTTATAATAATTTATATTTCCTGTGTATGTGTTCTCAAATTTCGATTCTTTTTCTTAATAATGGTCTTTCAATATGGTGCAATGGATTTTTTCTTCTTTTCGTTTTGCGTTTGTGATGAAGAAGTTGCTGTATATATTTGTACAGTGTAATGAGGTGGTAGTATACTGGATTAAAGTTTTTTTTTTTCTATCTTGTCTATGTGTGTGGTGAGAGTTTTTTTATTTATGGGAATATGTTTATTTTGGATATTTCCATGGCTGAAAGTAATGATGGTGATGTTTGTAATCAATTCCATCAATTAGTTCAACAAGTGGATTTAGCTTAAGATTGTCTAATATTCATTCTTTTGATATTTGGGTGTTAAGCATTCTTGGCCAGCTTCTTTTATATTCAATTGTCTTTGCAAACAGCACAATATGTGTTTGTGTACTTTTATAATTCCTGGACTGCACAAGATTTAGCTATTGTTAATGAACAATTAGATTCTTGGACTGCACAAGATGCAGTTATTGTTAATGATACACCATATATTGAATATTTGTTTTGTACAATTACTGTAGTCAGTGTGATCATATTAACTGCAATTTCATTCTCTAATTCATTATAAACTGTGTATGTGAATGTGTCGTCATAACTTGGAAATTTTTATTGATTGTTTGACCATTGGTTGTGAGATTGATATTGAACTTGGACTTGGTTTTATCCATATGGTATATAATTTTAGAAGATAATTTCAGTAGGTTTAGAATTTTTTTTTTTTTTTTTTTTTTTTTTTTTTTTTTTTTTTTTTTTTTTGTATTGCAAAAGGAATAGGGCCTATAAAATCTACGGCTATAGCATGAATCCTAATCTTCTTGGTGAGTGATTCTACTCTTTGTTTAACCACTTAATACTTGTGTTACTGTCCTTTGATTCATTGCTTGTGGGAATTTACTTTTTGACCTTAGTATTTTAGTTCTAGGATGTAAAAATTTTGGCCACAAAATGTAGTGATATATTTATGACAGAAAAATGGAATAACATGAAAATTTTAGTTGTGCAGCTGACTGGAAATGCAATATCACGACTAACATTTGTGCTTATCAGTAAAATGACCTAGATATTTGAGAAGAATCAAACAGTCACAGCCAACCTATTCCTCAAGAGAAACACATCTCATAAATATAAACAACCTGTGTTCCTTCATGTTTTTAGAAAGATTAGAATTTTCCTCCTATAAACATTAACAATGAAAGTACAAAATTACTCAACAGCCTTCAGTTTACAAAATACAAAATACAGCATTAGTGAAGCACTGAGATTTTTCCTTTAGATCTTCGACGATAAAATATGACACCTATGGTCTTTGGACCAAATGGCTTTCCCCATAGAGTGATGAAGTCTCCCCATTTCATGTGGCATCGTCTTATAAACTGAAGAATCTGCTCAGCAGTGAATATGGACATGCCTTCCAGGTATTCTCCATTGACACCATTTTCTTTAAAAATCTGACGGTAACTACCAAGGTTTATCTCTTCCAACCACAAACCAACACCCTGGCAAAACAGAAAAAAAGTTGTGGAGGAGATATGCCAATGAGCCACATATCCCTATCTTTAGGTTTTTATTTTTATTTTTTGATGAAAGTCACATGCACATTACCAAGACTTGAAAATGGTAAAAACATAAGCTTATGTTCCTTAGTTCACTTCTATTAGCACAGTGTTCAGGTCAATTTTTAGGCTACATACAAACAAAAATAATTAAAAAAATCAAAGCACATTTCCTTCAGTCACCATTAAAAAATTGCTTTCCACATGCATTTCTTTGAAGCTTTAGCGTACCTCATTGTACTAGGAATTGATATAAAGTCCTAGGATGTTTTGGTAGTTATTGGCAGGTCACATTCTGTTATAGAGCATGAGATAGATTAGGAGTTAGTTAATGATTCTTGGCTGAAAATTGGATTCTTACTGTTTTGCAGGTAGGGATTTAGCACTTTGATATCTGGCTTATTTGGTAATACAACTACAAGACGAGGAAAGTCAGGTATTTACCAGTCTTTTCTTTATTCTATACTGTTTATTGTATATTTATTGGTAATATGTTTATTGCATTTTTATTGCTATATTCTATGTACAATTTGTATTTTATCAAATACAATTAAAGGTTGAAGATAGCTCAGGAATGGCCACATTCATTTTATTTGATTCAAAAGCAGAAAAATTACTCAGCATATCAGCCAAAGACCTTTTGAACAAATCTTTAGAGGTGAGAATGTGGAAGATAAAATTAGTATTTAATATTTACTAAACTTTACTTGAGTGTACAATTTGAAAAATGTTACCTTTGTTAGGAGCCCGATGAAGTCATCCTTCCTGTGCAAATAGAAAATCTGAAAGGAAAACAATTTGTTTTCCAAATACAACTAAATGACTATAATCTCAACTATGGATGTGAATTCTACACCGTCAAGAAACTTTTTGACTCTTTTCAAGAAACTGACAAAGCAATTCAGCTTGATAAAATGACAGAAGTAAGTATTCTTTAATTTAGCAAAATTACAAATATGATATTTAAGATGTATATGTTGTAATACATTCCTTAATCTATTCTATTGCTAGGTTTACATCAGTGATACTTCAAATGAATGTGGCAACAACTTATCAATTGAAGAAGATGGTGATTGTACAAAAATTCAAAAACTTGATGTTCAAAGCAATGTGCAACTCACGCCAACATCTGTACTCAAGGAAAACAAAAGGGCATATTCAGGGACTACCACAAAGCAACAAAGGAAGAAGATACAAAAAACACTTTAAAGTTGTCTTTCAATCTCTAAGATTTTCTATGCACAATTTGGTTTTAATGGATTTGTGATACTAAAGACGTTTTGGACAATTTTTAATGGTTTTTAAGAAATTTTTTTGCTTTTATGTAAAATTTGGTTTTAAATTGAAACAGAGAGGAATTAAACTCTTATATTTAGTTATTTTAGGATACAACTTTACTTCAACGTTTTTAAAATATAATGAATACATTGAATATTTACTGGAAGACATGAAATAAATAAAATTGAAAAAAAAAAAAAAAACCATAGCAAAAAGACATGGTATTGGGACATTTTCCCAATATGTGCAAATAAAAAACTGTTGGGAGATGCTTTAGCCTAAAACAGTTGCGGCTTTGGGAGATGATAAACTATTTGTTTATGTATTAAAAAGATCAGTGTACCCAGTTGGTCCAAACATTTTATTTAAAACTAGCCTGTGCATTGCACGGGTTAGCGACTAGTATTTTTTAAATTGATTGAAATAAGTTGTTTATCTGCCAACCCAACTGAACTTGTTTCTGTTATTTTTTTCGCTGGCTAGTTTCTCTGTCGCTAAGAAAGTTGGGCTCTTCATCTTCTCTTAGGCTGTAGAATTTTATGTCCCTTCTTACAAAGGTAAATTTGTCCTCTTGAAGCCACATGCTTGCCTCTTGAGCTAGTGGGTTTTTCTTTTGTGGGTTATAGGGAAACAGTTTTATTTTAATCATTCTCTTCTCATCCTTTCATTGACAACCATGGATGACTTGACAAGATCGTGGGGTAATCTATCTCTCATTTGAGAAAGAGAGCTCTAGTCTAGTCCTTCAAAAGTTCCAACGATCTAATGAGTTTTTCCTAGTCGAAAAGTTTTTAACAACACAAGTACTGAATATGGATGCTGTTGCTAGAACTTTTAAGCAACTATGGCACTCTATGAATGGTTTCAAAAGCTGACCCTTAGGAGATCATAGAGTGTTGTTTATCTTCAATAATCTCCCCGATGTTGAGAGAAATATAAACAACGAAACATGGAGTTTCGACAAGCATTTGGTGGTCCTTCAATGGTATGAAAATGATAGCTTGCCTCGAAACTTAAAATTTGATAAAGCTGCCTTTTGGGTACAAGCCCATTATATGCCCATTAGATTCATGTCGAGAAAAGTGGCCGAGAACATTTGTGAAACTATTGGTCAAGTAACTCGGTCGATAGGAGCTAACATAGAGGATGGTGGCAGCTTCATTTCGGATCATGGTGATAGTAGATATTACTCAACTGCTATGTCGAGGGAGACTGATTACACTAGAGAATGGAGAAAAATCCTAGGTGGTCTTCAAGTATGAACGTTTACCCAATCTCTGCTATTGGTGTGGCTGTTTGGATCATGGCGACGAGGATTGTACCATCTGGATTGACAGTGAGGGCTCTCTCCCCTTATGCCAGCCGCAATTTGGTCAAGTATATGTGCTCCCCCTTACAAACCTTTCAACAACAATGTCATCCATGTTCCAGGTTATTATGAGACCAGAATTTCTCATCGGAGGGAGGAAAAAACAAGGACAGTGGCGGCACAGTCCACAAGATAGGAAGCCCAGGGGAACCTTCTGGGGTCTTCAAGTATGAACGTTTACCCAATCTCTGCTATTGGTGTGGCTGTTTGGATCATGACAACAAGGATTGTGACATCTGGATTGACAGTAAGGGCTCTCTCCCCTTAAGCTAGCCGCAATTTGGTCAAGTATACGTGCTCCCCCTTACAAACCTTTCAACAACAATGTCATCCATGTTCCAGGTTATTATGAGACCAGAATTTCTCATCGGAGGGAGGAAAAAACAAGGACAGTAGCGGCACAATCCACAACATAGGAAGCCCTGGGGAACCTTAATCACACGATGGCTTATTCAAAGGAAAATTATTGTGTACTCCCGGAATACCATAAATGCGTACTCCCTCCTCTCACATGAATGGTGGGTCCCACTAATTAAATTCATGGTGGGACCCATCATTCATGTGAGAGGAGGGAGTACGCATTTATGGTACTCCGGGAGTACCTAATAATTTTTCTTATTCAAACATGGAAACCAAGGATTCAGGGGAGGCATTCAATTTGGATACGGTTACATTTTCAAAAGGCTCCACGGTTACACAAATTAATTCCCCATCCTCAATTACGTTTTCGACTTCAGAGGAATAAATCCCACCAAATTTGGCTCCAATTAATTCCAACATTACCGATTTGGATATTAATTTCATTTCCAAGCTGGCTGAGATTGATAAGGATATTTAGAGATTTGATTCCAACACAACCACGGTTACTGAGCCCACCTTATATGACAATTCCTAAGCAATCAATTCTCCACTTAAACTCCATTTCTCTGATGTGGCAAACCGACCTAAAGAGGATCCCTCCTCCAATGTTTCACGTGTTTTTTCAAACACAAATGTCGACACCTCGTGGCTGCTCGACCACCCATCACGACGACACCCACACGCTTCTCTTGGTGCGAGAATATGGTATGGAGGTGTGCCACGCCTCGGGTGCTATGACTGGAATATGTGTAAATTTTAAGGAAATTACCAAGGGTAAGTGAAGTTGCCACCAATCATTGGATTTTTTCTAAGGTGTGATTGGTCACCTGACTCTATTTGATTTTTATTACCATTCTTAGGTTAAGAAAAAGGTCATTTTTCCTAATCTAATATGGATGGTAAAAAATCTTGATTCTTGAGTTTGGAAGTCTGGTTATGTGTGGAGAAGGTGTTAGGCACCTCACAGCACCTGTCCAAGAACAGTCATTTGTTTTGGTAAAACCTTAATTTTTAGACATTGGCAATTGAAAACAACCTATTGGCATTAGCTTTTAGGGTTTTACGTGTTGGGCTTTGAGGTTTGATTTTGGAATGGGTGTGGTCTCGATCGATACTTTCCAAGTGTGATTGGAATCATTGCCAAATTTCCACAGTGAAAATCCAGCAGAATTTCGCCTTATTTTCACGACAGGAATCTAGTAGCCTACAGTGCATCATAGCACACAAAACACTATTCTAACCAAGCTTTCAACATGAGAATATGGCAATGGGGATGCCCCATTTTCACGGTAAAAAATCCAGCAAAGTTTTGCATTTAGTGCACTATGGCACATCAGAAGGGTTTTGTGTTTGTGTATATAGTGTGTATCGACATGCTCGTACTGAGACGAGTCGGAGCCCTTCAAAGCATCAAGCACGTTGATGCATGTCGCATACACGGGGAAACCAATGTCACTTGGTGACATGGATCAAGACAATCACATTGCGATGATCGTGCACATAATATAGCATGAATATGCACCCACGACAATTGCCTTGAACACATACCCACACTATAAGGTCAAAAGCTCTCATGACTAGAGAGGGTCACTCATGTAGCCATGAGAGTCCATCATACAGAGTGTGCAATCACCCATATACAAGCAAATATAGGTATACATACATCATGCACAATGCAACCACACAGAGCAAAAAAGTAAACCAGACATTGACAACGTTCCAAGGGTATGGCCCTATAAGATACAGAAAATGTGAAACAGACATTGCCATACCCAGGGAACACAGCCCAAGCATGGAGCAAGAAAAATAAAAGGGTACAAGGAGAGGGGGAACCCTAATACATGCTCTAGAAAAGAGTCTTAGAGAGAGAGGGGAAGAGAAAACCACTCTGGAGGGGGCTAGGCCCCCTAATCTATTGAACATTGCCCTTTGTGGGCTTGCATTTTCTTGCTTGCATCTTTGCCCTTTTTGCTCATGCCTAAGAGGTCGCCCCCTTACTATAAGTGTCCACGCTCCATGCGTGTACGTGCAAAAACAAAAGAAACATCGTAGTAAACAAGCAAAGAAAGAAACAAAGGAGATAGGGAGAGCATGCAAAGAACATACTAACAAAGAGAGCCAAACAGGGGCAAACAAAGCATGCTAAGCATATGCAAGGGCAAACAAGCATGTTATAAAAAAAAAAGAGGTTGTCTTAGAAGGACAAATGTAGGTTTGGATCGAGTGTCCATAGTTCCATTGGATTGTAGTATGGACGACATATAGACTCATGCATGAACAAGTAGGCAAGCATGCAAAGATGCATAAAAGCAAAGAAAGCCAAACGGGTGGCACAAAGCAAGCAAGGCAAGCACATCAACAGCGCATGGAGTGGAGAACAGTGTGTATCGAGCACACCAACACTACGGAGGTGTATCTTACAAGTGGTTACATCAAAACAAGCCTTAAGAGGGACAAATGCAACAACACAAAGCAAGTGGCCCCAAGGACTGACAAGCACAAGCCCACAGAGGGTGCAAAGCATGGCAAAGCCTAGATCTAAACAGACAAACATAGGCATAAAGCATAGAAACAAGCAAGCAAACATAGACATGCATAAAGGAAATAATCCAAACCCTTTGATATAGGCCTAGGTGTACAGATGTAGGCCTAGACCATAGGATCTAGATCTACACCCCACCAAAAAGGGCCAAAACACAAGAAAGAGAGATATCAAGGAACAAAAGGGCTATAGAAGCACATGGCACAACAATTAACATATAGATCTAAGCACACAAACAGTGCACAAAGCACGTAAACACATAGATCTAAGCAAAGACATGTAGATCTAAGCAAAAACATGGCAAAGAACACATAGGTATGTAGATCTAAGCATAAACATGGCAAAGAACATATAGACATGTAGATCTAAGCATAAACATGGCAAGGAGCCTAAATGCATGTGGATCTAAGCACAAACATCAACAACATCAAAGCGATAAATCATGGCGTAAGCAAGGAAACATGCTACAAAAACCATAAAGACATGCTAGGAGGCAAGAACAAGCTAGGAAAAGTAATAAAGCATACTATTGAACAAGAAAAAGCTATAAAAATAAAAGGGTGTGGATTGTAGCTAAAAAGCTACATCCACACCCTTACACCTCAAATCCAAGGTATGAAACCAAGGAGAGGAAGGTTGGGTGTAATAACACTACCTTGTGATTGTGGAGAAAAGGGAAGTATCAAAGGTGTTTGAGGATATTTGGATGTGTTTTGATGTGTTTGGGAGAGAAATTAGAGAGGGGAGAGAGAGAATTTGCCCAGAAACTGCCCAAAATCTTTTTTTTTTTTTTTTGTTGTTGCAAAATGAGGGGTTTGGGGGTATTTACGAAGGAAAATTGACCCTTCAGCTTTCGAGGCACCTTGTATGGCCACCGGCCACCCCGACTGACATGTGCAGTTCTGGCTTTTACTGGTCCAGCTTCGGATGCGTATTTGAAGGTCTTCCTGGACACGAATTGAGCTGATCTTGGTGTCCCTAGAAAGCTCTGGATGTCTAGTTTCCAAAAAATTGAAGAAATTGAAAGCCGATGGTTTGATAAAAAGTTATGGCCTCAGGAAACGTGCTGACGTGCTTTATACGGTTTTCTGGATATCTCGACCATTTAAACTCTGATTTTGACCTATGAATAGTTGTTGGAAATGAAATTTGATAATATTCACAATGGCACAAGTCCCAACCTGGTCTGATACTCAGATCAAAATTAGGATTTCTGGTGCCCCCGAAAGTCAACATCGAGTCAAACCTGTTCGAAGTTGACAAAAATCACCGAATAGCTCGAGTTTGATGCAGAAATATGAAAAACGTTGTTTTGGGATGATTTTGACCAACTTTGACTTTCGGTCAACCCAAGGTTGACCAGGGGCATTTTGGTGAATTTGACCTAAAATGGTACTTCAAGTGCTCTGATGCCCGAACGAGTTGCGCCATGCCAATCTATATGTTTCTATGTGCCTATGGAGAAAAGATGGGTAGACAAATACCCCTCTGTTGTGTTTATAACCGAAACATGGGCAGACAAAGCAAAGCTAGATTGGGTTCAATGAAGTATTGATTTTGAAAATAGATGAGATGTGGAATGAAGTACTTGGGGGGAGGGGTTGGTTCTTTTTGTGGAAATCCTCAATTAACCTAGTGGTGGATGATTCTTGCAAATACTATATCGATGCTTACATTAATAAAGGCATTGATGAGGAATGGCGATCCACTGGATTCTATGGGGAACTCCACTTGTAGACGGTCAGAGGCATGGGATAAATTACGTAATTTGAATGCTCACAATAATACTCCCTAGTTGTTTGCAAGGGATTTCAACGAAATACTAAAGTAGGATGAAAAATTAGGAGGGGCGATGCATAACCATAATCAAATGTAGCTTTTTCGAAATGTTACAGATAAGTGTGGTTTTCTTGATTTGGGCTTTGTTGGGCAAAATTTCACGTGGAGTAGGCATTTTGCAAATGGCCATTCAATATGGGAAAGTTTAGATAGTGGCTTTGCTACCAATAGTTGGTTCTTTAGATTTCTAGGTACTCGAGTTCAACATCTTCACTGTGATTGATCGGATCACTATCCTTTTCTTATTAATCCTACAAGTCTTGAGATTCCTTAAAGAAAAAAAAAATTCGCTTCGAAGAAATGTGGCTCTCAAATAATCAATGTAGGGAACACAGTGGAAGTGGCATAAAGAAATTTCTTCAACCCAAACTTAGATAGAGAAGTGCTAAATAAAATTGATCAGTGTGGTAAGGACCTTGCTTGGTGGAACCGGAAGTGCTTTAGCAGTGTATAAAAGGAGTTTGAAAGGAAGAAAAAATTGCTTGTCCTAGTGGAAGTCGATGCTTTGAGGAGTGGGATTAACATTCGGCTTAGAGAGCTTAAAGCGGAGATAAATGTCCTTCTTGATAGAGAGTCTAGAATGTGGAGCCAGCGATCTCATGTCCTATGGTTCAGCCAAGGGGACAAAAACACCAAGTATTTTAATAGTCGTGCCACGTAATGCTTCCAGAAAAATACTATTCTTGGTGTTAAGGACAATGTTGGGGTTTGTAGTGATCAAGTTGATGATGTAGCTACAATCCTATTAGAATACTACCAGGAGTTGTTTACTTCCTCAGGGCCTAACCTCTCAACTAGTGTGTTGGAGCAGAATCGTCATGTAATCATAGAAGACATGAACAGCCAACTTTCAAGCACTTTCCTAGAAAGTGAAGTGACAATGTATTTGAGAAAAATGGCCCCTCTTAAAGCTCCTAGACTAGATGGAATGCCACCACTCTTTTACCAGCACATTTGGCCAACAATTAGCGGGGATGTTACTTAAGTAGTTCTGTTTTGGCTCAACTCAGGTACATTACCCAATCCAGTTAACCACACATATATTACTCTAATTCCTAAAGTCAAAAATCCTGAATGTGTGAATGAGTTTCATCCCATCTATGTAATGTTCTGTACAAGATTTTCTCTAAAGTTTTATCGAATAGGCTAAAAAATTTTAAACTAATATTATAACAGAGCATCAGTCAACTTTTGCTAAAGTTTGCCTTATTTCTAGCAACATTCTTGTAGCATTTGAGACTTTACACTATATGAAAAAGCATAATTCAGGTACTACTGGCTATATGGCTCTCAAACTCGACATAAGCAAGGCCTATGATCGGGTAGAATGGTGTTTCTTGGAAGATCTCATGAGAAAAATGGGATTTAATGAAAGATGGATTGGGTTTCTTATGATATGTATGAAGATAGTTACCTACTCAATTCTTGTAAACTTTGAGACAAACGAGGTAATTCAACCAACTAGAGGAATTAGGCAAGGAGATCCTCTCTCTCCTTTTCTCTTCTTGTTGTGTACTGAAGGCCTGCATGGAATAATCAGCCAAGATGCTAGAATAGGTGAGATTAATGGATTTGCTCTTTGCAAAATAGGGCCTAAATTAACTCACTTGTTATTTGCAGATGATAGTTTTTTATTTTGCAAGGCAAATTTAGAGGAGTGTGGAAAGGTAATGCAAATATTATCCACCTATGAGGAAGCATCTAGTCAAAAACCAAACAGAGACAAGTCTGCTGTTTTTTGTAATCAGCCATTCAGGCACAAAAGTGCTTTGAGCATCAGATATCACCTTAGGCAGCACAAGCTTCAAACGGTTAGCTAAAACTTTAGAGAGAACTTTAGATACAACATTTCCAAGGCTTTGGAATAAGCACAATATAAGTGTAGTTCATTTTATGCAACATGTGACCTGAATGTAACACTGAAATAACTGCTTTAAAAACATCAGTCCCAACAATATGCCTGAATTTTTTAAAAAAGAAGGGGGACATACCATTAGGTCTAGGAGACTTGGAGGGATGCATTTGGAAGAGTGCTTGTCTAACTTCCTCGAGTATGTATGGCTAGAGTAGGGACTCATTCATTATTGGGGTGATCATATGTTCCACTAAGTCCAAGACTGTCTCCATATTCATAGGATTGGTCGAGGTAAACAATTCCTGGAAGTACTGCTCAGCCACTTGGGCTATTCGATTCTCATAGGGTACACCAATCACCATTTTGATCTTCTACTCCAGATATATGGTTCTTACAGCAGTGTTAACTAGCCATTTGGAAAAAGTACTTGGTGTTCTTATCTCTCGCCAGTAGCCAAATGGACCTTGACCTCTGCCGCCAAAAGAGCTCATCTCGGTGAAGCAGTGTATTGATGTTCGTTTTAATGGCCTTGATTGTTAGGAGTTGCTCAAGGTCATTCAATAGTGATAGTTCCTCCAAGATCGTTTACTGCTCATGTAATTCAATTTGGAGGTTACCATAGGTAGGACGGCTCCACTCCACCAAAGCTAGCCGACACCTTTTAATTTTTTCAAAAAGCCAAAACATCGGGCTCCTAATGCTTGTCTCACTCACCCATGCTTGATGGACAACGTTCTCACAATCAACAAGAGAAACCCATCTCTCTTCGAACCTCTTAGGTACTTTTTTTCCTTCTTCCCAGTTGGTCCAGTCTTGTTATGTTGATAAGAAGCGGTACTTGATTGAAATAGGAGGCTTGGATGTGAGACACTTTGGCGTGAGGAAATAGCTCTCTCCACTTTACTGATATGCATGCTCTGTCTAGTCGTTCCTGCACAAATGCATATCTTAGGCGTCCATTGTTCCATGTATATATATTCCCTTGGAATCCTAAATCTACAAGCCCACAAATTAACAGGGCAGTGCGGAACTCTTGCATTGGCTGAATAGGCTTTGGTAAACCTCCTTGTTTCTCCCCTGAGTGTAGTATTTCATTAAAATCCCCACAATATAGCCAAAGGACAAAAAGCCTCGAATGGAGGTGTTTAAGGAGATGCCATAATTCATGTTTTTTGTGCTCCTCTGGCCACCGATAAAACCCTATCAACCTCCATGTGGGATGGATACCATTAAGGATGAGGGCGTCTATATGATGTGGTGAGTAGGTTTGGATGCTCTTCCTTCGCACAAGACTAGTTCTTCCTTCCACAGTAATGCTAGTCCACCACTTCAGTAAACACTAGGTACAACAAATATGCAACAGTATGGTAAATCAGCTTGTATCCACCGCATCTTGTCCACTGATTGTTTTGTCTCCATTAGAAACAAAATCTTAGGAGCTTTTTCCCTTACAATGTGGGAAAGAACATCAACAGCGTGTTGGTTCCCAAGCCCTCGACAGTTCCAACTTAAGATACTCATTGGGATCGGCGGGGCTAATCTACAGCCTCTGCCATTGAATAAGGTTCTGTTACAATAGGTACTATGCAATTAGCTACCAAGTTTCTGCTTCTCTTGCTGGCCAGTTGATTACTATCCTCGGTCTCTACTCCATACTCAACAAGACCCTTCTTTGTTCCTACGTTGATGGACTCCTTGGGAGTATCTGTGGTGTGTGTGTTGGACATGTGGTCCACTCTTTCCACTTAGCTCCTTTCTCATTGGCTCTTGGTTTTTTAATTTTAAGTAAGTCATATGCCTCCTTACGTGACTGTCCCCCTAGTGTATGTGATGCATGTTCTTCACTTGCATAGTCTACTGGGATGCTGACAAGGTTTTCTTCTAGGTTTGGATGCTCTAGTCCATTCAGAAATTTCGGTCCTACAGTCCTCTCAATTTCATATTGGGTAGTGTAGACACTCAAACTTGCACCCATGATATAATCAAGGAAGATAACTAGATTGACAATTCATGTACCCAAAATTCATGATTGCTTTACATGCATTAATTTGTTCATTGCATATTATAAAAATGATCTTGAGATTCTAACTGTCTTGACGGTATGCCTGGTTTCCAAATTGGACCGTCAGATCAAAAGATATCTCACGATCAAGTTTGCACAGTCAGCATGCATTGTGTCTAAGTAGAAAAAACCACACATGATTAATTTAAATTAATTTTGATTGGCTAAATAATTAAAATTAATGAAATGATTTTGTGATTGGTTGTTAGTTAGTGTAAAAAATAGGCTTGCTTGCATAGGTATAAAGGGAATAATTGGATAACAATAAAATTGCGGATAATCAAGACTTTTTGGAGTATTTATCTCCAAGATAATTTTTTCTGATAAGGCCTAAATTATCCAAAAAAGAGTTTAATTTTTAGAATAAGGATTAAAAACAAGTCTAAGTATGAGTCCCGACTCAAAAAACCTCAAAAAATGAGTCCAAAATGGACTAAAATTCAAACAAGGGACCGGCACCCAAAAGCGCCATTCGATTGGGGCCTGGCCCAAGGGCACTTAGATCAAGATAAAACTCATCCTTTTCGATTTTATAGAGATAAGGACGCGTCCCAGTTCATATTCTAATCATTTAGCTATTTTTCCGAGCCTCCCAACCTCTATAAATAGAGGCTGCATCTCAAAATTGGAAACACTTTTTCAGGCTCTGAGATTTCCCCTCTTTTTGATTCTTTTCTTTTCCTCTTACGTTAAAGACGTTTTGGAGGCTCTTGCCTTAGGAATTTCTTTATTGTAAGCAAAATATTTTAGGCTTCAAAGATAATTGAATAAATTTCTTTAAATCCTAAAATATCCATTAACAACAAAGAGCACGCATGCAAGAGGTAGTGAATTTCTTTTCTTTTTTTTTAATATTCTTCATTAATTTTGATTGGTGATGCATGAATAGATTTATGGTGGTGTTTTTTTTTTTTTTTTTTTTTTTTTTTTTTTTTTTTAATTTCTGATGTCGATGCCATGTATTGTTAATTTTTCCTTGAAAACATGTTAATAATTCTTTTGTTGTTATGGTTTATCTTTTGAATTCCAAAAATCTACTCATTAACAAATCTTTTTCAAAACCAAAAAAATAGATTTGTACCTTCTTCAGATGCAGATTTGAATTTTTTCTAACATAAAAACAGATCTGTATCTTCCTTAGATATAGATCTGAATTTTTTCTAATACAAAAACAGATTTGTATCTTCCTTATATGCAGATTTGAAATTTTTTCTAACATAAAAATTGATTTGTATCTTCCTTAGAGGCAGATCTAAATTTTGCTAACATAAAAACTGATTTGCATCTTCCTTAGATGCAAATCTGAATTTTTTCTAACACAAAAACTGATTTACATCGTCCTTAGATGTAAATCTAAAATTTTTCTAATATAAAAACTTATTTGCATCTTCCTTAGATGCAGATCTGAATTTTTTTTAATACAAAAACTAATTTGCATCTTCCTTAGATGCAAATCTTATTATTATTATTTTTTTTACATAAAAACTTATTTGTATCTTCCTTAGATGCAGATCTGAATTTTTAAAATCAAAAACAAATTTGTATCTTCCTTAGATGCAAATTTGAAATTTTTTTTTTTAATTTAAAAATTGATTTATATCTTCCTTAAGATATAGATCTGAATTTTTTAAACAAAGCAGATTTTGAAATAAAAAAGAAAGTCATGAGTAGTAATGTCATGTTTGTTTTGTTTGATACAAGTAGCGTAGGTTTATTTCATGAATGTAGTTCTCTTCTTAAAAAGAAAAATAAATATTTCACATAACAAAACAGTTCTGATTTTTTAAAAGCTTTCTACAAATCTATATTTTTTTATTACAAAATAGATCTGATTTTTTCCATAGAAACCAAAAAACAATTTTTATTTTGTTTCGAAACAGATCTTATATTTTCTTTAAGCAAAAGGCCCTTTTTTAACAAAACAGAACTAATTTTTTTATGATTCCAATCAAAATTTTTTTAACAATAGAGGACACATTCATAAAATAGACGCATGCAACTTAGTTTAGTTAAGTGTTTCATGTATGCAACATATCATTCATATCATACATAAAGGGGTACATTGGTCATGAGAGTCTAGAAGATCAGACTTCGTCTGGGTGGAATGGGTGCCTAACACCTTCCCATTCCATAAACTAGCCTCCAAATTTAGTGTCTTTGGATAGGTAGACCTAGGCTTTATCTTTGAATTTTTTTTTTTGGGTAGATTGTAACTAGGACAAAAAGCCATGTAATTCTTTGGTAGTTTGTAACTAGGACCCAAAGCCATGTAATACTCAATTTATTAAATTTGTATCTTTATTCAATCAATGAGAATGGAACAATTCAGTCATGTAAAGTTGTATTTAATTTTTTTCTTATTTTTTAGTATAAAAAATAAGTGGTGGCTCCACACCACTTTCCCAAAAAGAGAGGAGTCTTAAAAAGCACCCAAAAATCTTTTTTTTGAGAGCACCTAATTTTCTGGTCTCTCACAGGTAGTATTTACTATGGGGTTGGCCATTATCTTCTTTGATGAGACAAATCCCATAATATTTGCTTCTAATTCAGTGTGTGTTGACGACTCAGTGAAATTGACTTCCTTGGAATCCACGTGTATCTTTCCGTTACCAAGGTTGGTATGGTTTCCATTAATATCACCTGTCTGACGTGGAGAAGTGTTGTGGGTTGTTTGTGGCAGACCCCTAGTGTTGTCCGAAGTTGTTTCCGATCTTGATGGGCTAGATCTTCTCCTTGACCTGAAACTTCCTCCCGATGTCCTGATATCATCCTTCTGCCAGAAACCTACCTTAAGCCACTCCCTATAAGGTGTTTCTTTCTAGTGTGGGTCCCTCAGTGTGGAACACTCCTTTGCCTCATGATCGAACTTGCCACACTGGAAGTAGAGGCTGACTAGCCTCTCATACTTGTAGCCAATCCATATTTTATCCCCTTTAGGGTTCAAGACAGAACTGCCTTGGTGAATAGGTTTATTGAGGGGAATCTCTACCCTAATTTTGATGAAACGGGCTTGATTAGACGTGAAGGCCTTGGTGTCAACCTTGACCACTCGCCCTAACTCGTTCCCTGTTTCCTTACTAATCTCCTCTGAAAGAAGATCGAAGGGTAAACCCCAAACTTGCACCCATAATGGAGGGGATAGAAAGGTAACCGACTTCGCCGTCATGCCCATCTCCCATCTTCGAAGGACCAGTACATGGCCATCAAAACTCCAATGTCCGTTGTTCATAACCCACAACAACTAGCTTTCCATTGTGATGAATTTAAACTAAAGCAATCCCTCTCCCACCTCAACAATCTTCAGGTCTGAGCTGAGTTTCCATACCTACCTTAACAAACTCTTGGCAGCTTTCTGATTGTAGGGCCAGGTTGTGAGAAAACGCCTAAGCAAGCTCAAGGAGCATTACTCAAGGATTTTTCCCTACTGAGACCTCCCAACCGTGACAACTTCTCCCTCATCCTCCGTCAAGTTTATTCTTTGAATCCTATCTGAAAGTTCAAAATGGGTATACAACACCCTTGAACGTTTAGGCCCCAAATACAAAATTACTAATTCAAGCTTTATATCAAATAATTAATGTGCGGAATATGTTAACAGGCTTATAACAGAATTGATAAACAATCTAAGCCAAATATAAACACATCCACAACAGTAAATATAAGGCAAAGATAAAGGAAGGAAGATGCAAACACTCGGACAACACACGATGTGTTATCGAAGAGGAAACCGAAGCCCTCGGCGTAAAACCTCTCCGCTACCCTCCAAGCGGTCAATAATCCACTAGAAAATGTAGTTGGGATACATGAACAGTAATAGACCCTCCAAGCCTAATCTACCCAGGTACCTAAGCCCTCCAAGCTTCTTGCTCCAACGAGATTGCACCGAACCTTTTTCTTTTCTAACTTACCGGATTCCACTACTAGACCATAGCATCAACCAATGTAGATTGGTTCCTTCCTAACTGGTTCCCAACAGTACCAAATAAACCTTTTCACAGACGTGGGTGTGGTGAGATAAGGATTTGGCTAAAGGCCTTTCAAGGGTATAACAATGGAGAGAAAGAGAGTAGAGGAATTTGTAGAGTCTTTAAGGTTAAGATTGTGGATGAATCAATCTTGTATTTCTCTAGGGTTTCTCTCACAAAATTCTCTCTGGAAGCTCTCTCAATATGGTGGGTATAAGGGTATATATATAGTAGGGTGAGAAAGGAATGAAAAACATCAGTTTTTGCCAAACAGGGTGTTTTGGCAACTTGGCCTCGCGACTGGGTTAAGTCATGAGTTCAAGCCGCGAGCCAACAACCTGGCCAGCCTAGGACTTTTTGTCCTATAGTGCGATAGCTGGCGCGACCTTACAGCTTCCCTGCGTGCTTATCACGTGCCAGCATTTAGCGACTTGTAGCCGCGAGTTACCCACGAGTCCTTAGCCGCGAACCTCTGCTTCTTTGCACATAATTGAGCTTTTCTTCACCTCTTCTCACACACTACCCTTACAAATAATCCCACCTAAATACAGGGTTACTAAGTGCTTAAATTACAAGCAAATTGGCACGGAATAAAGCCAACAAAATGGTTGATAAAATTCAACCTTACAATCTCCCCCTTTGGCTATTCCATGACAAAACCCTACAACAGACTCTAGATTTAAAGCGTGAGTTGGGAACAGTTGAACAAAACTCACTCACACCTAACTCTAGATTCTGAACCGCTCTTAAACATATGAATAAGTATCTCCCGAAACATAATAACATAGCAATATCATTGTATGCAGAAACACTTGAAATGCATATGGAGCAATAAAAGTATGATCAAGCAAAATGGAATAAAGCAGTAGATCATGGCAAGATCAAATAAGCAATCACTATACAAAAGTGATTACTATGCTCATTCACACACAAAATGAACATCCGGACATGCAAGGTGATAGGCTCAATTGAAGAGTATCATTTGCAAGTCTAACACTCAACCAATACATACAAACATATATGCATCTAGAAACAATCCTACAAGGGCACAAGAGTGTTGTACTTAAGATAATGCAAAGCATTAACAAGTAATAAAGCACAATGCATAAAGGCTGCATAAGCAAAGTATTGCAAATACATGGTACAAACCATAAAAGCGTACAAACACGCATAAGTACATGGAAAGAAACCCTTAAAGCTTACAAAAGCAACATGGGTACAAACATATAAAGATATATGCTAAAATAACTGAATAAGCAACATCAATATATATAAGTAAACCAAAGTTCCAAAAAACATATACAAGAGATATGAGTTTAAACCAATCTTAAACCACAGTGTATCAAACTTATAACAACAGTAGTTATCCAAGCATAGTATCAAAATTATAAAGAAAACAACATATAATAATGAAACTCACCCTCAGAATAAACACTCACCCTCAAGAGCTGCCAAAAATCCTCCCTCTTTTTGACTGGAATAGCCAAAGGGTCAATGCTCCTGACTAGTGTGAATGCTGTCAAACTTGGCAGAGAGTACATCAAGCTGGTCCTGCATTGCTATCATCCTTTTAGTGTGCTGATTCTGAACTTCCTTGAGTATATCAAGCCTCTCCAGGATGATCTGAAATGCATCCTGAGGTGCAGTAGATGAGGTAGAGGCTCTTCTCCTCTTGACTCTTGCTCTTGGTGTGGAAGACGGTCCTCCAGCCTCTGCTTCAGTCTCCATTGGATCTCCTTCTCCTTGGTCACCCTCCTCTTCATCACTTGGAAGACGACTTTGTATCCTTGTGATGGTGAATTTGTTTATTACTGATAATGGAGTCATGTGACTAATATCTTGAGGAATTCTAACACTCTTTGCTCTGAAGATCCTCATAAGGAGGCTAGGAAAGACCAACTTGGGCCTAGCAGTGGTTCTAGTCTCGTCCATAATAGTGTCAAATATGTCTGAGCTGATGTCAATGATGACTTTCTCCTTGAGATCCATGAGGAATATAGCTCTGGAATTAGTAAGAGTGGTCATCTTTCTTATAGGATACAGGTTGAACATCATGATGGTGGTCAAACACCTCATGTCAATAGGAAAGGCATTAGTGTTGAGACATCCCCCTTCTTTAACACCACCAATCCGAGCCTGGACAGTATCTAAAGACAACATCCTGTCTTTGTAGTTGATGAACTCATAATCCTCTGGACCCTCAAGCCATAGAACCTCATCAATGACATGAGCATCTATGGTGAACTCATGTCCTCTAATCCAGCAATTCATCTCCTCATCCCTTATGTTCACATTTGCATAGAATTCCCTTATTAAGGGCTCACACACTGAAGGTAAGTCACCCAGTAGTTTATCTCATCCTCTGCCTTCAAAACATTCTGGAATGAAAGTATCCTTCAGGTCATGTAAATCCACAAATCTTTCCTGGATAATGGTTCCCTTCATGACGGAATCTCTGTATCTCTCAAAATGCTTGACAGACCTAAACAGGTTGTTGTCCATTTTCATCCTTTTATCAGCCTTCTTAGCAGGAGTCTTCTTCTTTGAAGATGTGGAAGCCATCTGTAAACACGCAGAAGAGGCCACAACACGAACAAAACACAATTTGTGGAAATGCACACAACTTAGTAACAAGTGACTAACAGATAGAGTAACAGATTAATACATAGATCAAGCATGATATTTCAGCAACTTAAGCATGAACAGTCTGTATAGAAGCATACTAACAAAAAGAGTATATGTCAATGAGACATAACTTAATGGGTATGAGATATGCAAGCAAAACCCAAAACAGAGCCAAACACATGATGTGGTAACATACAATCATAGCAGTATTTGACAACCAAACCAAGCACACAGGTATTCTGCAAAACCCAAATTTTATATAGAGAGAAACCCATGTTCGCACACTACATTTCGCAGATCACAACAGTGACAGCACACTCACAAATTCAAGAAAAAAATTGTTCAAATCATAACAAACGAAGTAAGGAAATGAAAACCCATACCTTTTTCTTGAAGATTGAAGAGGAAATACTGCAGAAATGGAGGATTTTCAAAGATGGGTACGACGAGTTTTAGAGACAGAAATGGGGAAGACAATGAATAGTCGCAAAGTAAAAAAGTTTTTGAAAACTGTTTTTAAAACGCAAAACACGCGTTTTTCGCGACTGGAACAAGTCGCCAGTTAGTAGCCAGGGTAAGCCGCGAAACACTGTGAAGGTAAGAAATTTGAAAATTTCTCCAAGTGTTTTTCGCGACTGGAAGATCTACCCACGAAGGAGTCGCGAGTTGAGCCACGAAAATCTCTAAGTAACCCTCGCGATTGGACCTTCCACCGCGAACAAGTCGCCAAACTGAGCCGCAAAAAATGCAAAACTCAAATTTTAAAAAATTTTCTAAGTCTTTTTCGCGACTTAGGTACAGACTCGCCAGTAAGCCGCGAAAAATCTTTGAGTGGACTCGTGACTGGGGCTTGCGATTGGGCTAACCCGCGACTTAGTCGCCAAAACAGGGGAAACAGTTTTTGAAATTTTTGATATTTTTGTAAAAACAAAATACTTTCCAAAAACAACTAAAAACACTCAAAAATCTTTTTGAGTTTGATCAAACAAAGATTGAGCATGTGAAAACACATTTAATCAAGTACAATCACACAAATGAATATGGCATTCATTGAACATAGACTTGTGTGTTATGTGTGGATATCAAAAATAAGATAGGCCTTAGTCCAATGTGAAGCTTCAATGATCGATTCAATCAAGGCATACACAATTAGCACTAGATAATGTGACATATCTCAATTATAGAAACATGCATATATGACCTCCCACAAAAACTTGATTACATACTTTAAAGCTTTTCATTTGACTCCATATTCAACATATCATTTGCACTTTTTGAGCAAAGAAAATCTCATTGTGAGATAGATGCCTGGAATTTTTGATATTTCAATTTATGAGTTAGCCATTGGCTTTTTGGGCATCAAACATTTTATTTTGGTCGCTTTCCCTTTTTCCTAGTTAAATACTAGTATGTGCAACAGGCTTTTCCAGCTCTATATCTCTTTTCATTTAGAGATTTACATTTAGAGAGCTCTTTTAAGTAAAAATAAATAAAATAAAATAAAGAGTAGGAAGATATATAGGCATGAGTATATGCAAGTCTCAAGATCAACAAAAACATTCACTAATCATTCATGACAAGGTTGAAGATCTATTTACAACAGTCACATAGATTTCAAAATTTCTCCCACAATGATACGAGTGCATAGAAGACAAACCAAACTCGCAGATGCACAAAGCCATTAGTACAAAGGTACAGGGAAAAATATGATTTGAGACAAAAACTCAACAAAGTTGATCAAACTTTTTGGATTTTCTACTTTTTATGTGTTTTTGGATTTTTGACACAAAAGCAAAAAAAAATAAAAAATAAAAAAAAATAAAAATAAAAAATGATCAAAAACATAACAAAAAAATGTAAAGACATTTCAAACCAAAGACAGATACACACGCAAAATAGCAATCTAAATACTAGCAAGAAGCACACAACCAAGCATATTCACAAACATGGGAAGTATTAATGCATGGACATGTTGTAATGCTTATGCATGAGTACCCTTTGTCACCCACACATCACGTGCGTTTGGAATAATATCCTTAACGGATTGGGTACGAGAATTAGTACTATCAAACTTTCGTGTGAAGCTTTCAAGACAGTTGGTGAAGGCACCGATCATCTTCATCACGTCCATCATTCCTGGATCATGGTTTTGACTTCTTGGTTGCTCACCACCCCAAGACCTCTTGTCATTTCTTCTTCCTCGTGATCGAGGTGCACTTGCATTATTATCTGCTCTCAGCTTTCGACAGTTGGGTCTAGTATGTCCTCGCAATCCGCAATAGTGACACACATAATCTGTTCTAGGACCCTGTTGTGGTCTTGAGAGAGATCTTGCTCTGGTTTCGTGTCTGCCCACAGATTGATTTCGAGGCTTATTCACCATCCGTTGCTCAATCACATTCTTCTTCTTTACCTCCTTAACTTTCTCAGAAGTAGGCTCTTCTACAACCGTCTCTTTAGCCTTTACAAACTTTACTTCTTTGGTGACTTTGGCTGATGAGCAATTCCCTCCGGTGTATCTCAAGTCGGACTTGTCTGAGGAAGGTTTTTGAGATGATATAACATGTTCTAACTTCTGAGGGGAGACTCTCCCTATCTTGGCATGAGCTTGCACTACCTCTTGCTCAAGGAATCTCACTTTAGTGTAAGCTTCTAAAATCTCCCCATTTAATACCTCGATCTCACACTTAGCCTCTCTATATCTGACCAGAAGACTTCTGTAGTCCTCTTCAGCCCTTTTCATCTTCTTCACAGCCGCCTTTGCAACCCTTGCATACTCACCCGATTTCTCAAGGAGTAAAGTGTAATTCTCTTGAAGACTAGCTATATTTCTATCCTCTTCGGCATCTGATTCTTCAACAATCCCTAAGGATTCATCATCGATGTGTTCTCCAAGTTCTTGTACAAGTTGATTCAAGTCCTCCAAGGACTCCACATGAGCAATGGTCATGAATGCAGAGAAATTTCCTTCTCCATCACAACTCTCTTCAGAATCAGAATTTGATGAGTCCGAATCACTTAAAGTAGTGGCATAGGCCTTTCCCTTCGACTTCAAGTAATTGGGGCATTCCTTTTTAAAGTGCCCATGTCCATTACATTCAAAACATGTAATTCCTTGTGAGGATTGGGAATCTTTACCCTCTTTTCTTCTGAACTCTTTCTTCTCTTTTTCGGAACTCTGAAATTGTCCTTTGTCACCGAATTTTGCACTGTTTTTGAGCTTTAAGAATTTCCGGAAGTTTTTTACAAGATACGCCACATCTTTGTCTACTGTATCCTCTTCCGAAGAGTCATAAGACACCATTCTCTCATCAATTGTCTTAAGAGCAAGGGATTTGCTCTTCTTCGCTGAAGGAAGGGACAACTTATATGTCTGCAGAGAACCAACCAGCTCTTGAACCTTGATGTCGTCAAGATCTTTGCTCTCTTCAATGGCTGTAACTTTAGCACGGAAACTCTCTAGTAGTGACCGAAGGATCTTCCTTACAATTTTTGAGTCCTCCGTCTTTTCTCCCAAGTTAAATTTACCAACAACAACCTCATTCAATTTACTGTAAAATGAATCAAAAGACTCATCCTCACTCATCTTTAGCTCCTCAAAGCGAGTGGTCAACATCTGAAGTTTAGTGTCCTTCACTTTCTTAGTCCCTTCATAGGTTGTCTCCAGAATTTCCCATGCTTCCTTAGCAATGGTGATATGTGAAATCCGGTGAAATTCTTCTGGAGATACACCACAGAAAATAGCATTCAATGCCTTGCTATTTGCATTGGCCGCCGCAAGAGCAGCCTTATCCCAAGTAGACTTGGCAACCTCTGGCCTTGTCCATCCTACTTCAACTGCATCCCACACAGCATCATCAATAGAACACAAAAACGCCCTCATACGGACTTTCCAAAATGCATAATTATTACCGTCAAAGAACGGTGTTATACTAAGAGATTGAGACCTATCCATCTCAAAGGAGTCAAGGATCATACTTAGGTAATTAAACCACAACAAGTGTATCCGCTCTGATACCAATTGAAAGTTCAAAATGGGTATACAACACCCTTGAACGTTTAGACCCCAAATACAAAATTACCAATTCAAGCTTTATATCAAACAGTTAATGTGCGGAATATGATAACAGGCTTATAACAGAATTAATAAACAATCTAAGCCAAATATAAACACATCCACAGTAGTAAATATAAGGCAAAGATAAAGGAAGGAAGATGCAAACACTCGGACAACACACGATGTGTTATCAAAGAGGAAACCAAAGCCCTCGGCGTAAACCTCTCCGCCGCCCTCCAAGCGGTCAATAATCCACTAGAAAATGTAGTTGGGATACATGAGCAGCAATAGACCCTCCAAGCCTAATCTACCCAGGTACCTAAGCCCTCCAAGCTTCTTGCTCCAACAAGGTTGTACCGAACCTTTTTCTTTTCTAGCTTACCGGATTCCGCTACTAGACCATAGCATCAACCAATGTAGATTGATTCCTTCCTAATTGCTTCCCAACAGTACCAAATAAACTTTCTCACAGACGTGGGTGTGGTGAGATAAGGATTTGGCTAAAGGCCTCTCAAGGGTATAACAATGGAGAGGAAGAGAGTAGAGGAATTTGTAGAGTCTCTAAGGTTAAGATTGTGGATGAATCAATCTTATATTTCTCTAGGGTTTCTCTCACAAAATTCTCTCTGGAAGCTCTCTCAATATGGTGGGTATAAGGGTATATATATAGTAGGGTGAGAAAGGAATGCAAAACGTCAGTTTTTGCCAAACAGGGTGTTTTGGCGACTTGGCCTCGCAACTGGGTTAAGTCACGAGTTCAAGCAGCGAGCTAACGGCCTGGCCAGCTTGGGACTTTTTGTCCTGTAGTGTGACAGCTAACGCGACCCTTCAGCTTCCCTGCATGCTTCTCACGTGCCAGCATTTGGCGACTTGCAGCCGCGAGTAACCCGCGAGTCCTTAGCCGTGAACCTCTACTTCTTTGCACATAATTGAGCTTTTCTTCACATCTTCTCACACACTACCCTTACAAATAATCCCACCTAAATACAGGGTTACTAAGTGTTTAAATTACAAGCAAATTGGCACGGAATAAAGCCAACAAAATGGTTGATAAAATTCAACCTTACACTATCAATGAAGTCTATGAGTCCATGGTGATAGGTTTTGGTAAGAAATTTGGAGACATTTTAAAGAATCTCGGAAGTAATTTTAAATGAGCTTAAGTATAATCTCGGAAGTAATTTTAATTTGAATAATTTATTAAATTAACTTTTATTTTAATATATTATATATTTCTTTACTATGAAATGACAAATTTATATTATCAGTAAATTGCAAATAATAATTTGATAACTTATAAGCTTCTATAATCTAATATAAATTTTATATGGAATCTTACATTTATGAACTTGTTCACAAATATATATTACTCGTAACCCGTTTTTACCCCTAGAAATATCCAACAATAGTATCGTGAGGTGGTATTACCTAGGTGAGCGAGATGGTCATCTCGGCTTTTGTGCTAACTATTATAAATAGGTTACTCGGCACCAAAATTGGCATATAGTGCAAAATTAAACAGCAATTAAACTAATTTGGATTCAATTAGTTTAATATAATATATATGAAGACCAATTTTAGGATGACTCATGTAATAGTTGACACAAATAGATGTAAACTTGAACTTAACTCATTTACTAAATAAAGTTAATAGATATATTAATTGAGTTTTTACATTGAACCAAAGTAGTTCAATTAACTTTATGTCTTTCCACCAAAAACACATGTAATTTATCAATAAAATAAATTAAACTATAAGAATTAAATAAAGGTTAATTAAATTCTAATGAAAGTTTTTTGATATAAGGCAGAAATTCTACTCTAGCCTAATATAAGTGTATACATGTGTGAAGCTCCCTCCTAGAAACTTGAACCCCAGCCCTTACCTCCCACGCCCCACAAGCACTTATACTTGTGGAGTGACCATTACACCAAGGGTTCAAGTCTAATGAAAGTTGGAAACGTGAAATCAAGTCCCATTTGGTAACATTATTTGAAAACAATTTTCAAGGATTTAAATCCTCAAGCACATGGGTTTCATTTTTAAATGATGTGTTTGGTAAGAAAACTTTGAATAGAGTATTTAGAATACGATTTTTTAATTTAGAGAAATTAAAAAATGTATTATGAAAAAACTTAAAAAAATGAGTCATGTTAATGAGTGCCTTTAGGACAATTTTTAATAAACCATATTAGAAAAGTTTGGCACCACTTTCATAGGAAATATAATAAGTTGTCAACAAAATTAAGTACTTTATCATTTTCTAATAAAATATTTCTAAAAATAGTTCCTAAACCAATACCCTAAGGGCATCGGTTAACATTTCCAACAAAAAAAAAAAAAAAAACACAAGATTCAATGGCATAATTGTAAATATTTTGAACACCTATGCGTCCCACTTACTTGCACAAACTCAACTCATCTACTCTCTCTCTCTCTCTCTCTCTCTCTCTCTCTCTCATCTAAAACCCTAAGGCACAAGTCCCTTTATTGGTCCTTCATGGCTGATGTAGCAACCACCATGAGCCACTATTGGTGGTCTCACGATTTCTCTCACTCCCTATCTCTCTCTCTCTAATCTAAACTTTTTTGTGATTTCTACCACACCCACGGTCGATTTCTTTCATGGACACTTGCCACTGCCATAACCGGTGATGGCCCACTCATATTTTCCTCCTAGTCTCACATTCTCTAGCCCTTGAGCCTTCTTTCTTTATCTAATTCACTATCTCTCTCATCTCCTTGTCTTTCTTTGTCCAAAATGAACACATCTCAAGATTAGCATGTGCCCTAGTAGCGTGTGGTGTTCATATGGAGGCTAGGGTTCATAAAGGTCTCTTTGTGATTTTGTATTTGTGTTTGGGTATGTATTTTGCAGTTTATGTGGATATCTATTGATTTGGGGTGTTTGGGTATGTATTTTGCAGTTTATGTGGATATCTATTGATTTGGGGTGTTTGGGTATGTATTTTACAGTTTATGTAGATATCTATTGATTTGGGGTGTTTGTTCATGTAAGTTTGTGGCTGTGGTGGAAAAGAAATGAGAAGAAGAGAAAGAGATCATTGGTGTCGTTGTAATATTGCAGGAATTTCTCTCTCGTCACTAAATTTTTTTTTTTATCCTTTTTTTTTTTTCAGAAAATTCTTAAAAAATGGGTACTCATATCAAGCACCCAGTGCTGGCTCAATGCCAAAAACAATTGATGCAATCACCTAAGGCTCCAAGTATAAAAAAGACCCCAAAATTTAAATCAATAGGGTTATTTCTTTCATTGTAATAGTATTAATTAAGCCTAAATATTAACCAATAAATAAAATAATATTTTTTTATCAAATAATAAAAATAAAAACAAAAAAGAGAGAGAAATGCTACGTCCATAACATTTTTCAATACTTTGTAGATACTGTATTTTGTCCACCATCGATTTGCGTGCCAAAACCCAAAATAAAAAAAAATATTAACTTTCTTCCATGGGGTCATGGAAACATCTAGATTGACGTGGCGCAACCCGTACGGGCATCAAAGCACTCAATGTGCTATTTCAGGTCAAATTGACCAAAATGCCCCTAGTTAACCCTGGGTAGACCGAAAGTCATAGTCAAAATCATCCCAAAAAAATATTTTTCATGTTTCTACATCAAACCTAAGCTACTCGGTGATTTTTTTTTTTAACTTTGACCAAGTTTGATCTAAGGTTGACTCCCGGAGGCACTGAAAACCCTAATTTTGATTCGTCCGTCAAAACAGGTCGAGACAAGCATCATTGCAAATATTATTGAATTCCTTTTCCAACGACTATTCATGGTTCAAATTCAGAGTTAAAATGGTTGAGATAACTTTTGATCCGATTTTTTGATTTCCAAGTTCTTTAGTGTTCCAGAAACTACACATCCATACCTTTCCAGGGACACAAAGATCTACCCAATCCAATCACAGGAAGGCCTTCATTAGGCCATTAAGAAAAAGAAAAAAAAAAGTCAATTTGGAGTATTTTCTGGGTAGATTCTCTCTATTTTCCTCACTAAATTCTCTCCTAAACACATAAAAAAACCTTTGATTCCTCTCTTTTCTCAATAATCAAGAGATAGTGTTCTTGCACTCTTTTTCCTCTCCTTGGTCTTATAACCTTGGATTTGAGGTTTAAAGGGTGTAGATGTAGCTTTTTAGCTACAATTTACACCCTTTGCTTTATCTTTGTTCTTAGCATGTCTATTTGCTTTCCATAGTATATCTTTGCTTTATCTTGCTTCCTAGCATATTTTATAGCCTTTTTAGCATGTCTCCTTACTTTTTGCCATGTTTTAATGCTTTGGTGATGTTGGCCTAGCCTTCTTGGGCTAAGGTATGCCTAAATATTGTATTTGTGCTTAGATCCATGTGCTTAGGTTCCTTTTAGCATGCTTGTGCTTAGATCTACTTGTTTCCATGCTTTTTGTCATGTTTATGCCTAGATCTACTTGCTTATGTGCTCTTTGTCATGCTTATGTTCAAATCTATATCTTTGTGTGCTCTGTGCCTTGTTCATGTGTCTAGATCTACATGTTGGTTGCTATGCCATGTGCTTCTAAAGCCTATTTATCTTTTGATTGTCCCTTTTTCTTGTGTTTTGGCTCTTTAGGTAGGGTGTAGATCTAGATCTTGTGGTCTAGGCCTACATCCATACACCTAGCCCTATATCAAAGGGTTTGGATCATTTCCTTTATGCACGTCTATGTTTGCTTGCTTGCTTCTATGATTTATCTTTATGTTTGTTTGTCTAGATCTGGGCTTTGCCATGCTTTGTGCCCTCCGTGGGCTTCTGCTTGTCGGTCTTTGGGACCACTTACTTGTGTGGTTGTATCTGTCCCTTTTATGGCTTATATGGGTGTGACCACTTATGAGATAAACCTCTGTAATGTCAGTTTTTTGATTTATACCCTTTCTTCGCTCCATGCGATGTTATTATGCTTGCCTTCCTTACTTTATGTCACTCGTTTGGCTTTCTTTGCTTCTTTACATCTTTGCACGCTTACCTGCATGTTCATGCATGAGTCTGTGTGTCGTCCATACTCCAATCCAATGGAACTATGGACACCTGATCCAAACCTACATTTGTCCTCCTAGGATGCCTTCTTTTGTTTGATAACATGTTGTTTGCCCCTATTTAACTCTCTCTCTCCTCTTGATAGCTTGTCTTTTAGAATGCTTGCCTTCTACTTGTTTTTTTGCTTGTCTATTGGCTTGTTTCTCTTGTCATTGCATGTACACACATGGAGCATGGACAATTGGAGTAAGGCTGCGACCTCTTAAGCACAGGCTAAAGAGGAAAGGATGCAAGCAAGAAGATGCGAGTGCACAATGGGCAATGTTCAGTAAATTAGAAGGCCTAGCCTCCTCGAGTGGTTACTTCTTTCTCCCTCTCTCTTAGCCTGTTCTCCAGAGCAATGTATTAGGGTTCCCCCTCTCCTTATGCCTTTTATCTTTCTTTCTCCTTGCTTGGGCCACGTTCCCTGGGTATGGGAATGTCTGTTTTACATTTCCTGTACCTAACTGGGCTATACCCTTAGGACGTTGACAATGTCTGTTTACTTTCTGGCTCTGTGTGATAGAATTGTGCATGATGCATGTATATATATATATATATATATATATATGCCTACGTGTGTGTGGGTGATCGTGCACTTTATATGATGGAACCTCGTGGCAACGTGAGCAATCCTTTCTAGCCATGAGCGCACTTGACCTTGTGGCATGAGTATATGCTCAAGGCATTTGCTGTAGGTGCATATTCGTGTCATAATATTTGCATAATCACTGCAGTGGGATTGTCCCGATGCATGTCACCAAGTAACAACGGTTTCCCCGTGTATGCGACACACATCAATATGCTTGATGGTTTGAAGGGCTCCGGCTCATCCTAGCACAGCATGTTGGCATGTGCTGTATACACAGGCATGAAACCCTGTCGGTGCGCCATAGTGCACCAAATGCAAAACTCTGCTGGATTTTTGCCATGAAAATGGGGCATCCCCATTGCCGCATTCTCACAGAGAAAGCTTGGTGAGAATAGTGTTTTGTGTGCTATGACGCACCTGAGGTGAAACGCTACCAGATTTCCGCCATGAAAATAAGGCGAAATGCTGCTAAATTTTTGTCGTGAAAATTTGGCAACGATTCCGAACGCACTAGGGAAGCATCGATTGAGACCACACCCTTTCTGAATCCAAACCTTAAAGCCTAATTCACTTAAAACCCCAAAAGCTAATGCCAATAGCTCGTTTTCTACTACCAATGTCCTTAAATTATGATTTTACCAAAACAAAGGATTGTCTATAGATAGGCGTTGTGGGGTGCTTAACACCTTTCCCACACGTAATCGGACTTCTGAACTCAAGAATCATGATTTTTTACCTATTCACATTAGATTAGGAAAAATGCCTTTTTTCTTAGCCTAAGATTGGTAATAAAATCAATTAGAGTCAGGTGACCAATCACACCTTAGAAAAACCCATTGAGTGGTGGCGACTTCACTTACCCTTGGTAATTTCCTTATAATTGACTCATATTCCAATCACACACCCATGGTACAACCTCCCTCCACGAGCTCCAAGCTCCTAAGCCTGAACACTCTAGACAGCACGCGAATGTCCCCGTAATGGGTGGTCAAACAGTCGCGAGGCATCGACACACTTTTACAACAAATTTTAAGTAACAGGTTGTTATAGGCTGTTATTGATAGCAAAAAATAACTTTAGTGGTGGATTCAAATAGAAAACAAGAAGAAACTTAACACCTTAGATTTGTTGTGAAAAATGTTGTGAATGTAGCACTTCTAAAAAAAAAAAAAAAAAAAAAGAGCAATACACCAAAAAAAAAAAAAATTCACAACATTTTTCACAATAGTTGAGTTAGGAAACTTTTACTAGTTCTTATCTAGGTCTACCATTAACATCACTTTTTTACTTACCATTATCAATCTTCCACATTAATAAGTGTAAGAAGTTTTGTCATATTTTTTGTCTATAAACTTTCTAAAAAAAGTAAAAAATCTATGTGGATCATATTAATTAGCATGGTTTTTAAACTCAGACAGAACCATACGGTCCGACCGGGAAACCCGTGAACCGTTCACATTCACGGTCCATTTAAGGTTACGAACCGTTTCATGCAAAAAAAGCATGGAACCGTTCGGACCGCGGTCTGACTGGGCAGTTCTATGAACCGTGACCGGTTCTCACGGTTCAAACGGGTGCCCTGTTTTAGCCTAAAACAGCGTCGTTCAGTCTCAGTCTCTGTTTTTTTTTTGTTTTTGTTTTGTTTTTTTTTTTTTTTTCCCTAATACGGCGTCGTTTTGGGTATTCTGATTTAATCACCCTGAAGGCTGAAACGAAACCTAATATCTCTCAAATCTCTCAATCACTCTCTACCTCTTCCTCACTCTCTCGTCTCTGCCTCTCTCTCGTCGTTGTTGCAGCTCAGCCCAGATCGCAGCTCACGCATCATCGCTCAGCCGTCACAGCTCCCTCATTTCTCTCACGCTCATCGCAGCTCAGCTGTCGCAGCTCACGCTCATTGTTCAGCCGTTGCAGCTCTCCCTCGTCGCCGTCGTTTAGTACAAATTTTTTTTTTTTTTTTTTTTTTTTGTTTTTTTTGTTTTTAGCTTTCTTTTTTGAATTATGTGTTGGATATTTCTCTTAGGTTGATATTACTGAATCTGTATTTATCAGGAAAAAGATGTTAATTTTTTATGTATTTGTATGCAAAATGTTTTAGAGCTTATAGAAAGCTTTGGCTTTAGGTAATGAAATTTCCTATATTTTGTTTTATGTTGTGTTCTAGAGGTACAAGCTGTAGATTTTGATTGGATTGTGTGTGTACTTTGATTGTTTTTTAAGGTTGTTTTTTGTACACTCAATTTTGTTACTTTAAATTGTGCTTGGTTTTTTAATGTGATTGGATTTAAGAATTTATGGTTAGAGCAGAAAAAGAAAGGAAAAGGAAATTATAGGAAATTATGAGAACTTTAGTGTGAATTCAGCTTGATCAACTATAGAGAGGGAATTGTAGGGATATGTATTTAAGCTTACTGAGATTTATCTATGGATTTGTTTATATTCTTTAAGTGTACTCATTTATTTGATTATATTCTTAGCTCGGTTTAGGTGTTTGTTGATGAATTTGGGTTTAATGCTGAGTTCCCTTGTATGCTATATTATTGATTGTGGCTACATTGTACACTGTAATTGTTTCTTTTTAGTGCTGAGTTCCCTTGTAATTCTTTGACTCTATGACTTTTTGTATATTAGTTTGTTAATTTGACTATGTATGAAGTTGTGATTCTTTGACTATCTGTATTTCAAAAATTGATGGGTCTATGCGTGTTTGATTGGTTGTTTAGTCTTTTAGATTAAAATGGAAACAGAGACCGGGTCTACTCCATCACATGAAGTTGATTCCAATGTAGTGGAGTCTAGCTCAAGAGTAAAGGAAAAGGTTGATCCGGCTTGGGAACATTTTAGCCTTGGTAAGGATGAGAAGGGACAAAATACTTTTACATGTGTGTATTGTAGGCAAACATATAAAGGTGGGGGTATTAATAGGATGAAACGACACCTTGCGGGGATAAAAGGTGATATTGGATTGTGTAAAAAGGTTTCTCATGATGTGAGATACCAAATGTTGGAATATTTGAAGGAGTTTGAGTTGAAGAAAAAAGCTGAGAAACAACGTCAAGAAGAAATGTTTAGTGTGCCTTCCACAAATAGTGATATACAAGAAGATAAAGATGTTCAAGAAGTATTTAGTAGTGGGTTGCCTAAAAAACTTGTTTTAGGTAAAAGAAAGGGTACAAACCCGGTGGATAATTACTTTGCTCCAAGAACTACTCTAGGAGCTCAACCCAGTCTTAAAAGTGTGTTCCAAAGCAAAGAAAGGGTGAGGCAAGCTGATATGGCTATTGCAAGGTTTTTGTATGACAATTGCCTTCCTTTTAATGTAGTGAATTCAGTGTACTACCAAAAGATGATTGATGCCATAGCTGCTGCTGGTCCTGGTTACAAAGGTCCATCTTATCATGCTGTACGGGTCCCTTTGTTGAGGGATCAAAAGAAAGAGGTTCAGTTGTTGGTTGAGTCACAACGTAGGCATTGGGCAAAAGTTGGATGTACACTTATGGCTGATGGTTGGACAAAAACTAGACATAGGTCATTGATTAATTTTCTTGTTTATTGTCCTAGGGGAATGGTATTTGTAAAATCAGTTGATGCCTCAGATATTGTGAAGAGTACCAGAAACTTGTTTAAATTGTTTGATGAAGTAGTTACATGGGTTGGTCCAAAAAACATAGTTCACATGGTTACTGATAATGCTTCCAATTATGTATCTACTGGTAAATTGTTGTGTGAAAAGTATAAAACTAATAGTTGGTCTCCTTGTGCAGCAAATTGCCTGAATCTTGTGCTGCAAGATATGGGAGACATGCCTCATGTGGAGAGACTCAAAAGCCGTGCAGCCAAAGTTACAGTTTTTGTTTATAATCATGTGGCTTTGACTGCTTGGTTGAGGAAGAGACCTGGTTGGACAGATATTGTACGCATGGGAGCAACAAGATTTGCTACTACTTTCCTTTCATTTGGAAGCCTTCATGTGCATAAGCATGACTTGCAAGCCTTAGTGACTAGCAAGTTCTTTGTGAACAATAGATTGGCAAGAGAGTCAAAGGCAAAAGAAGTAGTTTCTATCATTTTGGATAATTCTTTTTGGGATGATATTAATGTTCTTGTCAAGATTTCATCGCCACTTATTCATTTGTTACGGATTGTTGATTCTGATCAAAGGCCTGCAATAGGATATGTGTATGAGGGCATGCATAGAGCACGGTTGGGAATCAAGAAAATCTTCCGAATGAAGAAGCACTTGTACAAGCCATACACCTCAATTATAAAAAACCGTTGGGACAAACATTTGCGTAAAGATCTTCATGCTGCTGCATATTGGTTAAATCCTGCTTTTCAATATGATAAGGAGAATTTTTGTTGGAAACCAGCAGTAAATATGGCTGTTTTGGACTACATTGGGACAAAATATGATGGTGACAAAGAAAAGGTAATTAAGGAAACTCAATATTTTCGAGACCGTATTGGGAGCTTTGACAGAGATCTCGCATTGTCAACAAGCACGACCACTCATCCAGGTGAGAAGTAATTAGTTTACTTTAATACTATAAACAAATCTTAGTTTTTTTGTTCATGTTGAAAGTTAGTTTTGTCACTATAGTTAGAATAACTAAAGTGATTATTCAATTGAAAGTTTGTTTGTTTATGTTGATTAATATTAGATTACGTTGTGTTATGAAAATCAGATGAATGGTGGAAGTTGTGGGGTGCTGATGCACCAAACTTGCAAAAATTGGCAATTAGAATCCTTAGCCAAACTTTCGCCTCTTCTGGATGTGAGCGTTGTTGGAGTTTATTTGACCAAATACATTCTAAGAGGAGAAATAGGTTGGAGCATCAAAGGCTCAATGATCTTGTGTTTGTTCATCATAACTTGCGATTGAAACATAGGTAACTAAATGTTATATCTTGTCATTATATTAATTTTTAAGAAGTCATTTATATAATGTAATTGTTAGCTACTAATTATGTTCAAATTCCAATAATGAGCATGACATTTTATGATGCAAGCTTTACAACAACAAGTTTAATTTTGACCCCATCGATTATGCAAGTATCGACAAAACTGATTTTTGGATATATGTGGAAGAGGAAGACCCATATCTTAATTATGAAGAGTTGAAGAATGCAATTTATGAAAAGGGTGCATATCCAGCAGAGCCTTCTTCTAATATTGAAGGTTAGTTTATATGTAAACAATTTGATAACCTATAGTGATTTTTCTTTTATTTTTTTCAAACTTGTGTGTAGAATCTGTAGATGATAGTAGTGAGGTTGAAGGAATTGAGTTGGGAACATTTGGACAACCTATTGGCCCTCCTCCTGGATTTTCAGGGAATGATGATGAGCATGCTAACTTTCATGACATTGATGATTTATCATCATAATAATTCTGTTTGAACTTTGAAGTTCTATTTTGTATTTCAGAGATAATTTCTATGTTTTTTTGTAAGACACAGTGTGTAACTTGGAGTTTGAAGTTTTATTGTTGTTTTTAAGAAATAAGTTTTATGTATTTTTGTAAGAAACAATGTGTAGTTGTGTACTGTAACTTGGAGGCTTGTTTATGTATTTTTATTTTGTACTTTTAAGTTTTACGGATTACATTGGCTAGTTTGGACTACATTGGGGTGTGAATTTTGGTAATAGAAGCAGTACTAGTACCAATACAGTACTCCATCTATGGTTGCTTAATTAATTATTAGTTATGCATGTTTTACCTTTGTGTTAGTATAGTTAATTAGTAAGAGTAAGGTCTTCTTGTGCTTTTGTAATAGAAGCAGTAATAGATACTTCAAACTAGCTAGGGCTATAGAACAATGCCTCAGAAAATCAGTAGCTGCCTATATAATGCAGTGTTCTTTAAATGGTTATATTCTGTGTTAAGCAGCCTGCCTTTTTGTTTGGAGAACTCATTTTAGTTTTGATGAGTCTGCAAATATTTTGGAAGTTCTAAACTTCCTGTAACGATGATGAATAATGTATCTTTATTAATACTGCTTCCTTTCAATGTATATTTTTTATACACATGTATATACATAGTTTTATCTTCACCGTAGTAACATGCCATGAAATTCAAAAAATCTTTGGGGCAACTAGTAATTTACTGAGCCTTGCCTTTTTCTCAGCTTGTGAATGCATTTGTGTATGTGTGTTGGCTGTCTTGAAAGTAAATTAGACTATTTTAGTTAATTTTTCTATTTTTTATTAATTTAATATTTTTATATATATTTAAAATAATTATTAAATTAATTATGACGTCATCACGGTTCGACCCCGATTCGACCTTAAAAATCTTGAACTTCTCCCTTTTACGGTTCAATGAAACGTCCGGGTCTGAAAACCATGTTAATTAGTAATAATTTTACATTTAAAACATGATAATCAGTTTCACTTTAAGCCCCCAAATACATCAAGCAACCCGTGCAAGCACCCAATTGTGTGTGTTCAATTTTGAAAAAAATGTTTTAGAAACATGGTGCAAAACACATTGTTTTGTTTACATTATAATTACTCTAAATACATATTTAATTTGAACACACTTTTTTTTTTTTTAGAGTTTTCACATTATTTTGAAATAAAAATCCCCAATACTTTTACCAAATGGGCCCATAGCTACTACTAGTATGCAGTTTTCTTTCTTTCTTTTGTTCTAAAGTTAATATGCACATTGTGAATTGTTTTTATTAACAATTTTTTGATAATCGTTTTTATTAACAATTAAATTGATCGCGTAGGGATGTATACTTTCCATTTATAGAGTACGATGTGTGTGCATTACGTGCCGACCTCGGAGGTAGAGAGGGAATTCGGGAATGGATTTTATGTGTCAAGATTTTATTGCTTAACCCTAGTAGAAAAGGATTTATTGGAGAGGAGCCAAAATTTACAGAGAGAAAGAGAGGGATCGAGAGAGATTGCTCATGGGGACCGCAACCACGAGTTTTAACTTTAAACAGGGCATATAGTGGAGCATGAAGACAAAACAACAAAAGGGTCACGCTCAAATTTTAGTGAGGAAAAGTTGGACACAGAGAGTGAGATATGGGACCAAGAAGACTCATTCTCATCCTAAGCAGTGGAGCCCACAAGAAATCCCTTCATTCGAGAGGCAGCCAATGAAAAGACAGAGATTAGGATGAACTTTACAAGCTCAACCAATTAAAAACAAGATAAGGCCTTGTTGTGGACCCAAAAGCGCAATCCTTCTCTATAGAAAACTCTCAAAAGTGCAATCCAAAGCAAACCAATCTCAGTTAAATACTCCGTAAAAGCGCGGTGTGTGGGTCACACTTCCTCTGCAGCAAAGAAAGAAAATAATTGCACCATTTTCAGGTCAATTCCAACATACTTTTTTTTTGTTAACTTTTTTTGTAACTCTTTTGCTTGCTTTTGGTATATGCTCCATTTCTGAATTGTATTTCCTAGCTTCCAATTTTGTTTTAAATCATATACTTTGAGTTATGATTTGTGACAAGAATGTTGCAAACGCCGTTGGTGGAAAAACAGCTAGAGCCTGCGATAGCTGTATACGAAAACGTGCACGATGGTACTGTCCAGCCGATGATGCTTTCTTATGCCAAGTTTGTGACTCTTCGGTGCACTCAGCTAATCAATTAGCACGTAGACATGAAAGGGTTCGCCTAAAAACTGCATCGTTCAAATCTTCAGACGCAGCTGTACAGAATTCTGTACCATCATGGCACCGAGGGTTCACTAGAAAAGCAAGAACACCACGACATGGAAAACCAGTGAATTATCAAACACCTAAATCCAAAGAAGAACCGCTGCGGAACCAATTTCCTATTGTGCCAGAAGTCGGCGCAGATGAGATTTCACATGAAGAAAATGAAGAACAGCTTCTTTATAGGGTTCCCATATTCGATCCCTTTGTTGCTGAGCTGTGCACGCCTACAACGCCAAAAGGAGCAGTAGCAGCTGTTAATTCTAGTCCTAATGGCAGTGAAACTAAGGTATTGTTCGCTAACTGTGGTCATGATGTGGATAATTTACATAGGTTTATTCCTTCTGACAAGGATCTTGCTGAGTTTGCTGCTGATGTTGAAAGCTTATTGGGTAGAGGGCTTGAGAATGAGAATTTTGGTATGGAAGATCTGGGGTTAATGGATTGTAAAGAGAAGGTTATGAAGGAGGGTTGTTTAGCTAGTGGAAGAGTCAAGGTTGAGGAAGAAGAGGGTACTGAATCTGTTACAGCTTGCCTGGTTGATGATTCGGAGATTGATATGATGAGGGAACCCTTTGAGTTGAACTTTGACTATGATTCTCCTGCGACGTGTGAGGAGGAAGATGAGAAGGCGACTGTGATGAGGAATATTGATGGTGGGGGATATGAAGCTGAGGATAAAAAGAATAAAAAGAAGATACTGTTGAGGCTGAATTACGAGGCAGTAATTGCGGCATGGGCTAGCCAAGGGTCTCCATGGACCAACGGGGATCGGCCAGATTTTGATCCTGATGAATGTTGGCCTGACTGCATGGTAGGTGTTCCCTTCTCTTCATTTTATATATACTATATATCCTTAATTATTTATGGCAAAACATGATAAATTGCTGAGAACCCTATTCAATTTGGGGTTAATTAGGTCCTAGGTTTAAATCTTTTACTAATAAAACATGCTTAATCTGTGTTAGCTAGGGTGAATATAAAATTTTTCATACTCATGCTTGCTTACTTCTCTTCCATTGTGATTTGAGCACTAAAATTGTATTACACTAAACCAAATAGATCAAGGTTGTCTCTATTTCAAGTCCAGTCCATTTTGTCAATTTCACCATTCAGATTTTATTTTTTGGATCTTCACAGTGAACTGGTCTTTAGTTTGCACTTTTGGTCATCATGCAAATTGAATAAACCATCCATGGTTAAGGCTCCAATTTTAAGTGGTTTGTGAGTTATGTATTTACAAATAAAAAATTAAGTATCAAGAAAATCAATTTGCTGATTCAATTGTAGTTGGGTGGATTGATTTCCGTATTCAGGCAGTGAATGTCTCCTTGCTTGTTGACACTAACCAAATACTTGTGTGAATCTTTCAGGGTACTTGTAATATTGATTTTCATCACCCTTATGGGGATTTTGGTGGAACTGGGGGAAACCCTGCAATAGCTGACGGAGGAAGAGAAGCAAGAGTGTCAAGATACAGAGAAAAAAGACGAACGCGGCTGTTCTCAAAGAAAATAAGATATGAGGTTCGGAAGTTGAATGCAGAAAAGAGGCCCCGAATGAAAGGGAGGTTCGTCAAGAGGGCATCCTTTGCTTCAGGACCTGCTTTTCCTTTACTCAGCAAATAACTGTCAACTACCCAGTTTCTTTTGTACTCACTAATAGACTGGAATGTGTATAGGATCGCATAAATAATTTGATATCTTTTTGTTTTTGCGACAAAATAAATTGATATCTTAATTAACTGAAAAGCCTATGTCAATGTATTTTACGTCAATTCTCTCTGAATCCATGCATATAATGCCATTATAGGGTAGAAAATGTTGCTTAGTTAGCTAATGAAAAATGGCCTAGCTTGAAAGACAGAAAGTCATACCTGAAAATCAAGAAGAAAGCAGTTTTTTTTTTTTTCCCTAGAGCATTTGCATTAGTTCTTACAAAAATTTGTCTATTTTAATATAAAAACTTTTTTTTTTTCAATTTTACATACTTATATTTCAAAATACTTTACATCAAAATATATATTTTACACTATTTTTCATTAAAATATCACTTTTTTTAATTACTTTTATTTCTTCACATACAACAATCATCACCCATTTTAATCCTTCGTACTCGAGATGAATAAACAAAAAAATAAAAAAATAAATGCAAAATAAATATTACCAATGTATATTTATATGATTAATAGCAACTATATATTTTTACATAATTTTACATAAACTGATATAGATAAATTAGGGCTTAATTAACTAAAATATAATACGTTTTCTTTTATACAAATACTATGCGAGTTAGTAATATGATATTGATGTCCTATTTATTGTGCAGTAAATTGGAAGTACAAACTTATGAAAAGCGGGAGAGTGAGAAGAGAAATTGCAAACTGTCGTGCAATTCCCCATCTGGATTTAAATTTGTATCTGGTCCCAACCTGTTCCCCAACATGAAAAAGAATACACAGAAGGGAAAAAGGATTCTCACCTGGGAAAAAGTGCTTTCCACTGCATGTTACTGTTCTTCTTTGCAGTGGATGGTACAATTTATAGAGTTTGTTTGAACATCGCTTATTTTATTGAAAATTAAAAACTTATTACTAAAAACACTATAACAAAATAAATTTTAAAACACAAAACACTGTAGTAGTGAGTGATTGTTGCGTTTTTCATGAGTTTGGTGGTCCATGAACAATATCATGGGATCCAAAAAAATGCAAAAACGCAACTTAATTGTTGGGCAGACGCTCGCATAGAATGGTACTTCTTAAGATATATTTTTTTTAAAATTAAACAATAAATATACCACAGGTACAATATAATGTTTCTTTTTAATTAGTTAAAAATTGATATGATCAGCAAATATTTTTTATTAAAAATTGAGTAAGCTTTTTTTTTTTGGAGAATCAAAAATTGAGTAAGCTTTGTTCACTAATGTGTTTATATATATATATATATAGAGAGAGAGAGAGAGAGAGAGAGAGAGAGAGAGAGAGAGAGAGAGAGAGAGAGAGAGAGAGAGAGAGAGAGAGAGGAGTATAAGTTTCTATCATATACTATTACCACAGGTCATGAATTAAACAAAAATCAAAATATTACGACACTGTTTTATATTTTTTTGTTAATAAGGATTATATTATAATAAAGAAAAGATATGGTTTATATTTAAAAAAAAGAAAAAGAAAAAAAAAAGAGACAAAATATGCTGGAAATTGGGATCATACTTAATTCACTCAAACTCAAATTCATGTGATGGGAACAGAACATATAAACAAGCGTCATGCCAAAAATTGTGTTGGGTTAAAATAAATTGACCTCGATTAATTAATTCAATTACTCAAGTTGATTAATTAAGTCAAATTATATGCAAATCATGGAGACATCAACAAATCACCAACTAAACTAAATGCAGCAGAAAATAAATTAATACGGTGATTTGTTGACAAATGAATAAAACCTCTCGCAAGGCAAAAACTTTATTGGGTGAATTTAAGATTACCACTCCCAAGAATCTACTAATCAATAATTGAAAACTCAGATTTGTGTTAAAAACATAAGAGCTGTTTAGACCCCAATTTAAAAATTACAACTAGATTGCTTTTACTCTAACTTATCTAAGTGTGGAAACAGGGTAAATGAAACGCAATCAACCGATACTACTCTAGGGTATAGACATGAACAACTGTAAAGTTGTGATTTACAACTATATTTTATGTTGACTTTATTCCTTAACAAAAAGTGTTGTAATTGTTTTAATTTTGTTCATTGTATTTTGTGAGATTTTATTGTATTGGGTTTAGTATCAAGTTGGTGAAGACTTAAACTTAATTAAAGATCAATGCATTTCACAACTAGCTCACGAGAAGTTCGAGAGAAGGGTTCCCACAAAAAAGGCATGTGAGGAGCACATAACTGGAAGCTGAAGAGTCGTGCCAGGCTGTCATTTTCGCGAGAATCTCGTGGGTAAGGCCTTCCCGCGAGATAGTCACGAAATATTCTGCCTAGAGGATTTTTAAGAGTGACTTTCTTACCCTTCACACATACTATATATACCCTTCATTACCCACAAAATGTAAAGCAAGCCATTAAGAAAGAAAAACCCTAAGAGAGGTTTTTATAACACACCCACCTATTAGAGAGAGCTACCCATTCTAAAAGAGGTATCTTTGTAGTCTCTTCTCATTCTCTCTCTCATTGTTATACCTATTGAGAGGAGATTTCTACCCAAACACTACCCACACACATTCAAAGTATTAAGAGTGTTTTTGGTGTTGCTGGGAAGCATTGGAAGATGCCAAGGATGGTGGATGCAACATGGAGCTTGTTGCGGGATCCAGAGAGCTAGACAAGACACTGTTCTGAGAAGCCTTGTTGGAGTAGGAGCTCGGAGGGTTTAGGTACATCGGGTAGATTAGGCTTGGAGGTTCTCTTGCTAACCCATGTATCCCAACTAATTGTCTAGTGGATCGATTACCGCTTGGAGGGTGGCGGAGAGGTTTTTCGCCAAACTCTTCAGTTTTCTCTTCGATAACACATCGGTATGTTATCTTGTGTTTGCATTCTTCTTCCCTACTCTTTTACCTTTCATTTTACTGCTGCGTTATAATGATTATGGGTTAAAGTAGCTTGTTTGTCTATCCCCTCGCATTTACTCCATTCTGCACTTAGTATTAAGTTAGAGAAAAATCAATTGAGCCGTAATTTAATTTGGGGGTCTAAACAACTCTTATGTTTTTAACACATTTTCGGGCTTTCAACAACAAACAATAAAAGTAAAGCACAAGAGTAAGGGAAGAGAGATGCAAATACAAGATAACACGACGATATTTTATCAAAGAGGAAACCAAAGAACTCGGCGAAAAACCTCTCCGCCATCCTCTAATCGGTAAATCGATCCACTAAACAATAAGTTGGGATACATGAATAGCAAGAGACCCTTCAAGCCTAATCTACCCAATGTACCTAAGCCCTCCAAGCTCTTACTCTAACAAGACTTCTTAGAACCGTGTCTTATCTAGCTCTCTGGATCTCGCAATACGCCCGATTGCATCCACCAAGCCTCACCGGCTTCTTTTGGCAAATCCCCAAAACTTCTTATGCTCCAAAACACTCTCTACACTCTGAATAGGTGTGGGTTGTGTTTGGGTACAAATCTCCTCTCAAGGTATGACAATGGGAAAGGGAAGGAGAAGATGTTAGAATGATTTCTCACTAAGGATGAGTAGCTCTCTCTCTAAAAGATGGGTGTGTGTGTTGTAGAAAACCTATATAAGGTTTTTCTCTCTGAATAGTCTCCTTTACATTTGTGGGTAATGAAGGTATATATAGTATGGGTGAAGGGTAAGAAAGTCACACTTAAAAATCCTCCAAGCAGAGAGTCTTGCGGGTATCTTGTAGGAAGGCCTTACTCGCGAAATTGACAGCCTAGCATGACTCTTCAGCTTCCAGTCATGTGCTTGTCACATGCCCTTTTCACGGGAACACTTCTTGCGAACTTCTCGTGAGCTAGTCGCGAAATGCACTGATCTTAATTTCATGCTCGATTCTTCACTAACTTAATACTAAACCCAATACAATAAAATCCCACAAAATACAATGAACAAAATTAAAGTAATTACAACACTTTTTGTCATGGAATAAAGCCAACATAAAACATAGTTGTAAATTACAACTTTAAAATCTCTCCATTTGGCTATTCCATGACAAAACACCCTATAACAGACTCTAGACTTAAACGTGAGTTTTGGAACAATGGAAAAACTCACTCACACCTAAATCTAGAAGTTGTGATGAACTTGGAACATATATACCTGTAACTTGAAACACTTGCACAAAACACATTAGACCCTCAAGGTAAATCAAGCGATAAAAGGACAAGTATAATGTAACAAGTACATTGTGATCAAGTAAACATGATGTGAAACATGTGAACAACTTGATCATACACCAAAATAGTCATATGGAAATGACTACAATGATCATATAGCAAAGTAAATGATCATCCGAACATGCAACCAATAAAGCACAATAGCATAAGGATAAATGCATGTTCAACACATAAGCATAATGTGATGAGAGCAACAAAGCATAGATACTAAACATAACTCAAAGCACCATAAAGCAACGAGAACACAAGCATAATATAAAACAAAACAAAACAAGGTTTTCTAAAAAAAAATGTCTTCTCCCCCTTGGTATATACATCTCTCCTATGGCTTTCTCCCCCTACGAATGTGCATGAGCTAGAATTTCTCCCCTTAAGAATATGCACATGAGTCATATAGAAATGACGATACTCACTGGTATATTCTACGGTATACTGTCCCTCTTTTTGTCATGAATAGACAAATGAATCAAGAGGAATGAGGAAAAGAAAAGAATATATGAACAAGGGTAAAAGATGATGCATGAGGGGTGCAAGATGAATGAGAACATGAAGCACAAACGAAAGACAAAAACATCTAAAAAAGGCTACAAAGCATAGAGTAAACATGATATGCTAAGGATGATGGAACAAGGTGTAAACCAATGGCATGGCAAGGAAAAAAATATATTATATGTGCTAAAATGTCTAAAAAGACTTAACTAGCATGAGTGAATGCAAAACATGTCAAGTATTAGAGTGTATGCAGTAAAGGTGCATCTAGTATGCATAAGAGATGCATGAACAATGCATAAGCAAGGACTCACGGGGCAAAGTGTGTAAAACACACAACCAATAAACAAAACATGATAAACATGAATAATTATGGTGATCTCCAAAATTTGGAACTCATCGGAGTCTAAAACAACGAGAAAATGCCATTTGGGCATTTTATCAAACACGTAGAGTGCACACGCTACACATGTATGTTGAACAATGCATGAACATATGAAAAACTTGTCTAAATACATGTTAGTTTTGCCACAAGGGGCCAACATCCACAGCAAATTAACATTTAAAATAAAACCCAATCAAAAAGATTGACAAAAATAAGTTTTCCAACTCCCATTTAAGAAAATCCCAACTATGAACATAAAACCCCCAAAAACATAATCTAAAGATCAAAATCAATAAAAAAAAGTTAAAGATTACCTTAGAGATGTTAATGGAATGAAAAACACTTGAATTTAGTTGGGTTTTGATGTATAAACATGAAAATAGGGGTTTGGGAGAAGATGTGAAATGTTTAAAACAAATGACCCTCGAAATGCCCTTTAAAAGGCTGATCTGGTCATTTTCATGGGAAGCTGGGAATTTTCGCTGGTTAGCATCCCGCGAAATTTCGCTGGTAAGCCTTACTCGCGAAATAGTCGCGAAACCCTCTATCCAAAGCTGAGAAACTTAAGAATAGGACCCTTTAACTCGTGACTGAACTTACACATGAAATAAGTCACGAAACACCTAGAAAACATGTTTTTCACACAAAAAAAATTTGAAAAACTTTGAAAAACATAGGTGATACAAATCACTTCCAAAAGCAAACAAAAAGAACAAAAATCTTTTTGGTTTGATGCACATATGGTTGAGCACACACATCATATTTAAACATGTACAATCACATAAATGAAATAGACATTTATTGAACATTAGACTTGTGTGTTTTGTGTAAGTATCAAATGTGTAATAGTCCTTAGTCCTGAGTGAAACTTCAATGATCAATTCAATCAAGTCATACACAATTGGTACTAAGTCAAGTGGTCTATCTCAATTATAGAAATGGACATATATGATCTGCCACAAGAAAATGATTACATATCTTTGAAACTTTTCATTTGGCTTCTTTACAATTCATAACACTTGATCATTTTTGAACAATACATCTCATTTTGAGATCGGTGCTTGAAATTTTTGATATTTCAATATTGAGAATAAGCCTTTGGCTGTTTGAGCACCATACATTTCAATAAAAAGTCGTTTTCCCTTTTTCCTAGTCAAATACTAATATGTGCAACGGCTTTTGCAGCTCATTATCTCTTTTCATTTTGAGATTTACATTTGTTGAGCTCTTTAAGGAAAAACATAAAAAGTGTGGGAAGATATATAGGCACAAGTCTATGCATGTATCAAAACTAACAAAACTATTAACCAATCATTCCTGACAAGCTTGAAGATCAATTTACAACAGTCACACATAGATTTCAAGATTTTTCCCATAAAGATAAATGTGCATACAGAACAAGCTAAGCTCATAAATGCACTACGCCATTAGTACGAAGGTACTAGGCCAAACTCATATGACATGTGCTCAAACATATACGATCAAACTTTTTGAATTTTTCACTTTTTATGTGGTTTTGAATTTTTACACACACAAAACAAAGACATAAAAGTAAGATCAAATGCACAAACAACAAAAACAATGCATATAAAAAGATGCATGATGCACAAATGCACGACAATAAGGCATCTAATACATGAAGGGTCCTACAAAGATCGAAAGAATTAGATCAATGACTAAAAAAGTATAAGCTCAACCATAGGAACCTTTCCTCATCCAAACGAAATGATTGTTTGGAATGAGTATCTTATGAGAAGTGAGAAGAAGGTTGGAAGAATGAGAACCAGAGATGCACATAGACAAGGAGGTAGAAACATTAAAAACTTTCTTCAACAACTTACCATTTTCCATCAAATCCGGTTTAGCTTGCAAAGCACAACTTCCAAGAAGCTCAAGTTTCTCTTTTCTTTTGATTCTTTTAATAGCATGAAACTTAGGGCAATGAGGTCTTAGATGACCAAAAGCACCACAATAGTGACAAACAATGTGTTTAGGTCCATTAGGCTTTTTGGGAAGGGATCTAGCAACATAGTTTTGTTCTCTCAACTTTGGACATTGAGGTCTTATATGGCCAATCACACCACAATGGTGACATGTTGGAACAAACTTAGATCCATCCAAAACCTTAGATTGAGACCTAAATAGGGGCTTAGTCTTAAGAGCCTTTCTCTCCACCTTTTAATATCTTTTATATAGAGGAATGTACACCGATTTGTCCTTTGAGGTAGAACACACATTAGGCACAAAATCGGGTACCACAACATGATTGCAACAAATATTTTCATCCTTATTAGTAATAGGTTCAGCAATCAAACACTTGGCATGCATCTTAAGAGATTCATTTTCACATTTTAGCTCATCAACAAGTTTGTTAGACAAAACAAGTTTAGCATCCAAGTCCATATTCAAACACTCAAACTCCTTTAGTTTTTCAAGAGACTGTTCAGCAAGTTTCTTACACTTTTCAACCAATTTATTGGATTCATTGAACTTAGCAATCAAATCATCATTTTCGCAAATGAACTTGCTAAAATTCTCATGAAACTTCTTACCTTTTTCTTTAAGAGTTTGACATCGTGAATATCAACAACAACACCCATAGATTCATGTAACATGTCATCATAATAATGAGGATTAACACTCATAGAGGCATTTTCACAAACATATGACATGTTACACTCAACAACATCCACAGAAGCATACAAAGCATTATCTATGGAAAAAACACACAAGGGGTCAAGGATCACACTTAGGTAATGAAGCCAAAACAAGTGTACCCGCTCTGATATCAAGTGAAAGCTCGGATTTGTATTAAAAACACAAGAGCTGTTTAGACCCCAATTTTAAAATTACGGCTAGATTACTTTTACTCTAGCTTATCTAAGATTGGAAACAAGGGTAAATGAAACACAATCAACTGATACTACTATAGTGCATAAACATGAACAACAAACAATAAAAGCAAAGTACAAGAGTAAGGGAAGAGAGATGCAAACACAAGATAACATGGTGATGTGTTATCGAAGAGGAAATCGAAGAACTCAGCGGAAAACCTCTCTGCCGCCCTCCAAGCGGTAAATCGATCTGCTAAACAATAAGTTGGGATACATGAATAGCAAGAGACCCTCCAAGCCTAATCTACCCAATGTACCTAAGCCCTCCAAGCTCCTACTCCAACAAGGCTTCTCCGAACCGTGTCTTGTCTAGCTCTCTGTATCTCGCAATACACCCGATTGCATCCGCCAAGCCTTACCAGCTTCTTTTGGCAAATTCCCAAAGCTTTCTAAGCTCCAAAACACTCTCTACACTCCGAATAGGTGTGGGTTGTGTTTGGGTACAAATCTTCTCTCAATGTATGACAATGGGAGAGGGAAGGAAAAGAGGCTAGAATGATTTCTCACTAAGGATGAATAGCTCTCTCTCTAAAAGATGGGTGTGTGTGTTGTAGAAAACCTATCTAAATAGCCTCCTTTACATTTATGGGTAATGATGGTATATATAGTATGGGTGAAGGGTAAAAAGGTCAAACTTAAAAATCCTCCAGGCAGAGAGTCTCGCAGGTATCTTGCGGGAAGGCCTTACTTGCGAAATACTCGCAAAATTGACAACCTGGAACGACTTTGCAGCTTCCAATCATGTGCTTCTCAAATGCCCTTTTTGTGGGAACCCTTCTCGCAAGCTAGTCACGAAATGCACTGATCTTCGTTTCATGCTTGATTCTTCACCAACTTAATACTAAACTCAATACAATAAAATCCCAAAAAATAGAAGAAACAAAATTAAAGTAATTACAATACTTTTTGTCATGGAATAAAGCCAACATAAAACATAGTTGTAAATCACAACTTTACAATAATCAAGAAGTTACAAGTATAAGGAATCTTACCACTATCCTGGCCTATCCCAAAATACCAATCTATAGTTGAACCTTAGCTTCAATACCCAATTGAACTTGATCTTGTAATAGACTTCTTTGCTTTGCACAAATCTCTAATCTGTGACTGACACCTTTGAACGGATCCTAGTACGTGACTACACCAACTTGATTGATTGTTGTTGGCTGCAAAGTTCTTCACTTCATAAACGATGAAGATCAGGAAGCACTTGCTTACAAAATCCTAAGGCTTACAAATGCAGTAACTTCACACAAAATATATGAGCTCTAGGTCTCTGTTTCCGTACTTTATGACTTTTAAAATAAGCCTTATATATGACTAGGGTTGTAGAGAGAGAAACCCTAATCATTCAAGTCATCATGGGCCGAACTTCAATTCTGAGAATTCTAAATTTGTAGTTCTCAACATTTCAAGATTGTGTCGAGCTTCTCCATTATTCCTCGATAGCAACTAGTGTCGAGCTTTAATGAAACAACTTTTCTTTACTTATTTCTTGGATCAAATTTCATGTCTTTAATGATACCACTTGATATGCTTGAACAACATACTTCTTGATACATTAAACCCAACCTAGATCTACCCAATTACAAGTAAAGTGCGTTTTGTCAAAAGATTAGCCAATTACATAGAAAATATGACCCTAACAATCTCCCTCTTTAGCAATCTATGACAAAACCACAAGCTTAATTATGAGAGAAGTATAAAACAACAATCTTCCTAATTATTACACAAAATTACATAAGCCTAACTAAACAATGAACTCTTGAAAAACTTTGCTAGAAGAGAGACCATGATATGAAAGACTTGCTACCTATCTTAGCTGAAACACTAAACAAGATCCATCAAGGCATCGAGTGTGAAATATAGACAAGTTGTATGAATAAAGATATATGTGTATAAAAAGAGATAAGAAACAACACATGTGAGATAAAGGTGAAAACATACATCATCATCATATATATCAAAGAAGTACAATGTATGTAAAAGGTCATAAGACCAAGGTATATGTAATGAGAACTATACAACAAAAACTTCACTACATATCTCAAAAGCACTCTCCCCCTATCACTAGTCTAGCTTTCCCCATAACAACAAGACTACTCTCTCATAACCAAAACTACTCTCTCTTTTTGTCATGAGTGACAAATGGTGAATCACTGAGAGGGCATCACCTCAACATTATACTCAAGCAAAAAGCATCATCATCTTCACTAGCTGAAGACTCTTCAGAAGGATCACGCTAAGGAGTGTAGGCGCAAGCACCCGCAACCGTGGTGTTTCATGGGGGTACGCCTTAGCCTAGAGTGGACCACGATGGAGAAAAATGGAGGCACCATCTAGATTAGGTCTAGTAACCATATATTAGCGCCCTTCGTGGAATGACTGATCTACTACCAGAGCACATGTCCGGAGTTTAGGTATGGGGATGAAAAGGTGTTAGGCACCCAAACCCACCTGACTCGTGGGTCGGCTTCCACTCATTGTGTTCCACGTCTTAAATCCCATTAAAGGTGTACTCAATATTGTTATCCTAACTATCACACACCTTAGCATGCATCTAAAGCAAGCAAACATGGCATATTCATCCCAAACCTAATCATTCATCTATCATGGCATTGAGCAAACACATATTCATAAAGGCAGAAACATGTTATGACAGAATCATTATATTAGAGGCATCTTCATATCCGTCACCAAGGCAATGTCATTACCAATCAATGCATGTCCATATAAATGCATGACTTAGCTTACTTACCTCACTGCACCACAACACCCTATGCATCAATGTGTGTTCATATTATATGCATGTTCATGATAATCAAACAAATCAAAACCCTAATTAGCATCAAAGAGGTAAACAAGCAAAGCAAAGCAAAAGAGAGAAGTAGAGGCATAAAGATATGAAAAACAACTTAGACAGAGGCATGATGCATAAATAAAACAAGGAAATATAAGCAAACAAGCTTAGATTAGAGTTTCTGGGCATGAGTATGTGTGGGCATGGCCACGCATACACACCCTTCCTAACCGAGAAAAAAAAACACTAGATAAGCAGAAACTAAAATCTAACAACCTAACATGCTTAACATGAAAAAGCAAAGTAAACCTAAACTACACAGATATGTTAAAGCATATATAAAATAAATAAAACATACAAAGCAAGAATTAAAACAAGAGGAAAACAATGATGAAGCTAGAACTTTTACCTTAAAACAGAAGTTCCTTAGCTTGATTTTGACTGTTCCCCTTAGTTATTCTAGTCACAACCAAACCAAAATCAGTTAGTAAACCTTTGAAACTCGAAGATTAAGACTTGAAAAGGTCTCAATCAGAAAAATATTGACTTGAGTGTGTTTTGTGAAAAGCTCCCCCTTTGATTCACTATCCTTTGAAAATCTACCATTTTGGGCTTTATATAGTTGAAAAAAAGGGTTTAGGGCGGCTCCCAAAAAATGTGAGATTCGTTCCAAACCAAGTTTTAATGCAGAAAAACCTTTCCTTTCTGGTTTTTGGAACCCTAGCATGCACATGCATGCCCGTGTATGTGTACGCATGCCCTAGGGTTTCTGTGGTCTTTATTTTCCAAAAAGAGTTTATTTAGTCCAAAAAAGAGTAATATTTTTTCAAAAACACTTCCTCAAGTCAATTTCGTATGCGTACGTATGCCCTACGGTTTTTGTGGTCTTCATTTTCCAAGAAGAGTTTATTTAGTCGAAAAAAGAGTAATATTTTTTCAAAACACTTCCTCAAGTCAATTTCTATCGGGTTGGGCCCTAAACCAACCCTGGGCTTTAGAATTCCAACATCATTATGGGGAACGGGGAACCGAGTTGTAAGGTGTACAAAATGTGGTGTCTATAAATGCCCCTCTTTTGATTCGTGAGCTCCACTAACGAAATCAAAAGAATAAGGACCAAACATTTTGTTTTGACATATGGTTTGAGCCCAACCCACTTACATGGCAAACAACACACATACATAGGGCAGGGTGCAACTCCGCAAAGTCGTGTGGGATTCGTACGTTCGAATTCCTACCTTTGTTACTTGGAAAACAAGCAACGACAGGTTCACTATCCAAGGATACATATCTATGGTGTCCATCTGGGGCTTTTGCCTCAAACTTCTTCTGGTGGCTATTGCCTTTGGGTAGTTTCCGTCTCTATCTTCACCTCTTTTAATCTGGTGAGGCTTTTGCCTTTATGTGACTTCTATCTCTATCTCATCTCTTTTACTCTGGTGAGGCTCTTGCCTCTATGTGATGTATATGTTCAATTCCAAAAAGGATATGTACTCAAGTTCTGCATTCTTCTTTTCTTAACTTGTCTAGGGTTTATGCTAGAAGTAAGCAAGCAAACACATTCATAAAGGAAATTGTCCAAACCCTTTGATGTAGGCCTAGGTGTATGGATGTAGGCCTAGACCACAAGATCTAGATCTACACCCTACCTAAGGGCCAAAACATAAGAAAAAAGCATAACAAGAGATAAAAAGGCTATAGCAAGCACTAGGCATAGCGTGCATCATATAGATCTAGGCATAGACATGGGAGGGAGCACATAAGCATGTAGATCTACTCATAAATATGGCAAAAAGAACCTAGGCTTATGGATTTAAGCACAAACTTAGTATTTAGGCATATCTTAGCCCAAGAAGGCTAGACCAACATCATCAAAACAATAAAACATGTTAGAAAGCAAGGAGACGTGCTAAAAAAGCTAAAAAACATACTAGGAAGCAAGATAAAGCAACTGATATATTATGGAAAGCAATAAAGCATATTATAAAGCAAGATAAACCAAAGGGTGTAGATAGTAGCTAAAAAGCTACATTTGCACCTTTAAGACCTCAAATCCAAGGTCCTATGACCAAGGAGAGGAAAAAGAGAGAAAACTACCTCTTGATTGTTGAGAAAAGAGAGAAATAAAAAGTTTTTGGATGTATTTGAGAGAGAAATTAGAGAGGAAAAGAAAGAGAATCTGCCTAGAAAAGTGCTCCAAATACCCAAAATCGGTTTTTTCTTGAAATCTAGGGGTCTAGAGGGGTTAAATAGAGGCTTGGCATGCTTTTTGAGGCTTAGCAGCTACTTTTTGTGTGTCAAGTCAGCTTAGCAGCCACTTTATGTGAACCGGTTGGGTACTCTGACATCAGCATTTTCTTCTTTTTCTCGCTGAATTTAATCACATATTTGAAGGTCTTCTTAGACTCCGATTGCAATGCTCTTGGTGTCCTTAGAAAGGTCTTGATGTCTAGTTTTTAGAACACTAAAGAAACAGATATTCCAATGGTTGAGATATCTCAATCGTTTTAACTCCAATTTGACCCATGAATAGTCGTTGGAAAGGGAATCCAATAATCTTCGCAATGACGCTGGCCCAACCAGTTCTAATAGTTGGATCAAAATTAGGGTTTTTGGTGCCCTTGGGAGTCAACATTGGGTCAAACTTGTTCAAAGTTGATGAAAATCTTCAAATAGCTTGGGTTCAATGTAGAAATATGAAAAATGTTGTTTTGTAGTGCTCTGACCAATCTTTGACTTTCGGTCAGCTTAGGGTTGACCTAGGCATTCTGGTCAATTAGACATGGAATGGCACTTCGAGTGTTCTAATGCTCAAATGGGTTATGCCATGTCAATCTAGATGTTTTCACGGTCCTATGAAGAAAAGTTAATATTTTCGAAATTTTCGAGGTCTAGCATGCATATCAAGGGCAGACAAAATACGGTATCTACACTTCCATTTTAATATGTTTTTGGACATGTAAATGCTTGGATTTTGTTATGGGATAGGTTTAGATGAAAACCCGGGGTTTTACGAGGGGTAGGAACATGCTTAGGTAGGTTGAAAATGTCAAAGAAAACTCTATGTCTACACTTATGCATGTGCATGCTCTCTTCATATGTACGCATCCATGTTTTTCAGTTCATACGGACGCATGCCCCAGCATGCACACGCATGCAGAGACTCTAGGTACGCATACACCGGACCTGTATGCATATGTAGGTACTCAGAAACTCACTTTTTTGTCCGGTTTTATTCTTTTTCACTCTTTGTCCCATTTTTCTTTTCCAATCATGACTCTTATGCTCCTTTTTATCTCTTTTTTTTACAGGTTTTACCCACTTTCACAAGTAGAGGCAGTACCAGTTGCATCTCTTCTTGGTATAAGGCCTTGAAGGAAGACACGAAGGCCTTTGTATGCGTTACTGGTTTTGATCCTATCATCCGCTTGATTCCTAAGGGTTCAGCCAGTGGCATACTAGTGCAAAAATTGGCTGAGAGGTGATGAGACACTACCCACACCTTCCACATTGCTAAGAAGGAGACGACAGTGACTCTCCATAACTTCTTTCGCATGACAGTCTGAGATTTGATGTGTCCCTTATCAATTTGGAGGGTAAATTTGGCATTCAGTTGGGTGTAGACCTACTGGGGTGTAGGTATACTAGTGAGAGCGCTCGATATTTCGATCTTAGGGTGGACTATAGGCCTTGTTCTCAAGTGACGATTGATGATTATGCCCGGATGGCTAAGGCATTCCTGCTGTATCTGTTTGGGGGCATATCTCTACACCAATGGAGGGAAGATGATGTCCTTGAGGTGGTTGGCCCTTTTCCAGGATTTTGGGTGAACTCAGGAGGGAACTGGGGCCAAGCTTGTCTTTCCTGTCTGTACTCATCCTTTGATACTCTCAGCTAGGGGACTTTGCACTAGCTAGTGGGGCCTTGGAAGCTCTTTGAGATTAGACCTTATTTATTTTCTTATATGGTTCTTATTCTTGCAAACTGTATCTATTTCCATGTCATCTAGGTTTACAAACTACATTCCATGCTCTTGCAAATCATGCCTATCATCTATCTTGTAAACTATCATCTTGCAAACTATTTCTTCTCTTATCTTGTAGCGTTGGGCCATGAACTACGGTCTCAACAGTCTTTCTTCTGAGGATGTGAATAAAAATCTTCTTCCTTTCACTTTCTTTGCATGCCCATAAGGTTTTTCTTTTAACCATGTATTCTTCTACATATTGCTTGGAGTCCTCGGGTAGGTCCTGTCGCGGTCGGCCTTGTCATAGTTGGCCCAACTAACCCTCCCCACTTGTCTTGGTCGATTTATGCCTATGGCCCTGATGGCTTTACTCGAGAGCTTCCTGTGGGACGTAACCCAAATGTCATGGGCTACCCTTTTCCTGAGGGTACACGAGCAGTAAGTCCTTTTTATCCTTGTCCTTTGCATTTCTTAGTCCTGTCCCAACACTATCTTCTTTTCAAGTTTAGCCCACTGTAGGGGAGCATGAGGAGTTTGTCTAGCTTGTCGGGAACCTCAAATTAGACAAAGAGATAGACAGCATAGCATATTCCCAGTTTCTTTCTTTTTTTCTTTTTTTAGCATTATCTTCTACACTTTAGATTTATTTTGAGACACTGAATTGTATTTTAAGAACATCTTTACATTTTGCTTTTATTTTGAGACATGTATTTATTTTACAACTCATGGGGTCTTTGGGTATGTATGCATTTTATATTATCTTGCTTTCCCTTTTTCTTTTCTTTTTTTGAATGTTCAAAATGTGTATAAAACACCCTTGAACGTTTAGATCCCAAATTACAAATTATCAATTCAAGCTTATAATCAAACAATAAATCTTTGAAATATGAACATAAGCTAAAACAGAATTGATAAACAATCTAAACCATAAATAATCACAACCACAGCAATAATTAAATGGCAAAGATAAAGGGAAGAGAGATGCAAAGACAAGGACAACACTCAATGTGTTATCGAAGAGGAAACCGAAGCCCTCGGCGTAAAACCTCTCCACCACCCTCCAAGTGGTCAATAATCCACTAGAAAAGGTAGTTGGGATACATGAACAGCAATAGACCCTTCAAGCCTAATCTACCTAATGTACCTAAGCCCTCCAAGCTTTTTGCTCCAACGAGGTTGCGTCGAACCTTTTTCTTTTCTACCTTACTGGATTCCGCTACAACCCATAGCATCAACCAATATGAATTGGTCCCTTCCGAACTGCTTCCCAAAATACCAAAAAGCCTTCTCACAGATATGGGTATGGTGAGAAAAGGATTTGGCTAAAAACCTCTCAAGGATATATCAATGGAGAGAGTGAGAGTAGAGGAATTTGAAGAGTTTCTTAGGTGAAGATTGTGGATGAATTAATCTTGTTTTTCTCTAGGGCTTCTCTCTCAAAATTCTTTCTGGAAGCTCTCTATATTTTGTAGGTATAAGGGTCTATATATAATGGTGTGTGTTTGGAATGTGAAGAGTTAGTTTTTCCAAAACAGAACTGGCTGGCAGCTTGGCCTCGCAACTTGACTGAGTCGCGAGTTCAAGCCGCGAGGTAATTGCATTGCCAGTCTGGACTTTTTGTCCTGTAGTGCAACAGCTGGCATGACGCTTCAGCTTCCCGCATGCTTGACACGTGACCATCATCTGGCGGCTTGCCAGTCGTGAGCCACCCACGAGTTCCAGTCGTGAGTCCCTGCATCATTGCACAAACTTGAACATTTCTTCACACTCTTTCACACACTACCCTTACATGAATCCCACCTAAATACAGGGTTACTAATTGCTAAAATATAATAGGTTCGGCGCAACCTCGTTGGAGTAAGAAGCTTAGAGGGCTTAGGTACATTGGGTAGATTAGGCTTGGAGGGTCTTCTGCTATTCATGTATCCCAACTACATTCTTTAATCGATTATTTACCGCTTGGAGGGCGGCAGAGAGGTTTTACGTCGAGGGCTTCGGTTTCCTCTTTGATAACACATTGTGTGTTGTCCATGTGTTTGCATCTTCCTTCCCTTTATCTTTGCCTTATATTTACTGTTGTGGATGTGTTTATATTTGGCTTAGATTGTTTATCAATTATGTGTTTGGCTTATGTTCATATTCCGCACATTAATTGTTTGATAATAAGCTTAAATTGATAATTTGTAATTTGGGGTCTAAATGTTCAAGGATGTTTCATACTTATATTGAACATTCACATAAAAAATCAGATTTTGAAAAATATTCTAAGTATTTTTCGTGATTGGGACGTTGACCCGCTAGTGAGTCGCGAAAAATCTCTGTGTGGGCTCACGATTGGGGCATGCGGCTAGATCAACCCACGACTGAGTCGCCAGAACAGGGCAACACTGTTTTTGAAAATTTGACAATTTTTTTTGTAAAAACAAAATACTTTCCAAAAAAAAATAAAAACTCAAAAATCTTTTTGTGTTTGATCAACAAAGATTGAGCATGTGAAAACACATTTAATCAAGTACAATCACACAAATGAATATGGCATTCATTGATCATAGACACGTGTGATGTGTGTGATATCAACAATGAGATAGTCCTTAGTCTAATGTGAAGCTTCAATGATCAATTCAAACAAGTCATACACAATTAGCACTAGATAATGTGACCCATCTCAATTATAGAAATATGCATATATGACCTCCCACATAACTTGATAACATAACTTTGAAGCTTTTCATTTGGCTTCATATACATCATACCATTTGATCTTTTTGAATTCATACATCTCATTGTGAGATCGATGCATGAAATTTTTGATATTTCAATTGATGAGTTAGCCTTTGGCTTTTTGGGCATCATACATTTTATTATTGGTCACTTTCCCTTTTTCTTAGTCAAATACTAGTATGTGCGACAGGCTTTTACAGCTCAATATCTCTTTTCATTTGGAGATTTACATTTGGTCAGTTCTTTAAGCAAAACAATAAAATAAAGAGTGGGAAGATATATAGGCATAAGTCTATGCATGTCTCAAGATCAACAAAGTCATTCACTAATCATTCATAACAAGGTTGAAGATCTATTTACAACAGTCACATAGATTTCAAAATTTCTCCCACAATGATATGAGTGCATAGGAAACAAGCTAACCTCATAGATACACAAAACCATTAGTACAAAGGTACAAGGCAAAACATGTTTTGAGACAAAACTCAACAAAGTCGATCAAACTTTTTGGATTTTCTACTTTTTATGTGGTTTTTGGATTTTTGACACACATGCAAGAAAAGAATGATAAAAAACAATAATTTAAAAACATTTAAAACAAATATAAACAAACAGACAAATTTTTCAACTAAAGCTTGCAAAAAGTACACAACCAAGCATATTCACAAAATATGGGAAGTATTAATGCATGGACATGTTGTAATGCTTATGCATGAGTACCCTTCTTCACCCACACGTCACGTGCGTTTGGGGTGATATCCTTGAAGGATTGGGTACGAGAGTTAGGACTTTCAAACCTTCTTATGGAGCTTTCCAAACAAGTGGTAAAAGCACTAATCATCTTCAGCACGTCCATCATGCCTGGATCACCATTTTGACTTCCTGGTTGCTCACCACCCTATGACCTCTTGTCATTTCTTCTTCCTCGTGACCAAGGAACACTTGTATTGTTCAATGCTCTCAGCTTATGGGAGTTAGGTCTGGTATGTCCTTGCAATCTGCAATGGTGACAAAAATGATTCGTTCTAGGACCCCGTTGTGATCTTGGAAGTGATCTATCTCTAACTTCAAATCTGGCTTTTGATTGATTATGGGACTTATTTAACACCCGTTGATCAGCCACCTTCTTCTTCTTTTCAACCTTAACTTTCTTAGGAATAGACTCTTCTACAACCGGCTCTTTGGCCTTCATAAACTTCACTTCTTTGGTGACATTAACCGAAGAGCTACTCCCTCCGGTATATCCCAACCTGGACTTGTCTGAGAAATGTTTTTGAAATGAGATAACATCTTCTAGCTTCTTAGTGGAGACCCTTTCTATCTTGGCATGTGCTTGCACTACCTCTTGCTCAACAAATCTCACTTTTGTGTAAGCTTCTAGTAGCTCACCATTTAGTGTCTCAATCTCACATTTTGCCTCCTTATATCTGACCAGGAGACTTCTGTAGTCTTCCTCTTCTTTCTTCATCTTCTTCACAACCGCTTTTGCGACCCTTGCATACTCTCCCAACTTTTCAAGGAGTAAGGTGTAATTCTCTAGAAGACCAGCTGTATTCTCATCCTCTTCAGCATCCGATTCTTCAACAATCCCAATGGATTTTTCATCACTGTGTTCTCCAAGTTCTTGCAAAAGTTAATTCAAGTCCTCCGAGGACTCAACATGTTCAATAGCCATAAATACGGAGTAATTTCCTTTTCCATCACAGCTATCCTCAGAATCATAATTTGATGAATCCGAGTCACTTAGAGTAATGGCATAGACCTTGCCCTTCGATTTCAAATAGTTAGGACATTCTTTCTTGAAATGTCCATGTCCATTACACTCGAAGCACGTAATTCCTTGTGAAGATTGGGGTTACCATCTTTCCTTCTAAATTCCCTTTTATCCTTCTCGGAACTCTAAAATTTTCCTTTGTCACTAGATTTCCCACTGTTCTTGAGTTTTAAAAATTTCTGGAAGTTTTTCACAAGATACGCCACATCTTTATCTACACCATCCTCTTCCGAAGAGTCATGAGATACTACCCTCTCATCAATTGTCTTAAGAGTAAGAGATTTGCTCTTCCTCTGTGTGGGCAGTGACAATTCATATGTCTATAGTGAACCAATCAACTCTTGAACTTTGATGTCGTCAAGATCTTTGCTCTCTTCAGTAGCCGTCACTTTAGCACGAAAGCTTTCTGGCAATGACCGAAGGATCTTCCTTACTATTTTAGAATCCTCCATCTTTTCCCCCAAATTGAATTTGTCGACAACCACCTCGTTCAGCTTACTGTAAAAAGAGTCAAAGGACTCATCCTCACTCATTTTTAGCTCCTCAAAGTGAGTGGTCAACATCTGTAGCTTGGTGTCTTTCACTTTCTTTGTTCCTTCATAAGTTGTCTCCAGAATCTCCCATGCTTCCTTAGCAATTGTGATATGTGAAATCCTGTGAAATTCTTCTAGAGAGACACAACAGAAAATAGCATTCAAGGCTTTACTATTAGCATTAGCTGCCGCAAGAGCTGCCTTATCTCAAGTGGATTTGGCAGCCTCTGGCCTAGTCCAACCTACTTCAACTGCATCCCACACAACATCATCAATAGAACACAAAAATGCCCTCATTTGGACCTTACAAAATGCATAATTATTACCATAAAAAAATGGTGGTACATTTAGAGATTGAGACCTATCCATCTCAAAATGTGGTCAAAGATCGCACTAAGGCATTCAAACCACAAGAGTGCACCCGCTTTGATAATTGAATGTTCAAAATGTGTATAAAACACCCTTGAATGTTTAGATCCCAAATTACAAATTATCAATTCAAGCTTATAATCAAACAATAAATGTGCGGAATATGAACATAAGCTAAAACAAAATTGATAAACAATCTAAACCATAAATAATCACAACCACAGCAGTAATTAAATGGCAAATATAAAGGGAAGAGAGATGCAAACACAAGAACAACACTTGATGTGTTATCGAAGAGGAAACCGAAGCCTTCGGCGTAAAACCTCTCCACCACATTCCAAGCGGTCAATAATCCACTAGAAAATGTAGTTGGGATACATGAACAACAATAGACCCTTCAAGCCTAATCTACCCAATGTACCTAAGCCCTCCAAGCTTCTTGCTCCAACAAGGTTACGCCGAACCTTTTTCTTTTCTAGCTTACTAGATTCCGCTATAGCCCATAGCATCAACCAATATGAATTGGTCCCTTCCGAATTGCTTCCTAAAATACCAAAAAGCCTTTTCACAAGTATGGGTATGGTGAGAAAATGATTTGGCTAAAAACCTCTCAAGAATGTATCAATGGAAAGGGTGTGAGTAGAGGAATTTGAAGAGTTTCTTATGTGAAGATTGTGGATGAATCAATCTTGTTTTTCTCTAGGGTTTCTCTCTCAAAATTCTCTCTGGAAGCTCTCTACATTTCGTGGGTATAAGGGTCTATATATAGTGGTGTGTGTTTGGAATGCAAAAAGTTAGTTTTTCCAAAACAGAGCTGGCTAGCAGCTTAGCCTTGCGACTTGACTGAGTCGCAAGTTCAAACTGCGAGGTAACTGCATTGCCAGTTTGGACTTTTTGTCCTGTAGTGCAATAGCTGGCATAACGCTTCAGCTTCCCGCATGCTTGACACGTGACCATCGTCTAGCGGCTTACCAGTCGTGAGCCACCCGTGAGTTCTAGTCGCGAGTCCTTACATCTTTGAACAAACTTGAACATTTCTTCACACTCTCTCATACACTACCCTTACATGAATCCCACCTAAATACAGGATTGCTAATTGCTAAAATACAAGCAAATTTGGCATGGAATAAAGCCAACAAGATGGTTGATTAAATTCAACCTTACATCTTTGATGTATGAAAATCTAAGCTTGAATCTGTCTTGAGTAGTCCCTTAGAAAAGGGAATCCAAAACCCTAATGAACCTGCGCACGTATACACGCATATGTGCACGCAGGCATTGACCATGCATGCACACCTTTGACTATGTGCGCGCGTGCCACTAGGCAGAAAAACCCTAACCAACCTCTTTCACTATAAAACAACCGCAAAAGGCTTCCAAACCTTCATAAAACGTGTCTTAAGCCTGGGAAACATTTTGTACGGTCCCTAATGGGAAAATTCACTCCTTTAGAGATCTCGACATGGATTAACAAGCTAAATCTAAACTTCAAAGATGCTCTCATCCCTCTCGGTCTCTATTGTATTTCTTTCTTCCATCAAATCAAAGTGAATGAGCCTCTTCTATGTGCAGCCACTAAGTTTTGGATTCCTACTCGACATGTTTTTCAATTAAATGGTGTAGAATTATGCCCCACTCTTGAAGAATTTGGTGTGATAATGGGTGAACACAATTTCAATGCTATCATTCTTCCTACTCTCGAGGAAGACCTATCCGACTTAGCTCATCAAATTTTTGGGGTTCCCCTAGTTATGGCCAAAAGATGGTGCAATTTTTACAAACTAAACATCCACATGGTCTCCAAATACATTTCTCAGAAATACATGCCTTTGGCTAGGGTGAAGCTTTCTCATCATCTCAACGCTTTTTACCTTTACATCCTCGTAAGGTACTTCTTGGTGCATAAAGCACCTCGTGTGGACCTAAGAATTCTTTAAGTGGTCAAAAATCTAGGGAAGGGAAGCCTAATATTCATCATCTTGGCTGAAACCCTCAATGGTTTGGATGCTATTCATAGGGAGGAAGCAACATTCTTTGTGGGGAGTCCCCTTCTTCTTCAGGTATAATCCCTAACTTTTGCCTAGGTCCTCAACCTACTTGGATTCCTCCATTTTTTGCATGGATCGCCTTTCAGTTTTTAACCCATCGAGGCTCTTTATATCATCTTTGAATATTCTTCCCTCTCTTTTTCCTTTTTATCTCTCCTTTTTCTACTCAACACTCATGCTTTCTTTTTCTCCCCTTTAGATATGGCTATATGAGAAACTTTAGTTTCTTTATCCTCCCACTATCTCTCTTAGTCAATATCAACCAAAACATTACCATGATTGCAAGCTCAAAGACAAAGTGATGGACCCTACGAAATTCACTAAATTCTTGAAGCATCTATCTCCCTTGGGTGTTCAATAGGGGGTGGGATGGTGGTGCATAGAGGCCATGTCTAGCTGTGGTTTCAAGGAGAACTGTGTTCCTTTGGTTGGGCTTTGTCATTGCTTTATTATCCCATGTGTTGCAAGCAAGGCAACTCGACGATTGTCAAGGGGTTCCTCATATCAATGGTTACTTCCATACAGTGGCATTTATTGAGAGGATCCTAGGTAGAATCCGTGAGACTTGGTTGCGAAGGGTGATGAATAGAGGCATCGACTTTCCTCGATTTCTTTATCCAACTTCAGGATACAAGGATTGGTTATCCACATATATGAGAGCAGTCCATAGGGAAAATAAAGATCACAAGAAGTCCAACAAAAGGAAAAGGACTGAGTGACTACCTTTATATGCCCCAAATTTTACTTTGCTGCACTTTATGATTCCATGTCTTTTTACTTAAGTTAATACAGGATTAGAATGTCCTAATGCCCTATGAAATCAATTTATCATCTTTTAATTTCAGCAATGAGAGAATCAACAATTTTATTATCTTTGCTTATTCTCTTTATTTTTTTATTTTTTCTATTCCACGTAATTTTTGCCCATGATGTCCTTGTGAGATTTTTTTTGCCATGCTGGAGTCTATCCATGTTTATTTGGCGAAGCATCTCTTCTCCATCCAAATCTACAATTTTTGTAATGCCTTCTAACCTGATCTTCTTAATAATAAAATGCCTAGACCATCTTGGCTTCATCTTCCTCTTGGATCGAAAGTTTCATCTCTAAGCACCTTTAGGACTAGATCTCCCTACTTAAGGTTTCTAGGCTTCACCTTCTTGTTAAATGCTCTAGCAATCCTCTTTTGGTAACCCTGTGTGTGATACTGAGCTTTCATCCTCTTCTCATCTATCAAGGCCAACTGTTCATATCTTTCTCTTATCCACTCCTCTTCAAGGACCTTGGTTTATACTAGCACTCTTAAAGATTTTATTTTAATCTCAATGGAAAGCGCTACTTCACTCCCATTAACCAAAGAGTAGAGGATTGCCCTAGTCGATGCACGGATATAAGTTCTATAACCACATAAGGCATATGCAAGCTTCTTGGCCTAGTCCTTGATGTCAATACCATCTTGGCTAAGATATTCTTTGATGTTCTTGTTGGCTGCTTCAACTGCCCCATTAGTCTGCGGTCGGTATGGTGAAGACTTATGATGCTCAATGTTGTACAGTTCCATGATCCTTTGGACCTCTCCCTCAAAGTGGGAACCATTGTCAGAGAGGATCTCATGCAGTACTCTGAACTAGCAAATGATGTTGTTTTCTATGAATCAGGCCACATGCTTGCCTTTTAGCATAGAGTAGGAGGTTGCCTCAACCAACTTGGTGAAGTAGTCAATTACCACTAGGATGTATTCATGCCTATTTGAGGCCTAGGGGCTATTATTTCAATTACATCTATGCCCTAGATTGAGAAAGGCCAAAAAGAGGTCATACTATATAGCTCGCTTGGTGGTACATGGTTCAAGTTTGCATGTGTTTGGAAATCATGACAACCTTTTACAAAGTCTACATAATCGGTCTTCATTGAATTCCAATAGTATCCCATTCTCAGGATCTTCTTTGCTAACATTCTCCCATTCATGTGAGGACCATGAATCCCTTGGCATACGTCTTCCATGACTCTTTCGGCTTCTTCTTTATTTAGACAACAAAGGCGTATACCATCATAGGACCTCTTATAGAGTTGACCTCTACATAGAATGCATTGCATCACCATCATCCTAACTGAATAATGTTCTCTTTTCTTAGCATGTAGACAGCACATTTTGTGCCCCTTATGACCCGGGCCCCCATTCCTTAATGATGTTGGAATTCTAAAGCCCAATCTTGGTTTAGGGCCCAATTGGATTGAATTTGACTTGAGCAAAGTTTTTTTGGAAAATATAACTCTTTTTATGAATTAAACAAGCTATATTGGGAAAATAAGACCATGAAAATTCTAGGACATGTGTACGCATACACGCGTATATGTATGCATGCTTAAGCTCTGCATATGCATGTGTACGCATACACAGGCATGTGTACGCATGCTAGGGTTCCAAAAACTATGAAAGGTAAGTTTTTCTACATTAAAGCTGGGTTTTGGAATGAATCCCACATCGTCTGGGAGCTGTTCTAAAGCCCCAAAACACACAAAAAATCCTAAGGGAAAATAGAAGATTCACTAGAAATAGTGAATCTGAAAGTTTAAATAGCGTGTAAAACACTATGAACGTTTAGACCCCCAATATACAAATTATTAATTCAAGCTTAATATCAAACAATGTACATGTGAAAAATGAACATAAGCTTAAAACAAAATTGATAAACAATCTAAACCAAATAAAATCACATCCACAACAGAAATTAAATGGCAAAGATTAAGGGAAGAGAGATGCAAACACAAGGACAACACAATGATGTGTTATTGAAGAAGAAACCAAAGCCCTTGGCGTAAAATCTCTCCATCGCCCTCCAAGCGGTCAATAATCCACTAAAGAATAAAGTTAGGATACATGAACAACAGAAAACCCTCCAAGCCTAATCTACCTAGTGTACCTAAGCCCTCCAAGCTTCTTGCTGCAACGAGGTTGCGCCGAACCTTTGTCTTTTTTAGCTTACCGGATTCCACTATACCCCATAGCATCAACCAATATCAATTGGTCCCTTCCTAAATACTTCCCAAGCACTAAATAGCCTTCTCACATATATGGGTGTGGTGAAAAAAGGTTTTGGCTAATGTACCTCTCAAGGATGTAACAATGGAGATGGTGAGAGTAGAGGAATTTAGAGAAACAAGGATGAAGATTGTGGATGAGTCAATCTTATTTTTCTCTAGGGTTTCTCTCTCAAAATTCTCTCTAAAAGCTCTCTACATTTTCTGGGTATAAGGATCTATATATACTGATGCGTGTTTGGAATGCAAAGAGTCATTTTTCCAAAACAGAGCTGGCTGGCGACTTAGCCTCGCAACTTGATTGAGTCGCGAGTTCAAGCCGCGAGCTAACTGAATGGCCAGTCTGGACTTTTTGTCCTGTAGTGCTACAGCTAGAATGATGGTTCAGCTTCTCTACATGCTTCACTCGTGTGCATCTTCTGGCAGCTTACTAGTCGCGAGCAACCCGTGAGATCCAGTCACGAGTCCCCGCTTCACTGCACAATCTTGAGCATTTCTTCACACTCTCACACACACTACCCTTACATGATTCCCACCTAAATACAAGGTTTCTAAATGTTGAATTACAAGCAAATTTGGCATGGAATAAAGCCAACAAGGTGGTTGATTAAATTCAACCTTACAATCTCCCCCTTTGGCTATTCCGTGACAAAACCCTATAATAAACTCTAGACTTAACGCGTGAGTTGGGAATAGTTGAGCAAAACTCACTCACACCTAACTCTAGAATCTGTGAAGCCCTTGAACCATAAGAACAAGTATTTCCTGAAACACAACACAGTATGATCATTGTATGCAGAAAACTTGTAATGCATATGGAGCAAGCACAATGCGATCAAGTAAAATGTACTTAAACAATAAACCATGGCTTGACCAAAAAGGAACAATCACTATAAATAGTGATCACAATGCTCATTCAAACATGGAATGAGCATCCGAACATGCAAGCTAATAAGCTTAATGCAAAGTATTATTTGCATGTCCAACACTCAACCAGTGTAACAACACAAGGTAATTGCATTAAGGATATAAAATCCAACAAAAGGCACAAGAGTGATGTATTTAAAGAAAATGCATAACATTTAATAGCAAGTACAAAGCTATAAAGCATGGATACAAAAACCCTAAAACTTACAAAAGTAAAGGTACAAAATATGATGTACTAAATAAAATGCACAGTATAAACTAAAAGTGCTTAAAGTTTCTCCCTTTCAAAATGATGAGAAGCTGTGATGCACTTGGAACATATATACTTATAACCTAAAACACTTGTACAAAACACATTAGACCCTCAAGGTAAAGCAAGTAAAAACAAGACAAGTATAATGTAACAAGTAAAAAGCGATTAAGTAAACATGATGTGAAACATGTGAGCAACTTGATCATACACCAAACACCAAAACAAAGTTTTCTTATTAGCTCAATGTCTTCTCTCCCTTGGTATACGCATCTCCCCTATGGAACATCTCTCCCCCTACAAATGTGCACGAGAAATAGAATTTCTCCCCCTAAGAATGTGCACAAGGGTCATATAAAAATGACAAAAACTCTTCGATATACTCTCTAGAGTAAACCCCCCCCCCCCCTTTTTTTGTCAGGAATAGAAAAAGGGTCAAGGAGAAACAAGGGCAAGAGATGAAGGTATGAACAATGATAATGATGCATGAGGGGTGCGAGATGAATGAGAAAATGAAGCTCAAACCTAAGATAAAACAAATGCTACAAAGTATAATGAACGGTTTAAGACCCCTTAAAAACAACCAGATTGCGTAGCCTAGATTAATTAGCCAAGTTGTTACTTAGTTAAATTAAGCAATTCTAGGTTAAAGCAATCAAATAATCATATCAAAAATATAATGCAGCGGAATAATAAATAACACAATGATATGATCACCCAGAAAACCACACGGAAAAACTTGGGGAAGATTTGACCCACCGATCCTCAAGGCAAAACGGAATCCACTAAGAAAGAATTGAAGTTCTTACAAAAGGACTTACAAGCTCCCCGCTTGCTTCCTAATGCTACCCACCAGTAGAACTTACTGACACGACCATGTGCAAGCTCCGAATCCACGGACTCCTTCTTTCTTTGAATTCGTCAATCAGCTACAAGCACCCACGCTTGATATTCTTTAAGCTTCAAAGGCAGCAACCAAGTTGATCATCAAGATGTTGAAGTAATCTCAATCTTGAAAACCCTAAGCTTTGTGTAAAGGAAAGCTCTTCTAGATCTCACAAGAGATTTACACAAAACAGTAATGTATGAGCAACAATACAACTTGTGCAACCCTTAAAAACGTGGCTAGGGTTTTGCCTTATATACCTAGGGCAAAAACATAAAACCCTAAACGTTTAAAGAGTTAGGGCTGAGTTGGAAATTCTGCAGAAAACGCATCTGGGCCGATTTTCGATCGATCGAATCTATTCCTCGATCGATCGAGCCAGGCCGAAATGCCCCAATGCATCTGCAGTCACTTGATTCCAACTTTACAATATTTTATCAACTTTGAGCAAGCCTAAACAAGATTAAGTACATTGTTTTGATCATGGTTTGCCAACATTACAAATTAGAGTTCTAAATACATAAATTCCTAAACCTTTAGAACCTAACAAACTCCCCATTTGGCAATCCGTGACAAAACACAAATTAAAAGCTCAAAGTTTACAAGTAAAAAGCCCTTTACAAAAAAAATGCTCATAAACTCAAATTCAATCCTAACTACTATCCATCAGTTGCAAGTGTAGACAGTAGCTCAATTGAATCAACCTGTATAATCCTGAAACACTCAACAAACGCATAAACGCATGTGTGACAGAAAAACAATAAATCAACAAATAAATTCTTGACTTCACAAAACACAAAACAAAGACATATATCATAAGTAACTCATAAATATAAATCAATGAGCAGTGAACAAGAAACAGATATAAAAACATAAGTAAACTAACTCTCTCCCTAAGTTAAATACAACAAAAAGTTTTTATTTTCTTCCCTTTCAAAAATAATTTCAACTCCCCCTAAACAAGACAAACATGATTCCCATAAATCAATAATTTCTCCTCCTTTTTGTCACGTATTGACAAAGACAACTCATACAAAGAGTAAACAGTCAACATACACAACAAAGGATAAGAAAAAATAGAGAATCAAGGGGAACACAAAATAATTCAACTCTATAGAAAATAGAGACAGCTCCCCCTATGAACAACACAGGTAAAAAAAACTTTTCTCCCTCTATAAAAATAGGAAAAACAAAACAAGTTGTGGGAAAAAACAATTTTGGGGAAAAATAAAGGGGGTGGGGAAGAGCAGCAGCAACAGCACCAGCAGGATCAAAGTTAAAAACACACAAACCAAAGTTAAAAACTAAGGTGAGGATACACATGAAGAAAAAAAATATTCTCTCTTTCAATAAAATGCAAACATGGCACTATGTGACCCATAAACAGTTGCATGAATAGAGAAAATATTTGCACATTGATTATCCATCATATCTCTTAAGAAAAATATTTTTTACAGTTCACACATAAAAAAGGCATATACTAGAAAGTACATAGCTCAAAAATTAATCAATCAATTTTTTGATCAAGTAGAGTACCCAATGTAGCAAAGTGTATGCATGCTATGTGTGAAAACAATGAGAGATATGACTGCAAAACTGCAAGATAGATACAGAAATCAATGCAATGCATGTGAATCTTAAACACAAACCAAGAGCAGACTGCAAATTAGCACAAAAACAATATAGAATAAAAATCTATATGATGCATGAACAAATACAACGCCATGATGCATGTACTAATGCAGCAAATTATTAAGCTCAATTGAGATCAAATTGACAAAATTGGTTTGAGCAGGGAATTTCTATCAAAAACCCCAAAAATTTGAAAACCACTTGTTGAATTTTTTAAACAAATTGAGCATCACATAACACAACTCACAGAGTATAATGCTTAATTACATCCGAACAACAAGCCAATTTCATCAAATTCAACTCAATTTCACGAAAGCCCCAATTCGGATCAAAAACAAACCCTTTTTTAAAAACCTGATTCGCGACTTTCGATTGATCGAAAAATACATTCGATCGATCGAATGAAACAGTCATTTTTAAACAAATTAAAGCACTTTTTCGATCGATCGAAAATCAGAATGGATCGATCGAACTGGGCAGAGGCTCACAAAATTTTTGAGAAAAAACACAGTTTTGAAAAACACAAACCTAATTTTGAAAACAACTCCTCAAAGCATTAAACAACAAAAGCAAAATTCATGAGTATGAGATAGAATGCTTTTTCAAAAACCCAAATTTTAAACCCAATTTTCTCAAAAAAACAAGTTTCAATCATTTTCCCATTGAATTTTCTTAAGCAACAAATATGCTATGCACAAATCTCAAGATATTTTCAAAATTTTCAAACTTGAAACACATTTTGCATTAAAATCAAGGACCTTTTAATCTTGGATGACCACAACAAAATCACACACAATATAATGTACCAAGTTTAGCAAAGAGTAACTTGTGTAGTGTGTGCAACTAGCAAAAGCTTGAGATACATGTGAGGTGATATGTGAATAGTAATCAATCACAAAGTCTACAAAATTCATCACATAGAATTTAAAAGAGACTATCACCTAAAGAGTTACATCCTATAACTCTCACATCTCTTAGAACAAAAGCTTGCAATCATGTAAGTTTCTTGCATTTTTGCCTCTTATTTTTGTGAATTGGCATCAAGCCTAATAGTACACACCGGTTTGAATTAAGTGAATTGGCATCAAGCCTAATAATACACACCAGTTTTAATTTAATTGAGGCTACACCTTATGTTCTTTTTGTGCATGTGCTACACTTTCTCGAGCACAAAATCTTACGATATGCACTAAGGTGTTCATGATTGGCTAGTGAACAGTGGTGAGATGGTTATTTATGCCTTTCTCGAAAGGATCAAGTCTGACAGTCAAATAACATATAACTTAAAGATCAAGACAAAGTGATTAATAACCACAAACATCTTTCCCACACAACATGCACTACAAAGCTTCAACTAGTAAAGTGCAATAAAGTAAGCTCATCCAAGCTAAACAAGGTACATAAACATGTTATGTAAAAATAATATGGCTAATCCTTGATTATAAATCCAAGATCTATAATACAAAACACAAAAATCTTTTTGTTTTTAACAAACATTATAACCACTTGTTGAGATTTTGAAAAAATTGATGACCAAAAACAAAAACCACACATTGTGCTAAATGATCAATGCAAATGCAATGCATGACAGTGCTTAACTAAGCTATAGAGGGTACACAAACAAGAAATATCAATTTCTTAATTAACCCTTGAGTATATGTACTAACTAGTACATCCCCACACAAAATCAAAAATAGCATAGCACAAACTATTCAAGTTTCTCCACAATGTCAAGCATGTTCTAAATCAAGAGAGATATCAAAACTCATGTAATCCTCAAGAAAAATAAAACAAGACACAAAATAAAATATTTTTGTCTTTTTGAAATTTTTCAATGTTTTTGGATTTTTTTTTTAATAAAAAAAACAACCTAGAAAAGACAAAACAACCAAAAACAGAAACAAGACATGTCCATAAACAATAGAAAGAATTAAAACAGGAACAAGTCAGCAACACTCATCTTAAAGGATCTTTTCTCACCCATATAGCACAAGTCTTCGGCTTTGTAGGTGAAAATCCATGAGAAGCAGAGTGTATTTGAGAAATTACACCAATCTTCTGAGACAGACTAAAATCCTGCAAATTCCTTTCACAAGCCAACAAGCTTAAATTTTTCAAAAGCATATGAAACAATTTATATAGACTTATGGCAGAAGAAATATCATCACATATCCTAGATTGACATACAGAATGCTTAAATTTCAAGTTATGACAATTAGCACGAATGTGACCGGAGACACCACAAAAGTGACAAACAGGAACAAATTTAGGAACATCAGTATTCCTAATAGCAAATTTAGTCTCAGATTTTTGTTTTTGCCTCAACAAAGAACAATTTGGTCTAATATGACCAACAGCACCACAAAGGTGACAAGTAGGCACAAAAACAGATTTATTATACTCTCTAACAGGAGGTTTAGACATAGGTTTAGAAACTTCAGCGTCTACATCAGAACTTTTACCTTTGTCAAACCTAGCACAATAAGCCTTTTCTTTATTACTCCTCTTAAAAGGAGGGATATAAACTTTCTCAGTTTTAGGCTTAAGAGAAACAGAAACACTACTGTTATCATCAGCAGGCTTAGAACTAGTCAAATTTTCAATTTTAGCTTTAAATTCAACTTACTCTTGTTCCAAGCTTTTCATCTTCTCATCTTGAGAGGAAATTTGATTTCTCAAAAATTCATTCTTTTTATTAGATTCATCTAATCTAACAAGCAATTCCTCTTTTTCAAGATTAGCCAATTTTAACTCTTCCTTGAATTTCTTAGAAATTTTCAAAAATTTAGATAATTCCTTACGAAGAGTTTCAAAAGTATCAAAAAAATCAACAGAAACAATAGTGTCCTTTTTATTCAAAACATCACAGGCATCAACAAAATCAGCAGAAACATGATCAGAAAGACACTTCAAATTATCCATGACAACAGGGGTCAAGGATCAGCTCTTTAGATCAAAAGATCTACAACAAGAAGAGCTACCTGCTCTAATACCACTTGAACGGTTTAAGACCCCTTAAAAACAACCAGATTGCGTAGCCTAGATTACTTAGCCAAGTTGTTACTTAGTCAAATTAAGCAATTCTAGGTTAAAGCAATCAAATAATCATATCAAAAATATAATGCAGCGGAATAATAAATAACACAATGATATGATCACCCAGAAAACCACACGGAAAAACTTGGGGAAGATTTGACCCACCGATCCTCAAGGCAAAACGGAATCCACTAAGAAAGAATTGAAGTTCTTACAAAAGGACTTACAAGCTCCCCGCTTGACTTCCTAATGCTACCCACCAGCAGAACTTACTGACACGACCACGTGCAAGCTCCGAATCCATGGACTCCTTCTTTCTTTGAATTCCTCAATCAGCTACAAGCACCCACGCTTGATATTCTTTAAGCTTCAAAGGCAGCAACCAAGTTGATCATCAAGATGTTGAAGTAATCTCAATCTTGAAAACCCTAAGCTTTGTGTAAAGGAAAGCTCCTCTAGATCTCACAAGAGATTTACACAAAACAGCAATGTATGAGCAACAATACAACTTGTGCAACCCTTAAAAACATGGCTAGGGTTTTGCCTTATATACCTAGGGCAAAAACATAAAACCCTAAACGTTTAAAGAGTTAGGGTTGAGTTGGAAATTCTGTAGAAAACGCATCTGGGCCGATTTTCGATCGATTGAATCTATTCCTCGATTGATCAAGCCAGGCCGAAATGCCCCAATGCATCTGCAGTCACTCGATTCCAACTTTACAATATTTTATCAACTTTGAGCAAGCCTAAACAAGACTAAGTACATTGTTTTGATCATGGTTTGCCAACATTATAAATTAGAGTTCTAAATACATAAATTCCTAAACCTTTAGAACCTAACATATAAGATAAACAAGACATGCTAGGATGAAGAAACAAGATATAGACCAATGCATGACAAGGGTAGCAAAGGTGTGTGAAAGAGGTGGTTATGTGCAATGCATGACCAAAGCATGGAGAATGCACATGTGGGGCAAGGTGTATTAAATATACAACCAATGAACCAAACATGTTCCTAATCAGGAAACATGAGAAACCCCAAGGTTTGGTACTCATTGAAGTCCAAACAAGTGAGAAAATGCCTAAGAGGCATTTTATCAAACACCTAATGTGCACACAATGAACAACAATGTAAAACAATGCATGAACATCATGAAATCCACTCTTAATACATGTTCTTTTTGCCACAAGGGGCCAACATCCAAAGCAAATCATCAAAAGAAACCAATCCCATACAAAAATTTGACAAAAATTAAGTTTTCCCAACCCCTATGATGAAAATCTCAACCAATAGTACAAAATTCACCAAAACATAATCCAATGATCCAAATCAATGAAAAGAGTTTAAAATTACCTTAGAGATGTTAATGGAATGAAAAACCATTCAAATTGGTTGGGTTTTGATGTAAAAATATTGAAAGAGGGGTTTTAGAGACGATGGGAGAGGTTTAAAACAAATTTCCCATAAAAAAGCTCTTTAAAAAGCTAATTCTGGGCATTTTGCGACTGGCAAGTCACGAGTGAGTCGCAAAACCATTCTGTGTAAGCTTGTGACTGGGTCTCATGACTTGCGAGTCGCCAAAACTCGCGACTTGCTCGCTACTCGCGCAAGTAGCCAAAATGTAGCAAAAAATTCTGACACTTGTTTTACAACACAGAACATGTTTAAACAATGAAAAACAAAGTAAGCACTAAACATGAACACAAAGAGTGATAAAAATCACTTCCAAAAACATATAAATGATGGAATTAAAGATGAACGCAACGGAAAAATAATTTTAAAACGGATTTACTTCATTTGATATTGATAACATGCACTAAGTAAATTTCAGAATTTGAGAACAAGAGATTGTACCTTGAAGCGGTGAATTTCTAAACAAAGATCGAAGTATTTGGGAATACTTTTAATCTTCACTTCAATTCCACTAACGCCCAAGATGTGCGGTCTCTCAATTGGTAACAAAGGAATGATTAGAGAGTGACAAACACTCACATACACACCATTTCACAATAATGTTACTTATATATATTATTCTGTACATTTTTCCCTTTGTATCTAACCAATTATCTAATTGGGCTGGCCTTTTGGGCCTTTCCAATTGGGCTTAAGTGTGTGACTTGGAGTGAGACCAAAAGGGACCAATAAGACACTAGCTCCAATGGGCCTTGGGCTTTTCTGTCAACTCTTGACAAGTCCAAAGTTACCATTAACTATATTTAATACCACTATATAAATATAGTTGCACTCTAGGTCTTATCTATAAATTATATCCCAAGACTTTATTATACTCGCAACTCCTTCATAAAATATTTGTAGTAATACAAAGTCATTAAAGTAGACTGCCACTTTGTAAATTACTACTACATCTTGATCCTTGAGTACCAGGTTTAATCCTTTAAGTTATTCATCATATATTTATGAAATCTAATTTCATAAATATATACTTTAGTAACTACTTACTAAAGTGGTTAGGCCTAACTCTCTGAATAACAAACCCATTAAACTTATCTCAAGGGAATATTTTATATCTCTGTTAAGAGACTATGAATTCCATCTTGAGAATATATGTTCCATCAACACTAAATGTGGCTGCCTAACATACTGAGGTTTTGATCGTTACTTTAGATCTCACTCTTGATATATCAAAGCAACTTACACCTTATGATCAGGTTCATTATTCTCTCAGGATTAAGAGTTCATGCAAATGAAAGTCGTGAGATTTATTATTCATTTGACAGTCTTTAGGAGAATAATAAATCTCACAGCGGTCCAGTTCAATATGTCTTAACTCTTAAAACATGTTAACACATCAACTAGAAGTCTCCACTTCCATGCTCAAGAAAAATCATCGTAGTTGATATGTTATAGTCTTCGCAGATGAAATGCCCAATTTCATCACCCCTACGAACTATAATTCTGAGTTTACAAAAAACTTGTGATTTATATCTTCTGTGACTTTTCATGTAAATTACATACTATGCATCTCATGGACTATATGATAATATTCGAATATTCATGTTACCATTATTTCAGATAATAATAAAACAAATTTATTAAACATAATATTAAGTCATACATAATGTCCTACATAATGTTACACTTAATATCATACATAGCATCATACAATAGGATTTAAGGGCACTAATTCTAACAATCTCCCACTTGCCTTAAAGACTATTGTACACTAATCTAACTTCCATTCTTTCCAAATGCGACTCAAAAGTCCTTTGAGGCAAGGCTTTAGTAAATGGATCTGCCCGATTGTTTGCACTTTCAATCTTTGCTACCACCACATCTCCACGAGCAACAATATCTCGAATGATATGGTACTTCCTCTCAATGTGTTTTCCTTTCTTATGATTCCTTGGATCTTTAGATTATGCAACTGCTCCACTGTTGTCACAAAACAATGTGATTGAAAGCTGCTCCATTCTTATTACACCAAGGTCAGAAAGGAATTTCTTGAGCCATACAGCTTCCTTTGCTGCTTCACAAGCAGCAACATATTCTGCCTCTATGGTGGAGTTTGCAATACAAGATTGCTTAATACTCCGCCAACTTATGGCTCCACCTCCTAAGGTGAAAACACATCCTGAATTGGATTTTCTGAAATATAGATCCGATTGAAAGTCTGAATCTGTATAGCCAATGGGAATCAAATCCTCACTACGGTAAACAAGCATATAATCTCTCGTTCTCCGTAGATACTTGAGAATATGCTTTACAGCTTGCCAATATTTTGATCCTAGATTTGATTGATATCGACTGAGCATGCCAACTAAATATTAGATATTTGGTCTAGTACAAAGCATGGCATACATGAGACTTCCTACTGCAGAAGCATAAGGAACTTGTCTCATCATATCTTCTTTCTCTTGAGTCTTAGGCCTTTGGTCATCAGACAGAGGAACTCCATGTCTGAAAGGAAGTAATCCTTTCTTAGAGTTTTGCATGCTAAAATGTTCTAGAACCTTATCTATATATCTAGCTTGTGATAAGCCTAACATCTTATTCCTGTGATCTCGTCAAAGCTTGATCCCTAGAATAAAGTTAGCCTCACCCAAGTCCTTCATATCAAATTGGCTTGACAACCAAACCTTTACCAATGACATTACCCCTACATCATTTCCAATGAGTAAAATATCATCAACATAAAGCACTAGGAACATTACTACTTTATCTTGATGTCTTTTGTACACACATGGTTCATCAAGATTTTGTTCAAAACCAAATGACTTGATTGCTTGATCAAATCTGATGTTCCATTACCTAGATGCTTGCGTAAGTCCATAAATGGACCTTTGCAACTTGCATACCATATGCTCTTGGTTCTTTGCTATGAAACCTTCCGGTTGCATCATATAGATTTCCTCTTCAAGATTGCCATTAAGAAATGCAGTCTTGACATCCATTTGCCAAATCTCATAATCAAAATGAACAGCAATGGATAAGAAAATTCTGATAGATTTAAGCATTGCTACTGGAGAAAAGGTTTCATCATAATTAATACCTTTTTTTTGTGTATACCCTTTCGTCACTAGCCTTGCTTTAAAGGTTTCAACCTTTCCATCTATCCCTCTCTTTCTCTTGTAATCCCATTTGCAACCAACAGGTTTAATGCTGTTAGGCGCCTTTACAAGATCCCAAACTTGATTGGAATACATGGAATCTAATTCAAATTTCATAGCTTAGACCCAATGATGTGCATCTATATCATTCATTGCTTCATCATATGTGTAGGGATCTGATTCAACCTCTTCTGAGATAGCTTCATAAGTTTCTCCCAAACTTCTGAATCTTATAGGAGGCCGAACAATTCTCCCACTATGACGGGGCACCTAAGTACTAGACATGTCATGAGTGGTATCTTATGGTGTATCTAATATAGCCACATCATCCCTAGTTTCATCTATTGGTTGTTCATTTACAGGTTCATTTATTTCAATCAACACAACTCTACTTCTAGGAGTATAATAATTCATATAGTCATTTTCCAAGAATTTGGCATTTGTGCTAACAAACACTTTATTATCTTTATGATTATAGAATAAACCTCCAACAGTTCCTTTTGGATACCCAATAAAGAAAACCACTTCTATTTTAGACTATAACTTATCAGACTTTCCTTTTAACACATGTGCTGGACAACCCCAAATATGGAGATGTCTCATACTAGGCTTACGCCTATTCCACAACTCCACAGGTGTTTTAGGAATAGACTTCGAAGGTACTAAATTCAGAAGATAGATTGATGTGTTTAAGGCATGTCCCCAAAAAGAAATAGGCAGAGTTAAATAACTCATCATGGACCTAACCATATCTAAAAAAGTCATATTCCTTCTTTCTGCTACACCATTTTGTTGTGGAGTTCTAGGTGCAATCAATTGGGATACAATCCCATTCTTAGTTAAGTAATCTTTAAAATCCCCAAGAAAGTATTTGCCACCATGATCAGATCGAACGGCCTTTATGTGTTTACCTAATTGATTCTCAACTTCAGCCCTAAACTCTTTGAACTTTTCAAAGGCTTCAGACTTCCATTTCATTAGGTACACATAACCAAATCTTGAGTAATCATCAGTGAAAGTAATGAAATACTCATAGCCACCTCTTGCCTGGATTGACATAGGACCACATACATCAGAATGCACTAGCTCTAGCAAATCTTGGGCTCTTCTACCTTTTGTATTAAAAGGTCATTTTGTCATTTTACCTTCCAAGCAAGATTCACAAACTGGAAATTCATCAAAGTCCATGGCCTCTAAGAGTCCATCTTTGATTAGTTTTTGAATCCTATTTGAATTAATATAACCCAAACGCAAGTGCCAAAGATATGCATCACTAATAGAAGGAAATTTTCTCTTTAATGATTTTATATGAGAGTCATTATCTAATTCAGAATTATATAATTCATGCTTATCAGGAGTTAAAATATAAAGACCATCCACAATATTACCAGAACAGATAAACACTTTATCCTTCTTTATTACAACATTGTCTTTTAGGATAACACAATATCCATGTTTACCTAAGTAAGTAGCAGAAATTAAATTCCTACGAACATTAGGTACATACAAACAGTTTTCTAATATTAGAACTCTAGATTCAAAACATAAATTATAAACACCAATAGCTACAACTAGAATCTTGCTCCCATCAGCCAAAGTAAGAAACAACTCCCCTTCTTTAAGCTTTCTGGTCTCTTGGAACCCTTGCAAGGAATTGCAGATATGATTAGTACAACCTGAATCCACACACCAGGAATATGTGGGATTCTTTACCAAACATATTTCAAGAAGGAATGTATTATTCATACCTTTATTCTTGGCAGCCTTGAATATTGGACAATTCCTCTTCCAATGTCCTTTCTCACCACAATGGAAACACTTTCCTTTGATCTTCTTTCTTTTGTCAGCAACCCCTAAGGCAATTTGTTTACCCTCTTGTTTGGTGAAGTCCTTCATCTTCTTCTTCTTCTTCTTCTTCTTCTTCTTCTTCTTCTTCTTACCCTTACCTATCGACTTGGGTTGAGAAGTAGAAGCTTCATCAACATTGGCTTCAACATTGGAAGTACCAAGAATGCCTTCTGCCGCTACCAATTCATTCATTAATTCAGACAATGTATAAATCTTATTGTTCATATTATAGTTAAGTTTAAATTCCTTGAATGATTTTGGTAGTGACTAGAGTATCATATCCACTTGGGATTCTCCATCAATATTGGCACCTAAAACTTCCAATGTATTCAGATTAGAGATCATTGTAAGACAATGCTCTCTCACTGAACTTCCTTCAGCCATTTTGGTATTATAAATTTGCCTCATGGTCTCTTGCCTCGCAGAACGGCCTTGCTCACCAAACATCTCCTTCAGACTTAGCATGATGTCTGAAGCTAGTTCTACATCCTGCATTTGATGCTGTAGAACATTTGAGATAGATGCTAGGATGTAGCACTTGGCCATTTCATTAGATTTCTACCAACGATCATATCGTTGTTTTTCCTCAAGAGGAGCATCTAATGAAGGAAAGCTAGGACATGATTTAGTAAGCACATATTTGTGCTCTTCTACAGTGAGAACTATGTCCAAATTTCTTTTCCAGTCAACATAGTTGGATCTAGTCAGTTTGTTTTGATTAAGAATAGTTACAAGTAGGCTAAATGATGCCATATTCAAATCTAAAAACAATAAACATGAATATAATAAGTAAACTGGATATTATCAATTTAGCATATAAACATATAGTATGGAACCTTAATAAAACCATAATATAATATATGCAACGACAACCCAATCCCATATTCAATATCCCTCAGCATAGAGTGAATATAAAATACTATGATTGATTGAGAACTATTCTCATCATTAGTGCTATCATGATAACTCTTATCAAACACTAATAATATGCCGTTATACATTTGGCCTCTAAATAATGATAGTAAGAACTCAGCATAGAAGATACTATAATATTTAGTCTAGTGTATACCATTGTCTAGAATCATGTGTAGCCACATTACATCTCCTTAATAGGCTTATTTTGTAGTACCATGATACAAAACACCCTCCGCATGGAATGCAAAGCTCGAGGCTAAGACAAGGTGTTTGATCAAACCACTATAAACCAAGAAATTCAATCTTGTAGGATCATGAAATAAATACTCTCAGCATGGAATGCTAAGCTCAAGGCAAAGACAAAGTATTTATTCCATACTACTATGAACCGACAATGGAGGCTGTGAGATCCAACTCTTGTATCTCTCTCCCACTAGATGTTTTAAAAGAAAGGTTTTTAGTTTTAAAACATGCATAATCTAATTACACATAGTCTTACTCTTTTTTCATGTGAAAACACTAAGAAAAAATTCTGATTTTCTTTCTTTCGTTCGATCAAAAGTGCCCCTCGATCGATCGAAAAAATTAAGAAATTCGAACTTGATCATCTGACTCCTTCGATTGATACTCGATCGCCTCTCGATTAATCGAAAAACAAATTCGATCGATTGACTAGCAATCGAAGATCAATCTATTTAAAAAATATGATCACTGTCTCATTTGATCGATCGAAAGTGATTTTCAATTGGTCGAAAATCGCGAAATTCGAATTTCTAAAATTTTCCTAAGGCAGTTTTCTTCATTTTTCATGAACAAACATTCAACATATGAACATTACAGATAGAGATTAATGTCAAAACTGAAATTCATTGATGCTATTGCCTTAAGATTCAATTTAACGTACTTAAATTTAAATTTAAACAACATTATAACATCAATTTCAATTTTCATCAAATCATAGTTTCAACAACATGCAGAAAATTAAAAACATAATCTTCTAACAATATGAAACTATCATCTCTAATTCTAAAACCCACAAAACATGTTATACAATTCGAAATTGAAGACCGCTCTGATACCATTTGATAGAATTAAAGATGAATGCAGCGGAAAAATAATTTTAAAACGGATCTACTTCATTCGATATTGATAACATGCATTAAGTAAATTTCAGAATTTGAGAACAAGAGATTGTACCTTGAAGCGGTGAATTTCTAAACAAAGATCGAAGTACTTGGGAATACTTTTAATCTTCACTTCAATTCCACTAACGCCCAAGATGTGTGGTCTCTCAATTGGTAACAAAGGAATGATTAGAGAGTGACAAACACTTACATACACACCATTTCACAATGATGTTACTTACATATATTATTATGTACATTTTTCCCTTTGTATCTAACCAAATATCTAATTGGGCTGGCCTTTTAGGCCTTTTCAATTGGGCTTAAGTATGTGGCTTGGAGTGGGACCAAAAGGGACCAATAAGACACTAGCTCCAATGGGCCTTGGGCTTTTCTGTCAACTCTTGACAAGTCCAAAGTTACCATTAATTATATTTAATACCACTATATAAATATAGTTGCACTCTAGGCCTTATTTATAAATTATATCCCAAGACTTTATTATACACGCAACCCCTTCATAAAATATTCGTAGTAATACAAAGTCATTAAAGTAGACTGCCACTTTGTAAATTACTACTACATCTTAATCCTTGAGTACCAGGTTTAATCATTTAAGTTATTCATCATATATTTATGAAATCTAATTTCATAAATATATACTTTAGTAACTACTTACTAAAGTGGTTAGGCCTAACTCTCTTAATAACAAACCTATTAAATTTATCTCAAAGGAATATTTTATATCTCCGTTAAGAGACTATGAATTCCATCTTAAGAATATATGTTCCATCAACACTAAATGTGGCTGCCCAACATACTAAGGTTTTGACCGTTACTTTAGATCTCACTCCTGATATATCAAAGCAACCTACACCTTATGATCAGGTCCATTATTCTCTCAAGATTAAGAGTTCATGCAAATGTAAGTCGTGAGATCAATTTAAAACAATCACACAAAGATGTCAAGATTTTTCCCACAAAGATATAAGTGCATAAAGAACAAGCTAAGCTCGTAAATGCATAAAGCCATTTGTACGAAGGTACAAGGCGAAACTCACATGTGATATGTGCTCAAACATATACGATCAAACTTTTTGAATTTTCACTTTTTATGTGGTTTTGGATTTTTACTCACACAAAACTAAAACATAAAAGTAAGATCAAAACAAAAGCAATACATACAAATAAATGCAAAATGCACAAATGCATGAAGGGTCCTACAAAGATCGAAAGAATTAGATTAAGGACCAAAAGAGCAAAAACTCAACCATAGGAACCCTTCCTCATCTAAACAAAACAATTGTTTGGAATGAGTGTCTCAAGAGAAGTGAGACGAGGGTTGGAAGAATGAGAACCGAAGATGCACATAGTCAAGGAGTTAAGAACATTAAACACTTTCTTTAACAACATGCAATTTTCACTCAAATCCGGTTTACCCTTTTTAACACAACTTCCAAGAAGCTCAAGTTTCTCTTTTCTTTTGATTATTTTGAAAGCATGAAACTTAGAGCATTGAGGCCTTAGATGACCAAAGGCACCACAATGGTGACAAACAATGCGTTTAGGTCTACTAGACTTTTTGGGAAGGGATCTAGCAACATGGTTTTGTTCTTTCTTCAACTTGGAGCATTGAGGTCTTATGTGACCGATCACACCACAATGGTGGCAAGTTGGAACAAACCTAGATCCATTCAAAACCTTAGGTTGAGACCTAAACAGAGGCTTTGACTTAACAGCCTTTCTCTCCATCTTTTGATTTCTTTTATGTGGAGGAATGTACAACGATTTGTCCTTTAAGGTAGAACACACAATAAGCACAAAATCGGGTACCACAACATGATTGCAACAAATATTTTCATCCTTTTTAGTAATAGATTTAGCAATCAAACACTTGGCATGCATCTCAAGAGATTCATTTTCACATTTTAGCTCATCAACAAGTTTGTTAAACAAAACAAGTTTAGCATCCAAGTCCATATTCAAACATTCAAACTCTTTCAACTTTTCAAGAGAATTTTTAGCAAGTTTCTTATAGTTTTTAATCAATTTGTTAGATTCATTGAACTTAGCAATCAAATCATCCTTTTCACAAAATACCTTGCTCAAATCCTTATTAAACTTCTTAAGCCTTTTTCTTTAAGAGTTTGATGTTAGGAATATCAACAACATCCAAAGATTCATGTAACAAGCATCACAATCATGAGGATTATCACTCATAGAGGCATTTTCACAAACACATGGCGTATTACATTCATCAACATACAAAACATGCATAGAGGCATACAAAGCACTATCCGTGGCAAATAAACACAAGGGGTCAAGGATCACAGTCAGGTATTTAAACCAAAACAACTGTACCCACTCTTATACCAATTGAAATTTCAAATAGCGTGTAAAACACTATGAACATTTAGACCACCAATATACAAATTATCAATTCAAGCTTAATATCAAACAATGTACGTGCGGAAAATGAACATAAGCTTAAAACAAAATTGATAAACAATCTAAACCAAATAAAATCACATCCACAGCAGAAATTAAATGGCAAAGATTAAGGGAAGAAAGATGCAAACATAAGGACAACACAACTATGTGTTATCGAAGAGGAAACCGAAGCTCTCAGCGTAAAACCTCTCCGCCGCCCTCCAAACGGTTAATAATCCACTAAAGAATGAAGTTGGGATATATGAATAGCAGAAGACCCTCTAAGCCTAATCTACCAAGTGTACCTAAGCCCTCTAAGCTTCTTACTCCAACGAGGTTGCGCCAAACCTTTGTCTTTTTTAGCTTACCAGATTCCGCTATAGCCCATAGCATCAACCAATATCAATTGGTCCCTTCCTAACTACTTCCCAAGCACCAAATAGCCTTCTCACAGATATGGGTATGGTGAGAAAAGGTTTTGGCTAATGTACCTCTCAAGGATGTAACAATGGAGAGGGTGAGAGTAGAGGAATTTGGAGAAACAAGGATGAAGATTGTGGATGAGTCAATCTTATTTTTCTCTAGGGTTTCTCTCTCAAAATTCTCTCTAGAAGCCCTCTACATTTCATGGGTATAAGGGTCTATATATACTGGTGCGTGTTTGGAATGCGAAGAATCATTTTTCCAAAACAGAGCTGGCTGGCGACTTGGCCTTGCGACTTAACTAAGTTAACTGAATGGCCAGTCTGGACTTTTTGTCTTGTAGTGCTACAGCTAGCATGACGGTTCAGCTTCTCTACATGCTTCACTCGTGTGCATCTTCTGGCGGCTTGCCAGTCGTGAGCCACCCGCGAGATCTAGTCGCAAGTCCCTACTTCACTGCACAGCACAGTCTTGAGCATTTCTTCACACTTTCTCACACACTCCACCTAAATACAGGGTTTCTAAATACTGAATTACAAGTAAATTTGGCACGGAATATAGGCAACAAGATGGTTGATTAAATTCAACCTTACAAAATCAAAGGGGGAGTTTTTCACAAAACATCCTCCAAGTTAATATTTTTCTGATTGAGGCCTTTTTAGGCCTTGATCTTTGAGTTTCAAGCTTACTAATCACTTTTGTTTTTGATTGTGAATAGATTGACTAAGGAGAACGGTCAAAATTAACCTAAAGATCTTTGTCTTTGAGGTATAATGTTCTAGCCTCTTCTTCTTTTCCTTTTTCTGTTTTAATCTATTTTGCTTGCTTTCTTTTATGTTATATATGTTTAACATGCCTATTTAGTTTAGGTTGACGTGTGTTTTTCTATTTTAAGCGTGCTAGGCTGCTAGGTTTAGTTTCTGTGCTGATGCGTTCTTGTTTTTTTGGTAGGGTTAGGGCGTGTATGTGTATGCATGCTTCCTGCATGCACATGCATACTTAAAGTATGTATACGCATACAACTGGGCAGCATACGTAGACCCTATGTATGTGCACACATACTCATGCCCAGAACCCTAATCCGAACCTTTTTTGTTTCTGTTTGTTTATTCTATTTGCATAATATGCTTTTGTTTTACCTTATTTTCATGCCAATAAGCCTTCCCTTCGACTCTGTTTGTGTTTTGTGCCTCACATGCTAGATTAGGGTTTCTTTTCAAATATTTCTTTGATATGCCATGAACAAGCATATGATGCATAAGTGCTATGGTGTAGCAAGGTAAGACATGCATTCACATGAACATGCATTTGGATGTTGAACATGATGAATACCTTTGTTTGAGGCCTTGATATTGTGTTTAGATGTTTAGGATATACTTGATGATTATGCCTTGCTACCATGTATATGTTTCTGTTTGAATGTAATAATATGCTTGTTTAGATCTGCCGTGATGTCTTTGCCCTTAGATTTTATATGTTGTGATGCCATGATAGATGTATGTTAGGGTTTGGATAAAATTTTATGTTGATTTCTAGATGTATGCTAGTGTGTGTGTGAGTCTAGAATGACAATATTGAATGTGCCTTTAATAAGATTAAGATATAAGACACTATGAATGGAAACCGACCTATGGGTCGGGTTCCTAACACCTTCCCATTCCCATATCTAAACTTTAGACGTGCTTTGGTAGTAAGATCAATCCTTCCACGAAAGGCACTATACATATGGTTCCTAGACCTAATCTAGGTGGTGGCTCCATTTCATTTCTCCGCCCTGGTCCACTTGGCCAAAGCATACTCCCTCCCACTTGCGCCCACAGTGACGACTCTGCTAAGGATAGAAAGTTTGATTCCAATGTGTCTTATTTCTTAATCTTAATAAAGACTTGTTCAATATTTGTTTGCACACACCTCACTTGGTTCTTTTTGTCCCTTTCACCCTGGTTGGTGATGAGTGGGAAGATGAGTATGCTCTATTCGAGCCAAAGTCTTTCGAAGTTAATCCCACCAACTCATAATCTATGTCATTGCCTATAATGGGCTTTAAGTGCGTTAATTGTTTGCCACCAATCCACAACGGTCCATTTAGGCAAAAGGTTGGAATTATGGCCCACTTAGTTGTGAGTAACCTACTGATCTATCCCTTTAGCTCTAGGGAGCCTACCCACACTTAGAGGGGTCCTAAATCCTATCAATGAGAGGGTACCCTTTATATCTCTTGTTTGTTCAACCATATATTTTGTGTTCACCTAATTCTAAAGGACAAATAAAAGATGAAAAAAAGAAAAGAAAAAAAGAGTTCGAGGATTACCCAAAAGTTATGGCATACCTTAAGATGTTGGGATAAAAGAAAAAGAAGTTCTCACATATAAGAGGCTTGTCCCAAAATCTAAAGGTATATCTTAACTTGAAAGGTTCATGGGACCATAGCCTAGTTGCTATCACAAGCCTAAATCAAAAGACCTCTAGAAAAATAGGACCTTGGGCCTAAGGTAATAAATATGCTATGGACTTAGCATCCAACATCCTACAAAGTCAATACGAAATTCCCTAATCTTGGGCCTCCTTGTTGTATGCAAGGCCCAAAATGATGAGAAATTCATGGACTTTGAAAGAAAGGCTACAATATATTCTAGCTAGAGGGCTACTTTAAAAAATGAAATGATGATAATAAATGGAAATTGAAAGAGCCCAAAGGTGATGGATATATTGTAAGCCCATATTTGAGACAAAGGGTTGAAATTCTCTAAGCACATTCTAATGAAAGCCCACGAGAGTAAGATGAGAGCTTTATTGTAAATGGACTAAAGCCCATTGAAGTAAGGGGCAAGGTTCATGAGAGGAAAGGGAGTGATTCTGTAATTCAGCATTCATTAAAATGGAGTTAAAGACTTTCTAAAAACATCTAAGATAATAATAAGAACCTTTCAATTGGGACATGGGCTTAATAAAATGGGGCTTAATAAAATAGGACTTTTTTTCAGGCACCATTGCACCACCAAGATCAAGTAAGCACGTCCCCACTCCAATTTGGGTCCGAGAAAAGAACGGAAGGTGTTTGGTCAAAATTGAGAACACAAACAAGAAGAGATATTTCAAGAAGAGACATTTCAAGAGGAAGTATCTCAAGAAAGAATGGTTGATCCAATTGATGACATAACCACACAAAAGATATTCAAAGCAATAGAAAAGCAAAGCAATGCCCTCAAGAAGATAGGAGGCCATCTCTCCAAGCTAGAGGAAAGTATGGTCATGAAGCCCATACATGTGGAGATACATGATGAGGATGAAGGAGAGGATTGGGATGAAAGGGATAAGGCCGAATATGCAAGGAACATGCAATTTGAAAAACCTACTGCAGATACCATGGCCATAAAGGAAAAGATAGAAAAGATGCAACTAGCGTACGACAAAGCTTAAAGGATGGATGATTGTCTCTACAACATGGTTGGATTAAGTTACAAAACCCCTATCGCATTGCCTCCCAAGCTCAAGATCTCTGATTGGAAAAAGTTAGATGGGACTGGAGATATCTAAGCATTGCTGAAATGAAAGGTTTGGATGAGAAGCAAACTTTGCATTCATTTCCTTTCTCACTTACGAGAGGTGCATCAAGGTGGTACTATAGCTTAGATCCGAATAAGACCAAGGTGTGGAATGAGCTAGTAGAGCTATTCATGGATCAATTCATCTTCAATACCATGATTGATGTAACTCTAAGGGACTTGGAGACTACCAAGCAAGGGGTAGGTGAGACATTTTCTGAATACATGACAAGGTAGAAGGGAAAGGCATCTCAGATGGTCAATAGGCTAAATGAAAAAGGACCAAATCAACATGATCATCAAGAATTTGCTTCCGCATATGATAATAGGCTCCTATCATCGCCTATTAGTTCCTTTGGGGAGTTGTGTAATTGTGGAACTTGGATCAAAGATGCCAATGATAATGAGCAATTAAAGAAAGGTGAGAGCAAGCCTCCAATCAAGAAGACATATGGGGGGAGAACCGACCTAATCTTGTGATGCAAGAGTCATCATACCTCAACAATACCTAGCCTACTCTAGCTTCACAAAGAAAGCCCACCGAGAATTCTCCGACCTAGGAATGACCCTTGCCCAAGCATATGAGAACTCAACTTCCAAAAGATTCATCAAGCCCTTAGATCCCACACCTTTGCCAAATCCTATGCCTTCTACTTGGAACCTCAATGAATATCACCACTTCCATAAAAAATCTTGCCATAAAACCGATAATTGTTTCTGTCTCAAGAATGAGATACAAGACCTCATAGACAATGAAACTCTCCCAAACCCAAACATCATCACTAAGCCTAACATTAGTGCAGACAACATATTTTGTCCACCCTCAATTTGTGTGCTAGACCCTGAAAATTCCAATAAAATATTATCTTTTCTCCAGAGGGCCACGGAAACATTTAGATTGATGTGGCGCAACCCGTTTGGGCATCGGAGCACTCGGAGTGCCATTTCAAGTCAAATTGACCAAAATGCCCCTAGTCAACCCTGGGTTGACCAAAAGTCAAATGAAGTCAAAATCCTCTCGAGACAACCTTTTTCATGCTTTTACATCAAACTTGAGCCACTCAAAGATTTTTATCAACTTTGACCAAGTTTGACCCGACGTTGACCCTAGGGGTACCATAAACCCTAATTTTGATCCGACCGTTAGAACGGGTTGGGTCTAGCACCATTGTGAATATTATCAAATTCCCTTTCCAATGACTTTTCATGGGTCAAAATCAGAGTTAAAACGGTTGAGATATCTAGAAAACCGCGCAAAGCGCACCAGCACGCTTCTTGAGGCCATAACTTTTGATCCAACCTTTGGATTTTCAATTTCTTTAGTGTTATGGAAAATAAACATCTAGTGCTTTCAAGGGACACCAAGATGAGCTCAATCTAAGTCCGAGAAGACCTTAAAATATGCGTCCAAAGCTGGACCAGAAAAAGCCGGTACTACTAATGTCAGCAGGGGTGGCCGATGGCCATACAAGTTGCGTTGGAAGCTGAAGGGTCAGGTTTCCTCCATAAATACCCCCAAACCCCTCATTTTGCACACAAAAAAAAAAAAAGACTTTGGGCCATTTCTAGGTAGATTCTCTCTTTCCTCTCTTTAATTTATCTCTCAATCACATCTAAACACATCCAAACATCATCAAACACCTTTGATTCTTCTCTTTTCTCCACAATTACAAGGTAAAGCTTTTGCACCCAATCTTCCTCTCCTTGGTTCCATACCTTCGATTTGAGGGTTAAGGGTGTGGATGCAGCTTTTTAGCTACAATTTACACCCCTTTCTTTTTATAGCTTTTTTTCTAGCTTTTTCTTGTTCAATAAAATGATTTATTTCTTTTCCTATCATGTTCTTGCTCCCTAGCATGTCTATATAGTTTTTCTAGCATGTTTCCTTGTTTATGCCATGATTTATCGCTTTGATGTGGTTGGCCTAGCCTTCTTGGGCTAGGATATGTCTAAATTTAATGTTTGTGCTTAGATCCACATGTTTTTAGGCTCTCTGCCATGTTTATGCTTGAATTTACATGCCTATGCTTTCTATGCCATGCTTTTGCCTAGATCTACATGTTTATGTTCAAATCTACATGCCTATGCCTAGATCTATGTGCTTATGTGCTCTGTGCCATGTTTGTGTGCTTAGATCCATATAGCACTTTTGTTCCTTGATATCTCTCTTTTTGGTGTTTTGGCCCCTTTGGTAGAATGTAGATCTAGATCCAGTGGTCTAGGTCTACATCCATACACCTAGGCCCATATTAAAGGGTTTGGATCATTTCCCTATATGCTATGATTTCTTGCTTGCTTTTATGCTTTATGTCTATGCTTGCCTCTCTAGATGTAGGCTTTGTCAAGCTTTGTGCCCTCGTGGGCTTGCTTGTGTGGTTGCGGCCATCCCTCCTAGGGATTGATTGGGTGTAGCCGCTTGTGAGATACACCTCCATGGTGCTGGTGTGCTTGATACATACCTTCCTCCATTCCGTGCAATGTTTATATGCTTGCCTTGCTTGCTTTGTGCCACCCGTTTGTCTTTTTTGTTTCCTTGCATCTTTTGCACACTTGCCTACATATTCATGCACGAGTCTGTGTCGTCCATACTCCAATCCAATGGAACTATCACTACAAGAAAAATAGACTACTGCAGCGGGCCAAAAGCATCATAAAGCCCAAAAAAGCACCGCTAAAGGTACATTTGACCTTTAGTGGCTGGTGCTATTGCAGTGGTTCTTCCCACCACTGTTGTGGTGCAACTATAGATCTATTGTGGCAGTAACAAAAAGCGCCGCAATAGATCTATCATTTACCTGTGGCTTTGGTTTATTGCGGCAGGCAAAAAACCACCACCATATGAGGTTAGAATTTGGGTTAATTAACCTTTATAGGTAGAATATGTGTGGCTATAGGTAACAACCTTTAGCAGCAGGCGATAAGCGCTGCTATTGGGCTTCATGTAAAACAAAACGTATGCACCTTTTAGTGGCATAAACGCCGTTATATGGCTTCAATTATAACATAATTTTAGACCTTTAGTGGTGCTTTTTGCCTGCCACTATAAGTTAAACTTTTTTTCCCTTGGGTTTTAAAACCATAGTCCTATTACAAAGAACCTATAAAAATTTTAGTTCTACTGAAACAATACCACAAATCATATACTATATATAATAGCAGAAGCCTTTCCCTGTAATTAAGGAGGTTCTGACACGTATAACTTAAAAAAGTGATACATTACATTATTTGGTAAGAAGGTTCTGACACGTATATCTTAAAAAAGCGATACATTACATTATTTGGTAACGCTACATTACCATTTAAAAGTGAAAAATTATAATTTATCCCTACATTAAATATTGTTTGGAGCCCTCTGGGTATAAAAGAAAACTAACCGCTTAAGAAAAAAAAAATTGCTACACGAAGAAAAAAAAGGAGAAAGAGACCGAGAGAAAAGAGAGACAGAGAAATAGAGAGGCAAATAACGGAGAAGGAGAGAGAGATTGAGAGATCTAAAACTGTAGTTTGCAATCAAGAATGAAAAGAAGTCTCTCACTTCCTGATAGTGTGTTGAAAATGCACAGGACCTATTTCATCCACTGTGGGTCGTCCATAAGAAAAAGAGTGGAGATATGGGACGCAAGAAACATGCTCGTCCATTGTAATCTCATCCGTCCTCAATAGAGGATGGACGAGATCTCGCCCGTCCTTATTAAAGGATGGACGAGACCATTAAACACATGACAAGTATAATATTCACCAAGGTGTAAAGAATGAATTACACCATATCAAACCAAGATCTCCATTAACCGTTATGGAACACAGGTTCAAATAAGGTAACTTTCATGGCAGTTATGGAAGTTACTTTTGAATCCTTCGTACTCCACGACAATAGGAACGATTATCATACAAATAACCATTTCACGTATGCTATATAAGCATTCATCAATAAGAAGGTAATTCATTCAGACACTTTCCACAAGAAAATTAATCCCTTTTACAGTGAATCACAAATCCACTGACTTTACCATCGAAGGATTCTAGACCGGCCTCCACTGGTCTCCTCTAATTTCGTGTTTGTCTTTTCTGGACTCAGCCTCAAGATCGTAAATGTTCCGAGATTTTCAGCCTACTAATCTTTAAGGACTCATCACTTCCTGTCAGATTTTCCTCCATAACCGTAAGCCTCTACTTGCTACCTGACCATCGGAATCGCTACTGGTAAGTTCTGTTTTAAATTTAAAAATTTAGGGTTTAGGGTTTTTATTTGAGAATCAATTGGGTGTTAATTATGATTTAGATTGGTATTTTGGGTTAGATTTGGTTTTGATTAAGTGATACGAAGACAGAGGAACCAAGCAGAGTTCGTAGCGATACTGCGATATAGAGAAAGGGAAGGAGAAAAAAAACCCTAGCGATCTCTTCTCATCAGACTCTGCTTAACATTCAACCGTTCCCTCTCCAGACTTATAGCACTGCTACAAGCACATAGAGAAAGTAAAATCTATGAGCATCAACACCGTTATATCTACCACCATCAGATTGTTGGAACTGGCTCTAGTACGTCTTTCTCCATTTTTTTTTAGATTTGGGTACGAAATATTACTTTTTTTTAAAATTTTTTTGTTGGATAAGTTTAGATTTGATCTTGGTTTTGATTCCTTTTTGTTTCGGGTTTTTGGGTTCTCCATGAAAATGTTTCTTTTTGGATTGCTTTCCCTATTTTCTAATATCTGTGTTCATAGTGTTTTTTTTTTTTTTTCCCTCTCTGGGGTTTTGATTTGGAAAACCAGTTTTGCTATTGATTCAAAACCAATCTCCTTTTTCACAGGTAACTTCTTTTCTCTTTTTTCTCTCTTTGGAGCACTGGCCATTCAGGTTTTTCTCTCTCACTCTCTAGGTTTTCAGTTTTGGTAGATATTTGGATTCTAATTGGTTCTTAATTTTTCCAATCCTACTTTGAATTTTGATTTTAGGTTTTTGAATCTTTTAGTAGATATTTGGATTCCAATTGGTTCTTAATTTTTCCAATCCTACTTTGAATTTTGATTTTAGGTTTTCGAATGTTTTGGTAGATATTTGGATTCCAATTGGTTCTTAATTTTTCCACTCCTTCTTAGAATTTTGATTTTAGGTTTTTGAATTTCTCGATTTTAGCAAATCAGAGAATGTTTCATGACAACATAGCTAATAAGAATGCTTTTAAATTTTCTCAATCTTTGCAAGTACCTCAGTGCTAGGAAACCATATTTATTACCTACAAACTTCTGATTATTCATGCTTATAGGTAAATGCATAAAATAAAAATATTCCTTTCATGTTATGCTTTCTGACAAGCGTTTAGGTCCTATGCACCTTAGAATATTAAAATTTTGGAAATTTGGCAGGGTGCTCATGATGCAGAGATCCTCTCATTGAGCTTTACCGTATCAAGTAAAAAGGTGGGCTAATTCTGAAGAAGCCACAGATAGCCAGTTGTTCCTTGCATCAGGGGACCGCGATTGAATGATCCATCTTTATGATGTCAATAGGTTTGCTACTTTCCTCTGTTTTTTATTTTTATTTTGTTAATCTCTGCCCACTCACTGGGGTTTTTGTACTGCTGTTTATCTCTATGAGTTGTGGACTTCTTTCATTGTAATTTTGGATGGTTATTCATTTTGAACGAATTTCTTGAATTTGTTGCAAACGTTGATGGATATTGCTTAATGAAAACTTATCTGTCTCATATATGTGACTTCAACTTTTTCTTTTTTTTTTAATCTAAGTTTTATATCAAGGTTAGCAATCTGAAACTGACTCAAAAAACAAATGAAATAAATATGACTCTAGGCTTACTTTGTCTTGAAGATTTTCTATTTTATTTTTAAAGTGTATATGATATAACATTAATGATTTTTTTTTTTTAATATAGCAGGTAATTTGTTTGTCTTTTTACTACATTTCAATGGGTAATATAATATTTTTGTCTTGGTTTGTGTCAAATTGTAATTTATAGGTCTTAATTTTATGTTTTCAGTTAGGCTGTAGTTGTTGCTTTGCAGATAGCTTTTGTTTGCAGCATATATTTTTTGAAATTCATACATATATTTTTTGTTTTGGTTGGAATCACTTAGGTTTTTCAATTTAGAATGAATTTTGAGAATGACAAGGATGTGCAAACTCAACAGGCAATGTGGGAAGGACAACATGAACTTTCAACTAAGAAGACATATGCTAGGTACATGGAACTTTTCTTCCTTCTAATTTTAATTGAGTATTTGTTTTTTTGCTCCTTAATTTGAATTATGGCAGGGCAATTGATGTTTGTCATGTTTCATTTGTTGTTTTTTTGTAGTGTCTGGATTTTTGCTACCTAGAATGTTACTTTTATGTTGATGAAATATCTTAAAGTGCATTATGGGTTTTCATTATTGGATATTTTGTTGACCTTATTAATGCAAGGCTGAATAGAGTCTTCTTTGATTGCATATACAAACAGATGATTTTGAAAGAATTGGAAACGAGATTTTTTTTTTTTTTTGGCCTTGGAATTGTAACTATAGTGTTGTCTGTTTCAACTATACTCTTGATTAGAGTCAGTTATTGTTGAAATATTTATTTGACTATGTTTTGGAGGTATTATGGTATTTTAATATTGTTGAAATTATAGGTAGTTCTTTGATCATATTATATGCAGGGAATGGTTGCAAAAATAATGCATGATGTGTGTTTGATAAAATGTCTCAAAAATCTGTACTACACACTGTTTCATAAAAATCTGCACTGTAGTACACTATTTTATAAAATCTGCACTATTTTGAATAACTTTCTGCATTTTTTTAAAATAATTTTCTATAAATCAATTTTTTGTTTTGTGTGTTGGTATTTGCTGTTTCATATTTTGCAGCAAAGTGAAAAGAAATCGAGTTAATGCTTCTATGTCATGTAAGGTTTTGAACATTGGAAGTTGTAATTTTATTGTTTATTACCTTTTCATAATTTATTATACGTTAGTATTGCTTAAATTGTACTAGCATAAATTGTTTTATTTTTTTGTTTGTAATCTTTACATCTATGAATTCAGACTACAATTACAATTAAGGCTTAGTTGATTTGTTGCCTTTTCCTGCAATTAAGGCTGTGCTGCCATGTAGGAAAAGAGCCTATCTAAAATTCTTCCACGTTTAAGTAAAAAAGCAATAAATTATACTGTTTTACAACTTTAAAACACCATTTAATGCTTTTCAATATTTAAAAAAAAAAAAAAAAAAACCCTTGAAATTCAGAGGGAGAGAGAGAGAGAGAGAGAGAGAGAGAGAGAGAGAGAGAGAGAGAGAGATCGCAAGAGAGAGAACCGTGTTGGTACAACCCAAAAAAAAAAAGGTTGGGATAGAGAGAGAGGGGTTCACTAGGCCGTATGCCCGCCAAAGTCCGATCTCCCACCACCATCATACTCATGTGACCCCCACGGTAAAGGTTTTTTTTTTCCATTGTTAAAATTTATGGATTTGGTTATATACTTATATTTGGTTGGATTGATATCGATTTAGGTGTTTGGGTTAAATTTGATTTTGATTAAGGAATCTGGGTAAGAATGCTTTACGTTTGGGGTATATCGAGTTAAATTAGGGATGGGGTTTTTATTTTTTTTCTCTTCTTTCTTAAATCTAAATGTGGGATGTGGAGTTTTTTTTTTTTTTTTTGGTTGGGGTGGGAGTGTTTCTTTTTAATCTAGACATGGGAGTGTATTTCCATGGCATTGGAGTGTTTTTTTTTAATCTAAACGTGGGAGTGTAGAATTGTGGCAGTGTGGAAGTGCTTTTAAAAAAAAAAAAAAAAAAAATCTAAACGTGGTAGTGTTTTTGGTTTTAGGTTGGCATTTACGTTGTCTGAGGATTCTGCCTCTCAAGCCGTTTACTAGCATCTGGTAGACGATACAGTGTGTTGACTTTTGTTTTCGATTTTTCTATCACTCTTGCTCTGCCTCAGCGTGTCATTTGGTTTCATTGGGGTTGCTCTACATTGTTTTTCTGTTTAATTGTGTTGCTCTGTGTTGCTTTTGCTTTTTTGCCATGTAGTCTCCATAATTCTCACATTAACCCATGTGTGGGTTTGCTCCCTTTTGTTTTGTATTCTCCCCTAATCATAACATAAGAATATGCATTATTTAAAATTGATGGAGGACTCGAGTTCTAGCATATTTGGTAGTTTGATTGGTGGTGCATTATACAGTTAGGATAATAATTTTAATTACTTTGAATATCCATTAGTCGAGAAAATGCAGTGATAGTTAGAGTGGTCATGGTGAGAGAGATACTATTTATTTATAATTATTATATTAATATTAGTTTGTCACTGTACAATGGTTTTTGATTTGTGGCTTGGCTAATTTTATAGAAATTATTGTATTAGTGGCTTAGCCAATTTTATATAATTAAATTGTTGTATTACTTTACTCAAACATATAAATTCCAGCTGCTGCATAAAAAAATAAATAATTAAAGAAAATTCACAACTCCAAGAAAAACTCAGTGATGACACAATTTTTGCTCTAAGAAAATTGAGTCCAACGAAAATTCTACTACTATACTATTTGAGAATGTTGAAATCAATCTAAACTACTAAAGTAAAAAATAAAAGAAGAGACAAAAAAGAAAAAAAAAATCCAACTACTTATCTTTTTATAGATTACAAAAATTATTAAAAAAGATTCACCCTAAACAGTTCAAAACAGAAATCTTAATAACATCTTTTAGATCAAATAAGCTTTCTTTTAAAATTTTATTTTTGGTTTATTTTTGGTTGTGTTATGCATCTTTAATTATTAGTTTTTTGTTTCTGTAATGGACTCTGTGTTAAGGCTTCTGTACAAAGTGCTGTACTCTCTTAATTAATTTGGAATGTGTTGCAGTTTTCTTAATTAATTTGGATTGTGTTGCGGTTTTCTTAAAATTGTATATTTCTCACAAAAGTCACTATTTCATTAATATCCAGTTTCCATGAAGAAGAAGAAAGAGATACAATTGGTGAAAGCAGGGTTAGTGTTGCCAGTCCACCTTTGTTTCAAGCAAATCCAAAGGCAAGCACTAGAAACATCTATAGCAAATCATTCAGGTCAAGAATTAGAAGAATTACCCTTAAGAACCACCTATAAGTTCTTGGAATGAAAGAAAATATGGGGAATCTTTTTTCTCATTGGCTTTCCTTCATTTCTGGAAAAGCATATATATATTAATTACGAAAAGGAATGACGAGAATGAACTTTGTATTACTCATGGCAGAAAGTTGTACTTGCTAAACGAACTGACCATGGCTTTATATATTATATTATATAGTTCTGGATTTATATTTAAATGATTTTATTTGATTGTGGAAGTTGTCTACAGATTCAAGGACTCAAATTCTCTATTTTTACTAATGTAAATTAGAGAAAACATAATTGATGGGATGAACAATTGCTACAATGTTGTTTTGATTTTTTTTTTAATATGTTTTTAGTATGTAATGAACAATTGAAGTTTTTAAATTCCTAACCTACATGTCACATTTTATTGTCATTTTGGAAGTGGTATTGCGTTTTATGGTGTAGAGTTTGAGGAGATCCTTATTCATATTTGTGTTTGGCCACTTTGTACTTTGTAGTCTAACGAATTTGAAGTAATTATACTTTAATTGTATAAATAAGATCTACTCAGGGAAAGGGTATTTCTAATTTAAGTTAAGCATATGGATATGGTATCTAATGTAGAAAATATTTGCATATTAATTAATCCTTTGAATAATTTACTAAACCATTTATTAAGGCTTAGCAGTCATAATTGGATGAAAATTGAAGAAGATTTTCATTATTTTAAATTGTGTTAGTCATGAGAGGATGAAAAAATGAAAGACCATATTACTTAATGCAAAAAAGACCATGTGGACACAGAAGCTTTTACTGTTTTGTATGTGTTAGCATATGGGACACCGACAATGGTTTTGGATACCACAATATTTATTGTAAATTTGTGAATATCAAGACTTGATTTTACACAAATCTTTGAGTTTTTCCTGTTGGGTGATTTCACAAATGTTAGAGTTGATTTATCATGTTCATTGTGTGTGCATTATATCGTGATTGCGTTAATATATTGTTTTAAGTTACCATACAATCCAAGATTTGTTAGCACTTAGCACAATAAGGCAATATAAGGAGTTCTTGTATAATATTTCATTTTTTAAATCATCATTTGTGAAATTATGTTTAGTTTTTGAGAATGTTGTGGGCTAAAGTTTTCCAATAATTTTTGTAATACCCAAAAGAGAAAAGGGGAGGAATGGGGTTAAAAGTGGTGATAAATTGGGTTTAATCTACAGAAACAATAAGAGATATTTCTTTTATTTCAAATTTTTATGTGCTCCTTCATTCCCTCATACAAATTATGATACAATAGCAGATATGGTGTTTGAAATTGTCATGTAAGTTTCAGATTTGTGTGTTTCAAGCTTTTGTTGGATGCAAAGATCATTAATATGTAAAATGATCACGTGCATTGCGCAGGTTAAACACTAGTGTAACTAATTAACAACACTACAAATGTCTCCAAACTAACATTATATGAACATAGAAATATATTATCAAATACATAACATTGTCTATAACCATTATCATAAGATTAACAAAAAAAAAAAAAAAAAAAATGATGTGGTCCTTTGAATAAAACAACCACTTAAATTAAGCTAATACCATAATCAAAGTTCCAAAGTGTTTAAAAATATCCTTCAACGCTTCCAAAAAATGCGGTTGTTCAAATGTAGTTCTTTGTATACAAAAAGTCATCAAACACCAACATAAAACTTATAAGCTACATGGTTGATGGGATGCAGCTGATGATTTTTGGAGAGTTGGAGATTGTTGGACCGGAAGAACGTCTTACATACAAACCAATATTACTCAATAAGTGCATATAAATGGATCAAATAGAATGACAAGAAAAGCTTAGAGATTTAGGACTTTTCATCTTGCTCATTCAGTAAGTGCATACAAATCAAGATTACTCAATAATTTGAGAGTAGTTATTTATGAGAATCAGAGAAAATTTTCCATAGTAAAGTCATAATCTTAAAATGTAAAGGATACATTGAAGGGTGGAAGTCCCAAAACTTCACCTTATTACATAGGTTATATCCACTAGTAGTCTTCCATCCTGCCATCCATGCAACAAATCAACCAAGCAATGGTCCTACAGCAAGAAAAAGAGAGCTTAAATATGCACAAAGTTAATTCAAGTTAAAATAACATCATACACCTACTTTACCCAAAAAGTAGTACTGCACTTCTTGAGGTGGAGGTCAATAGGTTGAATCTCACCTTCCCTCTACGCTTGGGGAAGGTGAGATTCAAGCTCATCTAGAATTCATTGTAAATCACCTACTATTAAACAAGATATCATTCACTTTACTTCAATCTGTTCAAAACTAGATTTTTAATTTGAACCCAAACCTTGTTAGTAAAAGAATTACAACCACAAAGCATCAATGCCATCAAGCATATTTTACATACCTTCTAATAATACCATAACGAACTCTGATATGTTGTAGAAAGCCAATCAATTAATAGTTGACATACACCAACAATACAAGCAATTAGTCCAATCTTAACAAATCCAAATCTCAAATAATTGGATTAGAACATAATGAATTCTTTAAGAATAAACACACAAACATTAAGATATAATTTTAAGGAGAAGAAACTAACCAGAGAAGTTCTAAAACTTTAACCATTAAAGAAAAATATAATGAGAAATAACAAAAGTATTAACTACATTCATCATCACTAGACTCTTCATCATCGGAGTCATCATCATTAGACTCATAAACATCATCGCTAAGCTCTTCATCATCGATAAAGTCTTGTTTAAGCAATTCATCCTCACTAATCAATAATGTATCACAAATGGTTCCTTCTTCATTAACTCGAGATCAAGCATGGCTGTCATTTGCATCATCACATGCATCATCAGTAGTTATATTACAAGGGACATTCTTAAGATAGGTACCCACTTCATCATCATCATTATCATCATTATGTGAAGCATTAATACCAACATCAAACACCTCCCTAGATTTTGTTTTGACCACCACCACCCAATCTTTATGTCTCACATCTTCCATGTAAAACACTTGTGAAGCTTGAGATGCTAATACATAAGGTTTGTCAATCAATCAAGGTGTGTGTATCAATCGTGAAAAATTGACAAGGGGAAATCCAAACTCATCTTTTTTGCATCCTCTCCCACTAATAACGTCAACCCATTGACATTTGAATAGTGCATATCGATACTTATTAGAGTAGCTCAACTCAATAATATTTGAATGTTCAATATGTGTGTAAAACACCTTTGAACGTTTAGACCCCAAATAACAAAGTATCAATTCAAGCTTAATATCAAACGATTAACGTGCGGAACATGAACGTAAGCTAAACACAGAATTGATAAATAGTCTAAGCCAAACATAATTACATCCACGGCAGAAAATAAAAGGCAAAGATAAAGGAAAGAGAGATGCAAACACAAGGACAACACACGATGTGTTATCGAAGAGGAAACCGAAACCCTCGGCGTAAAACCTCTCCGTCACCCTCCAAGCGGTCAATAATCCTCTAGAAAATGTAGTTAGGATATAAGAATAATAATAAGCCCTCCAAGCTTCTTGCTCCAACGAGGTTGCGCTAAACCTTTTTCTTTTCTAGCTTACCAGATTCCGCTATAACCTATAGCATCAACCAATATGAATTGGTCCATTCCTAAATGCTTCCCAAAGCACCAAATAAACCTTCTCACAGAAATGGGTATGGTGAGAAAAGGATTTGGCTAAGAACCTCTCAAGGATGTATCAATGGAGAGGAATAGAGTAGAGGAATTTGAAGAGTCTCTTAGGTGAAGACTGTGGATGAATCAATCTTGTTTTTCTCTAGGGTTTCTCTCTCAAAATTCTCTCTGGAAGCTTTCTACATTTCGTAGGTATAAGGGTCTATATATAGTGGTGTGTGTTTGGAATGCGAAGAGTCAATTTTTTCCAAACAGGGTGTTCTGGCGGCTTGGCCTTGAGACTGGTCTGAGTCGCAAGTTCCAGCCACGAGTTAACGGTATGGCCAGCCTGGGACTTTTGTCCTGTAGGGCACCCATCAACTCCCCTGCATGCTTCTCACATGTGTTGCAGTTGGCGGCTTGCCAATCGTGAGTCAGTCGCGAGTCTCTGCATCCGTGCACAATCTTGAGCATTTCTTCACACACTACCCTTACATGAATCCCACCTAACTACAGAGTTACTAATTGCTAAAATACAAGCAAATTTGGCATGGAATAAAGCCAACAAGATGGTTGATTAAATTCAACCTTACAATATTGATTAATACACCATAATAAGTAGCACCACCTTTAGTAACAACACAAACTTCATTGTTTTGAGTTTTCCTAGTTGCCTCAGAATCTTTGGTGTAAAACTTCAAACCATTTATAATATAATGCTTGAACTGTTTTACTTCATTATCTGGATATCGAGCAAGCCATATGACTTTATCAGATAGTTTTTTTTTTCTTAGAGGCATCCATTGACATCGCCTATTATAGACAATGACGTTTATTATAAGTATTTTATCTAAAGTGTTACAACCAAAAATAGTTTTATATATACGCTTTACTTACATAGTCCCTAAACCAGTTGCAGAATTTCTCCATGTGCTACTTTTGAATAACATAATCAGTTACATGGAAAGGGAAATCAGCCTTGATCTTCTTCTGTGTACACTATGTAGACAAACGTGTTAGTGCTAAGTTAGAGTATTGTCTTAGGAAATATGTGATCCACTTGTTAGGAACATATGTCACTATTTTATGTGATTGGCTAATCCTTTGACAAAACTCACTTTACTTGTAATTGGGTAGATCTAGGATATGTTTAATACTTCAAAAAACCTTGTTTCAATTTCAAGTGTTGAAGACATGCAAGTTTATCCAAGATTCAAGTGTGAGAAGTGCTGTTTATTAAGGCTTGATGGCTAGCTCAACAGCTAGCTATCTATCGAGACCTGTAGAGCTGTTGTGATGGAAATATGAGTGTACGCAGCAGAAAAATTAACGGATCTACTTCATTCACAATTGTTAACATGTGCCATATAAGTTTCAAAATTAGAGAACAAAAGAGTGTACCTTGAAGTGGTGAAATTCAAAACCTAAGATCAGAAGTTCTTGAGAAGACTTTCAATCTTCACTCCAATTCCACTAGATGCCCAAGATGTGTGGTCTCTCAATCAGTTATATGTGTATGTTTCTTGAGAGAATGAGAGAGTGTCCAACACTCATACATACCAATTCATGTTCTTACAAATTCTATATGTTTCTCTCTTTATAAGTGATTATCTAATTGGGCTAGCCTTTTATACTTTTTCAATTGGGCTTTAGTATGTGGCTTGGAGTGGGACTAAAAGGGAACAAATAAGACACTAGTTCCAATGGGCCTTGGGCATTTCTGTCAACTCTTGAGAAGTCCAAAATTACCATTAATTATATTTAATACCACTGTATAAATATAATTGTATTCTAAGCCTTATTAATAAATTATATCCCAAGACTTTATTATACACGCAATCCCTTCATAAAATATTCGTAGTAACACAAAGTCATGAATGAAGACTGCCACTTTGTGAATTACTACATCTTAATCCTTGAGTACCCGATTTAATCCTTTAAGTTATTCATTATATATTTATGAAATCCAATTTCATAAATATATACTTTAGTAACTATTTACTAAAGTAGTTAGGCCTAACTTTTTGAATAACAAACCCATTAAACTTATTTTAAGGGAATATTTTATATCTCCGTTAAGAGATTATGAATTCCATCTTGAGAATATATGTTCCATCAACACTAAATGTGGCCGCCTAACATACTGAGATTTTGACCATTACTTTAGGTCTCACTCCTGATATATCAAAACAACCTACACTTCATGATCAGGTCCATTATTCTCTCAAGATTAAGAGTTCATGTAAATGTAAGTCGTGAGATTTATTATTCAATTGACAGTCGTTAGGAGAATAATAAATCTCACAGCGGTCCAATTCAATATGTTTTAACTCTTAAAACATATCAACATATCAACTAGAAGTCACCACTTCCATGATAAAAACAAATCATCTTAGTTGATATGTTATAGTCTTCGCAGATGAAATGCTGAATTTCATCACCGACTATGAACTAATATTCTGAGTTTACAAAAAACTTGTGATTTATATCTTCTGTGACTTTTTACATAAATCACATACTATGCATCTCATAGACTATATGATAATATCTAAATATTCATGTTACAATTATTTCAAATAATAATAAAACAACTTTATTAATTACAATATTAAGTCATACATCATGTCAAACACAATGTCATACATAATATAATACATTGCATCATACAATAGGATTCTAGGACACTAATCCCAACAATCTCCCACTTGCCTTAAAGATTATTGTGCACTAATCTAACTCCCATTCCCTCCAAATATGACTCAAAGGTCCTTTGAGATAAGGCTTTGGTAAAGGGATCTGCTATATTATTTGCACTTTCAATCTTGCTACCACCATATCTCCTCGAGCAATAATATCTCTAATGATGTGATATTTTCTCTCAATGTGCTTTTCTTTCTTGTGATTCCTTGAATCTTTTGATTGTTTTCTTTCTTGTGATTCCTTGAATCTTTTGATTGTGCAACGGCACCACTATTGTCGCAAAACAATGTGATGGGAACTTGTTCCATTTTCATTACACCAAGGTTAGAAAGGAACTTCTTGAGCAATACAGCTTCTTTTGCTGCTTCACAAGCAGCAACATACTCTGCTTCCATGGTGGAGTCTGTAATACAAGATTGCTTAACACTCTTCCAAGTTATGGCTCCACCTTCCAAGGTGAAAACACATCCTGATGTGGATTTTCTGAAATCTAGATCCGATTGAAAATCTGAATCTGTATAGCCAATGGGTATCAAATCCTCACTTCGGTAAACAAGCATATAATCTATCATTCTTCGTAGATACTTGAGAATATGCTTTACAGCTTGCCAATGTTTTGGTCCTAGATTGGATTGATATCGGCTGACCATGCCAACTGAATAATAGATATCTGGTCTAGTACAAAGCATGGCAGACATGAGACTTCCTACTGCATAAGCATAAGGAATTTGTCTCATCATATTTTCTTCCTCTTGTGTCTTAGGCCTTTGGTCATTAGACAGAGGAACTCCATGTCTGAAAGAAAGCAATCCTTTCTTGGAGTTTTGCATGCTAAACCGTTCTAGAACCTTATCTATATATCCAGCTTGTGATAAGCCTAACATCTTATTCTTGCGATCTTGCCAAAGCTTTATCCCTAGAATAAATTTAGCCTCACCCAAGTCCTTCATATCAAATTGGCTTGACAACCAAACCTTTACTGATGACATTACCCCTACATCATTTCCAATGAGTAGAATATCATCAACATAAAGCAATAGAAACATTACTACTTTATCTTGATGTCTTTTGTACACACATGGTTCATCAAGATTTTGTTCAAAACCAAATGACTTGATTGCTTGATCAAATCTGATGTTCCATGATCTAGATGCTTGCTTAAGTCCATAAATAGACCTTTTCAACTTGCATATCATATGCTCTTAGTTCCTTGCTATGAAACCTTCTGGTTGCATCATATAGATTTCCTTTTCAAAATTGCCATTGAGAAATGCAGTCCTGACATCCATTTGCCAAATCTCATAATCATAATAAGCAGTAACGGATAAGAGATTTCTAATAAATTTAAGCATTGTTACTGGGGAAAAGGTTTCTTCATAATCAATACCTTTTTTTTGTGTGTACCCTTTCGCCACTAGCCTTACTTTAAAGGTTTCAACCTTTCAATCTATCCCCATTTGCAGCCAACAGGTTTAATGCCGTTAGGCGCCTTTACAAGATCCCAAACATGATTGGAATACATGGAATCTAATTCAGATTTCATAGCTTTGACCCAATGATGTGCATCTATGTCATTCATTGCCTCTTCATAAGTGTAGGGATCCGATTCAACCTCGTCTGAGATAGCTTCATAAGTTTCTCCCAAACCTATGAATCTTATAGGAGGCCGAACAATTCTCCTACTAGGACGAGGCACCTGTGTACTAGACATTTCATGAGTAGTATCTTGTGGTGTATCTAATACATCCACATCATCCCTAGTTTCACCCGTTGGTTGTTCTATTATGGTTCATTCATTTCAGCCAACACAATTCTACTTCTAGAAGTATAATTATTCATATAGTCATTTTCCAAGAATTTGGCATTTGTGCTAACAAATTCTTTATTATCTTTATGACTATAGAATAAACTTCCAACAGTTCCTTTTGGATACCCTACAAAGAAAACCACTTCTGTTTTAGGCTGTAACTTGTCAGACTTTCCTTTCAACAAATGTGCTAGACAACCCCAAATATGGAGATGTCTCATACTAGGCTTATGCCCATTCCACAACTCAACAGGTGTTTTAGGAACAGACTTTGAAGGTACTAAATATAGAAGATACATTGCAGTATTTAAGGCATATCCCCAAAAAGAAATTGGTAGAGTTGAATAACTCAATATGGATCTAACCATATCTAAAAGAGTCCTATTCCTTCTTTCTGCTACACCATTTTGTTGTGGAGTTCCAGTTGTAGTCAATTAGGATACAATCCCATTTTCAGTTAAGTAATCCTTAAAATCCCCAAGAAGGTATTCACCACCATGATCAGATCGAATAGCCTTTATGCGTTTGCCTAATTGATTCTCAACTTCAGCCCTAAACTCTTTGAACTTTTCAAAGGCTTCGGGCTTCCGTTTCATTAGGTGCACATAACCAAATCTAGAGTAATCATCAGTGAAAGTAATGAAATACTCATAGCCACCTCTTACCTGGATTGACATACGACCACATACATCTGAATGTATTAGTTCTAGCAAATCTTGGGCTCTTCTACCTTTTGCATTAAAAGGTCGTTTGGTCATTTTACATTTCAAACAAGATTCACAAACTAGAATTCATCAAAGTCCATGGGCTTTAAAAGACCATCTTTGATCAGCCTTTGAATCCTATTTAAATTAATATGACCTAAACGCAAGTGCCATAGATATGCATCACTAGTAGAAGGAAACTTTCTCTTTAATGATTTTAAATGAGAGTCATTATCTAATTCAGAATTATATAATTCATGTTTATCAGGAGTTAAAATATAAAGACCATCAACAATATTGCTAGAATAGATAAACACTTTACCCTTCTTTATTACAACATTGTCTTTAAAGATAACACAATATCCATGTTTACCTAAATAAGTTGCTGAAATTAAATTCCTACGAACATTAGGTACATATAGACAGTCTTTTAATATTAAAACTCTAGATTCAAAATACAAATTAAAAACTCCAATAGCTACAATTGGAATCTTGCTCCCATCAGCCAAAGTAAGAAACAATTCTCCTTCATTAAGTTTTCTGGTCTCCTGGAACCCCTATAAAAAATTGCAGATATGATTAGTACAACATGAATCCACACACTAGGAATCTGTGAGATTTTGTACTAAACATATTTCAAGGAGTTCATACCCTTTTATTGGCAGCTTTGAATTTTAGACAATTTCTCTTCCAATATCCCTTCTCGCCACAATGGAAACATTTTCCTTTAAGCTTCTTTCCTTTGTCGGCAACCCCTAAGACAATTTGTTTACCTTCTTGCTTGGTGAAGTCTTTCTTCTTCTTCTTCTTACCCTTGTCTTTCGACTTAGGTTGAGAAGTAGAAGTTTCACCCACATTGGCTTCAACATTAGAAGTACCAAGAATGTCTTCCGCCGCTACCAATTCATTCATTAATTCAGACGAAGAATAAATCTTTTTGTTCATATTATAATTGAGTCTGAATTCCTTGAATGATTCCGGTAGTGACTGGAGTATCATATCCACTTGGGATTCTCCATAAATATCGACACCTAAAACCTCCAATGTATTTAGATTCGATATCATTGTAAGACAATGCTCCCTAACTGAACTGCCTTCAGCCATTTTGGTATTACAAATTTGTCTCATGGTTTCTTGCCTTGCAGATCGACCTTGCTCACCAAACATCTCTTTCAGACTAAACATTATGTCCGAAGCTAGTTCTACATTTTGCATTTAATGCTGTAGAACTTTTGAGATAGATGCTAGGATGTAGCATTTGGCCATCTCATTAGATTTCTGCCAACGATCATATCATTATTTTTCCTCAAGAGGAGAATCTAATGAAGGAAAGCTGGGGCATGGTTTAGTAAGCACATATTTGTGCTCTTCAACAGTGAGAACTATGTCCAAATTTCTTTTCCAGTCAACATAGTTTAATCCAGTCAGTTTGTTTTGACTAAGAATAGTAACAAGTGGGCTAAATGATGCTATGTTCAAATCTGAAAATAATAAACATGAATATAATAAGTAAACTGGACATTATTTATTTAGCATATAAACATATAGTATGGAACCTTAATAAAACCATAATATAATATATGCAACGACAACCTAATCCCATATTCAATATCCCTCAGCATAAAGTGAATATAAAATACTATGATTGATTGAGAAATATTCTCATTATTAATGCTATCATGATAAATCTTATCAAACACTAATAATATGCCGTTCTACATTTGGCCTCTAAATAATTATAGTAAGAACTCAGCATAGAGGATACAATAATATTTAGTCTAGTGTATACCTTTGTCTAGAATCATGTGTAGTCACATTTCATCCCCTTTACAGGCTTATTTTGTAGTACCATGATACAAAACACCCTCCGCATGGAATGCAAAGCTCGAGGCTAAGACATGGTGTTTGATCAAACCACTATAAACGAAGAAATTCAATTTTGTAGTACCATGAAATAAATATTCTCCACATGGAATGCTAAGCTCGAAGCAAAGATAAAGTACATATTTCACACTACTATGAATCGACAATGGAGGCCGTGAGATCCAACCCTTGTATCTTTCTCCCACTAGATGTTTTAAATTAAAGGTTTTTATTTTGTAAACATGTGTAAACTAATCACACACAGCCTTGCACTTTTAAAACTTGAAAAACACTTAGAGCAATTTAAAAATTCCCTTCAGTGGCATTTTCGTGAGTATCTCGCAACTAAACTCTTCCTGCGAAAATGCTTTAAGGAAAAAAAGTGAAAACACAAAATTTAGACAAAAACTTTCGTTACTTTCTCGCTACTATCTCGCGACTAAGCTCTTTTCGCGAAATTGAGTTAATGCAAAATAGTAAAAACTCAAAATTCAGACAGAAACTTTCGCTACTATCTCGCGATTGTTTTGCAAGTAAAGCATAGCCGCGAAAAGTTTTGTGCTTTAAAGGCATTTTTCGCGAGTAACTTTGTGGGAAGCTAACCAGCGAAAAACCCGCGTGTTCAGTTTTTAAAGGGAAAATCTGAACAGTTTTCTACGATTTTCCATGAACAAACAAACACCGTATGTACATGACTGACAGAATTTGATATCAAAACTAAATTCCATTGATGCTATAGCCTTAAAGTTCAATTTAACATTCTTAAATTCAAATTTAAACAACATCATAACATCAATATCAGTTTTCATCAAAACATAGTTTCAACAACCATGCAAAAAATTAAATACATATATAATCTTCTAAAATCTTGAAACTATTATCTCTAATTCCAGAACTCACAAAACATATTATACAGATTGGAAATTGAAGACCGCTCTGATACCATTTGCTGGAAATATGAGTGTACACAACAGAAAAATTAACAGATCTACTTCATTCACAATTGTTAACATGTGCCATATAAGTTTCAGAATTAGAAAACAAGAGAGTGTACCTTGAAGTGGTGAAATTCAAAACCTAAGATCAGAAGTTCTTGAGAAGACTTTCAATTTTCACTCCAATTCCACTAGATGCCCAAAATGTGTGATCTCTCAATCAGCTATATGTGTATGTTTCTAGAGAGAATGAGAGAGTGTCCAACACTCACATTCATACCAATTCATGTTCTTACAAATTCTGTATGTTTCTCTCATTATAACTGATTATCTAATTAAGCTAGCCTTTTGGGCTTTTCCAATTGGGCTTTAGTATGTGGCTTGGAGTGGGACCAAAAGGGAACAAATAAGACACTAGCTCCAATGGGCTTTGGGCCTTTCTGTCAATTCTTAACAAGTCCAAAGTTACCATTAATTATATTTAATACCACTATATAAATATAATTGCACTCTATGCCTTATTAATAAATTATATCCCAAGACTTTATTGTACACACAACCCATTCATAAAATATTCGTAGTAACACAAAGTCATGAATGAAGACTGCCACTTTGTGAATTACTACATCTTAATCCTTGAGTGCCCGGTTAATCTTTTAAGTTATTCATTATATATTTATGAAATCCAATTTCATAAATATATACTTTAGTAACTATTTACTAAAGTAGTTAAGCCTAACTTTATGAATAACAAACCCATTAAACTTATCTCAAGGAAATATTTTCTATCTCTGTTAAGAGACTATGAATTCCATCTTGAGAATATATGTTCCATCAACACTAAATGTGGCTGCCCAACATACTGAGGTTTTGACCATTATTTTAGATCTTACTCTTGATATATCAAAGCAACCTACACTTCATGATCAGGTCCATTATTCTCTCAGGATTAAGAGTTCATGTAAATGTAAGTCGTAAGATTTATTATTCAATTGATAGTCGGTAAGAGAATAATAAATCTCACAGCAGCCCAGTTCAATATGTTTTAACTCGTAAAACATATCAACTAGAAGTCACCATTTCTATGATCAAGACAAATCATCTTAGTTGATATGTTATAGTCTTTACAGATAAAATGCCTAGTTTCATCATCGACTATGAACTAATATTATGAGTTTACAAAGAACTTGTGATTTATATCTTCTATGATTTTTCACATAAATCACATACTATGCATCTCATGGACTATATGATAATGTCCAAATATTCATGTTACCATTATTTCAGATTATAATAAAACAACTTTATTAATTACAATATTAAGTCATACATCATGTCAAACACAATGTCATACATAATATAATACATAGCATCATACAATAGGATTCTAGGGCATTAATCTCAACATGTTGAAGCCCATGGCTCGACAGATAGGGTATCTGTCGAGGTTTATGAAATTTAGATTTTCTATTCTGTTTTTCATTCAATCCATGATTGTATGTTTGGGCTTTCTTTTCTCACAACCTTGGACATATAAAAGGATTATTTTAAGGGCCGTCAAAGGTGGAACAAGTTGCACAAGTATTGAGCAAAGTTTGTTTAAGCAAATTATGACTAGAGACGGAATTTGCCCTAGTTCATCTTTCTTGTGAAAAAGATGCTGTGTTTGTGCACCGTAGGGTTTTACGACCAAGCATCTTCTAGATCTTCATCGTGTGATGAACTGAAAAACTTTGCAGCCAACAACCTTCTCTAGTTGGTGATTGAAGTTGTGTACTAGGATCTGTGAAATTGGTTAGTCACGTACTGGGAGCCATGCATTACAAGGAGAGATTGTCACTTCAGAATAAGTCTAATTGGGTATTGGGGTAAGGGTTCAACTGTAGGTTGGTATAAGGTGCTGGGATTCCTTTATCTGTAACCGCTTGTTGTGATAATAGTGGATTCTTGGGAGTGGTGACCTTAAAATCACCCGGTAGGGTTTTTGCTGTGTAGGTTTTCCCCATTTGTAAACAAATCACCATGCCAATTTGTTTTCCGCTGCATACTCAATTTTATTGGTGATTTGTTTATGCTACCACGCGTTTGTATGTTAACCTAACTAATTAATTAACTTGGCTAATTAATCAATTAATTCATCACAAGGGGTTAATACGTTTGTGGCCTATCGAGTGGTATCAGAATAGGCACACTATGATTAGGATTAATCTTTGCTGTGTTGATCCATTGACCCCTGTTTGTCATAGATAGATGACAGTCTCTTATCATACCTCCTTTATTTGGTAGCACTAACTATGCATACTGGAAAGTATGCATGAGAGCTTTTTTGCAGTCTTTAGATGAGAAAGTGCGGCAAGTTGTGGAGATAGGCTAGACCAAGCCAAAGGAAGCGCCGGCCAACTGGGATGATGCTAAGATCAAGGTGGCAAACTTCAACAACAGGGCATTAAATGCTTTATTCAGTACAGTCACTAATGAGAAATTCAAGAAGATATCCTCCATTGAAACTACAAATGAAGCATGGACCATTCTCGAGACAACCTATAAGGGAACAAAGGCTGTCAAGGACTCCAAGCTTCAAAGGCTTACTACTATCTTCGAAGAGATTAAGATGGAAGAGGATGAGTCATTTGATGAGTTCTATGTTAAGCTCAAGGACATAGTGATTCCTTTGACAAAGCAGGTTAGTAATCTGCAGACCTATGAGTTAGGTTTAACATGAATTGGTAAGTCGGGTAAGGGCAAGAGCATGGCATTGAAGGCTAAGAGCAGTGATACTGATGAGTCTTCAGACGATGAAAATTCTAAGATAAAGTCCTACATTACTAGGCAATTCAAGAAGTTCATGAAGAATGCCAATGGGAAGGGCTTCAATGAGGACCGTAGGCAATCCAGTTCTTCTCAGTTCAAGAGCCAAGATAAAGGGAAGAAGGATGCTAGGGATGGCGGTCAGTACACTATTCCTTCAAGACCAAAATGCTTTGGGTGTCAACGCTTCGGTCATATGAAACAAGAGTACCCTCCATATCTCAAAACCATTGGAAAGAGCAAGGCACTTGCTACTACATTGAGTGACACAGAGCCTGAAGATGATTCCGACAATGAAGATGACGGAATCTTGAATGCCTTCAATGCCACTGTCAATCCTACTTAAGGGATTATTAAAGATGTGGAAAGAAGAGGAATTGGTGGAGTCCAAATTTGAGAAGATGGATGAACAAGATGACATCCACACAGCCTATGCAAAGTTATAAAAGGTCTCAGAAAAGCATGAGAAATTGTATAAGTTGACCACTAAGAAGCTTAGTGATGTGGAGCTTGAGCATGGAGAGCTTTCCACAAAGTTTGATGAAGCTAATTAGGCTATTGGAGCACTGAGGTTTGAGAATAACTTCTCAGCTGAGAAGATCAAGAAGCTTGAGGCAGAACTATTCCAAGTCAGAGCTCAGCTGGAAAGGACTTCAAGTGCTAAGCTCGATGAAATGCTGAGTCTTCAGAAATCTTCTTCCAATTGAACCGGTTTATGGTATAATTTCTCTCATTCTAATATTGCTTCTACTAGTACTACTGTTTTTGTTCCTCCTAGTAATAATGTCGAAATTGAGAACACTAATGTCAAAACTGATTTAGCTAGTGAGAACATAAACAAGAGTAAATCTATCTTACGAATACCCCATAAGCAAGATAAGAACGAAGTTAAAAACCCTAGGGCTAAGAAGGCTAACTCTCAAAAGCCTAAACAAAAAAAATAGCATTTCTGTCATCATTGTGGAGCAGCCGATCATACTCGACCTGATTTCTATAAGTGGCTAGCCACTCAGTAGAGCAACGACATGATTGCATCAGGAAACTAGAATTAGTTTCCATCCTCTTTTGCTCATCTTCAAGGTCTTCTCAAAGCCCTTATATTCCTTTTGAACTCGAACGGTTTCAATTCTTCTCCCTCACTGCTGGATCAAGGATTTGCTAGATGAAAAGGTTCTTCCAAGGTGTGGAAGGAAAAGGGCTCCAAGTGGTTCTATCACTTTTTTTCTCTCTTTCCCTTCCTTGTTTTTTGTTTACATTACTTGTGTGTTTTGCTTTCAAGTTTTGAGTCAATCTAGTTTTTATGCTTTGTTTTGTTTAACATGTTTTTGTTTGTTTTTAGTTTTGTTTATTTTGTTTTTGATATTAAAAAAAAGAAAAAATTGAAAAATCAGAAAAATACAAAAACAGTGTGTGTTATGTATACGTTGGTAGTTATGTACTTGTGTACTTTGGATGGCCATTGAAACAAAGTTTTCTAAACTTTGTATCTCTTGTAACTTAGATGAGCATCTCTATGCACAACTAAGCAAGTGAGCTTTGTGGCTTGTGTTTGTGATGAGTAAGATTAAGTAATCTCTTGTACTTAAACACTTATATCACTCTTTTTTACGGGAAGAACTAGAAAATCCTAAGAGAAAGACATAAATAATCATCTCACCACTGTTGCCCGCCAATTATGAAATGATATCTGTATGCTTCGGCATATCAAAAGTGCAATGTCAATGACATTTGTGTGCTTTGGCATAGCAAAATTGGAATGTCAAATGCTTAACATCATTAGGTATTTCTTCTCTCTATTATATGCCTATGCATGATTTCTTATGAATGTTCAATAAGGGTATGAAACACCCTTGAACGTTTAGACCCCAATTAACAAATTATCAATTCAAGCTTATTATCAAACAATTAATGTGTGGAACATGAACATAAGCCAAATGCAGAATTGATAAACAATCTAAGCCAAATATAAACACATCCATAGCAGTAAATATAAGGCAGAGATAAAGGAAGGAAGCTGTAAACACACGGATAACACACGATGTGTTATCAAAGAGGAAACCGAAGCCCTCGGCGTAAAACCTCTTCGCCACCCTACAAGTAGTAAATAATCCACTAAAGAATGTAGTTGGGATACATGAACAGCAGATGACCCTCCAAGCCTAATCTACCTAATGTACCTAAGCCGTCCAAGCTTCTTGCTCCAACGAAGTTACGCCGAACCTATTTCTTCCTTAGCTTCCCGGATTCCGCTACTAGACCATAGCATTAACCAATGTGAATTGGTTCATTCCTAACTGCTACCTAACAGCACCAAATAAACCTACTCACAGATATGGGTATGGTGAGAAAAGGATTTGTCTAAAAACCTCTCAAGGATGTAACAATGGAGAGGAAGAGAGTAGAGGAATTTGAAGAGTCTCTAAGGTAAAGATTATGGATGAACCAATCTTGTTTTTCTCTAGGGTTTCTCTCACAAAATTCTCTCTAGAAGCTCTCTACATTTGGTGAGTATAAGGGTCTATATATAATGGGGTGAGAAAGGAATGTGAAGAGTCAGTTTTTCCCAAACAAGGCTGGTTGGTGGCTTGGCCTCGCGACTGGTTTAAGTCGCGAGTTCCAACCACGAGGTAACGGCTTGGCCAGCCTGTGTATTTTGTCTTGTAGTGCATCAGCTGGCAAAACGCTTCAGCTTCCCGCATGCTTGGCACGTGACTCTCATCTGGCGGCTTGCACTTGCGAGACATCCGCGAGTTCCAATCGCGAGTCCTTGCATCTTTGCACATTGAGGAACATTTCTTCACATCTTCTTACACACTACCCTTACAATAATCCCACCTAAATATAGGGTTACTAATTGCTGAATTACAAGCAAATTGGCACGGAATAAAGCAACAAGATGGTTGATTAAATTTAACCTTACAATCTCCCCCTTTGGCTATTCTGTGACAAAACCCTACAACAGACTCTAGACTTAACGCGTGAGTTGGAAACAGTTGAACAAAACTCACTCACACCTAATTCTAGATTCTGAAAAACTCTTGAAACATATGAACAAGTATCTCCTGAAACACAACAACACAATAATATCATTGTATGCAGAAAACTTGAAATGCATATGGAGCAAGCATAATGCGATCAAGCAAAAATGGAATAAAGCAATTAACCATGGCTTGACCAAACAGGTAATCACTATACAATAGTGATCACAATGCTCATTCACACAAGGAATGAACATCCGGACATGCAAGCTAATAAGCTTATATGCAAAGTATCATTTGCATATCCAACACTCAACCAATGCATACAAACATATATGCATCTAGGAACAATCCTACAAGGGCACAAGAGTGATGTACTTAAAAAAATGCATAACATTAACAAGTACATAAGCCACAAAGCAAAAAGGTTGCAACAGCATGGTACAAACCATAAAAGCCTACAAATTGCATAAGTACATGGAAACAAACCCTTAAAGCTTACATAAGCAACATGGGTGCAAAATAAACCATAACACAATTAACTGAATAAACATAATAAGTTTTGAGATAGACTTAGACTTAATATAACATAAAACATAACAAAATATAAGGCACAAAATATAAAGCTCCTCCTTTGATTTTGCTCTTTCTCCCCCTATCATTTTACTCAGTACTCGGATCTTCTCCCCCTTTTTGTCATGGAATAGCTAGTTCTCATCTTCTTCTAGCTGTCGTTGAATCTGATCCAATCGAGTTTGGAGAGAGGTGAACTTTATGTCCCACCGAATGTTGTTATGGTGCAAAATGGATATGAGTCCGGACACTTTGGTGCTCAATTCATGGACAGATGCCATAATGTTGTCTAGCTTCTCGTCAAGGGAGGATGAACTGGAGCGTGAACCACTGTGAGATGCTGAAGCTTCAGTTTTGACTCCCTTCTTACTATGGCCAATGCTCACGTTGAATGTACACATGTTGATTGGGCTAGGTTTTGTGCAGGGTGTTTCATCTTCAGATGGATGGATCCCTTTGAGCTTCAAAATCCGAGAGATGAGACATCAGAATGGAATATATATCCGGGACTCAGTTTGCTGAACCGTTTTGCACAGAATATGAAAGATATGTCCACAGATGTCAATCTCAACATTAGAGATCAGATCATAAAGAAATAAAGCACGGCCAAGGTTCATGTACCCGGTGCTGGATAGGGGGTGCAAGTTGTTAAACATGATGATTGTGAGCACTCTTAATTTTGGAGGAAGAGAGGAAACACTGACTGAGTTCCCGTTGTGTGAGAATTCCAAGTCTTTGCCAAGGGCGTCCCAAAGTAATTCCTCATCTGGATACAGATCGTCATACACTGGTGGATTACCAAGTATCAGCCAATTAATATGTAAAATCTCAGCCAGGTATGCGGGAGAGATAGAGAAACATTTTCTCCTAACCTAGCACTTAAGTTTATCACCTTTAACTATTGCATTCACATAAAATTTTCTGACCAAATTCTCGTAAGCATCATCAAGGTCAGAGAGAAGGTAATTCCAATCTTTGTAAGCAAACCATTTTGGAATGTCAGTGGCAAACAAAGAAGGTTGATCAATAGCCCTTTCAATTAATGGAATAGGATCTCTGAAATAATTTTCATGAGTCTGAAAAGCAGCATAGGATCTGAACTTGTTTGGGTCAAAAGCTCCTGATGGTGAACGGGTCCTCTTTGTGCAAGGTGAGGGGTCATCGACATCAATGACAGGTTCCTTCCCTTTGTTGTTGCCCCCTTTCACAGCTGCTCTCTTGAATGGAGACATATCTACTCTACATCATGGATTATGAAAGAAAAGGAAACACCCAAAAGAAAAATACCAAAACAACATTAGTATAGGGTTAGAATCAAACCATGAGCATTTGGAGAAACCCTAAGAATTTGGGATTTTGGGTCCAAATATGACAATGGGTGTGTGTGGGTGTCAATAGTAACACAATGAACTCACAAAAAAGAGTAAAACAGAATAAACCCAAAGATTAATATCACACCACAAACAAAAACTCAAATTCGAAAAGAGGATATACTAACTGCACAGATCCAATCAAAAACTTCAAAACAACAACTCAGCTCACAAATAAAAAATAATGTTCAAATCATGAATAAAGAAGTGAAAAGAGGAAAACCCATACCTTTTTCTTGAAGATTTAAGGGAAAATGTTGCAGAAATGGAGGTTTTTCAAGTTGAGTTTCAGAGAGAGAAATGATGAAGACAATGAACAGTTACAAAGGTACGAGGGAAAAACTGAAAAGTTTTTGAAAACTTACCTTAAAACGCAAAATACGCGTTTTTCGTGACTGAAGTAAGTCGCTAGGGTAAGTCGCGAAGCACTTTGAAATTAAAAATTTTGAAAAATTTTCTAAGTGTTTTTCGTGACTGGAAGGGTTGCTCACGAGGGAGTCGCGAGCTGAGTCGCGAAAATCTCTGTGTACCCATCGCGACTGGACCTTCCACCCACGAACAAGTCACCAAGGTAGACCCGTGAGCATGCGACTGGGGCATGCGATTGAATTGACTCGCGACTGAGTCACCAAAACAGGGCAAAATTGTTTTTGAAATTTTTGACATTTTTGTAAAAATAAAATACTTTCCAAAAACAGCTAAAACACTCAAAAATCTTTTTGTGTTCGATCAAACAAAGATTGAGCCTGTGAAAACACATTTAATCAAGTACAATCACACAAATGAATATGACATTCATTGAACATAAACTTGTGTGTTCTGTGTGGATATCATACATGAGATAGTCCTTAGTCCAATGTGATGCTTCAATGATCAATTCAATCAAGGCATACACAACTAGCACTAGATAATGAGACCTATCTCAATTACAGAAACATGCATATATGACCTCCCATATAAACTTGATCATAATTCCTTGAAGCTTTTCATTTGGCTCTCTCTCTCTCTCTCTATATATAAATATATATATATCATATCATATCATTTGCACTTTTTGAATAAAAAACATCTCATTGTGAGATAGATGCCTAAAATTGTTGATATTTCAATTGATGAGTTAACCTTTGGCTTTTTGGGCATCATACATTTTGTTTTGGTCGCTTTCCCTTTTTCCTAGTTGAATACTAGTATGTGCGACAGGCTTTTGCAGTTCTATATCTCTTTTCATTTAGAGATTTACATTTGGAGAGCTCTTTTTAAATAGAAAAATAAAGAGTGGGAAGATATATAGGCATGAGTCTATGCATGTCTCAAGATCAACAAAACCATTCACTAATCATTCATGACAAGGTTGAAGATCTATTTACAACAGTCACATAGATTTCAAAATTTCTCCCACAATGATATGAGTGCATAGGGAACAAGCTAAGCTCGTAGATGCACAAAGCCATTAGTACAAAGGTACAAGGCAAAACATGCTTTGAGACAAGACTCAACAAAGTCGATCAAATTTTTTGGATTTTCTACATTTTATGTGTTTTTTTATTTTTGAGACAAAAAAATTGATCAGACACAACAAAAGAAATCATATGAAGGAGTGCTAAAAACAAACAAAATGCAGAACATACTACACAAAGCACATATGGAAGATAGAGTTTAGGGAATGATTCCGACACCAATGGTCTTACGCAAGGATTCAAACCTCGGGCCATCAAGAGGTTTAGTGAATATGTCAGCCTTCTGATTTTCTGTATTCATGAATTCCAGACATACTATCTTGTCCTCTACCAAGTTTCGAATGAAGTGATATCGGATCTCAATATGCTTTGATTTGGAGTGTTGAACTGGATTCTTTGACAGATTTATTACACTGGTGTTATCACAAAACACACATATGGTGTCTTGAGAAATTCCCTAGTCATGTAGTAGCTTTCTCATCCATAACAATTGTGCACAACAACTTCCTGCTGTAATATATTCAGCTTCAGCTGTTGAAAGGGAGACTGAATTTTTCTTTTTGCTCATCCATGAGACCAAGTTATTTCCAAGATAGAAGCAACCACCAGAAGTGCTTTTCCTATCATCAATGCACCCAACCCAGTTTGCATCTGAATATCCCGCCAAACACTCATTTGAATCTTTTGAATACCAAATCCCATATTCAGACGTGCCATTAACATAACAAATGATTCGCTTGACTGCTGTTAAGTGGGACTCTTTAGGTGCAGCTTGAAATCGAGCACATACCCCGACACTAAATGCAATATCTGGCCTACTTGCTGTGAGATAGAGAAGACTGCCAATCATGCTTCGATAAAGTGTTGGATCAACGTCAATACCAGTTGCATCTATGCTCAGTTTCGATGAGGAACTCATGGGAGTAGAAGTGTGTTTCTTAGAATCCAGGCCAAATCTTTTGACAAGATTTTTGGCATATTTCTCTTGAGAGATAAATATTCCATCTCCCCGTTGTTTTACTTGAAGCCCTAAGAAGTAGTTCAACTCTCCTACCATGCTCATTTCAAATTCTCGTTTCATTTCTTCTGAAAACTCATGAGCTAGTTGATCAATTGTAGATCCAAAAACAATATCATCCACGTACACTTAAGCGACAAGGAGAGATTTTTCATCTCTTTTAACAAACAAAGTTCGATCAGCTTGTCCTCGTTTGAACCCACAATCCAATAAGTAATTAGTGAGGTGGTCATACCATGCTCTTGGTGCTTGTTTCAGCCTATACAAGGCTTTCTTCAATCTCAACACATGATCCGGAAAGTGAGGATCTTGCAACCCCTTTGGTCGTTTAACAAAGACTTCTTCGTTTAGGAAACCATTTAAGAAGGCGCTTTTCACATCCATTTGGTACAACTTGAAATCCATAATGCATGCTATGGACAAGAGAATTCAAATGGACTCTAGTCTTGCTACCAGAGCAAACGATTTATTGAAATCTATGCCTTCCACTTGAGTATACCCCTGTGCCACCAATCTAGACTTATTTCGGACAACTTCACCATCTTCATTCGTTTTGTTCTTAAAAATCCACTTGGTGCCGATCACATGTGTATCTTTAGGCCTTGGGACCAATTCCCATACATCATTTCTCACAAATTGATGTGGCTCCTGGTGCATAGACTCTATCCAATTCTCATCTTTAAGTGCTTCTTCTACATTTTTGGGTTCAAATTGAGCAAGATAACAGTTGTATGTCACATGGTTAGCAGTATACTTTGGTCCTTTTCTCAACCGAAGTCCCTCGTTTACATCCCCAATGATATTACTTGAAGGGTGATTGAGAGTTACTCTAGATGAAGGTTTCTTGGAAGTTGATGGTTCCTTATCACGAGAAATTAGGGGTTGAACCTCCGGTGGTGTGAGTGGACTTGAGACTTCTTGTGTTGATCTAGTCTCTCTTCTTGATATAGGGGGTGTGAACTCCTTTCCTAGTGATTCTTTCTTAGCATCATCACTTGGGGACATATCATCATTCTCATTCTTCTTAAGACTTAACCCCTTTCCATCATCGTCAATCTCTTTTTTTGATATAGTGTCGTCTATGACCACATTGATTGACTCCATCACCATTTTAGTGCATTTTTTGTACACTCTATAAGCTCGGCTACTTGTGGAGTATCCTAGGAATATCCCTTCATCACTCTTAGCATCAAATTTTCCCGGATTTTCCCTATCATTTAGAATGTAACACTTGCTTCCAAATATTCTGAAATACTTCACCTTGGGTTTCTTTTCTCTCCATATCTCATACGATGTCTTCTTTGTCCCTGCTCGGAAATAGATTCTATTGCCAATGTGACATGCAGTATTCACAGCTTCAGCCCAAAATTTTTGTGGAATGTTTTTGTTCAGTCCATATCTCATACGATGTCTTTCAACCATCCCATTTTGTTGTGGAGTCTTTGGAGCTGAAAATTCCTTCTTAATGCCATGCTTCTCACAAAAGGCTTCAAATTTAGCATTCTCAAATTCCTTTCCATGATCACTTCTGATTTTAACTATAGGAACTCCTTTTTCATTTTTCAGTCTCTTGCATAGCCTTTCCATTTTCTCACAAGCTTCCAACTTTTCCCTAAGGAATTCCACCCAAGAGTACCTTGAGAAATCATCAACTACCACCATAATATATTTCTTTCCTCCTAAACTTTTGGTTCTTGTGGGCCCCATTAAATCAACGTGAAGAAGTTCCAAACACCGTGAGGTAGCAATTACATTCACCTTGTGATGACTTGCCTTCGTTTGCTTTCCCATTTGGCATGCTCCACATATAGTCTTCTCCACCTTTCCAAACTTTGGAAGACCCTCAACAGCTTCAAGTTTGGACACTTTTACTACTTGTTTGAAATTTGCATGCCCAAATCTGTGATGCCAGAGTTCCAGCACATTTACACGAGCACTTCTACACGAAATAGGTGACGTAGGTACTACTCCATAGCAATTGTCGGTTGTCCTATTTCCCTCCAAGACTTGAATCCCTTTTTCATCGATGATTATGCACCCCTTCTTTGAGAATTGGACAAGAAAATTCTCATCACATATTTGAGTGATGCTCAAGAGATTCGCCTTCAAACCTTTGATGTATAACACATCTTTCAACGGAGGTAATCCAGGTATTTCAACAGTCCTTTTGCCGAGAACTTGGGCATGACTTCCATCACCAAATGTCACATAGTCACAGACTTTCTCTTTAAGAGTCTTAAACAAAGATTTATCTCTTGTCATATGGCGAGAACATCCACTATCAAGATACCACAAGCATGAGTTAAAAACCTTCAATAAGGTGTGCACAAATAGACACGCATGAGACAAACATTCTTGACCATCAAACAGAAATTTATCTTCATTTTCCATGCTTCTGCCAGATTGAATTTTCTTTTTCATCTTATCAACCTTTTCACACAAAATTTTATTTCTTCTTTTGTATTTTTCAATCAAAGAATTAGACTCACATAGACTATTGTGTAAGGTGTGACTCTTATTTTCAAAGTATTTCAGCATGTGAACAAACATCCTAGCATATTTCTTTGATTTTAATAACTCTAAGAGTTCATTGTTAGGATACCCTTCAAACATACTCATAGAGTCATTCTCATAAGCATTTGAACCACAATTCAGCATGGCCTTTTTCATAGCTGTATCCATATCCAAGGGGTCTAGGATCGCACTCAGGTAATCAAACCACAGTGAGTGCACTCGCTCTGATACCAATTGAATGTTTAATAAGGGTATGAAACACCCTTGAACTTTTAGACCCCAATTAACAAATTATCAATTCAAGCTTATTATCAAACAATTAATGTGCAGAACATGAACATAAGCCAAATGGAGAATTGATAAACAATCTAAGCCAAATATAAACACATCCACAGCAGTAAATATAAGGTAGAGATAAAGGAAGGAAGATGCAAACACACGATGTGTTATAGAAGAGGAAACCGAAGCTCACGGTGTAAAACCTCTCCACCGCTTTCCAAGCGGTAAATAATCTACTAAAGAATGTAGTTGGGATACATGAACAGTAGAAGAACCTCCAACCCTAATCTACCCAATGTACCTAAGCCCTCCAAGCTTCTTACTCCAATAAGGTTGCGCCAAACCTATTTCTTCTTTAGCTTCTTGTATTCTGCTACTAGACCATAGTGTCAACCAATGTGAATTGGTTCCTTCCTAACTGCTTCCCAACAGCACCAAATAAACCTTCTCACAGATATAGGTATGGTGAGAAAAGGATTTGGCTAAAGACATCTCAAGAATGTAATAATGGAGAGGAAGAGAGTAGAGGAATGTGTAGAGTCTTTAAGGTAAAAATTGTGGATGAATCAATCTTATTTTTCTTTAGGGTTTCTCTCACAAAATTCTCTCTAGAAGCTCTCTACATTTGGTGGGTATAAGGGTCTATATATAGTGGGGTGAAAAAGGAATGCGAAGAGTCAGTTTTTCCCAAACAGGATTGGTTAGCGGCTTGGCCTCGCGACTGGTCTGAGTCGTGAGTTCCAGCCGCGAGGTAACGGCCTAGCCAACCTGGGTATTTTGTCCAGTAGTGCACCAGTTGGCAAAACGCTTCAGCTTCCCGCATGCTTGGCACGTGACTCTCATCTGGCGGCTTGCACCTGCGAGACACCCACGAGTTCCAGTTGCGAGTCCCTGCATCTTTGCACATTGAGGAACATTTCTTCACATCTTCTAACACACTACCCTTACAATAATCCCACCTAAATACAGGGTTACTAATTGCTGAATTACAAGTAAATGGGCACGGAATAAAGCTAACAAGATGGTTGATTAAATTCAATTTTACAGCTTAAAAAGAAAAATATGCAAAGAAAAATAGAAGGAAAAAAGATTAAAATGCTTTACATATGATTGCAAGTGTGTATTCTAGAAGATGTGGGAGTTATAGGATGAACCTCAAAGGTAACAATCCCCATCAAACAGTTATGATTGTGTGTGAGTTAAAGTGATTTTCTCATATCTCATATCGTTATAACATGTATACACTTATGCAATCTTGTGATGTTTTCCACATACAACACGCAATATTCTTTGATACTCTTGATACATGTGCAGGTACAATATGATTTGGCCATCACAAGGTTTACATGTGTTAATGTATGCTCACTAAACTGTCTTAACTTATTTTTGAAATATAAAATTGGTTAGACTTGTTTAGTATTTGTGTGTGTGTTTTTGGGATCTATGTGCTTAAGTTTTTGGTTGAGAGATGATTTTGAGAGTTCAAAATGCTGTTTAGATCATTGGTTGAGTTGCATGTAATACAAACAACAAAAAACACACAGTATAAGACAAAAGCTACAATCGTGGAGTCAAGCAACAATTAATATATCTCATATATTAATCATGGCACATGGGTTTAAAGTTTACAAAACACAAACATTATGCAAAAAAAACTACTGCTAAATTTTGAAACTCTGAGAAAAAGGTTTTCTTTAATTCCAAAACTTAATCACATGTAATACAAGCATGATATTAAAGTTTGCTCTGATACCAATTGTTGGAAAAACTAGTTTTGCATCACATACAAAACACGCAACGAAAGCAACACAAGGATCTACTTCATTCATGAGAGATAACATATAACCTTGAATTCTAGAACAAAGAACAGAAAGCGTACCTTAATGCAGTGAAATTCAAAAATAAGACTTGAGAATATCTTCAATCTTCATCCCAATTCCACATGGTGCCCAAGATGAGTGGTCTCTCAATTAGTTCTTAAGTAGATTGATTTTCCAAAAGAAAAGGGTATTCAAAAGATACAATAGAGAAAAACTATTTTCTCTTCTTTTAATTATACGTACATCTTAATTGCCTTGACTGTAACTTTATTTAATAACTCTTATTAAATAAATAACCGATTATCTAATTGAGTTAGCCTTTTGAGCTATCTCAATTGGGCTTAAGTGTGTGATTTGGAATTGGACCAAAAGGACTAATAAGGCTTTAGCTCCAATGGGTTTCAGACTTATCTGTCAACTCTTGACAAGCTCAAAGTTACCATTAATTATATAACAAGTACCACAATGGAAATATAATTGCACTCTAGGCCTTATTAGTAAATTACATCCCAAGACTCTAATATGATTTCATTTGAACCCTCCATGAAATATCCATAGTGAACAAAGTCATAATAAACTGCCACTTTGTAACAACTATTTTATTCCTTGAGTCTCTGATTTAATCTTTTAGTTATTCATATTTATGAAATCTAATTTCAATAAATATATACTTTAGTAACTCTTTACTAAAGTGGCTGGCCCTGAATAACTAGTTCCCATAAAACTTATCTCAGGGGGATATTTTGTGTCTCTATGAAAGAGATTATGGATTCTATCTTGAGAATATGTGTTCCCTCAATACTACGTGTGGTTACCCAACTTACTGAAGTTTTGACCATTAAATTTGACCTCACTCTTGATATATCAAAGTAACCTACATTTCATGATCATGTTCACTATCCTCTCAGGATTGAGAGTCTATGAAATTAGAAGTAGTAAGATTTATTATTCAGGTGATAGTTGTTAATTGAATAATTAATCTCACAAAGGTCCAGTTTAATATGTCTTATACACATCAACTAGAAGTCCCCACTTTTATGATCAAGATAAACCATCTTAGTTGATATGTTATAATCTTCGCATATGAAACACCCAATTTCATCACCGACTAAAAAATACATTTTGAGTTTATAAGGAACATGTGATTTATATATTCTGTAACTAAATTACATAAAATGCATCTCAAGAACTATGATAATGTCCAATTAGTTCAATTACAAATAATCTCATATAACTAAAAATTTTAATTATTAATAACATGCCAATAAATTGGATTTTAGGGCACAAACCCTAAAAATTAATTGAAAATATAATTATTTTTTATTTTTGTCATTATTGTTGTAAGTCTAATAAGCTAAAATGCCGAGAAAAAAAGTTATTAAAATAAAACAACAATGAGAGATAGTAAATGCTGACAATGATGAAGAAAATTTTAATGAAGAAATAAATTTTCAAAATGATGAATATAATGATAACATTGACTTAGATAAAGTTGATTAGACAAGATGATGAATGTGATGAAAATAAATTGTTTTTTTTTAGGGTCATTTTTCATATATTATCGTTTTAATTTTAATAAATTTGAATGTGTAAGTTGTAATCACATGTTAATTTGATTTATTTAGTTAGTTTGTTAATTATTATTACATAATTAATGATTAAATTAGTTATTAGTAAAATATATTCCAAACTTATAATATATATACCCTTATATATGTATATTTATATTTTTTTTTAAAAATAGATTTTATTAAGTGTTCTTACAATACACTATATAGAAAAATTAAAAATTGATTCACAATATGATTCATTTTTAGAAAATTATGACTATCACTATGTATAGTTGACCATAAAAATAGAAAATAAATTCTGATGGATTTGGACCTACCTCGCTTAAACATATAGTCCTTAATAAATGCTTTGAGATTCCTAACTCAACTTAAATACTATAAAAACCTTTCCCAACACCATCCTCAAAGATATCAACATTGAGTATTTTTAGAAAGAGTAATACTATTATCACAATATTTTTACAAAAAATTTTAAGTGACAAGTTGTTATTGACTGTTATGGATGGACAAAAAAGTAATTTAAGTTTTAGATTCAAATTAGAATCAATAATAACTTATCACCTATAATTTGTCGTGAAAATATTGTGAGCATAACACTTTTCTTTCGAAATAATATTATTAAATATTTCCCCAACTTTTTTTTATAGAGAATTTCAACTTATGGCGTTCACTCTTGATGATACTCTTTATCATCAAACGAAGACACCAATCGGTTTTTGGTGTAGGTATAGATTAAATCTCAGATTTCTTAATCAACAATCAAAAAGTAATTTAAAATTAAAAGTAATCATTTTAAATTTTAGAAAGGAAAAAATCACTACCTAAAGTTTAAGGAACAATTCTCAATTTGGCCGTGTAATAAATCAAAGGTTACGCGTAGGTCAATTTGATTATAGATGACAAGGTGTTACTAATTATTATTAATGGGCAAACAAGTAATTTTAGTGGTGGGTTTAAATTAGAAAAGATGTGTTATGTTTACAATATTTTCACAACAAATCATAGGAGGTAAATTGTTATTGGTTTAAATTTAGAACTAAGTAATAGTAATTAGTAACAACTTGTTATTTAAAATTTGTTAGAAAATTTTCCTTAAAACAAAAAAAGTATTTGTTATGAAATTGTTGTAAACTTGGCATTAATACTTGCAATATATTCAAAAAAAAAAAAAAAAAAAAAAAAAAAAGAAGAGAGAGAGAGAGAGAGAGAGAGAGAGAGAGAAATGAAAATACGAAAGGAGTAAAATTGGTGATTGGGGAAATCGGCGAGTAGGGTGTAGGGCGAAGTGAGACACAGACACAGACACTTCTCCAGTCCAAGAACTCTCAACTCTGATTCCTCCTTCCCTGTAAGTTCTATTCTTTCAATCAAATTCAAAACACACAAACACCATAAAACAGAGTCGTTAGTTCCTCGCTGTTTTCAAGAATTCTATAATAAACCCATCTATCTTTTTTCTTTTTATCAATTTTTAGCTTCATTTTTGTTCTCCTTTCAACTCTTATACTATCCTTAAAAATATATATATATATATAGGTCTTCCTCAATTAAATAAGTTTGTACTTTATGCCCTCCTTTTTTAAAAATTTTTGCATTTTTTTTAATTATTAATTGAATCTATATGAAGGGGTATGATTTGTTATTATTATTATTATTATTATTATTATTATTATTATTATTATTATTATGCAAGTTTTATAATGTCTTTTTATAACGCATTAGCTATGTTTTTGGGAAACAAATTAGAAGAAGGTAGCGTGGAATGTGGGTTGGAATCGTGCTATAATTGTGATAAGTTTAGGGAATGAAATTGATTCGATAATTGTGTGATCAATATTGTAAATTGGAAATTTATAGATATGAATGTTGTTGGATTTGAGGAGAGATGAACGTGTTCATGGAAATGCAATTCATGTTGGTCATATTGAAATTGTTGAGAGAAGGATTAGCAATTTGTTGTTTCACATAAATTTGAGGCGTGTGGAGAGCTAAGATCATTGCTTAGAGTTGTATAGAAATAAAGCTCATTTTGTTCATTTGCCAAAGAGTCTAATCAGGTTGCTAGGTTTAGATATGTGCATATACCCAGTACCAGTTGAGCGGGATCATGTATTCCATAATGATTGCTCTTTATCATTTGGCCAATATGCCAATTCTTTTTTTATGAAGGTGGGATTTGAACCCAGGTCCCTTATTCAACAATAAGATATTTAGCTAACTAGGACTGTTTCAGTGGTTCCCAAGTAAGAGTAGTTTGTAATTTCCCTTTTTGTTCTTGCCTTTTATTGTACACCATGACCATTTGGTGGAATTTACAGTCCTTTCTTTTTATGTAAGTTGACGCAGGTTTGTTTGAATTGTTGTATCATCCTTGGTTACTAGAAAGTATGTATCATCTTTAGTGAGGTGTTGAATGATAAATTAATCTTTTAGGTACTCAGTGGTGGAACATTCAAAATGATGAAAGATTGTATATCTTCTATGTTAGTTGGAAGGTTAATTAGGTTGGTCATATATTATCCTCTTTTGTGGACCTTATATTTGAATAGACTACAGATTGATGTTTTCTTTGGGGATAAAACAATAGTGATCCATTAATGTGATAATCTTATGAATCTGGTGTTCTATGAAAATTGGAAGTCATTCTTATGTTTGTTGAAGATTGAATTACATTATGGGCATAGTCAAGTAAGCATGGAATAAAGTGACAAGAAAGGATGTGCTGAAACCTTCTATGTAGAATTGTATTTCAACAGCTTTGTTCCTTGTGCTTGGGACCAGGTTTCGTCTGTTGCCTTTATTTGAAAATAGCTTGGACCTTGTGGAAAATATTCCTTGCCCTGTAGATGATGCATATGTCATTTCTGCAGGAACTTGAGTATGTCAGGGAGAAACCGTATGCCTCGTCATTCTGAAAATTTCCGTGGTTTACGTGATGTCCCTCGGTCTGTTATGAACCGCGGACCAGGACCGCTGCCAATTCACCCTGCTGCTTTGGAGGATGAACTTGAAATGCAACATAGGGAAATGCAGAGGATAATTGCAGAGAACCGGCTTGTTATTGATGACAATACACATCTTCAAAGGGAATTAACAGCTGCAAAAGATGAGATTCACAGATTGGGGCAGGTCATTCCCAAACTGCGGGTTGAGAAAGAGGTACAAGCCAGGGAGTTAATCGAGAGAGGATTAAAGCTAGAAGCTGATCTCTGTGCTTCTGAACCTCTGAGATCAGAGGTTATGCAGTTAAGAGCTGAAGTTCAGAACTTGAATGCATTAAGACAGGATTTGTCTACCCAAGTCCAAAGACTCACACAAGATGTTAATCGTGCACAAGCTGAGAATCAGCAACTAATTGCCATGTCAGCTGATATGGATGGGATGCGCAAGGACCTTATTGAGGCCAGGTTTGAAATAGAATTTCTGATATTAATACTTTTCCTGTCTAGTCCTTACCCTCTGTTTCAGCTCCCTTGTTATTCATTCTTATGAAGGGGATTGATAACAGATGCTAGGACCATTAAAAGATGAATTATCATATACAATGCCAAATGCTTTGCTTTTCAACATAGTTGAATTTATCATGCAACATATTTTTAGGAGGGCTTATGAGTATGAGAAAAAAGCCAAAGAAGAACAACTTGAAATGAAGCAATCAATGGAAAAAAACCTCATTTCCATGGCTCGTGAAATAGAGAAGCTAAAAATAGAGCAGCTAAATACAGAGAGGAGAGCACGAGAACTAGGTGAACTCTCTCTTTCTCTCTCTCTTATATTATCATTAGCTTGTGAGAGTATTTAATGTGCTAAACTCTAGAAAGCAAATTGGTTTTAAGCTCTCATAATTTTATATAGGTGGCGGGGGTTATGGAATGTTGAATGGAAGCCCTGAAATGAGATACCAAAGTGATGCGTTTGGCTATGGCTATGGCAGTGGTTGGGGACATTACGATAAGCGTGACCCTCCTCGTCGTTGATTTTTCCCAAAGACATCTTGAGATGCTTATTTTGGGTTTGCATGTAATGGTCTTCGCTTCTTGGTGATTGGACATATAGAGGTCTTCTACGTGAGAGGAAGAAAACAATATTCGGCTCAAGTAGAATGATATCTTTCCACTCACTAGTTTAGATGGTCACTGCAGCCTTTTCGGTTTCAAGCAACATTTTTCTTTACTCCACTGGAATTGAGTTGACATGATACTTATTATTATGATTGCAGATTTGTACACCAATTTATTTTTAGAGATTGGTCCCAAAAAAAAAAAACTTAAATTCGGATTATATAGACTGGGTGAATATTGTGTTATCTTATACCTCTAACATCAATTTTCTTCCAAAAATGAGAAAGGTGAAAGTCACTTATTAGAAGCATGTTAATTTTTTTTTAGTTAGTGGCAGATGTATACCTTATTCTGTGTAATTCGATTTAGGTTTATGTGAATGTCCAAAAACACATCCATGGGGTTTTAGCCATGTATTTGTTGGATTTATCACTACATGTCTTGTTCATGCCTGCCCTTTGCCCCTTGTTAAAGTTACCATGATCCTTAATAGTTTCAAAACAAGGGCAATATACTAAATATTTCAAAAAAAAAAAAAAAGGGCAAAAGCCCATTTTTCCTTTTTAAAAATATCTAGCACAATTAGAAGGGGAATTGAGCAATTAGAAGGGGAATTGAGATGGAATTTGAAGAAGAACACATTTTGGTGGAACTTGTTGACGGAAATTTTTGTTGTACAAATTCCTTCTAAGAATTTTAAAGAATTTTGGATTTCCACTCTCTGTCATTGCCAAAATCAGAATTTACTCCGAATAGAATTTAACCTTTACGCAAATCCTAGCTAGAAATACCCCGTCCAAACAAACGATTAGAGTATTTGACATAATACATTGATAAAGTATTTTTAAGTCTTTACTTCTGTTTGCTTTCCAAAAAACAAGAAGTCTTTACTTCCGTTTGGTTTCAAATTGATAAAAGATTGTAGATAAAAGAAATGACCAAAGAGAACATAAGAAAAGTTCTTTGTATATGCATGAAAAAGAGGCATAAATACATTTATCAATCTGTTATATATATATATATATATATATTTAAAAGCTGAAATGTAGTATTTATTGTTACTACGCTCTTGTTAAGCCACATTAGCAGTCACGTCATTGGTCCCACTAGCTCTTTTTTCTCTCCTTTCTTTTGCAATTAACATTTTCCTATTTATTACTCCATCACATAATATATATATATATATATATATGTGGTGGGCCTCTTTTGCGTCTTGGGCTAGATTACTGCTGTTGTACCATGGCCCTGTGATTCTGGGGTAGGAGAGTCGGGACTGGTCTAACTAAGAGACACCTTAGGCTAGCTTGTGCGCAAGTTTGGGCCCTTCTTGTGTTGATGCGTCCTGACAGGAATCTTGAGCATGTTCACGTGCTCACAACAGGAAAAACTGTTACAAGTGTTATAGCAGGAAAACAAAATATGGCAAGATAACAAAAACACTTTACTAAAATATTTTCTGCTAACAACAATAATACATTAACAGTTCCACAAAGGAAAAAGTATCACAACATAATTACTGCAGGAATAGATTAATGACAAGAAGTCACATTAGTCCTTAATCAACCATAACAAAAAGAAAAGAAGATTAGTCTACTAGAGGAATGAGCTTGGCTCTCTGGCCGGTTCAAGTCCAAAAAAGGGAACCAATCTCCAATGTGGGTAACCTTAGAAGGGAATTCTCCTGTAGAAGTTACTCACTTTGGAAGGAGAGAAGTGGGTAGCCTATTGACCTAGATGGCTTAATCTCAGACTCTTGACTTGTTAGAGAGTGGGCTATTGAGAAGGAGAGAAGTGGGTAGCCTATTGATGCATGATTTTACTCCTATCACTCATATTTTCTTTCATCACTCTTGTTTTTCTGTTTTTCTTTCTTTCTCTTACTCAATTTTCTCAGTTTTCTTCCTTTTCCTTCTCCCTTCCCCCCCCCCCCCCCTTTTACTGTGCATGTCTATGGCCTTTTATATTGCCTACCGTGACAAGATTTTCCATTTTTACCCTTTAATCGTCTTTAGCCTATTGTGGGTGCCATTCTAGTACTGCCTACTGGTCTATTATCTACCCAGCCACCACTACTACACTGTGTTGGCCGTGCCACGCCTCATTCCCAGAAAAAAGTGATTTTGTTTTGTTTTTTACTCCCCTTGATACTCCCATCTGGCTAAGGGCTAGACTTCTCCCTTACCAACATCTATAGCATGCACCTAGTGATTCCAGCTCATGTTTACCTCTTTTGGGTGAGATGTCATCCCAGCAGGACATTTCTCCCAAAAGAGCTTAAGCAGGAACCCCAAAATAGGCTCCCCATTCTCCCCCCTGCCAGACTACACCTCTGACTTGTGGCCTAACTCTCATGTATTGGCTGGGTACAAGTAAGTGTTGCCTACGCCTTGTATGCATGCTCCATTTTCATATGAGTCCATTGCTTTTCTGGCTCTCACACATTTGCCATTGCCTGCAGGTTTGTCTGACTCTGCTGCATGCTCTAGTACTTGTTTAACTCTTGCGACGTGAATGAGTTCTTGGGTCTTCATTCTCTGCATCTCATTTCTTCTTCGAACTGGGCATTGCTTGGGTGTGGGCTTTCCTTCCTTTAATTCAGCCCATGTCCCATTTTCATCCTTTGTCCGTGGGCTGGCTGGTGCTTTTGCCACACCACTACGTTGTTCCTGCTAAGATATCATTCACCCTTGTTTGTCTTGTTGTTACTTCTGGGCTTACAGGCTGAAGCGCCTACCATGCCAATTTCTCATATTATTCCTTCTTTTAGTCTTTACTGCCCAGCATTCCTACTGGGCCAGTCCATTCAACACCTCAGGCTTCCTCGGCCCTTTTCATTCTTTGGGCCTCATCGGCCAGTTTCATTCTTTGAGCATTCTTGGCCTATTTCATTCTTTCCTACCTCTTTCATTCCCATGGGATTTTGCTAAATCCTTTGGGCTTCCCTGGCCCAATTACCACGTCCTTTGTCTTTGGGTTTATTGCCCTACGAACCAATCCCATTTACCAATTCCTTTCTTTGGGCTCCTCCAGCCCCTTTTTGCTTTCTTTCTATTTCTTACGATTCTCATGGGCTTACTGCTTCATTCTTTGGGGCTTCCTCAGCCTGTTTACTTTCTTTGGGGCCACTTATTATTTTGTGGGCCTATGAACCATTATTCTTGTTTCTAGCCCAATGGTCTTTACTTTGCTGGTTTCTTTCTCCACCTTTTTTCATTTTGTTGGGCTTCTTCTACCATTGGGCCCTTTTGTCAAAAAAAAAAAAAAAAAAAAGGGGCATCAACAATATATATATTACTCCCTCTCTCTCTCTCTCTCTCTCTCTCTCTCTCTCTCTCTCTTAACTATGTTTCCCTAATTTTTGTCCTATAAATTCAATTGACCTTTAATTCAAACTTTTTTCAACACTATGACTCTCCCTCTCCTCGATCAAGTAGTTATGAAAATCCTTCAATTGCCACCCTATTATAACTTTTTTTTAACATAAATTCAATTGACCTTTAATTCAAACTTCCTTCAACTCTACGACTCTCTCTCTCTCTCTCTCTCTCTCTCTCTCTCTATAATCAAGCAGTTATGAAAACTGTTCAATTGCCACCCTATTATAATTTTTTTAAATCTACTTATTTGTTGCCTATGTAATTGTTCTACGCCACTTTTGCAAATTTGGAAAGTCCCTCTTAAGTGAGTTTTTTTTTTTATTATTTATTTATTTATTTATTTTTTATCCCCCATATTCTTTAGGTTTTCCCAGTTAATTTTGTTAGTGATGTGCTATCAGAGATCTCAGGTAGCAACAACATTAGTTCCCATAAACCAACAAAAATACTCTCAAAGCAATGGTGAAGAATACAACAAAAGAATTGTAGTGGCATTTGGCTACTATAGTTTATTTCTTTTGGAGCTCATGATTGGTGTTAATGCCTATTTTTGGCAAAGGGCCCAACAACAGAAGAAGCCCAAAAATAGAGAAGGTAAGGAAGAGAAAACAGTTAAATGAATAAGGACACAAGCTCAGTAGGATGAAATGACACAATTGATGGCCAGAGGCCCATAAGAATAAAAAGAGGTAAGGAAGAAGTTAATGGGCCAAGAAAACCCAAGGAATGAAGTAGTAAGCACATGGGAATAATAAGAGGTAAAAAGGAAGTAAATGGGTCAGGGAAGCCCGGAAAATGAATTAGTAAACTCAATGGGCTCAATGGGCTAGCTTGAAGGCCAATAAGCTTAAAAATATTTAAAGGTAGAGATGTAGTAATTAGGCCGAGGAAGCCCAAAGAATTTAGCAAAAAGTTCATGGGAGTAAAAGAGGTAAAGAAGAAGTAAATGAGTCGAGGAAGCCCTAGGAATGAGGTAGTGAAATGGGTTGGCACAGTAGAAATGTTGGCCAACAAAGCCCAAAAGAGGTAAAGATATAGAAAGTGGGCCAAGGAAGCCTTGAGTAAAAGATTAATGAAGAAGTGGGCTGACATGGCAGGAGCATTAGTCCACAAGCCCACGGGGTAACAAGAAATGAAAAAAAAGAGGTAAAGCTAAAACAGGCACGATGAAGTGATATGGTAGGATCAATAGCCAAAAGGCTCATTGACACAAAAAAGGAAAACACGGGCTCGACAAGAAAATGAGGGCTTTTTGCCTAAGTAACGCCCAGTCCAAGAAGGGGTGAAAGGCGGAGAATATGAGCCCAAAAGCCCACATATCCTTCACGCCACAAAAGATAAACACCAACTAGCACGGATTCAATAGAAATGGTATGAAGGCTAGAAAGAAACAAATTTGGACGGAGTAGAGCATGCACAAAGGGCCAGGGCACCACTTACTTATACCCAACCAATACATGGGAGGTGGGCCACGGGTCAAGGCTTTCAAAGGGTGTGGTTTGGTGGTGGGGAGAAAAAAGGGGTTTATTCTGGGGTTCCCGCTTAAGCTATTTTAGGAGAGATGTCCTGCTGCGATGGCATCTCACCCAAAAGAGGTAAGTATGGGCTGGGACCACTTCATGCATGCCATATAGGTAGGTAATAAAGAGGCTTAATCCTTATCCGGATGAGGGAAGTGAAAAATAGAGAGAGGTAAAAAACAAGACAAGCAATTTTTTCTAGGAATGGAGAGTGGTGCAAACAACACATTCAAAGCAATGGCAGTGGCTAAGCAGCCAGCAAGTTAGTGGGCAGTCCTGGAAGGACACCCATAAAAAGCCAAAAGCAGTTGAGGGGTAAAAATGGTAAATCCCACCATCGCAGATAGTATAAAAAGGGGTAGTTGTGAACAGTAAGGAAGAGGAGGAAGGATGAGGAAAAAAGAAAAAGAAAAAAAGGGAGAAAACGAAAGTGTTAGGACATATGTGTTCACATGTTAAGAACATATGTCATATTTTATGTAAATTGGCTAATCCTTTGACAAAACGCACTCTACTTGTAATTGGGTAGTTCTAGGTGTTTTTAATACTTCAAGAAACAAGGTTTCAAGATCTAGTATTGAAGTCATCAAGTCTATCCAAGAAAAAGCAAGTTGAAGTGCTCAGATTTTAAAACTCGACACCTGCTCGACACCTACCTCGACACCTGCTATCTGTCGAGAATTAAAAAGTCAGATTTCTGTTCTGATTTTCTTGGGATCTGTGAATGTGTTTTTGGGCCTTCTTTTCTTCTAACCCTAAACATATAAATGGAGTGTTTTAAGAGCCGTCAACATAGACACAAGTTGCATAAGCATTGAGCAATCCTTGTTCAAGCAAATTGTGATCTAAGATGAAGTTCTTGACCTAGTTCATCTTCTTCAAGAAGTTGCTGTGTATTTGCACCATAGGGTTTTGTGACCAAGCATCTTCCTGACCTTCATCGCATAGGATGATCTGAAGAACTTTGCAGCCAACCTCTCTTCCTAAAGTTGGTGTTTGAAGTCGCGTACTGAAATCCGCGCATCTGGTTAGTCACGTACTTGGGAGTCGTGCATCAAAAGGGGGAACTGTCACTACAGATCAAGTCCAATTGGGTATTGGGGTAAAGGTTCAACTGTAGGTTGGTAAGGTACTTGGGATTCCTTTACTTGTAACCGCTTGATTTGATAATAGTGGAGTTTCGGGAGTGGTGACCTGAAAATCACCCGGTGGGGTTTTTGCCGTTAGGGTTTTCCTCATTCGTGAACAAATCACCGAGTTATTTATTTTTCCGCTGCATATTTAGTTTTGGTGATTTGTTTGTGCTGACACGCATTTTGCTTGATATATTGATTAATTAATAACTTGGCTAAATTAATTAATTAGTTTAAATCACAATGGGTCATTCAATTTGTGGCCTATCAAGTGGTATCAGAGCAGGCACACTCTGATTAGGTTTAATCTTTGCTGTGTTTGATCCATTGACCCCTGTTTGTCATGGATAGAGGACAATCTCTAATTATACCTCATTTATTTGATGGGACTAACTATGCCTACTGGAACGTACGCATGAGAGCTTTTTTGCAGTCCTTAGATGAGAAGGTGTGGCAAGCTGTTGAGATTGGCTGGACCAAGCCAAAAGAAGCGCCGGTCGATTGGGATGAAGCCAAGATCAAGGCTGCAAACTTCAACAGCAGAGCGTTGAATGCCTTATTTAGCGCAGTCACCAATGAGGAGTTCAAGAAGATATCCTCAACAGAAACTGCTAAGGAGGCGTGGACCATCCTCCAGACAACCTATGAAGGAACAAAGGCTGTCAAAGATTCAATGCTACAGAGGCTCACTACTAGCTTTGAAGAAATTAAGATGGAGGAGGATGAGTCGTTCGATGAGTTCTATGCCAAGCTTAAAGACATAGTGAACTCAGCCTTCAATCTTGGGGAAACCATCCCTGAACCCAAGGTTGTAAGGAAGGTGCTCAGATCTCTACCTGAGAGATTTCATGCCAAGATTACGGCAATAGAAGAATCAAAGGACATTGATAAAATTCTTTTGACTGAGTTGGTTGGGAACTTGCAGACCTACGAGCTAGGGTTATCAAGAATAGGCAAGTCAAGCAAGGGCAAGAGCATGGCCCTGAAGGCAAAGAGCCGTGATACAGATGAGTCTTCCGATGATGAAGATTCCAAGATGAAGTCCTACATTACGAGGCAGTTCAAGAAGTTTATGAAGAATGCCAATGGGAGGAGCTTCGACAAGGATCGAAGGCAATCTAGTTCTTCACAGTTCAAGAGCCAAGACAAAGGAAGGAAGGATGCCAAGGATGGCGGTCAGTACACTGTTCCGGCAGGACCAAAGTGTTTTGGGTGTCATGGGTTTGGACATATGAAGAATGAGTGTCCTACATATCTGAAGAGCATTGGAAAGAGCAAGGCTCTTGCTGCAACCCTGAGTGACACTGAGCCTGAAGATGATTCCGACAATGAGGATGATGGAATCCTAAATGCCTTCATTGCCTCAGTCAATTCTACTGAAGGGATTGTTGAGGAAGAAGAAGAAGAAGAAGAATTGGTGGACACTGAATGTGAGAAGATGGATGACAAAGATGATATCCATTCAGCCTATGAGAAGCTTTACAAGCTCTCTGAAAAGCATGAGAAGTTATACAGACTGGCCACCAAGAAGCTCAGTGATGTGGAACTTGATAGAGAAGAATTGTCCACAAAGTTTGATGAGGCAAATCAAACTATTGGTGCACTGAGGTTTGAAAACAACTTCCTGGCTGAGAAGACCAAGAAGCTTGAAGCAGAGCTGTTTCAAGTCAGAGCTCAACTGGAGAGGACTTCAAGTGCAAAACTTGATGAGATGCTCAGCAACCAGAAATCTGCTTCAGATCGAACAGGTTTAGGGTATAGTCTTTCTTTCTCTAACTCTACTTCTACTAGTTCTACTGTTTTTGTTCCTCCTGCTAATACTGTTAAAATTGAGAACATTGATGTTAAAACTGAATTAGCTAGTGAGAACATAGACAAGGAAAAATCCATCTTAGGAGCACCCCCTAAGTTAGATAAGAAAGATGCTAAAATCCCTAGGGATAAGAAGGCTAACTCTCAAAAGCCTAAACAAAAGAAGCAGCATCTCTGTTATCATTGTGGAGATGCCCACAAGGCATTTACTGAGAACTTTTCTAGACAAGGTGTTCATTCGGAACGCCAAGTCATTTTGGCGGACTTTGCCAACACTGACCTTCCCTCTGTCATTCACAGTAGGGGATGGGAGTCACTATGTGACGTCCCGGTCACTCGTCCTCTCGTACTGCTTCAGGAGTTTTACTCCAACATGTACGGGATTGATCGTTCAGTACCTCTTTTTCATACTCGCGTTCGAGGTACGCACATTGCTGTCACACCGCAGCTAGTTGCAGATATGCTTAGAGTTCCTAGGATAGAGTTTCTTAACTATCCTACATGTGAGCGACTGAGGATTGTGTCCAAGGATGAGCTCATTTCTACTTTTTGTGAGCGCCCTGCTGAGTGGGGTGAGCATTAGTATACATCATGTAGACCTTTTGCTAAAGGTCCTAGGTTCCTAAACATGGTGATGACTTTTGTACTTCATCCTCTCTCTCACTATAACTCTATCACAGAGCTTCGTGCTCGTTTCTTGCTATCTCTACTTGAGCATCTTACGATAGATTTTCCTTCTCACTTCATTTTCTCTATCATAGATGTTCATTTAGATTCGGCGTCCCGTGATAAGCTCATCTTTCCTTCCGCTATCACGAGGATACTACGCCATTTTTCCATCCATTTCCCTGTGTCCGACCACTTCACACACATATCTGCCATAGATGCCGCTACTGTAAAATGTAGTGAGGCGCAGTTTAGGTCGCGACAGCCGGATTCCACTCTGCCCTCCCGTTCGGCTCCATCCAGATCTGCTCCATCTACATCGACTCCTCTTCCTTCTTCAGGCGATGTATCTCTTGGAGATATCATGGCACAGCTGCAGTGCATGGATGCTCGCCTCATACACTCACCACTGAGTTGTATCAGGTGAACGTTCGTGTTGGTTGTATTGCACGACGGCAGGCGACCATGGGTGGTTTTGCTTCTGAGGCTTCTCCTCCACCACCTCCTCCAGTCGCTTCAGATTCTGATGCTGAGGATGATGATGATGATGGTGATGACGATGATGCTTTGGATGATGATGATGGAGATGCTAGCTCTACTGATGAGATGTCTACATGACACTCTACCCTTTGTCATTCGTGACGAAAAGGGGGAGTAGTTTTGGATTATGAGAGTAGTCATCTTAGGGGGAGAGTTAGTATAGGACATTTTTTATAAGGGGAGTGTTCATATTTTTTTGAGGGATGTAATGAGGTTTTGATGTATCTTTTCTTTTCTAGTCTTGTTAGATACATTGATCTTGTATATGAGGTCTTGTGACCAGTTTTACATACATTGTACTTATCTTTCTATATATGTGGATGTATGTTTTTCTTTCACCTATCTCTTCATGTGTTGTTTCTTTTCTCTCTTTATACACATGTTCTTTATATTTGTATGCAATCTAATTAATTCTGTTTCACACAAGATGCCTTGATGAGTTTTGTTTAAAAGTGTTTCAGAAATACAGGTTGTCAAAGTCTACTTGCTATAAACTCTCTTCTTGCAAAGTTTTTCAAGAGTTTGTGTTAGGATAGATTTTATTGTATTTAACAAGTGAATATGAGTTGAGTGATTTATGACTTCTCTCATATGTTCATTTGTTTGTTGTGGTTTTGTCACGGATTGCCAAAGGGAGAGATTGTTAGGACATATGTGTTCACATGTTAAGAACATATGTCATATTTTATGTAAATTGGCTAATCCTTTGACAAAATGCACTCTACTTGTAATTGGGTAGTTTTAGGTGTTTTTAATACTTCAAGAAACAAGGTTTCAAGATCTAGTATTGAAGTCATCAAGTCTGTCCAAGAAAAAGCAAGTTGAAGTGCTCAGATTTTAAAGCTCGACACCTGCTCGACACCTATCTCGACACCTGCTATCTGTCGAGAATTAAAAAGTCAGATTTCTGTTCTGATTTTCTTGGGATCCGTGAATGTGTTTTTGGGCCTTCTTTTCTTCTAACCCTAAACATATAAATGGAGTGTTTTAAGAGCCGTCAACATAGACACAAGTTGCATAAGCATTGAGCAATCCTTGTTCAAGCAAATTGTGATCTAAGACGAAGTTCTTGACCTAATTCATCTTCTTCAAGAAGTTGCTGTGTATTTGCACCATAGGGTTTTGTTACCAACCATCTTCCTGATCTTCATCGCATAGGATGATCTGAAGAACTTTGCAGCCAACCTCTCTTCCTAAAGTTGGTGTTTGAAGTTGCGTACTGGGATCCGCACATCTGGTTAGTCACGTACTTGGGAGCCGTGCATCAAAAGGGGGAACTGTCACTACAGATCAAGTCCAATTGGGTATTGGGGTAAGGGTTCAACTGTAGGTTGGTAAGATACTTGGGATTCTTTTACTTGTAACCGCTTGATTTGATAATAGTGGAGTTTCGGGAGTGGTGACCTGAAAATCACCCGGTGGGGCTTTTGCCGTTAGGGTTTTCCCTATTCGTGAACAAATCACCGAGTTATTTATTTTTCCGCTACATATTTAGTTTTGATGATTTGTTTGTGCTGACACGCATTTTGCATGATAAATTGATTAATTAATAATTTGGCTAAATTAATTAATTAGTTTAAATCACAAGGGGTCATTCAATTTGTGGCCTATCAGAAAGGAAGGAAAGGTAGAAAGAAAAAGGAGAAAGAATAGAGAAAAAAAAAAGAACATACAGAAAACCAGAGGGATATAAGTGGTAGGAATAGAGGCATGCATCAATAGATTACCTTTTTCTCTCCTTCTTGACAGACCCACACTTTGAGGGATTGAGAGTTGAAGCTCAAACCATTTAGGTCCTTTTTCCAAAGTATGTAACTTCTATGGCAGAAGCCTTCCATTAGGTTACTCATGTTGGAAATTGGCTCCCTTCTTGGACTCACTTTTGCTGAAGAGCTAAGCCCACTTTTCTAGCAGACAAGTTTTCTTTTTTGCTATTTGTGGCTATTGTGTGACTAGTTTACCGTTCAGTTGTTAAGTTGTTTGTCGTAGTCTTATTTCCATTTGTTATATTATCCTGCTGTAACTTTATTAGCTACTTTCCTTTTTAGCGATAATCTTACTCATTCTGTTTAGTATTCTAGTTATTCTGCCATACTGTATTTTTACTATAACATCTGTAACAGTTTTTCCTGCCATGCCCGTACCATATGCCCAGCCCATGGTGCTCCTGCCAGAATGCGTCTATATTGGGATGGCCCAACTTGCGCACAAGTTGGCCTAAAGTTTAGTCTCATTTAGGCCAGTCCCAGCTCTCTTACCTTAGATCTACGGGCCGTAGTGTAGCAGGAGGGATTAAAGCCCAACAACATAAAGAGGTCCACCACATTTAAATTGGTGACTCCATTAGGGAGTTGGGAGAAAGATAAGGAAAGCAGGCAAATCCCTCACAAGTTATGTCCCCAAGATCAAAGACGATATAAAATATGAGTGTCGTACCGTCGCAGGCAGAATCAAGGTTAGCCACGCCGCACCAGCCCAATCAAGCGGAGGGTGCTAATGGATTGAGGGTTGGGCCATAGTAGCAGCAAAGGAACCCTGCTGACAATACTAACTTCTTCATTGAAGTATTATAGTCTGTATAGCACTCCTAGCAATAGCTGATGGAGGAAATGCGCTAGCTAAAGGCGGACAAGACTAAGGAAAAAGGGAGCCAACATGACCCCAAACATGTGATGGCAAGGAAGAAACCCTTATAGGCAGTGGCCCATAGAATGTTAGAACAAGAAAGGGCCAAGGTGCCTAAGGAAAGATTCTATGCACGAAGACCTCTCTATACATTAAGGATACTTAGCAAGCCATATCCTGATAGATATGAGCCGTGAACCTTCACACAGTATGATAGCAGAGGGGAAGCGCTGTTGAGAATCTAAGTTAGTTTATTGACGCCCCCGGTCCCTACGCAGCAGACGAGGACCTTTGCCTTCGAGAGTTTTCAAAGTCCTTATTGACCGTGCATATACCTGGTACACTAAAATGAAGAAAGGATCAATCCCAACGTGGGATGATATAGTAAACGTGATCTGCACCAAGTATTTTCACGGAGAAGTTACGGTGACACTTACAACTTTGCAAGGCACGAAGCAAAGAAGCAGCGAAGACCTTATAGAGTACATCAAAAGGTTTAGGGACATAACCCTCAATTGCTATGACCATTGTAAAGAGAAGACGCTGATGGAAATGTGTATGGGCAATATGATCATGGGGTATAGAGTTGTCCTAGAAAACTTATAAATTTCTTAGTTTGTGTAGCTATTGCAAAAGGCTAGAAAGATGGCCCAATTAGTCAGGCCTAACTCTAACAAGCCCAAGGAGTGGAGATCCACACCACAGGCCATGATAGTGTCCACTGCTGAGAAGAAAAGAAAGTCAAAAGGAAGGGAGTACGAGAGCTCTCCACCAATACCATGCAGACCAAAGGAGCTGGATGGGGTTTTCAAACCCAATCAAGTCTCTAGAGAGCCCATTGAAGAAGAACGGAGAGGCTTACATTTTTTCCATTTGCATAACTATGTGCAGCATGTCATCGCAAAATTCTAGGTGCTCCGCAGACTAGTGCATCGTAGAATTAGAGAAGGAACCCTTGAGTTGTCTCAACCAGAGGTGCAAAGAAACCTTGCCCCCCCCCCCCCTCCCCCCCTAATCATAAAGGGAAAGGGGTAATAATAGTTGTCATTTGTGTAGACTCAGGTGAGGATGAAGAGGAAAGGCCAGCTTTGCTTGCCACAGCCATCACCACCTTGTAGAAAATTTTCCAGTTCAAAAACTTGTTTGATCAATTAGAGCTCACGGAAAACAAACGAAGGATGGCCATGGAGGCTTTGGTAAGCATTGCCGTAGGAGCGGGAGTAGAATGTCTTACTGCAGAAGCCTGGGCTGATAGAGCTTTCCTACAAGGCACTAATGAGATTATTTTCAGCGATGAAGACATGGAGGTGGGGTACTCAAACCACAGAAGGCCTCTTTACCTAGCAGCCTCCATAATTCATATTAAGAGAGCTCTAGTTGACATGGGTGCTTCTATAAACCTCATCCCACTCAGCACGTTGCAAGTAGTAAGAATACTAGAAAGAAATATTCAAGGATGCCCAATGGAAGTGACGGGGTTTGGAGGAAAAGGCGAGTACACTACAGGTCATATACAACTATGGATGAAGGTGGGCCCGATAGCCTCCTTAGCTCGACTCCATGTGGTATAGACAAAAGTTTCCTATCATATACTATTGGGAAGGCCATGCTTGCACAAGCATCACCTACTTTTGTCCACTTATCACCAGTGCGTGAAAGGGAGATTGAATGGCAGGATGATACAAATAGCAGCAAACCTATCCCCTTTTGAGCAAGTAAAGGCCCATTTGGTCAAGACCATGTTCTACGACGAATGGGCACCATCTGGAGAAAGTTTAGTATCTAAGCCGCAAGGCACCTTTGTCCACAAGTGGGAGGACATCCAAGATGACCTAGAACCTGATTTGATGGAGTTGATGAGAAAGAGAAAAATGAAAGCACCGACTTTAGAGCTAAACAATACGCCACGATGCGTCAGGGTCCGAACACCTAACGGCAAGATAGTATACAAATTATGAAGGTGTTGGAAAATCTGGTTTTGTATCTCATACAAAACACACAACGGAAGTAACAAATACGAATCTACTTCATTTATGAAAGATAACATGTAACCTTGAATTATAGAACAAAGAATAGAAAACGTACCTTGGTGCGGTGAAATTCAAAACCAAAACATGAGAATTACTTTGGAATACTTTTAATCTTCACTCTAATTTCACTTGATGCCCAAGAAGTGTGGTCTCTCAATCAGTTTCCAAGAAGAGAATAAGAGAATGTCCAACACTCACATACATCATTGCATTCCTTATGTGATCTAAAATGAAAACCATACACTCAAAATTTTGTATGTTTCTCTCCTTATATACAACTGATTATCTAATTAGACTAGTCTTTTAGGTCATTCCAATTGGGCTCTAGTGTGTGGCTTTGAGTGGGACCAAAAGGGACCAATAAGAAACTAGATCCAATGGGCCTTGGGCTTCTCTGTCAACTCTTGACAAGTCCAAAATTACCATTAATTATATTTAATACCACTATATAAATATAGTTACACTCTAGGCCTTATCTATAAATTATATCCCAAGACTTTATTATACATGTAACCCCTTCATTAAAATATTCGTAGTAATACAAAGTCATGAATGTAGACTGCCACTTTGAAGATTACTACATCTTAATTCTTGAGTACCCGGTTAAATTCTTTATGTTATTCGTTATATATTTATGAAATCCAATTTTATAAATATATACTTTAGTAACTCCTTACTAAAGTGGTTAGGCCCAACACTCTGAATAACCAAACCCATTAAACTTATCTCAAAGGAATATTTTATATCTCTTTTAAGAGATTATGAATTCCATCTTGAGAATATATGTTCTATCAATACTAAATGTGGCTACCCAACATACTGAGGTTTTGACCGTGACTTATAGATCTCACTTCTGATATATCAAAGCAACCTACATCTCATTATCATGTTCATTATTCTCTCAGGATTTAGAGTTGACGTAAATAGAAGTCGTGAGATTTATTATTCATTTGACAGTCGTTAGGAAAATAATAAATCTCACAGCAGTCCAATTCAATATGTCTTAACTTTTAAAACATATCAACTAGAAGTCTTCACTTCCATAATCAAGACAAATCATCTTAGTTGATATGTTATAATCTTCGTAGATGAAATGCCCAATTTCATCACCGACTATGAACTAAAATTCTGAGTTTACAAAAAACTTGTGATTTATATCTTCTATGACTTTTCACATAAATCACATACTATGCATCTCATGGACTAAGATAATGTCTCATTAGTTCATTTATAGATAGTCTCATATAATTAAACAATTTAATTATTTATGACATGCCAATAAATAGGATTTTTGGACATAAATCCCAACAATCTCCCATTTCCCTTCAAAGACAATTTATCATATATCCGACACTTATCTCCCTTTAGAGTAATTTATAGTCACTCTAAGGTAAGGTCTCCCTTTAGAGTAATTCATAGTCACTCTAAGGTAAGGTTTGGAAACAAGTTTCAGCCAGATTTATTGCATAAATTATCTTTTCTACTACTACTTAAGTATTCATATCTCTCTAATGAGATAATACTTACACTTAATTTGTATCTTCACCACTTAGGATGAACACATATTTTGAAGTCTAACTTCATGATTCACAATCAAACTACAAGTCAGTATTTGTACATCCAGTAAACATCAAAACTTCACTTTTGTGGACAAGCATATAATCTCTCATTCTCCTAAGATATTTGAGTATATGCTTTACTCCCATTAAATTAAGTGATCTTTGATTCAATTGATATTTGCTTACCATGCCCACCGCAAAATATATATTTAGCCTCGTATAATTCATAGTATAAAGACTTCCTACTGATATGGTATAAGGAACTGTCTTAATATGCTCTTCCTTTTATATGTCTTAGGACTATAGACTTATATAAAGGAATTTTAAACTTAAAAGGAAAGAATCATTTCTTGAAGTATTACATGCTATACTTGGCTAGAATCTAATCTATTTAAGCAGATTGAGATAGATCCAACATCCTGATTCCTGAATTTTAACAAAGTTTAATTCTTAGGATGTGACCAGTCTTTCCCAAGTACTTTATATTAAACTGGACTAGACAACTAAAAACTCCATTGATGACAATAATTCTACATCATTCTAAATGATTAGAATGTCATCAACATACATTAAGAAATTTATTATTCTATATAGCTTTTACACACATAAGGCCTTTAAATACTTGATCAAAATCAAACAATTTGATTTCTTGATCAAAGATGATATTTTATGATTCAAATGCTTGCTTTAGTCCATAAATGGACTTTATGCAACTTGCATACTAAACACTACTGGTTCTTTGCTATGAATAAGTCTAGTTACATCATATAGATGTCTTCCTCAAAATTGCTACTAAAAGAAGCTTTCTTGATATCCATTGTCATATTTCATCCAAATGAAATATAATGGATAAGAGAATCTAGATAGAGTCAAACTTGACTATTGGTGAAAAGATCTTTTCATAATCAAACCATTTCTTTCTGAATAAATCTTTTCACCACTAGTCTTGACTTTGAAGATTTACACCTTCAAATCTGATAGGCCACAAACTGAATGACCCCTTGTGATTAAACCAATTAATTAATTAGCCAAGTTATTAATTAATCAATTTATCATGCAATTGCGTGGCAGCACAAACAAATCACCAATAAACTAGATATGCAGCGGAAAATAAATAACACGGTGATTTGTTCACGAATGGGGAAAACCCTAACGGCAAATACCCCACCGAGTGATTTTCAAGTCACCACTCCCGAAACTCCACTATTATCAAATCAAGCGGTTACAAGTAAAGGAATCCCACGTACCTTACCAACCTACAGTTAAACCCTTACCCCAATACCCAATTGGACTTGATCTGTAGTGACAGTTCCCACCTTTGATGCATGGCTCCCAAGTACGTGACTAACCAATGCATAGATCCAAGTACGCGACTTCAAACACCAACTTAGAAGGGGAGGTTGGTTGCAAAGTTCTTCAATTCATTCTACACGATGAAGATCAGGAAGATGCTTGGTTACAAAACCTTTTGGTGCAAATACACAGCAACTTCTTCAGAGAAGATGAATTAGGTCAAGAACTTCGTCTTTTGATCACAATTTGCTTGAACAAAGATTGCTCAATGCTTTTGCAACTTATGTACAAATTGACGGCTCTTAAAACAATCATTTTATATGTTTAGGGTTAGAAGAAAAGAAGGCCCAAAAACATATTCACGGATCCCAAGAAATCAGATCAGAAAATCTGACTTTTTAATTCTCGACAGATAGCAGGTGTCGAGGAGCTATTGAGCAGGTGTCGAGCTTTAATGATTTTGCACTTTAGCTTGTTTTTCTTGGACAGACTTGATGACTTCAACACTTGATCTTAAAACCTTGTTTCTTGAAGTATTAAAAACACCTAGAACTACCCAATTATAAGTAGAGTGCGTTTTGTCAAAGGATTGGCCAATTTACATAAATAAGTATGACATATGTTCTTAACATGTGAACCACATTTGTCCTAACAATCTCCCCATTTGGCAATCCGTGACAAAACCACAACAAACAAATGAACATATGAGAAAAGTCATAAATCACTCAACTCATATTCACTTGTTGAATACAATAAAATCTATCCTAACGCAAACTCTTGAAAAACTTTGCAAGAAGAGAGTTTATGGCAAGTAGACTTTGACAATATGTATTTCTGAAACACTTTAAACAAAACTCATCAAGGCATCTTGTGTGAAACAGAAATAATAGATTGCATACAAGTATAAAGAACATGTGTATAAAGATAGAGAAGAAACAACACATAAAGAGAGAGGTGAAAGAAACATACATCCATATATAGAGAAAATAAGTATAATGTATGTAAAACTAGTCACAAGACCTCATATACAAGATCAATGTATCTAAAGAGAATAGAAAAGAAAAGATACATCAAAACCTCACTACATCCCTCAAAATATCAACACTCCCCCTATAAAAAATGTCCTATACTAACTCTCCCCCTAAGATGACTACTCTTATAACCCAAAAATACTCCCACTTTTTGTCACGAGTGACAAAGGGTAAAGTGTCATGTAGACATCTCATCAATAGAGCTAGTATCTCCATCATCATCCGAAGTGTCATCATCATCACCATCATCATCATCATCCTCAGAGTCAGAAGCCGCTGGAGAAGGTGGTGAAGGAGTAGCCTCAAAAGCAAAACCACCCATGGTCATCTGCCATCGTGCAATACAACCAACACGAACATTCACCAGATACAACTCAGTGGAGAGCGTATCAAGGCGAGCATCCATGCGCTGCAGCTGCGCCATGATGTCTCCAAGAGAAACATCGCCCGTAGAGGAAGAAGGAGCAGATGTAGATGGAGCTGATTTGGATGGAGCTGAAATAGAGGGAGGAGTGGAATCTGTCTGTCTCGACCTAAACTGTGCCTCACTACGCTTTACGGTAGCGGCACCTATGACACAGTGTGTGTGAAGTGGTCGGACACAAGAAAAGGGATAGAAAATTGGCGTAAGATCCTCGTGATAGCGGAAGGAAAGATGAGCTTATCATAGGACGCTGAATCTAGATGAACATTTATGATAGAAAGGATGAAATGAGAAGGAAAATCTATAGTAAGATGCTCAAGAAGAGATAACAAAAATCGAGTACGAGGCTCTGTGATGGAGTTGTAGTGAGAGAGTGGATGGAGTACAAAAGTCATCGCCATGTTTAGGAATTTAGGACCTTTAGAAAAAGGTCTACATGATGTATACTGATGCTCACCCCAATAAGAAGGGTGTTCACAAAAAGCAAAAATGAGCTCATCCTTGGACACAGTCCTCAGACGCTCACAAGAAGGATAGTTAGGAAAATCTATCCTAGGAACCCTAAGCACATCCGCAACTAGTTGCGGTGTGACATGGATGCGCGTACCTCGAACACAAGTGTGAAAGAGAGGTACTGAATGATCGATCCTATGCATGTTGGAGTAAAACTCTTGAATCAACACGAGAGGACATGTGACCGGGACGTCACACAGTGACTCACATCCCCTACTGTGAATGACAAAGGGAAGGTCAATGTCGGCGAAGTCCGCCAAAATGACTTGGCGTTTCGAATAAGCACCTCGTCTAGAAAAGTTCTCCGTAAATGCCTTGTGGGCATCTCCATCACGGAACCGAAGATTTAGAGGAGTAGAATCAGAAGATGAAGAAGCTCCAGAACGCAGAGGGTTCCAAGCCGGAGTGGATTTACGTTTGGATGCCATAGTCATTACTAACGTAAACAGAATGAGAAAGAGATAGAGAGAGACAATCAGAAAAGTCCCAAAACAGTTCACATATATCAAATATATTGAACAAAAAGTACGTATGCATGGGGAATGTATGAACATGTGACATGCAAATTAAAAAGCATCATGGGCTCAGCCCAATCCAATCCTACCAGCACATAAACATAGAACACACATCTAAATGCATGTAAATATCATTCTAATGCACATCAAATGCAATGTATGACATTTTGAACACCTTTAAGTGAAAACCCAACCCAAAATTTCAAGAAAAACTCATTGATTTTGAAAAACCCCAAAATTTTTCAAAAACCCCAAAACCTAAGATTCAAAACATGAAATGCATGAATAAGGAAGGAAAATGAGATCTTACCAAGTGATTTATAGCAAGGAATGACCGAAAATCAAGTGGGTTGGAGATTTTGAGTGAGAAAAAGAATTTAGGGAGATGAACAGCCACGGACAGATCGAGAGAAATTGAGAGAAATGAGAATCGGATCACGACAAAAGCTTATATAGGAGCTTCAGTAATTCTTGACAGCTAAGGTGTCGAGAGGTGTCGAGACAGGTGTCGAGGTAGATGTCGAGAAAATGAACTTCGATTGCTACAGGTGTCGAGAAGGTATCGACGAGACAGGAACTTTCTCGATCGATCCACCAGGTGTCGAAGAGGTGTCGAGATTGTGATAAGAAAAAGGCTTAAGAAGCTCGACAGATAGCTAGGTATCGAGGAGGTGTCGAGGAGGTGTCAAGCCACCAGTTAAAAGCAGTTTTTCAAGAAGTAAAAAATACAGACATGAATGCAATCCAACATACACCTTAACCATTGATCCAATCAACATATAAAGCTCTCAAAATCATCTCTCAACAAAAATTTAAGTACATGGATCTCCCAAAAACACACACACACACTAAACAAGTTTAACCAATTTTATTTTTCAAAAACAAGTCAAGACAGTTTAGTGAGCATACATTAGCACATGTAAAACCTTTATGATGGCCAAATCACATTGTACATGTACATGTATCAAAAGTAGCAAAGAATATTGCATGTTGTGTGTGAAAAACATCGCAAGATTGCATATGTGTATACATGTTATGACGATTTGAGATATGAGAAAATAACTTTAACTCACACACAATCATAACTGTTTGATGGGGACTATCACCTTCAAGGTACATCCTATAACTCTTAGATCTCCTAGAATACACGCTTGCAATCATATTTAAAGCATTTTTGATCTTTTTGCTTTTTATTTTCTTTGCATATTTTCTTTTTAAGCATATCATGTTTGGGCTTATAAGAGAGTGAAAAGAAATACCCATTGACATTTGGCATTCCAATTTTGCTATGTCGAAGCACACAAATATCATTGACATCACACTTTTACTATGCCGAAGCATACAGATGTCATTAATGATTGGCGGGCAACAGTGGTGGGATGGTTATTTATGTCTTTCTCTTAGGATTTTCTAGTCCTACCCGTCAAAAAGAGTGATATGAGTGTTAAGTTTTAAGAGATAACTTAATCTTACTCATCACAAACATCTGCCACAAAACTCACTTGCTTAGTTGTGCATAGAGATGCTCATCTAAGCTACAAGAGATACAAAGTTTAGAAAACTCTGTTTCATTGGTCATCCAAGGTACACAAGTACCAAAGTACACAAAACACACACTGTTTTTGTATTTTTCTGATTTTTTAAATTTTTTTTATTTTTATATTAAAACAAAATAAACAAAACTGAAAGTAAACACACAAAAACATGTTAACAAAGCAAAGTATAAAACTAGACTGACTCAACAAAAATGCAAAACACACAAGCAATGCAACAAACAAGAAAAACAAGAAGGTAGAAGAAAGTGATGAAATCACTTAGAGTCCTTTTTCTTCTGCACCTTGGAAGAACCTTTCCATTGATTAACCCTTGAACCGACAATGAGGGGGAAGAATTGAAACCGTTCAAATTCGAAAGGAACATTAGGGCTTTTAGAAGATCTCCAAGAGGAGCAAGAGAGGATTAAAGCTGATTTTGGCTTCCAGATGCTATCATGCCGTTGCTCTGTTGAGTGGCTAGCCACTTGTAGCAATTTGGTCGAGTATGACTGGCAGCTCCACAATGATGACAGCGATGCTGCTTCTTTTGTTTAGGCTTTTGAGAGTTAGTCTTCTTAGCCCTAGGATTTCTAGCATCTTTCTTATCTTACTTAGGTGGTGCTCCTAAGATAGATTTGCCCTTAACTAAGTTCTTACTAGCTAATTCAGTTTTAACATCAGTGTTCTCAACTTTAACAATATTAGCAGGAGGAACAAAAACAGTAGTACTAGGGGAGGCAATATTAGAGGAAGAAAGATCATACCCTAAACCTGTTCAATCTGAAGCAGATTTCTAAATGTTGAGCATCTCATCAAGTTTTGCACTTGAAGTCCTCTCCAATTGAGTTCTGACTTGAAACAGCTCCGCTTTAAGCTTCTAGGTCTTCTCAGCCAAAAAGTTGTTCTCAAACCTCAGTGCTCTAATAGTTTGATTCGCCTCATCAAACTTTGTGAACAACTCTTCACGATCAAGTTCCACATCACTGAGCTTCTTGGTGGTCAGCCTATACAATTTCTCATGCTTCTCAGAGAGCTTGTAAAGCTTCTTATAGGCTGAATGGATATCATCTTGATCATCTATCTTCTTGAATTTGGTGTCCACCAATTCTTCTTCTTCATCCACTTCTTTAATAATCCCTTCATTAGGATTGACTGTGGCAGTGAAGGCATTTAAGATTCCGTCATTCTCATTGTCGGAATCATCTTCAGGCTCAGTGTCACTCAGGGTTGCAGCAAGTGCCTTACTTTTCCCAATGCTCTTGAGATATGTAGGACACTCATTCTTCATGTGTCCAAACCCATGACACCCAAAACACTTAGGTCCTGCCGGAACAGTGTATTGACCGCCATCCTTAGCATCCTTCTTCCTTTTGTCTTGGCTCTTAAACTGAGAAGAACTAGATTGTCTGCGGTCCTTGTCAAAGCTCCTCCCATTGGCATTCTTCATAAACTTCTTGAACTGTCTTGTAATGTAGGAATTCATCTTGGAATCTTCATCATCGAAAGACTCATTTGTATCACTGCTCTTTGTCTTCAAGGCCATGCCTTTGCTTGACTTGCCAATCCTAGATAACCCTAACTTGTAGGTCTGCAAGTTCCCAACCAGCTCAATCAAAGAAATTTTGTCAATATTTTTTGATTCTTCTATTGCCGTAATCTTGGCATGGAATCTCTCAGGTAGAGATCTGAGCACCTTCCTTACAACCTCGGGTTTAGGGATGGTTTCCCTAAGATTAAAGGCTGAGTTCACTATGTCCTTGAGCTTGGCATAGAACTCATTAAACGACTCATCCTCCTCCATCTTAATCTCTTTAAAGCTTGTAGTGAGCCTCTGAAGCTTTGAATCTTTGACAGCCTTTATTCCTTCATAGGTTGTCTAGAGGATGGTCCACGCCTCCTTAGCAGTTTCAGTTGAGGATATCTTCTTGAACTCCTTATTGGTGATCGCGCTAAATAGGGCATTCAACGCTCTGTTGTTGAAGTTTGCCGCCTTGATCTTGGCTTCATCCCAATCGGCCGGCGCTTCTTTTGGCTTGGTCCAGCCAATCTCAACAGCTTGCCACACCTTCTCATCTAAGGACTGCAAAAAAGCTCTTATGTGTATTTTCCAATAAGCATAGTTAGTCCCATCAAATAAAGGAGGTATAATTAACGATTGTCCTCTATTCATGACAAACAGAGGTCAATGGATCAACACAGTAAAGATTAAACCTAATTAGAGTGTGCTTGCTTTGATACCACTTGATAGGCCACAAACTGAATAACCCTTTGTGATTAAACCAATTAATTAATTAGCCAAATTATTAATTAATCAATTTATCATGCAATTACGTGGCAGTACAAACAAATCACCAATAAACCAGATATGCAGCGAAAAATAAATAACACAGTGATTTGTTCATGAATGGGGAAAACTCTAATGGTAAAAACCCCACCTGGTGATTTTCAGGTCATCACTCCCGAAACTCCACTATTATCAAATTAAGCGGTTACAAGTAAAGGAATCCCAAGTACCTTACCAACCTACAGTTAAACCCTTACTCCAATACCCAATTGGACTTGATCTGTAGTGACAGTTCCCACCTTTGATGCACGGCTCCCAAGTATGTGACTAACCAATGCGAGGATCCCAGTACGCGACTTTAAACACCAACTTAGAAGGAGATGTTGGTTGCAAAGTTCTTCAGTTCATCCTACACGATGAAGATTAGGAAGATGCTTGGTCACAAAACCCTTTGGTGCAAATACACAGCAACTTCTTCAGAGAAGATGAACTAGGTCAAGAACTTCGTCTTTTGGTCATAATTTGCTTGAACAAAGATTGCTCAATGTTTTTGCAACTTGTGTACAATTTGACAGCTCTTAAAACAATCATTTTATATGTTTAGGGTTAGAAGAAAAGAAGGCCCAAAAACATATTCACGGATCCCAAGAAATCAGATTAGAAAATCTGACTTTTTAATTCTCGACAAATAGCAGGTGTTGAGGAGCTATCAAGCAGGTGTCGAGCTTTAATGATTTTGCACTTCAACTTGTTTTTCTTGGACAGACTTGATGGCTTCACCACTTGATCTTGAAACCTTGTTTCTTGAAGTATTAAAAACACCTAGAACTATCCAATTATAAGTATAGTGCGTTTTGTCAAAGGATTAGCCAATTTACATAAATAAGTATGACATATGTTCTTAATATGTGAACCACATATGTCCTAACAAAATCTATCAATCTCATTTTCATGTAGACCTATTTGAGAACAGTTGGCTTAATGCCATTAGGTGTCTCTACAAGTTCTAGACTTTAAATAGAATCTAATTGTATTCACATAACCTTGATCCAGTAATCCATATTCATATTGAATGTACAAAATGTGTGTAAAACACTCTTGAACGTTTAGACCCCAAATTACAAATTATCAATTCAAGCTTATAATCAAACAATAAATGTGCAGAACATGAACATAAGCTAAAACAGAATTGATAAACAATCTAAACCATAAATAATCACAACCACATCAGTAATTAAATGGTAAAGATAAAGGGAAGAAAGATGCAAATACAAGGACAACACTCGATGTGTTATCGAAGAGGAAACCGAAGCCCTTGTTGCCAAAAATTCTGACACTAGTTTTTCAACTCAAAACATGTTTAAACAATGAAAAACAAAGTAAGCACTAAACATGAACACAAAGAGTGATAAAAATCACTTCCAAAAACATATAAAATGAACAAAAATATTTTTGGATCGATCCATATATGGTTGAGTACACACACATTACATTTAAATAAGTACAATCGAACAAATGAATAAGGCATTCATTGAACGTTAGGCATGTGTGTTGTGTATGTGTATCAAATGTGGAATAGTCCTTAGTCTAGAGTGAAGTTTCAATGATCAATTCAATCAAGTCATACACAATTAGTACTAAGTCAAGTGGTCTATCTCAATTATAGAAATGAACATATATAACCTCCCACAAAAAATGATTACATATCTTTGAAGCTTTTTGTATGGCTTCTTTACAATTCATAACATTTGATCATTTTTTATCTTTACATCTTTTTTTTAGATTGATGCCTGAAATTTTTGATATTTCAAATTGATGAACAAGCCTTTGGCTCTTCGAGCAGCTTACATTTTTCATAAAAGTCGCTTTCCCTTTTTCCCTTTTTCATAATAGTATGTGTGACGACTTTTGCAGCTCATTATCTATTTTCATTTTGAGATTTACATTGGTTGAGCTTTTTAAGCAAAAACATAAAAGAGTGGGACGTGATATTGGCACAAGTCTATGCATGTATCAAAACCAACATGACTCTTGATTAATCATTCATGATAAGCTTGAAGATCGATTTACAACAATCACACAAAGATATCAAGATTTTTCCCACAAAGATATAAGTGCATAAAGAACAAGCTAAGCTCGTAAATGCACAAAGCCGTAAGTACGAAGGTTCAGGCAAAACTCACATGTGATATGTGCTCAAACATATACGATCAAACTTTTTGAATTTTTTACTTTTTATGTGGTTTTGGATTTTTTACTCACACAAAACTAAAACAAAAAAGTAAGATCAAAACAAAAACAGTGCATACAAATAAATGCAAGATGCACTAATGCATGAAGATATGGCATCTAATGCATGAAGGGTCCTACAAAGATCGAAAGAATTAGATCAAGGACCAAAATAACAAAAGCTCAACCATAAGAACCCTTACTCATCCAAACGGAACGATTGTTTGGAATGAGTGTCTCAAAAGAAGTGAGATGAAGGTTGGAAGAATGAGAACCGGAGATGCATATAGTCAAGGAGTTAAGAGCATTAAACACTTTCTTCAACAACATGCTATTTTCACTCAAATCCGGTTTACCCTTTTTAGCACAACTTCCAAGAAGCTCAAGTTTCTCTTTCTTTTGATTATTTTAAGAGCATGAAACTTAGAGCAATGAGGTCTTAGATGACCAAAAGCACTACAATGGTGACACACAATGTGTTTAGGTCCACTAGGCTTTTTGAGAAGGGATCTAGCAACATGATTTTGTTCTCTCTTCAACTTATAACATTGAGGTCTTATATGACCAATCACACCACAATGGTGGCAAGTTGGAACAAACTTAGATCCATCCAAAACCTTAGGTTGAGACCTAAATGGAGGTTTTGACTTAAGAGTCTTTCTCTCCACCTTTTGGTTTCTTTTATGTGGAGGAATGTACACCGATTTGTCCTTTGAGATAGAACACACAATAGGCACAAAATCAGGTACCACAACATGAATGCAACAAATATTTTCATCCTTTTTATCAATAGGTTTAGCAATCAAACACTTGGCATGCATCTTAAGAGATTCATTTTCACATTTTAGCTCATCAACAAGTTTGTTAGAAAAAACAAGTTTAGCATCCAAGTCCATATTCAAACATTCAAACTCTTTCAGCTTTTTAAGAGAATTTTGAGCAAGTTTCTTATATTTCTCAACCAATTTGTTGGATTCATTGAGCTTAGCAATCAAATCCTCATTTTCACAAAATAACTTGCTCAAATTCTTTTGAAACTTCTTAGCATTTTTCTTCAAGGGTTTGATATTAGGAATATCAATAACATCCAAATATTCATGAAACATAGCATCACAATCATGAGGATTATCACTCATAGAGACATTTTCACAAACACGTGGCATGTTACATTTATCATCAATCAATTCATACAAAGAGGCATATAAAGCACAATCCATGGCAAATAAACACAAGGGGTCAAGGATCAAACTTAGGTATTTAAACCACAACAAGAGTACCCGCTCTGATACCAAATGAATATTCAAAATGTGTGTAAAACACCCTTGAACGTTTAGACCCCAAATTACAAATTATCAATTCAAGCTTATAATCAAATAATAAATGTGCAGAACATGAACATAAACTAAAACAAAATTGATAAACAATCTAAACCATAAATAATCACAACCACAGCAGTAATTAAATGGTAAAGATAAAGGGAAGAATGATGCAAACACAAGGACAACACTCGATGTGTTATCAAAGAGGAAACCGAAGCCCTCGACGTAAAACCTCTCCGCCACACTCCAAGCGGTCAATAATCCACTAGAAAATGTAGTTGGGATGCATGAACAACAATAGACCCCCCAAGCCTAATCTACTCAATGTACCTAAACCCTCCAAGCTTCTTGCTCCAACGAGGTTACACAGAACCTATGTCTTTTCTAGCTTACAGAATTCCGCTATAGCCCATAGCATCAACTAATATGAATTGGTTCCTTCCTAACTGCTTCCCAAAGCATCAAAAAACCTTCTCAAGGATGTATCAATAAAGAGGGTAAGAAAAGGATTTGGTTAAGAACCTCTCAAGGATGTATCAATAGAGAGGGTGAGAGTAGAGAAATTTGAAGAGTCTCTTAGGTGAAGATTGTGGATGAATCAATTTTGTTTTTCTCTAGGGTTTCTCTCTCAAAATTCTCTATCAAAGCTCTCTACATTTCGTGGGTATAAGGGTCTATATATAGTGGTGTGTGTTGTTAAGTTCTAAGGTCTTAGGATTTTATGTATTTAGAACTCTAATTTGTAATGTTGGCAAACCATGATCAAAACAATGTATTTAGTCTTATATAGGCTTGCTCAAAGTTGGTTTATTATTGTAAATTTGGAATCGAGTGGCTGCAGAAGTACTTGGGACTTTCGGCCTGGCTCGATCAATCGAAAGACAGGCTCGATCGATCGAAAATCGCACAGGTTGATTTTTCTGCAGAATTTCCAACTCAGCCCTGCTTCATTAAACGTTTAGGGTTTTATGTTTTTACCCTAGGTATATAAACTAAACTCTAGCCATGTTTTTGGTGGTACTCCATATTGTATTGTTGCTCATACATTGCTGTTTTGTGTGAATCTCTTGTGAGATCTTAGAGGAGCTTTTCTTTACACAAAACTTAGGATTTTCAAGGTAGAGATGATTTCAACATCTTGAAGATCATTATAGTTGCAACCATTGGAACTTAAAAAAAAAAAAAAAAAACAAGCGGGGAGCTTATAGCTGATTGAGGAATTCAAGAAAGAAGGAGTCCGTGGATTCGGAGCTTGCAAGTGGTCGTGTCAGTAAGTTCTACTGGTGGGTAGCATTAGGAAGTCGAGCGGGGAGCTTGTAGTCCTTTTGTAAGAACTTCAATTCTTTCATAGTGAATTCTGGTTTGCCTTGAGGATCGGTGGGTCAAATCCTCCCCAGGTTTGTCCGTGTGGTTTCCTGGGTGATCATATCTTGTGTTCTTTATTATTTCCGCTGCTTTATATGTTTTATATGCATGATATGATTATTTGATTGTTTTAACCTAGAATTTTTTAATTTAACTAAGTAACAACTTGGCTAATTAATCTAGGCTACACAATCTGGTTGTTTTTAAGGGGTCTAAAACCGTTCAAGTGGTATCAGACAAGGTTGCTCTTTTGTTTGAGATTTTTTTTCTCTGAGCTAATCCTTGACCCTGGTTGTCATGGAGCATAGACACTCTCTGTTTGTTCCTCCTCACTTTGATGGGAACAACTATGCTTACTGGAAAGTAAGGATGAAAGCATTCCTGAAATCCATTGATGAGAGGGTTTGGAATTCCGTTGAATACGGATGGCAGAAGCCCACTACTCCTGTGAGTGAGTGGCAAACTTCTGAAAAAGAAGCAGCAGGCTTCAATAGCAAAGCTATGAACGCCATCTTCAATGCTGTTTCAATGGAGGAATTTAAGAGGATCTCAAATGTTGAGGTTGCTCATACTGCATGGAAAATCCTCCAAATTGTGCATGAAGGCACAAAGGCAGTTAAGATAAATAAATTGCAACAATTGACTTCTAGATTTGAAAGCATTAGAATGTCTGATGATGAATCTTTTGATGAATTCTATGCTAAATTAAATGATATTGTCAATTTTGCTTTTAATTTGGGTGAAATCTATGATCAACCTAAAATTGTTAGGAAGATACTTAGATCTTTAACTGAAGACTTTAGATCCAAAGTAACTGCCATCACTGAAAGCAAGGATGTGGACACCATCCCTGTTGATGAGCTTGTAGGATCTCTTCAGTCCTATGAGTCTGACCTACCTAAAGTAAATAAATCCAAATCAATGGCTCTTAAGTCAGTTGATGATGTTGAAGGTAGTGGATTTGATGATGAGCTCTCTGCTACAGAGATTGCCTATTGTTAAGGACACATTTTTGTGTAGTTGGCTAATCCTTTGACAAAACGCACTTTACTTGTATTTGGGTAGATCTAGGATGTGTTTAATACTTCAAGGAATATGTTGTTCAAGTGTAGTATTAAAGCCATGAAGATTGGACCAAAGAACAAGTGAAGAAAAGGTGTTCAATAAAGTTGGACAGATAGCTCGACACCTAGCTATCTGTCGAGATCTTCAGCTGATTCTTATCGCAATCTCGATAGCTTCTCGATAGCTGGTCAATCGATCGAGAAAGTTTCTGTCCACTCGACACCTTCTCAACACCTCATCGATAGCTATATCTGTTGAGATTCATTAAACCTCGACACCTCCTCGACACCTCTCGATCGATCGAGGTTACGGGAAATCAGAATTTTCAGCTTTTTGATTTTTGGGCCAGGCTTATGTATTTGAGTAGGGTTTCTTTTCCCACAACCCTAGACCTATATAAGGCTTATTTTAGAGGCCGTCACATAAGAGAATAAGAGAATACAAGGAGAACATATGCAAAAGATTATTCTCTCTGAAAAAGAAGCTACTGCGTTTTTGCGCCTTAGGGTTTTGTAACCAAGTGCTTCTTGATCTTCATTCTTGATGAAGTGAAGAACTTTGCAGCCAACATCTTCTTCTAGTTGGTGATTGAAGTCGCGTACTGGGATCCGCGCAATTGGTTAGTCACGTATTGGGATTCGTGCATCAAAGGGTGGCGTTCATATATTGAAGAGTTCAGAGGTCCTGAAGCGGTAGAAGGTTTCTGCTGTGAGTTCATCTACAGGGATCGTAGAGTCTAGGGACAAAGGTTTTGTACTAGATCTGAAACTTCTCTTTACTATAGTGAATTGCTTTTCGGGAAGGTTTCCCCCCAGGTTTTTTACTGTGAAACTGGTTGGTTTCATTGGTTTTCCTGGGTCATCATATCTTGTCTTATTTACTTTTCCGCTGCATTTATTTTTGACATGATATTGATGTTTGTTTGTTTTAACAAGTTTTATTGATAATAAATCTAATTAACAACTTGGGTTTAAAACTTGTTAATTCTATCAATCGGGGTCATAAATTTCCCAACACCTATCTTGCCAAAAATTTTAAAAACTTTCTTAGGAATACCAACAGAAAGGCAAGAGGTACTTACACTGCTGAACCTAGAAACTTTAGGAAGAATGATCCCACTAAGGTAAATAACTTTGAAAAACCTAGAGAAAAAGTTGGTCAATCTTCAAATAATTCTTTGGGTCCTCAGTGTTTTGGCTGTCAAGGGTATGGCCATGTGAAATCTGAATGTCCTACATTCTTGGGAACTAAGGGTAAAGCTATGGCTGTAACCCTTAGTGATAATGAGGTTTCTGATGATGAGTCTGGTGGTGACGAGGATGGAAACTTCATTGCTTTCACAGCTACTGCTATAGTCAATGAAAGCATATCTGCTGAGGAGAACCCTTCTGATGGGGAACTCTCTAAAGATGCAGATCTTCAAAAGGCCTACAACAAACTTTGCAAAGTTGCTGCAAAGGATGCTATGAAAGTTAAACTTGGCCTAAAGAAAATTGATTCTCTTGAGCTTGAAAAGAGAAATTTGCTTGTTAAACTGTTTGATGCTAATGAGCTTTTGAACAATGTTAAATCTGAGAACATGCTTTTGCTTGATAAAGTTAGAACTTTGGAACATGATTTATCTGTTGCTAGATCTGCTAGTTCTAAACTTGATCACTTGCTGAATGTTCAAAAGTATCCTTCTGATAAAACTAGGTTAGGATATGTTGAAAGCATCTTTGATTCTGGACCACATTTCACGAATTTTGTTCCTTCTTCTTCTTCTATACCTTCTGTGAGTGAGGTTGTGAGTGAAGCTGTTAAACCCCCTGTGAGTGAGGTTGTTAAACCTGTAGAAGTTTCACCACCTAAGAAGATTAGGGTAGACTTAAGAGAATCTAAACCTAAGGAGCCTACCAAATCTAAGGACAAGATGCATGGTAAACCTGCTTGGGTTTGTCATTATTGTGGTAAGTCTGGACACATTCGTCCTAACTGTTACAAGCTTCAAACTGATAAGAGAGCAAAGAAACCAAAAGTGCCTGTGCCAAGCACAAGATCCTATGGCACTAATTGGTGAATTGGTAAAGGTGTTAAACCTTTATTCCAATCCTGGAGTTGGGAATCACTCTAATGTGAATAAGAACTCCAATGCTCGTGGTGCATCTAAAAAGTTTTGGATGCAAAAGACTCGAACTAACTGAGTCTTTCTAACATGGTCCTTATGCTTCATTGCTCTATTCTTTTGTGACCATTGTTCTTTGGTTTTTGTGTTTTTTTTTTTTTTGTTCTAGGACTTACATTGCATTACATTCATGCATTCCATTCTAGGATTTATTTGTTTTCTCTTTTAAAAAAAAATAAATAAATAAAAAGAAAAGGGAGAAAGCAAAAACTATGTTTGACACTATTTTTCTTGATTTTTGAAAACAAGGTTGGTCAATCTATTTTCACATGTCATGTCTTGTGTACCTTGTTTAACTTTGATGAGCTTATTCATTGCACTTGACTAGTTGAAACTTTGTAGTACATGTTGTGTGGGAAAGATGTGTGTGGTTTTTAATCACTTTGTCTTAATCATGAAGTCATATATTATTTGACTGTCGGACTTGATCCTTTTGAGAAATGCATAAATAACCATCTCACCACTGTTCACTAGCCAATCATGAATACCTTAGTGCATATCATAAGATTTTGTGCTCGAGAAAGTGTAGCACATGCACAAAAAGAATATAAGGTGTAGCCTCAATTAAATTAAAACTGGTATGTACTATTAGGCTTGATGCCAATTCACTTAATTCAAACCGGTGTGTACTATTAGGCTGAATGCCAATTCATATAAATAAGAGGCAAAAATGCAAGAAACTTACATGATTGCAAGCTTTTGTTCTAGGAGATGTGGGAATTATAGGATGTAACTCTTTAAGTGATAGTCTCTTTTAAATTCTATGTGATGAATTGTGTAGACTTTATGTTTGATTGCTATTCACATATCACCTCACATGTATCTCAAGTTTTTGCTAGTATCACACACTACACAAGTTACTCTTTGTTAAACATTGTACAAGCTAGTATGTGTGTTTTTGGTCTGACCAACCAAGTTTGAAAGTACCTTGAGATTTGTACACAACATATTTGTTGCCTGAGAAAATCCAATGGGAGAATAATTGAAACTTGTGTTTGAGAAAATTGGGTTTAAAATTTTGGGTTTTTGAAAAAGCATTCCATCTCATACTCATACATTTTGATTTTGGTGTTCAAATGCTTTGAGGAGTTGTTTTCAAAATTAGGTTTGTGTTTTTCAAAACTGTGTTTTTTCTCAAAATTTAGTGAGCCTCTGACCAGTTCGATCGATTCAGTCTGATTTTCAATCGATCGAAAAAGTGCTCTAGTTTGTTTCAAAATGCCTGTTTCATTCGATCGATCGAATGTAATTTTTGATCGATCGAAGATCGTGGAAAAGCTTTTTTAAATGTTCAGATCTGATTTTATGTATTTAAAACTCTAATTTGTAATGTTGGCAAACCATGATCAAAACAATGTATTTAGTCTTATATAGGCTTGCTCAAAGTTGGTTTATTATTGTAAAGTTGGAATTGAGTGGCTGCAGAAGTACTTGGGACTTTCAGCCTGGCTCGATCGATCGAAGGACAGGCTCGATCGATCGAAAATCGCACAGGTTGATTTTTCTGCAGAATTTCCAACTCAGCCCTACTTCATTAAACATTTAGGGTTTTATGTTTTTACCCTAGGTATATAAACTAAACCCTAGCCACGTTTTTGGTGGTACTCCATATTGTATTATTGCTCATACATTGCTGTTTTGTGTGAATCTCTTGTGAGATCTTAGAGGAGCTTTCCTTTACACAAAACTTAGGATTTTCAAGGTAGAAATGATTTCAACATCTTGAAGATCATTATAGTTGCAACCATTGGAACTTAAAAGAAAAAACAAGCGGGGAGCTTGTAGCTGATTGAGGAATTCAAGAAAGAAGGAGTCTGTGGATTCGGAGCTTGCACGTGGTCGTGTCAATAAGTTCTACTGGTGGGTAGCATTAGAAAGTTGAGTGGGAAGCTTGTAGTCCTTTTGTAAGAACTTCAATTCTTTCATAGTGAATTCTGGTTTGCCTTGAGGATCAGTAGGTCAAATCCTCCCCAGGTTTTTCCGTGTGGTTTCCTGGGTGATTATATCTTGTGGTCTTTATTATTTCCGCTGCTTTATATGTTTTATATGCATGATATGATTATTTGATTGTTTTAACCTAGAATTATTTAATTTGACTAAGTAATAACTTGGCTAATTAATCTAGGCTACGCAATCTGGTTGTTTTAAAAGGGTCTAAAACCGTTCATGTGTGTTTGGAATGCTAAGAGTCAGTTTTTCCAAAACAGAGTTGGCTGGCGGCTTGGGCTCGCGACTTGAGTGAGCTGCGAGTTCCAGTCGTGAGGTAACTATATTGCCAGCCTAGACTTTTTGTCTTGTAGTGCAACAGCTGGCATGACGCTTCAGCTTCTCCTCATACTTGGCATGTGACCTACTTCTGGCGGCTTGCCAGTCGCGAGTCCCTGCATCTTTGCACAAACTTAAACATTTCTTCACACTCTCTCACACACTGCCCTTACATGAATCCCATCTAAACACAGGGTTACTAATTGGTAAAACACAATCAAATTTGGCACGGAATAAAGCCAACAAGATGGTTGATTAAATTCAATCTTACACATAACATCTATTGCCTTTACATAGGACCGAGGATCAAATTCATATCCTTGTGAAATAACTACAAAAGTTTATTCCAAAATTATAAATTTATTTGATAATTGATAATCCTCCCACTACGATATCGTACCGGTGTAATAGTTATTTACATATTAATATCTTGTGGTGTATCTAATACGGCCATCTCATTTCCAAATGTATTTTATAGTTATCCTACAACAAATTCTAACAATTTTCTTATAGAACAATCTACAATTTGCTTTAAGATTATTCACATAGTCATCATCAAGAACTTTGTATTTGTACTTTACAAACATCTTGTATTCTTTATGACTACCAACACAATCTTTTGCAATTCCTTTTGGATGCCTATCATAAAACACACATTTTTCTATCTTTTGATTTCAATTTGTTAGACTTCCTTTCTAGCACAAATGCTGGATATCTCCAAAAGTGGAAGTATCATATACTAGGTTTTCACCCAATCCATAATTTGATAAATGTCCTAGGAACAAACTTTTGAAATCAATTTTAGAAAATGTATAGTAATACATAAAGTATATCTTCAAAAGAAATAAGCAAATGGAAATACTTATCATGTGCTTTACTATTTCTAAAAGAGTTTTATTCCTCCTTAATGTATGTACTGACTTAAAGAAGTCATTGAAACTTTATTCCTTTACAATAAAGGAACCCTAGATCATATTATCCTTTATATAGAATTCATAGATTGGGAATATAACAAAATAATGGTTCTATAAGCCCATCTTTCACTAATCTTGAATAACAGTTAGATAAATAAGATCTAGACATAAGTGCCAAAACATACAATTACAAAGGATGGGAACTTTCTCTTTAAAAATAAAACATGTAAATCTCCATCTAGAAAACAATCATGGACAATGCTTATCTTTACCAAAATAGAAACACTTTCGTTTTAGTCATATTTTTTAGTCTAATTTCCTTTTGGCAACTACTAGGGCAACTACTAGGGCAACTAGCGCAACTACTAGGGCAACTAGCTTTTCCAACTGTTTCAACTACCTTGTCCAACTGTTTGGTATTTTAATTCCTCTTCTTACCACCCTTACCTTTCGATTTAGGCTAAGAATTTGAATTAAATCATATTGATCCTAGACTTAGCCTTTAGGATGTCTTCTATTGCGTAGAACTCACTCATCAATTCAGATAACATAAAAAGAATTTATTTTCAAAGCAATCTGAATTGATTAAATGATTCTAACAGGGACTTGTGGATCATATCCATATGAGATTAACATTTAATCTCTACATCCAAGAATTCCAATTTCATTTTAAAATAAAAATATTTTCATAAAAAGATATAGAATTGAAACTTCTTAAACCTTTCATAGCACTCAATATGATTCATACAAATAATCTCATTTAGAGTTAATATAAAGTCTAAGTCTAGTACTAACTCTTGCATCTCATGCTGTAATACAATTGAAATAGAAGCCAATGAAACATTTTAGCATTTCAATGGAAACTATGATCATATCATAAGCTATCTTCTATCAATGCATCATGCATAGGAAATTATGACAATGCTAAATTGAAACATATTTATGTACTTCGGCTCTTTTAAGCACCATATCCAAAATTATTTATTAGTTAATGTGATTTTATTAAAATAGTAGTTAGAGAACAAAACTTTATGATACCTTTACTTCGAGACTATGAACATAATTACAGGGACATTATATTTTGCATCCATAACCATATAGTATGGAACCCGAAAAACATACTATACTAAGTACAACGACAACCTAATCCCACAATTAATATTCCTCGGAAGCGAGGTCATACCAATCACTATGATTAGGCGAGAATTATTCTCATTATTAATACTATCATGGTAACTCTTACAAACAAAAATAATTTGCCACTTTTCCTTTAGCCTCTAAGTAATAATGACATAGCTTCAAAGGGAGGTTAACATTACACTTAGTCTAGTGTATACCATTATCTAGAATCATGTGTAGCCACATTTCATCTCCCTTTATAGTGTTTAAACTTGTAGTACCATGAAGCAAAACACCTTCCTTTAGGATTGCGAGGCATATACGCCAAGACGAGGTGCTTCCCCACACCACTATGAACCGATAATGGAGACTGTGAGATCTAACCCTTATATCTCTCACCCACTAGAAATTTTTAAACAAGTGGATTTTCTTGAAATCATTGTGATCTTATCACAATTTTAACCCTACACACCAAATGTGTTTAATTGTTTAAATTCAAAGTGACGTAACTAAGTCACGTCACAATAGCGTAACGAGCATTCACGCAATCACAAAGAAGTTTAACCTTGTAATCCATGATGTAAATACCTTCCGCATGGAATGCAAGACTCGAAGTCAAGACAAGGTATCTATTAACATTACAATAAACTTAACAAAATGGTTATTTCAACACTCCCACTTGTTATTTGGGTTTTTCTTCAAATAATTGTGATCTCATCACAACTAATAACCTTGCACTTGTTGAAGACTCTAATCTTATTAGAATCACTAACTAAAATGGAAGTCCTAAACTATTTAGGATTCCTTAAACACTAATGAATCAAAAATTAGTTATATAGAACTCTATCCTTAACTTATTTGATTAAGAAAAAGTATTCTAATCTCATTAGAAATTACATAACTTTAATTAGAATTTTAATCTCATTAAAAACCTCTAATTAAAATAATTTAAGGACTTTTAATCATAAAACAATTTAGGACTAAGAGTTCTATTTAACTAACATCTTTGATCTCATTAGGTCTTTTAGTTAGATAATAATTAACAAATGTCCTTAACTTTTAAAGACTATATAATTAATCACATAGCTTTGCCTTTTATATATGTGAAAACACTTAAAGAAAATTCTGAATTCCCAGTCCTCGATCGATCGAGCTAATGAATTTCCAATCTCAATTGATCGAGAAAAGTTCTGGCTGCTCGATCGATTGAGCCTCATGAATTTTTAATTTCCAGAAATTTTCAAAGGCAGTTTTTAATGGTTTTTCATGAACAAACAACCATCATATGAACATGATAGACATAGATTGATATCAAAATTGAATTCTATTGATGTTATTGCCTTAAAGTTCAATTTAACATACTTAAATTCAAATTTAAACAACATCATAACATTAATATCAGTTTTTATCAAACAATAATTTCAATGTCCATGTAGAAAAAATTAAATGCTTTATTTTCTATCACCATGAAATTATTATCTCTAATTCCTAGCATATATACACAGTTATCTTTCTCAAAGTAACATCATGCATATGCCAAACACCAAGAACAATATTTTCTTTGATTCTAAAAACTCAATCACATGTTATACAAGCATGATATTGAAGACCGCTCTGATACCATTTGTTGGAAAATCTGGTTTTGTATCTCATACAAAACACACAGTGGAAGCAATAAACACAGATCTATTTCATTTATGAAAGATAGCATGTAACTTTGAATTATAGAACAAAGAATAGAAAGCGTACCTTGGTGCCGTGAAATTCAAAACCAAAACATGAGAATTACTTGGGAACACTTTTAATCTTCACTCCAATTCCACTTGATGCCCAAGAAGTGTGTTCTCTCAATCAATTTCCAAGAAGAGAATAAGAGAGTGTCCAACACTCACATACATTATTGCATTCCTTATGTGATCTAAAATGAAAACCATACACTCAAAATTATGTATGTTTCTCTCCTTATATATAACTGATTATCTAATTGGACTAACCTTTTGGGCTATTCCAATTGGGCTCTAGTGTGTGGCTTGGAGTGGGACCAAAAGGGACCAATAAGACACTAGCTCCAATGAGCCTTGGGCTTTTCTGTCAACTCTTGACAAGTCCAAAGTTACCATTAACTATAGTTAATACCACTATATAAATATAGTTGCACTCTAGACTTTATCTATAAATTATATCCCAAGACTTTATTATACATGCAACTCCTTCATTAAAATATTCGTAGTAATACAAAGTCATGAATGTAGACTGCCACCTTAAAGATTACTACATCTTAATCCTTGAGTACCCGGTTTAATCCTTTATGTTATTCATTACATATTTATGAAATCTAATTTCATAAATATATATACTTTAGTAACTCCTTACTAAAGTGGTTGGGCCCAATACTCTGAATAACCAAACCCATTAAACTTATCTCAAGAAAATATTTTATATTTCCGTTAAGAGATTATGAATTAAATCTTGAGAATATATGTTCCATCAACACTAAATGTGGCTGCCTAACATACTGAAGTTTTGATCGTGACTTATAGATCTCACTCCTAATATATCAAAGCAACGTACATCTCATGACCAAGTCCATTATTCTCTCAGGATTAAGAGTTCATGCAAATATAAGTCGTGAGATTTATTATTCAATTGACAGTCGTTAGGAGAATAATAAATCTCACAGCGTGCATGGAAGTGGTGACTTCTAGTTGATATGTTGATATGTTTTAAGAGTTAAAACATATTGAACTGGATCACTGTGAGATTTATTATTCTCCTAACGACTGTCAATTGAATAATAAATCTCACGACTTATATTTGCATGAACTCTTAATCCTAAGAGAATAATGGACCTGATCATGAAGTGTAGGTTGCTTTGATATATCAGGAGTGAGATCTAAAGTAACGGTCAAAACCTCAATATGTTGGGCAGCCACATTTAGTATTGATGGAACATATATTTTCAAGATGAATTCATAATCTCTCAACGGAGATACAAAATATTCCCTTGAGATAAGTTTAATGGATTTGTTATTTAGAAGAGTTAGGCCTAACCACTTTAGTAAGACTAAAGTATATATTTATGAAATTGGATTTCATAAATATATGATGAATAACATTAAAGGATTAAACCGGGTACTCAAGGATTAAGATGTAGTAATTCACAAAGTGGCAGTCTTTATTCATGACTTTGTGTTACTACGAATATTTAATGAAGAGGTTGCATGTACAATAAAGTCTTGGGATATAATTTATTAATAAGGCCTACAGTGCAACTATATTTATATAGTGGTATTAAATATAATTAATGGTAACTTTGGACTTGTCAAGAGTTGACAGAAAGGCCCAAGACCCATTGGAGCTAGTGTCTTATTTGTTCCCTTTTGGTCCCACTCCAAGCCACATACTAAAGCCCAATTGGAAAAGCCCAAAAGGCTAGCCCAACTAGATAATCAGTTATAAGGAGAGAAACATACAGATTTTAGATAACATGAATTGGTATGTGAGTGTTGGACACTCTTAGACTCTCTCTAGAAACATATACATATAACCGATTGAGAGACCACACATCTTGGGCATCTAGTAGAATTGGAGTGAAGATTGAAAGTTTTCTTAAGAATTTCTGATCTTCGGTTTTGAATTTCACCGCTTTAAGATACACTCTCTTGTTTTCTAATTCTAAAACTTATATGGCACATGTTATCAATTATGAATGAAGGAGATCCATTTAATTAATTTTTTTCCGCTGCGTATACTCATATTTCCATCAAAATCATCTTAGTTAATATGTTATAGTCTTCGCAGATGAAATGTCCAATTTCATCACCAACTACGAACTAAAATTCTGAGTTTACAAAGAACTTGTGATTTATATTTTTTGTGGCTTTTCACATAAATCACATACTATGCATCTCATGGACTAAGATAATGTCGCATTAGTTCATTTATAGATAGTCTCATATAATTAAACAATTTAATTATTTATGACATGCCAATAAATAGGATTTTAGAGCATAAACCACAACCGAGAAATGAAGGACTACGTGGACGATATAGTGGTAAAGTCAAGAAGGTGAGAAGATCATGTCAAGGTGTTTGAAAGATGCAGACTTTTCAAGGTAAGGATGAACTCGTTGAAGTGCGCCTTTAGAGTATCTGCCGGGAAATTTTTGGGATTCTTGGTCCACAATAGAGGGATAGACATAGACCCGGCCAAAGCAGTGGCAATAGAAACTATGAAGCCACCGGCCACAGTCAAAGAGTTGAAAAGCTTTCTGGGCAAGGTCTCTTACATCAGGAGGTTCATCCTTGGTTTAGTATTAAATACTTCTGCTTTTATGAAGTTATTAAAGAAGAGGCAAAGTTTCAAATAGGGGGGATGTATAGCAGAAAGCTTTTCAAAAGCTACAACAGATTATGATGAACCTCCCCACAGTGTAAGATCCAGTCCGTAGAAAATCATTGCAGCTTTACTTAGCCTCAAGCCCATTTGCCATCCGAGCTCTGATAGCTCAAGAGGACGGAGGTGGCATTGAACAGCCAGTCTATTACATAAGCCATCCTTGGGCAGAAATGGTATGCTTGGCGATCGTCTATGCATCGTAAAGACTGCACCATTACTTCTTGGCTTATGAGGTACATCTGATGACGAAATCCCATGCAACCAAAACGCTTCTCTGACAACCCATCCTGTCCAGAAAAATATCTTAATGGCTATTACAGCTATTGCAATATAACTTGAAAGTAGGAACACCCAAGGCAGTAAAGAGCCAGACCATAGCAGACTTGTTGGCCTAATTTCTAGGAGAAGAGGAGTTCCCGCTAGATGATGAGGTACTAGGAGAATTGCTACGGCAGAAGTGGTCGAAGAACACTGGATCATGAAGTTCAATGGTTCCTTTTTGGCAAACTCAGGAGGTGCGGGAGTAGTCCTTTATCACAATGGTGAAGAGACCGTGACACTCTCGTTCAAGTTAGAATTTTCGTGCTCAAACAACACAACAAAATACGAGGCTTACCTGACGGGGTTCGCAAGAGCCCTTGAGATGGGGATCAAGCACCTAAAGGTGATAGGCGACTCCAATTTAGTAGTCAGCTAGGCTAAAGGGAGTTTTTCTTTAAAGGAACCAAGTCTAGCCTCGTACAGGACGTTGGTCCAAAGGTTAGAGGAGTGAGAACTGATACGCGGATGCACTAGCTGCGTTGGGCTCACAGATAGCCTTTGAAGGAAGCAATACCAGAGTTGCGATTAATAAGTGAAGGGAATTCATAATTGAAGTACTCTAAGAAAGGTTTCAGGAGAAGCAAGGATGCAAAGAGAATTAGAAGGCTCTCATCAGGGAAGCCCTGTTAAAAGAAGAAGATGTGGCAGAATTGAAGACACTAAAGGACTATGCCCTAATGAAAGGAGAGTTGTACTACAGAATGCCAGGAGGAAATCTATCAAGATGTGTGGGACATGAAGAGGCCCAAAGAAGGCTGGAGGAAGTGAACAACAGAACTTGTGGATTCTACGGTGAGGTCAGTCTATACCATAGGTTGCAGAGAGCGGGCTTCTATTAGCCAAGTATGAGCAAGAACACAGACCTCGTCTAAACCCAATGTGAAGCCGGCCATCTCGCTGTAAACAGGGAAGAGAGCTATGTTGTGTTTACCATGGAGGATTAGAGAAGCCTATTCATGGGATACTTGACAGAAGGCATCCTGCCACAGAAACATGGAGAAAGGTATAAGCTTAGGAAGCTAGTAACCTATTACTTCCTACATGAAGGAATTCTTTTTAAGAAGGGATACGATGGAGACCCACTACAGTGTTTGGGGCCAGAGTAGGCCCGCAAGATGTTGAAAGAAATAGGAAGAAACTATACCAATGCATACTGCAGATGGGCTACTATTGGCCCACTATGAGGAAGGACGCAGCTGAATTTGTAAAGAAGTGCCACGGCTACCAAGTGCAAGCCAATTTAATCCATACCCATCTATAAAGCTTGCAGAGCATAGTCACTCCATGGCCTTTCCACACCTGGGGGCTTGACTTGGTAGGACCAGTCAATCCACCTTCCAATAGGTACATATGGATCCCTATGGCTATAGAGTATTTCACCAAATGTGTTGAGGCCATACCACTTTGTAAAGCCACCGGAGGAGTTGTGGCAAATTTCATCAAAGAAAACATAATTGTCCAATTTGGGATACCTCACAGAATCATAAGTGACAATGGTACACCCTTTGTGAACAAAGAAGTGAGGAAGATGCTATAATTCTACCAGTTAAAGCACCACTGGTCATCGTCTTATTATCTGCAAGGGAATGGGTTGGCAGAAGCAACCAACAAGACCCTCATTAAGATAATCAGTAAAATGAGTCAAGAATACAACAGAGGCTGGGTAACACATCTGCCAGACGCACTATAGGCTTATCGAAGCTTGCCTAAGTCTGCCACAAGATTCTCTCCCTTCTCCTTAGTATATGGGATAGAAGTGGTAAGCCCAGCAGAATTAATAATACCATCTTTGAGGTAGGATTAGTGCCTTTAAATCCTATTGTATGATGCTATTTACGTTATTATGTATGACATTATGTATGACTTAATGTTGTGATTAATAAAGTTGTTTTATTATCTAAAATAATGGTAACATGAATATTCGGATATTATCATATAGTAAATAAGATGCATAGTATATGATTTATGTGTGAAAGTTCAAAAAGAGTGTAAAACACCTTTGAACTTTTAGATCCCAAATTACAAATTATCAATTCAAGCTTATAATCAAACAATTAATGTGCGGAACATGAACATAAGCCAAACACAGAATTGATAAACAATCTAAACCAATTTAAAATCACATTCATAGCAGATAATAAACGGTAAAGATTAAGGGAAGAGAGATGCAAACACAAAGACAACACGCAATGTGTTATCAAAGAGGAAACCGAAACCCTCGGCATAAAACCTCTCTGCCACCCTCCAAGCGGTTAATAATCCACTAGAAAATGTAGTTGGGATACATGAACAACAATAGATCCTCCAAGCCTAATCTACCTAGGTACCTAAGCCCTCCGAGCTTCCTGCTCTAACGAGGTTGCGACGAACTTTTTTCTTCTCTAACTTACCGGATTCCGCTATAGCCCATAGCAGCAACCAATAACCATTGGTTCCTTCCCAAACTGCTTTCCTTAGCACCAATAGACCTTCTCACAGACATGGGTGTGGTGAGATAAGGATTTGGTCAATAGCCTCTCAAGGATGTATCAATGGAAAGGAAGAGAGTAGAGGAATTTGAGGAGTCTCTTAGTGAAGATTGGGGATGAGGCAATCTTATTTTTCCTTAGGGTTTCTCTCTCAATTTTTCTCTCAGGAAGCTCTCTCCATTTGGTGGGTATAAGGGTCTATATATAGTGAAGTGAGAAAGGAATGCGAAGAGTCAGTTTTTCCCAAACAGGGCTGGTTGGCGGCTTGGCCTCGCGACTGGTCTGAGTCGCAAGTTCAAGCCGCGAGATAACGGCCTAGCCAGCCTGGGACTTTTGTCCTGTAGTGCGACAGCTGGTGCGACTCTTCAGCTTTTGACGTGCTTGGCACATGTGCAACTTCTGGCGACTTGCAAGCCATGAGTCACCTGCGAGATCCAGTCGCGAGTTTCTGTTTCTTTGCATAATCTTAAGAATTTCTTCACACTCTCTCACTCACTACCCTTACAAGTTTCCCACCTAAATACAGGGTTACTAAGTGCTAAATTACAAGCAAATTGGCACGGAATAAAGCCAACAAGATGGTTGATAAATTTCAACCTTACAATCTCTCCCTTTGGCTATTCCGTGACAAAACCCTACAACAGACTCTAGACTTAATACGTGAGTTGGGAACAGTTGAACAAAACTCACTCACACCTAACTCTAGATTCTGAAAAGCTCTTGAACATATGAACAAGTAACTCCTGAAACACAACAACACAATAATATCATTGTATGCAGAAAACTTGAAATGCATATGGAGCAATAAAAGCATGATCAAGCAAAAATGGACTTAAGCAATAAAGCAGTAAATCATGGCTTGATCAACCAAGCAATCACTATACAAAAGTGATTACTATGCTCATTCACACAAGGAATGAACATCCAAACATGCAAGGTGATAAGCTCAATTGAAGAGTATCATTTGCAAGTCCAACACTTAACCAATGCATACAAACATATATGCATCTAGGAACAATCCTACAAGGGCACAAGAGTGATGTACTAAATTAAAATGCATAGCATTTAACATCAAGTACATAAGCCACAAAGTAAGGCTATAAAGCAAAAAGATTGCATTGCATGGTACAAACCATAAAAGCCTACAAACTGCAAAGTGCATGGAAACAAACCCTTAAAGCTTACATAAGTAACATGGGTACAAAATAAACATAACACAATAAACTGAATAACATCATCAATATATAAATAAACCAAAGTGTTAAAAGCTGTATCCACACAGATAGATATAAACATGACACATAAGTTTGTTAGTTTATCCAAAAATCTATGAAAAGTATATCCTGAACACATAACTCCCCCTTCCAATATGCACAAATTCTCCTTCTCCTTCCTTCTTCCTATTTTGTTCTCCCCCTTACTATATGCTAACGCTGTCCCCCTTTTTGTCAGGAATAGCTAAAGGCTTTTCTCTAACTTCTACTGAATAGCATCTAATTATGTTTCAATAGCCGTGAGACGCACTTGAACTTGATTGTTAGTTGTGTAGATAAGCCGGTGTAATTCAGAGATCCGCTCGACTATAGATTCAATCAAGTGGCTTTGCCTTGGCATTTGAAATCCAGGGGGAATAGATGGAGCGCTAGTTGATTGGAAAGGCGTAGCTGAGCTTTGGCTAGAGGGAGTGACTGGTTCACTCTTAGGAGCTTTAGAGGAATGGCTCTTACTTGCTTGAAGAGTGTATAGGGATATTGATCGAGGACGAGATGCAATTTTGCCATCTGATGGAGGATTGACACCTTCACGAAGGATGATCTTCATGATGAGACTACAGAATGGAAGATTCATTCGAGCTGCTGATCAAGCCGCTGTTTTCCCAATAATCTGAAATATGTGGGCACAGATGTCAATCGGAACATCAGTAATGAGGTTGCACAAGAATTTGGCCCTCCCAAGACTGATGAAGGTAGTGTTCGACAGCGGGTAGAGGTTGGAGAACATGATCAACTTTAGAGTTGTCAGTTCAGGCGAAAAAGATGCAGTGCCTATAGATGAACCTCCGCTTCCCACTTCATGTTCACTCCCAAGAACTTGAAGAATGTCTTGAGCCTGAAGAATCCTATCATCATACGGAGTTCGATCTGCATTTTCAGGTTTGGTGATGCGAAGGATCTTAGCTATATAGTCTGCATTTATAGAAAATTCTATTCCTTGAACCCAGCATTTTAACTCGACCCCTGTGTATCTGGCATTGGAGTAGAATTCTTTGATCAATTCTACAATTGGATCCTCAAAGTTACCAAAAAGATCAACCCAATCTCTCTCTTCAAAGATCTTAGGAATGAATGTTGTCCCCACGGTGTCAAACTTGACAACACATTCCACAATGGGAGGATCCTTTACAAAAATATCTGTGTAGGTCTTTGAATCAAGGGGTGTCCTGACTTTCTCAATGGTAGAGTCTTTAGATGGCTGAGACGAAAGCCGTGTCCTTTTAGCAACCGAGGTTGATGGATCATCGGTTGCCATAGCTTTGCCTTTAGATGAACGACGAGTCATCTGCAAAAGAACAGACATACAGCAAAGAACCAAAAACAATACCACAAGGCACCAACAACAACTTGATTAGAGTCAAATAGAAATGTGAATCTGAGAGATTTCAAAATTAATAAATCATAGGCAATGTTGAAGTATTGTGTGGAACATGTGAACAGAAATGGTGATTGATCAGATACAACACAATGTCAAGTGATCACTGAATATCCCAAGGTCACATACTAACATAATGACAAACTACCATGAGCATGATATACAAACATCAATATAGTCATGAACCATTTCAAAGAGCATAAAACCCCATAAAACATCATTACTATAATCAATAACCACTCAAAAAGAACAACTCCTAACCAAATAGCACTCAACATACTAAAACTAAGACATGAACGAACATGCTTAAACTCAAAACATAATGCCATCAACAACATCCACAGAAACAAGAAAATAACTCTAAAATCATGAAATCTAAAGTGAGAGAGAGAAAACCCATACCTTTTTCTTGAAGATTTGAGAAGAAAAAAATGCAGAAATGGAGGTTTCTCAAGAGTGAACACAGAGTGTTTCAAAGAGAGAAATGAGGAAGACAATGAACAGTCACTAATTTTTGAGGGAAAAATTGAAAAGTTTTTGAAAGCTGACTTTAAAACGCAAAATATGCGTTTTTCGCGATTGGAATAAGTTGCCAATAAGCCGCAAGGGTAAGCCGCGAAACACTTTGAAACTGTAATTTTTGAAAAATTTTCTAAGTGTTTTTTGCGACTGAAAGGTCTACCTGCGAGATAGTCGCAAGCAAAGCCGCGAAAATTTCTGTGTACCCCTCGCGATTGGACCTTTCACCCGCGAACAAGTTGCCACACTAAGCCGCGAAAAATATAAAAACTTAAATTTTGAAAAATTTTCTAAGTCTTTTTCGCGACTAGGGCATTAACTCGCCAGTAAGCCGCGAAAAATCTCTGAGTGGGCTCGTGACTGGGACATACGACTGGGCTAACCCGCGACTTAGTTGCCAAAACAGGGGAAAATAGTTTTTGAAAATTTTGATATTTTTGTAAAAAAAAAAATACTTTCCAAAAACAACTAAAACAGTCAAAAATCTTTTTGTGTTTGATCAAACAAAGATTGAGCAAGTGAAAACACATTTAATCAAGTACAATCACACAAATGAATATGGCATTCATTAAACATAGACTTGTGTGTTGTGTGTGGATATCAAAAATAAGATAGTCCTTAGTCGAATGTATAGTCCTTAGTCCAATGTGAAACTTCAATGATCAATTCAGTCAAGGCATACACAACTAGCACTAGATAATGTGACCTATCTCAATTATAGAAGCATGCATATATGACTTCCCACATGAACTTGATTACATTCTTTGAAGCTTTTCATTTGGCTCCAATATACATCATATCATTTGCACTTTTTGAAAAAAGAATATCATTGTGAGATAGATGCCTGAAATTTTTGATATTTCAATTGATGAGTTAGCCTTTGGCTTTTTGGGCATCATACATTTTGTTTCGGTCGCTTTCCCTTTTTCCTAGTCGAATACTAGTATGTGCGACAGGCTTTTGCAACTCTATATCTCTTTTCATTTGGAGATTTACATTTGGAGAGCTCTTTTAAGCAAAAAATAAAAAATAAAGAGTGGGAAGATATATAGGCATGAGTCTATGCATGTCTCAAGATCAACAAAACCATTCACTAATCATTCATGACAAGGATGAAGATCTATTTACAACGATCACATAGATTTCAGAATTTCTTCCACAATGATATGAGTGCAAAGGGAACAAGCTAAGCTCGTAGCTGCACGAGGCCATTAGTACAAAGGTACAAGGTAAAACATGCTTTGAGACAAAACTCAACAAAGTTGATCAAACTTTTTAGATTTTCTACTTTTTATGTGTTTTTGAATTTTTGACACAAGAAAAATAAAGATTGATCAAAACAAAATCAGCAAAGTAAAAGACAATTTAAGCAAAACTCATAAAAAAAAATTTCCAACTCAAACTTGCAAGAAGCAAAACAACCAAGCATATACACAAAATATGGGAAGTACTAATGCATGGACATGTTGTAATGCTTATGCATGAGTACCCTTCGTCACACACTCGTCACGTGCGTTTGGGGTGATATCCTTGATGGATTGGGTACGAGAGTTAGGACTTTCAAACCTTCATGTGAAGCTTTCCAAGCAATTGGTGAAGGCACCGATCATCTTCATCACGTCCATCATTCCTGGATCACGGTTTTGACTTCTTGGTTGCTCACCACTCCAAGACCTCATGTCATTTCTTCTTCCTCGTGAGCGAGGTGCACTTGCATTGTTCACTGCTCTCAGCTTTTGACAGTTGGGCCTGGTATATCCTTGCAATCCGCAATAGTGACAAACATAATTTGATCCAGGACCCCTTTGTGATCTTGGGAATGATCTTCCTCTAGCTTCAAATCTGGCTTTTGATTGATTACAGGACTTAATGACCACCCGTTGATCAGCCACTTTCTTCTTCTTCTTAAACTTAACTCTCTCAAGAATAGGCTCTTCCACCACGGTCTCTTTTGCCTTCACAAATTTCACTTCTCTGGTGACATTGACCGAGGAACTACTTCCTCCAGTATAACCCAAACCAGATTTGTCAGAGAAGTGTTTTTGCGAAGAGATAACATCTTCCAGCTTCTTGGAAGAGACCCTTTCTATCTTGTCTTGTGCTTGCACCACCTCATGCTTAAGATCTCTTACTTTGGTATAAGTTTCCGATAGTTCACCATTTAGTGTCTCAATTTCACACTTTGCCTCCTTATATCTATTCAGGAGACTTTTGTAGTCCTCCTCAGCCCTTTTCATCTTCTTCACAGCCGCCTTTGCAACCCTTGCATACTCACCTGATTTCTCAAGGAGTAAGGCGTAATTCTCTTGAAGACCCGATGTATCTTCATCCTCTTCAGCCTCCGATTCTTCAACAACCCCAATAGACTCCAAATCAGAATGCTCACCAAGCTCCTTCACAAGTGTATCCAAATCATCTGAGGATTCCACATGAGCAATGGTCATGAATGCAGAGAAATTTCCTTCTCCATCACATCTCTCTTCAGAGTCAGAATTTGATGAGTCCAAATCATTTAAAGTAGTGGCATAGGCTTTTCCTTTTGACTTCAAATAATTGGGAAATTTCCCACTGTTTTTGAGCTTTAAGAATTTTCGGAAGTTCTTTACAAGATACGCCACGTCTTTGTCTATTGCATCCTCTTCCGAAGAATCATGAGATACTGCTCTGTCATCAATTGTTTTAAGAGCTAGAGACTTGCTTTTCTTCTGTGTGGGCAGAGACAACTCATATGTTTGCAAAGAACCAACCAGCTCTTGAACCTTAATGTCGTCAAGATCTTTGCTCTCTTCAATGGCTATAACTTTGGCACGAAAACTCTCTGGTAGTAACTGAAGGATCTTCCTTACAATTTTTGAGTCCTCCGTCTTTTCCCCCAAATTGAATTTCCCAACAACCACTTCGTTCAATTTACTATAAAACGAATCAAAAGACTCATCCTCACTCATCTTTAACTCCTCAAAGCGAGTGGTCAACATTTGAAGCTTCGTGTCCTTCACTTTCTTAGTCCCTTCATAAGTTGTCTCCAGAATTTCCCATGCTTCCTTAACAATGGTGATATGTGAAATCTGATAAAATTCTTCTGGAGAGACACCGCAGAAAATAGCATTCAATGCCTTGCTATTTGCATTGGCCGCCGCAAGAGTAGCCTTATCCCAAGTAGACTTGGCAGCCTCTGGCCTTGTCCATACTACTTCAACTGCATCCCACACAGCATCATCAATAGAACACAGATACGCCCTCATACAGACATTCCAAAACGCATAGTTATTACCATCAAATAATGGTGGTACATTAAGCGATTGATACCTATCCATCTCAAAGGGGGTCAGGGATAACACTTAGGTAATTAAACCACAACAAGTGTACCCGCTCTGATACCAATTGAATGTTCAAAATGGGTATGAAACACCTTTGAACGTTTAGACCCCAAATTACAAATTATCAATTCAAGCTTATAATCAAACAATTAATGTGCGGAACATGAACATAAGCCAAACACAGAATTGATAAACAATCTAAACTAATTTAAAATCACGTTCACAGCTGATAATAAACGGTAAAGATTAAGGGAAGAGAGATGCAAACATAAAGACAACACGCGATGTGCTATCGAAGAGGAAACCGGAGCCCTCGGCGTAAAAGCTCTCTGCCGCCCTCCAAGCGGTCAATAATCCACTAGAAAATATAGTTGGGATACATGAACAGCAATAAACCCTCAAAGCCTAATCTTCCAAGGTACCTAAGCCCTCCAAGCTTCCTGCTCCAATGAGGTTGCGCCAAACCTTTTTCTTATCTAGCTTACCGGATTCCGCTATAACCAATAGCATCAACCAATAACCATTGGTTCCTTCCCAAACTACTTCCCTTAGCACCAATAAACCTTCTCATAGACGTGGATGTGGTGAGATAAGGATTTGGTCAATAGCCTTTCAAGGGTGTATTAATGGAGAGGAAGAGAGTAGAGGAATTTGAGGAGTCTCTTAGTGAAGATTGGGGATGAGGCAATCTTGTTTTTCTCTAGGGTTTCTCTCTCAATTTTTCTCTCAGGAAGCTCTCTCCATTTGGTGGGTATAAGGGTCTATATATAGTGGGGTGAGAAAGGAATACGAAGAGTCAGTTTTTCCCAAACAGGGTTGGTTGGTGGCTTGGCCTCGCGACTGGTCTGAGTCGCGAGTTCAAGCTGCGAGATAACGGCCTGGCCAGCCTGGGACTTTTGTCCTGTAGTGCGAAAGTTGGCGCGACTCTTCAGCTTCTGACATGCTTGGCACGTGTGCAACTTTTGGCGACTTGCAAGCCGCGAGTCACCCGCAAGATTCAGTCGCAAGTTTCTATTTCTTTGCACAATCTTAAGCATTTCTTCACACCCTCTTACTCACTACCCTTACAAGTTTCCCACCTAAATACAGGATTATTAAGTGCTAAATTACAAGCAAATTGGCATGGAATAAAGCCAATAAGATGGTTGATAAATTTCAATTACAATGTGATTTAGTCACAGAAGATATAAGTCACAAGTTCTTTGTAAACTCAGAATTTTAGTTCATAGTCGATGATGAAATTGGGCATTTCATCTGCGAAGACTATAACATATCAACTAAGGTGATTTGTCTTGATCATGAAAGTAAAGACTTCTAGTTAATGTGTTGATATGTTTTAAGAGTTAAGACATATTGAACTGGACCACTGTGAGATTTATTATTCTCCTAACGATTGTCACATAAATAATAAATCTGACGACTTTTATTTAGATGAACTCTTAATCCTGAGAGAATAATGGACCTAATCATGAAGTGTAGGTTGCTTTGATATATCAGGAGTGAGATCTAAAGTAATGGTCAAAACCTCAGTGTGTTGAGCAGCCATATTTAGTGTTGATGGAACATATATCTCAAGATGGAATTCATAGTCTCTTAACGGAGATAGAAAATATTCCCTTGAGATAAGTTCAATGGGTTCAGTTATTCAGAGAGTTAGGTCTAACCACTTTGCTAAATAGTTACTGAAGTATATATTTATGAAATTGGATTTAATAAATATATGATGAATAACTTGAATGATTAAATCGGGTACTTAAGGATCAAGATGTAGTAATCTACATAGTGACAGTCTACATTTATGACTTTGTGTTACTATGAATATTTTATGAAGAGGTTGCATGTACAATAAAGTCTTGGAATATAATTTATTAATAATGCCTAAAGTGTAATTATATTTATATAGTGGTATTAAATATAATTAATGGTAACTTTGGACTTGTCAAGAGTTGACAGAAAAGTCCAAGGCCCATTGGAGCTAGTGTCTTATTTGTTCCCTTTTGGTCCCATTCCAAGCCACATACTAGAGCCCAATTGGAAAGGCCCAAAAGGCTAGCCTAATTAAATAATCAGTTATAAGGAAAGAAACACACAGAATTTAGTAAGATACATGAAATGGTTTGTATGTGAGTGTTGGACACTTTCTAATTCTCTCTTGAACAAATTCATATAACTGATAGAGAGACCGCACTCCTTGGGCATTAGTGGAATTGGACTGAAGATTAAAAGTGTTCCTAAGTACTTCTAATCTTTGTTTTGAAATTCACCACACTAAGGTACACTCTTTTGTTCTTATATTCTGAAATTTACATAGTACATGTTATCAATTGCGAATGAAGTAGATCCGTTAATTTTCCATTGCGTATGTCTTGTATGCGATACAAACATGTATTTTTCTATCAGTACCTTGTTTGGATGGTCGTCGGAATTAAAAGCTATTATTGTTGGCCTTTGGTTTCTGACAAAGTTGTTGACGAACAACTTGCTTAACTTCTGAAATGAAGTTATAGTATTTGGTGGCATCTTGCCTAGCCATACCCTCACTAGGCCCTTCAATGTTGTAGGAAAGGCCTTGCATATGATTTTTTTTTGGATCGCCTTGGAGATGCATCATCGACTTGAATGCAGTAATGTGATCGCAAGGATCTCGCGTTCCATCATACGAGTCTAGAGTAGCATCTTGAACTTTAAGGGTACGAGATGATTTGTGGTTGATGCAGTGAAAGGATAGTAAATCCTGTGGATGAGGTTGTCCATGCGTGTTCTTCCTCCCATAGAGTCCTTCATTTCTCTCATGGCTATCTTCACCTAGTCCACTTCTCTCTCCAAATGTGGTACTTCGTCAGTGGTGGTTCCCCTTTACCGATCTTTTTCTGCAATGCCGCTTTTTTCCCTCCTTTGCTCTGAGTTTAGTCCAAACTCTTCTCAGTTTGCATGACGGCATTGACAAAGCCTCTTTTTGTGGACTTTTTTGGTTTTGTGATGCTAGCTTCATGACCGCAGCCACCATAGTCGGCAACTGTTGCTGGACAAAATCTGGTGGAGGGTCAAAGGCATGATTTGGATTACTAGAAGCATCTCCATCATTTGGATGTTCTAGACTAGTGGCTACTGATCTAGTCCAGACCATACAACCTTTTGTCTTCAGGAGAAAAGTGGCAGTAACTCACTTTTCTCACAAACAGTGCCAACTGATGATGCTCGAAAATCAGTAGGCTGAATGCTCCGAACTCCAACGATGGTTGAATGACTTGGAAAATAAGAAAGGGACTATCGAAGGTGATTGGGATGAACTGGCTAAAGACCTTCTGATGGTTAAGTCAATTTTCTCTTTAGGACTCAAGTATAGTAAGTGGATGAATAGTAGAACATACCCTAGGTTAGTGAGATTGAGTCCTTTTTATAGAGAGTTTCGGGGGATTCATCCCCATGTTCCAAGATGAGGGATTGTGGTCTAACCATTTGTGATTAGTGGAGAACACTTAAAATTTTACTAAGTGTTTGTTGATTGTCCATACCTTCTTGTGATATGGATGACCTATTTATCTGTAGATGATTGATGTTGGTGTAGAAGATCTATCTTTCTTTAGACGACATTTCTCCTTGGTGTTACCTTTTTCCCTCTTCCTTCTGGACCATCATCTTAGACGAACTTTGTTTTTGTGGACGACTCATATGGATGATAAACACTTTTTATTTACCCATCAAATACTATATAGGAAATAATATTTTTATGCTTCACCTTTTAGGTTCTTGATTAAGATTGTTTTGTTTTTCATTCTTTCTTGCAACTTTACTTTAAGTTGACAAATCATTGTATTTCTTATAATTCTATTTTGGTTTAATACTTTTCGGTGTTGTGTTTTTTGAGTTCCCTATCACAAGCACCCCCCCCCTCTCTCTCTCTCTCTCTCATTTATAGCTTTAGTTTAATTATTGTTTAAGTTAGTACTTATTCATTTTGGAAGTAAGAATTTGAATATATATCAAAACACAATCTTGGCTATGTATTTGAAAGTGCCTATCAATTATTTGAGTAATATCATAATGCACTATAACACAATCTATATATATAATAATAGGTGAAGCTGAAAGAAACTCAAATTAGAATTCCAAATTAGAGTTCTAATTTTGCGCTATGTGTCTTAAATTATTTATTCTTAAAGAGTTTTATTTCTTAATTTTAGAATCAAATGTATGACCACATCATAAATATTCATCCAAGTGAGTTATTAGGTACAAAAACCAAAGAGTCTAGAATAAATAAATAAGAGCTAAAATAATTTTTTTTAAATGGAAAATTTACATTTTATACCTAATAATATCCTTACAAAATTTTTTAAAGAGTTAACAAAATATAAAAATGAATATCAATAATATTTAAATTATATATATAGAAATTATATTATACATCTTATTGTATATCTTTAAGTGTATCAATGCATATGCATGGGGTTACAAGCTAGTTTAGAATAATATGGACACTTAAAAAAATGAATAATATCAATCAAATACACCAAAAATAATAGAATGATAAATTTACAGAGAGAGAGATGAAAAATAATTTTAGAAATTGTTTAACTTTTTGGAAGAGTAAATTATCTTCAACAAATTTAGAAAAACAAATTATACATTATATCAAAATTACAAAATTACTATTTATTCTCATGTATCGCGTGAGTTTGCGACTAGTTCTATTAAAAGTAGAAACATTGCATTAGTTTCTCTAATAAATAAAAAAAGAAGCTTTGCATTAAAAAGTTTGTGTTAAAACTCCTTTTTTCCTTGTGTTCTATTTTATGCTCCATAAATTGTGGTATGTTGTATCTTTGTTGTTTTTTATTTTTTATATTTTTTTAACTTTTTTTTTTTTTTTTTTTTTTTTTTTGAGTTAAGAACGATAGATGACAAATTATAATTAGTAGAGTACAAAGTAAAACACAAAAAGTGAACAAATAATTTGTATTTTCCTTTCTAAAATACATAAAGTATAAGCACTAGTTATTCTTGATCAATCTTTGATATGACCTAACTCAATCGTTATAATCCCTTCAGGACTCTTCCTCAAGTTCTGAGATTAATGAAACAGTAATTCGCGTGAACCTGTTTTTTAAATAATGGAATTATTTTGCCGTTTCAAATGTGCACCAGAAAATTGTAGTCACGGTAATGGATGAGATCTTATATTTCATCTTTTAATATGATGAAACCCAGTATGTATTTAATATTGATCACACTAAATGACCACACTAGTTTTTCATCGTCATTTAAGTACAAAATTTGCTCTAGAAACGAAATGTATTTTCCTTTGTAGTTCATCTCGCAAATAGTAATGGGATGCATAATCTCTAAGATTAAAAACTGATGATATTCTTGATCTTCTCTCTCTCTCCATTCTTTTAATGAGTAAAAATATGAGGTAAAACAAATTCAATGGAAACAACTCAGAAAGTAAAGCCACTTGGTGGAAGTTGAAAGAATGAAATCAACTGCCTAGCTATCTCCTTTGCTTAGGAACTTTCTTTCAAAACCTTTGAAATGGCTAGAATGGTGGAAGGTGTTGTCCGACAACAGCCTCCAACGAGTCTAGCTCCTGAGTTGCGCCATCTTGTTGCAAAAACTTCAAATTTGTCATCACCAAAACATTTTGATGGCTGTCAACCAAACCACAGAAATAAATTAAATAATAGAAGCAACTTCAGAATGCGTACGTGTATGTTTGTGTGTGAGAGAAAGGGGAAGGTATCCGGTGAATCAAGCATATGTCACACCCCTATGTGAGAGTGGTGCTACTTATGCCCAATACATATCATACTTTTTCGTTAGAGATTCAAAACAACCCTTACTCACCAGCCATCTCTTAGCTCTGCCATCCCATACCTCACCACTATTAGGGTATACAATTATTGCCTTCTTGGTTAACTGGAGAGAAAATTTTGTCATTCAATTACTGAGAGTATAAAATCAAATTCTTTCTGTTTCGGCAAATCAATTGGCATAAATTGTAGGAATTACCTCCTTAAATTTGTGGATAAGGGTTTCAATAAAATGGGGAGGTGCACAGTTTATTCCAACTGCATGCACCTTGTTGCTCTTATTTATTATATCCAGGCACTCCTTAAAACTCTCTCCTGATGGGGCATTCTCACCATCTACAGAGCTAAAACAGATCCAAGATGGAACTTCGATGTTCTCTTCTTCAAGCAACTCAACACAGGCCTGCAAATTGTATTTCAATAATGCAGAAGCTGTCAAGTGAAAACACAAAGGTGAAAAAAAATGCAGAAAAATAAAAAAGAAAGTTCCAATTCTCATGGTTTACAAAATAAGTAGGAATCAACATAGAAGTTTCAGTGTGACGTCACCTTCAAGTGATACTAAAAAAGTACATGAAGAATTTCATTTCCAGATATACATAAACGACATAGTTGGTCAGTACACAATAACAAATTCAAGCTGGAATGAATGTTCACTTGAAGAATTTAACATAAAATTTTTATATTGGTTTCCTGCTCTAGGCTCTGTAGCTTTGAAATTATGAAATATTAGTGCTGGTCAAATGATAAGGTACAAACTGAAAAGGTAATTGGTATTTGAAATTTCTGACTACTGAGATAGGATCAATAACGATTTATCAACATCCTTACACAGCCCATAATCTGTCTATCATTTGTTTTTAAGAACATAAAATTGTCAATCATTATGTAATATTATGCTACAATGATTTTAGTGAATCACATTGAAATATTAGATAAATCATACAAATACATTTTCAGTTTTTAACCTGTAGGCCCAATAAGCAAAGGCAACAAGTGAATCACATATTCTCACCAGCAAAAAGAATACGTCGAGAAATTAAAAGCCTGAGATTAGGCCTGAATAATTCATTCAAATAAAAGTTTCTGGCTTACGAAATTTGTCAGTATCACTTGCAATTCACAAAGCAAAGTCATAGTTATTTTCTTGTGATTAATGTACAGAGAGAATTGACACCATTACAGTCAGATTTTGATATTGCTCAAAGGCAATTCAAATTTCCTTCTTGTTCCATGGAATTATTAGCTCAACTAAAAGCAACTATCGTTCCACAAAAGCGTATTTGGGTAAGGAACAGACCTGAGCTTCAATTTTATTGGGAATGGTCTCAAAGGCAAGTAAATCTGGACCTGCTTCCACTAATACTTGCAATCTGCGCCGGTGGAAATCCTTCAGCTTATCCAAATTCACATCCAGGCCATAACACCCACTGGAAGCAAATGACATTAACACATCTAAGAATATGATAATACTTGATATATAGAATATAGCTATGTGAATACAACAATGGAGATAACTAATTGTCAACTTTGTTTATAGTGTTGAAAGGCACCTGTACTCTGAACCATCAGCAAGATAAGCTCCATAGCTTCCAATGGAGGCTGCAACCAAAGCCCTGTTATAGCAATGTCCAGGAGTCCTTTCCAATGAATTCCAAAAACTATCCCGAGCTTCAACAGCCAACTTGACACTCTTCTCTAATAATAACTCCCCTTCTTCGATCGAAAGTCCTCTGGACAGAAATCCGGGCAGGGTGGCCTATGAATATAATGAAGTATGGTAAAAAGGAGTTACAATGACTACATAGAATAGGAGATTATAAGGAAATCTAGCATCCAAAAGCACATGCACTCCTGCACAATCTTTGGAGGCAGAAACAATCAAGAGATAATCTTCACTGAATAAAAAATTAACAAGCTTACTTACCAAAACATCATTCTAGCCTGATATATCAGAAAATTGGATGGAAATTAGAATATCACTGTTAGTGCCGAATGGTGTCAAAATAAATAATGGAAAAGGTACATTTATTTATTTAATAATTTGTTTGTTTTTCACTGAAAAGTGATAAGGAGGTTGCATTCTGGTATTAGATGCCACCAACATCCACGTTCGACTACATATATGCTATAATTGGCACCTAACAGGCTAACAGCTCAACTCTATCACACTGCCCTGTTGTTAAACATGTTGTATACACTTACCCAGCACAATCCTTTTATTAGCACATCCATTCCAGAATCCATAATCGCTTCGAAAGCCCAAAAGTCCAACTACTAATTGTGATTCGCACACAATATCCCTATTTGCTTCAATATTATTAGCCAATATTTAAATGGGACATTGCATACTTCTATACAACATTGATTCAAAATCTTTTTGAGACCACAATCAAATAACTTTATTTTTTATGACACAGAAACAAAATGATAAACAAAGATCAACCAAATAAAACTATCTTTTCAAAAAAAAAAAAAAAAAACCCAAATAAAACAAAAGGTAGTGCGATGCATGAAGGAAGAAAAGAAACACAAACCTGGTAAGATGAAGTGACCAAAATATCAGCACCAGCCTCCAAGTATTCCAAGTGGACCTAAACACATTTCAACAACCACAAACTCGTTAAAGTTTCAATTTTTATTATTATTTTTTTTTAAACGAAGGATGCCTGTTGCATACAGAGAGAGCTACCTGCTTGATAAGATGAGGGTCTTTGATGAGACAGAGGGCACTCCAAAGAGGGTCATTGACGACAGCACCATGTCTCTCAAGCTGTGTAGCGAATCCTCCATCAACCACAGCACAACCTCCTGCCTTCTCTATCAAATCTTCCAATGAAGACTTATCCTTCCTCATCTCTCTCTCCCTCTCTCTCTAAAGGTTTTTTATTTTTTATTTTTGAAGAGGCAGCAGTGCACGTTCAGAGAACGCTTTAATGGCGCCGGTGACAAGGGGTTATCGGGTGTTGGACTTTGGAGGATCTTATGTAATTTTTGTGAATGAATGAGGACAAATTACCAGTCAGGTTCTTTTTAACTCGGTCAAACCTAGACTCATACACTTTTGGTTTGGTCAGTTTGCTGGTCCTACTGACCTTGGTCCCTTTTTTTTTTTTTTTTTTTTTTTTTTTTTTTTTTTTTTTTTTTTTTTTGGGTAAATTCCATAAACCAATTCTGAGGTTTGTGATAATACCAACTAAGTCCAAAACATTTTAAAATTTATCCATTTCGTCCTAAAAGACAATTTTGTCCCAGAACGTAAAAAACAAAAACGGCATTACTTTTTTTTTTTTTTTTCTCTTCTTCTCTGTGTCTTGTGTCTCTTTCCTCTCCCCCTCTCTTCTCTGAGTTCTCCATCTCAGAACTCTCTCTTTAATGGAACCTTAGCCATGACAAAGGCATCAACAACAACACCACTAGAAATCTCTTTCAAAACCAATAGAAACCCATAAAAAAATAAAAAAAAAAAATAAAAAATAAAAAAAAAAGCAAAAAGGCCAAGCTGATGGAGGGTCACCCACGGCAATGTCCGGTTTACTCCAGTGAAAGAAGAGCCACCACGCGGCCCAACATGAGGCGGCGTTGATAGCGAGATCCGATAGCTTGAGGCCGTTGGGGGAAACACTGACACCGCTGATGGAGGGTTTGGACCAAGGCGGGGCGGAAATCGGAGAGTTGAAGAGAAGCAGGTTGGGTTTGGGTCAGTGGATGAAAGGACAACTGGGTAGAACTTCTTCAGTGACAGCTTCTTCCATGGGTTACAACAACAACAACAACAACAACAACAGTAGCAGAAGGTCTGATCTCAGAATATTGCTTGGTGTTGTTGATGTCGGTGACCAAGTCATGGGCTTTGCCATGGCTAAGGTTCCATTAGAGAGAGAGTTCTGAGATGGAGAACTTAGAGAAGAGAGAGGGAGAGGAAAGAGACACAGACAGAGAGAAGAAGGGAAAAAAAAAAAAAAGTAACGCCGTTTTTTGTTTTTTTTTAATGTTCAAGGACAAAATTGTCTTTTAGGATGAAATTGGTAAGTTTTAAAATGTTTTGAACTTAATTGGTATTTTCACAAACCTTAGGGGTGGTTTGTGAAATTTATCCTTTTTTTTTTAACATTGAAAAAAAAAATTGGAATTGCAGCAGGGGTTTGCAACAAACCCGCCAACTCATCAAAACCAACCCAACCTAACCCAACCCGCTGGGTTAGGTCAGTTTTTAGGACTTCGTGGATTGGGTTGGGTTACAAAATTTTTTTTCATAGTAGGTTAGGTTGGGTTTGGGTCTTAAAATTTAAACCCGTTAAACCCGACCCGACCCGACCCACCCATATATTTAAAATATATTATATAATTAATAAATTTTTTTAAATAACTAGCTCTTCCTCCTATCTTATATAAAAGCCAATATTAATACATATTAGTTCATATATTAATGTATAACTGAGTTGGAATATTAGTTCATATATTAATGTATATTTTGTTTATCAACTTAGGTGGCAAGTATGATATACATTTTTTGCTAAATTTAATAATAATAGTAATAAAAAATATTGTTCAACCCATGAGTTCAACTTGACCCATGTGAGTTGGGTTAGACTTATGCGATGGGTTGGGTTAGGTTGAATTTTTTTTAACCAACCATGGTGGGTTGAGTAAAAAAATTCCCTTAACGCGACCTAACCTGACCCATGCACACCCCTGAAGTGAAGAATTTATTTGAAAACTAGGAAAAAGAGAATGGATTTGAGGAACTTAAAGGTAGATTCTCGGCCCAAAAGTAAGTTCATGAGCTAGTCCCAACTAAGCTAAGCCCACCCAAATAACCAAGTGTTAGAGCATTGCATCAAGCAAAATAGAAAAATGTAATTACTTTACACATTTAACCCCCAAAATCGCTCACATAAGCCAAGGTAAAAATATGTAAATTTACAAAGTTGCTACAATAAATGTGTAAATTTACACTGACACTATGCACTTTGCATATAATTTTTTATTATTTCTTTACATATTTTGAGGTTCAATAAAGAGAGTATATGATAGTTATTGTGTGTAAAGAAAAATAAACAATTAAAAAAATTAAGAAAAATTGATATTTTAATGTAATGTAATGTGAAATAGATAATTTGATGTAGAGTGTTTTGAAAAGTAAATATGTAAAATAGAAAAAAAGCAGATTTTTATGCCAAAAATAGACGAAATTTTTTGCATAAGTTGATGTGAATGCTCTTAAGAGTTAAGACCCAAAAAGGCAAAAAGAGTCATGACTTAAGATTTACTATTAGAACAAAAAAAGAAAAAGAAAAAAGAAAAAAAAGTTTCATTTACTTTGATAAAACTTAAGGCATTTAAGAAATTGGAATTTTATATTTAAGGTAATTGTTCAAAACTCTTAGAACACTTAGGTTAGTTCTTCCAAACACAATTTTCAAACAAAATTTCTTCGATACACACCAAGTAACTACAAGTACTTTAAATGTTGACTAAGAGATTTTTAAATCCAAGAACTCATGGATCACATTAGATTTAGAAACCACTTGACTAAACCTTTAAGATTAAGAAAATTAATTGTTATTCAAAAAAAAAAAAATTTGTTATGTGGTGCAATTTGCAATTAAAATATGGTGTTTACCATTTTGAGTTGGTACTTATGGGTGTCCATGGGTTAGGTTGAATCGGGTGTGGGCTCAACCCATACCTGACTTGACTTAATCAAGCAAAGAAAATCTTAACTTGCCACTGATCTGAGAGGACGATCAGATCAAGAGAATTGAGCCTTCAATAGGTGGCGGTCAAATCTGTTGGCATTGAGGATTTAGAAAACAACGAAGATCCAGTGAGATAATGGTGGAAAATAGAAAAAAATTTGACAACATCTTGCTAGATTTGGTGAAAATCTCACCAAATCCAGTGAAATCTCTCCGAATCTAGCTGAGATTTCATTGAATCTGGCAACTCTTGTTGGAAAATTCTTGGTTCATGATCTTGTTTGGATAGTTTTGGAGGAGAGAACCTACCACTCGACCTATTGGAGTCAGATATTGACAGTAGAGACCTACTAGTACTAGTGCAATTAATGTGACATTAAACTTGATGGCATGGGAAGGTGCTAATCAGGTGACAACTATTTTAAAGTTTGCCTCTCTAGCATCATTTAAGTTTATTACAAGGTCGATTACTCTTGAAGGTTTAGTCATTAAACAACGTTACAATTTTTTTTTTCCCTAAAAATAAATTTAATAAGGACATGGTGTAAAAAACCTTATTTATATTCACCAATAATATGGTGCCACATCAAAGGATAAACTTTTCATTTAAACTAGTTTTGAAAAATCATTTCCAACCTATTATGTGGCAATTGATAAAACCATCTATTTGTATAATTTAAACAAGTAACATGACTAATTAAATAGGTCATATGACCAAAAGTATATGTGAAGAGTTTATCAAGCACCCACATAGTGGGTTGGAGGAGTCTTCTTCAAACCGGATAAAAGCATTTTGAGAATTTGACTCTATCAACTTCTTCTCGACTTTGATGGCACTTTAGTTCTCTAGTAGTGTTTCTGATTCTCTGAACATTTAGGTTTTAATATTTTTTCAATAATTATATTAAGTAATAAAGTTTTAATGAAAATGTGATTGTGTCTATTAACCCTTTTTTTTTTTTTTTTTGATTTGCAAAATTTTAATGTGGAACTATGCTAGTGAATATTGTAAATAGAGGCTTTTACACTAAGTCCTTATTGGATTTAATATATTTTTTTCTTCTAAATCTTCAACAAATCCATCTTACAAATTTTCCTTAGCTAGTTTACCCAAGTAGGGCTAAACCATGCCCAAAGTCTACCTCGCCCACATTGGCTCAAACCATTATAAAAGTCATACTCTCTGAGCAAGACGGAAGGAAAAAGAAATAGGAATTTAGAATTGAAGAAACAGCTAGCTGTGAAAAGGAACTTGGGGTTAGTGAGAACTAAGGAGCTTTGACTTCGGTGATGCCTACTCCGTTGGTCATGTTAGAGATGGCGCTGTCTACCACCACGCACCCTTGGTGCGATGGTCACTCTACAAGAATAAATGCTTTGTGAGGTGTGGGGGGCAAGGGCCGGGCTTCAAGTCTCTAGGAGGGAACTTCACACATATATACACTTAGATTAGGCTAGAGTAGAATTTCTATCTTGTATCAAAAAAGAGATGGCCCTGTCTACTCCAACAACCTATACAATGTGGCCCTACTTTTATAATATAACCCTATGCTATATACACATTTAACTCCCATTTTCCCAACACTTGCTAATTCAATGGGAGAACAAAAAATGCAACAATGCATCATAGTGGCACTAATAAAGAAAGGTCACCTGCTCATAGTTTTGTCTTAAATTAAGATTTTGGTCAATACTACAAAATTGTTGGAAGCCATATTCCATGCATTTACACACATATACACTTAGATTAGGTTAGAGTAGAATTTCTATCATGTATCAAAAAAGAGATGGCCATGCCTACTCCACTAACCTATACAACGTGGCCCCACTTTTATAATATAACCCTATGCTATATACACTTTTAACTCCCATTTTCCCAACACTTGCTAATTCAATGGGAGAACACAAAATGCAACAATGCATCATAGTGGCACTAATAAAGAAAGGCCACCTGCTCATAGTTTTGTCTTAAATTAAGATTTTGGTCAATGCTACAAAATTGTTGGAAGCCATATTCCATGCCTAGCCTGTGCTGCATTCATAAGTACAATTTGATCATAGTCTTAGCTACTTTTTGTCGCAATAATGTACTGCTTTTTCTTTATGTACTAAATTATTTAGGCCAAATTACAACTTACCACATGTGGTTTGATTAAAATTTAAGTTGCTTACTTGTAGTTTGAAATCCCATGATGCAAGAGTTATGTTGGGTCATTTTTTATCTTATTTGATCTTATATTTTTATATTTTTTTTTTTTGTGTTTTTGAAGAAGAGAAACATAAAAGTGGAACAAAATTACATATTTAGCCATGTTTTTTACATTACGAAATTCTAATAGAGCTAATCTTGGACATCACCTCTGGTTCTGTACCATAGCCCAATCTATCATGTTTGCAGCTATAAAAGAAGTAACATACATGTGCCGTTTGTAATTGACGCAAGAGTGGTGCTGTTCGTTATGGAAACAAAATTTCAATATCCACTCTCACTGTCTCCAACGTTGGTGACATATATTATGTGTCTACCTTTTATTTTTAAGATCTCAAAACATTATCAAGGTTTTTAAAAGAATCCCCTAAAAAGAAAGTTTTCTAAAAGAAATTCCTTATATAAAAAAATGTTTTCTAAAAGAAAATTATATTTACAATCACATATTGTTGATGCCCACTTTGACAAAAGGGCCTAATGGCAAAAGAAGCCTAATAATATGAAAAAGATAGGGAGAGAAAATAGTAAAATAAAGACCAGCAAGCCAAAATGGCAAGAATAATGGTTAACAGGCCTACAAAAATAATAAGTGGTCAGGAAGAAGCAAGTGGGCCGAGGAAGCCTAAAGAATGAAGGTGGTAAACCCATAGGAATAGTAAGAGGTAGAAAAGACGTAAACGAGCCATGAAAGCCTAAGAAATGAATTAGTAAATCCATAGGATTGGCATAAAGGTCAATAAGCTCGAAAGGTAATAAGAGATAAGGATGTGGTAATTGGGTTGGAGAAGCCTAAAGGATTTAAGAAAAACCCATGGGAGTAAAAGAGGTAAGGAAGAAGAAAATGGGCTGAGGAAGCCCAAGGCATGGAATGGGCTGGCCCAGCAAGAATGTTGGCCAGTGAAGCCTAAAAGAAGAAAGAATGTAAGAAATGGACTGGCAGGAGTTTTAGCCCATAAGCCCAAAGGTAACAACAAAATAAGTGATATCATAGTAGGAGTAGTGTAGTGGCATGACAGGAGCACTAGCCAGCCTACGGACACGGGACAAAAGGGGACATGGGCCAGGTAGGAGGGAGAGGGCCTATACCCAAACAATGCCCAGTCCAAAGAGGAGATGGAATGCAGAGAACGAAGGCCTAAAGGTCCATGTATCATTCACGCACAAGAGTTAAACAAATACCAGAACATGCAGCAGAATCAAACAAACATGGAGGCAATGGCAAATGCGTGAAGGCCAGAAAAGTAATGGATTCAGATGGAAGAGGAGCATGCACACAGGGCTCAAGCACCACCTACTTGTACCTAGCCAATATAGGGGAGGTGGGCCACGGTCAGAGGTATGAGAGGGTGTGGTCTAGCGATGTCAAGAAAGGGGTTCCTGCTCAAACACTTTTAGGGAAAAATGTCTTGTTGGAATGAAATCTTACCTAAAAGGAGTAAACATGAGCTAAAACCACTAGATGCAAGCCATAGAGGTAGGTAAGGGAGAGGTTTAACCCTTATCCAGATGAGAGTATTAAGAAAGGTAAGAGACAAAAAAAAAAAAAAAACATTTTTGTCTGGGAATGAGGCGTGGTGCAAGCCCGCACAGTGCAATGGTAGTAGCTAGGCAACCGGCAGGCTAGTGGGCAATCTTGGAAGCACACCCACAATGAGTCAAAAGTAGTTAAGGGGTAAAACGGTAAATCCTATCACAGCAGACAGTATAAAAGGCCATAGATGTGAACAGTAAGGGAGGAACAACAGCAAACATAAAAAGAGAGATAGAAAGAAAGAAAATAAAATAGAGTAAACAAAGAAATAAAAAAGAAAAGGAAAAATACAGAAATCCCAAAGAAAGGGAAGAAACATGAGCGCTAGGAATAAAGGCATGCATTAATAGGCTACTCATTTCTCTCCCTCTCAATAGACCCACTCTCTGATAAGCTAAGAACTCAAGTTTCAGCCATCTAGGTCATTTTTCCAAATTGTGTAATCTCTACAGCAGGAATTCCTTCTGAGGTTACCCACATTGGAGATCAGCTCCCTTATGGGGCTTGTGTCCACTAAACAATTAAGCCAATTCCTTTAGCAGAAGAATCCTATTTTTGTTGATAAAGGACTAACTCATTATCCTATTAATAGACCGTTTGTTGTAGTCTTGTTATTCGTGATTATATTGCTCTACTCCCCCATTGTCGTGTTATTTATGTATTATTGTTAATTGGTAGAAATATTTTAGTTATCTTGCCACATCATGCCTTCTGTTGTAACATCTGTAATAGTCGCTCCAACTGTGAGCACGCGATACATCTAAAGCTCTTGCCAGGACTGTGTCTATGTGGGGATGGCTTGACTTGCGCACAAGCTGGCCTAAGGTGTGTTTCAGTTAAGCTTGTCCTGACTCTCCGACCTCAAAATCATGGGCCATGGTATAATAGGAGAAATTCAATCCAAAACACAAAAAAAGGCCCACCACACATATCAACTGTCTTTAAATACAAAGGCACTGTGCTCGGATCAGGGGCGGCCCAACAAAATTGGAGGCCTAAAACAATATATTTAAATGAGGCATTTTTATTATCACTTAAATATATATATATATATATATATATATATATATTTTGAAGAATCCACTTAAATAATACTTAACTAATGTTTAATATCATAATTTTTATATAACAAAAATCCTTTTTTTTTTTTGTAATACATTTTTTCTTTTGGTTGGAAAAATGCTTAAGTTATTACAAATTTTTCTACAAAAAAAACTTGCAAACGATGTAAGAATGAATGTGATTAGTGACACTTCAAGAAGGTAATAAAAGTATTTGAATATATGATATTAGAGGTATTATAAATTTTACAATATGAGGCTTGCAAAATGTATAATCAATTCACAAAAAGTAGTTCAAAAATGCATTTAATAAGTTGTTGATGTTCATAAATCATATTAATTGTCACATCAATTTATAAGACCTATGTATTTAAATTTATAGTATTTCTAGCATTTTCATGTCTAAATTATTTCTTGTGATTAATGACACATATTTTTGTAAGACCTTTGTATTTAAAGTTGTATTATCTCTAGCATTACTCAATTCTTTAAAAATTCTTAAATGTAGAATGTAAAACTAATTTTTTTTTTCCTATATCTCAAAAAAAAAAAAAATTCAAATTTTGCCCCAATTTTGGGGACCTTTCTCTAGTAGGGGGCCCTAGGCGAAGACCTAAGTGGCCTAGGCCTAGGGCCGGCCCTAGCTCGGACCCACCTCCATGAATTTGGGCTTTGTAGGTTGAGATATTTTGGGCCCCTTCGTTATTTTCTCTATTGGCAATAAATGAAGTTATTAAGAAGTCCCACTACTCAATCCTATTGGCTTACTATTGAGATAACACACTAAACATGAAGAAAACTTCTCAAACCAACTTGAACAAAATCTATGACAATGCCTTTCATTTTTGAACAGTTTATAATTCTCACTTTTATGTTGACATGACCCAGTTTTGAGATATTCTTGATGAATTTCATTGGATTGATTAACGGGATTTGAGCATGTTTTATTTTAAAATATACATCAATAAATTGCTTGCATTTTGAAAACATAAATATTAAATTTAATAACCTAGTCATATAACATCTAAAAAAAGTAAATACTAAAGTGTATGTTGACAAAAAAAAAAAAAAATTTGAAATGAATTTGTCTGAATTATTATTATCGAATATAAATATATAACTAATAAACAACTCTGTAAAAATAGCTTAATTTTATAACTCAAGAAAATACTTTCAATTAAACAAATAATAAAGAAACACTATTGTTAAATTTAATTATAAAGCAAATTGTTAATAACAATTGTAAGGATAGGGGCCCAAAGTTATATATTGGGCCTTGGGCCTTGGCCGAGGATGTTAATTGGTCCAAGGACGAATAACAGGAGTGAAGATGTTAAGTTCAGAGTCTCATAAGTAACATGCAAGTGGAAAGGTTGGGAAAAGTGGTCCGAGGAGGAGTGTCTCCTTGGATCAACAAGGCACAAATCAAATGTACATCCTGTTGTTCAAAGTGACCTTCCAGGAAGCTCCACTGATAGGGACGTGCATTATAAACGTATTGGAAGGATGGGAGCTAGGAAATATCTAAGGAAAAGCTGCTGCCATCGCATTAAATGCTCTGCAGCTAACTTTTTGGCCGCATTTATGTGGAGAAGACCCCTGAACAGTATTGTCTTAGCTACCTCAACTCACAGAGAGACAGAGAGGGTGTCCGATGGGACAAGCACTCAAGGAATGGCCTGGATGGTCAAAAAATGGAGGGCCACGATCATTGAAAGGAAAGTATATAATGTAAGAAACCCCTGAGAAAAAGAGGGGGAAGGAAAAAAGAGAAAAAAAGACTGTAGTAACCAAGAACAAAATTTGTAGTTCAATTTGAGGATCAATACAAAGGAACCAATCTTCTCGGACTTCACTGAGGACGATTTTCTTAAGTTCAAACTAGCCTATCTTTATTTGCTTGTCACCAAGATCCATCCTGCTTGTTGACCAATTCATTAGAGCGAAGTCCTTCAACCCACTGTCTACAAATTCATTGTTTTGGGCTTTTCGGGCCTAAGTCTAACCATCTTTTGGGCTTGGGATTCAAATCAGGTCCTTACAATTGGCGCCGTCTGTGGGAAGGATCACTAAGGTGATAGTAAGTGCGATGGTTAACTATGGTTGGATCAGGTCCCCATCAGCAGGAGTCCACGGGGTCCCAACGATAGGATGATTTCCTTAATATTGAGCATAGGAGAGATCGAGAAGGTAGCGCACACACTACATATACAAGTAGAAGCCACTCTCAAGTAGGAAGTCACGTCCCTCAAGAGTAAAATAACAGAGCCATGCAACTAGAGATTGACCATTTAAAGAAGAAGTTGCGCCATGCATGGCGAAGTCGAACCCCCTCCAACTTTAACGTTTCCTCTGATGATGGAGAGGACACTATTTATAGGCGAAGGTCAAAGACCCCACCTAGTAAGTCTTTCTCCTACGATGAGAAGCACCATCACAAAAGTAGGTATAAGAGCCCGCCTCGCAAAGGCCTAGGAAATGGCGCTATGAGCAAGGCATTGAATCAAATTTCCAAGTCGCCTTTCACGCACAAGATTGAAGGGGTAAGATTCCCTTGACAATTCAATCAGCCAACGTTCACTATCTACAATGGTCGAATGAATCCTGTTGAGCATGTGAGCCATTTCAACCCGAGAATGGCTGTCCATTCCAAGAACGAAACCTTGATGTGCAAGGTGTTCCTATCCAATCTGGGACTCATGGCAATGAGATTGTTCGATAGCTTAGAAGCGGGTTCCATAGATTTCTTCAAGGAGCTTACTCGGGCATTTGGCTCTTGTTTTATTACTTCTAGCAGAGTTCCTTGGCCCTTGGATTCCCTACTATCCTTATTCATATGAGAGGGGGAGACCCTGAAAACATACTAGGACAAATACTAAGAGATGTTCAATGAGATAGATGGTGACTTTGATGAGGTGGCCATCAGTACTTTCAAGGTTGGCCTCCCAACCGAGCATGGTTTAAAGAAGTCTTTGACAAGAAAACCTATCACCAGTGTGCACCAACTCATGGACCGGATTGACAAGTATAAGAGGGTCGAGGAAGACTAGTAGCAGGGGAAAGGTAAGGCTAAGGTTATCCCTCAAGAGAGGAGGGATTTCAGGCTGTACTGGTACAATAACAACCGACCTTGGAGAGACTTTGCTGGGCAGTCAGGGCCTGCCAATACTCAGATGGTTAATGCAGTGTTCCAAGAATTGGTGCACCAAGCTCTAGAGAAGATCAAGAATGAGCCTTTCTTCAAATGGCCAAATAAGATGGCAGGAAACCCCGTGAGGTGCAATTAGAGCCTTTATTGCCAGTACCACCAAGACTAGGGACACACTATGAAGGACTGTAGAAATTTGTGGGATCATCTGGACCAGCCCAAGAAGGAAAATTAAAGCAATTTTTGCAACATTCTAGTAGTTTACAGGGTCAAGCAAATTCAGAACCCCGAAGAAATGCTTCTTTAAGACCTCATTTGGGAAAAATAAATGTTATCTTTGCTGCTCCAAAGAGGACTGGTTCTTGCCCCTCCAGAGTGATGTCTGTGACTCGGCTGTCTACCGAGGACGCTAATCCGGAGTCGAAGAAGGCGAGAGTGGATATCCAACCGACACTAAGTTTTTTGGACGAGGATAAGATTGGAACCATACTTCCCCATGATGATGCTTTGGTGGTTACACTCAAGATTGGGGAATATGACGTGAAAAGGGTGATGGTGGACCAAGGCAGTAGTGTTGAGATTATGTACCCCGACTTGTACATAGGGCTGAACTTGAGACCCGAGGACTTAACAGCCTACGATTCTCCTTGGGTGAGTTTTGATGGGAAAGTTGTCATTTCGAGGGGTTAGATTAAACTGCCTGTACAGGCTGGTTCAGAAGTGGTGGACGCTTATTCCCCATACACGGCCATTATGGCTAGGCCCTAGTTTCATGCCTTAGGAGCAGTCTCTTCTACTCTGCACCAAAAGGTGAAATATCTGTCAGGAGGCCAAATTAAAGAGATTGTTTGGAGTCAATCCATGGTGGCTGCCATCTTACATCAACTCGAAGCTGAGTCTTTAGCCTTTACTGAAAGGAGCTTATAGCAATTAAAAACTCCAGTGTTGCCTGTCAATGGATCAGCCGATGAGGAGAAATGTGAAGATTTAGAAACAATTTTTATTGGTGATGACCCAGAGAAGTTCTTTCAGATCAGAGCTCAGCTGCCTCCTCTAGAGAAGGAAAAGCTGATAGAGTTTCTTAGGAGAAATGTTGATATATTCGCATAAAATGCTTACGAAGCCCTAGGGGTGGATCCGAGCTTCATCTGCCATCATTTAAATGTTAATCCATCTGTCACCCCCAAAAAGTAACCACCTCGGCGCTCGTCTAAGGATCATTCTGATGCTATCAGAGACAACATGATAAAGCTTAAACAAGCAGGGGCTATCAATGAGGTATTCTACCCTGAGTGACTGGCCAATACTGTGGTGGTGAAAAAGAAGAATGGAAAGTGGCGAGTATGTGTAGACTTCACAGATCTAAATAAGGCTTGCCTAAAGGATCCCTTCCCTATGCCTAGGATGCAACCATATAGGCCATCCTCGGATGAGCTTCTTAGATACTTTTCAAGGATACCATCAGATACCACTAGCCTTGGGTGATCAGGAAAAGACAGCTTTCATCACTCCCACTAGAAACTACCACTACAAAGTGATGCCCTTTGGTTTAAAAAATGTAGGGTCTACCTATCAAAGGATGATGACTAGGATGTTTGAACCACAGTTGGGCAAGAGTTTTGAGGTCTATATAGACGATATGGTGGTGAAGAGTAAGATGGTGTTCGAGCATGTAGGAGACCTCGGGAACATTTTTGAAATTCTGAGGAAACATAAGTTGCACCTTAATACTTCCAAATGCTCTTTCGGTGTGGGATCAAGCAAATTTTTGGCCTACATGGTAACTCACTAGGGAATCAAGCTTAACCTCACCTAGATTAAGGAAATTAACAATTTGCAACCACCTCAGAATCCCAAGGAAGTCTAGCAGCTAACCGGAATGACTGTTGCCTTGAACCGGTTTATCTCTTTGTCAGCGAATAGATGCAGACCCTTCTTCTTATTGATGAATAAGTGGAAAGGATTTGAGTGGACCGATGAGTGTACTTTGGCCTTCCAGTGGCTTAAGGAATATCTTTTTCGGCCACCTATCATGTCCAGTCTAGAGGTGGATAAGGTCCTGTTTGCTTATATTATTGTGGCCCATCACGTTGTAAGCCTGGTGTTAGTACGAGTTAATAGCATCATCCAAAGGCCAGTTTATTATGTGAGCAAGTCACTATATAAGGCCAAGGTCCGTTATCTACCAATGGAGAAGGCCATTTTGGTGGTGGTATATGCTACACGTAAACTCCCCCATTGCTTCCAAGCATACACAGTTGTTGTCCTAACTCAGCTTCTGCTCAGAGCTTGCTCCGAATTGTAGATTACACGAGGAGGATTGCTAAATGGGGCACAGTCCTACGAGCTTTTGACATCAAATACATGCCTCGTACTTCTATCAAGAGTCAAGTCCTCGCATATCTGGTAGCCAAGTTTGTTGAATACCCATTGGATGTAGAAACAGAAAAAGCGAGGCATGGATGGAAAATCAGTTGGCATGATCTCCCTACAAGATCTTTTATCCTGGAAAGTATACATTGATGGTGCAGCAAATCAGAGGGGATCCGGAGTGGGGCTAGTTCTAGTATCCCCCGAGAAGATTACTATTGAGAAATCATTGAGACTGGACTTCTCGGTCACAAACAATGAGGCTGAATATGAGGGTCTATTGATGGGAATGACCATGGTGCAAAAAATGGGTGGAAAGGCAATAGAGATATTCTCGGATTCAAGATTGGTCGTAGGCCAAGTGAAAGGGGAGTTAGAAGCCAAGGACGTGAAAATGCAAGAATATTTAAGTTAGGTTAAGCACTTGCAGTCAGGGTTTGAATCTTTTAGTTTGATACATATCCATAGAAGTGGAAATACACATGTAGTTTCCCTGGCTACTCTTGCAACCTCCTCGGCACAAGATTTTCCTCGAATCATACTTGTTGAGGACTTGTACAAGCCTGCTGTGGTGAGAAGAGATATGGTCCAGATCCATCACATCAGGGTAGGGCTGAGCTGGATGGATCCTATAATGCTATCCTTAAGGAGGACATCTTGCCCGAGGAGAAGTCGGAGGCAAAAAAGGTGCGAAGAAAGGCTCCTCAGTTTTGGCTGTTCAAGCACCAAAAGTTATACAAGCGCTGGCTTTCAAGGATATACTTGTTGTGCGTACATCCTGAGGCATCAGAGTTATTCCTTGAGGAGCTACATGAGGGAATTTATGGAAGCCATATAGGAGGAATCTTTGTCTCACCGAGCCATCACTCAGGGGTACTAGTGGCCGGGTATGCAAAAGGAAGCACAAGAATATGTTAAGAAGTGTGACCAATGCCAAAGATTTGCACCAAATATTCACCAACCGGGAGGAGTCCTCAATCCTCTGTCTAGCCCTTAGCCATTTACTCAATCAGGCCTGATTATTGTAGGTCATTTCCCTAAAACAGCAGGAAATAAGAGGTATCTACTGGTCGGCACAGATTACTTCACTAAATGGGTTGAAGTTGAACCATTGTCTAACATCAGGGATGTAGATGCTAAAAGATTTGTTTGGAAAAATATTGTTACTCGATTTGGCATCCCTCACACCCTCATCTCGGATAACGGCCTGCAGTTTAATAGCAAGGCCTTCCAAAGATACTGTTGTGACTTAAGGATTACAAATAGATATTCCACCCCGGCTCACCCCCAAGGGAATGGACAGGCCGAGGCTGTCAATAAAGTCATAGTGAATGGACTTAAGAAGAGGTTGGATGATGTGAAGGGAAAATCAGTGGAAGAGTTATCACACGTCCTTTGGACATATCAGACTATGCCTCGCGGGTCAACAGGAGAGACGCCATTTTCAATGACGTATGGGGCCGAGGCCGTTATTCCTTTGGAGACTGGATTCCCAGCACTGAGGACAAGTTCTTTCACTTCGAGCAATAATGATGAGCTATTAGGGAAGAGCCTAGACTTAATTGAGGAACGAAGAGAAAATGTGATGGTCCAATTGGTCTATTATCAACACAAACTCAAGCAAGGGTATGATGCCAATGTGAAGCTGAGACCACTAGAACCAGGGGATTTGGTATTAAGAAAAGTTTAGGGTACTGCCAAGAACCCAGCCTGGGGAAAGCTGGGGCCCAACTGGAAAGGACCGTACTGCATCATTTCAGTGGTAGGAATAAGTGCATTTTATCTTGAAGATCTAGATGAGAAGGTTATACCACATCCTTGGAATGTAAATAACCTGAGTAGGTACTATTATTAATGTAAGCTTCCTTCACTATGTTTTGGTGCATTATATAACACATTGGGCGTTCCATTATTTATCTAAGTATTAAATAGAACCTTAGACATGCCTGGCTCCTTGGACCACATGTTTTGGGAAAATTAATACTTAATGACATTTATCTAAGTGTTAAACATAACCTTAGACATGTTTGGCTCCTCGGACCACATGCTTTGGGAAAATTAATAATTAATGACATCTATCTAAGTGTTAAACAGAACCTTCGTCATGCCTGGCTCCTTGGACCACATTCTTTGGGAAAATTAATACTTAATGACATCTATCTAAGTGTTAAACAGAACCTTAGTTATGCCTGGCTCCTCGGACCACATACTTTGGGAAAATTAATATTCCACAACATCTTTCTAAGTATTAAATAGAACCTTAGTCATGCCTGGCTCCCCAGACCACATGCTTTGGGAAAATTAATACTTAATGACATCTTTCTAAGTTTTAAACAGAACCTTAGTCATGCTTGGCTCCTCGGACGACATGCTTTGGGAAAATTAACACTCCATGACATCTTTCTAAGTGTTAAACAAAACCTTAGTCATATTTGGCTCCCCGGACCACATGCTTTGGATAAATTAATACTTAATGACATCTTTCTAAATGTTAAACAGAACCTTAGTTATGCTTGGCTCCTTGGACCACATACTTTAGGTAAATTAACACTCTGCAACAACCACTTTTTTCTAAATGTCAAACAAATCCCAGGTTATACCCAACTCTTCGAACCACTGGTTTTGAGTAAGTTAAGGTTCTTGGATTTTTATCTAAGTGTTGTGCAAAATAAGAGTTGCTTGCCTTGTTTATTTTTTATGTGGTATATTATTCATCTTTATAAGATTCTGCCTTCCTTGCAGAAGGTTCAATTTTCGGTACAAGTATGTGATAATTTTCTTTATTGCTGGTACTCGTCTAATTTATTTAAATTTTCAACAGTGCATTACTGTTAGCTTTTATTAAAGAAGGAGTAGCTGTCGTTCCGTGCTGTGTGCAAACTTATCAAGCTTAAAGACATATAAAGGAAAAGCACATAAAGCAAAAAACAGAGTCTTTTCATTGATCAAAATGAGGATACATTATAACCAGTGGTGGACAACCACAAAAATAATAATAATAATAATAATAATAATAATAATAATAATAATAATAATAATGTAATGTAAAATAAAATACAAAAAAGATGAGGTAAAAAGGTCCTATGACTATGGCTTTGCTCGGAGAGGGTCTTCTTTGTGATCAGCCACCTTGGATTTGGTATCCTTAGTTTTGGACTTGGACTCAGCGTCTTTGGCCTTAAAGACCACATCCTTAATTTTGAGAGCATCCTCGGAGTAATTGGCTTCAGTTGGTGGTTAGACCCCTTTGCCCTTGCCCTCATCCTCAAGCTGAGGACCCGCTGTGCCATCCTCCTTGTTCTTAATAGCCCTTATTGGGACTTCAGCACCAAAAGCAGGAGCTTGAATGGTGGAGGGTTGCTTAGAAGGCGGAGAAGAAAGAACAGCGGGAGGAGGGAGCATGGCTGGATTTACTCTGATATCCTTTGGGAAAAAGATATTCTCAGCGCTCCTCAATTTAGAAGTGGTAGGAACCCCTGCCCAGTTAAGCGCTTCTGCCCATGCCTCAGCGCAATAGTCCCTGCACACCCCAGCCACCTCTTCAACTAGTTTCGTCTCCATGTCCACGTGAATAGGATGCTACCTTCTCGGCCTCAGCAACTTCACTGGCCACCCGAGCTGTCTCCTTAACTTTTTACAACTCAGACTTGAGATCCAAGACTAGCTGTCTCTGAGTGGCCAGTTCTATCTCGGTCATATGAAGTTGCTTGTGCTGGTCCTCGGCCTGGGTTTTCACGATCTTCAAACCAACCTTGGTGCTCAGGCGTGCCTTCTCCACAGCGATCAGCTTGTTGGCCAACTCCATTTGCTCTTACTTAAGAGCACCTAGGGACTTCTTAGCCTCAGCGCAGGAGTGGGCCTCAACCCTAACCTGATTACGAGCGTCCCAGACCCACTCCTCGGCCACAAAAACTTGTTAGGTAACTTGCATAAAAATAACAAAGGAATCCCATATGTAAAAAAAAAAAAATTAAAAAAAAAATGAATAAGAGCACAGCTAAGCATTTAATTCGAAGATGTGTTAGATTACTTACCACTGCAAGGTCCCTCTTTAGGGACAAGAAGAGGTCGGTTTGCTTTATGCGCCTGAGAGCATCCATGTCTCTAAGGAGAAGAAGAGGTTGTTCTAGGGCTTCAGCAACGTAGGCTGAATGCCCTCTCTGAAACTCCTGGACTGAAGCATCCCAGGGAATGGCAGTGCCGTCCAACTCCAGTCGAGGAGCCCAAGTACGCTGCTGTCGACGCACCTTGGTCCCAAGGGAGTCCTCCCGGCTTTCAATAGAGGAAGCCCGCTAAGCATTTAATTCAAAGATGTGTTAGATTACTTACCACTACAAGGTCCCTCTTTAGGGACAAGAAGAGGTCGGTCTGCTTCATGCGCCTGAGAGCATCTAGGCCTCTAGGGAGAAGAAGAGGTAGTTCTAGGGCTTCAGCAACGTAGGCTGAATGCCCTCTCTGAAGCTCCTGGACTGAAGCATCCTAGGGAATGGCAGCGCTGTCTAACTCCAGTTGAGGAGCTCAAGTACACTACTGTCAGTGCACCTCGGTCCTAAGGGAGTCCTCCCGACTTTCAATAGAGAAAGCCCATCTATCTCTAGCAGTTTTCTGCTGCTTCGGGTCCTTCGGGGGGACAATCTCCCCTTCCTCAATGTCCTTCCCCTTCCTTTTCTTCTTTTGGAAGTTGTGATCGGGGTGCAAACCGAGAGGAGAGGGAAGATGGGGGAGGGGAGGATTGGGAGGAAGCTAAGTCTGTGGGGCATCCTTGGATGATGACCCCTTTCTTCCAGCCACTAAATCCTTAAGGCCTTTCCTAGGGTTCAAGGCCATCTTTTCCTCTTCTGCGGAGCTAGTATCAACCCGGGCAACTACGAGTCTCGGAGGATGGGTCACGGAAAGTCTTTCCAATTCTACTTCAGAATTCGAGAGCTCTACAGGCCTCTCTGGCACCCCTTCTTCTTCTTCTTCTTTGAAGCAAAATTGGTCAATCTCGGCCTCAAGAGATAGACGTAAGGAAGTTGTTTCCTCCCTCAAAGTAGCTACTTCTTGGGGGGAATGTTGAACAGGCAATTCAACTGGTGGAAGATCTTTCCAAGCCAAAAAACCAGGCACAGAAATGTCTTTGCGGGCTAATCTGGGATCACTGGCTCTTATCGCTTGGCCCGTGTCCTAGTATATTCTTGACAGAGGCTCGTAGTTGAGTATTAAATGGACGGCTCCCAGTAGTCTGTCTTCACTTATAAACACTTCTGACCTCAGTAACTTGTTGAGTCCTGGAATGTTGACCAAGCTAAGTCTCAAAGCAACGTGCCTTTTATTTGCAAAAATATCCGAGGAGGAAATCATAGCTAGATCAATGAAAATTATCATTAGAGGAAGGCAAAGTGTTAAAACTGAAAGGAAGTAAAGCAAAAACGGCTGAATCCCTTGCCGAGGGACCTAATCCTAGGGTACCCCACCTGGCTCTCCCTCCTGAGTTGGGCAGTGAAAACCGTCATGCCAATCCCGGAGATGATCAGGTAATCATCCTTCAAGCCCTTGTTGGACTTATGAAGACATGATACCATTCTAACAGTGCCAGACGAGGACTTAAGATAAAATCCCGCACTGGCAAGGGAATGGCATTTATACATGTGAACGAAGTCGTGCCATGTGAGCCCTAAATTCATCTACTCGTTCAGAGCGTCTACACTCCCTAAGACTCTAAATAGGTTGGGAGCGCACTGGTGAGGACACAGTCTGTGGTTGATTAGGTAATCTCTAGTTACCCTACCCATGGGAAGTGTCATTCCTCCTTTTATGAAGGTGATCATAGGAATGACAACTTCACCTTCTCTTCTATCTGTAAGGATTTGGTCTGAGGCACAATATTGCAGGGCTACTCCCTACGGGATATGGTACCTAGCCTTAAAGCCCTTCGTAGCAGTGGGAGAATCTACTAGGTGCTTAAACCTAAACGTACCCATTTGGTTAAGCTAAAGGGAAGTGGGTGAAGTTTTTAAGGAAAGGAAATGAAGAATAGAGGGCCAAGGAGATTGGCCGAGGAGAAAACGACCAAGAAAAAAATATAAAAACTTATGGGAAAGAGAATAAGTGACACTACAAGAACTTCTTGAAAGTTTGAGAGTTCTTGAGAGTTTTAAAGTTCTTGAAAGTTTGAGAGTTCTTGAGAGTTTGAGAGTTTTTGTAAAGTGAGAAAAAATGAGCCCTCTAGGTGCCTTATATAGGAAGTGAAATTGAGTGGGAATTATCCCGCTCAAAATTCTAGGGGAAATGCCAACCGTAAGATCTGCATCTCACTGTAGAATACGGGGAATAGAGCGCCGCCTGGAGCATTTAATGAGACATTACGGGCTACGAAGCATCAGGGACGGTTATGGGACACGCAAAAAGACATTCCCACGTGTGTAAACTAAAGAAGTGAATGGTCTTAACTCTTAAAAATAAAAGCCCCACTTTTTCTTCTCGAATAAGAGGGAAAAACCGAAGTTTTGAGGGGCTATTATAGGGATAGGTGGCCCAAAGTTATATATTGAGCATTGGGCCTTGGCCGAGGATGTTAATTGCTCTGAGGATGAATTGTTAAGGACATATTTTATGTAGTTGGCTAATCCTTTGACAAACACACTTTACTTGCATTTGGGTAGATCTAGGATGTGTTTAATACTTCAAGGAATATGTTGTTCAAGTCTAGTATTTAAGCCATGAAGATTGGACCAAGAAACAAGTGAATAAATGGTGTTCAATAAAGTTGGACAGATAGCTCGACACCTGCAGACAGATAGCTTAATAGCTGCTCGACAGCTGGTGGATCGATTGAGAAATCTTTTGTCTCCTCGACACTTAGCTATCTATCGAGGTTTAATAAAGCTCAACACCTCCCGATCGATCGAGGTATCTATCGAGGTTACGGGAATTCAGATTTTCAGATCTGATTTTTGGGCCAGGCTTATGTATTTGTGTAAGGTTTCTTTTCTCACAACCCTAGACCTATATAAGGCTTATTTTAGAGGCCATCACATAAGAGAATACAAGGAGAACATATGCAAAAGGTGATCGATGCCTTATTCTCTCTGAAAGAAGCTACTGCATCTTTTGCGCCTTAGGGTTTTGTAACCAAGTGCTTCTTGATCTTCATTCTTGATGAAGTGAAGAACTTTGTAACCAACATCTTCTTCTAGTTGGTAATTGAAGTCGCGTACTGGGATCCGCGCAATTAGTTAGTCACGTATTGGGATTCGTGCATCATCAAAAGGGTGGTGTTCCTATATTAAAGAGTTCAGAGGTTCTGAAGCGATAGAAGGTTTCTACTGTGAGTTCATTTATGGGGATTGTAGAGTCTAGGGACAAAGGTTTTGTACTAGATCTGAAACTTCTCTTTACTATAGTGAATTGCTTTTCGGGAAGGTTTCCCCCCAGGTTTTTTACTGTGAAACTGGTTGGTTTCATTGGTTTTCCTGGGTCATCATATCTTGTCTTATTTACTTTTTTGCTGCATATTATTTTGACATGATATTGATGTTTGTTTGTTTTAACAAGTTTTTATTCATAATAAATCTAATTAACAACTTGGACTTAAAACTTGTTAATTCTATCAACCAGGGTCTAAATTTCCCAACATGAATAAACAGGAGTGAGGGTGTTAAGTTCAGAGTCCCATATGTAACATGCAAGGGGAAAAGTTGGGAAAGGTGGTCCAAGGAGGAGTGTCTCCTCGGATCAACGAGGCACATATCAAATGTACATCTTGTCGTTCAAAGTGACCTTCCAAGAAGCTCCACTGATAGGGATACGCATTATGAACGTACTGGAAGGATGGGAGCTAGGAAATATCTAAGGAAACGCTGCTGCCACCACATTAAATGCTCTGCAGCTAACTTTCTAGTCGCATTTATGTGGAGAAGACCCCTGAACAGTGCTGTCTTGGCTACCTCAACTCACAGAAGGACAGAGAGGGTGTTTGATGGGACAAGCACTCAAGGAATGGCCTGGATGGTCAACAAATGGAGGGCCACGATCATCAAAAGGGAAGTATGTAATGTAAAAAACCCTTGAGAAAAAGAGGGGGAAGAAAAAAATAGAAAAAAAGACTGTAGTAACCAAGAACAAAATTTGTAGTTCAATTTGAGGATCAATACAAAGGAACCAATCTTCTCGGACTTCGCTGTGGACGACTTTCTTAAGTTCAAACTTGCCTATCTTTATTTACTTGTCATCAAGATCTGTCCTGCTTGTTGACCAATTCACTAAAGCCAAGTCCTTCAACCCACTATCTACAAATTCATTGTTTTAAACTTTTTGGGCCTAAGTTCAACCATCTTTTGGGCTTGGGATTCAAATAAGGTCCTTACAACAATCCTAATTTTATAAGCTATTGGTCTTTTTTTTATGATTTAGAAAATTTTATTAAAAGAAAACCAAACAACAGAGACCAGCTTGCCTCACCCCTTACAGCAAAAACAAAACAGGGGGGGTTATTGTTGACATCAAAGGAACCAAAAAAATTATAGTCAAAAGGCCATCTAGCTAGAGAGTGGGAAGCATAATTGCATTGCCTAGGAACCCAATAAACTGAGACGCTTAGTGAATCTGCCAAGAGAGCCATAGAATCGAAATGATGGATTTGATATAATAAGGGGAAGCAAACTCCAAATCAGACTGGAGATTGGCACAAATCTGAAAATCCAATTCAAGAGTCACTGCCTCAAAATTCAAATTAGATGCTAAGGATAGTGCCCACTTAATAGCCTCAACTTCAGCCTGAAAAGGGAGGGTGGTGTTCACTTTCTTTGAACAAGCAAATACTAGCTTCTTTCTCTAATCTCTGGTAACTGAGGAAATGATAGAAAAGTGGGCCTCCAGCAACATTAGCATTAATCTTAGATGAACGGAGGGAGAAAGGGGACCAATATTGAGCAAGAGCCAAGCTACCTAGACTACAGAGGGGACGCCAAGCCAATTTATGCTCAGCAAATAAGCTGAAGATTCTAGAGAAAATTTCATCACAATTTACTATAGATCCTTCGAATAGAGACAGGTTTCTTTGTTTCCAGATAGTGTCGCAAAGAATCGCAGCATGGTCCACTTCAATACTACAACATTTTTTATTTCTTAGAATCCCACTACAGTACTACTACATGTATTGATATTTAATGTTAGATTGAACTACATGTATCGATTAACAAAGCTATAATTTTCCGGGAACTAACAAAGCTATAAGCCTATAAGCTACTTCAGCAACTTTGTTAAAGAGTCATTGAAACCTTATTTTTTGAGAATCAAAGAGTCATTGAATTGGTGCAATAGTGGATGCTGGTCATCCTTGAATGTTCAAATTGTGTATAAAACACCCTTGAACGTTTAGACCCCAAATAACAAATTAACAATTCAAGCTTAATATCAAACGATTAATGTGCAGAACATGAACATAAGCTAAACACAGAATTAATAAACAGTCTAAGCCGAATATAATCACATCCACAGCAGAAAATAAAAGACAAAGATAAAGGGAAGAGAGATGCAAACACAAGGACAACACACGATGTGTTATCGAAGAGGAAACCAAAGCCTTCGGCGTAAAACCTCTACGCCGCCCTCCAAGCGGTCAATAATCCACTAGAAAATGTAGTTGGGATACATGAACAACAATAGACCCTCCAAGCCTAATCTCCCCAGTGTACCTAAGCCCTCCAAGCTTCTTGCTCCAACGAGATTGTGCCGAACCTTTTTCTTTTCTAGCTTACTGGATTCCGCTATAGCCCATAGCATTAACCAATGTGAATTGATTTCTTCCTAACTGCTTCCCAAAGTATCAAATAAACCTTCTCACAGATATGAGTATGGTGAGAAAATGATTTGGTCAAGAACCTCTTAAGGATGTATCAATGGAGAGGAAGAGAGTAAAAGAATTTGAAGAGTCTCTTAGGTGAAGATTGTGAATGAATCAATCTTGTTTTTCTCTAGGGTTTCTCTCTCAAAATTCTTTCTGGAAGCTCTCTACATTTCGTGGGTATAAGGGTCTATATATAGTGGTGTGTGTTTGGAATGCGAAGAGTCAGTTTTTTCCAAATAGGGTGGTCTGGCAACTTGGCCTATCGACTGGTCTGAGTCGCAAGTTCAAGCCGCGAGCTAATGGCCTGGCTAGCCAAGGACTTTTGTCCTATAGTGTGATAGCTGGCGTGACTCTTCAGCTCCCCTGCATGCTTCACATGTCTGCTGCAGTTGGCGGCTTGCCAGTCGCGAGTCAACTGCGAGTCCCAGCCACGAGTCTCTGCATCCTTGCACAATCTTGAGCATTTCTTCACACTCTCTCACACACTACCCTTACATGAATCCCACCTAAATATAGGGTTACTAATTGCTAAAATACAAGAAAATTGGCATGGAATAAAATCAACAAGATGGTTGATTAAATTCAACCTTACAATCCTTGCTGGTCCGATCTTCGACTGGATGGAGCTCTTACAGCTGACGACATAAGCGCTAAGGGCATATATATATATATATATATTCATATTTTGATTTAGGAGAGAATGACGACGAATTTTGGAGTTGTTTAGGAGATTTTATATTATTTTCTTTTCATTTGGAGCAGACCTGATTTAAGAGGAATTCATGTAGAAGTATGGTTTTCAAATTTGGACCGTTCAAGCAGGGACGGACCCAGGATTTCAAGCTGGGGGAGGGGGGGGGCGCGGAGATAAGCGGAAAAAATAGTTATATATATATATATATTATTTTTTTTTCAAATATGCATCCATATAGTATTAATAAACTATCAACCAAGAGAAATACCCAAAAATCATTGTTTCTTAATATATCAAGATACAATCATCTACCAACAAAAACAAAAGACACGAAACAATATTGTTTCTCTTAATACAATCATCTAACCCAATCCCACTACGGCACTACTGACACTCTAAATTTATTCTACACAACACTACTAACAAAACCTTTTCTTAACTTTACTTTTTTTTTTTTTTTTTTTTTTTGTCTGTCCCTAGTCCCTATTATGTCCAAGTCCAACTATCAGTCAACAAAGCACAAACAAACAGTCAAAAAAATATTCTCTAATCCTTATCTGAGTAATCTCTACAAACTCTACTCTCTCTCTCTATCTCTCTTATCTATATAATACAAGAGAGAGAGTCACAAAGACAAAAAGCTAAAAAAAAAAAAAAAAAACCACAAGTCACAGCACAAATTCAATTCATAATCACCAACATCAATAATTAGTTCATCACTCATCAGTCATCAGTAAAAACACAAACACTTCACAAGCACAGATTGTTAAAACAGTTGATTCACAAACATTTTATTAGGTTTTGATTCTTGAAGGAAAGGATCATAGATTAAATACCTATTAAAAGAGTTGATTCACAAACAGTATGAAGGCTCGAACAACCGGCGGTGGTGACAACTGAGGGCTTGCGTGATGATGGCGCGTTGGCATGGGTATTGCTGTACTGGGTGAGAGTCTTGCGTTGTGTCGGTGTGATGATTGATGATGATGATGGCGTCATGTCGCGTCGACGTCTGGGCTCAGTGGCTTAGTATCTCTCTGTATCTCCTATCTATCTCTCTGTCTCGCACCTCATTATCTCTCTGTTTCCTTTCTTCTTCTTTTTTCCCTTCCTCAGTTCCTCTTTGACTTTCTCCGTTAGGTTTATTGCTGAGTTTTTTATTTTATTTTATTTTATTTTATTTTTTTATTTACATAGGTCATGGGCTCTTGCCTCCTGGGCTGGCCGGCTAGGCTTGGAATTCATGAGAAGGGTCTGAGCTAAAAACTAAGGGGGACCCAAGCTTATATTTATTTTTTGAATTTGGGGGGGGGGGGGGGGGGGGGGGGGGGGGCCTTAGGCCCCTTCCGGGGCCCATCCCTGCATTCAAGGAACCGGTGGAGGGAGAGGTTTAAGGTTTTTAAGGTTAGACTGATGTTTGATCAAGGTCCAACCGTGATGATGTCATAATTAAAATTTTAATTAATCAAAATAAAATAAATGTATTAAATTTTTATATATTAGCAAAATTTACTAAAAATAACTTAAAAATTAAAACAAACTTTCAAATAAATTTTCACGATATTATAAGGTTAACATTAAATAGTACATTATAAGGTTAATAGAAAATAGTACAACATAAATAAGCATGAAAATTTTTTTATAATAATACCTCAAGTAGAAATCATTTTGATTAAATAAAAATGACTTTTAGAATAAATTCATAAATAATAAATTCCTATGCAAAGTTATTATTTTTAAATCACAAGTTAATTTAGCAATTTAAACAAATTTAGTAATATTTAATACATTGAGAGAAAACTGATATAGAAGTTTGGAAAGTATAAATCATGTAAATCTAATATATATTTTTAATAGTACTTCTTAGTAGTTCACAAGTCCTACTCCCAGTTACTATGCCTCTTTCTCTAATTTTTTGAAAAAAAGTGAATCATTTGACCTGGTGGAACTGGCTTATGGGTCACACGATTTTTTGATTTGAGACACAGTTCTCTCAGATTTCTTACATACCCAGTTCTCATATATAAAAAGCTAGTTTCATCAGCTGTTCATGGTTAACTCGGTCGGACTGGCTGATCCAGTCCGGCTTTGAAAACCATGTGTAGAAGGGATTTGGGGTTTTTTATATATTTATTTATAATTTATCTTTTTTCTGATATTATTGTGAATTGATTAAAATTATTTATTTGCTTGTAATCTTGTATTTGGAAGGAACTATGGGCCAACTAATGGTCCAATTTTTATTTTTATTTTTGGGTTCTTTATATCAAAATATTTTTTTATGTATATATTTTTAAAAATTCTTGGAGGGGTCAGTAACTAAATTACTCTTTGTTGATACCCATTTTGGACAAAAGGCCCAATAGTAGAAAAAGTCCAACAACGAGGAAAGATGAAAGAGAAAAGGAGTAGAAAATGTAAGAGCAAAGTAAATGGGCCATGGAAGCCTAAGAAAAGATGTAAAAGGCCCTATGGGCCAACATGACAAGAATGACAGCTAGCAGACCCATAAATACAACAAGAGTTAAAAGTAAAGTAAATGGGCTGTAGAAGCCCAAGAAAAGAGGTAAAAAGCCCAATGAGCCAACATGGTAGCTGAATGTTCAAATAGTGTGTAAAACATCAATGAACGTTTAGACCCCCAGTTCACAAATTACCAATACAAGCTTATAATCAAACAATGTATGTGCGGAATATGAAGATAAGCTAAAACAGAATTGGTAAAACAATCTAAACCGAAATTAACCACAACCACAACAATAATTAAAAGGCAAAGATTAAGGGAAGAGAGATGCAAACACAAAGACAGCACATCGATGTGTTATCAAAGAGGAAACCAAAGTCCTTAGTGTAAAACCTCTCCGCCACCCTCCAAACGGTCAATAATCCACTAGAGAATAAAGTTGGGATACATAAATAGCAGAAGACCCTCCAAGCCTAATCTACCTAGTGCACCTAAACCCTCCAAGCTTCTTGCTCCAACAGGGTTACTCCGAACCTTGTCTTCTCTAGCTTACCGGATCCCGAAATTGCCCATTGCATCAACCAAAATGAATTGGTCCCTTCTGAACTACTTCCCAAACACCAAAAAACCTTCTCATAGATATGGGCATGGTGAGATAAGGATTTGACTAATGTACCTTTCAAGGATATAACAATGGAGAGGGTGAGAGCAGAGGAATTTGGAGAATCAAATGATGAAGATTGTGGATGAGTCAATCTTGTTTTTCTCTAGGGTTTCTCTTTCAAAATTCTCTCTGGAAACTCTTTACAATACGTGGGTATAAGGGTATTTATAGTAGGGTGTGTATGGAATTCGAAGAGTCAGTTTTGTAACAAATAGGGTGTCTTGGCGACTCGAACTCGTGATTGGAACGAGTTGCGAGTTTGAGTTCAAGCTAACTGCCTAGCCAGACTGGAAGTTTTGTCCTGTAGTGCAACAACTGGCGTGACTCTTCAACTCCCTTGCATGCTTCACACGTGTGTCACTTTTGGCAAGTCGCTAGTCGTGAGCTAGTTACGAGATCTAGTCACGAGGCCCTTCTTAAGTGCACACTCTTGAGCTTTTCTTCACAGTCTCTCACACACTACCCTTACATGATTCCCACATAAATACATGGTTTCTAAATGATGAATTACAAGCAAATTTGGCACGAAATAAAGCCAACAAAATGATTGAATAAATTCAATCTTACAGTAGGAACGATAACTAACAGGCCCATAGGCACAACAAGAGGTAAAATTAAAGTAAATGGGCAATGGAAGCCCAAGAAAAGAGGTAAAAAGCCCAATGGGCCAGCACGGCAAGAATGATAGCTAGCAGGCCCATAGGCATAACAAGAGGTAAAATTAAAGTAAATGGGCCATGGAAGCCTAAGAAAAGAGGTAAAAAGCTCAATGAGCTAACATGGTAGGAATGATAGCTAGCAAGTCCATAGGCATAGCATGGAGAGAAGTAACAAGAGCAAAAGCCCAACGGATTGGATGGACAGGGACTTCTGCCAAGCCAGTGTCCAAGCCTATAAGGAAATAAGAGGAAACAGTACCAGCCCAAGAGCCTATACCCTCAATGTTGTGAAGGATAAGCACGAACACAAGAGATACACAGTAGAATGAAATATGGTAAGAGTAGTAGAAATGACATGGGAGTAAAAGAAGACAAATGCAGAGGGTAGTGGAATGCATACATAAGAGCCAAAGCACCACCCACTTGTACCTAGCCAATATAGGAGAGGTGGGCCCTCAGTTAAGGGACTTAGAGGGTGTGGTTTGGTGGTGTGGGAAAAAGGGGTCTATTTTGTGGTTTCTGCCAAGACTTCTTTTGAGAAAAATGCCTCGTTGGGATGGCATTTGGCCCAAAAGAGGTAAGCAAAGGGTTGAGACTACCTGATGCATGCCATAGAGGTAGGTAGAGAGAGGAGCTTAGGCCCTTATCCATTTAGGTAAGGCAGGAAAGGTGAGGGGAGAAACAAAAAAAAAGTAGACTTTTGTCCTAGAATGGGGAGTGGTGCAGCAATCACACCCTAAGCAGAGGTAGTGGTCGGGCAACCTACGGGTTAGTGGGCAATCCTGAAGGAATGCCCACAAGAAACCAAAAGCGGTTGGCGAAGCCTTAGAGATAAAAGGGAGAAATCTCATTGAATTTGAAAGCTCAGATTTATGTTAAAACACAATAGCTGTTTAGACCTTCAAATTAAATATTACGGCTTGGTTGATTTTACTCTAACTTAAACTAAATGCGGAATAAAGTAAATGCGAGCGAGCAAACAATAAAACTACTCTAAGCCATATTCATCAAATTACAGCAATAAAATGAAAGCTAAAAGAGTAGGGAAGAAGAATGCAAATACAAGATAACACGCCAATGTGTTATCGAAGAGGAAACCGAAGTACTCAGCGAAAAATCTCTTTGTCGCCCTCCAAGCAGTATATCGATCCACTAGACAATAAGTTGAGATACACGAATAGCAAGAGACCCTCCAAGCCTAATCTACCCAATGCACCTAAGCCCTCCAAGCTCCTACTCCAACAAGGCTTCTCGGAACCGTGTCTTGGCTAGCTTTTCGGATCCCGTAATATGCCCGATTGCATCCGTCAAGCCTCACCGGCTTCTTTTGGCAAATCCCCAAAGCATCCCAAGCTCCAAAACACTATCTACACTTTGAATATTGGGTTGTGTTTGGGTACAAATCTCCTCTCAAGGTATGACAATGGGAGAGGGAAGGAGAAGAGACTACAATGATTTCTCACTAAGGATGGGTAGCTGTCTCTCTAAAAGATGGGTGTGTGTGTTGTAGAAAACATATCTAGAGTTTTTCTCTCTGAATGGTCTCCTTTACATTTGTGGGTAATGAGGGTATATATAGTATGAGTGAAGGGTAAGAAAGTCGCACTTAAAAATCCTTCAAGCAGAAAGTCTAACAGGTATTTCACGAGAAGGCCTTACTCGCGAAATACTCGCACAATTGACAGCCTAGCACGACTCTTCAGCTTCTAGTCATGTGCTTCTCACGTGCCCTTTTCGCGAGAACCCTTCTCACAAACTTCTCGCGAGCTAGACGCGAAATGCACTAATCTTCATTTCATGCTCGATTCTTCACCAACTCAATACTAAACCCAGTACAATAAAATCTCACAAAATACAAGGATCAAAATTAAAGCAATTACAACACTTTTTGTCATGGAATAAAGCCAACATAAAACATAGTTATAAATCATAACTTTACAGAATTAATTCACTATAAAGGGAAGAGGTAGTCATAGATGAAGGATGAGGAAAACACGGTGAGAGAGTAGTAAGAAACTAAGGGTAAAGAACTAAGAGAAAGAAAGAAAGAAAGTGGTAAAAAAGGATGAGAGAAAACACAGCAAAAATAGGGGCATGCATCAATAGATCACTTTTCCCTCCTCTTGACAAGCCCACTCTCTAGAACTCTATAAGTCATAACCCATAACCATTTAGGCCCTTTCTCTAGAACAAACAACTTTGATGGCAGAAGCCTATAACAAGGTTGTCCGTGTTGGAGTTTGGATCCCTTCTTGGACTTTTCATTGCTGGTAGACTTGACACAGGACTAGGATAGTGAACTCACGTCATCTTATTTGCCTAGATTCATTCCCATTTTCCTGCCATGGTTTCTTTTAACTTGTTTAGCACTTTTATCGATCTTTGTTTTGCTGTGGTGTCTTACGCTGTTGGCTATTCTACCATGGCACCTTTTATTATATTTGCTGTATCAGTTGTTCTACTATAACACTTTTTCTTGTATTTTGCTGTATCAATTGTTCTCCTATAGCACATTTTATTACATTTGTTGTGTCAGATGTTCAGCTTTAGTATCTTAAATTATTGCTGTAACATTTTTTCTATCGTGGTATTTTCCATATTATATCTGTTGTGTCAGTTATTTTGCCATGGTGTTATCCACTGTGTCCACTAAGACACCTAGTCTACTATAGCACTTTCTGTCTTGTTTGAGCATTGGGAATGCTTAGCTTGCGCACAAGCTACCCTACAGTATAATCCTATTGGGATAATAGACCAGTCCCAACTCCCTGACCCATCAATCCACAGGCCTGAGTGTAGTAGAATGGGCCCTGTCCCATCAACGCAAAAAAAGCCCCACATTAAATTGGTGACTCCACTGGGGATTTGGGAAGTAAACAGGGAAGGATAGACACACCCTCGCGAGTCATGCCTCCAAGATCCATGACAACATGGAACATGAGTGTTGTACTGTCTCAGGCAGAGTCTTTGTTAGCTACCCTACACCAACCCAACCAGGCAGAGGGTGCAACTAGTGCGTGGGCTGAGTCGTAACAATAGCAAAGGAATCCAGGAGACAACGCCAACCTTTTCATTGAGATGATGCAATCAATGTAGCATACCTAACAACAACTGGTGAAGGATATTCGTCAGCTAAAGGCTAACAAGACTAAAGAAAAGAGCAGTCAGTATGACCTTGAGAATGTAGCTGACAAAGATGAAACCTTGGAGGGCAGATGCCCACAAAACATAGAATATCACTTATTGACGATGGCGGACATTGTGGCGTTGTTGGAACGAGAGAAGGCCAAAGTGCCCAAAGAGATATTCTACTAGAGGAAACCACCATACCCAATGAGCAAGCCATACCTTGACAGATATGAGCCACCAACTTTCTCACACTACAACAATAAAAAGGAAAGCGCCATTAAGCACGTGAGTAAGTTTATGGATACCATGGGACCATAAGCGGGAAATGAGGACCTGTGTTTATGCAAAATTTTAAAATTCTTGTGTGACCGTGCTTACACTTGGTATACTGGCTATGGCGGTATCTACAAGCAAAAAAAGGAAGAAACTAGATGGGAGGGAGTACGAGAGCCTTCCACCTATACCTTGCACACCGAAAGAATTGGATGTGCTTTAACACAAATGGATTGTAGACAGGGTCTTCAAGCCCAATCATGTTTCCAGAGAACCCACTAAAGAGGAACAGAGATACTCGCATTTCTGCTGACTACACAACTATGTGTAGCATGCTATTGCAGAATGCTGGGCACTCCATAGGTTGGTCCATCGCAGAATCAAGGAAGGAACTCTCGAGTTGACCTAGCCAGAAGTTCAGAGAAACCCACTTCTAAATCATAAAGGAAAGGGGGTAGTACTAGTAGTTATTTGCGCTAATCTAGGCGATGAAGAGGAGGAAAGGCCCTTGTTGCCAATGGGAGCCATCATGACTTTGCAAAAGAGCTCCCTGTTCAAAAATCTATTTGACTGGCTGGAGTTTACGACTAATGAAAGAAGAATGGCCATAGAGGCCTTGGTGAGCATTGCCTCGAGAGCAGGGGTTGAGTGCCTTACTACAAAAACTCGGTCTAACCGAGATTTTCTTGAAGACACTAATGAAATCACTTTTTGTGATGAGGACATGGAGGAGAGATACCCAAGTCATAGAAGATCGCTTTATTTAGCAGCCTCGATAAATCAAATTCCTATCAAGCGAGCTTTGGTGGATACAGGCGCTTCAGTAAACCTTATACCATTCAGCACGTTGCAAGTAGCAAGAATAACAGAAAGTAAGGTTTTGGGATATCCAATGAAGGTAATAGGGTTTGGAGGAAAGGGTGAGTATACAACTAGATTGTAGACATCGCATTTTGTACCCCTTACGACTCAAGTCCCTGTTCCCCAATGATGTTAAAATTCTAAGACCCAAGGTTGGTTTAGGGCCTAATTAGATATTAAATTGACTTGAGGAATGTTAAAATGGAAAATATAACTTTTAATGATCAAATAAATCTATTTTTGGAAAATAAGGACCAAGGGAGCTCTCGGCCTATGCACGCAGGAATCAACTTGCACGCGCAGCCATGGTGCTTGCGTAAGCAGTCTTAAACCTGCGCATGCATGGCGAATTCCAGAAACTATGAAAGGAAAATTTTCTGCATTAAAACTGAGTTTTGGAGCGAATCCCACATCGTTTGAGAGTCATTCCAAACCCCTATTTTCTCAATATAAATAGCCATACATGGTACCTTTTCAAAACACACAAAAAATCCTAAGGGAAAACACTAAGATTCAACAGAAATAGTCAATCAAAGAGGGAGTTTTTCACAAAATATCATCAAGTCCATTTTCTTTTGATTAGGGCCTTTTTTGGCCTTGATCTTTGGGTTTAAGATTACTAATCACATTTCTTATTGATTATGAATAGATTTGATTGAGGGGAATGATAAAAAATAAAGCTTGGAAAGCATTGTGTTTGAGGTATTAGTCTAAACTTTCTTTTTCTTTTCTTTTTCTTTTTTGATGCTCTAATCTATCTGTTTGCTTTAGTTTTTTGTTATATGTTTTAATATGTTTGAGTGGCTTAGTTTTAACTAGATTTTATGTTTTAAAGCATGTTAGGTTGTTAGAATTATCGTTTTTGAAGTTCTGCTTTATTTTTTGTGTTACTATGTTCTTGGCTAGAGTTTCTGGGCTAAACCCACATGCGTATAATCCTGCCTACGCACACAGGCTTGTTTATGCGCGTGCATGCCACTACCCAGAAACCCTAATTTAGATTTTTGCTTTGTTTTCTTTGCTTATTTCACATATTATGCCTCTGTTTGTTCCTTCTTTTACATGTTTTAGTCCTTGTGTTATTGTTTATTTGTTTGTTTGCTTCTCACATGTTAAATTAGGGTTTATTTTTTGTTTCTTTGTTTTAATGCCATAACCACGCATTCATATATCCATGCATTTATGCCATAGGTACTGAGATGCAGCAAGGTAAGTGAGGTAAGTCATGCATTCACATAAATATGCATCCTTTGAACACGATTTTTCTTTGATAATGAGTATGAACATGCTTGTTTGGATGAGTGTTTCCAATGTGTAGATGCAATCACATGTTGCTTGGATCTTTCTAGGCTTGTGTTTCTGCCATGATTTGCTTGCTTGCCTTGGATGAATAATATGATGTGATGAGAAGCATGATAGATGTATGTTAGGCTTGACTTGTGATATGCCATGATAGATGTATGATTAGGTCTTTTTGGGATGATTGATGCCATGTTGTATGCTTAGATGTATGCTAATATGTGTGTGTGTGTGTGTGTGTGTGTGGATACAATATTGAATATGCCTTTAATAGGGTTAAGATATAAGATACAATGAGAGGAAGCCAACCCTAGGATTGGGCAGTTTTAGGTGCCTAAACACCTTCCCAAGACCGTACCTAAACTCCGAACCCATATCTCTGGTAGTAAGATCAAAAAGGTCCTTCCTCGAAAGGACGCTATATATATGGTTCCTAAACCATTGCAAAAACTAGGTGGTGACTCCCCGTTGTGTCCATAGTGGCGACTCCATTAGAGATTGTGAGTTTAATTTCTATGTGTCTTATGTCTTGCTTGTTCAATACTTGTTTGCACACACATCACTTGGTTTTATTGTCCCTTTTACCTTGGTTGGTGATGAGTGGGAAGATGGAAGTCTCCATTTAGGCCCAAGTCTTTCGAAATTCATCCCACCAACTCACAATGTGTGCCATTGCCTATGATGGGCTTTGAGTATGCTAATGGTTTGCCACCAATCCATAAAGGTCCACTTAGGCCATTGGTTGGAATCATGGCCCACCTAGTTGTGAGTGACCTATTTATCTATCCTTTTAGCTCTAGGAAGCCTACCCGCACTTAGAGAGATCCTAGATCCCATCAAATGAGGATGCCCTTTATATCTCTTGTTTGTTCAATCATATATATTGTGTTCACGTAATTCTAAAGGACAAATGAAAGATAAAAGACATAAAAAATTGGAGGATGACCCAAAATTTATGGCATACCCTAAGATATTGGTAGAAAAAGAAAAGAAGTTCTGACATATGAGAGACTTATTCCAAAGTCCAAAGATATGTCTTAACTTGAAAGGTTCATAAGACCATATCCTAGTTGCTATCATAAGCCCAAATCAAAAGGCCTCTTGAAAAGGAGAACCTTGGACCTAGTGTAACAAATATGCTATGGACTTAGCATCCAACATCCTACAAAGTCAATATAAACTTCCCTAATCTTGGGCCTCCTTATTTTATGCCAAGGCCAAAAATGATGAAAGATTCATAGGTTTTGAGAGGAGGGCCATAATATGTTCTAGCTAGAGCGCTACTTCCAAAAAAAAATAAATAAAATTTCAAGAAAAGAAGAAAGTCTTTTGCAAAGAAGAAAATTTTTCAAAAAAATAATCTTTTGTAAATATTTTTTTAGAAGTGGAATTTAAAAAAAAAAAAATCTTTTGCAAAGAAAAAGAATTCAAGAAAAGAAATATTTTGCAAAGAAATGAATTTAAAAAAAAAATATTTTGTAAATAATTTTTTTTCAAGAAAGGAATTTTCAAAAAGAAAAGGAAGAAAAGTTTTCAAGATCAAAATAAAAAATATAAAAAATAAAAAGTTTTGAAAAGAAACATTAATATCATGTCAAAATCATGCAGCGGAAAAATAAATAAGACAAGATATGATGACCCAGTAAAACCAATGAAACAAACTAGTTTTACAGAAAAAAAACCTGGGGGAAACCTTCCCGAAAAGCAATTCATTATAGTAAAGAGAAGTTTCAAATCCAGTACAAAATTTTTGTCCCTAGACTCCACAATCCCCGTAGATGAACTTATAGTAGAAACCTTCTACCGCTTCCAAACCTCTGAACTCTTCAATATATGAACGCCACCCTTTTAATGCACGGATCCTAGTACGTGACTAACTCCTTTGCACTCACTCACCAACTTCAGGAAGAAGAATGTTGGCTGCAAAGTTTTTAAGTTCATCTAGACGATGAAGATCAAGAAGATACTTGGTCACAAAATCCTACAATGTACAAATACAGTAGCTTCTTCACAAGAAAGATGAACTAGGGCAACCTAGGTCTCTGGTCACAATTTGCTTGAACAAAACTTTGCTCAACACTTGTGCAACTTGTGTCACCTTTGACGGCCCTTAAAATAATCCTTTTATATGTCTAGGGTTGTGAGAAAAGAAAGCCCAAACATACAATCACGGATTGGATGAAAAACATATTAGAAATTCTGAGTTTCATAAACCTTGACAGATACCCTATCTGTTGAGCTACTGTCGAGCTTTAATTAATCAACACTTCTTCACTTGTTTCTTGGACAGATTTGCATGACTTCAATACTAAACTTGAACTCTTATTCTTTGAAGTATTAAACACATCCTAGATCTTTCCAATTACAAGTAAAGCGCGTTTTGTCAAAGGATTAGCCAATTACATAAAATATTGACATATGTTCCTAATATGAATCACATATGTCCTAACAACAACTTTCTTCTGAGTTAGAATTTGAACCATCTGAGTCACTAAGGGTAGTTGCAAAGACTTTACCCTTTGCTTTCAAATACGTGGGGCATTCTTTCTTCACATGCCTATGTCCTTTGCACTCAAAGCACGTGACAATTTCATATGACGAAGAATCTTTTGAATCCTTCTTCTTGAAGTCTTTCTTGTCCTTCTTGAACTTTGAGAATTTGCCCTTCTCAAAAGATTTTCCATCTCTCTTGAACTTTAGGAACTTATGGAAGTTCTTAGTAAGGTATGCCACATCCTTTTCAACCTCATCCTCATTCGAGGAGTCTTGAGCATCAAATCTCTCATTGATTGTCTTGAAAGCAAGAGATTTGCTCTTCCTTTGAGATGGTAGATACAGCTTGTAGGTTTGAAGAGAACCGATGAGTTCTTGAATTTTAATCTCCTCTAGGTCTTTGCTCTCTTCAATGGAAGTGACCTTTGCACGGAAACTCTCTGGCAATGATCGTAGAATCTTCCTCACAATCTTGGAGTCTTCCGTCTTTTCTCCCAAGTTGAATTTTTCAATCACCACTTCATTTAGCTTCCCATAAAATGAGTCGAATGACTCATCTTTACTCATCTTCAGCTCCTCGAAGTGTGTGGTAAGCATTTACCCTTCACCTTCTTGGTGCATTCATATGTCATCTCCAAGATTTGCCACGCCTCCTTGGCAATTGTGACATGAGAGATCCTATGAAATTCATCAGTAGAAATACCACAGAACATAGTATTTAAATCCTTGCTATTAGCATTAACTGTCCTAAGTGATGTCTTATCCCATTCGAATTTGGCGGCTTCCAGCCTAGTCCATCCTATCTCGATAGTGTCCCAAACACTATCATCGATAAAACAAAAAAATGCCCTCATACAGACTTTTCAAAATGCATAATTGCTCCCATCAAAGAATGGAGGAGCATTGAGCAATTGAGATTGATCCATCTCAAAAAAGGTCTAAGATCACACTTAGGTAATGAAACCACAGCAAGTGTACTTGCTCTGATACCAATTGAAAGCTCAAAATTGTGTGAAAGACACAAAACCTATTTAGACCCCCAAATTAAAACTAACAGCTCGATTGATTTTACTCTTACTTAAACTAAGTGCGAAATAGAGTAAATGCGAGCGAACAAATAATAAAACTACTCTAAGCCATATTCATCAAATCACAGCAGTAAAATGAAAGCTAAAAGAGTAGAGAAGAATGCAAATACAAGATAACACGCCGATGTGTTATCAAAGAGGAAACTGAAGTACTCGGCGAAAAATCTCTCCGCCGCCCTCCAAGCGGTAAATCGATCCACTAGAGAATAAGTTGGAGTACACGAATAACAAAAAACCCTCCAAACCTTGTCTATCCCATGTACTCGAGCCCTTTAAGCTCCTGCTACTAACTGACTTCGTCAAGTTTTGTCTTCTTTAGCTCTCCGGATCACACAATTCAGTCTGATTACATCCACCAAACAAATGGCTTCTTCCAATACTTCCCAGTAACACCAAAACCTCACTTTACACTCAGAATGAGTGTGGTAAGTATTTTGGCTTTCAACCTCTCAAGGATTTGGAAATGAAGAGGTAGGAGTTAAGAAAAACCGCAATGAATTGCATAGAGACTTGTGGGTATGACAATCTTTCACTCTCAAAAGTTTTGTGACTAGGGTTTTCTCTCTGAAGCACTCCTTAACATATGTGGGTAATGATGATATATATAGTGTGGGTGAGGATATAGTGGAGCAGACATGACAAAATAGCAAAACAAAATGTTTCAAGGGTATCTTGCGGGAAGGCCTTACCCGCGAGACACTCGCGAAAATCAGCTGTCACCATTTGTCATGACTCTTTACATTCCAGTCATGTGCTGAGCATATGCTTCACTTCACAGGAAGGCTACTTGTGAGCTACCCGCGAAAACTTCTTCGGTCTTCAATTTGCCTTGAGTCTTCACACTCTCTCTCACAAACAACATTTATAAAGAAATCTCACATAAAATACATGGTACATAAGAATGAACAAAATTACAATCAAATTTGGCACGGAATTAAAGTCAATACAAAATAGTTGTAAATCACAGTTTTACAAAAACCACAAGTAGGTAACTTTAATTTCGGCCAACCATAGGTGGATTAGCTATAATTTACCCTTATTTATTTTTAATTGATCTCATTTCTAAATTGTTTGTAATAAATTGATGAATGCAGCATAGTTCCACATCAAATGTTCAGCAGAAAGTATTGGTAAAAGAGACCCATGAATTCATGTCTGATTGGTCAAAGTACATTATTCTTCGGGTAATTCTAAGCGTGCGTTACCAGCAAGGGTTAGGAAAAGTTTGTCAAGGACATTTTAAACTTCACAGAAATCCCTTCTCTTGGAAACTCCTGATGCAGTCATCAAACATTCGATCATGGGTCTTGAATGGAGGAAATCCCAATTGAGCAATCTTAGTGGTGTCCATGGTATGCGGGTTGTTGTCTCCTTTCTCGTTGCCACACCTACAATGCCATTACAATATTACTTAAAGCAACGCAAAGTTTTAAAATTACTAAAATTATAGAGGAAGCCTTCTGATGATTCTGCAGAATGTTTTATCAAGCTAAACATAATAAAGTCATTAAGAATTTATGACATTGTTTCACACACTTGTTTTCAAATGGGTAGGAAGGATATTTAGCCCTGAGCATCTCAATGATTTGGCTCCAGTGAGCTACTGAGCCGGAACATATAAGCCTGCCAGATGCCTTCTTTTCCTCCATAGCTAATATGTGCGCCGCTATGACATCGTCTATGTGCACGAATCCAATCGTTAGATTTGGATATTCGCCTCTGGTACCTAACAAAAAGCTTCTGGAACTTAATTCGTAGGTTAAAAAGGATGTTGAACTTAAGAAAAACTAATTTGATTTGTATAAATTTTTTTCTTTTTTTGAGAAGGATATATATACATACATATATATATATATATATATATAAAAACCCTGATAGCGGTATGTAGCATTGATTCAATTATGAAAATTAAATATTAGCATCTTTATCATATTAATAATCTTGGGTGGAATTGGCCAAATCCAACATACTATTTTTACCTTCGTTTCTTCTTATGCAGAGGACCATTTTTACCATCTAGCATCAAATGCATGCAAGAAATTTAGGTATGGATTAAAATCAATTTTGAAGTACTTTTTTCACTTGAAGAGCCAAAACAAATGTAACTTTTTCTTTCTAATAATGTTTTAAAACTTGAAAAAATTACACTTTACTACCCTAAACTTTTTGAATGTACTTTTTGCACCCTAAATCATGATCATTGTTACACTTTGCACCTAGATGTCAAGTTTACTGTTAACCTGGATGAAAAAATATGGCACTACATAAAAAAACCTAATTGCTCATCTTCTCAATGTTTTAAAAACAAAATATAAATTACACTTTTTTACCCTAAATTATACTCCTTATTACACTTTGCACCTTAAACTTTGAATTTTCATCTAAGTTAATAGCAAATTTAATAGTAGGGTGCAAAGTTTAACAAAAGTCATAGTTTAAAGTACAAAACATGCATTCAAAAGGTTTAGGATGCAAAGTGTAACATGAGTATAGTTTAGGATTATATAGTGTAATCTCTCTTAAAACTTGAAAGTATTTTGAATTTTCTTTAACAATGTCTTTGTGATCTACTTGCTTTTCATCCATCATGCCTTGTTGTGTTATGGGTGATGAGGATTGAACTAGTTGGACAAAACAACTTAAATTGATCATTAACATCTATTAATATTGGAACATATTAATGGTAGTGAAACTCAACCTTTAATAATGGCCAATATCATGAACAGGGTACTGGTTGGTTGTGGTGTAAGCAAGGGACCAACCACGAAAGATGGATTCACCACTACTAGATCCGTCCCACTCTCCTTAGCAATCCTCCATGCTTCTTTCTCTGCCAAAGTCTTTGCATATGCATACCATAGCTGCAGGACAGCAAGACTTTACTCTAGAATGTATGCAACAGAAAAATAACTTGCAGTTTACATTTCACATTCAAAACAAAAGCTTTGTGGCTCTATATATGATGCAGCAGGAAGTGTAAGTGTTAGTAATTACGTTGTAGCGTTTGCAGTAGTCGGGGTCACTCCAATGTGACTCATTCAGAGGAGAAACCTGCTGGACATCATCACGGTATCTTATTGAAGAACAGGAAGAGGTGAGCACTATTCGTTTCACACTCGCTTTTGAGCAGGAACTCAACACATTCAAGGTGCCCTTTATGCATGGATCTATCATAGTTGCCTACATAAATATCAGTAGCATTTATAAAATTCTGCATTGTATTAATATTTCATTCAAAAAGAATCAAGAAACCAAGGACATTAATGACTGGACATTGACCATTGAATGCTCGAAAATGTGTTAAAAATACAAGAGCTTTTTAGACTCTCAAATTAAAGTTACGACTCGATAGATTTTACACTAATTTAATACTAAGTGCGGAATAGTGTAAATGCGAGCGGATAAACAAATAAGGTACTCTAATCCATAATCAAGACAACACAACAATAAAATGGAATGTAAAAAAGTAGGGAAGAAAGATGCAAATATAAGATAACACACCTATATGTTATCGAAGAGGAAACCGAAGAACTCGGCGAAAAACCTCTCCACCACCCTCTAAGCGGTAATCGATCCACTAAACAATCAGTTGGGATACATGGGTTAGCAAAAGACCCTCCAAGCCTAATCTATCCGATGTACCTAAACCCTCCAAGCTCCTACTCTAATAAGACTTCTCGGAATCGTGTTTTGTTTAGCTCTCCAGATCCCGTAACAAGCTCTATGTTGCATCTGTCATTCTTGACTTCTTCCAATACTTTCCAGTAGCACCAAAACCTCACTTGACACTTTGAAAGGGTGTGGTAAGTGTTTGGGCTATCAACCACTCAATGGTATAGAAATTGAGAGGTAAGAGTTGAGAAAAATCCACAAATAATTGTGTAGAGAATTGTGGGTATAACAATCTTTAACTCTCAAGATTTGTAACTAAGGTTTTCTCTCAGAAGCACTCCTCATCATCTGTGGGTAATGAAAATATATATAGTGTGAGTACAGAAAGTGTGTATCAGATAGTACAGACTAACAAAACAGAATGTTTCGCGAGTGTCTCACGGGAAGGCCTTACCCGCGAGCTACCCGCGAAACACAGCTATCTTAATCCTGTGTTGACTTTTCACATTCCAGTCATGTGCAGGGCACATGCATCATTTCGCGGGATGCTTAGTCGCGAGATACCCGCGAAAACCCTTTTGTCTTCAATAACTTGAGACTTCACACTCTCTCTCTATCACATAACCCTTACAATTAAATCTCACATTAAATACATGATACAAAAGATTGAATAGAATTGCAATCAAATTTGGCACGAAATAAAAACTAACAAATCATATAGTTGTAAATTACAACTTTACAACCATCATTGTACATTGGAAGGATTATAATGCGCAATTTTTCTCTGGGATTTTATTCTCTCATATCACGTTTTTTACCTAAGTTATTTCACATTCACTTTCATTCATTAAAATGTGAATATTCTCAATTCAATTATAAATATTTGTGCGTACTTATCAAAAAAAATTATAAATATTTGTGTGACAGTTTATATAGACTAGTGTAAATCGATATTTACCCTGTTTCTTTTGGGATCAGTGCGTTTGCCGCTGATTTTTATTTTTTCTTTTTAATTTACACTAGCCTACATCACTCTTTTATCAAATGAATTGATGTAACTGATGGTAAAATAAAACCGTAAAGGAATCAATATGGTCAGTTGGAAAATTGAGGAAATTTATTCTTGGTCTACCCAATATATTAACACTTCCAGGTGCATATGACAATTTAGTTGGATGTTGTCGTCATAATTAGTAATTTTACCTGAATGTTGTCGTCATATGGGACAAGCACCGGTGATGCAACATGAAAGACCCCATCAACGCCTTGTAGTACCTCATCAAAGCTTCCTTCTATCCTCAAATCCGCTTTCATGATCTTAAGCCTTTCCTTAGCTCCATTAAACTCCAAGAGAAAACCAACTTTTCCCACATCCCCTGTCAAATAAAGAAGGAAAAAAAATGGCACAACTTTTGAATAGTTATACTATGATTTGTTGTTTTAGCGGACAATCTTGAAGAAAATGGTACCAGTACTACAAAAGATCTAGCATATGTTGACACATACCAGGGTCCCGCACTGTGGTTCTGACAGTATGCCCCTTCTCTAGCAAGGTCTTCACTAGGTAAGCGGCTATGAACCCTGTTCCTCCTGTTACACAATACTCAACCATCTCTCTCTTTCTCTAAGTCTTGGTGCGTCTGTTTACTCTCACGAATCGTTATTATATAGTTGTGATTCAGATGGGTTTAACAAATAGCAAAAAAAAGACAAGTCTTTTTTATTTTTATTTTTTTATTGCTAAAAAGTAAAGACAAGCCACGCATCATGAATTTCACTTAAATTAATATTACTTTTGTGTAATAGTTGGGTGGAGAAAACATGTGATGCGAGTAGATGATTCACTTGATCCATAAGGTGGTATTATTGTATGGGAACACGGTAGGTTCATTCAATCGTTGTTCGTCTAATTCCACAAGGACTAGGTGATCATGGAGATAAGTTCCAGTTGCTTTTTTTTTTTTTTTTTTTTTTGGCTCTCGAAAGTCGAAACATATCCACGAAGTTAGAGAAAGAGTTGATCGGAAGGTAGAAGAGTTTGAGTAATGTTGTTTGTATTTTTTTGAAATACTAGTTATAGGCCCGTGCGTTGCACGGTTTTATGAAATAGTTTATAAAATAAATGTATAAATAATTATATATTTTAATAGATTCAATAAAGATAAAAGAAAAAATTATCAAGTGTAAATAATTATCTAATTAAAATAAGGGGTAAGATTTCTTCTTAAAACTAAATTAAATTGATAATTATTTTTAAAAAATTACTAAACAATTGATAAATCTAAAATTAATATAATCTTGATAATATTATAAATTAAAATTAAAGTTGATAATTCAAAAATATACATGTAAAACATCTTGATAATTTGATGTAACATAAAAATCAAATAAGAAAATTGTTAAAATTAATCTATTAATTCTAACCATATTTAATCGTTAATTCTAAGACCCTAACCCTAAGCTTATAAATTCGATCAAAGTTAAGAAAATTAGTTTAAACAGAAGGCAATCAATACATAAAACCTAATCAATTTAATAAAAATAAAATACAAAAACAAAGAAGGAGCCTTTAGAAACTTGACAATGTTTTGAATTCATTAATTAAAATCACATGAAGGAAAAAAAAAATTGAATGTTCAAAATGTGTATGAAACATCCTTGAACGTTTAGACCCCAAATTACAAAATAGCAATTCAAGCTTATTATCAAATAATTAATGTGTGAAATATGAACATAAGCCAAACACAGAATTGATAAACAATCTAAACCAAATATAAACACATCCACAGTAGTAAATATAAGGCAAAGATAAAGGAAAGGAAGATACAAACACACGGACAGCACACGATGTGTTATCGAAGAGGAAATCGAAACTCTCGGTGTAAAACCTCTCTGCCACCCTCCAAGCGGTGAATAATCCAATAAAGAATGTAATTGGGATACATGAACAACAGAAGACCTTCAAAATCTAATCTACCCAATGCACCTAAATCCTCCAAGCTTCTTGCTCCAACGAGGTTGCGAACCTATTTCTTCTTTAACTTACCAGATTCCGCTATCAACCATAGCATCAACCAATAGATATTATTTCCTTCCTAACTGCTTCCCACAAGCACCAAATAAACCTTCTCACGGATAGGAGTATGGTGAGAAAAAGATTTGGCTAAGGATCTCTCAAGGATGTAACAATGGAGAGGAAGAGAGTAGAGGAATTTGAAGAGTCTCTAATGTAAAGATTGTGGATGAATCAATCTTATTTTTCTCTAAAGTTTCTCTCACAAAATTCTCTCTAGAAGCTCTCTACATTTTGTGGATATAAGGGTCTATATATAGTGGTGAGTGTTTGGAATACGAAGAGACAGTTTTTCCCAAACAGGTCTGGTTAGCGGCTTGGCCTCGCGATTGGTCTGAGTCGCGAGTTAACTGCCTGGCCAGCCTGGGACTTTTTCCTATAGTGCACCAACTGGTATAACGCTTTAGCTTCCTGCATGCTTGGCACGTAACTCTCATCTGGCGGCTTGCACTCGCAAGCCACCCGCGAGTTCCAGTCACGAGTCCCTACTTCTTTGCACATTAAGGAACATTTCTTCACACTTTCTCACACACTATCCTTATAATAATCCCACATAAATACAGGGTTACTAAATGCTAAAATACAAGCAAATTTGGCACGGAATAAAGCCAATAAAATGGTTGATTAAATTCAACCTTACAATCTCTCCCTTTAACTATTCCGTGACAAAACCCTACAACAGACTCTAGACTTAACGCGTGAGTTGGGAACAGTTGAACAAAACTTACTCCCACCTAACTCTAGATTCTGAAAAGCTCTTGAAACATATGAACAAGTATCTCCTGAAACACAACAACGCAGCAATATCATTGTATGCAAAAAAACTTGAAATGCATATGGAGTAAGCATAATATGATCAAGCAAAAAAGGACTTAAGCAATAAAGTAATAAATCATGGCTTGACCAAAACATGCAATCACTATACAATAGTGATCACAATGCTCATTTACACAAGGAATGAACATCCGGACATGCAAGCTAATAAGCTTATATGCAAAGTATCATTTGCATGTCCAACACTCAACCAATGCATACAAACATATATGCATCTAGGAACAATCCTACAATGGCACAAGAGTGATGTACTAAAGAAAAATGCACAGCATTTAACATCAAATACTTAAGCCATAAAGTCAGGCTACAAAGCAAAAAGGCTGCATAAGCATGGTACAAACCATAAAAGCCTACAAATGCATGGAAACAAATCTTTAAAAACTTACATAAGCAACATGGGTACAAAAATACCATACAGAAACAGCAAACAAAATAGCATTATAAGTTTTGAGACAGACTTAATATGACACAAAAGTGCAACATAACAAAATATAAAGCTCTCCCTTTGATTGTGCTCTTTCTCCCCCTATCATTTTACTCAGATATTTTCCCCCTTTTTGTCATGGAAGAGCTAGTTCTCATCTTTTTCTAGCTTTCGCTGACTCTGATCCAATTGAGTTTGGAGAAAGGTGAACTTCATGTCCCACCGAATGTTGTGATGGTGCAAAATGGATGTGAGTCCGGACACTTTCGTGCTCAATTCATGGACAGATGCCATAATGTTGTCTAGCTTCTCGTCGAAGGAGGATGAGTTGGAGCGCGAACCACTGTGAGATGTTGAAGCTTCAGTTTTGATTCCCTTCTTACTATGGCCAATGCTCGCGTTGAACGTACACATGTTGATTGGACTGGGTTTTGTGCAGGGGGTTTCATCTTCAGATGGATGGATCCCTTTGAGCTTCAAAATCCTAGAGATGAGATAACAGAATGGAATACATATCCGGGACTCAGTTTGATGAACCGTTTTGCACAGAACATGAAAGATATGTGCACAAATGTCAATCTCAACATCAGAGATCAAATCATGAAGAAACAAAGCACGACCGAGGTTTATGTACTTGGTGCTGGATAGGGGGTACAAGTTGTTAAACATGATGATTGTGAGCACCCTCTTTTTTGGAGGAAGAGAGGAAACACTGACTAAGTTCCCGTTTTGTGAGAATTCCAAGTCTTTGCCAAGGGCATCCTGAAGTAAGTCCTCATCCGGACACAGATCATCATACACTGGTGGATTTCCAAGTATCGGCCAGTTGATATGTAGAATCTCTACCAGGTATGCAGGAGAGACCGAGAAACTTTTTCTCCTAACCCAGCATTTAAGTTCATCACCTTCAACAATTGCATTTACGTAAAATTCTTTGACCAAATTCTCATAAGCATCATCAAGGTCAGAGAGAAGGTAATTCCAATCTTTGTAAGCAAACCATTTAGGAATGTCGGTGGCAAACAAAGAAGGTTGATCAACAGCCCTTTCAATCAATGGTGTAGCATCTCTGAAATAGTTCTCATGAGTCTGAAAGGCAGCATAGGATCTGAATTTGTTTGGGTTGAAAGCACCTGATGGTGAACGGGTCCTCTTTGTGCGAGGTGAGGGATCATCGACATCAATGACAAGTTCCTTCCTTTTGCTGTTGCCCCTTTTCACAGCTGCTCTCTTGAATGGAGACATATCCACTCTACATCATGGATTATCAAAGAAAAGGAAACACCCAACAGAAAAATACCAAACAATATTAGCATAAGGTTCGAATCAAAGCATGAGCATTTGGAAAAAACCCTAAGAATTTGGGATTTTGGGTCCAAACATGACAATGGGTGTGTGGGTATCAATAATAACACTATGAACTCACAAAAAAGGAGTAAAATAGAATAACCCAAAGATCTCGAACAGTATCACCACACAAGCAGAAGCCTATATTGGATAAAGAGATATACCAACAGCACAGATCCACTCAAAGCTTAAAACAACAACACAATGCACAGATCCAAGAAAATAATGTTCAAATCATGAATAATGAAGTGAAAACAGGAAAATCCATACCTTTTTCTTGAAGATTGGAGCAGAAATGATGCAAAAATGGTTGATTTTCAAAAAGAGACACGAAGTGTTTCAGAGATAGAAATGGGGAAGACAATGAACAGTCACAAAAGTACAAGGGAAAACTGAAAAAGTTTTAAAACGGACATTGAAACGCAAAACACGTGTTTTTCACGACTAGGTTAAGTCGCCAGTCAGTCGCCAGGGTAAGCCGAGAAACACTGTGAGAACAAGATTCTTGAAAAAATTTTCTAAGTGTTTTTCGCAATTAGAAAGTCTACCTGCGAGGGAGTCGCGAGCTGAGCCGCGAAAATTTCTGTGTACCCCTCGCGACTAGACCTTCCACCCGCGAACAAGTCACCAAGACTGACCCGCGAGCATGCGACTGGCTTGACTTGCAACTAAATTGCCAAAACACGGCAAAATTGTTTTTGAAATTTTTGACATTTTTGTTAAAACAAAATACTTTCCAAAAACAACTAAAAATTCTCAAAAATATTTTTGTGTTTGATCAACAAAGATTGAGCATGTGAAAACACGTTTAATAAAGTACAATCACACAAATGAATATGGCATTCATTGAACATAGACTTGTGTGTTGTGTGTGGATATAAAAAATGAGACAGTCCTTAGTCTAATGTGAAGTTTCAATGATCAATTCAATCAAGACATACACAACTAGCACTAGATAATGTGACCTATCTTAATAATAGAAGTATGTATATATGACCTCCCACATAAACTTGATTACAATTCTTTGAAACTTTTCATTTGACTCCATATATATCATATCATTTGCACTTTTTGAATCATAACATCTCATTGTGAGATCGATAACTGAAATTTTTGATATTTCAATTGATGAAGTAGCCTTTGGCTATTTGGGCATCATACATTTTATTTTGGTCGCTTTCCCTTTTTCCTAGTCGAATACTAGTATGTGCGATAGGCTTTTGCAGCTCTATATCTCTTTTCATTTGAAGATTTACATTTGGAGAGCTCTCTTAAGCAAAAACGAAAAATAAAGAGTGGGAAGATATATAGGCATAAGTATATGCATGTCTCAAGATCAACAAAACCATTCACTAATCATTCATAATAAGGTTGAAGATCTATTTACAACAGTCATATAGATTTCAAAATTTCTCCCACAATGATATGAGTGCATAGAAAACAAGCTAAGCTCGTAGATGCACAAAGCCATTAGTACAAAGGTACAAGGCAAAACATGCATTGAGACAAAACTCAACAAAGTCGATCAAACTTTATGGATTTTCTACTTTTTATGTGTTTTTGGATTTTTCGACATAAAGGCAGTAAAAAGTGGATCAAAAACAATAAAAGAAATCATATGAAGGAGTGCTAAAACAAACAAAATGTAGAACATACTACAAAAAACACATATGGAAGATAGAGTTTAGGGAATGATACCGACACCAATGGTCTTACGCAAGGATTCAAAGCTTGGGCCATCAAGAGGTTTAGTGAATATGTCAGCCTTTTGATTTTCTGTATTGATGAACTCTAGACACACTATCTTGTCCTCTACCAAGTCACGAATGAAGTGATACCGGATCTTAATATGCTTCGATTTAGAGTGCTGAACTGGATTTTTTAATAGATTTATGGCACTGGTGTTATTACAGAACACACACATGGTGTCTTGAGAAATTTCATAGTCATGTAATAGCTTTCTCAACCATAATAATTGTGCACAACAACTTCCCACTGCAATATATTCAGCTTCAGTTGTTGAAAGGGAGACTGAATTTTATTTTTTTGCTTATCCATGAGACCAAGTTATTTTCAAGATAGAAGCAACCACCAGAAGTGTTTTTCCTATCATCAATGCACCCAGCCCAGTCTGCATCTGAATATCTCGCCAAACACTCATTCGAATCTTTTGAATACCAAATCCCATATTCAGACGTGCCATTGACATAGCGAATGATTCGCTTAATTGCTGTTAAGTGGGAATCTTTAGGGGCAGCTTGAAATCGAGCACAAACCCCGACACTGAATGCAATATTTGGCCTACTAGCTGCGAGATAGAGAAGATTGCCAATCATGCTTCGATAAAGTGTTGGATCAACATCAATACCAGCTGCATCTATGCTCAGTTTCGATGAGGAACTCATGGGGGTAGAAGTGTGTTTCTTAGAATCCAAGCCAAATCTTTTGACAAGATTTTTGGCATATTTCTCTTGAGAGATAAATATTCCATTTTCCCGTTGTTTTACTTGAAGCCCTAAGAAGTAGTTCAACTCTCCTACCATGCTCATTTCAAATTCCCGTTTCATTTCTTCCGAAAACTCATGAGCTAGTTGATCAATTCTAGATCTAAAAACAATATCATCCATGTACACTTGAGCGTCAATGAGGGATTTTTTTATATATTTTAACAAACAAAGTTTGATCTACTTGGCTTCTTTTGAACCCATGATCCAATAAGTAATTTGTGAGACGGTCATACCATGCTCTTGGTACTTGTTTCAGCCCATACAAGGCTTTCTTCAATCTCAGCACATGATCCGGAAAGTGAGGATCTTGAAACCCCTTTGGTTGTTCAGCAAAAACTTCTTCATTTAGGAAACCATTTAAGAAGGCATTTTTCACATCCATTTGGTACAACTTGAAATCCATAATGCATGCTATGGACAAGAGAATTCGAATGGACTCTAGTCTTGCTACCGGAGCAAACGATTCATTGAAATCTATGCCTTCTACTTGAGTATACCCTTGTGCCACTAATCTGGACTTGTTTCGGACAACTTCACCATCTTCATCCGTTTTGTTATTAAAAATCCGCTTGGTGCCGATCACATGTGTATCTATAGGCTTTGGGACCAACTCCCATACATCATTTCTCACAAATTGATGCAGCTCCTGGTGCATAGACTTTAACCAATTCTCATCTTTAAGGGCTTCTTCTACCTTTTTGGGTTCAAATTGAGCAAGATAACAATTGTATGTCACATGGTTAGCAGTATACTTTGACCCTTTTCTCAAACGAAGTCCCTCATTTATATCGTCAATGATATTACTTGAAGGATGATTGAAAGTTACTCTCGACGAAGGTTTCTTGGAAGTTGATGGTTCCTCATCACGAGAAATTGGGGGTTGAACCTCCAGAGGTGTGAGTGGACTTAAGACTTCTTATGTTGATCTAGTCTCTCTTCTCGATATAGGGGGTGTGGACCCCTTTCCTGGTGATTCTTTCTCAGCATTATCACTTAGGGACATATCATCATCATTCTCATTCTTCTTAAGATTTAACCCCTTTCCATCATCATCAATTTCCTTTTCTGATATAGTGTCGTCTATGACCACATTGATTGACTCCATCACCACTTAGTGTGCTTGTTGTACACTCTATAAGCTCGGCTACTTGTGGAGTATCCTAGGAATATCCCTTCATCACTCTTAGCATCAAATTTTTCTAGATTTTCCCTGTCATTTAGAATGTAACACTTGCTCCCAAATATTCTGAAATACTTCACCTTGGGTTTCTTTTCTCTCCATATCTCATACGATGTCTTCTTTGTCCCTGCTCGGAAATAGATTCTATTACCAATGTGACATGCAATATTCACAGCTTCAGCCCAAAATTTTTGTGGAATGTTTTTGTTGAGTAGCATGACTCTTGCCATCTCTTGGATCACCCGGTTCTTTCTTTCAACCACCCCATTCTGTTGTGGAGTCTTTGGAGCTGAAAATTCCTTCTTAATGCCATACTCCTCACAAAAAGCTTCAAATTTGGCATTCTCAAATTCCTTTCTATGATCACTTCTGATTTTAACTATGGGAACTCCTTTTTCATTTTGCAGTCTCTTACATAGCCTTTCCATTTTATCACAAGCTTCCGACTTTTCCCTAAAGAATTCCACCTAAGAGTACCTTGAGAAATTATCAACTACCACCATAATGTATCTCTTTCCTCCTAGACTTTCAGTTCTTGTGGGCCCCATTAGATCAATGTGAAGAAGTTCTAAACACCATGAGGTAACAATCACATTCACCTTGTGATGACTTGCCGTTGTTTGCTTTCTCATTTGGCATGCTCCACATATAGTCTTCTCCACCTTTCCAAACTTTGGAAGTCCCTCAACAGCTTCAAGTTTAGACACTTTTGCTACTTGTTTGAAATTTGCATGCCCAAATCTGTGATGCCAAAGTTCCAGCACATTTACACGAGCACTTCTACACGAAATAGGGGCCGTAGGTACTACTCTATAGCAGTTGTCGGTAGTCTTATTTCCCTCCAAGACTTGAATCCCTTTTTCATTGATGATTATGTACCCTTTCTTTGAGAATTGGACAAGAAATTCCTCATCACATATTTGAGTGATGCTTAAGAGATTCGCCTTCAAACCTTTGATGTATAACACATCTTTCAACAGAGGTAATTCGATTAATTCAACAATCCCTTTGCCGAGAACTTGGGCATGACTTCCATCACCAAATGTCACATAGTCACAGGCTTTCTTTTTAAGAGTCTTAAACAGAGATTTATCTCCTGTCATATGATGAGAACATCCACTATCAAGATACCACAAGCATGAGTTAAAAATCTTCAATAAGGTGTGCACAAATAGACACGCATGAGACAAACATTCTTGACCATCAAACAAAAATTTATCTTCATTTTCCATGCTTCTACCAGATTGAATTTTCTTTTTCATCTTATCAACCTTTTCACACAACATTTTATTTCTTCTTTTGTACTTCTCAATCAAAGAGTTAGACTCACATAGACTATTGTGTAAGATGTGATTCTTATTTTCAAAGTATTTCGACATGTGAACAAACATCCTAGCATATTTCTTTGATTTTAACAACTCTAAAAGTTCATTGTTAGGACACCCTTCAAACATACTCATAGAGTCATTCTCACAAACATTTGAACCACAATTCAGCATGGCCTTTTTCATAGCTGTATCCATATCCAAGGGGTCTAGGATCGCACTCATGTAGTCAAACCTCAACGAGTGCACCTGCTCTGATACCAATTGAATGTTCAAAATGGGTATGAAACACCCTTGAACGTTTAGACCAAAAATTACAAAATATCAATTCAAGCTTATTATCAAACAATTAATGTGCAGAATATGAACATAAGCCAAACACAAAATTGATAAACAATCTAAACCAAATATAAACACTTCCACAGCAGTAAATATAAGGCAAAGATAAAGGGAAGGAAGATACAAACACACGGACAACATACGATGTGTTATCGATGAGGAAACCGAAGCCCTCGGTGTAAAATCTCTCCGCCGCCCTCCAAGCGATGAATAATCTACTAAAGACTGTAGTTGGGATACATGAACAGCAGAAGACCTTCCAAGCCTAATCCACTCAATGTACCTAAACTCTCCAAGCTTCTTGCTCCAATGAGGTTGCGCTGAACCTATTTCTTTTTTAGCTTACCGGATTCTGCTATCAACCATAGCATCAACCAATAGACATTGGTTCCTTCCTAACTGCTTCCCACAAGAACCAAATAAACATTCTCACGGATATGGGTATGGTAAGAAAATGATTTGGCTAAGGAACTCTCAAAGATGTAACAATGGAGAGGAAGAGAGTAGAGGAATTTGAAGAGTCTCTAAGGTAAAGATTGTGGATGAATCAATCTTATTTTTCTCTAGGGTTTCCCCCACAAAATTCTCTCTAGAAGCTCTCTACATTTGGTGGGTATAAGGGTTTATAGATAGTGGTAAGTGTTTGGAATATGAAGAGACAGTTTTTCCCAAACAGGGCTGGTTGGCGGCTTGGCCTCGTGACTGGTCTGAGTCGCAAGTTCCAGCCGCGAGTTAACTGCCTGGCCAGCTTGGGACTTTTGTCCTGTAGTGCACCAGCTGGCATAACGCTTCAGCTTCTCGTATGCTTGGCACGTGATTTTCATTTGGCGGCTTACACCCGCGAGCCACCCATGCGTTCCAGTCGCGAGTCCTTGCTTTTTTGCACATTAAGGAACATTTCTTCACACTCTCTCACACACTACTCTTACAATAATCCCACCTAAATACAGGGTTACTAAATGTTAAAATACAAGCAAATTTGGCACAGAATAAAACCAACAAGATAGTTGATTAAATTCAACCTTACAAAAACCAATAATAACACTAAAGAAAATAAACAAAATAAAAATAATAATAATATAAGAAGAAAAAATGCATACCTGCATTGTCATGGGATTTAGACGTTTACATATTGAAATAAGTTTCACTCCAAAAAAGATATATAGGGTTATATATATTGGTAGAGTTCCATTTGAAATATAATTCATTTAAATCTTATTGAAATTAAAGATATCTAATCAATGTTTTTGTTTTTATCCCATAAAATTTGGAATTAAAAAAAGGTCATATGAATAGAATGAAAAAAAGAAAAGAAAAAAAGAGTTGATTCAATATAATGTAACATATATATATATATATATATATATATATATATATATATTTTAAAGAGAAAGAGAACGTGGTTGATAGCTATAAGGAATTTATATATATATTAATGTTATCAACGTAGAAATGATCAAATTAATAGAGATATATACAGTTTTTTTGGATAGATAAAAATTATCAAATTATTGGAGATATATATTGTTTCTTGAGATAGATTTATATTAATCACCTCTTGAAGAATTTGAATTGTGCTTATCTCTTAATAATCAAGTTTTGTAGCTTGATATTCTGATAAATAAATAAAAATAATGTTAATTAGGTGATATATATTATTTAAATTAAATTTTTGTATGTTAAATATTATCCCTTAATTTAAGAAATATATCCTAACAAATAAAAAATAATGTTAATTTAATTTTATTTAATGATAAGAATAAATTAGAGTGACGAAGAAGATTGTGGCAGATCAAAGATAAGCAATTAGCCATTAGCATAATCACAATTCATGACATGAGATTATTATATTAGTATATAAATTTTTTTGATTTGGCAACATCTTTTATATTTCCTTTGTCACATGGCTGTACGTCAAACTGGAAGCCAATGAACCCACTAAAAGCTACAATGCTAAAAACATTGTCAATTTTTTGGTTTAAATTCTATCCTTAGGTAATTCTTTTAGATAGAAACAACTGTTATAGTTGTAAATGAAATACTACTTTCTTTCATTACTTTTTTTTTTTTTGAGAAAGACTTTCTTTCATTACTTGATTTGTCATATTTATCTAAAAATTATGTATGTATCTATTTTTAAAATCTAAAAATATATTAAAATTTCTGTAATTTAATGAAGTTACATGGCGCAACCACGACGTCTAAACCCAACTTTTATTATATATAATAATATAATATGATGTGTAAGTAAAAATATGTATAAAAATACGTATAATATTGTTTAAAAACTAAAAATATGTTATTTAATAACTCTACCAAATAAAACCCAGAGTTTCACATCTCTTGAATCGCACAGCAACCCCAAATGTGTTTAAATTTAATTAAATAATTTAATGAACTGTACTTAAATATTTTATCTAAGTTGTCAAGTTTGTATATTTCATAATAATTAAAGTTCATTAAAAAAAACTCTTGAATGATCATTTTCTCTAGCATTGTGCATAATTGGTACTCACGAATTGCAAGTGCCGTGTGTTGGCAGTATACTTGGCATCCGGGCCCTGTCCTGTATTAAAATTTAAATTTTGATGCCAGTGCTTTGGACAGTGATGTAACAAGTCTGACGCGACACCAACCGAGGCGCATCTATTCTATTGCCATTTGCTGATTGAAAACAACAAATTAAATTTTAATTTTTTAAGCAAAGGAAAAATGACAAAAATATATGGTTGTTCTTAGTTTATCGAGGCACTTTTAATCCTCATATTTTATTTTTATTATTTTTAGTCGTTAAACCAATTAATATGAGATATTTAAGTTATTTTTATCACACAATTAATGAGAAAAGTTAATGTGGCTGACGAAAAAATAAAATAATAATTTTTTTCACATGGCTCACCTACAAAAGACACGTGGCTTTCTCGCTTCACACGTGTATGTCACTCACCAACCAATCTGGCATGCAGGTAAAGGGGTTTCCCAAATCAAACTTTAATCCCTAGCCTTTCTCTCAAAGATCAGCTCTCTACCTCTGCCGAACAGCCATCATCATCAATCATGACGAAAAATCCCACTTCTCTCTTAAACCACCATCATCATCAACCATCTCTCAAACCACCTTCATCATCAACCATCTCTCAAAACCCATCTCTAAAAGACACTAACTTGAAGCACCATCATCATCAACCATCTCTCAAAACCCATCTCTAAAAGACACTAACTTGAAGCACCATCATCATCAACCATCTCTCAAAACCACCATCTTTGTCAATCTCTGTCACTTGATACCCACACTTTTCATGGAGTGGAGAAAATGAAAGCTGGGAGACATCTATCTTTGTGAAAAGGTCTTCTCTCTCTTCTCTCTATCCTTATTTATAGCTTTACAATAAGCTTGTTGGCTTTTTCCTAGTAGGTGCCACAATGTTTTTTTATATTTTGGCTTTTTGACTGTTTATTGGAGAGGTTATAATTGGGGAATCCTTTTACAATTTGACCATCTTCTTGACAAACTCTCTTTCCAGGAGAAGTTCAAATTGATGAATTATGGAACTGGAAGGTTGAAGCTCTTGTATATCTTCTAAAATTAAAAATGCAGAACCTAATAACAAACAAAAGGTTTTGAAGGAACCTAATTGATACTACACAGAATCAGTAGGCTAAATGTTCCGGGCTTCAATTAAACAATGATTCGCTTGGAAAATCTGAAAGGAAGAACACACTATCAAAAGGTGACCGAGATGGACTGGCCAAGTGCCCTCTGATGATTAAATTAGTCTCTCTCTGAAAAATAGAGTTCCAATTTTTGAGGAGTCAATTTCAGAAAAAACTTACCTTGGTTTGATGTAGGCGAGTCCTTATATAGAGGGCCTTGGAGCAGTTATTTGCTTGGTAATTTCCCAAAAATTTGTGGGAACTAGTAAGTTTAGACATAACCTCCACAACGGTTATAGGAGTTATAACTTCTAATGTTATCTGCTACAACTGCTGCTGGAAGTTAGATATTTGTGAGGAACTTACGGTGATAAATAAGGGTTTTGTTCTCATTCCAAAGCATCGTGTGGTCTGAATTTTCAACATATGTAGGTAAAATCCCTTATCAAGAAATTCCTAAGTTTTACGTGATCGTCCATACGAATTTTCCCTGTGGATGACCTCTTCGAATACATGGCCCTTGGCTCCTGGACGAGCTAGAGATAATTTTTCAGCTTCATTATCACCAATTTTATCAGGTGTAGGGTATTAAGTAAGAAATAAATGGCTGAATTTGTTGGCAACCAAAAAATATATAGCTATTCTGTAAATTGATATATGGCATTATTAATGGCATATGTTGCTAAGTAAGTACATTTTCATCCTCCTGTATGTTTGAGAACCTCTTAAGTCATTTTTTCATTTTGATGAATGAGAAAATTTTATTCTGACAAAAGGCGAACAATACAGATCAACCCAAACAACCAAGCAGCTATACTTCAGACCCAAATCAATGAAGAAAAATAAAGTAGCAACAAAAGAAACCCACAACTTTAACTCCCATCCCAACAAACAGCTAATACATCCTAAAACAAGGGAAATTTAGTCTCCTAAGGCAACACAAAACTTTATTTTGGATGGAACTCTTAGGTTTTTTTTTTTTTTTTTTTTTTTTTTTTTTTTTTTTTTTTTTCGGTAGCAACATCCTGCATCTAATGTTTTAAAGATTTCTTTTAACTCCAACAACCCCGATGGCCTATTTCATCCTTTAGTCTCCAAAACACAGCTATCTAAATATGATATTGCAGGAATGATCATTATTAATATTTTACCATTGAAAAACATAGTTAGAAAACATTGACCAACCAAAACACAGAGAGAACTTCCCACTGCCAGTCCAGTCATCAAGGAACAGGGGTATTCATTTCATTCCAAGAATGGTACCCAAAAAAAAAAAAAAAAACCAACAGGTGTTTCCATGCTAACTACCTAACCAAAAAATTTACACACTGCCAGCCCTATGCATTAGCAATTACAAGATATTGAAACTCTCCCATCTATGTAATATGCTAACCAAACATACACTTCCACCGCCCACCTAACCAAACATACATTTCCACCGCCCACCTAACCAAACATAAACACTACCGCATTTCCCACTTGCTGCCTAACCAAACTTCCACTACCTATCTAACTATGCATACAATTAAAGAGACAAATCCCACATATCACCAATAAGAATGCCAAAGCCATAGTGTAAAACTTCTCTCTCTTGTAGCATCTTGCAACCTCGACCTCTAGTCTAATAATCCGTTGCCTTTGCTCTGGGATGAGCACCTTACCACGTTCACATATCTCATCATCATGCCATTGAAAGAATTTACACTTTCGCCCAACCTAAAATGCAAACCAAGCACTTAATAATGAAACACAAGAAAATTGAAAAATAAACTTCCACCACCAAAGAAGAATTTAAACAAAAATACTGAACCCCAGTAAAACAAAATACTCAAATTGAAATACCCAGTAGTTTGGATAGCCATAAAACCTTCTACCAAGGTTGTCTACTATCCAAGAAATGACTAACACTAGTTTTTTAGCATAGTAGCACCTCAATGGAGCTCTCCTCCTCAAGCTTGAATTGGTTGAAGAGCTTGCTTCCATCTGATCAGGGACTTCGATTGTTAGGATTTGTGCCATTAAATCCTATTGAGTGATGCTATGTATAATATTAAGTGTGACATTGTGTTAGACATTATGTATGACTTAATATTATGTTTAATAAATTTGTTTTATTATTATTTGAAATAATGGTAACATGAATATTCGGACATTATCATATAGTCCATGAGATGCATAGTATGTGATTTATGTGAAGAGTCACAGAAGATATAAATCACAAGTTCTTTGTAAACTCAGAATTATAGTTCGTAGTCGATGATGAAATTGGGCATTTCATCTGCGAAGACTATAACATATCAACTACGATGATTTGTCTTGATCATGGAAGTGGAGACTTCTAGTTGATGTGTTAATATATTTTAAGAGTTAAGACATATTGAACTGGACCGCCATGAGATTTATTATTTGCCTAAGGACTGTCAAATGAATAATAAATCTCATAACTTACATTTGCATGAACTCTTAATCCTGAGAGAATAATGGACCTGATCATAAGATGTAGGTTGTTTTGATATATCAGGAGTGAGATCTATAGTAATGGTCAAAACCTCAGTATGTTGGGCAGCCACATTAAGTGTTGATGGAACATGTATTCTCAAGATGGAATTCATAGTCTCTTAATGGAGATATAAAGTATTCCCTTGAGATAAGTTTAATGAGTTTGTTATTCAGAGAGTTAGGCCTAACCACTTTAGTAAGACTAAAGTATATATTTATGGAATTGGATTTCATAAATATATAATGAATAACATTAAAAGGATTAAACCGGGTACTCAAGGATCAAGATGTAGTAAGTTACAAAGTGGCAGTCTATATTAATGACTTTGTATTACTACGAATATTTTATGAAGGGGTTGCATGTATAATAAAGTCTTGAGATATAATATATAGATAAGACCTAGAGTGCAACTATATTTATATAGTGGTATTAAATATAGTTAATGGTAACTTTGGACTTGTCAAGAGTTGACAGAAAAGCTCAAGGCCCATTGGAGCTAGTGTCTTATTGGTCCCTTTTGGTCCCACTCCAAGCCACACACTTAAGCCCAATTGGTAAGGCCCAAAAGGCCAGCCCAATTAGATATATTGGTTGGATACAAAGGGAAAAACGTACAGAAATAAATTGGTAAGAAAATCACCATTGTAATGGTGTGGAAGTGAGTGATAGTCACTCTCTATTAATCCCTTTGTTACCAATTGAGAGACCACACATCTTGGGTGTTAGTGGAATTGGAGTGAAGATTAAGAGTATTCCCAAGTGCTTCAATCTTCGGTTTTGTAATTCACCGCTTCAAGGTACGATCTCTTGTTCTCAAATTCTGAAATTTACTTTATGCATGTTATCAATATTGAATGAAGTAGATCCGTTCAAACTTACTTTTCCACTGTGCACTTATCTTTAATTCCATCATCGAAATGGTTGATGATGATGGTGGCTTCAAGTGGCAAAGATGGTTTGAGAGAGAGGCTGTTCGACAGAGGGATCTTTGAGAGAGAGGCTGCTCGACGGAGGCAAAGAATTGGTCTTTGAGAGAGAGGCTAGGGATTAAAGTCAGATTTGGGAAACCCCTTTACCTGCGCGCCAGATTGGTTGGTGAGTGAAATACACGTGTGGGGCGGGAAAGCCATGTGTCTTTCGTGTGTGAGCCATGTGTAAAAAAATCACTATTTTATTTCTTCGTCAGCCACATCAGCTTTCCCCGTTAGTTGGGTGATAGAAAGAACTTAAATGTCCAGCGTTAATTGGTTTAGGAACTAAAAGTGGTAAAATTAAAATATAGGGACTAAAATGGAAAAAAGTCAAAATGTAGGGACTAAAAGTGTATTTACGTCTAAAAAAATTGTTATTGGTTTATTTAGTTAGAAAGATAGAAAAGCTGGAGGAGAGAAGATAAGGAAAAAAACAAAAAAAGTGAGAAGATTGAAGAGATTTTAGGGCTCGTTTGGTTTAGAGATAGCTCAGTTTTCTAAACTCAATTTTCAAAACTCATAAATCAAACCCAAAACTCATAACTCCCTACTCAAATCTCACCTCACTCAATAATTGAAAAACACCTTTTTGGACTCATAACTTAGTTACATATTTCAACAATTTTTTGCCAAAACCGTGGACCTCACCCACTGACACTACCCAGTGTTGCCTACTGTTGCTACCTGCATCTCATTAACAAAAAAATCTTCTTCTACTTTACTTCTCCCACTGAGTCACCGTGGACGCCTTTCAACCCACAGCCACTCATCGGCGCCATCAACCACTACAACCACTACAAACCGATCCACCACCACTAACCCAGCCACTAGCCACCATCAACCACTTCAAACCGATCTACCACCACAAACCCAGCAACTATCAACAAAACCCATTCATTAACAAAACCCAACAACCATCAACAAAACCCATTAATCAACCATCAACAAAATCAAAACCCATTCATCAAAATAAAAATAAAACCCATGAACAGAACCCATCTACAAAACCCAGTCACGGTGACGACGCCCTTTTTGTCAGTCACAGCGACAAAATCAAAACCCAACACCGGCAATCATGGGTCTTGGTGTTTTAAGGCTCTCTCTTTGCCTTTCTTAGGCAAAGACCGCGGCAAAGAGAGGCTCTTGTGGTTTTCCTTTTCTAGGTAATTGGCTGGTGGTGGCAGAACTGGGCTAAACCAGAGAAAGGAAGAAAGAAAGAAAAAACAGAGAGAGAAAGATAAACCGGAGAAAGAAAGAAAAAGAAAAAAGTGAGAGAAGAAAGAGAGAGAAAAAATTAAAAGAGAGACATTAAGACAACACACAAGTATGGGCCCCACAAAGTCTGAATATTCTATAGCAATACCATTGAGTTTCATATCTCAGTCTTTGAAAACACCCATTTCTTGTTTTCTATTTCCATCACTCTAACTTAAATTTTTTAGTATTATGTGATGGAAACAAGGGTTGAAAACTAAGTCAAACAAGATTTTTTTTTTGTGGGACCCACGTGTTTTAAAAACTCAGTTATGAAAACTGAGTGATATGATCCAAAAACACCCTCATCCAAACAGGTCCGTAATTTCCCTCATTTGTATTTGGTTGGAAAGGTGGAAAAATGGAGGGATGAAAAACTCAATTGTATGGTTGAGAAGAAAAGTGAAGGAATAGAAAATATAGTCTGTATAAAATTACTCTTGATGAAGTGCAAATCGTCAGTTTTGTAAGTTTGTCCAGATGGAACCGAGTCCTCCTCAGCAGTCTTTGCAAATGTAGAACAATGACTCCCTTAAGGTGGTCATCGGTGTGATGCCTGCCACCACGTCTCCGATGCCAAAGTTAGTATATAGGAGTTTTTAGAGAATAATAAGAGAGTTTAGAATACCAAAGTATCAATGAATACCTTTTAGATGAGATTTTCTATCCCCCGTTTGTCTCTGATCAGTGTGTATATATATGATTTCATCGTTCTTAGCTGTTGGGGCCTTAATTGTGGCTTTAGTACCCTTCTGTAACGCCTCAGGGCTCATGAATATAGGTTTTGATGAGGCTCCAATGATCTGCCCACTGATTGGTAACTGTCCTTGGCATTGAATGCTGTTATTAATGGTTATCCTGTGTTTGTCTGTGTCCTACCAAAGTGGACGAGTATATTTGATGAGCTCATCCAAAGGAGGTGAATTCGTCAATCCCACCAGCTGCCACTCGGGTTCTGGGGTCGTCGTGGTGTGTTATGACGATCATCAGAAGATGAAAGGTTTTTTGATCAGACATGGCTCTTGGGATTTCGCTTCTCATTTAATGCGTGGTGGCAGCGTCACACACATCGTGGTCACGTGGCGTGTTCTGACCAGTGGAGTTAATGCTCCAATTGATGAAGTGCAAATCGTCAGTTTTGTAAGTTCGTCTAGATGGAGCCGGGTCCTCCTCAGCAATCTCTGCATATGTAGAACAATGACTTCTTTAAGGTGGTCACCGGTGTGGTACCTGCCACCACGTCTCTGATGCCAAAGTCAGTATATAGGAGTTCTTAGAGAATAATAAGAGAGTTTAGAATACCAAAGTATCAATGAATACCTTTTAGATGAGATTTTCTATCCCTTATTTGTCTTTGATCAGTGTGTATGTATATATATGATTTCATGGTTCCTAGCATTTGGGCCTTAATTGTGGCTTTAGTGCCTCTCTGTAATGCCTTAGTACTCATGAATATGGGTTTTGATGAGGCTTCAACGATTTGCCCATTGATTGGTAATTGTTTGTGGCATTGAATGCTCTTATTAATGGTTATCCTGTGTCTGTCCGTGTCTTGCTAAAGTGGACAAGTATATTTGATGAGCTTCCAAGGGAAGTGAGTTCGTCAGTACCATCAGCTGCCCCCGGGTTCTGTGGTCGTCGTGGTGTGTTATGACGATCGTCAGCAGATGAAAGGTTTTCTGATCAGACATGGCTCTTGGGATTTCGGTCCTCATTTAATGCGTGGTGGTGGCGTCACACACATCGTGGCCACGTGGCATGTTCTGACTAGTGGAGTTAATGTTCCAATTGTGTGACTCTTAGGTTTCCCGCTGGATTTCAGTTTTTGTGCCTTAGTTTTTAAAACTTCCCTTCTTTTCACTTTCCCCTTTACTTTCTTCAACTCCCAATCATTGCTCTGAGCTTCTTCTTCTCCAACCTTTTTCTGTGATTTTCCCGTTGCGTTCTGTGGCTGAGCTTTTACACTTTGTGGTTACTTCCTTTTGAGGTATGTTTCTTCTTTCCCTTTTCCTTTGCTTTTCTATGGATAAGTGCTTGATTTTTTGATTTTGTTCCTCTTTTTCCTTTTTTTTTTTGTTTTTGTTTTTGTTTTGTTTTGTTTTTTTTTTTTTTTTGGGACTTTTTAGGATTGTCTTCCCTTTTTGTTTTCTGGGATACCGTGGTTAGTAGCTCTGAGGTTAGGATAGCTTGCCCCTCAATCTCATTTCTTTTTGCACTTTTGGGGTGATCCTTTGGTGTTTTTCCGTACCTTGAAAATTTTGTACTTAAGGGTAGTAATTTGAGCATTGCATTGGTTGATTTGCTACCTTTGCTTCGTCAATCAATTGCTTGGTGTGAGGGTTTAGCGAGGGAGCGAGGGGTAATGTTTCAAGTGAGTACATTCTCCTCCAAAGTGATTCTAAATTGGTAGCAGGGAAGATAAAAGAGGAATATTAAGCAAAGGAGGAAAGAATGTAAAAATATCTTAGGCTGACGAAGCACTTAACACAGAAGATTGACAAGGTGGAATTCATGTAGATCCCTAGAAGCCAGAACATGATAGCAGATGAGATTGCGAAGTAAGCACCGTTAGGAGAAAGACCAACGAACATAGGCTTAGAGATTGAAGTCGAGAAGCACCCCAGCATTGAAGAAGTCTATACCTTCACAATCCAGAGCACAAGCAACTGGATGACCCTGATCCTATCCTTCCTTAGAGACGGACATCTTCCACAGGACGTGGAAGAGGCCAGGAAGGTCAAGAAGAGAGCAGCCAGGTTCATAATCCTGAACAACACCCTATACAAGAGAGGCTTCTCCATGCCGTACTTGAAGTGTATCGTCGAAGAAGAGGCCAAATACATCCTGGAGGAGATCCATGAAGGGGTTTGTGGAGACCATGCAAGCCCTAGATCCTTGGTAAGCAAAGTTATCAGAACAGGTTACTTCTAGCCTACCTTGCAGGTGGACGTGAGGGAGCTCATCAAGAAGTGTGACAAATGCAAGAGGTTTGGAAATGTCCAGTGCCTTCCAGTAGAGAGACTAACAATGATAACCTCCCCATGGCCATTTGCCCAATGGGGAATTGACATCGTCTGCCCGTTGCCCCAAGGTTAGAGGCAGGTAAAGTTTCTACTAGTCGCTATTAACTACTTTACAAAGTGGGTTGAAGTAGAAGCATTATCAACCATCACTGAAGCAAAAATCTAGAGCTTCTTATGGAAGAACATAATTTGTAGATTTGAGATTCCATGGATGATCATGTCAGACAACAGGCAGCAGTTCGACAGTCAAGGCTTCAAGGATTTTTGCTCAAGCCTTGGGATTAAGAACCAGTACTCATCTCTAGGACACCCACAAGCGAATGGATAGGCGGAAGTGACTAATCGAACACTACTCAAGATCATCAAAGCCAGGTTGGACGATGCTAAGGGAGCCTGGTCGGAAGAACTACCCAATGTCTTGTGAGCTTACAGGACCACAGTAAGAACCCCGATAGGAGAAACCCCCTTCAGACTCACTTATGGCACTGAGGCAGTAATCCCGGTTGAGGTTGGAGTAACCAGCATCAAACGAGAGACGTTCCGCGAAGAAAGCAGTGACAATCAACTAAAGGTCAACCTTGATTGCTTGGACGAGGTCAAAGACAGAGCTTCCAACAAAATGACGAGGTATCAACAGAAGATGGTGGAGTATTACAATAGGAGAGTGAAGCTCAAACGACTTGACATAGGGGACCTTGTCCTATGCAAAGTCACCCTGGCAACCAAAGACCCTGCCCAAGGGAAACTCAGCCCAACTTGGGAAGGACCCTACCAAGACGTCTATTACTCCAGACAAGGCAGTTAACTTGGAGACCTTAGATAGGCAGAGACTACCACGACCATGGAACATTGAGCACTTGAAGAAGTACCACCAATAGATGTAGCAGACAATTGTATTCATTTTTTAGAGTAATAAAAGAACTATTCAGCTAATGGCTTGATGCAAGCAAACCTAATAGCTTAAAAGCCAAAAAAATTGGTCAAGTAATAGGATTCCTCCTAGACGGATGTAAGTTGCTGACGAAGCAAAAAATGACAAGATCCCTTAAATGGGTGTAAGTCACAAAAAACTAGCTAAGTAACAAGATTCTGCCTAGACGGATGTAAGTTACCGACGAAGCCAAAAATGACAATATCCCTTAAATAGGTGTAAGTCATGAAAGACTGGCTAAGTAACAAGATTCCGCCTAGACGGATGTAAGTTATTGACGATAATAAAAATTGCAAAGAATTAACTAAGTAACAGAATCTTGTCTCAACAACTGCAAGTTACTGACGTAGTAGGACTCCATCAACAACTATAAGTCGCAATAGACACTCTAACCAAGTCACAACAATGCAAAAGAGGTAACTAAAGGAACAGAGCAGTCACTAAGTAGCATGCAAGGAAAGAATGAAAGCAAGTAAGCATAAAAGTCACTGATATGACTGAAGGCCCGAAAACAATAGGCAACCTACATTGTTTCAATATAATAAAAGCCCATAAACACTGGGCAAAAACATTTTTCTTAAATTGGAATAAAAACATTGTTCTGAAATTAGAATTAAAAAAAAAAAAAAAAAAAAAAGCCTAAAACACATCGGGCACCAAAAAAAAAAAAAAAAGACAAGTAACAGGTTCAGTCGTTTGTGGCTGTGTCATCGTCAGCTGGGGGCGGAAGAGCACTCTCGGGGGCATCACCTCCAGGGGCTGTGGACTGGGAGACCTCGTTAGCAGCCATTTCTTTGTCTACTTCTTCAAGATCAAGGTTCTCCAGATCCACTCCAGTGGGGTGCTTGATTAAGTATTGCCTTAGGAGCTTAAATCCTTTGAAGTACCAATTGAAGAGCACAGTATTGTACTCTTCAGTCTGCTGAAAAGCCTCAACGGCCTTAGCAGCAATGGTCTTGATTTTCTCCTTCGCCACCTGGAGCTGTTCGTCCTTTTCCACCATCAGTTGTTATTCAGCTATGAGGTCATCCCCCATGACCTTAATCTTCTCCTTTAAGGTGTTGGCCTTGTCCATGGCAACAATCAAGTCTTTCTTCAACTTTAAGTTCTCTGTCTCCAAGGCTGCCACCTTGGACACTGGAGGCTCGACATTGGTGTTCTGAGTAAGATACTCTGAGGTAATGTGAAGGCTCTCCCCCAGCATCTGAAAGAAGGAACAAGAACTCAGAACAATGCAAAAAAAAAAAAAAAGCCTCGTACGAAAATGGGTTTGCATAAGTACACTACCTGGACGAGCTTGTGGAGATGACGACCCATAACCTCATTAGGAGATGTGCCCGAGAATACCTTCATCTCCTCGGCAGTAAAAGTCTCTTGCGCCCTTACCAGCGCAACCCCAGTATCGTCCCAAACACTAGACGAATGAGAGTCAGCTTTATCCTTCCCTTTGTCACTAGTACGCTGCCTCCTCCGTTGGGGAATGATTTCTTTAACAGAGGTAGCCGGGGAGGCTGTCCTCATCATCTTAATCTCGAGAGTGGCTAGGGTAGTTGGAGTGACGGAGGTCCCCTTATTCATCACCAGCACAGTTTTGGCCCCAAGATTGGAAAATGGCTCATTCTTCTTGTCCCTTATTCGTGCGTACATTCCTTGATTGAACTTCGTTGTCATCCCTGCAAGAGGAAAACACTTGTTAAAAAAAAAAAAAAAAAAGGGAAGAATAAAGGAGCAGCATAGACGAGCTTAACACTTACTTTTTTTCTCCTCAATTTCTATGTTTCGCAGGACAAAAGCAGAGGGCTTTGGACCAAGGCAGTGAAAAGCTAGAGTCTGTGGGTCAACCAGATCTTCAAAATCCTTAATCGTCCTCACGTACTCGATGGGTACTTCAACACGTCGCCTGTACCTGCTCTTAAGCTTTGGCCTTCCCTTAACTGTGCACAAAATAAAAAGCAAGGAAGTTAGTAAGTGACAAAATATGAGCCAGAAAAAATAGATTAATAAGATTGACGAAGTACTGGCGGAAAGACGACGCACCTAGACCCGGGGTTCCGCACCGAAAGAGCAACCGGGGGACGTCTCCCCAAACTTCGCCAGAATGGGTCTCAAACTCATCCCCGGAGACAAAAAAGAACCGGGAGTGATTTTGAAGTGGTTTATCTTAGGATTAGTGCCCTTAAATCTTATTGTGTGATGTTATGTATGATATTAAGTATGACATTATGTATGATATTATGTATGATATTATGTATGACTTAATATTATGATTAATAAAGTTGTTTTATCATTATCTAAAATAAAGGTAACATGAATATGCGGACATTATCATTTAGTCCATGAGATGTATAGTATGTGATTTATGTTATTTAGTCACAGAAGATATAAGTCACAAGTTCTTTGTAAACTTAGAATTTTAGTTTGTTGTCGGTGATGAAATTGGGCATTTCATCTGCGAAGACTATAACATATCAACTAAGATGATTTGTCTTGATCATGGAAGTGGAGACTTCTAATTGATATATTGATATGTTTTAAGAGTTAGGACATATTGAACTGGACCGCTGTGAGATTTATTATTCTCCTAACGACTGTCAATTGAATAATAAATCTCACGACTACTATTTGCATGAACTCTTAATCCTGAGAGTATTAGGTTCTAAGGAATTAGGAACTAATGTATTAGAACTCTATTTTGTAATGTTGGCAAACCATAATCAAAACATTTTAGTCTTGTTTAGACTTGCTCAAAGTGTATGCTTTTTATGTAAAGTTGGAATCGAGTTACTCCAGAATTTAGTGTGCAATTATGTCTGTCTTGATCGATCAAGAATTAGACTCGACCGATCGAAACTCGTGCAGATTGTTTTTTCTGCAGAATTTCCAACTCAGTCTAAGCTCGTTTGACGTGTAGGGTTTTATGTTTTGCTTTAAGTATAAAAGGAAAAACTCTAGCCACGTTTTAGGTGGCTTTTTATGCTGTGTGTGTGAATCTTTTGTGAGATCAAGAGGTGGTTACCTTCACACATACTTAGGGTTTCCAAGGTTTAAGATTATGTCAAGAACTTGGTGATTGTTTCAGTTGCAGATTCAAGCGTTTAAAGATACACAAGCGAGAGTGCTTGTACTTGCTGGGAATCAAAGAAAGAAGTAGTCCGTGGACTCGGAGCTATCATGGGGTCATGGTAGTAAGTTTCCTACTCGAGGTAGCAATAGGATGTTAGTGGTCTAAGTCGCTATTGTGTAAACTTCAATTCTTTCATAGTGGATTCAGTTTTACCTTGAGAATAGCTGAGTTAAATCCTCTCCAGGTTTTTTACCGGTTTGGTTTTCTTGAGTCATCATATCTTTGTGTTCTTTATTTTCCGCACTTTATGATATATTTGTGTTAACCTAGATTTGATAATTTGACTAAGTAATCACTTGGCTAATTAACTAGGTTAAACTAGTTGTGTTTTAAAGGGTCTAAAAACAAATAGAGAGAATAATGAACCTAATCATGAAGTGTAAGTTGCTTTGATATATCAGGAGTAAGATTTAAAGTAACGGCCAAAACCTCAGTATGTTGGGCAGCCACATTTAGTGTTGATGGAACATATATTTTCAAGATGGAATTCATAGTCTCTTAATGGAGATATAAAATATTCCCTTGAGATAAGTTTAATGGGTTCAATTATTCTGAGAGTTAGGCCTAACCACTTTGGTAAGAAATTACTAAAGTATATATTTATGAAATTAGATTTCATAAATATATAATGAATAACTTAAAAAGATTAAACCGGGTACTTAAGGATTAAGATGTAGTAATCTACAAAGTGGCAATCTTCATTCATGACTTTGTATTACAACGAATATTTTATGAAGGGGTTGCATGTACATAAAGTCTTGGGATATAATTTATTAATAAGGCCTAAAATGCAATTATATTTATATAGTGGTATTAAATATAATTAATGGTAACTTCGGACTTGTCAAGAGTTGACAGAAAAGCCCAAGGCCCATTGGAACTAGTGTCTTATTTGTTCTCTTTTGGTCCCACTCCAAGCCACATACTAGAGCCCAATTGGAAAGGCCCAAAAAGGCCAACCCAATTAGATAATCAGTTATAAGGAGAGAAACATTCAGAATTTTGTAAGTGCATGAAACGGTTTGTATGCAAGTGTTGGACATTCTTAAATTCTCTCTTGAACAAATTAATATAACTGATTGAGAGACCACACTTCTTGGGTGTTAGTGGAATTGGAGTGAAGATTAAAAGTGCTCCCAAGAACTTCTAATCTTTGTTTTGAAATTCACCATACCAAGGTACACTCTCTTGTTCTTATATTCTGAAATTTACATAGTACATGTTATCAATTGCGAATGAAGTAAATTTGTTAATTTTCCGCTGCGTACATTTATATTTACAACAATTGGTATCAAAGTGGTCTTCAATTTCGAATCTGTATAACATGTTTTGTGAGTTTTAGAATTAGATATTAGTTTCATGATGTTAGAAGATTATACACATTTAATTTTTTGCATTGTTGTTGAAACTATGATTTGATGAAAACTGATATTGATGTTATGATGTTGTTTTAATTTGAATTTAAGTATGTTAAATTGAACTTTAAGGCTATAGCATCAAAGGAATTCAGTTTAGATATCAAATTTTATCTATCATGTTCGTATGATGGTTGCTTATTCATAAAAAAGGGTTAAAAACTGCCTTTGAAAATTTCTGGAAATTTGAAATTCACGAGGCTCGATTGATCGAGCAGCGATCAAGTATCGATCGAGCAACCCGAACTTTTCTCGATCGATCGAGATACACGTTCGATCAATCGAGACTGGAAATTCAGAAGCTTAATCGATCGAGAAGCGATCAAGCATTGATCGAGAATCGGGAATTCATAATTTTTCTAAGTGTTTTTTATGTATAAGATGCAAGGCTATGTGTAATTAGATTATGCATGTTTAATAATTAAAAACCTTCTTTAAAACATCTAGTGGGAGAAAGATACAAGGGTTGGATCTCACAGCCTCCATTATTAGTTCATAGTAGTGTGAGCTAAGCATTTCGTCTTGGCGTATATGCCTCGCGATCCCAAAGGAGGGTGTTTACTTCATAGTACTGTAAGATTGAACTTACCCATTTAAGGTAGTATGGACAAACACCTTGTCTTGGTGTATATGCCTCACGATCCCAAAGAAGGGTGTTTTGTTCCAAGGTACTACAAGTTTAAACACCATAAAGGGAGATGAAATGTGGCTACACTTGATTCTAGATAATATTGTACACTAGACTAAATGTAATGTTAACCTCCCAAAGGAGCTATATCATTATTACTTAGAGGCTAAAGGTAATATGTTATATTATTAGTGTTTGATAAGAGTTATCATGATAGCCCTAATAATGAGAATAGTTCTCAATCAATTGATGTGTATATAATAAACTTGCTACCAAGGAATTATAGACATGAATTGGGTTGTCGTTGCATATATTATTTTATGGTTTTATTAAGGTTCCATATTATATGTTTATATGCTAAATTGATTATGTCCAGTTTACTTATTATATTCATGTTTATTATTTTCATATTTGAACATGGCATCATTTAGCCCACTTGTTACTATTCTTAATCAAAACAAATTAACTGGATCCAACTATATTAACTAGAAAAGAAATTTGGACATTGTTCTTACAGTTGAAGAGTACAAATATGTGCTTAATCAACCTTGTCCTAGCTTTCCTTCATTAGATGCTCCTCTTGAGGAAAAACAGCGATATGATCGTTCGAGAAATCTAATGAAATGACCAAGTGCTATATCCTGGCATCTATCTCAAATGTTCTACAGCATCAAATGCAGGATGTAGAATTAGCTTCAGACATTATGTTAAGTTTGAAGGAGATGTTTGGTGAGCAAGGCCGTTCTGCAAGGTAAGAAACCATGAGGCAAATTTATAATACCAAAATGGCTGAAGGCAGTTCAGTAAGGGAACATTGTCTTATAATGATCTCTAATCTGAATACATTAGAGGTTTTAGGTGCAGATATTGATGGAGAATCCTAAGTGGATATGATACTCCAGTCACTATCAGAATCATTCAAGGAATTCAGACTTAATTATAATATGAACAAAAAGATTTATTCATTGTCTGAATTAATGAATGAGTTGGTAGCGGCGGAAGGCATCCTTGGTACCTCTAGTGTTGAAGCCAATGTGGGTGAAACTTTTACTTCTCAACCTAAGTCGAAAGAAAAGGGTAAGAAGAAGAAGAAGAAGAAGGACTTCACTAGGCAAGATGGTAAACAAATTGTCTTAGGGGTTGCTGATAAAGGAAAGAAACTCAAAGGAAAATGTTTCCATTGTGGTGAGAAAGGACATTGGAAGAGGAATTGTCCAAAATTCAAGGCTGCCAATAATAAAGGTATGAAAAGTTCATTCCTTCTTGAAATATGTTTAGTACAAAATCCACAGATTTCTGGTGTGTGGATTCAGGTTGTACTAATCATTTTCGCAATTCTTTGCAAGAGTTCCAGGAGACCAGAAAGCTTAATGAAGGGGAATTGTTTCTTACTTTGGTTGATGGGAGCAGGATTCCAGTTGTAGCTGTTAGTGTTTATAATTTATGTTTTGAGTCTAGAGTTTTAATATTGGAAGACTGTCTGTATGTACCTATTGTTCGTAGGAATTTGATTTCTGCAACTTATTTGGGTTAGCATGGATATTGTGTTATCCTTAAAGACAATGTTGTAATAAAGAAGGGTAAAGTATTTATCTATTTTGGCAAAATTGTGGATGGTCTATATATTTTAACTCCTGATAAGCGTGAATCATATAATTCTGAATTAGATAATAACGCTCATGTAAAATCATTAAAGAGAAAGTTTCCTTTTACTAATGATGCATATCTTTCGCACTTGCATTTGGGTCATATTAATCCAAACAGAATTCAAAGACTGATCAAAGATGGACTCTTAGAGCCATTGGACTTTAATGAATTTCCAGTTTGTGAATCTTGTTTGGAGGGCAAAATGACTAAACAACATTTTAATGCAAAAGGTAGAAGAGCCCAAGAGTTGCTTGAATTAGTACATATGGATGTTTGTGGTCCTATGTCAACCGAAGCAAAAGGAGGTTATGAGTACTTCATCACTTTTACCAATGATTACTCAAGATATGGTTATGTATACCTAATAAGACGGAAGTTCGAAGCCTTTGAAAAGTTCAAAGAGTTTAGGGCTGAAGTTGAGAAGCAATTAGGTAAACACATAAAAGCCATTCAATTTGATCGTGGTGGCGAATACCTTCTTGGGGATTTCAAGGATTACTTAACTCAAACTGGGATCATATCCCAATTGACTGCACCTGAAACTCCCTAACAGAATGGTGTAGCAGAAAGAAGGAATAGGACTTTTTTGAAAATGGTTAGGTTCATGATGAATTGCTTAACTTTACCAGTTTATTTTGGGGATATGCAATAAAAACTGCAATGCATATTTTGAATTTAGTTCCATCAAAATCTGTTCCCAACACATCTAAGGAATTGTGGAGTGGGCGTAAGCCTAGTATGAAATATCTCCACATTTGGGGATGTCCAGCATATGTGTTTAAAAGGAAGTTTGATAAGTTGGAATCTAAAACCGAAGTATGCATGTTTTAGGGTTTTCAAAAGAAACAAAGGGTTATTTATTCTATAATCATAAAGATAACAAAGTGTTTATTAGCACACATGCCAAATTTTTGGAAGATGATTATATGAATAATTTTGATCCTAGAAATAAAATTGTTTTGGCTAAAATGAATGAACTAGTAAATGAACAACCAATAGATGAAACTAGGGATGATGTGGTTGTATTAGATACACCACAAGATACTACTGATGAGATGAATAGTACACACGTGCCTCGTCGTAGTGGGAGAATTGTTCGACCTCATATTGTATGATGCTATGTATTATATTATGTATGACATTGTGTTTGACATTATGTATGACTTAATATTGTAATTAATAAAGTTGTTTTATTATTATCTGAAATAATGGTAACATGAATATTTGGATATTATCATATAGTCCATGAGATGCATAGTATGGGATTTATGTGAAAAGTTACAGAAGATATAAATCACAAGTTCTTTATAAACTGAGAATGTTAGCTCGTAGTCGGTGATGAAATTGGGCATTTCATCAACGAAGACTATAACATATCAATTAAGATAATTTGTCTTGATCATGGAAGTGGAGACTTCTAATTGGTATGTTGATATGTTTTAAGAGTTAAGACATATTGAACTAGACTGCTGTGAGATTTATTATTTTTCTAACGACTGTCAATTGAATAGTAAATCTTACGACTTACATTTACATGAACTCTTAGTCCTGAGAGAATAATGGACCTAATCATGAAGTGTATGTTGCTTTGATATATCAGAAGTGATATCTAAAGTAACGGTCAAAATCTCAGTATGTTTAGCAGCCACATTTAGTGTTGATGGAACATATATTCTCAAGATGGAATTCATAGTCTTTTAGCGGAGATATAAAATATTCCTCTGAGATAAGTTTAATGGATTTGTTATTTAGAAAGTTAGGCCTAACTACTTTAGTAAATAGTTACTAAAGTATATATTTATAAAATTTTATTTCATAAATATATAATGAATAACTTAAAGGATTAAACCGGGTACTCAAGGATTAAGATGTAGTAATTCACAAAGTGGCAGTTTTCATTCATGACTTTATGTTACTACGAATATTTTATGAAGGGGTTGCATGTACAATAAAGTCTTGGGATATAATTTATTGATAAGGCCTAAGGTGCAATTATATTTATATAGTGGTATTAAATATAATTATTAGTAACTTTGGACTGGTCAAGAGTTGACAGAAAAGCCCAAGGCCCATTGGAGCTAGTGTCTTATTTGTTCCCTTTTGGTCCCACTCCAAGCCACATATTAAAGCCCAATTGGAAATGTCCAAAAGGCTGGCCCAATTAGATAATCAGTTATAGGAGAAACATACAGAATTTTGTAATAATCACAAGTGCATGAATTGATATGTATGAGAGTGTTGGAAACTTTCTCATTCTCTTTAGAACATACACATATAACTGATTGAGAGACCACACATCTTAGGCATTAGTGGAATTGGAGTGAAGATTGAATTAGAGTGATGGAAACTGATTATCTAATTGGGCTATCCTTTTAGGCCTTTCCAAATGGGCTTTTATATGTGGCTTGGAGTGGGACCAAAAGGGAACAAATAAGACGCAAGCTCCAATGGGCCATGGACTTTTTTGTCAACTCTTGACAAGTCCAAAATTACCATTAATTATATTTAATACCACTATATAAATATAATTGCACTCTAAGCCTTATTAATAAATTATATCCCAAGACTTTATTGTACATGCAACCCCTTCATAAAATATTCATGGTAACACAAAGTCATGAATGTAGACTACTAGTTTGTAGATTACTACATCTTAATCATTGAGTACCTGGTTTAATCCTTTAAGTTATTTATTATATATTTATGAAATCCAATTTCATAAATATATACTTTAGGAACTATTTACCAAAATAGTTAGGCCTAACTTTCTGAATAACAAACCTATTAAACTTATCTCAAGGGAATATTTTGTATCTCTATTAAGAGACTATGAAATCCGTATTGAAAATATATGTTTCATCAACACTAAATGTGGTTGCCCAACATACTAAGGCTTTGACCGTTACTTTAGATCTCACTCTTGATATATCAAAACAACCTACACTTCATTATCAGGTCCATTAGTCTCTCAGGATTAAGAGTTCATGTAAATATAAGTCGTGAGACTTATTATTCATTTGACAGTCGTTAGGAGAATAATAAATCTCACAACGGTCCAGTTCAATATGTCTTAATTCTTAAAACATATCAACATATCAATCAGAAGTCTTCACTTCCATGATCAAGACAAATTATCTTAATTGATATGTTATAGTCTTCGTAGATGAAATGCCCAATTTCATCACCGACTACGAACTAATATTCTAAGTTTACAAAAAACTTGTGATTTACATATTCTGTGACTTTTCACATAAATCACATACTATGCATCTCATAGACTATATGATAATGTCCAAATATTCATGTTACCATTATTTCAGATAATAATAAAACAACTTTATTAATTACAATATTAAGTCATATATCATGTCATACATAATGTCATACATAATATAATACATAACATCATACAATAAGATTCTAGGGCACTAATTCCAAGGTGAAAACACATCCTGATGTGGACTTTCTGAAATCTAGATCCGATTGAAAATCTGAATTTGTATAGCCAATGGGTATCAAATCTTCACTTCGATAAACAAGCATATAATTTCTCGTTCTTCGTAGATATTTGAGAATATGCTTTACAGCTTGCCAATGTTTTGGTCATGGATTTGATTGATATCGACTGACCATGCCAACTGAATGACAAATATCTGGTCTAGTACAAAGCATGGCATACATGAGACTTCCTGCTGTAGAAGCATAAGGAACTTATCTTATCGTATCTACTTCCTTTTGAGTCTTAGGCCTTTGGTCATCAGACAGAGGAACTCTATGTCTAAAAGGAAGTAATCCTTTGTTGGAGTTTTGCATGCTAAACCATTCTAGAACCTTATCTACATACCCAGCTTATGATAAGTCTAACATTTTATTCTTGCGATCTTGCCAAAGCTTAATCCCTAGAATAAAATTAGCCTCACCCAAGTCCTTCATATCAAATTGGCTTGACAACCAAACCTTTTACTGATGACATTATGTCTATATCATTTCCAATGAGTAGAATATCATCAACATAAAGCACTAGGAACATTACTACTTTATCTTGATTTTTGTACGCGCATGGTTCATCAAGATTTTGTTCAAAACCAAATGACTTGATTGCTTGATCAAATATGATGTTCCATGACCTAGATGCTTGCTTAAGTCCAAAAATGGACATTTTTAACTTGCATACCATATGCTCTTAGTTCTTTGTTATGAAACCTTCTGGTTGCATTTCCTCTTCAAGATTGTCATTGAGAAATGCAGTTGTAGAGAGGGAAATTCCCGATCTATCACAAGCTGACATGTCACACTACTAAGTCCACAAAATACAACTAATTACAAAACTCCACGTATTGCTGCTAGGTTTTGCTATCACTATTCAGAAACCAACAGAAATTTGCCAAGTGTCATACAAAAACCAATCACGCATCAGCGCACGTAAGCGATGACATAAGCATCCTCCCACGTGTAAGCAATGACATAAGTAGCCTTGCACGTGTAAGTGATGACATAATCAGCCTCGCATATGTAAGCGATGACATAAGCGAACCAATCAGGCTATTACATGTGTCACTAATCAGACTCTACCACGTGTCACTCACCCACCCCAGACTCCTATAAATAGAAGCCTTCCTAAGACATTTAAAAGGACACCAAGCCATCTGTAGCATAAGCAGCATCAGAGAAGATTCAGAAGCACTCAGAAGTACAGAAGCTTTGCAGGAATCAAGTCTCAAAGCCTTCAAGAACTTAAAACTCAAAATCGAAGAACATTCGAAGCAGAATCATCCAAAATATTTGCCTAGATCTCAAAGTTCACTGGAATCAAGCTCAAAAGCCTCCAGAAACCTCAATAAACCACAAATCAGTGAAGCTCTATGGATTCAAGCCTTTAAAGTCTCGAAGAACTTTCACCACAAACCTTCGAACACGAAGAACACACGAAGAACACGAAGAACGTGAAGAACAAAGGATTTCTAACAAGCTCATAGCAGAGATTCATTGTAATTCTATTTCAAAGATCTACGATCCATTCTTCAGCCAAATTGAAGTACATTTGGTGTTCGAATCAAAATCATATTACCACAATTCCAATTAACAAATCTTTCAAGGAGATCGAATAAGAGGATCACTCTTTTGTAATCACAAAGAATTGTACCATATATTCATCAACACAAATTCATATTTGTGAAACTATTTTACTTGTTTGACTAATTTCAAACCGAGAAATTTAGTCGTCCGCAAATTCTAGCACGCCCGGTGGGACTTCTCTGCCTCTCATCTCATTCTCCTTCAAAGAAAGAAATTTTCATCATCTTGCTACCAACTTCAATGGCCTCTAGCAAGAACATTCAAACTTTAACAATAGCTACTTTAATTAGACTTAGTACGGCTACCACCAACAATTGCATTGGTGAAATCAGTCGTAGCCAGCCTAAAGCTCACAATCAACTTCAAGCTTAATCAACCAAGGAAGCCAAGGTCCAGACAATCATCTCCTTAGACCCTCTCACAAAAGACAAGGTCATCAATAAGGACATCTTCACCTTGGAACACCTCAAGTATGGGGGAAAATCCCCTTCTTCCTTCACAAGAAGTTGGTCACACGATTTTTCTCCAATCAAAGGGAACCCAAAAGATGAAATTTCATGTGCTCACTTCAATTCACTTCCTTCTCCATCATCCTGGGAAGTTGTGTCAGTTATGATGACTAACACCTTTACCATGAAGAAAAGATGGCTGAAATGGAACAAAGGGTTGTCCTTCTCACAAAAGCACTTGAAGATAAGGACCTCCAAATTGCAACTTTAATGAACAAACTCGAAGTACAAGATCTTGGTGAATCAAGCCATGGGCATAAATTCACATTTGCGAAGGATGATGAAGGGAGAGAAATTGAAAACACTCCCCAACGAGAACAATCTACTTCGATTGCTTCGTTATCAGTCCAACAATTACAAGACATGATAACGAATACCATTCGAGCACAAAATGAAGGTTCTTCTACAAATTCTCTCACATATTCGAAACCCTATACAAAGCGCATCGATAACATTAGGATGCCAAATGGGTATCAACCCCCTAAGTTCTTGCAATTTGATGGCAAAGGAAACCTTAAGTAACACATTGCTTACTTTGTAGAAACTTGTGAGAATGTAGGGACTCAAGGAGGCTTCTTTGTAAAGCAGTTTGTCCGTTCACTAAAAGTGAATGCCTTTGATTGGTATACAAACTTAGAACCTGAGTCAATCGATAGTTGGGAACAACTTGAAAGAGAGTTTCTCAACCGATTCTACAGCACACGGCGCACAGTAGGCATGATGGAGCTTACCAATACCAAACAGTGGAAAGATGAGCTCGTCGTTAATTATATCAATCGGTAGCGTTCTTTGAGTCTAGATTGCAAGGATAGACTTTCTGAAATATCTGCTGTAGAAATGTGCATCCAAGGCATGCATTGGGGACTTCTTTACATCCTTTAAGGGATAAAGCCTCAAACATTTGAAGAGTTAGCAACTCGTGCGCACGACATGGAGTTAAGCATTACTAGCCATGGAAGTACAAACCCTCCCGTACTTGAGGAAAGCAAAAAGGAAGTAAGGAAGAATGATAGGAATGCAAAGGTTAGCCTCAAAGACCCAATGGTTGTTAACATTGTCGAAGTCAAGCTTCCAAGAAGAGGAGCAAATGCAAATGAGAAACGACTGGAAGGATGGCAAAAGAACGAGGTGCATCGTCTGACTTTTAAGGAACGTGAGCAAAAAGTATATCCGTTCCCCGATGAAGATGTGCCAAACATCTTAGAACAACTATTGCAATTGAAGTTGATCGAATTGCTAGAATGCAAGTGACTAGAAAACATGGGAAAAGTTGATGACCCTAACTACTACAAATATCATCGCATCATTGGCCACCCAATCCAAAAATTCTTCGTCTTCAAAGAACAAATTGTTAGGACATATGTGTTTACGTGTTAGGAACATATGTCATATTTTATGTAAATTGGCTAATCCTTTGACAAAACGCACTCTACTTGTAATTGGGTAGTTCTAGGTGTTTTTAATACTTCAAGAAACTATGTTTCAAGATCAAGTGTTGAAGTCATCAAGTCTGTCCAAGAAAAAGCAAGTTGAAGTGCAGAATTTTTAAAGCTCGACACCTTCTCGACACCTACCTCGACACCTGCTAGCTGTCGAGACTTAAAAAGTCAGAATTCCAATCTGATTTTCTTAGGATCCGTGAATGTGTTTTTGGGCCTTCTTTTCTTCTAACCCTAAACATATTTAAGGAGTGTTTTAAGAGCCGTCAACACAGACACAAGTTGCATAAGCATTGAGCAATCCTTGTTCAAGCAAATTGTGCTCTGAGACGAAGTTCTTAACCTAGATCATCTTCTTCAAGAAGTTGCTGTGTATTGTGCACCTTAGGGTTTTGTGACCAAGCATATTCCTGATCTTCATGCATAGGATGATCTGAAGAACTCTGCAGCCAACCTCTCATTCTAAAGTTGGTGATTGAAGTCGCGTACTGGGATCCGCGCATCTGGTTAGTCACGTACTTGGGAGCCGTGCATCAAAGGTGGGAACTGTCGCTACAGATCAAGTCCAATTGGGTATTGGGGTAAGGGTTCAACTGTAGGTTGGTAAGGTACTGGGATTCCTTATTTGTAACCGCTTGATTTGATAATAGTGGAGTTTCGGGAGTGGTGACCTGAAATCACCCGGTGGGGTTTTTGCCGTTAGGGTTTTTCCCCATTCATGAACAAATCACCGTGTCATTTATTTTCCGCTGCATATCTAGTTATTCGGTGATTTGTTTGTGCTACTACGTATTTGCATGTTAAATTGATTAATTAATAACTTGGTTAAATTAATTAATTAGTTTAAATCACAAGGGGTCATTCAATTTGTGGCCTATCACAAATCATAAAGCTTGCCAATGAAAACAAGATTGATCTAGACTTTGATGAAGTTGTTGGGTCCATGTGACCGTTACTTGTGATGTACTTCCAACTCTCAGGCAGGGGGCAAACACCAACGAAGCTTACAAATTGATTGACAATGATGGCATAAAGATTGGCCTCATTAATGGGAAGTTCCTTAAACACTTCGATGCTTGAAAATCGAGGATTGCCCCTTGATAAGAGTTTAAACTACCCACTGTAGCGCTGCAAGAGTACATGATATCTTCCTAGTACCTTTGAAAGCGTACCAATAAGGAGAAATTAATCCCACTATATGTAACCAATTGCGAGTGTGGTGTAGTGGTTAGATGCCCATGTCGCCCTTGAGGCCGAGGTCTCGGGTTCGATTAGTGGTGATACCCACTATTACAAAATGCGCCCTCCTTTTTTCAAAAAAAAAAAAAAAAAAAAAAAAAAAAAAAGGACAAAAAAACAAAGAAATCATTCAAAAAGAAACTATAAAAAAAAAAATCATCAAAAAAAAAAAAAATTTGTTGAACTACGTGATGACTTGATCCTTCTCCAGGGTACTGATGTGCATGAAATATATACAATAAAATATTCACATATCTAAATATTTAGCTTTACTTTTATATTATTTTGTGATTGATTATATAATATCTTTGTATTGCAGGTAACAAAGGCTTTACATGCAAAGTGGGGCTAGGCCAATTGAATCAAGCCAACTTACATCCAGCCAAGCATGAATTCAAGAGAAGACTAACCCAATTAAATTTAAGTCCAATTGGAGCAAGGAATTAAAGGAAATTTCCACCAAATCCAAATCCAATTCGGATTAGGATTCCAGCCTGCACATCAGTTAGTATTTTTGATATAAATTTCGGCTCATATATCTAATCGAGATGATTTAAGTGATGGAATTAAATGTGAGTGCAGCGGAAAAGTAAGTTTTGAACGGATCTACTTCATTCAATATTGATAACATGTGTAAAGTAAATTTCAGAATTATGAGAACAAGAGATCGTACCTTGAAGCGATGAGTTTCAAAACCGAAGATTGAAGCACTTGGGAATACTCTTAATCTTCACTCCAATTCCACTAATCGCCCAAGATGTGTGGTCTCTCAAATTGGTAACAAAGGGATAACTAGTGAGTACCAAAAACCCACTTCCACACCACTACAATGGTGATCTTCTTACCAATTATTTTCTGTACATTTTTCCCTTTGTTTCTAACCAATATATCTAATTGGGCTAGCCTTTTGGGCCTTACCAATTGGGCTTAAGTGTGTGGCTTGGAGTGGGACCAAAAGGGACCAATAAGACACTAGCTCCAATGGGCCTTGGGCTTTTCTGTCAACTCTTGACAAGTCCAAAGTTACCATTAACTATATTTAATACCACTATATAAATATAGTTGCACTCTAGGTCTTATCTATATATTATATCCCAAGACTTTATTATACATGCAACCCCTTCATAAAATATTCGTAGTAATACAAAGTTAATAATTTAGACTGCCACTTTGTAAATTACTACATCTTGATCCTTGAGTACCCGGTTTAATCCTTAATGTTATTCATTATATATTTATGAAATCCAATTCCATAAATATAAACTTTAGTCATACTAAAGTGGTTAGGCCTAACTCTCTGAATAACAAACTCATTAAACTTATCTCAAGGGAATATTTTATATCTCCATTAAGAGACTATGAATTCCATCTTGAGAATACATGTTCCATCAACACTTAATGTGGCTGCCCAACATACTGAGGTTTTGACCATTAATATAGATCTCACTCCTGATATATCAAAGCAACCTACATCTTATGATCAGGTCCATTATTCTCTCAGGATTAAGAGTTCATGCAAATACAAGTCATGAGATTTATTATTCATTTGACAGTCCTTAGGCAAATAATAAATCTCATGGAGGTCCAGTTCAATATGTCTTAACTCTTAAAACATATTAACACATCAACTAGAAGTCACCACTTCCATGATCAAGACAAATCATCGTAGTTGATATGTTATAGTCTTCGCAGATGAAATGCCCAATTTCATCACCGACTACGAACTATAATTCTGAGTTTACAAAGAACTTGTGATTTATATCTTCTGTGACTCTTCACATAAATCACATACTATGCATCTCATGGACTATATGATAATGTCCGAATATTCATGTTACCATTATTTCAGATAATAATAAAACAAATTTATTAAACATAATATTAAGTCATACATAATGTCAAACACAATGTCACACTTAATATCATACATAGCATCTTACAATAGGATTTAAGGGCACCAATCCTAACAATCTCCCACTTGCCCTAAAGACTATTGTGCACTAATCTAACTCCCATTCCCTCCAAATGTGACTCGAAAGTCCTTTGAGGCAAGGCTTTGGTAAATGGATCTGCTAGATTGTTTGCACTTTCAATCTTTGCTACCACCACATCTCCACGAGCAACAATATCTCGAATGATATGGTACTTCCTCTCAATGTGCTTTCCTTTCTTGTGATTCCTTGGATCTTTAGATTGTGCAACTGCTCCACTGTTATCACAAAACAATGTGATTGGAACTTGCTCCATTCTTATTACACCAAGGTCAGAGAGGAATTTCTTGAGCCATACAGCTTCCTTTGCTGCTTCACAAGCAGCAACATATTCTGCTTCCATGGTGGAGTCTGCAATACATGATTGCTTAATACTCCGCCAACTAATGGCTCCACCTCCCAAGGTGAAAACACATCCTGAAGTGGATTTTCTGAAATCTAGATCCGATTGAAAATCTGAATCTGTATAGCCAATGGGAATCAAATCCTCACAACGGTAAACAAGCATATAATCTCTCGTTCTCCGTAGATACTTGAGAATATGCTTTACAGCTTGCCAATGTTTTGGTCCTGGATTTGATTGATATCGGCTGACCATGCCCACTGAATAGCAGATATCTGGTCTAGTACAAAGCATGGCATACATGAGACTTCCTACTGCAGAAGCATAAGGAACTTGTCTCATAATATCTACTTCCTCTTGAGTCTTAGGCCTTTGGTCATCAGACAGAGGAACTCCATGTCTGAAAGGAAGCAATCCTTTCTTGGAGTTTTGCATGCTAAACCGTTCTAGAACCTTATCTATGTATCCAGCTTGTGATAAGCCTAGCATCTTATTCTTGCGATCTCGCCAAAGCTTAATCCCTAGAATAAAGTTAGCCTCACCCAAGTCCTTCATATCAAATTGACTTGACAACCAAACTTTTACAGATGACATTACCCCTACATCATTTCCAATGAGTAGAATATCATCAACATAAAGTACTAGGAACATTACTACTTTATTTTGATGTCTTTTGTACACACATGGTTCATCAGAATTTTGTTCAAAATCAAATGTCTTGATTGCTTGATCAAACCTGATGTTCCATGACCTAGATGCTTGCTTAAGTCCATAAATGGACCTTTGCAACTTGCATACCAAATGTTCTTGGTTCTTTGCTATGAAACCTTCCGGTTGCAACATATAGATTTCCTCTTCAAGATTTCCATTAAGAAATGCAGTCTTGACATCCATTTGCCAAATCTCATAATCATAATGAGCAGCAATGGATAAGAGAATTCTGATAGATTTAAGCATTGCTACTGGAGAAAAGGTTTCATCATAATCAATACCTTCTTTTTGAGTATACCCTTTCGCCACTAGCCTTGCTTTAAAGGTTTCAACTTTCCCATCTATCCCTCTCTTTCTCTTGTAAACCCATTTGCAACCAACAGGTTTAATGCCGTTAGGCGCCTCTACAAGATTCCAAACCTGATTGGAATACATGGAATCTAATTCAGATTTCATAGCTTGGACCCAATGATATGCATCTATATCATTCATTGCTTCATCATATGTGTAGGGATCCGATTCAACCTCTTCTGAGATAGCTTCATAAGTTTCTCCCAAACCTATGAATCTTATAGGAGGCCGAACAATTCTCCCACTACGACGAGGCACCTGTGTACTAGACATCTTATTAGTAGTATCTTGTGGTGTATCTAATACAGCCACATCATCCCTAGTTTCATCTATAGGTTGTTCATTTACAGATTCATTCATTTCAGCCAAAACAACTCTGCTTTTAGGAGTATAATCATTCATATAGTCATTTTCCAAGAATTTGGCATTTGTGCTAACAAACACTTTATTATCTTTATGACTATAGAATAAACCTCCAACAGTTCCTTTTGGATACCCAACAAAGAAAACCACTTCTGTTTTAGACTGTAACTTGTCAGACTTTCCTTTTAACACATGTGCTGGACAACCCCAAATATGGAGATGTCTCATACTAGGCTTACGCCCATTCCACAATTCCACAGGTGTTTTAGGAACAGACTTCGAAGGTACTAAATTCAGAAGATACATTGCTGTGTTTAAAGCATATCCCCAAAAAGAAATAGGTAGAGTTGAATAACTCATCATGGACCTAACCATATCTAAAAGAGTCCTATTCCTTCTTTCTGCTACACCATTTTGTTGTGGAGTTCCAGGTGCAGTCAATTGGGATACAATCCCATTCTTAGTTAAGTAATCCTTGAAATCCCCAAAAAGGTATTCACCACCTCGATCAGATCGAATGGCTTTTATGTGTTTACCTAATTGATTCTCAACTTCAGCCCTAAATTCTTTGAATTTTTCAAAGGCTTCGGACTTCCGTTTCATTAGGTACACATAACCATATCTTGAGTAATCATCAGTGAAAGTAATGAAATACTCATGGCCACCTCTTGCCTGGATTGACATAGGACCACAAACATCAGAATGCACTAACTCTAGCAAATCTTGGGCTCTTCTACCTTTTGCAGTAAAAGGTCGTTTGGTCATTTTACCTTCCAAACAAGATTCACAAACTGGATATTCATCAAAGTCCATGGGCCCTAAGAGTCCATCTTTAATCAGTCTTTGAATTCTGTTTGAATTAATATGACCTAAACGCAAGTGCCAAAGATATGCATCATTAGTAGAAGGAAACTTTCTCTTTAATGATTTTTCATGAGAGTTAGCATCTAATTCAGAATTATATAATTCATGCTTATCAGGAGTTAAAATATAAAGACCATCCACAATATTGCCATAACAGATAAACACTTTATCCTTCTTTATTACAACATTGTCTTTTAGGATAACACAATATCCTTGTTTACCTAAGTAAGTAGCAGAAATTAAATTCCTACGTACATTAGGTACATACAAACAGTCTTCTAATATTAGAACTCTAGATTGAAAACATAAACTATAAACACCAACAGCTACAACTGGAATTCTGCTCCCATCAGCCAAAGTAAGAAACAACTCCCCTTCTTTAAGCTTTCTGGTCTCCTGAAACCCCTGCAAAGAATTGCAGATATGATTAGTACAACCTGAATCCACACACCAGGAATCCGTGGGATTCTGTACCAAACATATTTCAAGAAGGAATGTATCATTCATACCTTTATTCTTGGCAGCCTTGAAAACTGGACAATTCCTCTTCCAATGTCCTTTCTCACCACAATGGAAACACTTTCCTTTGATCTTCTTTCCTTTATCAGCAACCCCTAAGGCAATTTGTTTACCCTCTTGTTTGGTGAAGTCCTTCTTCTTCTTCTTCTTACCCTTGCCTTTCGACTTAGGTTGAGAAGTAGAAGCTTCACCAACATTGGCTTCAACATTGGAAGTACCAAGAATGCCTTCTGCCGCTACCAATTTATTCATTAATTCAGACAAGGTATAAATCTTTTTATTCATATTATAATTCAGTTTGAATTCCTTGAATGATTCTGGTAGCGACTGGAGTATCATATCCACTTGGGATTCTCCATCTATATCGGCACCTAAAACTTCCAATGTGTTCAAATTAGAGATCATTGTAAGACAATGCTCTCTCACTGAACTTCCCTCAGCCATTCTAGTATTATAAATTTGCCTCATGGTTTCTTGCCTTGCAGAACGGCCTTGCTCACCAAACATCTCCTTCAGACTTAACATAATGTCTGAAGCTAGTTCTACATCCTGCATTTGATGCTGTAGAACATTTGAGATAGATGCTAGGATGTAGCACTTGGCCATTCCATTAGATTTCTGCCAACTATCATATCGTTGTTTTTCCTCAAGAGGAGCATCTAATGAAGGAAAGTTAGGACATGGTTTAGTAAGAACATACTTATGTTCTTCAGCAGTGAGAACTATGTCCAAGTTTCTTTTCCAGTCAACATAGTTGGATCTAGTCAGTTTGTTTTGATTAAGAATAGCTACAAGTGGGCTAAAAGATGCCATGTTCTAAATCTGAAAACAATAAACATGAATATAATCAATAACTGGACATTATCTTTTTAGCATATAAACATATAGTATGGAACCTTAATAAAACCATAATATAATATATGCAACGACAACCCAATCCCATATTCAATATCCCTCAGCATAGAGTGAATATAAAATACTATGATTGATTGAGAACTATTCTCATCATTAGTGCTATCATGATAACTCTTATCAAACACTAATAATATGCCGTTATATTTATTTGGCCTCTAAATAATGATAGTAAGAACTCAGCATAGAGGATACTATAATATTTAGTCTAGTGTATACCACTGTCTAGAATCATGTGTAGCCACATTTCATCCCCTTAACAAGCTTATTTTGTAGTACCATGATACAAAACACCCTCCGCATGGAATGCTAAGCTCAAGGCAAAGACAAGGTGTTTGATCAAACCACTATAAACCAAGAAATTCAATCTTGTAGGACCATAAAATAAATACTCTCCGCATGGAATGCTAAGCACAAGGCAAAGACAAAGTATTTATTTCATACTACTATGAATTGACAATGGAGGCCGTGAGATCCAACCCTTGTATCTCTCTCCCACTAGATGTTTTAAAAGAAAGGTTTTTAGTTTTAAAACATGCATAATCTAATTACACATAGTCTTACTCTTTTATCATGTGAAAACACTTAGAAAAAATTTCTGTTTTTCTTTCTTTTGATCGATCGAAAGTGCCCCTCGATCGATCGAAAAAACTAAAAAATTCGAACTTGATCATCTGACACTTTCGATTGATACTCGATTGCCTTTCGATCGATCGAAAAACAGATTCGATCGATCGAAAAACAGATTCGATCGATCGACTAGCAATCGAAAAACTATCGTTCTAAATCGTCTAATCACTGTCTCTTTCGATCGATCGAAAATGATTTTTGATCGATCGAAAATCGCGAAACTCAAATTCCCAGAAATTTTCTAAGGCAGTTTTCTACGGATTTTCATGAACAAACATCTTGAAAACGAACATGATAGACAGAGATCAATGTCAAAACTAAATTCTATTGATGTTACAGCCTTAAGATTGAATTTAACATACTTAAATTTAAAATTAAACAACATCATAACACCAATTTCAGTTTTCATCAAATCATAGTTTCAACAACATGCAGAAAATTAAAACTTAATCTTCTAACAATATGAAACTATCTTCTCCAATTCTAAAACTCACAAACATGTTAAACAATACGAAATTGAAGACCGCTCTGATACCATTTGATGGAATTAAATGTGAGTGCAGCGGAAAAGTAAGTTTTGAACGGATCTACTTCATTCAATATTGATAACATGTGTAAAGTAAATTTCAGAATTATGAGAACAAGAGATCGTACCTTGAAGCGATGAGTTTCAAAACCGAAGATTGAAGCACTTGGGAATACTCTTAATCTTCACTCCAATTCCACTAATCGCCCAAGATGTGTGGTCTCTCAAATTGGTAACAAAGGGATAACTAGTGAGTACCAAAAACCCACTTCCACACCACTACAATGGTGATCTTCTTACCAATTATTTTCTGTACATTTTTCCCTTTGTTTCTAACCAATATATCTAATTGGGCTAGCCTTTTGGGCCTTACCAATTGGGCTTAAGTGTGTGGCTTGGAGTGGGACCAAAAGGGACCAATAAGACACTAGCTCCAATGGGCCTTGGGCTTTTCTGTCAACTCTTGACAAGTCCAAAGTTACCATTAACTATATTTAATACCACTATATAAATATAGTTGCACTCTAGGTCTTATCTATATATTATATCCCAAGACTTTATTATACATGCAACCCCTTCATAAAATATTCGTAGTAATACAAAGTTAATAATTTAGACTGCCACTTTGTAAATTACTACATCTTGATCCTCGAGTACCCGGTTTAATCCTTAATGTTATTCATTATATATTTATGAAATCCAATTCCATAAATATAAACTTTAGTCATACTAAAGTGGTTAGGCCTAACTCTCTGAATAACAAACTCATTAAACTTATCTCAAGGGAATATTTTATATCTCCATTAAGAGACTATGAATTCCATCTTGAGAATACATGTTCCATCAACACTTAATGTGGCTGCCCAACATACTGAGGTTTTGACTATTAATATAGATCTCACTCCTGATATATCAAAGCAACCTACATCTTATGATCAGGTCCATTATTCTCTTAGGATTAAGAGTTCATGCAAATACAAGTCATGAGATTTATTATTCATTTGACAGTCCTTAGGCAAATAATAAATCTCTTGGCGGTCCAGTTCAATATGTCTTAACTCTTAAAACATATTAACACATCAACTAGAAGTCACCACTTCCATGATCAAGACAAATCATCGTAGTTGATATGTTATAGTCTTCGCAGATGAAATGCCCAATTTCATCACCGACTACGAACTATAATTCTGAGTTTACAAAGAACTTGTGATTTATATCTTCTGTGACTCTTCACATAAATCACATACTATGCATCTCATGAACTATATGATAATGTCCGAATATTCATGTTACCATTATTTCAGATAACAATAAAACAAATTTATTAAACATAATATTAAGTCATACATAATGTCAAACACAATGTCACACTTAATATCATACATAGCATCTTACAATAGGATTTAAGGGCACCAATCCTAACATTAAGTTGGGCTGGAAATTTAACTTAAAGGGCTACGACTTTGTAGTTTACCAAAAGCCCGAATTCTGATGTTAAATAGGCCAAAATCGTCGGTTAAGTGAAGCCTAAAAATCTAGAATTTTCTCCAAATGGGAATTCAACTTGTAATAAGATTTCTTGACCTATTTAAAGGCTCTTTAGGGCAAAATTTAGGGGGCTGAGGCTAGTGCTAGGGCTGGGGGCTGAACATAGAGAGTGCGGCTACCTCTTCCATGACAATTAGTTTTAATTATTTTTCTAGTTTAATGTTTAGTATTTTATTTTTGTGTTTTATTTCAATTACTATGAGTATGTAAATTTATAATTAAGGTTGAGGATGAAACCTTGTTAAGGATTATTAGTAATATTTATATGATTTGATTTTTCCCACAATAGTTGTTTTTTAATGATTTAAATTGTTCTTGCTTCATATCAATTGACTAAGATGGGATTCTAGATATGAGATCAATCATGTTTTTCTCATGATTTAGGATTTGTCTTAATTAATTCAATGCTTGGTTTATTAATTCTTGATTATAAAATTGGATATTGTTTGTGATTTTTCTGTCAATGGATACAATTTATGATTTGATTTTTAGAATTTGATATATCTTGTGATTTGTTTGGCTACGGTTACAATTGATGATTTGGTTTTATACTTAAGAAGCGAAGAAGAACATGCTTTAGATTTTTAAACATAAGTTTTAATGATGATATTTTCCATGATAGCAAGATTGATTTCTAGATTATCATGCAGTGGTTGGGAAAAATTAATGATCATAAATATATGCGATATGACTTACAAGGCGGATTCCAAAACCTTAATTCCTTTCCCTTGATTGTTTACACCTTTTTATTACTTTATATCTTTTGCCTAAGTTTAACTATTTGCCTAATTTTATTATTTGCTTAGTTTATTTAATTTCAAAATAACCAATTTTTATTAAACTAGATTAGGATTAATTTAGTTAAGATTTGATTAATTTTCCTACGTTCATTCAAGTCTCTGTGGGTTCGACCTGTTCTTGTCAAACTATACTTCGGTACGGTTCATTCACTTGCGAGTACTTTAAAATTTCACAACAAGTTTTTGGCGCCGTTGCCGGAGACTTGGTTAGGAAAATAAATTAGGTCTTAATTGAATTTTCCTTCTACTAGTTTTAGTTAAATTTTATTTTTTTTTAAATTAAAAAAAAACAAAAAAAAATTTATTTCTTTTTGCTTGGTGTATGAGAACTTGGATATGTGATAAAGAAAATCACCTTGTTAGTTTTGATTATCCATCCACAATGGGAGAAACAAAAGATGATTCAAAAATTCTTAGGGAGTTGTTCTCACCAATAACCACCAACCCTCCATCTTGCATAGTATTGCTTGCAACCATTGCTGCACATTTTGAGTTGAAGCCACAGATAATCCACCTTCTTCCTACTTTTCATGGATTGGATAGAGAAGACCCTTACATGCATGTAAAGGAATTTCTTGAGATTTGTGCTACTTGTAAGTTCCAAAATTTCACTGATGACTTAGTTCGCTTGCGTTTATTCCCTTTTTCCTTGAAGGATAAGGCCAAAGCATGGCTTAATTCTTTGTCACCTAGATCTATCACTTCATGGGAACTGTTGGTCACAAAATTCCTTTCTAAATTTTTCCCAATGGCCAAAACCAATGCTTTGAGGAGAGAAATTGTAGATTTTTATCAGGATGAACAAGAGAAATTTTATGAGAGTTGGGAGAGATTTAAGGACTTGATCTTAAAATGCCCCCATCATGGTTTTGAAACATGGAGACTAGTACAATATTTTTATAATGGTTTGACTCAGACAAATCATAACATGATTGAGTCCATGAATGGTGGTGGATTTTTGAGCCTTGTAGATGATGAGGCATACAAATTTCTTGAGAATTTTTTTGAAAGTTCACAACAATGGGATTTTTCCAACCGTAAAGAGAGATCTGCCCTTGCAATTAAGAAAGGAGGATTGTATGAAGTCAGTGAAGATTTAGATATAAAAACTAGGTTGGAAAATCTCACTCGTAAGGTTGAGGCTTTAGCTTTAGGTAGAGGGATGAATTCTGTTAATCAAGTTCAAAGTGAAACATGCTCTATTTGTGCAAGTCCTATGCATACAACACAAATGTGTCCTTCTGCAGTTGGGTATCCTGATTTTTATACTGAGCAAGCAAATGCACTGAATAATTATGGAAAACCATTTGCTAGTCCATTTTCAGAGACAAACAATCCAAATTGGAGGAACCATCCTAATTTCTCATGGAGGCAAAATCAGCCTTCCACAAATGTTGGTGGACAACAAATGCATCAACAAAGTCAATTTCGTCCACCTACTCAAGCATTTCCTCCCATTCCTCAATCAACACCTCAGTTTGTAGCACCACCAAGACAACAACCATCTTTGGAGGAGTCTCTCAAAACTTTCATGCAATCAACTAGCCAAGCCATTCAAGAGATGAAAAGTTCCACCCATTTGAATACTCAAGCTTTTTCAAAGTTGGAAAATCAAGTTGGACTGTTAGCAACCCAAGTTGGAGAGAGGGAAAAAGGAAAGTTTCCTAGTCAACCTATACCTAACCCAAAAGGACAGTATGCCATCAATGGTTCTTCTAGTTCTACTCATGGACAAGAACATGTTCAATCTATTACTACCCTTAGGTCTAGTAAGCAAGTTGATAATCAAGTGAAAATGCCAGAAGTGGAGGATGATGAAAATATTGTGTTAAATGAAAAAGAAACTCATAGTTCACATGATGATCATGGAGAAAAGAAGGACAACTCACCTGATGGAAATAAAGATGAACACAGCGGAAAAATAAGTTTATAATGGATCTACTTTATATCACAATCTATAACATGTACTATGTAAATTTCAGAATTCAAGTATAAGAGAGTGTACATTGAAGTGGTGAATTTTAAAACAAAGATCGAAGCACTTGGGAATACTTTTAATCTTCACTCCAATTCCACTAACGCCCAAGAAGCGTGGACTCTCAATTGGTTACAAATGGATAATTAAAGAGTGACATTCACTCACATACACTTTTAGAATGATGTTACTCTTACATAATATTCTAAACGTTTTTCCCTTTGTATCTAACCAATTATCTAATTGGGCTGGCCTTTTGGGCCTTTTCAATTGGGCTTAAGTGTGTGGCTTGGAGTGGGACCAAAAGGGACCAATAAGACACTAGCTCCAATGGGCCTTGAGCTTTTTTGTCAATTCTTAACAAGTCCAAAGTTGCCATTAACTATATTTAATACCACTATATAAATATAGTTTCACTCTAGGCCTTATCTATAAATTATATCCCAAGACTTTATTGTACATGCAACCCCTTCATAAAATATTCGTAGTAATACAAAGTTATTAATGTAGACTGCCACTTTGTAAATTACTACATCTTAATCCTTGAGTACCCGGTTTAATCCTTTAAGTTATTCATCATATATTTATGAAATCTAATTTCATAAATATATACTTTAGTAACTACTTACGAAAGTGGTTAGGCCTAACTTTCTGAATAACAAACCCATTAAACTTATCTTAAGGGAATATTTTATATCTCCGTTAAGAGACTATGAATTCCATCTTGAGAATATATGTTCCATCAATACTAAATGTGGCTGCCCAACATACTGAGATTTTGACCGTTACTTTAGATCTCACTCCTGATATATCAAAGCAACCTACACCTTATAATCAGGTCCATTATTCTCTCAAAATTAAGAGTTCATGCAAATATAAGTCGTGAGATTTATTATTCATTTGACAGTCTTTAGGAGAATAATAAATCTCACAGTGGTCCAGTTCAATATGTCTTAACTCTTAAAACATATTAACATACCAACTAGAAATCTCCATTTCCATGATCAAGACAAATCATCTTAGTTGATATGTTATAGTCTTCGCAGATGAAATGCCTAATTTCATCACCGACTACGAACTATAATTCTGAGTTTACAAAGAACCTGTAATTTATATCTTCTATGACTAAATCACATAAATCGCATACTATGCATCTCATGGACTAAATGATAATGTCCCATATTCATGTTACCATTATTTTAGATAATAATAAAACAACTCTAGTAATCACAATATTAAGTCATACATCATGTCATACATAATATCATACATAGCATCTTACAATAGGATTTAAGGGCACCAATCCTAACACCACCATCCATTCCAATTCAGGATCTTAGTTCTCCCCTTGATAAGAGGTTTGTTCCTAAAGCTCCATTTCCTTAAAGGTTAATCAGTTCTCAGAAAAGTGCACAATTTGGAGATATTTTAGAAGTTTTTAAGCAAGTGCAAATAAATATTCCATTTCTTGATGCAATTCAGCAAGTTCCTGCTTATGCCAAGTTTCTAAAATATTCCATTTCTTGATGCAATTCATGGCAAAAATGGATCTTGGCACGGCTTCAGTGCGAATGAAGTGTTGACGTAGCTTCATGACAAAGATGAATGTTGGTAGGGCTTCAGTGCGAATGAAGTATTGACGTGGCTTCATGGCAAAAATGAATGTTGGCACGGCTTCAGTGCGAATGAAGTGTTGATGTAACTTCATGACAAAGATGAATATTGGTACGACTTCAGTGCAAATGAAGTGTTGACGTTGCTTCATGGCAAAAATGGATGTTGGCACGGCTTTAGTGCAAATATTAGTGCAACTTCAATGCGAGTGCGAGTTCTAATATGGAGCGTTAACGTCGCTTCATGACAAAGATGAACGTTGGCATGGCTTCAATGCGAATGAAGTGTTGACGTGGCTTCATGACAAAGATGAATACTGGGATGACTTCAATGTAAATGATGGTGCGACTTCATAGCAGATGTAAGTGTAAATATTGCTTCATTGGCATGGCCTCAGTGCAAGTAATGGATGCAACTTCATTGTGAAGGCAAGTGCAAATATTGCTTCATGGCAAAGATGAATGTTGGCATGGTTTCAGTACAATCACAAATGCTGGCATGACTTCATGGTAAAGACTCTTGATGTGGCTACGTTGCAAAGAATGTTGAAATGGCTGCGTTGAAAAGACAAGTGTTGGCACATCTTAATTGCCAAGACAAAGATGACTGCCGCTATGAGAAAGTCACCAAATAAATATGGACGCCAGGCTAAGAATGTTGATGTAAAGCTCGATCCTAAAGCCCAAAGCTGCATAAAAAAAACAAGCAACAACAAATAACTTGTCAGAAGAAAATCTCATGGCACGTAAAAAAAAAAAAAAAAAAAAATCGATAAAGAAAGCTTCAATTGTAATCTCCAGTCTGTCAAAAAAAAAGGGGGGAGGGGGGTTAGTACAAACCAAGCATGTGAAAAAAAAAGGAGATTAAAAAAAAAGGTTAAAAGAAAGAGAAAAAGGCATAATTTCTCTACTAGAGAATTATGCTGAGACTGTGCTTGTACAGATTAGTGCATGCCCTAGGTGGTTTTATATAGAAAACTTCTAAGAAAACAGACAAAGAAAAAAGAGTTTAAAGTCAGACTTTGCAACTCGAATGCACTCAAAGTCAAAGAAAACTGCACCAAACCTTGAAAAAAATGGATAAGTGCCCATAAATGGATCATGTTGTCAGAAGAGACTATTGCACTTGGATGAAAGGAAAAACTGACATCGTCTTCTATGGCCTTCGATCCACCAAACCTGAAAATTACCACAAAGTCCCAACGTCCTGTGGGTTTCTCATTCAAATCTGCACAAATCTGAGAAAATTTTTACAAAACCGGTGCCACCAGTAGATCCATTCGTCCACGATCTACAAAACCTAAAAATTTCAAGACCAAAAACGGCTGCACACACCCCCACGCAAAGCCACGATCTTTCAAACGACTCGCAGCCTAGTCCTTCAAATTTGTGCAAATCTGCCAACAATTTTAGAAAACTGACAATACCATGGTCTTCCGCGACCTTAGATCGACAAAACCCAAAAAACTCAAGACCAAAAAAGCTGCTATACGCCACCAGAGTCTCCAGCGTTCACTGCCTCAGATTCACACGTCGACACTCGCCACCATCATTAGGTTACGCGTGCCAAGCGCTCCCACGCGCCCTGCTTTGACACGCGTCTCATTATATGACGTCATCCTCCACTACTCGGTTTGGCCGACTTGGAAATTTGACCCAGAATGACCTGGAAATCTGACCCGGTCCGAACCGCCTGCAAAAAAAAAAAAAAAAAAAAAAAAAAACTTTGACCAAGTTGGATTTTTGACTTTAACCAAAAAGTCAAAATTTTCAAAACGGACCTGTCCCACTGAGTTTTTTGAGTACATTTCGATTTTGGGATCCATTTCTTCAGTCGAAACTCAGAAATTGCGCAAACGTCCAATTTTCAGAATGTTGACTTTTTGCACAAATCTTGACTAAAAGTCAAAATTTTTAAAAGGGACCTATCTTGCTCAATTTTTTGTGTACATTCAAAGTTTGGAGTCCATTCCGTCATTTGAGACTCAAAAATTGCACAAATGACTCAATTCCAAGAAAGTTGACTTTTGCGTTAAAGTCGACCTAAAGTCAAGATTTTCAAGCCAAACTTGTCTTGCTCAGTTTTTCGCAACTTGGAAATCACCAATCTAACCCACATCGCCGAAGTACTGACAATGTCCAAAACTTAAGATCCCAAGATTAAAATTTGAGCTTCATCCATTTAGTTTGGATCCCCTCATGTTTATTCTCCAGACTTCATCAAGGCTTCCCTTTCAAAGCACAGATGAACTCTCACAAGTGTGTCTTGAATTTGAAATTACATTGGGTTACCAGTTCAACCTACCATTCCCGTTCGGTGCCTACTAGTCTTCCGCCTACCATTCCCCTTTCGGTGCCAAACATTCCCACCTACCGTTCGGTGCCTACCAGTCAGGAATCTACCATTCTCATAAAAAATTCTCATCTGCCATTCTCAACTACCCATCAACTATTCTTCATCTCTCCGCTATAAATAGAAGGGTCGGGTCCGTTGAAAACTCATCAAGAAAAACACACTGAGTCATGAAATGAAGATTCGTTTCTTTCAAATTTTCAAGTCCTCCTTCTCATAGCTATTTCTTTCTATGGCCTCATCATTCTCAACACCTAGCAACCAATATTGCTTCATAATCAGTTTGAGATCAACCCTCTCATCGTTTGGTAGAAACCCTCTTCACAACATCATTGTAGTTTTGAGATCCAAACAAATTTTGTTTCTCCACTTAACGACCACCTTTGTCCATAAAATTACTCATAACAAGGTCTGTATCGCTGTTCCATGCTTCCTCAGACTTGGTTGGCCAGGAAATCCAAGTCCAGCAGAGACACCTGTTCCTAGGCTCAGGGCTTCTGTAATCTCTCTCAATTTTCTTGGTCTTTTAGCAAAAATAGCGGTTCGGAACAAACAGTAACTTGGCTGGTTTCTAAGACCAGAATCACAAGTTAGCTCCATCTTTCATTTTTTTGTGCTTTTCCAACAAGTAGCAGTAAGTGAAGATGGTAAAAAGTTTGGGGTATCCTACAAATTGCCTTCCATCCAACACTTGAAACAACCTCCAAGGCACAAGCTCATCAGAATTCAGCCTTTGGAGCCGGTAAATGGTCACCAAAGCCATATTCCATGTCCCCACCAGTGTGGGACCTAAAGGTCATCGTTGCTGGTATCTCAAAACATAATTTCTAGAATTACTCCAACTTAAATTCATCTTGAAGTATTTCAGAAAACATACTTCTAAAATTACTTCAACTTAACGTCCGTCAGCATGGTCCCATCACACAGGCACATTCTACGACTTGCCGTTGGACCTCATTCAACATGTAGTCAGTCCCATATCCCAATGTGTACTTCTCATAAACATCTACACCAGAGGGTCCTTAACGTACAAGGCCAGCGCCATCGTGGTGTATGTTTCACCCATTTGCTTTGCTTCATCCCCGTCTTCTTCACCACCAACATCAGCATCCCCAGAATCCATAAGCTTCTGAAATTACCTCAACTTAACCTGAGTGACGCGATAACACTTGCACATTCAACCACATTCCCACATGGTCTCGCCGTAATCTGAAGTATATTCTTCTGAGATAACTTCACCAGCGGTTCTTAAAAACACGAGGCTAGCCCCATAACTTTGCATGCTATACCCAGCCACCATCCTTGCATCTTCCCCATCTTCTACACCTCGTGATTGCCGCCAACGATCCAAAATACACTTCTGAAATTACCTCACCTTAACCTCTACCGAAATGATTCAATCTTGCAAATACATCCAACTTCTTGCAAACAACTTTCAGCCTCACCAACCCACTCTAAGTACAATGGAACACTTTTTTGAAATTACTTCAACTTAACCTCTGCTGAGAAGGCTCAGTCATGCAAGTACGTTCAAATACTCACAGACCCCTTTTCAGTCTCATCAAAGCCTTTCATATGGGTATGTCTACTCCTCGGAAATTATCTCATCCTACTGAAAGCTCCACCACCTTCAACTACTTCATTTGAAGAGCCAAGTGTAAAAATCTATTTTTAAAACTCATTCCCACACCACACTCTAAAACTGTGTGCATGAACTAGTCTCGAGTGGGCATTTGTAGAGAGGGAAAATTCCCGACCTACCACAAGCTGACACATCACGCTACTAAGTCCACAAAATATAACCAATTACAAAGCTCCACGTATTGCTGCTAGGTAACCAACAGAAATTTGCCAAGTGTCATGCAAAAACCAATCACGCATCAACGCATGTAAGCAATGACATAAGCAGCCTCGCACGTGTAAGCGATGACATAAGCAGCCTCGCATGTGTAAGCGATGACATAATCAGCCTCGCACAAGTAAGCGATAACATAAGTGGACTAATCAGGCTGTGAAATGTGTCACCAATTAGACTCTGCCACGTGTCGCTCACCCACCCCCAGACTCCTATAAATAAAAGCCTTCCTAAGACATTGAAAAAGACACCAAGCCATCTGAAGCATAAGCACCATTAGAGAAGATTCAGAAGCACTCAGAAGTACAGAAGCTCTGTAGGAATCAAACCTCAAAGCCTTCAAGAACTTCAAACTCAAAATCAAAGAACATTCGAAGCAGAATTATCCAAACTATCTACCTAGATCTCAAAGTTCACTGGAATCAAGCTCAAAAGCCTCTAGAAATCTCAACAAACCACAAATCAGTGAAGCTCTACGGATTCAAGCCTTTAAAGTCTCGAAGAAATTTCACCACAAACCTTCGAAGACAAAGAACACACAAAGAACACACGAAGAACACGAAGAACGTGAAGAACAAAGGATTTCTAACAAGCTCATAGCAAAGATTCATTGTAATTCTGTTTCAAAGATCTTCAATCCATTCTTTAGCCAAATTGAAGTACATTTGGTGTTCGAATCAAAATCATATTACCACAAGTTCAAATAACAAATCTTTTAAGGAGATCGAATAAGAGGATCACTCTTTTGTAATCACGGAGAATTGTACCACATATTCATCAATACAAATTCGCATTTATGAAACTATTTTACTTGTTTGACCCATTTCAAACCGAGAAATTTAGTCATCTACAGCAGTCTTGATATCCATTTATCAAATCTCATAATCATAATGAGCAGTAATGGATAAGAGAATTTTGAGAGATTTAAGCATTGCTACTGGTGAAAAGGTTTCTTCAAAATCAATACCTTCTTTTTGTGTATACCCTTTCGCCACTAGCTTTGATTTAAAGGTTTCAACCTTTCCATCTATCCCTCTCTTACTCTTGTAAACCCATTTGCAACCAACAGGTTTAATGTTGTTAGGTGCCTCTACAAGATCCCAAACTTGATTGGAATACATGGAATCTAATTAAAATTTTATAGCTTTGACCCAATGATATGCATCTATATCATTCATTGCCTCTTCATAAGTGTAGGGATCCGATTCAGCCTCTTCTGAGATAGCTTTATAAGTTTCTCCCAAACCTATGAATCTTATAGAAGGCCGAACAATTCTCCCACTACGACGAGGCACCTATGTACTAGACATCTCATGAGTAGTATCTTGTGGTGTATCTAATACATCCACATCATCCCTAGTTTCATTTATTGGTTGTTTTATTATAGGTTCATTCATTTCAGCCAACACAAATCTACTTCTAGGAGTATAATTATTCATATAGTCATTTTCCAAGAATTTGGCATTTGTGCTAACAAACACTTTATTATCTTTATGACTATAGAATAAACTTCCAACACTTCCTTTTGGATACCCTTCAAAGAAAACCACTTCTGTTTTAGGCTGTAACTTGTCAGACTTTCCTTTCAACACATGTGCTGGACAACCCCAAATATGGAGATGTCTCATACTAGTCTTACGCCCATTCCATAACTCAACAAGTGTTTTAGGAACAGACTTTGAATGTACTAAATTCAAAAGATACATTCCAGTATTTAAGGCATATCCTCAAAAAGAAATTGGTAGAGTTGAATAACTCAACATGGACCTAACCATATCTAAAAGAGTCATATTCCTTCTTTCTACTACACCATTCTATTATGGAGTTCCAGATGCTGTTAATTGGGATACAATCCCATTTTCAGTTAAGTAATCATTAAAATCCCTAAGAAGGTATTCGCCACCACGATCAGATTGAATGGCCTTTATGCGTTTGCCTAATTGATTCTCAATTTTAGCCCTAAATTCTTTGAACTTTTCAAAGGCTTCGAACTTCCATTTCATTAGGTACACATAACCAAATCTAGAGTAATCATTAGTGAAAGTAATGAAATACTCATAGCCACCTTTTGCTTGGATTGACATAGGACCACATACATCTGAATGTATTAGTTCTAGCAAATCTTAGGCTCTTCTACCTTTTGCATTAAAATGTTGTTTGGTCATTTTACCTTCCAAACAAGATTCACAAACTGGAAATTCATCAAAGTCCATGGGCTGTAAAAGACCATCTTTGATCAGCCTTTGAATCCTATTTGAATTAATATGACCTAAACGCAAATGCCAAAAATATGCATCACTAGTAGAAGGAAACTTTTTCTTTAATGATTTTACATGAGAGTCATTATCTAATTTAGAATTATATAATTTATGTTTATCAGGAGTTAAAATATAAAGACCATTAACAATATTGCCAGAACAGATAAACACTTTATCCTTCTTTATTACAACATTGTCTTTAAGGATAACACAATATCCGTGTTTACCTAAATGAGTTGCAGAAATTAAATTCCTACGAACATTAGGTACATACAAACAGTCTTCTAATATTAAAACTCTAGATTCAAAACAAAAATTAAAAACACCAACAGTTACAACTGGAATCCTACTCCCATCAGCGAAAGTAAGAAACAATTCTCCTTCTTTAAGTTTTCTGGTCTCTTGGAACCCCTGCAAAGAATTGTATATATGATTAGTACAACTTGAATCCACACACCAGGAATCTGTGGGATTTTGTACTAAACATATTTCAAGGAGGAAAGAATTTTTCATACCCTTATTATTGACAGCCTTGAATTTTGGACATTTCCTCTTCCAATGTCCTTTCTCACCACAATGGAAACATTTTCCTTTGAGTTTTTTTCCTTTGTCAGCAACCCCTAAGGCAATTTGTTTACCCTCTTGCTTGGTGAAGTCCTTCTTCTTCTTTTTCTTACCCTTGCCTTTTGACTTAGGTTGAGAAGTAGAAGTTTCAGCCATGTTGGCATCAACACTGGAAGTACCAAGAATGCCTTCTGCCGCTACCAACTCATTCATTAATTCAGACAAAGTATAAATCTTTTTGTTAATGTTATAATTGAGTCTAAATTCTTTGAATGATTCCGGTAGTGATTGGAGAATCATATCCAGTTGGGATTCTCCATCAATATCGGCACCTAAAACCTCCAATGTATTCAGATTAGAGATCATTGTATGGATGGCTTGCTAGGTTTTGGTATGGTGGGTGGGTTTTTGTTGGTTGTGTATGGATGGTAGGTTTGTGGTGGTTGTGGTAAGGGGGGTGGGTTTTTGGTGGGTGGTTGGGTTTGCGGGTGGTGGGTCTGTGGTCATTGTTGGTAGTGTTTGAGTTTTGGGCATGGTGGCTATTGGTATTGTCGTGGCTGTTAGGTGTGATTGGGATTTTGTTGTGGTGGATGTTGGGTGTGATGGCTATTGGTAGTTTGGGTTTTAGGTGTGATGGTTATTGGTAATTTGGGTTTTGGGTGGGACGGCCGGGGTTTTTAGTGTGATGGCTATTATTTTGCTTTTTGTTATACTATGGTAGTGGTTGGTGGTGCGTGGGATTGTTGGGTTGAGAATAGAGAGAGATAGAGAGGACGAGAGAGAAGAGATAATAGAGGAATAAATATATATATATATATATATATAAAGAATAAAAATAAATAAAGAATATTTAAATAAAGTGGTAAAACAAATAGAAACTTCGATGTTGGGTGTATTGTAAAGTGAGGTGTTAAAATAGATAATGTAGGTTTTTGAATTGTTAAAAACTAAAAATTTTAAGAACTTTGATGTGAACACTCTTATAACATAATCTTGTCTTATTGATTTTTAAGAGAGCATGGCATTCCCTACCCTTTATGCGTGGTGTTATTAACTTGCTTGCCAATCGAAAATATTGCTATATGATCTATGGTTCCGCTCCATTAAAATCATGAATCGTATCATGAATCAATTTTTGATTTTTCTGTTGTATTGTATCAAATCGTGTATCATAAGATACACAAACACTTATTACAATTATCAAATAATTATAGATATACATATATAAAAGGTATATTCATTTTAAATTTGAAATATATTAAACTCATGACTAATTTAATCATTATTTATGTAATAAAATTTAACAAAGCTAACTAAATAAATCAAATTAACTTATATTTATAATATGCACATTCAAATTGATTAATCTCGGAAGTAATACATGATATATGAACCAAAATAATGATATCTTTTCATCATCTTGGCTAATCAACTCCATCTAAGTCAATGTTATCATTATGTTCAGCATCTTATAAAATTATTTTTTCATAGACATTTTCTTTGTTATTATCAAAATTTACTCTTTTTTTGTTTTTTTATTCTAATAATTTTTTCTTGGTATTCTAGCTTTTTAGACTCATAATAATAATAACAAAATAAAAAATAATTATATTTTCATTTAATACATTGTGGGAGAGGGAGGCTTAAAGAAGGAATATTACTAAATAGGTTTGACTCGAGGAGTAGTTGGGCCCGACAACTCATCAACTCAGGCCCAGCATAATAAGGATAATCTGAAAATGAAACCGAGGAAGTTGGCCCACTCGAAGAGCCTGAGGAGCATACACTCCTCAGGAGACTGTAGACAAACCACCAAGGCCGTAAGACTGAAGACCAAGGAAGGCAGTAGGAACGTGCAAGCAAAGAGAGGAGGAAGCTTCTAGATAAAGCACCCATCACCTCCATATTTCATGCACTGTACTAACTCAGCTTGTCGCATTAATGGCAGAATGACCCTTGAATAGTGTCCCCACACCCTGCATCCTACTCTACCACCACCAGCAAAGCAACGATGGGACAAGTATCCAAGGAATGATCAATGGCCTTCCAAGTGGAAGGCAAGGATACAATCCTTGTAGCTATATATAGCAAGAAAAATCCTCCTAGAAGGGGATTAAGCAACAGAGAGAGAAAGAAAGAGAGAGAAAAGGAGAGAGGAATTAAGAACTATGTAATCGAGAGGTGTATAATCTTAAGAACAATTGTTCCATGGTTAGCTAGAGGAAAAACGTGAATAAGAATCCTTGGTTTCTCTTTCTATCAATCTCTTCTTAAACTCTTGACTTAGTTAGTTCCTTTTCTTTAAATCACCAATTGACGCTATTAAGGCTTGAAGGTTTGGCCTTAACAATCCACCTCTACTAATTAATTACATCACGCTTACTTTTCAACCCATTCCTATTGGGCTTTGAGCTTTGGATTCGGAAAGGGAGTGAACCTTGAGCATAGAAGGGATTGTAAAATAGCCCAATCTCCTAGCATAAGGGCCACATCCGTGCATTCGACCACAGAAGTCGGAGCCATTCTCACTCTATAAAGCACACTTCATGTGACTGGGAGATGCATAATCTCAGGATGGAAGTTGGCCATCTATGGCAGCGACTTTGCCAAACAGTGCATATAAGGGAGCACAAAACACCATCGCTAGGTCCGAGCTCTAGCTTGGGGGAAGAGTGAATTTACAGATGAAGAACTACAAGCCCTTGAAGTAGTACCTATAAAGCATCCTCTCTTTTGTGGAGGGAAGAAAGGTGTCCTCACCGAAGGGACAAAACACCCCACTCAGGAAATTTAAGAGGCGATGCCATGAGTAAGGCCCTACGGTAGATCTCTAGATCACCTTTTTTGGCTACATTGAGGACGCTAAGTTGTCCCGTTGCTTCACGGAGTCAACCTTCACGATTTATAATGGTAGAACAAACCCAATTGAGCATGTGAGCCATTCTTCTCCGAGCGATGCTTCTTTGCAAAGTATGCTGGAGATTGTCATGACCGTTCAGGCAACTTAGGGATAGATTTTGGTGGATGTGCTCACGGAGCTTCAGGCTTTGCTTGCTAATTTGGCGAGTACTAGACGTTCTCGACCGCCTCATTTTGTTGATGAGTCTTGATTTCCCTTTGGCAATTCGTCACAAAAAGACGGAGTACATACTGATGGAGATAGGGGGACTTTTGATTTTTTTGGAGCTTTAGATTGTATCTAGGAGCTTTTTGTATATGTTTTTGGCTTGTGATGTATTTATTTTCTCTTCTGATGTATTTATTTTCTTATGGGTTGTATATGTTAGAGGGAGACACTATATTTTTATTTTTGTTTCTTGTTTCACATGTGCTACATTAGCCATTGATTTATATTATGAGGTTATTCATGATATATGTCTTTTATTTTCTATTTTGTGAAATCAAGAATTTATTTTGTTTTTACTTGTATTTCCACACATGCGTTTATGTGTTTGTTGAGTGTTATAGGAATATACAGGTTGATTCAGTCGTGCTGCTGTCTACACTGGCAACTAATAGATAGTAGTTAGGTTGTATTGTTTTTGGGCATTTTGTTGTAATGGGCTGTTTTGTAACTTTGAGCATTTTTGTTTTGGTATGTGTTTTGTCATGGATTGCCAAAAGGGGAGTTTGTTAGGTTCTAAGAAATTAAGAACTAATGTATTAGAACTTCAATATGCATATATTGGCAAACCATGATCAAAACGTTTAGTCTAAATTTAGACTGCTCAAAGTGTGTTCATATGTAAAGTTGGAATCGAGTGTACAGCAGAATTTATTGTGTAAATTTGCAAGGCTCAATTGATCAAAAATTAGACTTCATCGATCGAAGCTCGTGTAGATTGTTTTTCTACAGAATTTTCCAACTCAGCCTAAGCCAATATGATGTAGTGTTTTATGTTTTGCTTCAAGTATAAAAAGAAAAACCCTAGTCACGTTTTAAAGGTTGTTGATATGCTGTGTGTATGAATCTCTTATGAGATCTAGAGGTGTTCGCCTTCATACATACTTAGGGTTATCAAGATCAAGATTGATGTCGAGAGCTTGGTGATCGCTTCAGTTGCTGTTTGAAAGAGCTTAAAGAAAACACAAGTGGTAGTACTTGTGGTTGCTGTGGATCAAGAAAGAAGTAGTCCGTGGACTCGGAGTTATCACGTGGTCGTGGTAGTAAGTTTTCTACTCGATGTAGCAATATGATGTTAGTGGTCTAAGTCGTTATTGTAAAATTTCAATTCTTTCATAATGGATCTATTTTACCTTGAGGATAGCTAAGTTAAATCCTCCCCATGTTTTCTATCGGTTTGGTTTTCCTGGGATATCATATCGTTGTGTTCTTTATTTTCTGAATTGTTTACTTGATATGATTTACTTGTGTTAGCGTAGATTTGGATAATTTATCTAAGTAATCACTTGGCTAAATAACTAGGTTAAACAACTTGTGTTTTAAGGGGTCTAAAAACGTACAATTTGGATTTTTTGCGTGGAGTTCATACGAAGCACCCGGGGTTGATCCCGAGTTTATCTGCCACCACTTGAATGTTAACCCCAAAGTTACCTCGAAGAAACAGCTACCTTGGCGTTTGTTTAAAGAACATGCTGAGGCTATAAAAGATGAGGTCTGTAAGCTTAAACAAACTGGGGCAATTAAAGAAGTTTTCTACCTAGAATGGTTGGCTAATACTGTGGTGGTAAAGAAAAAATCGGAGAAGTGGAGAATGTGCGTGGATTTTACAAATCTTAATAAAGCATGTCCAAAGGATTCATTTCTAGTCTCAAGAATAGATCAAATAGTTGATGCAACATATGGACACCCTAGGATCAGTTTCCTAGATGCTTTTGAAGGCTACTATCAAATCCCGTTGGCATTGCCCGACCAAGAGAAAACAGTCCTCCTTATACTGACATGAAATTATCACTACAAAGTAATGCCATTTGAACTAAAGAATGCAGGGTCCACATATCAAAGAATGGTGACTAGAATATTTGAGAGCTAGTTTAGAAAGAATGTGGAGGTGTACATTGATGATATGGTAGTTAAGAGTAAAGAAGAATCCGAGCATTTGTCTGATCTTGGTGAAGTTTTTGTGATTTTAAAAAAGCATAAGTTGCACTTAAATGCTTCTAAGTGTTCTTTTGGAGTAGGGTCTGGAAAGTTTTTAGGCTACATGATCACCTATCGAGGGATTGAAGTTAATCCCGACTAGATTAAGGCTATCCACGGGTTGCATCCTCCTCGGAATCCAAAGGAAGTTCAATGTCTTACTGGAATGACAGCAGCTTTGAACCGTTTCATATCAAGGTCCGCAGAGTGGTGTAGACCGTTCTTCCAGCTATTGTATAAATGGAAGGATTTTTCTTGGTCCGAGGAAATTGATAAGGCTTTTGAGGAATTAAAGGCGTATTTAACTCATCCACTAGTCTTGTCTAGGCCAGAGAAAGAGGAGGTTTTGTATGCATATGTGGCTGTTGCCCAACACGCAGTGAGTTTGGTTTTGATGCAGGTGGATGAAGGAGTTTAGAAACTGGTGTATTATGTTAGTAAATCCCTCCAAGAGGCTGAGGTCAAGTATCTCCCCTTGGAGAAGGAAATTCTTGCTATCATCCATGCCACCAAGAAGTTGCTTCACTATTTCCAAGCCCACACTGTCATCGTCCTGACCCAATTGCCCTTTCAAGCATTGCTTCGAAGGTTAGATTATACAAGAAGAGTGGCAAAATTGGGAACTATGTTTGGTGCGTTTGATATTAAGTATTTTCCTCAAACGGTTATGAAAGGCCAGATTTTGGCAAATTTGTTAGCAGAATTTATCGAGGAGTTAGGTGATTTTGAGGAGGGAACAAAGCCCGAGGAAGAATTGCGAGTAAGTTCAGTGGAAATATAAGGCTCTACTGGCAGGGGTGATTGCTATGCAGAAACTTGGATGTAGGGTGGTTAGGGCATATTGTGATTCAAGACTTATAGTAGGGCAAGTTCAAGGCGATTTTAAGGCTAAAGATCCAAGGATGCTTTGGTACTTGAATCAAGTTAAGTGCTTGTCGGGGGGCTTTCTTTCTTTTACTCTTGAACAGGTTCCTCGAAGTAAAAATTTCCACGTTGATTCGCTTACAACCCTTGCTACCGCGAGTAGGGAGAATCTTCCTAGGGTTATACTTGTGGAAGATTATGCATTACTTACTTACGACAAACCAACTCTTGTGGGAGTTCACTTTTCATCGGTGGGCCCTAGTTGGATGGATCCATTGTTTACATTCCTCAGGAATCGAATATTACCCATGGACAAGACTAAGAATTAGATTAGATGAATCTAACATAAAGAATGAATTTTTGAGAAATCAAATTTCCTCTCAAGATGAGAAGATGAAAAGCTTGGAACAAGAGTTAGTTGAATCTAAAGGTAAAATTGAAAATTTGACTAGTACCAAGCCTACTGTTGATAACAGAAGTGTTTATGTTTCTCTTAAGCCTAAAACTGAGAAAGTTTATATCCCTCCTTTTAAGAGGAATAATAAAGAAAAGGGTTATTGTGCTAGGTTAGACAAAGGTAAAAGTTCTGATTTAGATGCTGAAGTTTCTAAACCTAAGTCTAAACCTATTGTTAAAGAGCATAATAAATCTGTTTTTGTGCCTACCTGTCATCTTTGTGGTGTTGTTGGTCATATTAGGCCAAATTGTTCTTTGTTGAGGCAAAAACCAAAATCTGAGACTAGATTTGTTGTTAGGAATATTGATGTTCCTAAATTTGTTCCTGTTTCTCACTTTTGTGGTGTCTCCGATCACATTCGTCCTAATTGTCATAAGTTGAAATTTAAGCATTCTGTATGTTAATCTAGGATATGTGATGATATTTCTCCTGCCATAAGTCCATATAAATTGTTTCATATTATTTTGAAAAATTTAAGCTTGTTGGCTTGTGAAAGGAATTTGCAGGATTTTAGTCTTTCTCAGAAGATTGGTGTATTTCCTTAAATACACTCTGCTTCTCACGGATTTTCACCTACAAAGCCGAAGACTCGTGCTATATGGGTGAGTAAAGATTCTTTAAGGTGAGTGTTGCTGACTTGTCCCTGATTTAATTCTTTCAATTAATTATGGACATGTCTTGTTTCTGTTTTTGGTTATTTTGTCTTTTAGGTTGTTTTTTATTTAAAAAAAAAATTCAAAAACTTTGAAAAATTTTCTAAAAGACAAAAATATTTTATTTTGTGTCTTGTTTTATTTTTCTTGAGGATTACATGAATTATGATATCGCTCTCTTGATTTAGAACATGTTTGACATTGTGGAGAAACTTGAATAGCATGTGTTATATAAGTGTTAAGCTTTTTCTGATTTTGTGTGAGTATGTACTAGTTTGTACATGTACTCAAGGGTTAATTAAGAAATTGATATTTCTTGTTTGTGTACCCTCTATAGCTTAGTTTAGCACTGTCATGTATTGCTTTTGCATTGTTCATTTAGCATAAGATGTGCTTTTTGTTTTTGGTCATAAAATTTTTTTAAAACCAAAAAGATTTTTGTGTTTTGTATTTCACATCTTGGATTTATAATCAAGGATTGGCCATATTATCTTTACATAACAAGTTTATGAACCTTGTTTAGCTTAGATGAACTTATTTTATTGCACTTTACTAGTTTGAGCTTTGTAGTGCATGTTGTGTGGGAAAGATATTTATATTTTTTGATCACTTTGTCTTGATCTTGAAATCATACGCCTTTGATTGCCGGACTTGATCCTTTTGAGAAAGGCATAAATAACCATCTCATCACTGTTTACTAGCTAATCATGAACACCTTAGTGCATATCGTAAGATTTTGTACTCGAGAAAGTGTAGCACATGCACAAAAAGAACATAAGGTGTAGCATCGGTTTAACTGCTTAAAATTAGTGTGAACATTATTGGGCTTAAAGCTAAATCAAATAAATAAAATTGGTGTGTACATTATCCCGGCTATTTAATAAGTTTCTGAACATTTAAAATTGGTGTATATATTATGAGGTAAAATCAAGAAACTTACATGATTGCAAGCTTATTATCTAGGAGATGTGAGAGTTATATGATGTAACTCTTTAGGTGATAGTCTCTTTCAAATTCAACGTGATGAATTTTGTAGACTTTTTGTTTGATTTCTATTCATATATCACCTCACATGTATCTCAAATTTTTGCTAGTTGCACACACTACACAAGTTACTTTTTACTAACCTTGATACATTGTATTGTGTGATCTTGTTGTGGCCATCCAAGATTAAAAGTTCCTTGATCTTAATGCAAAATGTGTTTAAAGTTTAAGAAATTGGACATTCTAGAGCTTGAATGTATCTGAATTGGGGATTTTGTTCAAATTGGGTTTAATTGATGAAATTGGCTTGTTGATTTGATGTAATTGATCATTATTATCTGTCCTCTAATTTGTGTGATGATCAATTAGTCAATTTTTTTTTTTTTAATAAAAAACGAACAAGTGTTTTTTCAAATTTTGGGGCTTTTGTTAGAAACTCTATGCTCAAGCCAATTTTGTGAATTTGAACTTATATTGAACTTAGTTTCACTACATTAAAACATGCATCATTTACATGCATTGTATTAATTTCTGTATTCATCTTGCAGTTTTGCAATCATATCTCTCATTATTTTCACACATAGCATGCGTACACTTTGCTAAATTAGGTACTCAACTTAATTTAAAAATTGATTGATTAATTTTTGAGTTTTGTACATTCTAGTATATGCTATTTTTTATGTGTGAACTGCATAAAATATTTTTCTTAAGAGATATGATGGATAATCAATGTGCAAATATTTTCTCTACTTATGCAATTGTTTATAGGTCACATAGTGTCATGTTTGCATTTATTAAAAGAGAGAATATTTTTCTTCATGTGTATCCCCACCTTAGTTTTTAACTTTGGTTTGTGTGTTTTATTTTTCCCCACCTCCTATATTTTTCCCTAAAACTATTTTTCCCAAAACTTGTTTTGTTTTTCCTATTTTTATAAGGGGAGAAGCTTGTTTTTAACTAGTGTTGTTCATAGGGAGAGTTGTCTCTATTTTCTATAGAGTTGAATTATTTTATCCCCTTGATTCTCTATTTTCTCTTATCCTCTGTCATGTATGTTTAAGTTGTCTTTGTCAATTTGTCACAAAAAGGGAAAGTAGAGTTTTGTCACTTGTAGAGGAGATTTTGTAGTTAGGGGGAGATTTCTTTTGTGTTTTGCGGAGCTAGTGGAGATATTAGATTGTATCTAGGTGCTTCACTGTGTATTCTTTCATTTTTTTTTTTTTTTTTTTTGGGGTCTATTCTTGTTAGGGGAGATACATTTATTTTGATTTATATGATTTTTTATTCTTATGTTCACTGCCTATTGATTTATAGTTATGAGTTATTCATTGATATATATCTTTATTGTGTGTTGTGTGAAAAATACAAGAATGCTTTGTTTAAAGGGGAGTTAACATTGTTTTTGATGTATCTAACTTAGAGGAAGAGTTAGTTTACATACTTGTTGATTTTCTGTTTTTCTGTCACACATGCGTTTATGCGTTTGTTGAGTGTTTCAGGAATATACAGGTTGATTCAATTGAGCTGTTGTCTACACTTGCAACTGATGGATAGTAGTTAGGATTGAATTTGTTGTTATGAGCATTATTTTTGTAAAGGGCTTTTATTTGTAAACTTTGACCTTTTTAGTTTGTGTTTTGTCACGGATTGTCAAAGGGGGAGTTTGTTAGGTTCTACAGACTTAGGATTTTATGTATTTAGAACTCAAATGTGTAATGTTGGCAAATCATGATCAAAATAGTTTTTTTAGTCTTGTTTAGGCTTGCTCAAAGTTGTATTTTTTATATAAAGTTGGAATCAAGAGGCTGCAGAAGTATTTATCACTTTCGGTCTGGCTCGATCGATCGAAAGTCGGTCAGATTGTTTTTTTTCTGCAGAATTTTCAACTTAGCCTTAACTCCTAAAATGTTTAGGGTTTTATGTTTTTGCCCTAGGTATATAAGGCAAACCCTAGCCACGTTTTTTAGAGAAACTCTGGTTGCTCATATTGTTGTTTATGTGAATCTTTTGTGAGATCTTTGAGGAGCTTTCCTTCACATAGACTTAGGGTTATCAAGAAGGAGATTACTTCAAGAACTAGATGATCATTCAGTTGCTGCCATAAGAACTAAAAGATACACAAGCAGGGGTGTTTGTATTTGCTGGAGAATCTAAGAAAGAAGGAGTTCGTGGATTCAGAGCTTGCACGTGGTCGTGTCAGTAAGTTCTACTGGTGGGTAGCAATAGGAAGTCGAGCGTGGGGGCTTGTAAGTCTTATTGTATGAATTTCGATTCTTTCATATAGTGGATTCAAGTTTACCTTGAGGATAGTTAGGTTAAATCATTCCCAAGTTTTTTACCAGTTTGGTTTTCCTGGGTGATCATATCATTGTGTTATTTATATTTCCGCTGCTATATGCTTGATATGATTATTTGATTGTGTTAACCTAGATTTGCATAATTTGACTAAGTTAATCGCTTAGCTAATTCACTAGGTTAATCCAATTGTTGTTTAAGGGGTCTAAAAACCCAACAATTTTGATTGGCACTTGCAATGCGGTCGTCAAAGTGGAATTGAATGAGAAATGAGCCAACTCTGTAATTTCTTTGTTCCGTCATCAATGGTATCAATTCCTCTTCTTTGTACTTTCTTTGTTCCTTGTTAGTTTTGCGAATGAATAGAATTATTCACCAAAAGAAACCGTAATTATCTTACTTTGTGAGCAGTGACCTACCCAACCGACTTCTTCCCTATCAAGCTATCATTCTCATAAAACTGCTGGTTGTTTTACCCGTGCTAATTTCTTCATTACTCAATTCTTTTTTTTCTTTTTGGCTTTCGTTAATTCTGCATCATAGATTGGAAAATACATAATAAGCAAATACACCAATTATACGTAGGATGTACTCACTTTTAGAGCCAGTTTAAATAATAATGCTGCCGCCTTATAAAAGCTGTTATGAAGGAGTTTGAATACAGAATCAACTGAGACTGTTGGGATCATTTGATAATATTTGTAAAAGGCAGTAAATGCAGATTTTTATTTTATTTTATTTTATTTTATGTAACAGACGCCAAAAAATAAAAATAAAAAAATAAAAAAAAATAAGAGAGGGAATGAGATAGCATATGCAGTTATAATACTCGATTAAAATAATATTTTTCAAATGTTACAAATATTTGAATTGATTAAAATTAATATTGTGGAATGGTTGGAGAAAAATATAAAGGATTATCATGGAAATTTTGACAAAAAATGATAACATTCAATGAAATTCAATACTCTAGGGACCACTTCAGTCTTGTTCGCATAACTACTTTGAAATGCAATTCCTAGCTGCTTTTATAAAATCTGTTGTGGGATAGTAGTTGCTTTCAGGAAAGTAGCCTAATTGCTTGCGACAGTAGGAATGTAGGACAGCCCAAATTTTAAGTATTATATGGTGAGTACAAGCTATCAATAAATACGACAAAATGATTCGTTTTTAATCAAACAACAAGGACTATGTGCAAATACTAATTATATACAAAATTACCTTTTCCTTCCGTATATTTAGAGGGTATTTTCAATTTGGTCCTTTGTGTTTTCTTGAAAGTCAAGTTGATCCTTATATTTTTCAATTTGTGGTCAATTTAGTTTCTCTCATCATCTTACTTATGAAAAACATCTACGTGACAAATGATATGCACTGCTATCACACTAAAAGTTTACGTGCCTAATAAAATAATAATAAAAAATGCAAAGTCAAAACCGAACATAACTAAATTCATAGATCAAAATTTAATTTTTTCCCTTTTGGGTCTGTTTGGGATCCACTTATTTTGTTGAAAGTGCTGTAGATAAATGTAAAAATTAGCTGAAATAGTATAGTGGGTCCCATGAATAGTATCAAAAAGTGCAGTGAGGCCCATAAATAGTAGCAAAAATAATCTGAATAGTAAAATAAGCTGGCTTTTTAATTTTTGCCAAACACACACTTTATTTCTTTTTTCTTTTTTCTTTCTTCTCTACTATGTTCTTCTTCCTACAGGCAGATCTCACTCTCTTTGCCATCGTCATCACGACAATTTCTCCACATAAGGAAAATTGATTCCCAAGGTCACAAAACCCAAGCCGGAGGGGGATTTGAAGCTTTACAAGTTCGTGAGGGGGCCATGGGAGATCGAAGACAAGCTTTGGGAAGATATTTGGTTAGAGAAATTTGGAATAAAGAAAACTGAGAACCAGGTCATAAAGTCGTGTCTAAATTCAGTTGCATTAAATAGGTTGAAGTTTATAAGGCGGAGATGGAATTCGGAGGACGTTGAATGTTCAAATAGTGTGTTAAACACCTATAAACGTTTAGACCCCAAATTTATAAAATACCAACACAAGCTTATAATCAAACAATGTATGTGTGGAATATGAAAATAAGCTTAAAACAGAATTGGTAAAACAATCTAAACCGAAATTAATCATAACCACAGCAGTGCATGACCAAAGCATGGAAAGTACACATGTGGGGCAAGGTGTGTTAAATACACAACCAATGAACCAAACATGTTCCTAATGAGGAAACATGAGAAACCCCAAAGTTTGGTACTCATTGGAGTCCAAACAAGTGAGAAAATGCCTAAGAGGCATTTTATCAAACACCTAGCGTGCACACTATGAACAACAATGTGAAACAATGCATGAACATCATGAAATCCACCCTTAATACATGTTCTTTTTGCCACAAGGGGCCAACATCCAAAACAAATCATCAAAAAAGAAACCAATCTCATACAAAAATTTGACAAAAAATAAGTTTTCCCAACCCCTATGATGAAAATCCCAACCAAGAGCACAAAACTCTCCAAAACATAATCTAAGGATCCAAATCAATGAAAAGAGTTTAAAATTACCCTAAAGATGTTAATGGAATTAAAACCATTCAAATTGATTGGGTTTTGATGTAAAAATATTGAAAGAGGGGTTTAAGAGAGGATGAGAGAGGTTTAAAAGCAGGTTTCCCATGAAAAGCCCTTTAAAAAGCTATTTCTAAGCGTTTCACGACTGACGAGGCGCAAGTGAGTTGCAAAACCATTTTGTGTAAACTCCCGTCTGGGCGAGTAGCCAAAACGAGTAGCCAAAACTCACTACTTGCGAAAGTAGCCAAAATAAGTAGCCAAAAATTTTGACACCTGTTTTTCAACACAAAACATGCTTAAACAATGAAAAACAAAGTAAGCATATGACATGAACACAAAGAGTGATAAAAAAACACTTCGAAATACATATAAAATGATAAAAAAATCTTATTGATTTGATCCAGATATAGATGAGCACACACACAACACATTTAAACAAGTACAATCGAATAAATGAATAAGACATTCATTGAACATTAGGCATATGTGTTGTGTGTGTGTGTATCAAATGTGGAATAGTCCTTAGTCTAGAGTGAAATTTCAATAATCAATTCAATCAAGTCATACACAACTAGTACTAAGTTAAATGGTCTATCTCACTTATAGAAATATGCATATATGACCTCCCACAAGAAAATGATTACATATCTTTGAAGCTTCTCATTTGGCTTCTTTACAAATCATAACATTTGATCCTTTTGAATCAATACATCTCATTTTGAGATCGATGCCTTTTGATATTTCAATTTGATGAACAAGCCTTTGGCTTTTTGGGCATCATACATTTTCATAAAAGTCGTTTTCCCTTTTTCCTAGTCAAATACTAGTATATGCGATGGCTTTTATAGCTCATTATCTCTTTTCATTTTGAGATTTACAATGGTTGAGCTCTTTAAGCAAAAAAAAATATAAAATAGTGGGAAGATATATAGGCACAAGTCTACGCATGTATCAAAACCAACATAGCTATTGACTAATCACTCATGACAAGCTTGAAGATCAATTTACAACAATCACACATAGATGTCAAGATTTTTCCCACAAAGATAGATGTGCATACAAAACAAGCTAAGCTTATAAATGAACAAAGCCATTTGTACGAAGGTACAAGGCCAAACTCACATGAGATATGTGCTCAAACATATACGATCAAACTTTTTGAATTTTTCACTTTTTATATGGTTTTGAATTTTTTACTCACAGAAAACTGAAACATAAAAGTAAGATTAAAAAACAAAACAATGCATACAAATAAATGCAAGATGCACAAAATGCATAAAGATATGACATTTAATGCATGAAATGTCCTACAAAGATTGAAAGAATTAGATCAAGGACCAAAAGAGCAAAAGCTCACCCATAGGAACCCTTCCTTATCCAAACGGAATGATTGTTTGGAATGAGTGTCTCATGAGAAATGAGATGAGGGTCGAAAGAATGAGAACCGGATATGCACATAGACAAGGAGTTAAGAGCATTAAACACTTTCTTTAATAACATGCTATTTTCACTCAAATCCGGTTTACCCTTTTTAGCTCAACTTCCAAGAAGCTCAAGTTTCGCTTTTCTTTTGATTCTTTTAAGAGCATGAAACTTAGAGTAATGAGGTCTTAGATGACCAAAAGCACTACAATGGTGACAAATAATGTGTTTATGTCCACTAGGCTTTTTGGGAAGGGATCTAGCCATATGATTTTGTTCTCTTTTCAACTTACGACATTGAGGTCTTATATGACCAATCACACCACAATGGTGGCAAGTTGGAACAAACTTAGATCCATCCAAAACCTTAGTCTGAGACCTAAACGGAGGCAACAAATATTTTCATCCTTTTAGGAATAGGTTCAGCAATCAAACACTTGGCATGCATCTTAAGAGATTCATTTTCACATTTTAGCTCATCAACAAGTTTAGCATCCAAGTCCATATTCAAACATTCAAACTCTTTCAGCATTTTAAGAGAATTTTCAACAAGTTTCTTATATTTTTCAACCAATTTGTTGGATTCATTGAGTTTAGCAATCAAATCAACATTTTCACAAAATAACTTGCTCAAATCCTCATTAAACTTTTAGCCTTTTTCTTCAAGAGTTTGATGTTAGGAATATCAATAACATCCAAAGATTCATGTAACACAGCATCACAATCATGAGGATTATCACTCATAGAGGTATTTTCACAAACACGTGGCATGTTGCATTCATCAACGTCCAAAACATGCATAGAGACATACAAAGCACTATCTATGGCAAATAAACACAAGGGGTTAAGGATCACACTTAGGTATTTAAACCACAACAAGTGTACCCGCTCTAATACCAATTGAATGTTCAAATAGTGTGTAAAACACCTATGAACGTTTAGAACTGAGTGTTGGGTGCCAAATGGGCCAAGTGAGACATTTCCTCATTATTGGGTGATAGAAAATGAGTTATAGAGTGATGAGTGATGGGTGATAAACACTGAGTGATGAGTGACAATTTTTTTTGAACTAAACAGCCCCTAAGGTTTCTAAGTTGGATATGAGGAAGGTTCAATTTGAGAGTGCTCCATGATTCTAGTTTTAGGTCAAGTTTCGCAAGAGCAAATGGGTTATTGAACGCTCCAAAGATGAAGAAGAAGTTGGTACTAGACAAAGTTTAAAAATGAAAAGAGCAATTTTGGTTCTTTGGCTAGTAAAAATGGTTCTTTGATGGGAGTAAAATTATCAAACATGTTGCTGCTTCATCAACGCCATCGGATCTGTAATCTAGATGTGGCTTTTCAAGGTTGTTAATTTGTGGCGTTTACACAAAAGGTGTGTTGTGTTTGGTTATCAAGATAGTGGAAGAAAAGAAAAGAAATTAGAGATTGAAAATTTGTGACCTTGGGAGTCAATTCGCTTTCTATGGAGAACTCTTGAGATGAATTTAAATTTGAAAGCTCAAATTTGTGTGAAAACACAAGAGCCATTTAGACCCTAAATTAAAAATTACAGCTTGGTTTATTTTACTCTAACTTAAACTAAGTGTGCAATAGAGTAAATGCGAGTGAACCAACAATAAAACTATTCTAAGCCATAATCAACAAATATCAACAACAAAATGAAGGCTACGAGAGTAGGGAAGAGAGATGCAAATACAAGATAACACCGAGATGTGTTATCGAAGAGGAAACCGAAGAACTCGACGAAAAACCTCTCCGCTGCCCTCCAAGCAGTAATCAATCCACTGGAAAATAAAGTTGGAGTACACAAATAACAAAAGACCTTCCAAGCCTAGTCTACCTAATGTACTTGAGCCCTCCAAGCTCCTGCTACCAATTGACTTAATGAAGCCTTGTATTCTCTAGCTCTCCGGATCACGCAATACGCCCGATTCCATCTGCCAAGCCTTACCGACTTCTTTTGGCAAATCCCTAAAGCTTCCCAAGTTTCAAAACACTTTCTACACTCTGAAAAGGTATGGGTTGTGTTTGGGTACAAATCTCCTCTCAAGGTATAATAATGGGAGAGGGAAGGAGAAGAGGCTAGATTGATTTCTCAATAAGGATGAGTAGCCCTCTCTCTAAAAATGGGTGTGTGTGTGTGTGTTGTAGGAAACCTATCTAGGGTTTTTCTCTCTGAATGACCTTCTTACAATTTCTGTGGGAAATGAGGGTATATATAGTATGGGTGAAGGGTAATAAACTCACACTTAAAAATCCTCCAGGCAGAATGTTTTGCAAGCACTTCGCAAGAAGGCCTTACCCGCGAGACACTCGCGAAACTGACAGCTTGGCACGACTCTTCAGCTTCTAGTCATGTGCTTCTCACATGGCTACTACTCGGGTTAGCTTCTCGTGAGCTTCTCGTGAAATCCACTTGATTTTCAATTAAGATTGAGTCTTCACCAACTTAATACTAAACCCAATACAATAAAATCCCACAAAAATACAAGGAAACAAATTTAGTAATTACAACACTTTTTGTCATAGAAAAAGCCAATACTAATGTTATGATAAAAATCATAACTTAACAATCTCCCCATTTGGCTATTCTGTGACAAAACACCCTGTAGCAGACTCTAGACTTAAACGTGAGTTTGGGAACAATGGAAAAACTCACTCACACCTAAGTTTAGAAGCTGTGATGAACTTGGAACATATATACTTGTAACATGAAACACTTGCACAAAACACATTAGACCCTTGCACAAAACACTTGCATAAATCAAGTGATAAAAGGACAAGTATAATGTAATAAGTAAATATCGATCAAGTAAACATGATGTGAAACATATGAGCAACTTGATCAAATACAAAACAGTCAAATGAGAATGACTACAATGATCATATAGCAAAGCAAATAATCATCCGGACATGCAACCAATAAAGCACAATAACATAAGGATGTATGCATGTCCAACAAATAAACATGATGCGATAAGAGCAACAAAACATAGATACTAAATATAACTCAAACCACCATAAAGCAGCGAGAAAGCAAGCATAAAGTAAAACAAGTAGAACAAAGTTTTCTCATAAAATGATGTCTTCTCCCCCTTAGTATATGCATATCCCCTATAGCTTTCTCCCCCTACGAATGTGCATAAGGTAGAATTTCTCCCCTAAGAATGTGCACATGAGTCATATAGAAATGACGAAACATATCGGTATAGTCTCCCCCTTTTTGTCATGAATAGACAAATGAATCAAGAGGAAGAAGGGAAAGAAAAGAAGATATGAAAAAGGGTAAAAAAAAATGCATGAGAGGTGCAAGATGAATGAGAAAATGAAGCTCAAATGAAAGTAAAAACATCTTTAAAAATTGCTACAAAGAATAAAGAGACATGACATGCTAAGGATGATGGAACAAAGGATAGACCAAGACTATGACATAGACACAAGAACATGTTATATGTGCTAAAAGGTCTAAAAAGACTTAACTAGCATGAGTGAATGCAAAACATGTCAAGTGTTAAAGTGTGTGCATCAAAGGCGCATCTAGTGTGCATCTAGTGTGCACGTGAGATGCATGACCAATGATCAAAGCATGATAAAACACACAACCAATGATCAAAGCAAGCACTCATAGGGCAAAGTGTGTAAAACACACAACCAATGATCAAAGCATGATAAACATGCATAATTATGGTAATCTCCAAAAATTGGTACTCATCGGAGTCCAAAACAACAAGAAAATGCCATTTAAGCATTTTATCAAACACTTAGAGTGCACACATTACACATGCATGTTAAACAATGCATGCACATATGAAAATCTTGCCTAAATACATGTTAATTTTGCCATAAGGGGCCAACATCCAAAGAAAATTATCATTTAAAACAAAACTCAATCAAAAAGATTGACAAAAATTAAGTTTTCCAATCTCCATTTGAGAAAATCCCAACTATAAACATAAAACCCCCAAAAACATAATCTAAGGATCAAAATCAATGAAAAGAGTTGAAGACTACCTTAGAGATGTTTATGGAATGTAAAACACTTGAAATTAGTTGGGTTTTGACCCATGAAATGACCTTTAAAAAGCTGATTTGGAAATTTTCACTGGTAATTTCGCTAGTATTTCACTGGTAAGCCTTACTCGCAAGACAGTTATGAAATAGTCGCGAAACTCTCTGTCCAAAGTTGAAAAACTTTAGAATTGGACCATTTAATACCCAGCTGAGCTTACTCATGAAATGAATCACGAAAACACCTAGAACACATGTTTTTCACACAAAAACAACTTGAAAAACTTTGAAAAACATGGATGATACAAATTACTTCCAAAACCAAACAAAAAGAACAAAATTTTTTTTTGTTTAATCCACATATGGTTGAGCACACACACACATCACATTTAAACAAGTACAATCGAACACCCTTTATATAGAGCGAAATGAGTTTGAGATCACAAAAACCCTTTATATAGAACCTCAGTAATTCTCGACAGATCGAAAGGTGTCGAGATTTAAAAGATTCGATAGATGCAGCTATCGAGCAGGTGTCCAAGGCAAAAAAAAAAGCTCAATGGATTGAGGATCTGTCGAGGAGCTATCGAGGGGACAGAAAGTTTCTCGATTGATCGACCTAGCTATCGAAAGGTGTCAAGATTGTGATAAAAAGCAACTGAAGAGCTCGATAGATAAGCTAGGTGTCGAGAGGTGTCGAGGAGCTGTTGAGATTGCTTGAAAAAGGTTTTTCAGAGAAGAGAAAAACACAGACATGAATGCAATCAAACATGCAATCATCTCTCACCAAAAAAAAAATGTTGAGCACAATGATCCCAAAACACACACACACTAAACAAGTTTAACCAATTTTATATTTCAAAAACAAGTCAAGACAGTTTAGTGAGCATACATTAACACATGTATTCCTTGTGATGGCAAAATCACATTGTACCTGCACATGTATCAAAAGTAGCAAAGAATATTGCGTGTTGTGTGTGAAAAACATTGCAAGATTGCATAAGTGTATACATGTTATGACGATTTGAGATATAAGAAAATCACTTTAACTCACACACAATCATAACTGTTTGATGGGGACTATCACCTTCGAGGTACATCCTATAACTCCCACATCTCCTAGAATACACGCTTATAATCATATATAAAGCATTTTGATCTTTTTGCTTTTATTTTTCTTTACATATTTTTTCTTTTAATAAGCATATCATGCATGGGCATATAAGAGATAGAATAGAAATACCCAATGATGTTAAGCACTTGACATTGCACTTTTGCTATGTCGAAGCATAGGATGCCATTTCATGATTGGTGGGCAATAGTGGTGAGATTGTTACTTATGCTTTTTTCTTAGGATTTTCTAGTCATTCTCATCAAAACGAATGATATGAGTGTTAAGTATAAGAGATTACTTAATCTTACTCATCACAAACATCAGCCACAAAACTCACTTGCTTAGTTGTGCATAGAGATGCTTCATCTAAGCTACAATGATACAAAGTTGAGAAAACTTTTTTCAATGGCCATCTAAGGTACACAAGTACTAATGTACACAAAGACACACTGTTTTCGTATTTTTCAATTTTTCAATTTTTTTATTATTTTAATATGAAAAAAAATAAAAAATAACCGAAAACTAACCAAACAAAAACATGTTAAACAAAACAAAGCAATGCATAAAACTAGATGCAAATGCATGAGGAAGGAGGAAGAGAAGAGGAGATCAATCCATGGAGATGACACCAATGTTTTGCAAAGGAATTCAAACTGTTTGTTGTCAAGAGGTTTGGTAAACAAATTATCCTTTTGATCATCAGTGTGAATAAACTCAAGAGTAACAATACCATCTTCGACAAGCTCCCTAATGAGGTGATGTCGAATCTCTATGGTTTAGTTCGAGAATATTGAACCGGATTCTTAGAGATGTTGATGGCATTGGAATTGTCACAGTAGATGGTAAGATGCTTTTGACAAATACCGTAATCATGGAGGAGTTTTTGCATCCATAGAAGTTGGGTGCAACAGCTACCGGCAGCGATATACTCAGCTTCTGCAGTGGATTATGAGATGGAATTCTGCTCTTTGCTCATCTAGGAGACAAGATTATGACCCACATAGAAACAACCCCCTAATGTACTTTTTCTATCATCAGCATTCCCAGCCTAATCAGCGTCAGAATACTCAACTAAGACATCATTTGTGTCTTTGCTATACCACACACCAAAGTCGGCAGTGGTTTTGACATACTTTATGATTCTTTTCAAAGTAATCAGGTGTGACTCTTTGGGATTAGCCTAATATCTAGCACACGCTCCCACACTGTAACTAATGTCAAGTCTAAACGGTTTTAGACCCCTTAAACCACAACCAGATTGCGTAGCCTAGTTAATTAGCCAAGTTGTTACTTAGTCACAATATAATGCAGCGGAATAATAAATAACACAGTGATATGATCACCCAGGAAAACCAAACCGGTAAAAAACCTGGGGAGGATTTTACCCACCGATCCTCAAGGCAAAACAGAATCCACTAAGAAAGAATTGAAGTTCTTACAAAAGGACTTACAAGCTCCCCGCTTGACTTCTTAATGCTACCCACCAGTAGTAACTTCCTGACACGACCACGCGCAGGCTCTGAATCCACGGACTACTTCTTTCTTTGAATTCCTCAATCAGCTACAAGCACCCACGCTTGATATTCTTTAAGCTTCAAAGGCAGCAACCAAGTTGATCATCAAGATGTTGAAGTAATCTCAATCTTGAAGACCCTAAGCTTTATGTAAAAGAAAGCTCCTCTAGATCTCACAAGAGATTTACACAAAATAGCAATGTATGAGCAACAATACAACTTGTGCAACTCTAAAAAACGTGGCTAGGGTTTGCCTTATATACCTAGGGCAAAAACATAAAACCCTAAACGTTTAAAGAGTTAGGGCTGAGTTGGAAATTCTGCAGAAAACGCATCTGGGCCGATTTTCGATCGATCGAGTCAAACCTTCGATCAATCGAGCCAGGCCGAAATGCCACAATGCATCTGCAGTCACTCGATTCCAACTTTACAATATTTCATCAACTTTGAGCAAGCCTAAACAAGACTACGTACATTGTTTTGATCATGGTTTGCCAACATTACAAATTAGAGTTTTAAATACACAAATTCCTAAACCTTTAGAACCTAACAAACTCCCCCTTTGGCAATCCGTGACAAAACACAAATTAAAAGCTCAAAGTTTACAAGAAAAAAGCCCTTTACAAAATAATGCTCATAAACTCAAATTCAACCCTAACTACTATCCATCGGTTGCAAGTGTAGACAGCAGCTTTGTTGAATTAACCTGTATATTCCTGAAATACTCAACAAACGCATAAACGCATGTGTGACAGAAAATAGTATATAAACAGGTATAACATTCTTGTAAGATTCACACAACACAAAATAAAGATATATATCAATGAATCAACTCATAAATATAAATCAATAAGCAGTGAATCATATGACAACAAGAATCAAATAAAAAACATGTATATCAATATATCAATCAATGTTACTCCCCCTAACATGAATATCCCCAAAAATGATATACAAAGTGAAGCACCTAGATACAATCTAATAAACTCCACAAAGTAACAAAAAACAATATCTCATGCTAACACAAAATCTCCCCCTATCTACAAAAACTCCTCTACAAGTCAAAATATCCATTCCCCCTTTTTGTGACGGAATGCCAAAGGGCAATCACAAGTCGCCATCAAAAGGAGGTGGTGAGGGTGAATGAAGACGCGCAAAGTCGGCTCGCAGAGCTCACATCTCATCTAGCAAATCCACCAAAATCTGACCATGAGCCGCCTGAACGGTCATGACAGTCTCCAGGGTACGACGAACATCAAAGTCAGCCGAATGAGGTGGAGGAACAGCAGCAGCAGCCACATCAGGATCAGGAATATCCTCACCAGCAGGACCTGTAGAAGATGAAGGAGGAGGAGGAGCGCTACTAGACGGCTCAGACCTAGGGTGTTTAGAACTAGCTCGAAGATGAGCGGCCCTCTGTCTAAGAAAAGACGCACCTATAGGAGCTATCACATGAACAGGCTCAGAAGCACGGAAATCTTCTAAACCAAGATAAAGTAAAATCCTATGAATAAAGATAGGATGAACAAGAGCATGAGCTGTAGATGAACTCCTATAAACTTCGTTCAAAGAACGAAGAAAAAGATGAGGAAAACTAATAGGAGCATCAGTCACTAGAGCATACAAAAGTACACACCTCTCGAGAGGAATGGTGTGCAGATGAGAAATGGGCCAGAGAGAGTGACAAGCTATCCTAAAGAAGAGATAGACAGTCTCAGGAAGCTCAGCGGTGGTGATCCTAGGATCAGAACCCCACTGGATAGATGACCCAGTGATGTAAGGCATGACATCACTCAACTCTGGTGACTCATCATAGGGATAGACAGGATGCCGAACCAATGGTACCTTAAGAGCATCAGCCACTACCTGAGGAGTAATGGAGTACTCTACGCCTCATATCCAACTCCTAACTAGAGTGTTGGAATCATAGATGTGGATAGAGATGTTCGAGAAGAACTCTCTAATCAAGGTAGCCAGAGGTGGAGGATCAGACACAGATAACAAAGGCAACCATCCCCTACGCTCAAAGTTTGCCCTAATGGCAGGATCAAGCTTATCTAGTATAACAGAACGCTCAGCCCAAACTTTTCTCTTAAGGTTTAGAGTCTCATAAACCTCTTGGTTTTTCTCACTAGGGAACCTCTCACTATCAAAGGAAGGTGGGGGTGGAGAAGGAGAGGAAATAGACCTACGAGCTCTAGTTTTCCTAGGCATGATGCTAAGGAAAGGACAGAGACACAAAGAGAAAACCACAAAGAACAAAAACAAAATCAAGGGCAGACTGCAAATTAGCACAAAAAAAAAAAAAGAATAAAAATCTATATGATGCATGAACAATAACAATGTTATGATGCATGAACTAATGCAGTAACCAAGTTTAAATTAAGTTCAATTTCACAAAATTGGCTTGAACATAGAGTTTCTTAACAAAAACCCTAAAAATTTAAAAACCACTTGAAAAATTTTGCACCAAATTGATGAATTAAACCTTACAAAACACAATACACTGATTATAATGCTTAATTACATCAATACACAAAGCCAATTTCATCAAATTTAACTCAATTTCACAAAAGCCCCAATTCGGATCAAATAGGAACCCTAGAATTTGAAATTTTTCACCAAACTCAAAATTGATCAAATTAATCCATTAAGAACATGTTTATAGTGTGCCCCCACAAAAACCCATTGATCAAAAACACAAAATTTGGTCTAAATCAACAACAATCCCAAAAAGAAAAGGTTCCGAAAAACACCCTTAAATGCATGAAAAAATGCATGAAAACTTGAAAATAAGTTGAAAAGGAAGGGCAAAAGAGTCGTACCGGCTTGAGGAAAGAGATTTCTTGCAAAAAATCCGGAGGAAAACGACAAAAAATTTGAATAGTAGAGCTTGCCAAGTCGGAGAGAGAGAAAAGTCTTGAAAAAGTTTTGAAAGGTACTTTGAGAAAGTCAGATCTGAAGTTTTTAAAAAAACCTTTTCCACGATCTTCGATCGATCGAAAATTACATTCGATCGATCGAATGAGACAGTCATTTTAGAACAATCTGGGACACTTTTTCGATCGATCGAAAATCGGTCTGGATCGATCGAAATGGGCAGAGGCTCACTAAATTTTGAGAAAAATCACTGTTTTGAAAAATACAAACCCAATTTTGAAAACAACTCCTCAAAGCATTTGAACAATGAAATCAAAGTGCATGAGTATGTGATGGAATGCTTTTTCAAAAACCCAAAATTTTAAAACCCAATTTTCTCAAAAAACAAGTTTCAATCATTCTCCCATTTAATTCTCTCAAGCAACAAATATGATGTGCACAAATCTCAAGATATTTTCAAATTTGGTTGGTCAGACCAAAAGTGATAGTCTCTTTTAAATTCTATGTGATGAATTGTGTAGACTTTGTGTTTGATTGCTATTCACATATCACCTCACATGTATCTCAAGTTTTTGCTAGTTTCACACACTACATAAGTTACTCTTTGTTAAACACACACACTAGCATGTACAGTGTTTAACAAAGAGTAACTTGTGTAGTGTGTGAAACTAGCAAAAACTTGAGATACATGTGAGGTGATATGTGAATAGCAATCAAACACAAAGTCTACACAATTCATCACATAGAATTTAAAAGAGACTATCACCTAAAGAGTTACATCCTATAACTCCCACATCTCCTAGATCAAAAGCTTGCAATCATATAAGTTTCTTGCATTTTTGCCTCTTATTTATATATGAATTGGCATTCAGCCTAATAGTACACACCAGTTTGAATTAAGTGAATTGGCATCAAGCCTAATAGTACACACCAGTTTTAATTTAATTTGAGGCTACACCTTATGTTTTTTTTGTGCATGTGCTACACTTTCTCGAGCACTAAATCTTATGATATGCACTAAGGTGTTCATGATTGGCTAGTGAAAAGTGGTGAGATGGTCATTTATGCATTTCTCAAAAGGATCAAGTCCGTCAGTCAAAAACATGTGACTTCATGATTAAGGCAAAGTGATTAAAAACCACACACATCTTTCCCACACAACATGCACTACAAAGTTTCAACTAGTCAAGTGCAGTAAATAAGCTCATTAAGGTTAAACAAGGTACACAAGACATGACATGTGTAAAAAGATTGACCAACCTTGTTTTCAAAGATCAAGAAAAATAGTGTCCAACATAGATTTTGCTTTCCCTTTTTTTTTTTTTTTTATTATTATTATTATTATTAAAAGAGAAAACAAACAAATCCTAGAATGAAATGCATGTATGTAATGCAATGCAAGTCCTAGAACAAAAAAACACAAAAACCAAAGAACAATGGTCACAACAGAATAGAGTAATGAAGCATAAGGACCATGTCAGAAAGACTCAGTTAGTTCGAGTCTTTTGCATCCAAAACTTTTTAGATGCACCCCGAGCATTGGAGTTCTTATTCACATTAGAGTGATTTCCAACTCCAGAATTGGAATAAAGGTTTAACGCCTTTACCAATTCACCAATTAGTGCCATAGGATCTTGTGCTTGAGGCACCGGCACTTTTGGTATGTTTGCTCTCTTATCAGCTTGAAGCTTGTAACAGTTAGGACGGATATGTCCAGACTTACCACAATAATGACAAACCCAAGCAGGTTTACCATGCATCTTGTCCTTAGATTTGGTAGGCTCCTTAGGTTTAGATTCTCTTAAGTCTACCCTAATCTTCTTTGGTGGTGAAACTTCTACAGGTTTAACAACCTCACTCACAGGGGGTTTAATGGTTTCACTCACAACCTTACTCACGAGAGGTTCAGAAGAAGAAGAAGAAGGAACAAAATTCGTGGAGTGTGGTCTAGAATCAAAGATGTTTTCAACATATCCTAATCCAGATTTATCAGAAGGATACTTTTGAACATTCAACATGTGATCAAGTTTAGCACTAGCAGATCTAGCAATAGATAAATCATGTTCCAAAGATTTAACTTTATCAAGCAAAAGCATGTTCTCAGATTTAACATTGTTCAAAAGATCATTAGCATCAAACAGTTTGACAAGCAAATTCTTCTTTTCAAGCTCAAGAGCATCAATTTTCTTCAGGCCTAGATCAACTTTCATAGCATCCTTTGCAGCAATTTTGCAAAGTTTGTTGTAGGCCTTTTGAAGATCTGCATCTTCAGAGAGTTCCCCATCAGCAGGGTTCTCCTCAGCAGATATGCTTTCATTGACTACAGCAGTAGTAGTGAAAGCAATGAAGTTTCCATCCTCGTCATAACCGGACTCATCATCAGAAACCTCATTATCACTAAGGGTTATAGCCATAGCTTTACCCTTATTTCTCAATAAAGTAGGACATTCAGATTTGACATGACCATACCCTTGACAGCCAAAACACTGAGAACCCAAAGAATTATTTGAAGATTGACCTACTTTTTCTTTAGGTTTTTCAAAATTATTAACCTTAGTGGGATCATTCTTCCTAAAGTTTCTAGGTTCAACAGTGTTGGTATTCCTTGCCTTCCTATTAGTGTTTCTAAGGAAATTTCTAAAGTTCTTGGCAAGGTAAGCTATCTCTGTAGGAGAGAGCTCATCATCAAATCCACCAGCCTCAACATCATCAACAGACTTAAGAGCCATTGATTTGGATTTGGTAGTCTTGGGTAGGTCAGACTCATAGGATTGAAGAGATCCTACAAGCTCATCCACAAGGATGGAGTCAACATCCTTACTCTCAGTAATGGCTGTCACTTTGGGTCTAAAGTCTTCAGTTAAGGATCTAAGTATCTTCCTAACAATTTTAGGTTGATCATAGACTTCACCCAAATTATAAGCAGAATTAACAATATCATTAAGTTCAGCATAAAACTCATCAAAGGTTTCATCATCAGACATTCTAATGCTTTCAAATCTAGAAGTTAATTGCTGCAATTTGTTTATCTTAACAGCCTTTGTGCCTTCATGCACAGTTTGGAGGATTTTCCAAGCAATATGAGCAACCTCAACGTTAGAGATCCTCTTAAATTCCTCTATTGAAACAGCATTGAAGATGGCATTCATAGCTTTGCTATTGAAGCCTGCTGCTTCTTTTTCAGAAGTTTGCCACTCACTCACAGGAGTAGTGGGCTTCTGCCATCTGTATTCAACGGAATTCCAAACCCTCTCATCAATGAATTTCAGGAATGCTTTCATCCTTACTTTCCAGTAAGCATAGTTGTTCCCATCAAAGTGAGGAGGAACAAACAAAGAGTGTCCATGCTCCATGACAACTAGGGTCAAGGATCAGCTCAGAGATAAAAAATCTCAAACAAAAGAGCAACCTGCTCTGATACCACTTGAACGGTTTTAGACCCCTTAAACCACAACCAGATTGCGTAGCCTAGTTAATTAGCCAAGTTGTTACTTAGTCAAATTAAGCAGTTCTAGGTTAAAGCAATCGAATAATCATATAAAAAATATAATGCAGCGGAATAATAAATAACACAGTGATATGATCACCCAGGAAAACCAAACCGATAAAAAACCTGGGGAGGATTTTACCCACCGATCCTCAAGGCAAAACAGAATCCACTAAGAAAGAATTGAAGTTCTTACAAAAGGACTTACAAGCTCCTCGCTTGACTTCCTAATGCTACCCACCAGTAATAACTTCCTGACACGACCACGCGCAGGCTCCGAATCCACGGACTACTTCTTTCCTTGAATTCCTCAATCAGCTACAAGCACCCACGCTTGATATTCTTTAAACTTCAAAGGCAGCAACCAAGTTGATTATCAAGATGTTGAAGTAATCTCAATCTTGAAAACCCTAAGCTTTGTGTAAAGGAAAGCTCCTCTAGATCTCACAAGAGATTTACACAAAACAGCAATGTATGAGCAACAGTACAACTTGTGCAACTCTAAAAAACGTGGCTAGGGTTTGCCTTATATACCTAAGGCAAAAATATAAAACCCTAAACGTTTAAAGAGTTAGGGCTGAGTAGGAAATTCTGCAGAAAACGCATCTGGGCCGATTTTCGATCGATCGAATCTAACCTTCGATCGATCGAGCCAGGCCGAAATGCCCCAATGCATTTGCAGTCACTCGATTTCAACTTTACAATATTTTATCAACTTTGAGCAAGCCTAAAGAAGACTAAGTACATTGTTTTGATCATGGTTTGCCAACATTACAAATTAGAGTTCTAAATACACAAATTCCTAAACCTTTAGAACCTAACAAAGTCTACTAGCAGTAAGGTAAAGAAGACTACCTATCATGCTTTTATAGAGAGATGAATCTACATTTTTACCTAACAAGTCAACAGTGAGTTTAACATTTAGGCTCATAGGAGTTCTGACAGAACTAGTAGATTCCAAACCAAACTTTTTCACAAGAATTTTTGCATATTTAGATTGAGATAAGAATATACTTAAATCTTGCTGACGAATCTGCAATCCAAGGAAGTGAGTTAGCTCTCCAATCATGCTCATCTCAAACTCGGCCTAAATGAGTTTTAAGAAGCTATGAGCAAGTTCATCTTTAGTTTACCCAAAGATGATATCATCAACATAGACTTAAGCAACTATCAACTTACTATCTTCCCTCTTTATGAAAAGAGTTTAATCTGCTTTTCCTCTAGTGAACCCATGTGACACCAAGTACTATGTGAGACGATCATACCAAGCTCTAGGGGCTTGCTTTAACCCATAAAGTGCCTTCTCGAGGTATAGCACGTGATCCAGGAAGTGTGGATCAATGAATCCTTTTGGTTGAGCCACATAGACATCTTCTTTAAGCAGCCCATTTGAGAATGCAGTGTTTACGTCCATTTGATAGAGCTTGACCCTCAAGTGACATGCTAGGGCCAGGAGAATTCTGATGGACTCCATACGAGCTACCAGAGAAAATGTCTCATCATAGTCTACTCCTTCCATTTGTGAGTATCCTTGAGCTACAAGACAAGCCTTGTTGCGAATCACATTACCCTCATCATCAATTTTATTACAGAATATCCACTTTGTGCCGATGATGTGCTCACCCTCTAGTCTAGGTACCAAGGTCCAAACATCATTCCTTTGAAACTGAAGCAGTTCATCGCGTATAGCTTCAACCCAGCTTTCATCCTGAAGAGTTTCCTCAACTTTAGTGGGTTCTACGTGCGACAAGTAATAGGAATAAGACACAAAGTTAGCAACACATTTATCAACTATATGCATCTTTAGTGTAAGTTCATTTATGTTTTCCATAATAACTTCAGGAGGATGATTCAATTTGATATTGGAAAAAGGTCCTTTCTCTTCATGGGTTTTAGAATCAGGTGAAGTGGATAAGTCTGGTAAATCTTCTACAACACTTGGAGTATCAGGAGTATTAAGAGATGCAAGCTCTTGTTCAACAATTTCTTGAACTTCCCTAGGCTCGGCAGGAAGAAGCTCTTTGGGGCATCAGACGTGGATCGTAAGAGAATGACCCAAGTATACCTAGTGAAGTTGTCTACCACAACCATGATGTATCTCTTTCCACCAAGAGACTCGATTCTGGTTAGACTTATAAGATTCAGATGTAGTAGCTCCAATGGTCTGGATGTAGTAGATGTTTGAGTGCCTGGTTGTTTGGCTTTTGTCTATTTCCCAAGCTGACATGGTCCACACACCACATTGCTCACTCTACTGAGCTTTGGTATCCCCAAAACTGACTCATGCTTAGATACAATCAAAAGATGTTTGTAATTAGCATGTCCCATCCTTTGGAGCCATAGATCTTCATTTGGTAAACGAATGCTAATCAGCACCAGGAACAAAGCCATAACAGTTGTCTAGAGTACGAACACCACTTATGAGCTTCTTTCCAGACTCATCCATGACAATGCATTTTCCCTTAGAGAATGGTACCATGAAGTCTTGATCACATATCTGACTTATGCTCAACAAGTTCACTTTCAGACCTTCTACATATAGAACATTAGCAATGTCTGGCAATCCAAGTAGAGATATGATTCCCTTTCCTTTAATCTGTGACTTGCTCCCATCACCAAAAGTGACATTATCACCTTTCTTAGACTCGAAACCTTGAAGAGAGATCGGTCTCCAGTCATGTGTCTTGACCAACTGCTGTCAAGGTACCACAAACACGTGTATATAACCTTAAATGCAGACTTCATCATGAAGCATACTTCGTGCTTAGATGATAGATCAATGGGAATGGTGTTTTCTCTCATCTGCCTTTTATGAGCTAAACCTCTAACTTTCACTCTTCTCAAATGAACTCCTTTGCACATTTTCATTCTGAGACAGTCTAGTTTTTTCTTTGTCAAACTGAGATCTTTTCTAATAGTCATCATAATAAAATTCAAATAACTTTTAGACTTGCATTTTTTGATACACTCAAACAAGTAGAGATTAAAAAAACAAGATGTATTTGAAAACAAAGATCTCTTCAAGTTGTTGCAGCCGTAACAACAGGGGTCAATGGATTACACAGCAAAGATTAACCCTAATCAGAGTGTGCCTGCTCTGATACCACTTGATAGACCAAAAACGTATTGACCCCTTGTGATGAATTAATTAATTAATTAGCCAAATTTATTAATTAATCAAATTAACATGCAAAGCACGTGGTAGCACAAACAAATCACCAATTAAACTAAGTATGTAGCAGAAAATAAATTGACACGGTAATTTGTTTACGAATGGGGAAAACCAACACAGCAAAAACCCCACCGGATGATTTTAAGGTCACCACTCCCGAGAATCTACTATTATCAAAATAAGCGGTTACAAGTAAATGAATCCCAATACCTTATACCAACCTACAGTTGAATCCTTACCCGAATACCTAATTGGACTTGTTCTGTAATGACAATCTCTCATTTCCAATACACAGCTCCCAGTACGTGACTAACTAATTGTGCAGATCCCAGAGAAAGATGTTGGCTACAAAGTTCTTCAGTTCATCTAGATGATGCAGATCATGAAGTTACTTGGTCACAAAACCCTATGGTGTACAAACACAGCAGCTTCTTGAAGAGAAAGATGAAATAGTGCAAACTCTGTCTCCGGTCACAATTTGCATGAACAAGACTTTACTTCACACTGGCACAACCTTAGACGGCCCTGTTTTGGCGACTTGCTTCGCGGGTCAAGCCAGTCGTGAGCCCCCAGATGCGAGCTTACTTAAAAGGTTTTCACGACTCTCTGGTAGGTTAAAGCCCCAATCGCGAAAAAGACTTAGAATTTTTTTTCCAAAAATTTGGCTTTTTAGATTTCACACGACTCAATTTGGCGACTTGTTTGCGAGTGGAAGCTCTAGTCGCGAGGGTTACTCAGAAGGTTTCGTGGCTCCCTACGCGACTGACTCATGGGTGGAACTTCCAGCCGCAAAAAACATTTAGACAAATTTTTCCAAATTTTGTCACAAGGGTTTTTGGTGGCTTGCTTTGGCGACTTGTTCATGACTCAATACAGTCGTGAAAATCGCATGTTTTGCACAATAAGGGTTATTTTCAAGGCAGTTTTCAAAAACTTTTCAGTTTTCCCTTGCTTATTGTGACTGTTTATTTTCTCCCTCTTCACAAACTCACCGTGTTCTCACAAAAATCCTCCATTTTCTTTATCATCTCTTCATCAATCTTCAAGAAAAGGTATGGACTCTTTACTTTTCTCAAGAGTATTTCATGTTTGTAACCCTTAAATTCTTGGATTTTGAGGTTTTGTTGAGTTTTGAAAAATATGATGTTCGAATATGGTTTGGGAATATTTTTGTTGAATTTGTTTTATGGGTTTTGTTGATCTTGGTTGTATGATGCTCATTTCAAATGTTTTCATGCTTACTTCTCATTTTTGAGTTGTATATTGTGTTGGTGTTGTGTTGTGCATATCATACCCATGGTAAAATGTCTCATAAGCATTTTCTTGTGTTCTTGATGATTTCATGGAATACAATGGTTGTAGGAATTTCATGGTTTTCAATGTTTGAAATTAGCATCTCTGGTTTGTGCTTTGCAACATGCCCTTGCTTTTACATGCTAATATTTGCTCACACACACACATTTTGATACGTTTGGGGGCCTTGATGATAAAACTCTGTTGAGCATTGAGGCTTTGCGTTTTCTCATGTCAAGTTGTTACTGAACTGTGCTGTAGATCAAACCTTTGGTCTGTTTCTATGTCCATTTTATTGCTACTAACTTGTTAATAATTTTTAGTGTTACCATATGCTGTGCTCTGTATTATGCCCTTTGCTGATATGTTTTTGTAGATGACTCCAAAGAAAAAGTCTACTACACATAAGGCTGACAAAAGGATGAAAATGTACAATACTTGGTTCAGATTTACCAAACATTTTGAAAGATACAATCAGTTCTTTGTGAGGGATCCAATTATTCAAGAACGATTTGTGGACTTGGTGGATTTGAAGGATTACTTTACCCCAGGTTGTTTTCAAGATAGAGGTTGGGACAAGCTCCTTGGTGATCTCCCAAGAGTGTGTGAACCATTGATTCGTGAATTTTATGCCAACGCAATTTTGAGAGAGGATGAAATTGATTGTTGGATTAGAGGCCATGAGTTCACCTTTGACTTGGAGGATGTTGATGATGTTCTTGGTTTTAAGGATCTAAAGCATGGCTTCACTCACTACAAGGATAGAATGCTCTCCATAGAGATGGTTGAATCTTATATTAGTGGAGTTTGAGAGGGAAGATGCCTTAAAACTACTGCTTTTCCACCTAATCTGAGATGCCTTACCTTGATCATGATGTTCAACCTGTACCTGGTAAAGAAGATGACCACCATCAATAATGCAAGAGCTATTTTTCTCATGGAGCTTTGGGAGAACACTTACATTGATATTAGTGCTCATGCTTTATGCATTATTGCTGATGAAACAAGAATATCTTCAAGGCTAAAGTTGAATCTTCCTAGTCTACTCATGAGGCTCTTTCGAGCAAAAGGTGTGGAAATTCCTTAAGACATCAGCCTTATGACTACTCCTCCTGCTATCAATGCTCTAACTATTGCATGGATCAAAGTTCGTCTTCTGGGTGATGAAGAGGAGGGTGATCAAGCACAAGGAGAACCTATGGACACTGAAACAGAAGCTGAAGGACAACCCTCAAACTCAAGAAGCCGTAGCAAAAGGAGTCGAGCTTCATCATCTTCTACAGTACCTCCAGATGCATTTCAAATTATCCTTAAGAGGATTGACAAACTTCGAGACATCTAGAATGATCAATCTGATAGGCTGGATGCTATCCAATAACAAATTAATCTTCTCTCAGCAAAGTAGCTCTTGAGGGGGAGAAAAACCTTAAGCATCTTTTTGTCTAATTTATGTTGATTATGGTTTTTGTTGCTATGTTTGGATAATTTTAATATGTTGGTTTAAACTCATGGATGTTTTCATTTCTTTTGTTTAAAGATTTTGGTACTTTGGTTTATATATTTCAGTTTCTACTCAGCACTTTATGTTTTGTACCCATGCTTTGTAGCTTAGTACTTGTTGTTAATGTTATGCATTTCTTTAAGTACATCACTTTTGTGCCCTTGTTGGATTTTATATCCTTGATGCAATTACCTTGTGTTGTTGTATCGGTTGAGTGTTGGATATGCAAATGATACTTTGCATTGAGCTTATTAGCTTGCATGTTCGGATGTTCATTCATTGTGTGAATGATCATTGTGGTCACTATTTATAGTGATTGTTCATTTTTGGTCAAGCCATGCTTTATTGTTCCATTACTTTTTGCTCGATCGCAATGTTCTTGCTCCATATGCATTTCAAGTTTTCTGCTTACAATGATCATATTGTGTGGTTGTTTTCAAGAAATACTTGTCCATATGGTTGGAGAGCTTCACAGATTCTAGAGTTAGGTGTGAGTGAGTTTTGTTCAACTGTTCCCAACTTACATGTTAAGTCTAGATTTTGTTTTAGGTTTTTGTCATAAAATAGCCAAAGGGGGAGATTGTAAGGTTGAATTTATTCAATCATTTTGTTGGCTTTATTCTGTGCCAAATTTGCTTGTAATTCAGTATTTAGAAACCCTGTATTTAGGTGGGAATCATGTAAGGGTAGTGTGTGAGAGAGTGTGAAGAAAAGCTCAAGAGTGTGCACTCAAGAAGAGCCTCATGACTGGCTCACGACTTGCAAATCGCCAGAATGGCATAGGTGTGAAGCATGTAGGGGGAGCTAAAGGGTCATGCCAGCTGTTGCACTACAGGACAAAACCTCCAGTTTGGCTAGGCAGTTAGCTTGCGACTCGTTCTAGTCGCGAGCTCGAGTCGCCAAAATGCCCTATTTGGTTGTAACTGACTCTTCTCATTCCTCACTCACCCTACTATAAATACCCTTATACCCACGAATGTTTAGAGCTTCCAGAGAGAAACCCTAGAAAAAACAAGATTGACTCATTCACAATCTTCATCCTTTGATTCTCCAAATTCCTCTACTTTCACCCTCTCCATTGACATATCCTTGACAGGTACATTAGCCAAATCCTTATCTCACCATACCCATATCTGTGAGAAGGCCTTTTGGTGCTTGGAAAGTAGTTTAGAAGGGGCCAATTCATTTTGGTTGATGCATTAGGCGATTGCGGGATTCGGTAAGCTAGAGAAGACAAGGTTCGGCGTAACCCTATTGGAGCAAGAAGCTTGGAGGGCTTTGGTGCACTAGATAGATTAGTCTTGGAGGGCCTTTTGCTATTCATGTATCCCAACTTTATTCTCTTGTGGATTATTGACCGCTTGGAGGGCGGCGGAGAGGTTTATCAAGGTACCATTGTACGCTTATCAAAAGAGATTTTCTTGGCATCCAATCCCAGTATTGCCTTTAAATTTGTGAGCCTTGGAGAAGTCAAATACTCTCTCTAAACCGTAATTAGGTATTGTGACTCTGTAAGCCTCTCCGTTCTAGCATGATCAAATGATCTGTACATACTATTTCTCTACATTGTCTTTGGACGAGGAATTGGAATTTAACTTAAAAGTTGCATTTGAAAAGTTTTTAATGTTAATTTCCCATATTTGAGTTATCAAGAGATGTCCCAAATTCAAATTTCAAATCATATAAGAAATATCATTTTACAAAGTATACCAACATAAATTATGGTCTCTTATAATTTAAGGCATGTTTGGTAAGAGTATTTAAATATAGTTTTTTGTTTTGTAATTCATAAAATGGTGGGTCCCATAGTTGAATCTATTGTTTGGTTGATGTTCTCCTAAATACAGTTTTTAGAAAATTGTATCCTATTTTTCTTGTTCAAAATAGGATTTTAAAAATGGCTGAGAGGATGTTTTCAAGATATAGAAAATGTTTTTAATGGCATAGTTATAAATAAATTGAAAACTGTATTTTTTGTTGAGACCCCTATACACTTAGATTGTTTAACCTAATTAATTAACCAATTTGATACTTAGGTTTATTATGAAATCTAGGTTAAACACATATAAACATATTACTTAGTGCGGAAAAGTAAAGAAGGCAAGCAATATGATGACCTAGGAAAACCAATGAAACCAACAGTTTCAGGGTAAAAAACCTAGGGAGGATTTAACCTAACTATCCTCGAGGGAACAAATTCACTATGATAGAATGAAAGTTTTACAATAGATTTTTTCCCTGAATCTAAAGCTACCTCTTGTAGTACTTACTCACATGACCGCGTGCAGCTCCGAATCCACGGACTCTTCTATATGAATTTGCTGAACACAAACATCCATGTTTGTGACTCTAAGATCCCACTCAAAACTTTAAATCATCTATGTATGATCTTGTATGTAGCTACTTAATCCACTAGTTCTTGACTGTAGATCTTCTTTCCGATTGATGTTTATTGCGTTAGGAGGCTACAGAAACCTCACAAATCTCATAGGAGTAACTCACAAAACTTTGGGCCTAAAACCCTAAACATTTTCACGGGTGTAGACACCGTATTTTGTTTGCCCTCAATTTGCATGCCAAACCCCGAAAATTTCAAAAGTATTATATTTTCTACATGGTGTCGTGGAAACATCTAGATTGACGTGGTGCAACCCGTTCAGGCATCGGAGCACTTGAAATGCCATTTCAAGCCAAATTGACTAGAATGCCCATAGTTAACCCTGGGTTGACCAAAAGTCAAACTCGGTCAAAATCATCCCAAAATAAAAATTTTCCATGTTTCTACATTAAACCCGAGCTCCTTGCCATGTACACGCATGGAGCGAGGATGCTTGGAGTAAGGGTGCGACCTCCTAGGCGCAAGCTAAAAAGGACAAAGATACAAGCAAGAGGATGCAAGCCCACAAAGGGCAATGATCAATAGATTAGGGGGTCTAGCCCCTCTAGAGTGGTCTTATCATTCTCTCTCCCTCTAAGCCTCTTCTCTAGAGCATGTATTAGGGTCCCCCTCCATGTAACCCATTTTATTTTCCTACTCCTTGCTTGGGCCACATTCCCTGGGTATGGAAATGTTTGTTTTACATTTCCTGTACCTTGCTAGGCCATACCCTTGGAATGTTGGCAATGTCTGATTTACTTACCTGCTCTGTGTGATAGCATTATCCATAATGCATGTATATCTATATCTGCTTGTATATGGATGATTATGCACTTTGTATGATGGACTCTCGTGGCTATGTGAGTGACCCTCTCTAGTCATGAGAGCTCTTGAACTTGTAGTGTGGGTATGTGCTCAAGGCAATTGCTGTAGGTGCATACTCATGCTATATTGTGTGTACAATCGTCGTGGTGTGATTGTCTTGATCCATGTCACCAGGTGAAATTGGTTTCCTTGTGTATGCGACACGCTTTAAAGGGCTTCGGCTCATCATAGTACAAGCATGTCGATATGTACCGTATACACAGACGCGAAACCATGCCGGTGCGCCATCGCACACCAAACATGAAACTTTGCCAGATTTTCATCGTGAAAATAGGGCATCCCCATTACTATATTCTTACCTCGAAAGCTTGGTGAGAATAGTCTTTTGTGCACTATGACGCACCTAAGGTGAAGCGTTGTCGAATTTCCGCCACGAAAATAAGGCAAAATGTTGCTAGATTTTTGCCATGGAAATTTGGCAACGATTCTGAGCACACTTGGAAAACATCCTTTGCAAGCATTGCTCAGAAGGGTCGACTTCTCGGGAAGGATAGTGAAGCGGGGAGTTTCTTTGGGGGCCTTTGATATCCAATACAAGCCTAGAACCTCTATTAAGGGCCAGGTCCTAGCAAATTTCATCACAGATTCACTCCAAAACACCCTGAGGTCCTATGAATGGGAGGAAGTAGGCCAGAAGAATCTCGAAAGGATGCGACATGGCGAGTGTATGTGGACAAAGTCTCAAACTGCCGAGGAGCAGGAGTTGGTATCATCCTGATCTCCCCAGAAGGTATTAGAATGGAGAAATCATTTAGACTGGGTTTCCAAGCATCAAATAAAGAAGTAGAGTATGCAGCTCTCCTAACAAGGCTTCGGATGTCTAACGAAGTTGGAGCAAGAAGGTTACGATTGCATTGTGACTCTCGGTTGGTTGTCAGTCAGGTCGATGATGAATTTGAAGCCAAAGATTAAAGGATGATGGGCTACTTGAAAGAAGTTAGAGTCTTAAAGCATCAATTTGAGAGGGTGAAAATTTCACAAATCTCCAGGGGTAATAACAGTCATGCCGATTCCCTAGCCGCTTTGGCCTCCTCCATGGCAGATCCACTCCCAAGGATTGTATCCGTCAGGCTCCTGCCCTCTCCCAGTGCTTTTCCTACTAAGAAAGTTTTAATCTCAAGTATATGCCCACTCCTAGTTGGATGGATCCATTTGTGGCATACCTTCAAGGAGGAATTCTTCTTGAGGATAGAAAAGAAGTCGAGCAAGTCATCACCCAGGTATTGGTTATCCGTAGAGGGAAGCTTTACAAAAGATTGTAGTCAGGACCTTATTTTCTATGCATGCATCCTGAGGCAATCGAAGTACTTCTGGAAGAATTTCATGAGGGAATATGTGGAAGTCACACGGGAGGAATGTGATCAAATATGTGGCCCACAAAGCCCTTACTTAGGGGTATTGGTGGCCAAATATGCAAAAGCAAGCGCAAGACTTCTCTAAGAAATGTGATCAATGACAAAAGTTCCCTCCTAGCATCCACCAGCCCGGGGAACTCCTTAATCCAATATCCAGTCCGTTGCCATTTCCTTAGTGGGAGCTCGACATAGTAGGACCTTTTCCTAAAGCAACTGGCAGTAGAAAATGGCTTCAAGTTGGGACAGGCTACTTTACCAAGTGGGTCAAAAGTTAAGCCCCTAGCCAATATTCGAGATACTGATGTTAAAAGGTTTGTGTGGAGAATCTCGTGACATGATTTGGCATACCTAAGGTTCTCATATCGGATAATAGGCTACAATTTGATAGTAAAGCCTTCCAACGATACTATTTAGAGTTGGGTATCGCCAATAGGTATTCTACTCCGTCTTACCCCCAAAGTAATGGTCAAGCCAAGGCAACCAGTAAGTCTATTAAAAATGGTTTGAAGAAAAGATTGGATGATTCAAAAGGGAGATAGGCTGAAGAACTACCTAGTGTGCTATGGGCATATCGAACCACCTCGAGAAGATCAATAGGAGAAACGCTCTTATCGATGACCTATGGCATGGAAGCTATAATACCTGTGGAGATAGGGTTACCTACTTCTCGAATTGATAGATTCGAAGATGATAGAAATGATCAATTGCTTTGTAGGCACTTGGATCTTGTAGAAGAAAACCACGAAATCGCCTCGATGAAGTTAGCCAATTACCAGCAAAGGATTAGCCATGGATACAATAAAGGCATCAAATGCCAGGAGTTTATACCAGGAGATCGGTGCTGAGGAAAGTCTTGGGAAATACCAAAGATCCTACCATGGGAAAGCTAGGGACTAATTCGGAGGGGCCATATCGGGTTACGTCTATTGTCGGGATTGGAGCTTATAGATTAGAAGATTTGGATGAAAGACTTGTTGCAAGGCCTTGGAATGTATTTAATCTAAAGAAGTACTACTTTTGATTACTATATAAAAGGATGTGCATTATTTATGTTTCAGCTTCATTTAATCTAAAGAATGGTGAAAGACATCAAGAAAGCCCGAGTTGTGACATTGAGATAATTATAAGAAGGCTATAACAAGGGAAACGAAACTCGTGGTACTAGACCCTATCTTTGCCTTAGGTAAGTCTTAAACTGAGTTTTTTGCCTTATCCTGACTCCAGGGTCACTAACGGAGAGCGAAATTGAGACTTCATATAAAGTTGAAACAAAACTCATGGTATTAGACCCTGCCTTTGCCTCAGGTAAGTCTTAAACTGAGTTTTCTGCCTTAACCTAACTCTAGGGTCACTAACGAAGAGAAAAATTAAGACTTGACATAAATTTGAAACAAAACCCGCGGTGCTAGACCCTGTCTTTGCCTTGGGTAAGTCTTAAACTGGGTTTTCTACCTTAGCCTGACTCCAAGGTCACAAACGGAGAGCGAAATTCACACTTGACATAAAGTTGAAACAAAACCCGTGTGTCTTTGCCTCAGGTAAGTCTTAAATTGAGTTTTTTGCCTTAGCCTGACTCTGAGGTCACTAAAGGAGAGCGAAATTAGGACTTGACGTAAGATGGAAACGAAATCTGTGGTACTAGACCCTGTCTTTTCCTTGAGAAAGTTTTAAACTAAGTTTTATGCCTTAACTTTACTCCAAGGTCACTAAAGGAAAACAAAATTTAAACTTAAGAAAAAATAATAAATATTTATATATAAATATATCCCATGGACTAGACCTTGTCTTCAACTCGGATAAGTCATAAACCTAAATTTTCTATTTCAACTTAACTACAAGCAACAAATCCAGTGATATTGGAGTTTGTCTTGCTTTGGATAAAGTTTAACTTAAGTTTCTTAGAAGATTGACTTAAAGAATGCTAACAAGAGACGTAAATGATTATAAAAATTTAGAAACAAACCCAGAAATTGGTCTGGGCTCCTCCTTATATAGAGAGGAGAAGGAGTGAGAAAGGGCAGAAGTGACCCTTTGTTTCCAGCCCTTTTTCCATTTTCCAAAAACCAAATCTGGCTGTCCATTTTGTAACGCGTGCCTTTAATCGTGAGGTGGGGAGCCTGGACGTGTCTGGGGCATTAATTGCCTAACGCTGCCACTTTCCATAAATGATAGCTAATGATTATCCCCATTAATCTCGAACCACGACACTTCAGCATTAATGATGTAGAGATCGTGGGGGGCTATTGTAGGGGGATGGAAAGATTTTTACCCAGACTTAAGGCCCAATCACCTAGAAGATCCCGTGGAGGGGAATGGGCCAAACTTATCTACTTAAGATAAGGCCCAATAGCCAAGAAGATCCCATGGAATGGAATGGGACCGGTCCATATATTTAGGAAGCAAAGGGAATCCTTATGAATCTTTCCCATGAAATTGATGATACACTACTGTTAACAAAGTCTTATTTGAGGTATCAAACATGGATAATCCATGGTGTGCCCAGAATTGGTGGATATAACCCCTAGAAACCCTCAAGACAGATAAGGTTAGTGGAGATTTTTACCTCCACATTAATGAGAGGTCCTCCACCTAACCTCTGCCGCATTAAATACATATGAGACAACCTGAACAGTGAAAACACCCCCAAAAGTCCTGTTGTTAATGAAGGGGGGGAACCCATTAAAGAAGAGGAAAAATATCCCTGAGAATCCGGTTGGAGATAGGACAACTGGGAAGATAATAGCAGAAAATGTGCCTATATAAGGGGAGGGATTCGCAAATAGAGAAGCGATCAAGAGAGAGAGAGAGAGAGAGAGAGTGGATGGAGAGAAAATAGAAAGAAATTCCAATCTATTACAGTTGAATACCACGACAAAGAGAGTTTTCTCCATTGTAATGAGCAAGTTTCAATTAGAATACAAGCTGTGCTAGTTAGATCAATTGTTTGAGTTTTCCATTGTGGAGTCTTCCCTTATATGTTTTAGATAAATTAAATTGTGATTGTCATACCAATACCAATACCATTTTATATTCAACTAATTGTCAGTTAGAGAGAGAGACAGAGAGAGATAAATGATTCTAAGTGGTGAATATTCGAATTTTCTTTAGATGAAAAAAGAATAATGAAAAAAAAAAAAAAAAAGCCTAAAACACAACCAACGAAACTTGTAACTCAATTGACACTTTCCATTGTTTTCAATAAAGATATTTTGAGTTCAAATCCTCCCTCCTCAATTATAACTATTGAATTATAAAAATAAAAAAAAATTAAATAAAAAACCCAAAAGTGTAATTTGCATTGTTATTAACGATAACTTATCAATTGTCACAAATAAAATAAGTTTGAAAATAAATCAAGCCAAAGGGAACCTTCAATATATTCTCTTACTAGTCACTAACTCGTGCTATGCATGAGAAAGTTTAGGAAATTTATTTTAATATATTATATGTTTTTTTTCTTTATTAAGCACTAATAAATAAATTTTGTATATTTGAACAAATAAACCAAGGTTTATAGTAACAATTTTCACATTAAAATCGCAATAATATAACATCAAAAACTTACATACTAATAAATACAAAAGTAATTTGTTTATGCTTAAATGCTTCCACTTCTCATGGTTGGAAATCTTCATTACTGTATACAATTGTATCTTTGTATGATGTAATTTCATTTTTAACCTCAAGGCAAACTTAAATCATGGTCCCAAAGAGCAACATAAAGTTGTTTTCAGGCCCCTGGTAGTGTTCTTTCTTTTCCATGGTACCCTAGATCTCCCAAAAGTGCAGCTTATATGCCTTGAAAAAGAAAATAACTTATTAACTTCCTTGACAATAACAAAGACCACCACATGAAAATGTCCACTTAATAGAATAAGAATCATATTATTTAGTTTCACTAATCCACAATTGAATTTAGTAACTCACATTAAAGATAACACCAAAGACTTTAAATTACATATAGTCCATCATTTCCATCATGAAAATCAAAAGATATGAGCATGTGGTTTGAAAATCATCATCTAAAGCATTGCCATGTCAAAAAAGAAAAAGAATATATCAAGCATTGAGCACACACTTAACATGGAATGTAAAAACCTGGTCCTATTTTAACTTGATAAGTGCAACTCTTTTATCTAACTTCAATATTAAAATTTGCAAAATAGGAATTTAATGTTTAAAAAAAAAAAATTATATCCCTAAACTTATTATTTAATGGGCAAAGAGAAAGCAAAGAGTTAAAAAAAATGCTTTCACATCTATCTTAGACATGAATCTTTTCTACTATCCACACAAAGTCAATCACTAAGCTATCATGCATGAAAATGTTTGTGGAGTGATCTCACACCATTGGCATAAATGTTATGCATTTCTAAGTTTTTTGATTATTCAACCTTCCATCAAACCCCATCTATTCTATAGATCATCATGCACAATTCAAATTTCCACTCTCACTACTTTAAAGTAGCATCATTATCAACAATAACAATATCAAAAAGTTAAGTGATATGATTATGAATCTTTAGTACTCTTCTCAGATGCTACCAATATGCATGGGTATTCATTCATCTGATAAATAATTTAATATGCATATGAGTAATCAACTTAGTATGTGGAAACTTAATATGACATTTTTAATTTGGTACGTGCAAACATGTAAATATGACATTTCAAGTTTAATTTGCATGTGAGTAACGTGTGATTGCAGAATCCTTAAAAGTGATGTGCACGACTTTTCTTTTTCTTTTTTCTTTTCCAGCTAAATGTGCATTACCATTCTAGAATTTTGCAAAGTATATTAGAAGATATTGTAAAATTGGAGGGAAAAAAAAAACAAAAAGAAATTGAAAGAAGTTGGAAACACACACCTAAAAAGAACCATCAAATCGATAAAGCACTCATTATACATTTATAAATTCATGATCAACTGTCTATTAATTGTACATATCAGAATTTTCCAACCAACCCAAACATTATCCACTTAAAGCTTTTTTCTTCTCTGGTAGCAAATCTAAGTCATGGATGTTTATGGGGATAGAACAATATACTACCACTTTAAAAAGGCTTAGACAAAGATACTTACCCAAGAGAATGAACTTTTGATAGAATCATTAATTTGAAAACTTCTACTTTTAAGAACCCCTTCAACAAAAAGATGAGTTTTGACTAAGGACAAAGATCCACTTCGCATTTTCAAGTCCTCATGCTAGGTGAAGGAATTCACCACTCTGGTTGAAGATAAGTTTCCCATCTTGAACTACAACTTCATGAGCCTTCCTTTCTGCCTGCAATGCATGATGATTGAACTTCAAATTAAGTATGGCGTTTGTTACATGATGCATGATTGCTTTTTATCAAAATACAAACTCTACTTCCTAGCTACAGAGCATAAAGCAAGGACATGAGACTCACCGAACCAAGATATCTGATGCAGTGCAGCTGAAGCTTCGATCTAGAACATCTCTCATGATTGACCTCTTTTCCTTCTCCTATGTCGAGCCTGTTATTTTTCGAAGTTCAAATGTTAAGCAAATTAAAATTGAAAATTGCTGTAATTCTGTCAAATTTATCATTGCTCCCCATATGCAGAATCCCATTAAGACCTAGCATCAAACACCTTACATGCACTATTATAGAGACTCTTTTAAATTGCCACAATTAAAAGCACAACCACCATTCAAAATTTGAGAGATAAGTAGGATAATTAATCAATATAGATAATTAAACTATCCATTTACTAATATATCTTGTAGGCATTCTGATAGGCCACAAATTGAATGACCCCTTGTGATTTAAACTAATTAATTAATTTAACCAAGTTATTAATTAATCAATTTAACATGCAAATACGTGGCAGCACAAACAAATCACCGAATAACTAAATATGCAGCGGAAAATAAATGACACGGTGATTTGTTCACGAATGGGGAAAAACCCTAACGGCAAAAACCCCACCGGGTGATTTCAGGTCACCACTCCCGAAACTCCACTATTATCAAATCAAGCGGTTACAAATAAGGAATCCCAAGTACCTTACCAACCTACAGTTGAACCCTTACCCCAATACCCAATTGGACTTGATCTGTAGTGACAGTTCCCACCTTTGATGCACGGCTCCCAAGTACGTGACTAACCAGATGCGCGGATCCCAGTACGCGACTTCAATCACCAACTTTAGAATGAGAGGTTGGCTGCAGAGTTCTTCAGATCATCCTATGCATGAAGATCAGGAAGATGCTTGGTCACAAAACCCTAAGGTGCACAATACACAGCAACTTCTTGAAAAAGATGATCTAGGTTAAGAACTTCGTCTTAGAGCACAATTTGCTTGAACAAGGATTGCTCAATGCTTATGCAACTTGTGTCTATGTTGACGGCTCTTAAAACACTCCTTAAATATGTTTAGGGTTAGAAGAAAAGAAGGCCCAAAAACATATTCACGGATCCCAAGAAAATCAGATTAGAATTCTGACTTTTTAAGTCTCGACAGCTAGCAGGTGTCGAGGTAGGTGTCGAGCAGGTGTCGAGCTTTAAAAATTCTGCACTTCAACTTGCTTTTTCTTGGACAGACTTGATGACTTCAACACTTGATCTTGAAACATAGTTTCTTGAAGTATTAAAAACACCTAGAACTACCCAATTACAAGTAGAGTGCGTTTTGTCAAAGGATTAGCTAATTTACATAAAATATGACATATGTTCCTAACATGTAAACACATATGTCCTAACAATCTCCCCCTTTGGCAATCCGTGACAAAACCACAACAAACAAATGAACATATGAGAGAAGTCATAAATCACTCAACTCATATTCACTTGTTAAATACAATAAAATCTATCCTAACACAAACTCTTGAAGAACTATGCAAAAAGAGAGTTTATGGCAAGTAGACTTTGACAACCTGTATTTCTGAAACACTTATAAACAAAACTCATCAAGGCATCTTGTGTGAAACAGAATTAACTAGATTGCATACAAATATAAAGAACATGTGTATATAGAAAGAAAAGAAACAACACATGAAGAGATAGGTGAATAAGAAAAACATACATCCACATATATAGAAAAATAAGTACAATGTATGTAAACTGATATACAAGACCAATGTATCTATAAAGAAAGAAAAGAAAAAGATACATCTAAAGCCTCACTACATCCCTCAAAAAGTATGAACACTCCCCCTATCAAAATGTCCTATACTAACTCTCCCCCTAAGATGACTACTCTCATAAAACCAAAACTACTCCCCCTTTTTGTCACGAATGACAAAGGGTAGAGTGTCATGTAGACATCTCATCAGTAGAGCTAGCATCTCCATCATCATCGTCTGAAGCATCATCGTCATCACTATCATCATCATCATCTTCAGCATCAGACTCTGAAGCAACTGGAGGAGGTGGTGGAGAAGCCTCAGATGCAAAACCACCCATGGTCGCCTGCCGTCGTGCAATACGACCAACACGAACGTTCACCTGATACAACTCAGTGGTGAGTGTATCAAGGCGAGCATCCATGCGCTGCAGCTGCGCCATAATATCTCCAAGGGATACATCGCTGGAGGAAGGAAGAGAAGTCGATGTAGATGGAGCAGATCTGGATGGAGCCGAACGGGAGGGCGGAGTGGAATCCGGCTGTCTCGCTCTGAACTGTGCCTGGCTACGTTTTACAGTAGCGGCATCTATGGCAGAGATGTGTGTGAAGTGGTCGGAGACAGGGAAAGGGATGGAAAAATGGCGTAGTATCCTCGTGATAGCGGAAGGAAAGATAAGCTTATCACGGGACGTCGTATCTAAATGAACATCTATGATAGAGAAAATGAAATGGGAGGGAAAATCTATCGTAAGATGCTCAAGTAGAGAAAGCAAGAAACGAGCACGAGGCTCTGTGATAGAGTTATAATGGGAGAGAGGATGAAGTACAAATGTCATCACCATGTTAAGGAATCTAGGACCTTTAGCAAAAGGTCTACATGATGTGTACATATGATCACCCCACTCAGAAGGGCGCTCACAGAAAGCAGAAATGAGCTCATCCCTGGACACAGTCCTCAGTCGCTCACACGTAGGATAGTCAGGAAACTCTATCCTAGGAACATGAAGCACATCCACAACCAGCTGCGGTGTGACAGCAATGCGCGTACCTCGAACGCGAGTGAAAAAGAGAGGTACTGAACGATCAATCCCGTGCATGTTGGAGTAAAACTCCTGAATCAGCACGAGAGGACAAGTGACCGGGACGTCACACAGTGACTCCCATCCCCTACTGTGAATGACAGAGGGAAGGTCAGTATCGGCGAAGTCCGCCAGAACAACGTGGCGTTCCGAATGAACACCTCGTTTAGAGAAGTTCTCAGTAAATGCCTTGTAGGCATCTCCATCACGGAACCGAAGGTTATGAGGAGCAGTATCAGAAGATGAAGAAGCTCCAGAACGCAGAGGGTTCCGAGCCGGAGTAGATTTACGTTTAGGTGCCATAGATGCAACTAACGTAAAAGAAAAAGAAAAGAGATAGAGAGGGAGACAATCAGAAAAGTCCCAAGCAGTTCAAATATAACAATATATTGAACAAAATGGACGTATGCATGGGAATGCATGATCATGTGACATGCTAAATAATAAAAACATCATGGGCTCAGCCCAATCCAATCCTAGCAGCACACATTCAAGAATCACACAACTAAATGCATGAAAATATCATTCTAATGCACATGGAATGCAATGCATGACATTCTAAACACTTTTTATTGAAAAACCAACCCAAAATTTCAATAAAAACTCAATGATTTTGAAAAACCCAAAGTTTTCAAAGAAAAAACCCAAAACCTAAGTTTTAAAACATGAGATGCATGAAAAACAAAGGAAAACAAGATCATACCAAGTGATTTGAAGCAAGAAAGTGCCGGAAATCAAGTTGGATGAAGGTTGGGGAGAAGAAAACTGCTCTGGAAGTCGAACCGACTAGGACAGATCGAAGAGAGATCGAGAAATGAAGGAGAAATCGCGAACAGAGCTTAAATAGGATCTCCAGTAAATCTCGACAGCAGAGGTGTCGAGAGGTATCGAGAATCTGTCGAGAGAGGTGTCGAGGATTTTGCCTTCGACAGCTAAGGTATCGAGGAGGTATCGAGGTACCAAACAGCTCAACCAACACCAGAAGCTCGATCGATCGACGAGGTGTCGAGAAGGTATCGAGCAGACAGAGATATCTCGATCGATCCACCAGGTGTCGAGAAGGTATCGAGATTGCGATAAGAAAAATGCTTTAGAGGCTCGACAGCTGACCAGGTATCGAGAAGGTGTCGAGCCAGCTTTGAAATGCAGTTTTTCGAGAATTGAAAAACACAAACATGAATGCAATCAAGACATGCACCTCAACCATGATCCAATCAACATATAATTCTCTCAAAAATCATCTCTCAATGAAAATTTAAGCACATGGATCTCCCGAGAACACACACACACACACTAAACAAGTCTAACAAATTTTTATATTTCAAAAATAAGTCATGACAGTTTAGTGAGCATACAAAAGCACATGTAAAACCTTTGTGATGGCCAAATCACATTGTACCTGCACATGTATCAAAAGTAGCAAAGAATATTGCGTGTTGTGTGTGAAAAACATCGCAAGATTGCATAAGTGTATACATGTTATGACGATCTGAGATATGAGCAAATAACTTTAACTCACACACAATCATAACTGTTTGATGGGGACTATCACCTTTGAGGTACATCCTATAACTCCCACATCTCCTAGAATACACGCTTGCAACCATTTTAAAGCATCTTTAATCTTTTTGCTTTTTATTTCTTTGCATATTTTCTTTTTAAAGCATATCATACATGGGCTTATGAGAGAGAAAAGAAATACCTATTGATATTTTGACATTTCAATTTTGCTATGCCTAAGCACACAAATGTCATTGACATCACACTTTTGCTATGCCGAAGCATACAGATGTCATTTATGATTGGCGGGCAACAGTGGTGAGATGGTTATTAATGCCTTTCTCTTAGGATTTTCTAGTCCTACCCGTCAAAAAGAGTGATATGAGTGTTAAGTCTAAGAAATAACCTAATCTTACTCATCACAAACATGAGCCACAAAGCTCACTTGCTTAGCTGTGCATAAAGATGCTTATCTAAGCTACAAGAGATACAAAGTTTACAGAACTTTGTTTCATTGGCCATCTAAGGTACACAAGTACCAAAGTACACAAAGCACACACTGTTTTTGTATTTTCTGATTTTTTCAATTTTTTTTTTTATTTTTATATCAAAAACAAAATAAACAAAACTGAAAGTAAACACACAAAAACATGTTAACAAGCAAAACAATGCATAAAACTAGACTGACTCAATTAAAAATGCAAAACACACATGCAATGCAACAAATAAGAAGAATAAGAAGGGAAAAGAAAGTGATGAAATCACTTTGAGTCCTTTTTCTTCCACTCCTTGGAAGAGCCTTTCCTTTGATTAAAACCTTGAACCGGCGGTGAGGGGGAAGAATTGTAACCGTTCAAGTTCGAAAGGAACATGATGGCTTTCAGAAGATCTCCAAGAGGAGCAAGAGAGGATTGAAGCTGACTTTGGCTTCCAAATGCTGTCATACTGTTGCTCTGTTGGGTGGCTAGCCACTTGTAGCAATTAGGTTGAGTATGACCGGCAGCTCCACAGTGATAACAGAGATGCTGCTTCTTTTGTTTAGGCTTTTGAGAGTTAGCCTTCTTGTCTTTAGGGAGTTTAGCATCTTTCTTTTCTAACTTAGGGGGTGCTCCTAAGATGGATTTTTCTTTGTCTATGTTCTCACTAGCTAATTCAGTTTTATCATCAATGTTCTCAATTTTAACATTATTAGCAGGAGGAACAAAAATAGTAGAACTAGTAGAAGCAGAGTTAGAGATAGAAAGACCATACCCTAAACCTGTTCGATCTGAAGCAGATTTCTGGTTGCTGAGCATCTCATCAAGTTTTGCACTTGAAGTCCTCTCCAGTTGAGCTCTGACTTGAAACAGCTCTGCTTCAAGCTTCTTGGTCTTCTCAGCCAGGAAGTTATTCTCAAATCTCAGTGCACCAATAGTTTGATTTGCCTCATCAAACTTTGTGGACAATTCTTCTCTGTCGAGTTCCACATCACTGAGCTTCTTGATGGCCAGCCTGTATAGCTTCTCATGCTTTTCAGAAAGCTTGTAAAGCTTCTCATAGGCTGAATGGATATCATCTTTGTCATCCATCTTTTCACATTCGGTGTCCACCAATTCTTCTTCTTCTTCTTCAACAATTCCATCAGTAGAATTGACTGAAGCAGTGAAAGCATTTAGGATTCCGTCATCCTCATCATCGGAATCATCTTCAGGCTCAGTGTCACTAAGGGTTGCAGCTAGAGCCTTGCTTTTCCTAATGCTCTTCAGATAAGTAGGACACTCATTCTTCATGTGTCCAAACCCGTGACACCCAAAACACTTTGGTCCTGCAGGAACAGTGTACTGACCGCCATCCTTGGCATCCTTCCTTCCCTTGTCTTGGCTCTTGAACTGTGAAGAACCGGATTGCCTTCGGTCTTTGTCGAAGCTCCTCCCATTGGCATTCTTCATAAACTTCTTGAACTGCCTCGTAATGTAGGACTTCATCTTGGAGTCTTCATCATCGGAAGACTCATCTGTATCACTGCTCTTCACCTTCAGGGCCATGCTCTTGCCCTTGCTTGACTTGCCTATTCTTGATAACCCTAGCTCGTAGGTCTGCAAGTTCCCAACCAGCTCAGTCAAAGGAATTTTATCAATGTCCTTTGATTCTTCAATTGCCGTAATCTTGGCATGAAATCTCTCAGGTAGAGATCTGAGCACCTTCCTTACAACCTTGGGTTCAGGGATGGTTTCCCCAAGATTGAAGGCTGAGTTCACTATGTCTTTCAGCTTGGCATAGAACTCATCGAACGACTCATCCTCCTCCATTTTAATTTCTTCAAAGCTAGTAGTGAGCCTCTGTAGCTTTGAATCCTTGACAGCCTTTGTTCCTTCGTAGGTTGTCTGGAGGATGGTCCATGCCTCCTTGGCAGTTTCTGTTGAGGATATCTTCTTGAACTCCTCATTGGTGACAGCGCTAAATAGAGCATTCAACGCTCTGCTGTTGAAGTTTGCCGCCTTGATCTTGGCTTCATCCCAATCAGCCGGCGCTTCTTTTGGCTTTGTCCAGCCAATCTCCACAGCTTGCCACACCTTCTCATCTAAGGACTGCAAAAAAGCTCTCATGCGTACTTTCCAGTAGGCATAGTTAGTCCCATCAAATAAAGGAGGTATTATTAGAGATTGTCCTCTATCCATGACAAACAGGGGTCAATGGATCAAACACAGCAAAGATTAAACCTAATCAGAGTGTGCCTGCTCTGATACCACTTGATAGGCCACAAATTGAATGACCCCTTGTGATTTAAACTAATTAATTAATTTAACCAAGTTATTAATTAATCAATTTAACATGCAAATACGTGGCAGCACAAACAAATCACCGAATAACTAAATATGCAGCGGAAAATAAATGACACGGTGATTTGTTCACGAATGGGGAAAAACCCTAACGGCAAAAACCCCACCGGGTGATTTCAAGTCACCACTCCCGAAACTCCACTATTATCAAATCAAGCGGTTACAAATAAGGAATCCCAAGTACCTTACCAACCTACAGTTGAACCCTTACCCCAATACCCAATTGGACTTGATCTGTAGTGACAGTTCCCACCTTTGATGCACGGCTCCCAAGTACGTGACTAACCAGATGCGCGGATCCCAGTACGCGACTTCAATCACCAACTTTAGAATGAGAGGTTGGCTGCAGAGTTCTTCAGATCATCCTATGCATGAAGATCAGGAAGATGCTTGGTCACAAAACCCTAAGGTGCACAATACACAGCAACTTCTTGAAGAAGATGATCTAGGTTAAGAACTTCGTCTTAGAGCACAATTTGCTTGAACAAGGATTGCTCAATGCTTATGCAACTTGTGTCTATGTTGACGGCTCTTAAAACACTCCTTAAATATGTTTAGGGTTAGAAGAAAAGAAGGCCCAAAAACATATTCACGGATCCCAAGAAAATCAGATTAGAATTCTGACTTTTTAAGTCTCGACAGCTAGCAGGTGTCGAGGTAGGTGTCGAGCAGGTGTCGAGCTTTAAAAATTCTGCACTTCAACTTGCTTTTTCTTGGACAGACTTGATGACTTCAACACTTGATCTTGAAACATAGTTTCTTGAAGTATTAAAAACACTTAGAACTACCCAATTACAAGTAGAGTGCGTTTTGTCAAAGGATTAGCCAATTTACATAAAATATGACATATGTTCCTAACATGTAAACACATATGTCCTAACACATTCTATCAAACACTTGTTAGGAATCTCAAACAGCTATAGTAACCAACCCCAACCTTCAAAACAAAAATAACGACTTCTATAGAATAGAAAGTGAAACAGAGATGATATTCGAGTTGATCAAATAGATGTCAAGAGGTATTTGGATGTGTAGAGTGATAAGAGAACTAATTCTCACATTTATGGCTTTTGCAAGGTTTTTTTATTTTTGGTGGCAATGTAGGAAGGGGATAAGTGGAGTGGCCTGAAGATTTGGAATTGCTATTGTGAAGTAACCTAAAAAATAAAAAATCCATGCCATGCTTTTCAACAGCTAAGATTTAGTGTTTTTGCCTTAACCCACCCAGCTGGGCTAGTGAGGCCTTAGCATGTCAAGTCCTAGGTCCTGTGTTTAGGTCATCACTTACCTGATATGACGGGTAAAAAAAAGATTCTGTTTACTTCATCAGGTATTAGTTGGACTATTGTAAGGTTGAATTTATCAACCATCTTGTTGGCTTTATTCCATGCCAATTTGCTTGTAATTCAGCATTTAGTAACCCTGTATTTAGGTGGGATTATTGTAAGGGTAGTGTCTGAGAAGATGTGAAGAAATGTTCCTCAATGTGCAAAAATGCAGGGACTCGTTACTGGAACTCGCGGGTGGCTCACAGGTGCAAGCCGCCAGATGAGAGTCATGTGCCAAGCATGCGGGAAGTTGAAGCGTTTTGCCAGCTGGTACACTACAGGACAAAATACCCAGGCTGGCCAGGCTGTTACCTCGTGGCTGGAACTTGTGACTCAGGCCAGTCGCGAGGCTAAGCCGCCAACCAGCCCTGTTTGGAAAAAACTGACTCTTCGCATTCCTTTCTCACCTCACTATATATAGACCCTTATACCCACTAAATTGAGAGAGCTTCCTGAGAGAATTTTGTGAGAGAAACCCTAGAGAAAAACAAGATTGATTCATCCACAATCTTTACCTTAGAGACTTTTCAAATTCCTCTACTCTCTTCCTCTCCATTGTTATATTCTTGAGAGGTCTTTAGCCAAATCATTTTCTCACCATACACATATTTGTGAGAAGGTTTATTTGGTATTGTTTGGGAACCAGTTAGGAAGAAACCAATTCACATTGGTTAATGCTATGGTCTAGTAGCGGAATCCGGGAAGCTAAAGAAGAAATAGGTCCGGCGTAACCTCGTTAGAGTATGAAGCTTGGAGGGCTTAGGTACATTGGTTAGATTAGGCTTAGAGGGTCTTCTGCTGTTCATGTATCCCAACTACATTCTTTAGTGGATTATTTACCGCTTGGAGAGTGGCGGAGAGGTTTTACACCGAGGGCTTCGGTTTCCTCTTCGATAACACATCATGTGTTGTTCGTGTGTTTGCATCTTCCTTTCCTTTATCTTTACCTTATATTTACTATTGTGGATGTGTTTATATTTGGCTTAGATTGTTTATTAATTCTGTGTTTGGCTTATGTTCATATTCCACACATAAATTGTTTGATAATAAGTTTGAATTCATAATTTGTAATTTGGGGTCTAAACGTTCAAGGGTGTTTCATACCCATATTGAACATTCAATTAGTATCAGAGCGGGTACACTTGTTGTGGTTTAAATACCTAAGTGTGATCCCTGACCCCCCTTGAGATGGATAGGTCACAATCTCTTAATGTACCACCGTTCTTTGATGGTAATAATTATGCATTTTGGAAAGTTCGAATAAGGGCGTTTTTGTGTTCTATTGATGATGCTTTGTAGGATGCAGTTGAAGTAGGTTGGACAAGACTGGAGGCTGCCAAATCCACTTGGGATAAGGCTGCTCTTGCGGCAGCCAATGCAAATAGCAAAGCCTTGAATGCTATTTTCTGTGGTGTCTCTTCAGAAGAATTTCATAGGATTTCACATATCACCATTGCTAAGAAAGCATGAGAAATTCTAGAGACAACTTATGAAGGAACAAAGAAAGTGAAGGACACCACACTTCAGATGTTGACCACTCACTTTGAGGAGCTAAAGATAAGTGAGGATGAGTCTTTTGATTCATTTTACAATAAATTGAATGAAGTGGTTGTTGGGAAATTCAATTTAGGGGAAAAGACGGAGGACTCGAAAATAGTATGGAAGATTCTTTAGTCATTACCAGAGAGTTTCCGTGCCAAAGTTACAGCTATTGAAGAGAGCAAAGATCTTGACGACATTAAAGTTTAAGAGCTGGTTGGTTCCCTGCAGACATATGAATTATCCCTGCCCACATAGAAGAAGAGTAAATCACTTGCTCTTAAGACAATTGATGAGAGAGTAGTGTCTCATGATTCTTCGGAAGAGGATGTAGTAGATAAAGATGTGGCATACCTTGTAAAGAACTTCCGGAAATTCTTAAAGCTCAAAAACAGTGGGAAATTCGATGACAAAGGAAAATTTCAGAGTGCCGAAAAAAAGAAGAAAGAGTTCAGAAGAAAAGAGGGTAGAGATTCCCAATCCTTACAAGGAATTACATGCTTCGAATGTAATGGACATGGGCATTTTAAAAAGGAATGTCCCAATTATTTGATGCTACTACTTTAAGTGATTCGGACTCATCAAATTCTGACTCTGAGGACAGCTATGATGGAGAAGGAAACTACTCCGCATTTATGGCTATTAAGCATGTTGAGTCCTCAGAGGGCTTGAATCAACTTGTACAAGAACTTGGAGAACACAGCGATGATGAATCCTTAGGGATTGTTGAGGAATCAGATGCTGAAGAGGATAGAAATATAGCTAGTCTTCAAGAGAATTACACCTTACTTCTTGAGAGATCGGGAAAGTATACAAGGGTGGCAAAGGCAGCTGTAAAGAAGATGAAGAAAGCTGAGGAGGACTACAAAAGTCTCCTGGCCAGATATAAGGAGGCAAAGTGTGAAATTGAGACACTAAATGGTGAGCTATTGAAAGCTTTTACCAAAGTAAGATTTCTTGAGCAAGAAGTGGTGCAAGCCCAAGTCAAGATAGAAAGGGTCTCCTCCAAGAAGTTGGAAGATGTTATTTCATCTCAAAAACACTTCTCAGACAAGTCCGGGTTAGGTTATACCGGAGGAAGTAGCTCATCTGCCAATGTCACCAAAGAAGTGAAATTTGTAAAGGCCAAAGAGACAGTTGTAAAAGAGTCTGTTCCTGAGAAAGTTAAGGCTGAACAGAAAAAGAAGGTGGCTGATCAACGGGTGTTTAATAAGTCCCGTAATCATTCAAGAGGTAGAGTTGAAGCTAGAGGAAGATCTCTTCCAAGACCACAAAGGGGCCCTAGAACGAATTATGTCTGTCACTATTGCGGGTTGCAAGGACATACTAGACCCAACTGCCAGAAGTTGAGAGCATTGAACAATACAAGTGCTCCTCGGTCACGAGGAAGAAGAAATGACAAGAGGTCTTGGGGTGGTGAACAACTGAGAAGTCAGAACAGTGATTTCGGAATGATGGACATAATGAAGATGATCGGTGCCTTCACCAATTGCCTGGAAAGCTTTACACGAAGGTTTGAAAGTCCTAACTCACGTACCCAATCCGTCAAGGATATCACCCCAAATGCACGTGACGTGTAGGTGATGAAGGGTACTCATGCATAAGTATTACAACATGTCCATGCATTAATACTTCCTATACTTTGTGTACATGCTTGGTTGTTTTCTTTTTGCAAGTTTGAGTTGAAAACTTTGTTTGTAAGTTTTGTTTAAAATGTCTTTTACATTGCTATTTTGTTTTGATCAACTTTTATTTTCTCATGTCAAAAATCCAAAAACTCATAAAAAGTAGAAAATCCAAAAAGTTTGATTGACTTTGTTGAGTCTTGTCTCAAAACATGTTTTGCCTCCTTTGTACTAATGGCTTTGTGCATCTACGAGCTTAGCTTGTTCCCTATGCACTCATATCATTATGGGAGAAAGTCTGAAATCTATGTGACTGTTGTAAATAGATCTTCAACCTTGTCATGAATGATTAGTGAATGGTTTTATTGATCTTGAGACACACATAGACTCATGCCTATATATCTTCTCACTCTTTATTTTTTTGTTTAAAAAGAGCTCTCCAAATGTAAATCTCCAAATGAAAAGAGATATAGAGCTGCAAAAGCCTGTCGTACATACTAGTATTCGACTAGGAAAAAGGGAAAGCGACTAAAATAAAATGTATAATGCCTAAAAAGCCAAAGGCTAACTCATAAATTGAAATATCAAAAATTTCAGGCATCTATCTCACAATGAGATGTTTTTGATTCACAAAGTGCAAATGATATGATATATATGGAGCCAAATGAAAAGCTTCAAAGAATTGTAATCAAGTTTATGTGGGAGGTCATATATGCATGTTTCTATAATTGAGATATGTCACATTATCTAGTGCTAGTTGTGTATGCCTTGATTGAATTGATCATTGAAGCTTCATATTGGACTAAGGACTATCTTAATATTGATATCCACACACAACACACAAGTCTATGTTCAATGAATGCCATATTCATTTATGTGATTGTACTTGATTAAATGTGTTTTCACATGCTCAATCTTTGTTTGATCAAACACAAAAAGATTTTTGAGTGTTTTAGCTGTTTTTGGGAAGTATTTTATTTTTACAAAAATGTCAAAAATTTCAAAAACAATTTTGCCCTATTTTTGCGACTCAGTCACGAGTCAATCCAGTCGCATGCCCTAGTCGCATGCTCGTGGGTCTGCCTTGGCGACTTGTTTGCGGGTGGAAGGTCCAGTCGCGAGGGGTACACAGAGATTTTCGCAACTCAGCTCACAACTCCCTTGCGGGTAGACCTTCCAGTCGCGAAAAACACTTAGAAAATTTTTCAAAACTTTCAGTTTCAAAGTGTTTCGTGGCTTACCCTGGCAGCTTATTGGCGACTTATTCCAGTCGCAAAAAACGCGTATTTTGCATTTTTAAGTCAGTTTTCAAAATATTTTCAATTTTTCCCTCAAAAATTAGTGACTGTTCATTGTCTTCATCATTTCCCTCTCTGAAACACTCCGTGTAGTTTTTCGAAAAACCTCAATTTCTGCACCATTTTGCCTTCAATCTTCAAGAAAAAGGTATGGGTTTTCTCTCTTTCTCTTCAGATTTCATGATTTTAGAGTTGTTTTCTTGTTTCTGTGGGTGGTGTTGATGACATTATGTTTTGAGTTAAAACATGTTCATTCATGTCTTAGTTTCAGTCTGTTGAGTGTTATTTGGTTAGGAGTTGACTCTTTTTGAGTGGTTATTGATTATATTAATGAAGTTTTATGGGGTTTTGTGCTCTTTGAAATGGTTCATGTCTATATTGATGTTTGCATATCATGCTTATGGGAGTTTGTCATTATGTCAGTATGTGTCCTTGGGATATTCAGTGATCACTTGACACTGTGTTGTATCTGATCAATCACCATTTCTGTTCACATGTTCCACACAATACTTCAACATTGCCTATGATTTATTAATTTTGAAATCTCTCAGATTCACATTTCTACATGAATCTAATCAAGTTGCTGTTGGTGCCTTGTGGTATTGTTTTTGGTTCTTCGCTGTATGTTTGTTCTTTTGCAGATGACTCGTCGTTCATCTAAAGGCAAAGCCATTGCAATCGATGATCCATCAACCCCGGTTGCTAAAAGGACACGGCTTTCGTCTCAGTCATCTAGAGACTCTACCATTGAGAAATTCAGGACACCCCTTGACTTAAAGACCTACACAGATATTTTTGTAAAGGCTTCTCCCATTGTGGAACGTGTTGTCAAGTTTGACACCCTGGGGACAACATTCATTCTAAGATCTTTGAAGAGAGAGATTGGGCTAATCTTTTTGGTAACTCTGAGGATCCAATTGTAGAATTGATCAAAGAATTCTACTCCAATGCCAGATACACAGGAGTCGAGTTAAAATTCTAGGTTCGAGGAATAGAATTTTCTATAAATGTAGACTATATTGCTAAGATCCTTCACATCACTAGACCTAAAAATGCAGATCGAACTCCGTATGATGATAGGATTCTTTAGGCTCAAGACATTCTTCAAGTTCTTGGGAGTGAACATGAAGTGGGAAGCGTAGGTTCATCTATAGGCACTGCATCTTTTTCTCCTAAACTGACAACACTAAAGCTGATCATGTTTTCTAACCTTTACCCGCTGTCAAACACTGCCTTCATCAGTCTTGGGAGGGCCAAATTCTTGTGTGACCTCATTACTGGTGTTCTGATTGACATCTGTGCCCACATATTTCAGATTATAGGGAAAACAGCGGCTCGATCAGCAGCTCGAATGAATCTTCCATTTTGTAGTCTCATCATGAAGATCATCCTTTGTGAAGGTGTCAATCCTCCATCAGATGGCAAAATTGCATCTCGTCCTCGATCAATATCCCTATACACTCTTCAAGCAAGTAAGAGCCATTCCTCTAAAGCTCCTAAGAGTGAACCAGTCACTCCCTCTAGCCAAAGCTCAGCTACGCCTTTCCAATCAACTAGTGCTCCATTTATTCCCCCTAGATTTCAAATGCCAAGGCAAAGCCACTTAATTGAAACTATAGTCGAGCGGATCTCTGAATTACACCGGTTTATTTACACAACTAACAATCAAGTTTAAGTGCGTCTCATGGCTATTGAAACACAATTAGATGCTATTCAGCAGAAGTTAGAGGAGAGCCTTTAGCTATTCCTAACAAAAAGGCGGAGAGCGTTAGCATATAGTAAGGGGGAGAACGACACAGGAAGAAGGAAGGAGAAGGAGAATTTGTGCATATTGGAAGGGGGAGTTATTGTTGGGGTTTATGCCCTAAAATCCAATTTATTGGCATGTCATAAATAATTAAGTTGTTTAATTATATGAGACTATTTATGAACTAATGAGACATTATCTTAGTCCATGAGATGCATAATATGTGATTTATGTGATTTAGTCACAAAAGATATAAATCATAAGTTCTTTGTAAACTCAAAATTTTTAGTTCGTAGTCAGTGATGAAATTGAGCATTTCATCTGTGAAGACTATAACATATCAACTACGATGATTTGTCTTGATCATGGAAGTGGAGACTTCTAGTTGGTATGTTGATATGTTTTAAGAGTTAAGACATATTGAACTGGACCGCTGTGAGATTTATTATTCTCCTAAAGACTGTCAAATGAATAATAAATCTCACGACTTCTATTTACATCAACTTTAAATCCTGAGAGAATAATGGACCTGATCATGAGATGTAGGTTGCTTTGATATATCAGAAGTGAGATCTATAAGTTACAATCAAAACCTCAGTATGTTGGGCAGCCACATTTAGTGTTGATGGAACATATATTCTCAAGATGGAATTCATAATCTCTTAGCGGAGATATAAAATATTCCATTGAGATAAGTTTATTGGGTTTGGTTATTCAGAGTGTTAGGCCCAACCACTTTAGTAAGGAGTTACTAATGTATATATTTATGAAATTGGATTTCATAAATATATGATGAAAAACATAAAAGATTAAACCGGGTACTCAAGGATTAAGATGTAGTAATCTTTAAAGTGGCAGTCAATATTTATGACTTTGTATTACTACGAATATTTTAATGAAGGGGTTGTATGTATAATAAAGTCTTGGGATATAATTTATTAATAAGGCCTAGAGTGCAATTATATTCTTATAGTAGTATTGAATATAATTAATGGTAACTTTGGACTTGTCAAGAGTTGACGGAAAAGCCTAAGGTCCATTGGAGCTAGAATCTTATTTGTTCCCTTTGGTCCCATCTCAAGCCACAAACTAAAGCCCAATTGGGTAGGCCCAAAAGGCTAACCCAATTAGATAATCAGTCATTATTTAATAAGAGTTATTAAATAAAGAAACTATGAATGTAGTTATAACGTACGTATGATAAAAAGAAAAGAAATCAGTTTTTCTCCATAAGGAGAAAAAGAAGAATTTTCTTTTGAGAGTCTATGTACAAAAGACTAATTGAGAGACCACACATCTTGGGCACCATGTGGAATTGAGATGAAGATTAAAGGTTTTCTCAAGTTTTTGTTTTGAAATTCACTGCATCAAGGTACGCTTCCTATTCTTTATTCTAGAATTCATGGTTACATGTTTATCTTTCATGATTGAAGTAGATCAGTGTTTTGTTGCTTCCGCTATGCATTTTGTATGAGATACAAAACCAGATTTTACTAACAAATGGTATCAGAGCGGTCTTCAATATCATGCTTGTATAACATGTGATTGAATTTTAGAATTAAAAAAAAAAAAAAAACGTTTTCTTGGTGTTTTTAAGTTTTTGCAGAATTGTTTGTATGATATCATTGATTAAATGAATATATGTATAGATTCATGTCCGGATATATAAACCATTGGTGTTGTGATATCAGTTCATGATTACATATATTAATGTACGAGTGATGTTATATTAGAGATAATAGTTTCATGTTGTCAGAAGTATATGCATTTAATTTTTTGCATTGTTGTTGAAACTATGATTTGATAAAAACTGATATTGATGTTATGATGTTGTTTAAATTTTAATTTAAGTTTGTTTAAATTTTAATTTAAGGCTATAGCATCAATGGAATTCAGTTTTGATATCAAATTCTGCATTTCATGTTCATATGGTGTTTTTATGTTCATGAAAACCATAGAAAACTGTCTCAATCTTCTCTTTGAAAACTAAAAAAACGGGTTTTTCGTGGGTAGGCTTCTCACGAGGATACTCGTGAAAAATGCCACTGAAGCACAAAAGTTTTCGCGAGAAGCGCTTAGTTGCGAGATACTCGCGAGACAGTAGCGAAAGTTTCTGTCTGAATTTTATGTTTTCACTATTTTTCCTTACGCCTTTTTCGCAAGAAGAGCTTAGTCTCGAGATTCTCGCGAAAATGCATCTGAAGGGAATTTGGAATCTTTTCTAAATGTTTTCAAATGTATAAGGTGTAATGCAATGTGTGATGTGATTACACATGGTTCTAACTAAAAGAGCTAATGAGATCAAAGATATTAGTTAAATAGAACTCTTAGTCCTAAATTGTTTTATGATTAAAAGTCCTTAATTTATTTTAATTAGAGGTTTTTAATGAGATTAAAATTCTAATTAAAAGGTATATAGTTTCTAATGAGATTAGAATACTTTATCTAGTAAATTAAGGATAGAGTTCTATATGGCTAATTTTTGATTCATTAGTATTTAAGGATTCCTAAATAGTTTAGGACTTCCATTTTAGTTAGTGATTCTACTAAGATTAGAGTCTTTATCAAGTGCAAGGTTATTAGTTGTGATAGGATCACAATTATTTAAAGAAAAACCCATATAATTAGTGGGAGTGCAGAAATAACCCTGTTGTTAAGTTTATTGTAATGTGAATAAATACCTTGTCTTGACTTCGAGTCTTGCATTCCATGCGGAGGGTATTTATTTCACAGATTACAAGGTTAAACTTCTTTGTGATTGCGTGAATGTTCGTTACGCTATTGTGACGTGACTTAGTTACATCACATTGAATTTAAACAATTAAACACATTTGATGTGTAGGGTTAAAATTGTGATTAGATCACAATGATTTCAACTCAATCCACTTGTTTTAAAATTTCTAGTGGGAGAGAGATATAAGGGTTGGATCTCACGGCCTCCATTGTCGGTTCATAGTGGTGTGGGGTAAACATCTCGTCTTGGCCTCGAGCCTTGCGTTCCATGCGGAGGATGTTTATTTCATGGTACTACAAGATTGAATTTCTTGGTTTATAGTGGTTTGATCAAACACCTTGTCTTAGCCTCGAGCTTTGCATTCCATGCGGAGGGTGTTTTTATTATGGTACTACAAAATAAGCCTGTTAAAGGGATGAAATGTGACTACACATGATTCTAGACTATGGTGTACACTAGACTAAGTTTAATAGTATCCTCTATGCTGAGTTCTTACTATTATTACTTAGAGGCCAAAGGAAGAGTGGCAAATTATTTTTGTTTGGTAAGAGTTACCATGATAGCATTAATAATGAGAATAATTCTCGCCTGATCATAGTGGTTGATATTCACTTTATGTTGAGGAATATTAAGTGCGAGATTAGGTTGTCGTTGCACCTAATATAGTATTTTTTTTTTTTTTTTGGTTTCATACTATATGGTTATGGATGCAAAATGATAATGTCCTGGTATTTAAGTTCACGGTCTCAATATAAAATTGTCAAAATTTTTTTCCTCTAGCTACTATTTTAGTTGAATCACATTAACTAAGAAGTAATTTTGGACATGATGCTTAAAGGAGCTGAAGTACATTTTCATGTTTCGATTCAGCATTGTCATAATTTCCTATACATAATGCATTTAATGAAAGATAGCTTATGATATGATCATAGTCTCCATTGATATGCTAAAATGTTTCATTGGCTTCTATCTCAATTGTGCTATCTCAATTGTTCCCTTTGGTCTCATCTCAAGCCACAAACTAAATCTCAATTGGGTAGGCCCAAAAGGCTAACCCAATTAGATAATCAGTCATTATTTAATAAGAGTTATTAAATAAAGAAACTATGAATGTAGTAATAACGTACGTATGATAAAAAGAAAAGAAATCAGTTTTTTCTCCATAAGGAGAAAAAGAAGAATTTTCTTTTGAGAGTCTATGTACAAAAGACTGATTGAGAGACCACACATCTTGGGTACCATGTGGAATTGAGATAAAGATTAAAGGTTTTCTCAAGTTTTTGTTTTGAAATTCACTGCATCAAGGTACGCTTCTTATTCTTATTCTACAATTCATGGTTACATGTTTATCTTTCATGATTGAAGTAGATCCGTGTTTTGTTGCTTCCGCTGTGCGTTTTGTATGAGATATAAAACCAGATTTTCCTAACAGTTATGTGTTCAGGATATACTTTTCATAGATTTTTGGATAGACTAACAAACTTATATTTCATGTTTATAGCTATCTGTTTATATCTATCTGTGTGGATACAGTTTTTAATACTTTGGTTTATTTATATATTGATGATGTTATTCAGTTGATTGTGTTTATGGTTTATTTTGTACCCATGTTGCTTATGTAAGTTTTAAGGGTTTGTTTCCATGCACTTATGCTGTTTGTAAGCATCTATGGTTTGTACCATGCAATGCAATCTTTTTGCTTTGTAGCCTTGCATTGTGGCTTATGTACTTGATGTTAAATGCTATGCATTTCAATTCAGTGCATCACTCTTGTGCCCTTGTAGGATTGTTCCTAGATGCATATATGTTTGTATGCATCGGTTGAATATTGGACATGCAAATAATACTTTGCATATAAGCTTATTAGCTTGCAAGTCCGGATGTTCATTCCTTGTGTGAATGAGAATTGTGATCACTATTGTATAGTGATTTCTTGTTTTGGTCAAGCCATGGTTTATTGCTTTATTCTATTTTTTCTTGATCTCATTATGCTTGCCCCATATGTATTTCAAGTTTTCTGCATACAATGATGTTATTGTGTTGTTGTGTTTCAGGAGATACTTGTTCATATGTTTCAAGAGCTTTTCAGAATCTAGAATTAGGTGTGAGTGAGTTTTGTTCAACTATTCCTAACTCACGCGTTAAGTCTAGAGTCTGCCGTAGGGTTTTGTCACAGAATAGCCAAAGGGGGGGATTGTAAGGTTGAATTTAATAAACCATCTTGTTGGCTTTATTCCGTGCCAATTTGCTTGTAATTCAGCATTTAGTAACCCTGTATTTAGGTAGGATTATTATAAGGGCAGTGTGTGAGAAGATGTGAAGAAATGTTCCTCAATGTGCAAAGATGCAGGGACTCGCAACTAGAACTCGTGGGTGCAAGCCGCCAAATGAGAGTCACATGCCAAGCATGCGGGAAGCTGAAGCGTTTTGCCAGCTGGTGCACTACAGGACAAAATACCCAAGCTGGCTAGGTCGTTACCTCGCGATTAGAACTCGCTACTTAGACCAGTCGCGAGGCCAAGCTGCCAACCAGCCCTGTTTGGGAAAAATTGACTCTTCGCATTCCTTTCTCACCTCACTCTATATAGATCCTTATACCCACTAAATTGAGAGAGCTTCCTGAGAGAATTTTGTGAGAAAAACCTTAGAGAAAAACAGGATTGATTCATCCACAATCTTTACCTTAGAGACTCTTCAAATTCCTCTACTCTCTTCCTCTCCATTGTTATATTCTTGAAAGGTCTTTAGCCAAATCCTTTTCTCACCATACACATATCTGTGAGAAGGTTTATTTGGTATTGTTTGGGAAGCAGTTAGGAAGGAACCAATTCACATTAGTTGATGCTATGGTCTAGTAGCGGAATCCGGGAAGCTAAAGAAGAAATAGGTTTGACGTAACCTCGTTAGAGTAAGAAGCTTGGAGGGCTTAAGTACATTGGGTAGATTAGGCTTGGAGGGTCTTCTGCTGTTCATGTATCCCAACTACATTCTTTAGTGGATTATTTACCACTTGGAGAGTGGCGGAGAGATTTTACGCCGAGGGCTTCGGTTTCCTCTTCGATAACACATCATGTGTTGTTCGTGTGTTTGCATCTTCCTTTCCTTTATCTTTGCCTTATATTTACTGCTGTGGATGTGTTTATATTTGGCTTAGATTGTTTATCAATTCTGTGTTTGGCTTATGTTCATATTCCGCACATAAATTGTTTGATAATAAGTTTGAATTGATAATTTGTAATTTGAGGTCTAAACGTTCAAGGGTGTTTCATACCCATATTGAACATTCAACTATATTTGTGATCTAAATGTTTGATGGACAGAGAGGGCTTGGTAGGTGAGGTTAGGGTGGTGTAGACTGCAGGTTGGTGCAACAAAAAGAGTGTCTGTTCAACACAATGTTTAGAGAAAACAAGTGAAAATCTATACCATCGGATCCCCATATTTCTCATTTTTTCTCAATTTCTGCCCTCACTTAAATATCCCTCTTACAATCCTCTAAGAGCCAACTCTACCGAAATTCAAATCCATAGCTCCCTCCACTAATTCAAGAGTAAATAACCTATACACTTGCATTGCAGCCAAAACCTAACCTCACATACTAATTAAATCAATTACTTATTACTTCACAACTCATAGACAGTTCATTGAAGCATTTCATCAAACACATAATTTGCATTCCACAAATGAAAATAGAAATAGAAAATAAAGACAAACCCAAAACAAATATTTCAGTCATATAGCAATATGCAACAATACCCACAAAAAGAAATTTTGATTTTTGGGGTTATACTATCCTCCTTTCCTCTCATCCTAATAATTCCAATTCTCTAACACTACCAATCATGAATGGTTAAATAAATAAAAAAAAAATCTTAAGAAAATTCCAAAACCTGCTTCAGAGGCTACGTTAGAGTTTTTGGTTTGCACATAGCTTCCTTGACGACACCGGTGGCATCTGAGTTTTGAGTTTTGATTTTGGGGAAGGAGAGGGTTTTGATTTTCAGGGAAGAAGATGGTTGCATGAAAGAATCTGAAAAGAGAGTGGAGGGCATTGGATATTTTGGGATAAAAAAAGAGTACTAGATTTAGGAAAAAATATATATATATATATATATATATATATATATTACCGGTAGCGGTTTAGGCAGCCTGATGTTGGTGAGCGACTGGCTTACCGGTGGATGATAGTCTGACACTCTGACGATTCTCTCTCAATCTCCTTTTTTCTATCTCTGTTTTGAGGAAGAAGATGTCTACTGGTTTGTGGGTATGGTGGGTATGGTGGGTTCTGATGGAGGAATCTATGGGTATGGTGTCTTGGTTTGCCGTGGGTCTGATCGAGGAGGAGCTGGTATATGCTTTGTGAAAGAGTTTTGGTGAAAGAAATGGTAGAGCATCGTGAAAGAGAAGGCTGAGCATAGGGGGTTTTAGAAAAGTTTTATTATGTGTTTTTTTTTTTTTTAATATTGTGTTGACGTAGAAAATTGTGGAGCTAGTAAAGGCTTCGGTTTTATATATATATATATATATATATATATGTTAGTCTCCGATCATAATTTGACAATGATAAAAACAATCCCAAGCTCATTGTTATTGGCTTATTAAGCAAGGAGTTGGGCACAAATTAGTAAAAAGATAAAACAAAAAGTCCCAATGGGCGTTGGGTTAGTTGAATGTGGAATTATTAATATGGAGTTATTAATATGGAGTTATGTGAGCGTTGAGTGACGTGAAGCTTCCTTTCATTTAATCCTCTCATCTGCCACGGTCCGTTGCCTTTAAATTCCCACCTTCCCACCCTTCCAATATCATCCTCAACCTTTCCTTCCGTAGCTATAGCTCTAGCTATTTCTCTCTCTCTCTCTCTCTCTCTCTCTCTCAAACACAAACACAAACACACAAGAAGACACACACAGAAGAGAAAAGATGCCTCCAATCTTGCCGGACTTTTCCAATTCTGTCAAGCTTAAGTATGTCAAGCTTGGGTACCAATACCTTGTCAATCACATTCTTACACTCACACTCATACCCATCATGGCTGCTATTTTCATAGAGGTTCTCCGGATGGGTCCTGATGAAATCTCAAATCTTTGGAAGTCCCTCCACTTCGATCTCGTCCAAATCCTATGCTCCGCTTTCCTCATCATCTTTATTGCCACTGTTTACTTCATGTCTAAGCCACGAACAATTTTCCTCGTCGACTACGCTTGTTTTAAACCCCCTATCACTTGTCGTGTCCCCTTTGCAACCTTCATGGAACACTCAAGGCTCAACCTCAAAAACAACCCCAAGAGCGTTGAATTCCAAATGAGAATCCTCGAGCGCTCTGGTCTTGGGGAAGAGACTTGTTTGCCTCCTGCAATTCATTATATCCCACCTAATCCAACCATGGAAGCTGCGAGAGGCGAGGCCGAGCTCGTTATATTTTCTGCCATGGATTCTTTGTTTGAGAAGACGGGTCTTAACCCTAAAGACATCGACATTCTCATCGTGAATTGCAGTCTTTTCTCACCTACACCTTCCTTATCAGCCATGGTGATCAACAAATACAAGCTGAGAAGTAACATAAAGAGCTTTAACCTTTCAGGGATGGGTTGCAGTGCTGGGCTAATTTCAATTGATTTAGCCCGTGATCTTCTTCAAGTTCACCCCAATTCAAACGCTGTGACTGTGAGCACAGAGATTATTACACCCAACTATTACCAGGGCAATGAAAGAGCTATGCTTCTTCCCAATTGTCTTTTCAGAATGGGTGGAGCTGCAATTCTTTTATCAAACCGAAGATCAGAGCGCAGGCGAGCCAAGTACAGGTTAGTACACGTGGTTCGAACCCATAAAGGAGCTGATGACAAAGCTTACCGCTGTGTATACGAAGAAGAAGACAAAGAAGGCAAAGTTGGGATCTCTTTATCCAAAGATCTTATGGCCATAGCTGGTGAGGCTTTGAAATCAAACATCACAACAATTGGACCTCTTGTCCTTCCAGCTTCAGAGCAACTCCTTTTCCTTCTCACCCTAATTGGCCGCAAAATCTTTAACCCCAAATGGAAGCCTTATATTCCTGACTTCAAACAAGCTTTTGAGCACTTCTGTATCCACGCTGGTGGCCGCGCTGTCATTGATGAATTGCAGAAGAACCTTCAGCTCTCTTCTGAACATGTCGAGGCATCGAGGATGGCACTCCATCGCTTCGGGAACACATCATCATCGTCGCTGTGGTATGAATTGAGCTATATAGAAGCAAAGGGGAGGATGAAGAGAGGTGATAGGGTTTGGCAAATAGCATTTGGGAGTGGATTTAAGTGTAACAGTGCTGTGTGGAAGTGCAACCAAAGCATCAAGGCTCCCACTGATGGTCCTTGGGCTGATTGCATTGATCGGTACCCAGTTCATATTCCTGAGATTGTGAAGCTCTAAGCCAAAATGCCTAAAGGTTGTTTTGCTGGTTTTTGGGTTACTTTGATTTCAGTAATTTGCGAAGAAAAATTAAGCTGGATTTGGATTTGCATTTACTTCGTTGATGTATCCATCACTGTTCTCATTTATATCTCTGCCATACTATATTGCGCCCATTTTTTTTTTCCTTTCTTTAGTAAAAAGTTCTTGTCTATTAGCATAGATGGACGATATGCCTGCTATGTACCAATTAGTGTCTTCCATGTAAGCAAAATACTTCAAAAATGGTTTGATGTTCGGGTTTGTAACTGTGGATACAAAATACTAGTTTTTAGGGCTTGAAATAAATTCCTCCATTTATGCATTGGGTTGGTTCAATTGTCTGGACTTTGAGATTTTTTTTTTCCTCCACTTCTTTTCCCCCTTAAAAGTTAAAACCTACTAATTTTGTCTTTCGGAGCCTGCATGTTATAAACTAATGAGAGATTTTTAACAAACGAAGAACGGACAGACAGACAGACAAGTATTGAAAACGAGAGCACATTGCATGCGTGTCCAACTAATGCCCAAACGGGGAAAAACTTAATTTTCAAGTATGACATAGCGGATAAAAAAATAAAAAAATGAATACAGCAACCAAAAATATATATATATATATATATATAGTTAGATTCAAGTTACATCTGGTGTAAGTCTAAGTAATGTTATACCACTCAATAATTTGTTATTAAATTCATATTTTAAGAATCTTACCGTTGAATTGCATGTTCTATATGTGCTTAACATACATGTCAATTTTCATGCTAATCGGATGTTATTTACCATGTAACCTATAAACTCGTCTTTTATGAATTGTTTTAAACTACAAAAATTTAAATTTAAATAATTGATTGATAACATAACTATTAATTTTTTATCACTGTGAAATTTTGCAAGTATGGAGAGTATATGAATATAATGCAGTCCAACAGTAAATTTGTTAAAATTCGCATCAAATAATAACTTATTAAGTGGTGTATACCAGGTGTAACCTAAACCCAACTCATATATATATATATATATATAAATAAATTACATCATCTTGCTTAAAATTCAATTCAATCATCTTCCTCTCCCTCCATAGGCATTAGTAACCCCCAAAACTATGTAGTTTTGACTTTTTATAGTTTTAAAATATGAAAAATTAATAAAAAATATTTTTCAGTAAACATAAAAAAAAAATATTTTAAAATTTTCCAATTAAAATTTTTAACAAACATGATTTGTTTCAAGATGATTGATTCACAATTTTAAATTTATTCGTTTCAATGCTTAATAAGAGCTTTAATAAATTTCATAACAAAAATTAAAGAGAAAGACAATGATAGCTAATAGAAGTAAAAAATACCTGCATGCTAAGCATTCAGTGAAATTATAACCGGTTCACTTTGCAATTACTTGTTTTAAGTTTTTGATACCTTACACCAAAATTCAAAATACAATTAAACAAATATACTAAAAAAAGAGTTTTTTATTTTATTTTATTATTTAAAAAAAAAAATCTTCATGAATTCAATTCCCTAGTAGCCTTAGCAGAACCTTCATCACTAACACTTTTTCCTATCAAAACCCTAATTTTGAGGGTTTTTTTTTTTTTTTTTAGGGGTTATTTATTCTATAGTCGTAATGATAACAAAGTGTTTGTTAGTACCAATGCCAAATTTTTGGAAAATGACTATATGAATAATTTTACTCCTAGAAGTAGAGCTATCTTGACTGAAATGAATGAACTGTAATTGATCAATCCATGGATGAAACTAGGGATGATGTGGTTGTATTAGATTCACCACATGACACTACTCATGAGATGACTAGTACACTAGAAACTCATCATAATGGGAGGAGTATTAGGCCACTTGTAAGATTTACACTTCTGGGAGAAACTTTTAAAGCTATCTCATAAGGGCCTGAATCTGATCTTTACAATTATGAAGAGGCAATAAAAGATATAGATGCATATCATTGGGTTAAAGCTATGAAATCTTAATTGGATTTTATGTATTCTAATCAAGTTAGGGATCTTGTAGAGGCACCTAATGGCATTAAGCCTGTTGGTTGCAAATGGGTCTACAAGAGGAAGAGAGGGGTAGATGGAAAGGTTGAAACCTTTAAGGCAAGACTAATGGCGAAAGGGTATACACAAAAAGAAGACATTGATTATGAAGAAACTTTTTCGCCAGTAGCCATGCTTAAATCTATCAGAATTCTTTTATCCATTGCTACTCATTTTAATTATGAAATTTGGCAAATGGATGTCAAGGCTGCTTTTCTAAATGGCAATCTTGAAGAATAAATTTATATAAAGCAACTAGAAGGATTCGTAGTAAAGAACCAAGAGCATATGGAATGCAAATGGAAAATATCCATTTATAGACTTAAGCAAGCATCTAGGTCATGGAATATTAGGTTTGATCAAGCAATCAAATAATTTGGTTTTTAACAAAATCTTGATGAACTATGTGTGTGCAAGAGACATCAAGACAATGTAGCAATTTTCCTAGTGCTTTATGTTGATGACATCCTACTCATTAGGAATGATGTAGGGGTAATGTCATCAGTCAAGATTTGGTTGTCAAGCCAATTTGATATGAAGGACTTGGGTGAAGCAAGCTATATCCTAGGGATCAAGCTTTGGCGAGATCAAAAGAATAGGATATTAGGTTTATCTCAAGCTAGATATATAGATAAGATTCTAGCAAGGTTTAGCATGCAAAACTCCAAGAAAGGATTACTTCCTTTCAGGCATGGAATTCCTTTGTCTGATGACCAAAGACCCACGACTTCTGAAGGGTGAAGGATGATGAGACAAATTCCCTATGCTTCAACAGTGGGAAGTCTCATGTATGTCATGCTATGTACTAGACCAGACATCTATTATTTAGTTGGCATGGTCAGCCGATATTAATTAAATCCAGGACCAAAATATTGGGAGGTTGTAAAGCATATTCTTAAGTATCTAAGGAGAACGAACGACTATATGCTTGTTTACTATTGTGAGGATTTGATACCTATTGGCTACACAGATTATGATTTTCAATTAGATCTTGATTTTAGAAAGTCCACTCCAGGTTATGTGTTCACCTTGGGAGGTGGAGCCATTAGTTGGAGGAGTGTCAAACAATCTTGTATTGCTAACTCCACCATAGAAGCTGAAAATGTTGCTACTTGTGAAGCAGCAACGGACATTGTTTGGCTCAAGAAATTCCTTTCTGATCTTGGTGTTATGGGAATGGAACAAGTTCCAATCACATTGTTTTGTGACAATAGTGGAGCAATTACAAAATCTAAGGATCCAAGGAATCACAAGAAAGGAAAGCACATAGAAAGAAAGTATCATATTATTCGAGAAATTGTGACTGAAAGAGATGTGGTAGTAGCAAAGATTGATGGTACAAATAATCTGGCAGATCCCTTTACTAAAGCCTTGCCCCAGAGGACCTTTGAGTCACACCTGGAAGGAATGGGATTTAGATTAGTACGCAATAGTCTTTAAGGGCAAGTGGAAGATTGTTAGGATTGGTGCCCTAAAATCCTATTGTATGATGCTATGTTCATATTATATATGACATTATGTTATAAATAATGAAATTGTTTTATTATCTAAAATAATGGTAGCATGAATATTTAGACATTATCATATTGACCTTGAGATGCATAGTATGTGATTTATGTGATTTAGTCATAAAAGGTATAAACCACAAGTTCTTTGTAAATTCAAAACCTTAGTTTGTAGTCGGTGATAAAATTGGGCATTTCATCTATGAAGACTATAACGTGTCAACTAAGATGGTTTGTCTTGATCATGGAAGTGGAGACTTTTAGTTGATATGTTAATATGTCTTAAGTGTATAAGATAAATTAAACTGGACTGCTGTAAGATTAATTATTCTATTAACGACTGTCAACTGAATAATAAATCTCAAAACTTTAATTTGCATAAACTCTTAATCATGAAAGGATAGTGAACCCGATCATGAAATGTGGGTTACTTTGATATATCAAGGATGAGATCTAATTTAACGGTCAAAACCACAGTACGTTGGGCAGCCACACGAGTGCTAAAAGAACACATATTCTCAAGATGGAATTCATAGTCCCTTTGTAGAAATATAAAATATTCCCTTGAGATAAGTTCAATGAGTTTGGTTATTCAGAGTGTTAGACCTAACCACTTTAGTAAAGAGTTGCTAAAGTTGATATTTTATGAAATTTGATTTCATAAGTATATAGGAATAACTTAAAGGATTAAACTATGTATTCAAGGTTCAAGAGGTAGTAATTTTCAAAGTAGCAGTTATATATAATGACTTTGTATTACTACGAATATTTTGATGAAGGAGTTAATTGTTTAGATAATAAAGTCTTGGGATTTAATTTTATTTATAAAGTTTAGAGTGCAATTATATTTATATAGTGATATTAACTATAATTAATGGTAACTTTGGGCTTGTCAAGAGTTAACAGATAAGCCTGAAGCCCATTGGAGCTAAAGTTTTATTTGTCCCTTTGGTCCCATCCCAAGCCACACACCAATTGGGCTAGCCCAAAAGGCTAGCTCAATTAGATAATCAGTTGTTTATTTAATAAAAGTTATTAAATAAAGTAACTGCTTTTGACAGTAAAAAAAAAAACGTACGTACGATTAAAAGAGAAAAATACAGTTTTCTCTAAATTCATTCTCTATTTAATAAGTGCGTACATAACTGATCGAGAGACCACACATCATGGGCATATGTGGAATTGGGGTGAAGATTGAAGGTCTTCCCAAGTTCGAACTTCTTTTATTTTGAATTTCATTGCATCAAGGTACGCCTTTCTATTCTTTATTTCTAAAATTCTAGATATTCCATATTATCTCACATGAATGAAGTAAATCCTTGTGTTGCTTTTGCTGTGAGTTTTTGTATGAGGTGCATAACCAATTTTTTCAACAATAGTACCAAAAAAGTTTTATAGTTATATATATATATATATATATATATAACAAAAAATAGTTTATATATATATATATATATAAAGTAGGACATCACATGGTAGTCATTTATTACAATTTTAGGTGTAATTTATATATAGTTATAAAGATATATCAAGGTTCTCAGACTCGGACCGGACTGTACGGTCCAACCCGATTAACCATGAACCTCTCACTATTGCAGTTCTTTTAGCTCTAAGAACCTCTTTATGCGAAAAAAGCATGAAACCATTCGAACCGTAGTCGGACCGCATGGTTCGTAGAATCGTGACCAGTTTTTGTGATTCAGACGATTTCTTTCTGTTTAAGCTTTTCCAATGAATTTTGGCCTGTACACCGGTATGAAGTTATGAACAGATCTAGAAGAAGTGAAAAAGAAATGGAAGAACACGAAGAAGAACTAAGATCGGAAGGAGATCAATCATTTTTGGAGGTGCTTAAGCTTCACTAATTCATAATCTTCAAATTTACTGGAAAGAGAGACAGAGAGCTCAAGACAAAGGAACGAAAAGGAGAATGACTAAATAATGAAATATGGCTTCAGCATCCAAAAGGGAAGAAGGTGGAGTGGTCAAGTGGGGTAGTAGGTGGGGTAGGTGGGAGAATTTATTGGAGTTGCCACGTTTTGCTTTACTAGTGGTTGAAGTTTTTAATTTTTTATGTTTTTTTCTTTTTATTTTAAAGAAAATAGTTGATTCTTATATTCCTAGTGTGCCATTGTAGACATGCAATACAAATATCATCCGTTCATCACTTTAAAAGAAAATAAAAATTAATGCATTCGTAATTTCATAAGTGCCACGTTGTGGACATGCAACACAATTACACAAATACCATTTTATATATTTTTTTATTCTGATTATTATATTATTAGATATTATCACAAGTTTAACTAATCAACATAAAAAATACTAGGATTTGATATTTCTGAAAGTTATGATATAGAAAATACATTTGAAAAATAAATCTCTTTTTTTTCTATAAAGGAATAATAGATCTCTATATTTAATTGCATTTTTTTAAATATTTGTACTAATTTAATATATTTATTTATATTTTAAATAATTATTAAATTAATTATGACGTAATTATGGTTCAACCTCGATTCGACTTCAAAAATCTTGAACTTTTCTCTTTTACGGTTCATTAAACATTCCGAGTCTGAAAACCATAAAATATATTCAAAATATGCCTAAAATATATGAAGTGCACCTAAAATACTAGTAAATGACTACCATGTGGTGTCCTAATTTTAAAAACAACTGTAGTATCCTCATTTCTCGGGTTATGTCATTATCCATTTAATTATTAACTTTCTATCACAATCTTTGATGTTGTGTAAACATCGATTGGATTTAAGAAAGGGTTTTAAATTTGAGTAGGAGTACGAGAACAAATTGGGAAAACTACATGCAACCAAATTTTGATACAGAATCAACCCACTGGGCCACTAGCCACCCTACGTACCCTAGTAATAGTGGCCCTTATCTTACTTGAAAAATTCTACTCGTATCAAATTAGTATTCTCTGAGGATATGTTATTATGAAATTGACGTCCACAAATCCAGGATTTTAAATTAAAAAAAAATAAAATAAAATAAAAACTCCCAAAGGCAATTAATCCACAAATTAAAAAAATGGCTAGTCTTTATGCATTTACTTGCACAGGAAGGAGAGAGGTACATCTCTGCTACAAAGTAAATCATCAATTTAATCATAAAAATAAGAAAGTGCCTTTACTAAAGTGTGGCTCCATCTTAGATGACTTACACGTTAGGGCTTCTCTAAGAGCATTACTGTGAAAGGCGGCCATTAAAACGGCTTTAATAGTATGTGTGGTCCATATGGACCATATCAATAGAAGAGGAGGCATAAATCCTGCGGTGTACAATAGCTTATACTTTTATTTTTATTTGTTATTTTTTATTTAAGAAATAAAGACCTTAAATTAAAAAAAAAAAAAATGGCTAAATTAGCCTGAAGTATAGAAACATATTGTGGTGGAACATCCTCTATTCACACTGTCAAAGGACCATATGAGGCCAGGGAGACTTCAGCACAAGTTAACGCCTTCATAAGCATTGCTGAATCACCTTCCAGAATAGCTTTAGAAACACCAACTTCCTGGGCAAAAACAAGAGCCTGCACAGCAGCTAAGGCTTCAACTTCACTAGCATGATAGGCCTGGGGTAGTAGCTTGGAGCATAAAGCAATAACCAAACCTGAACTATCTCTGATCACAACACCAATCCCAAACTTGTTTTCAGCAAAGAAAGTGGCTCCATCGAAGTTAATCTTCATCCAATCACTCCGGAGAGGTTGCCAAGTATCACGAATACGAGGCTAACGGCCTAGAGGACTGGGTATAATGGCTAAGAACTCATTACACTGATCTGACGAAAGCTGAGCCAATTGATGAAGCGCATAAGCAGGTTGGAGAAGCCAGACCTGATTCCTCTACATCCAGATCAACCAAACCATCATTGTGAAAAGCTCCACATTTTTTCCTTGATCCAAAGTCCACAAATTGTTCTTGGCTTCGAAAATTCCATGAACCCTGTACGTTTTTAGACCCCTTAAAACACAATCAGATTAACCTAGTTAATTAGCCAATTGATTACTTAGTCAAATTATTCAAATTTAGGTTAACACAAATATATCATATCAAAGTTTAGTGCGGAAAGTAAAGAACACAAAGATATGATGACCCAGGAAAACCAAACCGGTAAAAAACCTAGGGAGGATTTAACCTAGTTATCCTCAAGGTAAACTGAATCCACTATGAAAGAATTAAAGTTTACACAACAGTGACTTAGACCACTAACATTCTATTGCTACCTCGAGTTTGAAACTTATTACCACTACCACGTGACAGCTCCGAGTCCACGGACTATTTCTTTCTTGGATTCCCAGCAAGTACAAGCACTCCTGCTTGTGTATCTTTAAGCTCTTGAATCTGCAACTGAAACGATCACCAAGTTCTTGACATAGTCTTGATCCTTGATAACCCTAAGTATGTGTGAAGGCAAACACCTCTAAATGTCACAAAAGATTCACACACACAGCATAAAGAGTGTACATTTTTAAATCTCTGAAAAAAAAAATTTGGATTAACCTAGTTTATTAGCCAAGTTATTACTTAGTCCAAATTCCAAATCTAGGTTAACACAATCAAACAATCATACTAATGTAAAGTGCGGAATATAAAGAACACAAAGATATGATGACCTAGGAAAACTAAACCGATAAAAAACCTGGGGAGGATTTAACCTAGCTATCCTCAAGGTAAACCTGAATCCACTAATGAAAGAATCGAAGTTTTACAATAGCTAATTAGATCACGGACATCCTATTGCTATCCACCAGTAGAAAATTTACTGACACGACCGTGTGCAAGTTCCAAGACCACGGACTCCTTCTTTCTTAAATTCTCCAATATGTATAAGAACTCTCGCTTGTATATCTTTAAGCTCTTATGGCAGCAACTGAATGATCATTAAGCTCTCGAAGAAATCTCCTTCTTGATAATCCTAAGCTTGTGTAAAGGCAAACACCTCTCAGATCTCACAAGAGATTCACACAAACAGCAAAATAGAGCCACCTTAAAAACGTGGCTAGGGTTTGCCTTTTATACCTAGGGCAAAACATAAAACCCTACACGTTATATGGGCTTCGGGCTGAGTTGGAAATTCTGTAGAAAAAACATTCTGGCCGACTTTTGATCAATCGAGCTAGACCGAAATGCACAATGAATTCTGTAACAGCTCGATTCCAACTTTACATAAACACATATTTTGAGCAAGTCTAAAACAAGACTAAACAACCTGTTTTGATCATGGTTTGCCAACAATACAAATTAGAGTTCTAATACATTAGTTCCTAAGTACTTAGAACCTAACAAAGAGCATACTTAAAACGTGGCTAGGGTTTTTCCTATTATACCTAGGGCGAAACATAAAACCCTACACGTCAAATGGGTTTGGGCTGAGTTGGAAATTCTGCAGAAAAAACAATATGCACGACTTTCGATCGATCGAGTCTAATTCTCTATCGATCGAGCTAGGCAGATTTACACATTAAATCCTGTAGTAACTCGATTCCAACTTTACATAAAAAGACATACTTTGAGCAAGTCTAAACATGACTAAAACGTTTTGATCATGGTTTGCCAACATTACAAAATGAAGCTCTAATACATTAGTTCCTAATTCCTTAGAACCTAACAAACTCCCCTTTTAGCAATTCGTGACAAAACACAAACTAAACAAAGTGCTCAAAGTTACATAAAACAGCCCATTACAAAAATATTGCGCAACACAACAAATTCAACCTAAATACCATCTACCAGTTGCAAGTGTAGGCAGCAGCACGACTAAATCAACCTGTATATTTCCTGAAACACTCAACAAACGCATAAACGTATGTGTGGAAAATACAAATAAAACAAAATAACTTCTTGATTTCACAAAACACAAAATAAAGACATATATCATGAATAACCTCATAAATATAAATCAATAAGTAATGTGAAATAAGAAACATATACAATCAATGTATCTTCCTCTATCATGGACAACCCAAACAAAATACATCCAAAGCCAAAAAAGATAAATACAAAATGAAGCACCTAGATACAATCTATAGCTCCACAACTCCAAACTAACAAAATCTTCCCCTAACAACAAAAACCCTTTACAAATGTACTCCCCCCTTTTTGTGATGAATTGCCAAAGGGCAATCAAAACTTATCATCAAAAGAAGGTGGTGGAGGAAATTGTCTAATATGCTCCAAATCCACAGGTAAAGCACGAAGCTCATCAAGCATGTCCACCAAAATCTGACCATGAGCCACCTGAACGATCATGACAGTCTCCATCATATGACGAATGTCTGAATCATCCGAAGTAGATGGTAGAGGAACAGCAGCAACAGGATCAACAGATGCCTCAGTAGAAGTATCACCTGTAGAAGAGAAAGGAGGAGATGCGACACTGAAAGACTAAACTCTAGGGCGTTTAAAGCCTGCTCTCATTTGAGCAGCCCTCTGCCTAAGAAAGGTGGCATCTATAGGAGCAATGATATGAACAGGCTCAAACGCAGGAAACTCCTTTAAACCTAAATGAAAAAGAATCCGATGAATGAAAACCAGAAAGAAAAGAGCATGAGCAACAGAACTACTCCTACGAACCTCAATTAAAGAATGAATGAAAAGATGGGGAAAGCTCATAGGAGCATCAGAAACAAGGGCATACAAAAATGCACATCTCTCCAAAGGAATGGTGTGCAGATGAGGGATCGGCCAGATGGAATGGTAAGAAATTTGAAAGAAAAGATAATGAATCTTGGTCAGCTCATGAGAAGTGATCTGAAGATCAGAACCCCACTAGATAGTAGTACTAGTAATAAATGACATAATGTCATCAAGGGGCGGAGACTCATCGTAAGGGTAAACAGGGTGCTGGACAAGTGGCACCCCAAGAGCATCAGCCACTACTGAAGGAGTAATGGGGAACTCTTCACCCCGTATCCAACTCCTCACAAGAGTGTTGGAATCATAGGCGTGGACCAAGAGGTTCGAGTACAACTCTCTGATCAAGGTACCTAGAGGAGGATGATCAACATCCAACAAAGGAAGCCAACCCCTACGGTTAAAGTTCCTCCTAATCTCACCATCCAACTCATCTAACAAAACTTTTCTCTTAGTCCAAATATTCCTACGAAGGTTAAGCTTCTCATATGCTTCCTGGTTTTTCTCACTCAAGAACCTCTCACTATCAAAGGAAGGAGTAGAGGATGAGGAGGCTTTCCTATTAGTTTTAGTCTTCCTAAACATGATTCTAAGGATCAAAAAGGATAGACAGAAGAGACAGAGAGAGAAAAAAAAAAAACAAAAAAAACCAAGGGCAAACTGCAAGTTAGCACAAAAAAATAGAAAATAACAATTCTATATGATACATGAACAATATCAACACATGATGCATGCTCTAATGTAGTGAGAATAAGTTCAATTTTACTTTAAAATCACAAAATTGGCTGGATCATTTATACCAAAAACCCCAAATTTTGGAAACCCACTTTAAAAGTTCCAACAAATTGACGAAATTGATCATTACACAAGATAGATAACATAACATAATGATCAAATTAATCAATCTAACTAGCCAATTTCAACAAATTAAGCACAATTGAACAAAATCCCCAATTCGATTAGTTTCAAGCCCTAAAAATTCAAAATTTTCCCAAATCATCAAATCGATCAAATTAATTCACGTAGAACAGTTGTAAATCATCCCAAAACAAAAACCCATTGACCAATTTCCACAGAAAAGGGTTGAATCAACAAAAAACCCAAATTCCCTTAGGTTCGAAAATATCCCCAAATGCATGACAAAAATGCATGAAAACTGAAAATAAATGAAAAATGAGGGGCAATAAGGTCTTACCGGCCTTAGATGAGAAAAATGTAAGGTTGAATTTAATCAACCATCTTGGTGGTTTTATTCCGTTCCAAATTTGCTTGTAATTCAGCATTTAGAAACCTTGTATTTAGATGGGAATCATGTAAGGGTAGTGTGTGAGAGAGTGTGAAGAAATACTCAAGATTGTGCAGTGAAGCAGGGACTTGCGACTGGATCTCGCAGGTGGCTCGCGACTGGCAAGCTACCAAAAGAAGCACATGAGTGAAGTATGCAGAGAACCTGAACCGTCATGCCAGCTGTAGTACTCTAGGACAAAAAGTACAGACTGACCATTCAGTTAGCTCGTGGCTTGAACTCACGACTCAGTCAAGTCGTGAGGCCAAGTCGCCAACCAGCTCTATTTTGGAAAAATGACTCTTTGCATTCCAAACACGCACCAGTATATATAGATCCTTATACCCATGAAATGTATAGAGCTTCCAGAGAGAATTTGACAGAGAAACCCAAGAGAAAAACAAGATTGACTCATCCACAATCTTTACATAGAGACTCTCTAAATTACTCTACTCTCACCCTTTCCATTGTTACATCCTTGAAAGGTTCTTGGTCAAATCCTTTTCTCACCATACCCACATCTGTGAAAAGGCTTTTTGGTGCTTTGGGAAGCAGTTAGGAAGGGACCAATGGTTATTGGTTGAGGCTATGGGCTATAGCGGAATTCGGTAAGCTAGAAAAGACAAAGGTTTGACATAACCTTGTTGGAGCAAGAAGCTTGGAGGGCTTAGGTAAACTGGGTAGATTAGGTTTGGAGGGTCTATTGCTATTCATGTATCCCAACTTCATTCTTTAGTGGATTATTGACCGCTTGGAGGGCAGCAGAGAGGTTTTATGCCGAGAGCTTCAGTTTCCTCTTCGATAACACATTGTTGTGTTGTCCTTGTATTTGCATCTCTCTTCTCTTAATCTTTGCCATTTAATTTCTACTATAGATATGGTTTTATTTGGTTTAGATTGTTTATCAATTTTGTTAGAAACTTATGTTCATTTTCTGCACGTACATTGTTTAATTTTAAGCTTGAATTGGTAATTTGTAAATTGGGGGTCTAAACGTTCATAGTATTTTATACGCTATTTGAACTTTCAATTGGTATTAGAGCGGGTACACTTGTTGAGGTTTAAATACCTAAGTGTGATCCTTGATCCCTTGTGTTATTTGCCATGGATAGTGCTTATTATGCCTCTATGCAAGTTTTGGATGTTGATGAATGTAACATGTCACGTGTTTGTGAAAATGCCTCTATGAGTGATAATCCTCATGATTGTGATGCTATGTTACATGAATCTATGGATGTTGTTGATATTCCTAACATTAAACTCTTGAAGAAAACGGCTAAGAAGTTTCATAAGGATTTGAGCAAGTTATTTTTGTGAAAAAGATAATTTGATTGCTAAGCTCAATGAATCCAACAAATTGGTTAATAAATATAAGAAATTTCTTGAAAATTCTCTTGAAAAGATAAAAGAGTTTGAATGTTTGAATATGGACTTGGATGCTAAACTTGTTTTGTCTAACAAACTTGTTGATGAGCTAAAATGTGAAAATGAATCTCTTAAGATGCATGCCAAGTGTTTGATTGCTAAACCTATTGCTAAAAGGGATGAAATTATTTGTTGCAATCATGTTGTGGTACCCGATTTTGTGCCTATTGTGTGTTCTACCTCAAAGGACAAATCGTTGTACATTCCTCCACATAAAAGAAATCAAAAGGTGGAGAGAAAGGTTGTTAAGTCAAAGCCTCTGTTTAGGTCTCAAACTAAGATTTTGGATGGATCTAAGTTTGGTCAAACTTGCCACCATTGTGGTGTTTGGTCGTATAAGACCTTAATGTTGTAAGTTGAAGAGAGAACAAAATTATATGGCTAGATCCTTTCCCAAAAAGCCTAGTGAACCTAAACATATTGTTTGTCACCATTGTGGTACATTTGGTCATCTAAGACCTCATTGCACTAAGTGTCATGCTCTTAAAAGAATTAAAAGAAAAGAGAAACTTGAGTTTCTTGGAAGTTTTGCTAAAAAGGGTAAACCGGTTTTGAGTGAAAATAGCATGTTGTTAAAGAAAGTGTTTAATGCTCTTAACTCCTTGTCTATGTGCATCTCCGGTTCTCATTCTTCCAACTCTCGTCTCACTTCTCATGAGATACTCATTCCAAACAATCGATCCGTTTGGATGAGGAGGGGTTCCTATGGTTGAGCTTTTGCTCTTTTGGTCCTTAATCTAATTCTTTCGATCTTTGTAGGACCCTTTATGCATTAAATGTCATATCTTCATGCATTTTGTGCATCTTGCATTTATTTGTATGCATTGTTTTGTTTTTTATCTTACTTTTATGTTTCAGTTTTGTGTGAGTAAAAAATCCAAAACCACATAAAAAGTGAAAAATTCAAAAAGTTTGATCGTATATGTTTGAGCACATATCTCATGTTAGTTTTTCTTTGTACCTTTGTACTTATGGCTTTATGTATTTACGAGCTTAGCTTGTTCTTTATGCACTTATATCGTTGTGAGAAAAATCTCGACTTCTATGTGTGATTGTTGTAAATCGATTTTCAAGCTTGTCATGAATGATTAGTCAATAGTCATGTTGGTTTTGATACATGCGTAGACTTGTGCCTATATATCTTCCCACACTTTTATATTTTTGCTTAAAGAGCTCACCCAATGTAAATCTCAAAATGAAAAGAGATAATGAGCTGCAAAAGTCGTTGTACGTACTAGTATTCGACTAGGAAAAAGGGAAAGCGACTTGTAATGAAAATGTATGATGCTCAAAAAGCCAAAGACTTGTTCATCAAATTGAAATATCAAAAATTTCAAGCATCGATCTCAAAAAGATATGTAAAGATAAAAAATGATCAAATGTTATGAATTGTAAAGAAGCCAAATGAAAAGCTTCAAAGATATGTAATCATTTTCTTGTGGGGAGTCATATATATTCATTTTTATAAATGAGATAGACCACTTTGCTCAGTACTAGTTATGTATGACTTGATTGAATTGATCATTGAAGTTTCACTCTAGACTAAGGACTATTCCACACTTGATACACACACACAACACACATGTCTAATGTTCAATGAATGCCTTATTCATTTGTCGATTGTACTTGTTTAAATGTGATGTGTGTGTGCTCAACTATATATAGATCAATCCAAAAAGATTTTTGATCATTTTATATGTTTTTAGAAGTGATTTTTATCACTCTTTGTGTTCATGTTTAGTACGTATTTTGTTTTTCATTGTTTAAACATGTTTTATGTTGAAAAACAAGTGTCAAAATTTTTGGCTACTCATGCTGGCTACTTGCGCGAGTAGCGAGCAAGTTGCAAGTTTTGGCTACTCGTTTTGGTGACTTACAAGTCATGAGTTCCAGTAGCAAGCTTACACAGAATGGTTTCGTGACTCAGCTCGCAACTCGCCAGTCGCGAAAGACCAAGAAACAACTTTTTAAAGGGCTTTTTCATGGGAAACTTGTTTTAAACCTCTCCCATCCTCTCTAAAACCCTTTTTCAATATTTTTACATCAAAACTCAATCAATTTGAATGATTTTTCATTCCGTTAACATCTCTAAGGTAATTTTAAACTCTTTTCATTAATTTCGATCCTTAGATTATGTTTTGGAGAGTTTTGTGCTCTTGGTTGGGATTTTCATCATATGGGTTGGGAAAACTTAATTTTTGTCAAAATTTTTGTATGGGATTGGTTTCTTTTGATGATTTTCTTTGGTTGTTGGCCCCTTGTGGCAAAACGAGCATGTATTAAGGGTAGATTCCATGATGTTCATGTATTATTTTACATTGTTGTTCATAGTGTGCATGTTAAGTGTTCGATAAAATGCCTCATAGGCACTTTCTCACTTGCTTGGACTCTGATGAGTACCAAACTTTGGGGTTTCTCATGTTTCCTCACTAGGACCATGTTTGGTTCATTGGTTGTGTATTTAGCACACCTTGCCCCACATGTGCATTTTTAATGCTTTGGTCATGCATTGCACATAGCCACCTCTTGCACATACCTTTGCTACCCTTGTCATGCATTGGTCTATACCTTATTTCTTCATCCTAGCATGTCATGATTACTTTATGCTTTGTAGCATTTTGTTTTATCTTAGGTTTGAGCTTTATTTTCTCATTCATCTCGCACCTCTCGTGCATTATTATCATTGTTCATACCTTCATCTCTTGCCCTCGTCTCTCCTTGACCCTTTGTCTATTCATGTGAAAAAAGGGAGAGAGTATACTCTAGAGAGTATACTGGAGAGTTTTTGTCATTTCTATATGACCTTTGTGCACATTCTTAGGGGGATAAATTCTATTTCTCGTGCACATTTGTAGGGGGAGAGATATCCCATAAGGGAGATGCATATACCAAGGGGGAGAAAACATTGAGTTAATAAGAAAACTTTGCTTTGTTTGTGTGTTGAACATGCATACATCCTTATGCTATTGTGATTTATTGGTTGCTTGTTCGGATGATCATTTGCTTTGCTATATGATCATTGTAGTCATTTCCATATGACTGTCATGTGTTTAATCAAGTTGCTCATATGTTTCACAACATGTTTACTTGATCGCTTTTTACTTGTTACATTATACTTGTTCTTTTATTACTTGCTTTACCTTGAGGGTCTAATGCGTTTTGTGCAAGTGTTTCAGGTTACAAGTATATATGTTCCAAGTGCGTCACAGCTTATCATCATTTTGAAGGGGAGAAACTTTAAGCACTTTTAGTTTATATTGTGCATTTTCTTTAGTACATCATTTTTGTACCTTTGCTTATGTAGCTTTTACTTTGTACCCTTACTTTGTAGCCTAGTACTTGTTGTTAAATGTTATGCATTTTCTTTAAGTACATCACTCTTGCACCATTGGTTGGATTTTATATCCTTAATGCAATTACCTTGAGTTGTTGCATTGGTTGAGTGTTGGATATGCAAATAATACTTTGCATTAAGCTTATTAGCTTGCATGTCCGATGTTCATTCCATGTGTGAATGAGCATTGTGATCACTATTTATAGTGATTGTTCATTTTTGGTTAAGCCATGGTTTATTGCTGAAGTCCATTTTTCTTAATTGCATTGTGCTTGCTCCATATGCATTACAAGTTTTCTGCATACAATGATTATACAGTGTTGTTGTGTTTCAGTAGATACTTGTTCTTATGGTTCAAGAGCTTCATAGATTCTAGAATTAGGTGTAAGTGAGTTTTGCTCAACTGTTCCCAACTCACGCGTTAAGTATAGAGTTTGTTGTACGGTTTTGTTACGGAAGAGCCAAAGAGGGAGATTGTAAGGTTGAATTTAATCAACTATCTTGTTGGCTTTATTCTGTGCCAAATTTGCTAGTAATTTAGCATTTAGAAACCCTGTATTTAGGTGGGAATCATGTAAGGGTAGTGTGCAAGAGAGTGTGAAGAAATACTCAAGACTGTGCAGTGAAGTAGGGACTCGCGACTGGATCTCGCAAGTGGCTTGCAACTAGCAAGCCGCCAGAAGAAGCACACGAGTGAAGCATGCAGAGAAGTTGAACCATCACGCTAGCTGTAGCGCTACAGGACAAAAAGTCTAGACTGGCCATTCAGTTAGCTCGTGGCTTGAACTTGCGACTCAGTCAAGTCGCGAGGCCAAGTCGCCAGCCAGCTCTGTTTTGGAAAAATGACTATTTGCATTCCAAACACACACTAGTATATATAGACCCTTATACCCACAAAATGTAGAGAGCTTCCAGAGAGAAATTGACAGAGAAACCCTAGAGAAAAACAAGAAGTTATATCCATTGTTACATCCTTGAGAGTTTTTAGGCCAAATCCTTTTCTCGCCATACCCACATCTGTGAGAAGTCTTTATGGTACTTTGGGAAGTAGTTAGAAAGGGACTAATGGTTATTGGTTGATGCTATAGGCTATAGCGGAATCCGGTAAGCTATAAAAGACAAAGGTTCGGCGTAACCTCGTTGGAGCAAGAAGCTTGAAGGGTCTATTGCTGTTCATGTATCCCAACATTATTCTTTAGTGGATTAATAACCGCTTGGAGGGCGATGGAGAGGTTTTATTTCGAGGGTTTCGGTTTTCTATTCGATAACACATCATTGTGTTGTCCTTGTGTTTGCATCTCTCTTCCCTTAATCTTTGCCATTTAATTTTTGTTGTGGATGTGATTTTATTTGGTTTATATTATTTATCAATTCTGTTTTAGGCTTATGTTCATTTTCCAAACATACATTGTTTTATTTTAAAGCTTGAATTGGTAATTTGTAAATTGGGAGTCTAAACGTTCATAGTGTTTTATACGCTATTTGAAATTTCAAAAACCTTGCAAAAAATTTGAAGGAAAACGACAAAAATTTTTTTCGACTTCTTGACCGATCGAAGAGAGAGAGAATAACTTTTGAAAAAGTTGAAAAAGTGATTGTGCAAGGATGCAGAGACTCGCGGCTGGGACTCGCAGCTGACTTGCGACTGGCAAGCTGCCAACTGCAGCACACGTGAGAAGCATGCGGGGGAGTTGAAGGGTCACGCCAGCTGTCGCATTACAGGACAAAAGTCCCAAGCTGGCCAGGCTGTTAACTCATGGCTGGAACTCGCGACTCAGACCAGTCGCGAGGCCAAGCTGCCAGAATACCCTCTTTGAGAAAAACTGACTCTTTGCATTCCAAACACACACCACTATATATAGACCCTTATACCCACAAAATGTAGATAGCTTCTAGAGAAAATTTTGAGAGAGAAACCCTAGAGAAAAATAAGATTGATTCATCCACATTCTTCACCTATGAGACTCTTCAAATTCCTCTGCTCTCTTCCTCTCCATTGATACATCCTTGAGAGATTCTTGGCCAAATCATTTTCTCACCATACCCATATCTGTGAGAAGGTTTATTTGGTGCTTTTGGAAGCAGTTAGGAAGGGACCAATTCATATTGGTTGATGCTATGGGTTATAGTGGAATCCGGTAAGCTAGAAAAGAAAAAGGTTCGGCGCAACCTCGTTGGAGCAAGAAGCTTGGAGGGCGTAGGTACATTGGGTAGATTAGGCTTGGAGGGTCTATTGCTGTTCATGTATCCCAACTACATTTTCTAGTGGATTATTGACACTTGGAGGGTGGCGGAGAGGTTTTATGCTGAGGGCTTTGGTTTCCTCTTCGATAACACATCGTGTGTTGTCCTTGTGTTTGCATCTTTCTTCCCTTTATCTTTGCCTTTTATTTTCTGCTGTGGATGTGATTATATTTGGCTTAGACTATTTATCAATTCTGTGTTTAGCTTATGTTCATGTTCCGCACGTTAATTGTTTGATATTAAGCTTGTATTGATATTTTGTTATTTGGGGTCTAAACGTCCAAGGGTGTTTTATACACATATTGAACATTCAGCCTCATATTGTACACACCAATTTTATTTAATCATAAACTTATTAAAAATAGTCAGGATAATCTACACACCAATTTTATTTGATTTAAAGTTATTATAGCCCAATAATGTATACACCAATTTTAGCATTTAAACCGATGCTACACTTTATGTTCTTTTTGTGCATGTGCTACATTTTCTTGAGCACAAAATCTTACGATATGCACTAAGGTGCTCATGATTGGCTAGTAAACAGTGGTGAGATAGTTATTTATGCCTTTCTCAATAAGTTCAAGTCTGACAATCAAAGGCATGTGACTTCAAGATCATGATCATGTGATCAAAAACTATAAACAACTCTCACACAACATGCACTACAAAACTCAAACTAGTAAAGTGCAGTAAAATAAGCTCATCAAAGCTAAACAAGGTACAGAAACATGTTATGAAAAAATAAATCGGCCAACCTTGATTTCAACACATTTAGCTTCCTTTTTCATCCCTTTTTTTTGTATTTTTTTTTGTTTTTTTGTTTTTTTTGAAAAGAAATAACAAAAACAAACCTAGAATGAAATGCATGAATGTTATGCAATGCAAATCTTAGAAAAGCAAAGAAACAAGAAAAAAAATGGTCACAAAGAGTAGAGCAATGAAGCACACGGACAATGTCAGAAAGACTCAATTAGATCGAGCCTTTTGCTTCAAAAGCTTTTTAGATGTAACTCTAGCATTGGAGTTATTATTCACATTAGAATGATGACCAACTCCAAGATTGGAATAATGGTTTAGAACCTTTATCAATTCACCAATAAGTACCATAGGATCTTGTGCTTGAGGCACAAATACTTTTGGCTTATTTGCTCACTTAGCAGCTTGCAACTTGAAACAGTTTGGACAAATGTGCCCAGACTTTCCACAAAAATGACAAACCCATGCAGGCTTATCATGCAATTTTCCCTTAAAAGGATTAGAAGCCTTAGGTTTAGACTCTTGGAGATGAACCCTAATTTTCCTAGGAGGTGTAACATCAGCAGGTTTGACAATCTCATTCACAGGGGGCTCAGAAGAAGGAACAAAGTTTCTAGAATGGGGTTCAGGTACAGAGATGCTTTCTACAAAACCTAAGCCAGTTTTGTCAGATGGAGACTTTTGAATACTCAGCATGTGATCAAGTTTGGAGCTTGCAGACCTATTAGATTGTTCTCTAGCAACAAATAATTCAAGTTCCAAATTCTTAACTTTATCAAGCAAAAGCATGTTCTCAGTCTTCACATTATTCAACAATTCATTAGCACCAAACAGTTTCACAAGCAAGTTTTTCTTATCAAGTTCAAGAGATGCAATTTTCTTTAAGCTTAGATCAACACTCATAGTATCATTTGCAGTGACTTTACAAAGTTTATTATAGGCTTTTTGTAAATCTGCATCCTCAGAGAGTTCCCCATAAGAAGGGTTCTCTTCAACAACAACACTTTCATCAACTATAGCAGTAGTAGTGAAAGTAATGAAGTTTCCATCCTCATCACTACCAGACTCATTGTCAGTCATCATCACTAAGGGTTATAGTCGTAGCCTTACCCTTAGACCTCAAGAATATTGGACATTCAAATTTCACATGACCATACCCTTAACACCCAAAACATTGTTGACCCATAGAATTATTAGAAGGTTGGCCAACTTTTCTTTAGGTTTTTCAGTGTTGTTCACCATAATGGGATCATTCCTCTTAAAGTTTCTAGGTTCAGCATTGTTCTTACCCCTTGCCCTTCTATTGTTGTTCCTAAGAATGTTTCTAAAGTTCTTGGCAAGATAGGTAATCTCTGTAGCAGAGAGCTCATCATCAAATCCATTCACATCAACATCATCAACAGACTTAAGAGCCATTGATTTGGATTTGCTAGTCTTAGGTAGGTCTAACTTATAGGACTAAGGAGATCTTACAAGTTCATCAACAGGGATGAAGTCCATATCCTTGCTTTCAGTGATGGCAGTCACTTTGGATCTAAAATCCTCTGTCAAACATTTAAGAATCTTCCTAACAATTTTAGGTTGATCATAGATTTCACCCAAATTATATGCAGAGTTAACAATATTATTAAGCTTAGCATAGAATTCATTAAAAGATTCATCATCAGATATCCTAATGCTTTCAAATCTAGTTGTTAATTGCTCTAACTTATTGATTTTAACTACCTTTGTGCCTTCATGCACAGTTTGGAGGATATTCCAAGCAGTATGAGTAACCTCAACATTAGAGATTCTTTTAAATTCCTCGATAGAAATAGCTTTAAAGATAGCATTGATAACTTTGCTATTAAAAACGGTTGCTACTTTCTGAGAAGTTTGCCACTCACTTACAAGAGTAGTGGGCTTCTCCCATCCGTATTCAGTGGAGTTCTAGACTCTCTCATCAATAGATTTTAGGAATGCTTTTGAATGTTCAAAATGTGTATAAAACACCTTTGAACGTTTAGACCCCAAATTACAAATTATCAATTCAAGCTTATAATCAAATAATAAATGTGCGGAACAAGAACATAAGCTAAAACAGAATTGATAAATAATATAAATCATAAATAATCACAACCATAGCAGTAATTAAATGGTAAAGATAAACGGAAGAGAGATGCAAACACAAGGACAACACTCGATATGTTATCGAAGAGGAAACCAAAGCCCTCGGCGTAAAACCTCTCCACCGCCCTCCAAGTGGTCAATAATCCACTAGAAAATGTAGTTGGGATACATGAACAGTAATAGACCCTCCAAGCCTAATCAACCCAATGTACCTAAGCCCTCCAAGCTTCTTGCTCCAACGAGGTTACGCCGAACCTATGCCTTTTCTAACTTATCGGATTCCGCTATAGCCCATAGCATCAACCAATATGAATTGGTCCCTTCCTAACTGCTTCCCAAAGTACCAAAAAGCCTTTTCACAGATATGGGTATGGTGAGGAAAGGATTTGGCTAAGAACCTCTCAAGGATGTAACAATGGAGAGGGTGAGAGTAGAGGAATTTGAAGAGTCTCTTAGGTGAAGATTGTGGATGAGTCAATCTTGTTTTTCTCTCTCAAAATTATCTCTGGAAGGTCTCTACATTTCGTGGGTATAAGGGTCTATATATAGTGGCGTGTGTTTGGAATGCGAAGAGTCAATTTTTTCAAAACAGAGCTGGCTGGCGGCTTGACTGAGTCACGAGTTCCAGCCGCGAGGTAATTGAATGGCCAGTCTGGACTTTTTGTCCTGTAATGCAACAGCTGGCATAATGCTTCAACTTCTCCACATGCTTGGCACGTGACCTACTTCTGGCGGCTTGCCAGTCGTGAGCCACCCGCGAGTTCTAGTCGCGAGTCCTTGCTTCTTTGCACAATGTTAAACATTTCTTCACACTCTTTCACACACTACCCTTACATGATTCCCACCTAAATACAAAGTTACTAAATGCTGAATTACAAGCAAATTTGGCACGAAATAAAACCAACAAAATGGTTGATTAAATTCAACCTTACAGCTTTCATCCTTACTTTCCAATAAGTATAGGTATTCCCATCAAAGTGAGGTGGAATAACAAGAGAGTGTCCGTGTTCCATGACAACCAGGGTCAAGGATCAACTCTTAGATCAAAGGATCTAGAATAAGAGAGCTACTTGCTCTGATACCACGTGTACGATTTTAGATTCCTTAAAACACAACTAGATTAACCTAGTTAATTAGCCAAGTGATAACTTAGTCAAAGTAAAAAACACAAAGATATGATGACCCAGGAAAACCAAACAGGTAAAAAACCTGGGGAGGATTTAACCTAGCTATTCTCAAGGTAAACCGAATCCATTATGAAAGAATTGAAGTTTACAAAATAGCGACTTAGACCACTAACATCCTATTGCTACCTCGAGTAGGAAACTTACTACCACGACCACATGACAGCTCCAAGTCCACGGACTACTTCTTTCTTGGATTCCCAACAAGTATAAGCACTCCCGCTTGTGTATCTTTAAGCTCTTAAATCTGCAACTGAAACGATCACCAAGTTCTTGACATAGTCTTGATCCTTGATAACCCTAAGTATGTGTGAAGGAAAACACCTCTAGATCTCACAAAAGATTTACACACACAGCATAAAAAGCATACTTAAAACGTAGCTAGGGTTTTCCCTTTTATACCCAAGGCAAAACATAAAACCCTACATGTCAAACGGGCTTGGGCTGAGTTGGAAATTCTTTAGAAAAAACAATCTACACGACTTTCGATCGATCGAGTCTAATTCTCGATCAATCAAGCTAGGCAGATTTACATAGTAAATCCTGCAGTAACTTGATTCCAACTTTACGTAAAAGACATACTTTGAGCAAGTCTAAACACAACTAAAACGTTTTGATCTTGGTTTGCTAATATTACAAATTGTGTAGCAAAGAGAAGGAATATGTCTCTTTTAGAAATGGTTAGGTCCATGATGAGTTATTCAACTTTACCAATTTCCTTTTGGGAATATGCACTAAAAACTGCAATGCATATTTTAAATTTAGTTCCATCAAAATAAGTTCCCAACACACCTAAGGAATTGTGGAGTGGGTGCAAGCCTAGTATGAAATATCTCCACATTTGGGGATATGCATGTGTTGAAAGAGAAGTCTAATAAGTTGGAAGCAAAAATAGAAGTATGCATGTTTTTAGGGTATTCAAAGGAAACTAAGGGTTATTTATTCTATAATCATAAAGATAACAAAGTGTTTGTTAGCACCAATGCCAAATTTTTCAAAGATGATTATGTGAATAAATTTAATCCTAGAAGTAAAGTTGTCTTGGCTAAATTAGTTGAACCTGTAATTGAACAACCAATGGACAAAACTAGAAATAATATGGCTGTATTAGCTACACCACAAGATTCTACTCATGAGATGACTAGTACACAGGTGTCTCGTCATAGTAGGAGGATTATAAGGCCACTTGTAAGATTTATAGGCCTGGGAGAAACTTATGAAGCTATCTCAAAAGAGGTTGAATCTGATCCTTACACTTATGAAGAGGCAATGAAAGATGTAGATGCATGTCATTAGGTTAAAGCTATGAAATTTGAATTGGATTCAATGTATTTCAATCAAGTTTGGGATATTGTAAAGGCACCTAACAACATTAAACTTGTTGGTTGCAAATGGGTTTACAAGAGGAAGAGAGGAATAGATGGAAAGGTTGAAACCTTTAAAGCAAGGCTAGTGGTGAAAGGGCATACACAAAAAGAAGGTATTGATTATGAAGAAACCTTTTCACTAGTAGCAATGCTTAAATCTATCAAAATACTCTTATCCATTGTTGCTCTGTAACACCCGTCTCACTTAAATTTATTTTAATTGCTTCCAGAGTGGAGTTGATGAATTATTTAACTTATTTTGGAAGTGACATTATTTTATATTATGATATTCGGAAAAAAAAAAAAAAAAGGAGTAACATGAATAGTTATTTTGTGTGGATTATTCATATTTAATTTTTAGTCTCCTTATTGTTTAAGGAAAAGGATAAGAGACTAAAACCTATTTGGATTAAGAGTTTAAGTGTTATTGGAATTCTTAGAGTTCTAGCCCATATAAACAACCTTAATATGAGTTTAGTAGGAATTAAAATCTTGGGAAGCTTATTTTAAGTTTTTAGTGGGTTTTAAATTTGAGCCCAAGTGGCGGTGTGGTCAGGTATATCTCTCTCTCAAACCCTCATGGAAATAAACTACGTTGCTAGAGTAGTTTAATAGATTTACTTTAATGTCCTATATGAACACTTGAACTAGGCGAAAAGCTCTTGAGTGATAGTTGCTAGAGTTTACGCATGGTAGTGGGGCTGGACTTTTGAATCTTGTAATCTATATCGTGGTCAATTTCTAAACTTTTATCAAATACATGCTTCAGGTCACTAAGTCCTATGGTAGGAATTTATTTGATCAATCTATTGTGTTCTTTCTATGGCTTATGGGTAGGAAAGTAGTTGAATATTATATATGTTAGATAGAATTTCTAACACTCAGTACATATATGCTATAGGTTGCTTTGTCCTACGGGTAGAATTTTTATGGACGCTATATATATATATATATATTTGGATCTTATAGAGTTGTCCTGGTGGTGTTGAAGTGTGATATGGAACCTTAAAGAAAATATGAATCTAGGTTATGTTGGTTGTAAACTATTAGGGCTTGATGAAAATCTTAGGGAACTGCCAGCATGCATATTCTTCTTACATAATAGTAGTAAGAAGAAGTAACATGTTATAGAGGATTGTAGAGAAGTTTAAAGACTAGTAAATTATTAGGAAGTGTCCCTTACATCCTTATGGTATACGTCAAGGTGGTTTAATTATATAATTGTGTTACTCATTTACTTTTAGGTGTGGGGGTAAAGCTCATTTGATTTTGGATCTAGACTACAAGTATCAGCAATTAAAGGTAAGTGGACTTCAGAACATGATGTCTCTTAAGACGTGTATATATTTATATATATATATTTTTTTGGTAAAAAAATATATTTATATATATATATACATAATTGCAAAAGTGAAGTTTCAAAAAACTCATACCATTGTAAATGCATAATACATACCAGAATTTTATTATTTATTGTATATTATTATTAAACTGTATATGTCAAGAATGTTTTCAAACGGTTGGCTAGACAGTCTGCAACCTTTGCCAATACAGGGTTAAGTGTTAGCCTTAGGCTGATGTAGTGTTATTGTGGTGTGGTGCAGTGTTATTGTTTGCTCTGTGGAGCCAGTGTTTCCTCTTTGAGGTTAGTGTTATTATTCCCAATGGGAATCACCCACCGAGTGTTTAACAGCTATGTCTTTGTCTGACTAATGTTTATTGTTTTCCATATCGAACTACTGTTTTATTGTTATTGATCCTTATAAGTGGAAAAATTGTTTATTACTAATATATATTAGTTTTACCTATTTAGTGTATTTTGGCTAACTAAAGTGGTTATTACTTTATTTAATGATTACAGTGTTATAGTTAAATGTTTTATTCTTGACAGTTTTATAGAATATATTATATAACTGTTAAAGCTATTTGTAAATATTTTGTATAGACTATATTTTGTCAATGATACTAATGTTTTGTTTTCAAAGACATCCTCATGTTATGTAGTTTCTTATTGAGCTTTTAGCTCACCCCCCTTTCTTCACCCTTTTCAGATTAGAGCAATTGAATATCTTTTGGTGGTAGACCATTGAAGCAATAGATTGAAGACTTCTTTTGGAGCTATGATAATTGATGGACTGTTTTAGGATATTTTCTTAGGATAGTTAGTTTGTTATTTGTGGAACTCTTTGAGATTGTGTTTGGAGACTTTATTATTAAACCAGTTATTTTTATGGATTTCATAGGCAAAGATTTTGATTATTTGAAGTTTATTTGTGGATATTTAATTACACTCTGTTCCATTATATTAGTGCTGATTATTAATAAGACAGGTTATGTATCTAAATCCTTGGTATGGGTTTGGGGGTGTTATATGCTCATTATGATTATGAGATTTGGCAAATGGATGTCAAGACTGCATTTCTTAATGGAAATCTTGAAGAAGAAATCTATATGATGCAACCGGAATGTTTCATAGCAAAGAACCAACAGCATATGGTATGCAAGTTGAAAAAGTCCATTTATGGACTTAAGCAAGTATCTAGATCATGGAACATCAGATTTGATCAAGCAATCAAGTCATTTGGTTTGGAACAAAATCCTGATGAACCATGTGTGTACAAAAGACATCAAGATAAAGTAGTAATGTTCCTAGTGCTTTATGTTGATGATATTCTGCTCATTGGAAATGATGTAGGGGTAATGCCATCAGTAAAGATTTTGTTGTCAAGCCAATTTGATATGAAGGACTTGGGCGAAGCTAACTTTATTCTAGGGATCAAGCTTTGGTGAGATCGGAAGAATAAAATGTTAAGCTTATCACAAGCTAGATATATAGAAAAGGTTCTAGAACGGTTTAGAAGAAAGGATTGCATCCTTTCAGACATGGAGTTCCTTTTTCTAATGACCAAAGGCCTAAGACTCTTGAGGAAGAAAATATGATGAGACAAATTCCCTACGCTTCTACAGTGGGAAGTCTCATGTATGCCATGCTTTGTACTAGACCATATATCTGTTATTCAGTTGGCATGATCAGCCGATATCAATCAAATCTAGGACTTCCATGCTTGTTTACCGGTGTGAGAATTTGATACCTATTGGTTATACAGATTCATATTTTCAGTCAAATCTTGATTTTAGAAAGTCCACTTCAGGTTGTGTGTTCACCTTGGGAGGTGGAGCCATAAGTTGGAAAAGTGTTAAGTAATATTGTATTGTCGACTCCACCATGGAAGCTGAATATGTTGCTGCTTGTGAAGTGGCAAAGGAAGTTGTTTGGCTCAAGAAATTCCTTTTTGATCTTGGTATTGTGAGAATGGAGTAAGTTCCTATCACATTGTTTATGATAATAGTGGAGCAGTTGCACAATCCAAAGATCCAAGGAATCACAATAAAGGAAAGTACATTGAAAAAAAGTACCACATCATTTGAGACATTGTTGCTCGAGGCAAAGATTTATAGTGCAAATAATCTAGTAAATCCATTTACCAAAGCCTTGCCCCAAAAGGACTTTTGAGTCACATTTGGAGGGAATGAGAGTTATATTAATGCACTATAATCTTTAGGGCAAGTGGGAGATTGTTAGGATATGTGCCCTTTAAATCTTATTGTATGATGCTATGTATGACATTATGTTATGATTAATAAAGTTGTTTTGTTATTATCTAAAATAATGGTAACATGAATATTTGGACATTATCATATAATCCATGAGATGCATAGTATGTGATTTATGTGATTTAATTACAGAAGATATAAATCAAAATTTCTTTGTAAACTAAGAATTTTAGTTCATAGTCAGTGATGAAATTGAGCATTTCATCTGCGAAGACTATAACATATCAATTAAGATGATTTGTCTTGATCATGGAAGTGGAGACTTCTAGATGATATGTTGATATGTTTTAAGTGTTAAGACATATTGAACTGGACTGCTGTGAGATTTCTTATTCTATTAATGACTGTTAAATGAATAATAAATTTCACGATTTCTATTTACATAAACTCTTACTCCTAAGAGAATAATGAACCTGATCGTGAAGTGTAAGTTGCTTTGATATATTAAGAGTGAGATCTAAAGTCATAATCAAAATCTCAGTATGTTGGGCAGCCACATTTAGTGTTGATGGAACATATATTCTCAAAATAAAATTCATAATTTCTTAACGGAGATATAAAATATTCCATTGAGATAAGTATAATGGGTTTGGTTATTCAAAGTGTTAGGCCTAACTACTTTAGTAAGAGTTACTAAAGTATATATATTTATGAAATTGGATTTCAAAAATATATGATGAATAACTTAAATGATTAAACTGGGTACTCAAGGATTAAGATGTAGTAATCTTCAAAGTGGCAGTCAACATTCAAGACTTTGTATTACTATGAATATTTTAATGAAAGTGTTGTATGTATAATAAATTATTTGAATATAATTTATTAATAAGGCCTAGAGTGCAATTATATTTATATAGTGGTATTAAATATAATTAATTATAATTTTGGGCTTGTCAAGAGTTGACAAAAAAGCCCAAAACCCATTAGAGCTAGTGTCTTATTTGTCCATTTTGGTCCCACTCCAAGTCACATACTAAAGCCCAATTGGAATGGCCCAAAAGATTAGCCCAATTAGATAATCGGTTATATATAAGGAGTGAAACATACAGAATTTTATGAAGAATGAAATGATGTGTTTGTGAGTGTAAGCCACTCTCTTATTCTCCCTTAAACACATATATATAAACTGATTGAGAGACCACACTTTCTGGGTAAAAGTGGATTTGGAGTGAAAATTAAAAGTGTTCCTACGTATTTCTAATCTTTAGTTTTGAATTTCACCGCACCAAGGTACGCACTCTTGTTCTTAAATTCTGAAATTTACATAGTACATGTTATCAATTGCGAATGAAGTAGATCCGTTAATTTTCCTCTGCGTATATTTTGTATGCAATACAAACCATGTTTTTCCAACAACATCCTTATTGAAGGTAGAACTCTTCTGCAAGCTATCTTTTTTTGCCTGAAAGTATTCAGGTACATTAAGCACATTCTTGTGAGATGGGATGAAGACCAGAGCCCGAAGTTGAGGGCCATACTGATGTGTATCCATAAAGAGTGACCCCTCACTTTCAATCTATAAATCACAGTCCCTATTGTCATGGGTGAGCCGTCCACACTAGCAACATGGATTTGAAAGGCATTCGTACTTGAAGGGAACCCAGGTTTGAGTTCCATTCTCTAGAGAGACAACACGGCCACGACATAAGGTGAGGGATTCATCTATCGTAACTCGAACTCCAATGAAATTTCCACCCTCAAATTCCTTTGGGTCTTTAGTGTGATGAACTTCACCTGGATTCTCACAAATTTTTTTCAATTGCCTTAATATTCATATACTGCAGTGGAATGTCAAAAACTTGTACCCAAAAAGTTACTTTCATGAACTGCAAGTTACCGAGTGGATAATCCTTCATATAGCGTTGCATCAATACAAGGTGTTTGTCAAAACTCCATGACTCACTACAGAGTATCCTGTCAACATAAGAAACATTGTCAAAGATAAAAAGAATCATATGGTTACCCAAGTTCTAAATCTGAAAGCCGTTTTGAGCCCTCCATAACCGGGTTAAAAGTCCTTGCTATAGCATTAATGTTGAAAGCTCGCTTCGTAAGGAATTTTGGTACTATAAAGAATTCTTGAGAACTAAGATCGTCTGTTAGACAGCAGTTCGACCTCTCCCTGTGGGAAAGAGAAAGGAAGCTCCAATTCTCTGTTAGAGCATCCATGAGGAACCAAAGAAAAGAGAAAAAACCCTAGACGAAACCTAGAGAGAACACTGAAAAAAATAAACTCAAAGACAAAACTATTTCCTAAAGAAACCTTGAAAAAAAAACCAACCCTTAGGAATAAACGTGTTATTCTAAGGAGACAACACATGCCTTCATAGAGAAGGGACTACTAAATTCTACCGTCTAAGGGAAGTTGAGAGCAACTTCCTTAGCAATAAAGAAACGACAGCTTTGGGTAGAAAGATAACAATAGCTTATACTTTTACTATGTGTGTGTGCATTTTTTGTAGATATACTTCTTCTATATGTTATTATTTCACATTAAATGGCTGCATCTTCGGGAAAATAAATGATGTTAATTTTTCGGTTCAAACAAATATGGAACTAAATATTATCTCTGAGATAAACAAACAAAAGAAGCAAAAATGAAAAAGGAAGTTGGAAGAAAAGGGCAAGAGAGCAAGGCCTAATGAGGGACACAGTTATGACGATCCAAGAATGTGATGTTGGGGCTAAAAGAATAAATAAAGGGGAAAGATTGGAGATAGAAGAAGGCAGAAGGCACAAGAAAGCTAGAGAAGGACCTCACATGGGTAATATTGTTCTGACTAATGAAACGGCGATGACTACTAGTCAGCACCACCTAGACCCATGAGTCTCTTAGGATGGAACTATCGGGGGCTTGGGAACCTCTGGATAGTTGGAGTACTGTGGGAATATGTGCGGTGTTGGGATCCCAAAGTTGTCTTCTTATCGGAGATGAAGATGAAAATAAATAGAATAAAGAGAGTGAAGCAAAAAATTGATTTTGCAAATGGTTTTTATGTATAGAGAGAAGGAAAGGGTGGCCAAGAATATCACAAGCTTGTAGAAATACTTGAGCACTATGAAGCGGCATCAGGGCAGAAAATAAATATAGATAAATCCTCAGTTTTTGTTAACCAGAACACAACTAGTGAGACAAGAGGTGGAGTTTTTAGTATTATTGGGCCTATGCAGGACTCCAGGCACGGCAAGTACCTTGGCCTTCCATATGTGATTGGAAAATCAAAGAATCAAGTTTTTTCAAAGATTAAAGAAAAGGTGGCAAATATTGTCAGGTTGGAAGGAATAATGTCGTCATTGGGTGGCAAATAAATTCTGATTAAGGCGGTTACACAAGCGATCCCAACGTATACCATGAGTTGCTTCCTTTTACGAAAGGGATTATATGAAGACCTGGAAAGGATGATTAGAAATCATTGTTATTGATTTTGTTCCGTTCTAGCTGGAACGGCTGGAATATTTCATACCGGTATACAAACCGGTACGAGAATACCAATCATTCCACCTTGGGTCAGATTTCGACCCATTTCGGGCCATTCTGGACATTTCGGCTGAGATGCAAATTTTGGGCGGTACCAGATTTTGCATGTAAAAAAAAAAAAAAAAAAAAAAATGTATAAACTACGTTCTTTTGGACTTCCTTAAAATTATAAAAAAAAATAAAAATAAAAATAAAAAAACCTAATCTTATTTTACTCTCTTATATCTGCAATTGCTCTCACTCTCTATGTCACTCACTCTCTTATTCTCCCTCTATCTCTCACTCCATCGTTCTCCCTCAGTCCCTCTATCCCTTAAGAACAACTCAACAAAGTTCATTCATGAATTCACTTCACGAATCTGGTATTCTTTCTGTCTCTCACTCTCTTTGTCTCTCACTCACTCTCTTGTTCTCCCCCTATGTGTGTATGTCTTTCACACCAAGGGAAATAATAGCTCCAACACTTCCATTACTTCATTCACAGATTCAAGTATTCTTTCTCTTCTTCCTCTTCTTCTTCTTCTTCTTCTTCTTCTTCATCTTTTTTCCTTTTTTTTTTATAAATTTTTTCTTATGATTTTGGTTACTGGTTAAGAACTTAAGAGTTAAGATTAAGACTTAAGAGTTAAGAACTTAAGATATGTGAGTTGTGTTTGTGGTATATGAGATTTTGTTTTTGAATTTTGATTTGTGGTATCTGTGATTTTATTTGTGGTATACAATTAAATGATGTTTTTTTTTTTTTTTGTTTGTATTATTTGATATTTAGTTATTTACTTCTTTGAATTGACAATTTTATGTTGTACAAGAATATATAAATTATTTTTTAGGAATCCCGAAACACCCTGAAACGGTACGCCGAAATTGGCTGGTACCTAAATATTCCACTGGACAAATTGAAATGGGGTTTGAAACTGTATTCATAACATTGTTAGAAATTTCTGGTGGGGGTAGAAGGGTGAAGAAGCAAAAATGGCATGGGTTGCGTGGAACAGAATGTGTACATCGAAGCTAAACAAGGATGGCGACTCCTCACGAATAAAAGCTCTCTTGTGGCTCTTATCTACAAAGCCAAGTATTATTGCTACGACTTAAATAATGCTCCCAAGTGCAGGATTGTCACAAAGTAATAACTCGGAAAGTCCGAGGTCGAATCCACAGGGGAAAAGGAATAGATTAGCAAACCACCAGAGAATAAAACTAAAATAATAAAGTTTAACTGAAGAGATTTTTGATAGTTTAGTAAAGGTAATCTAAATTAAGAGAAAATAACAATATATTAAGGCACTAAGGTTTAGGGATCCACACATAACACATCTATTGGTAGTCTTAACAATATTTATTTTATAACTCAACTAAAATTCATACAAAAGATGATTTTAGTTGGATGATTTAACAATAAAAACTCAAGAATTAATTGTCTAAGATAGTTTCATGAAATTGATTGATTTTAGGCAAAGCAAAACTAGTGAATTAGTTCGCAGGGAATTCTAAGCATTTAACGTGCTCGGAGTCTACGATAAATCAAAGGATTATACAGAACTAAACACTTTTCTAGATGAGTAAAACAATCAAAAACATAAAAACATAAGCATTAAAACCAATAAATAATTGTTAAGAACATACTAATAAACGGTTGGTTTCACCCCTTGCCTTAGCAAGGCTTCTAGCAAGCCATAACACAAATAAAACTCTAAAAACTATAAAGGAACTTTAAGAAAACCTAAATTAGGTTTTGCAGCAGCTCTCCCCTGAATTCTGCCGTAAAGAGCCTTCAAATAGTTCAAGGAATCCTATTACAAGTTGAATTCCCGTTTGGAGAAAATCCCAAGTTTTTAAGCTTCACTTAACCGAAATTTTTGGCCCATTTAACTTCCGAATTAGGACTTTTTGTAAACTACAAAGTTGTAGCCCTTTAAGTTATATTTCCAGTCCAACTTGAATTATCTCGATTGGACCTCCGAGCCGAAAGTTATGCTCCAAATACTATCTGATGCGCAAGCTGGAATCCTAATCCGAATTGGATTTGGATTAGGTGCAAATTTCATTTGATTCCTTGTTTCAATTGGACTTGAATTTAATTGGGTTAACATTCTTTGACTTCATCATGGCCTTTGTAAAATTAAAGTCCATTAACTTTCTTCTTTGCACAAATCCACTTATTTAATTTCATTATCCTACAAAAGAGAAATTCACGCATTAAAATTCAATTAAGTACAAAATTGATTATTCAGCATTATTCCAAAATCAACTACAAAATGCATGAATTAACTCAAAATAAGTATGATAATTATTTTCTAATAATGATATAAATATGTAAAATTAAGCTATTATCACACTCCCCAACCAGCTCATTGCTAGTCCCTAGCAATTTAAGCAACTCGAGACAAAGACACAAAATAACAAAATATTATTACTTTAGTAGAAATAGTTAATCAAAGGTCAAAACACTAACAACCACCAAAGATATTCCACATTCCATCAATACTTAGTGTGTGAATAGTTTAGCCAACACAAACACAACCTTAGTCTTAAGATAAAATATGGCTTGAATTTCTATCCAAAGTTATGCTTCAACTCAAATCTCACATTTGTTAACACTCAACAAATAAAATCACTCTGAAAATGGTGTAACACTCTCAAACATATGTGAGTAGAATAATATAGAACAAAAACTAATATCTCACATATAAATAAGATGAAGAACAGTGAAGCAAAATAAAGGATATTTATAGTCTCATGAAAGGATGCCAAACACTAAGAATATTACATCACACACATTGATTAGTCATGTCAAGATCCAAACCATACCTTCCTTAAGATCAAATAGGACTTTCATTGGGACGTAATGTAGGGTAAAGTGGAGGAATTTAGAACAAAGGGTATAGGTAAAAATAAAAAGTGTTCCCAAGAATAATTAGAGAGACAACTTCTTTTGAATATATGACAATTAATTTATTCTCTCAAGTTTCTTGAATATCGCACTTTCATTTTTTTTTCTTTTATTTTTTCGTCATAATTTTATCAACAAATTCATTCTCTATTTCTTCCTCTTTCACATTTCCCCTTTTTTTTTTCAACATTTTCCTTTTCAGTTTATGACTCTTTTTTTTTTTTTTTTTTTTTTGAGTGAGTCCTCCTTTTCTTCCAACTACTTCACCACAAATTTATCATAATAAGACAATTTGATTACATTCATTCTTGGAACACCTTAGGAAAGGGTTTTAGAAAGAACGACTAAAATAATAGGCTCAAATGGGTGACTAGCAGTAATGTATCAAGAAAGAAAATAATAAAGGCTCAAAATTAACAAAGATGGCCTAAAATCATCTCTTAAGGATTGGGATAGTTCTTCAAATCCATGACTTTAACATATTTAAGTGTGGCATAAAATTTGATGAATTCTTATCATTCGACCAAATCAAAGAATAATGAGACTAAGCAACAACAAAGTTATGTGCTTCCAAATGAAAAATGAGGTCAAAAGAAAATAACCCTCTAAAAAAATTATGGCTCAAGAACTCACTTGGGTTAAAGTCTCTACATTTTATTTTCAATATTTTCAAAGTCATCACTATCTTTTAACCAAGTAACATGTTCATGTGGCTAAAGTGCATGTGCATATTAGTTAAGCATGAAAAACAATGGAATTCTTTAGATAGAAGTAGCATAAAGAACTTTGACTTATAACTCTTGCTAAAGCAACACTTTTTTTTTTTTTTTGAAAATTGGACTAAAAAACAAAAACAAAAATCACTAAAAACACCCAAAAAAAAATTAATATAAAATAAAACCAAATGCAAATCATCTCAAGTTCCTCCCCCAACCTAAAACTTACATTGTCCTCAATGATAACAAGGAAAAACAATAAAGAGTAGAGATTACAGAGAGTACCTTGAAGAGATGAACATAAATGAATAAAACACTTGCAAAAGTGGTTAGAAAACAAAATAATAAAAAAATAAATAAAACAATCTAAACTACGACACAAATACTAATGTTAATTGCTTGGCAAGTCTTGATAAATGGGATCCTCCAAATTAATGGATTCCTCCTCTTGAGAAAAATTCTCAAGAAATGGCTTAAGACGTTGTCCATTCACCTTAAATATGTTACCATTCTTAGGATTTTCAATTTCTATGGCACCATGGGGGAAAACATTTTTAACAATGAAAGGTCCAGTTCATCTAGATCTCAATTTTCCGGGGAACAAATGTAACCTAGAATTATACAAAAGAACTTTTTGAGATGGTTCAAAAGATTTCCTTAAAATTTGTTTGTCATGAAAAACCTTCATTCTTTCTTTAGAAATCCTAGAATTCTCATATGCATCATGCCGAATGTCTTCCAACTCATTCAATTGCAATTTTCTCAATGAACTAGCCTTGTTTAAGTTAAAGTTAAACATCTTTATTACCCAATATGATTTATGTTCCAATTCCATAAGCAAGTGACAAGCTTTACCATAAACAAGTCTATAGGGAGACATACCAAGAATATTTTTATAGGCAGCGCGGTATGCCCAAAGTGCATCATTTAACCTTAAAGACCAATCTTTACGATTTGGGTTAACCGTCTTCTGCAAAATTTGTTTATTCTCCCTAGATGGTTTGCCATTGTCCATTAAATAAATCCTATGAGTACAAACCAATGGACTAAGTCCTTTTATGTTAGCCATGTTCCTTCCTATGACACCCTTATGTTTACTCAAAACATTTAATAACATACATTCTTGCAAGGAATCAAGTTCAGAAGATATTACCATAGGAAAAGTCTCATCAGTTCCTAGAAAAGCACACTTGAGCTTAACGGGCAAGGGCTTCAACTCCAATTTTGGTACTTGCTCACTAGATGGTAACAACTTTATCTCACGAGGTGACAACTCCTCATATTTCAATTTCCAGTTGCTCACTTCCAATTCCTGCGCAAATTCCCAAAGACAGTGAATGTATGCAATTTCAAAATTCTCATCAAAATTAAAATCACATGAATTTACTAGACAAGCTTCTAATGGATTTGAAAAACATGTTTTGTTGAATTGTTCTTGAACAAGTGTTTCAATTAAGTCAACTTCATGCACATCCTCTTCATCCCTAGGTTGCTTACAAGTATTGAAAATATTATGCTCAAAAGTCATATTCCCAAAAGATAATTTTAAGACTCCACTTCTACAATTTATCAATGCATTAGAAGTTGCAAGAAATAGGCGTCCTAAAATCACAGATATTTGAGAATTAGCATTAGAAATAGGATGCATATCCAAAATAATAAAGTCAATAGGAAAATAAAATTTGTCCACTTAAACCAAAATATCCTCAACAACACCCTTAGGAACAATCATAGATTGATCAGCAAGTTGTAAAATTATGGAAGTGGGTTTTAACTCGCCTAGACCTAATTGCTCATACATTGAATATGGCAAAAGATTCACACTTGCCCCAAGATCAAGCAAAGCTTTCTCTATTTTTGAATTACCAATCACACATGAAATAGTGGGACAACCTGGATTTTTAAACTTTGGAGGTCTATTGTTTTGAATGATTGCACTAACTTGTTCAATAAAAAATGCCTTCTTATGTACATTAAGCTTACGCTTAACAGTACACAAATCTTTAAAAAATTTAGCATATGATGGAATTTGCTTTATGGCATCCAAAAGAGGAATGTTCACTTTAACTTGCTTAAGCACTTCAAGGATTTCAAAATTTTGATTCACTTTTTGAGGTGGAATCAACCTTTGGGGAAAGGGAGCAAGGATAGGACACCTTTCAATTTCATTAGATTTAAACTCAAGGACCTCATCACTACTCTTTGTTTTGGAAGATTCATCTTGTGTATTGCTTTTAGGAATATCTTTCTCAATGATTTTTCCACTATGAAGAGTAGTTACAAATTTAACTTGACTCACTTTATTTTCAAAGGAACTACAATCATCAACACAAAATTGACCTTGGGGGTTTGGTTGTGGTTGAGATGGGAACTTAGCCTTTTCTATTGTGCTCATGGATGTGGTCAATTTAGTGAGAGTACTCCTAATGTCATTTATGGCTTGTGAGTTCTGATTATTAATGGTAGATTGAATTTGCATGAATTGTTGCAAGGTATCCTCAAGACTCTTCTTTGGAGGGGGATTATAAGGAACAAAATTTGAAGTACCATTTATAGGAGGTGCAACCACATTATCATTCCTCAAACTAAAATTTGGGTGATTCCTCCACTTGAATTATGTCTTTGAATAGGGGGAAGGGTATGGTTTTTTCACCATGTTCATAGCATTTGCTTAATCATGCAACACCTCTTTAAAAGATGGAATTGTAGGGAATTCATTGGTAGGGTGTTCCATGGTCTCACAAATTCTACAAACCTCATCAATTTAGGCACAATATTGATTCTATTGCCCTTCCTTAATTCGATGGCTTCAATCTTCCTAGTTAGACTAGCCACCCTAGCACTAAGGGCATCATCTTCCCTAAGTTGGTACTTACCACCTCTAGAGGGGTTGGTGGATGCTCTAGACCTATCTGAGGTATAAGTGGTATCCCAAGATTGGGCATTCTTAGCTAAGAGATCAAAATAATCAAAAGCCTCGTCAGGATCTTTATTCAAAAATTCTCCATTGCACATCATCTCTACAAATTGGCGCATCTTTGGAGTTAAACTTCCATAGAAAAAACTAATTATATACCAAGTTTCATAGCCATGATGTGGACAAGCATTAAACAAATCTTTAAATCTTTCCCAACATTGATAAAATGTCTCATTATCTTTTTGTGAAAAATTCATTATTTGTCTTTTAAGTGCATTAGTCCTATGAGTTGGAAAAATTTTCTTTAAAAATTCAATTTGCATCTCTTGCCAAGTACCAATTAACCTAGGTCTCAAAGAATTAAGCCAAGTTTTTGCCTTGTCTTTAAGAGAAAAAGGGAACAACTTCAACCTAATGGTCTCTTCATTACATGATTCGTCATGAAAGGTAGAACATACCTCCTCAAATTCCTTAAAGTGTAGGAAAGGATTTTCAGAATCTAAGCCATGAAATTTAGAAAGTAATGAAATCATACCAAGCTTAAAATTAAAATTATTTGCATTAGTTGGAAAAATGATGCATGATGGTGCACTACTCCTAGTAGGTTGCAAATAATCCTTGAGAGTTCTAATGGGTTGGTGAGCATGGAAGTTTTCATTATTTAAATTATTCTTATCACCATGATTACTCTCTAAGTCCGCCATGATATCAAGTGTGTGAGAATGTGTGAAAGAATCAGATAAATTGCCAAACAAATTATTAGAATCAATTCTAACCAAGCAATTATCACTATCACGACACCAAACACTCATGCAATAGTAAAGCAAGAAAGAAAAAGAAAAAGAAAAGAAAACAAAAAACAAATACCTTTAACAATAAAAAGACATTAAAATAAAAGAAAAACTCTAAAAGAAAACTAAACTACTTAAAAAGAAAAGAGTTGGAGAGATATTACCAAATATGTGAAGAAATTTAATGCTGAAGACCTCTCCAAACAAAGTGGAACGCTTCTTTAATCGCCTAATTCCTCTGCAACGGCGCCAAAAACTTGCTGCGACTTAAATAATGCTCCCAAGTGCAGGATTGTCGCGAAGTAATAACTCAGAAAATCCGAGGTCGAATCCACAGGGAAAAGGGAATAGATTAGCAAACCACCAGAGAATAAAACTAAAATAATAAATTTTAACTGAAGAGATTTTTGATAGTTTAGTAAAGGTAATCTAAATTAAGAGAAAATAACAATATATTGAGGCACTAAGGTTTAGGGATCCACACACAACACATCTATTGGTAGTCTTAACAATATTTATTTTATAACTCAACTAAAATTCATACGAAAGATGATTTTAGTCGGATGATTTAACAATAAAAACTCAAGAATTAATTGTCTAAGGTAGTTTCATGAAATTAATTGATTTTAGGCAAAGCAAAACTAGTGAATTAGTTCGCAGGAAATACTAAGCATTTAACGTGCCCGGAGTCTATGATAAATCAAAGGATTATATAGAACTAAACACTTTTCTAGATGAGTAAAACAATCAAAAACATAAAAACACAAGCATTAAAACCAATAAATAATTGTTAAGAACATACCAATAAACGGTTGGGTTTCACCCCTTACCTTAGCAAGGCTCTAGCAAGCCATAACACAAATAAAACTCTAAAAACTATAAATGAACTTTAAGAAAACCTAAATTACGTTCTACAGCAGTTCTCCCCTGAATTCTGCCCCAAAAGGGCCTTTAAATAGGTCAAGGAATCCTATTACAAGTTGAATTTCCGTTTGGAGAAAATCCCAAGTTTTTAGGCGTCACTTAACTGGCATTTTTGGCCCATTTAACTTCTGAATTCGAACTTTTTGTGAACTACAAAGTTGTAGCACTTTAAGTTATATTTCCATCCCAACTTGAATCATCTCTATCGGGCATTCGAGCCGAAAGTTATGCTCCAAATACTATCTGATGTGCAAGCTGGAATCCTAATCCGATTTGGACTTGGATTAGGTGCAAATTTCCTTTGATTCCTTGTTCCAATTGAACTTGAATTTAATTGGGTTGAAATTCTTTGACTTCATAATGGCCCTTGTAAAATTAAATTCCATTAGCTTTCTTCTTTGCGCAAATCCACTTATTTAATTTCATTATCCTACAAAAGACAAATTCACGCATTAAAATTCAATTAATCACAAAATTAATTATTCAGCATTATTCCAAAATCAACTACAAAATGCATGAATTAACTCAAAATAAGTATGATAATGTTTTTCTAATAATGATATAAATATGCAAAATTAAGCTATTATCAATTATCCTAATGGTGATGTATTAGGCACAAAATTGGGTAGCAGCCCATCTTATGCTTGGCAAACTATTCATTACAGCTTGGAAGTCATTAGGAGAGGTACAAGATGGAATGTGGGCAATGAAAAGTTAATCCACATTTGGGAGGACAAATGATTGCCCACACCAACCACATACAAAGTATGCTCACCCCCACAGATTTTTGACGACTTTCCCATGGTCTCCTCTCTCATTGATGAAGATACATGGCAGTGGAAAGATTACTTGGTGAAGGCCCTCTTCTTCCTTTCAAGGCAGAAACTATCCTCCATATTCCATTAAGCTATTCTCTCCCAGATGTTAAAATAGTTTGGGTAGGAAATAAGTGAGGTGTTTTTTCAGTCAAAAGTGCATATTATGTCGCCGTTCCAATAGTTGATAAGGTGGAGAGGAGTGAAAGCTCTAATGGGGATTAAAGAACCCCGTTGTGGAAAAAAATGTGGCAACTAAAGATTCCCTCCAAAGACAGAATTTTAATTTTTTCTTGTAGTGCATGTATGAATGGCCTACCAACTCTTCTAAATTTGGGAAATAGGGGAATTGGTACTGATGCTCTATGCCCCTATGTGGAAAATCTCCTGAAAGCACCCAACATGCCTTGATATTCTGTGAAAAGTTTGGGAAGTCTGGTAGCATTGACAAGCCTATCCTATAAGCTTGCTGGTTGAAAACATGCCTTTGTGGATTTTGCAATGCAAATTCTAAAGAAAGGCACCTCTCATGATCTAGAGACATTCTTTGTCACTGCTTGGTCCATATGGTACAACCGGAACTAGGTAGTACATGAAGCTATGGGACTTCCATCATCGCAAATCTGGGGATATTCTCAAAGGTTAATGATTGATTTCAGGGGGGCTATCACAGCAACGATTCTTAAACAAACTCTTGAGGTGGGATGGGCAGCACCTCCTCCAGGTATTTATAAGATTAATGTAGATGGAGCAACATCGGAGAATGGAAAACCTCTAGTGTTGGAGAAGTGATCAGGGACTATAGAGGCTGTGTTATTGTAGTAAGGGGTAAAATACTACCTGCTACTTACTCAGCGGAAGTAGCTGAAGCTTTTGCCATTGAAGAAGGGGTTGTGTCAGCTTGTGAATTGAAGTTGTCAAATGTAATTTTGGAGTCTTGACTTTACCACTGTTATCCAAGCCTTAGTTTCAAAATCAGGCTTTGGAGACGTGGGCCCTATTATTCAAGGATCTCTTGCCATGTTAGATTCCTTCAGTAGCTGGAATGCAAGACATCTGGAAAGGAACTATAACAGAGTTGCGCACGACTTCAAAAACTTCCCAAACATGGATAGGGATTGACCCCCCTATTTTGCCGCAAGCTCTCCTTATTGATCGGTCAAAGTGATAATGTCTCCTTTGGAACTTCTTGTATTTTGGCCTTTCCCTCCGTTGTACTTCAATTTTAGTTTTTTTGGTGGAATATATCAAAGTTTTCAGTTCAAAAAATAAAATAAATAAATAAATATTATCTCTGTGTAGCAAAATTTGAGGAAATGTTTGGAAATAACACCAAACAACACGTTGGACAAATATCTTCATTAGAAGATTTAAGGCTTAGAGGAGCAATGAACTGCTTTCTTTAAGATGATGAACTGCTTTCTTTAAGATGATATTTGCCCTCAATTAATTAAGTTTGCTAAAGGTTCTAGTCGTAAAACCCCTCCAAGATACAACGAAACCTGTTAGATCCTACAAATAGCAAATTTGTAAAAACCTACATGCATCTTTTCTATTATTTTCTGAAATTTTGATTATCACAAGAGAATAATCAATACCTTTATTTAATAATTATAGTTTAAACAATATATGTATACCATTATAGTTTACAAACATTTAAATGTTAAGTTGTTCGACTTTTGGCTAGAGATTCTGCAAAAATCAAAATTCTACATAATCTCGCACTCTCTTTAGGCTCCCTATGAAGTATCACCACCTCTATAAGTATTTTCATTACCATTCCAGCGACTATTCAAATTCATGCCTTTCGAGTAAAAAAATCACCTGAAAGATTTATAGTAAATATATGCAAGACTACCACAATTAGATCTTGAAAGTTGAAACAACTCACTTATGTTCTTCTCAGGGGTGGACTCCCCCCCCCCCCCCCCCCCCCCCCCAACATTAATTTTTGATCAACCACCAACAAACCCCCCCCCCCCCCCCCCCCACATTAATTTTTGATCAACCACCAACCCCCCCCCCCCCCCCCCCATTAATTTTTGATCAACCACCAACGATGTTGTCCACGACCAATATCATTATTCCCATTATTAACACTATTATCATCGAGCTGCAATGCTTTCATTCGTCAATGCATCATTTCTGCCATTGGTGCGACCAACATCCGACTATAATAGCCACGCTCTAACCATGTTCTGTTGTTGATTGTTGCAGTTTGCCACCATCAACGTTTGTTTCATGCCTTCAATTTCACATCAAGCGCATGATCTTTTACATATCTAATCTAGCATGATCATATTTTTCTTAATAGTCTTGCATTCCAAACTCATTTTGTGTCAAACTTAGGAAAAAATTGGCAAATGCCCATTTCAAAAAAAAAAATCCAGCATTTTGCCATTTTTCTCAAACTAATTAGGGAAATGCCCCTCTTTTGAAAATCGATTTTCTCAAAATCGATTTAGGCCATATAGTGGCGTTTTTAAGAAGCCTATAGTGACGTTTTAAGGACCTATAGTGGCATTTTGTAACTCGATATACATGAAATCGAGTTATAGGTAAAAAAAAAAAAAGAAAAAAAATTACATGTAACTCGACTTCATGGAGATCGAGTTACAAAACGTCACTATAGGTCCTTAAAACGTCACTATAGGCTCCTTAAAAATGCCGCTATAGGGCCTAAATCGATTTTGAAAAAATCAATTTTAAAAAAAAAGGCATTTTCCTAATTAGTTTGAGAAAAATGGCAAAATGCTGGATTTTTTTTTTGAAAGGGGCATTTGCTCATTTTCTCCGTCAAACTTAATATTGCTCAATAGTGAACTGACCAGATACATTAAGCCCACAAGGAGATCTTTTATTCCTTTATTTGTTTTTAGGTTAAAATGCAATTGCACTATCTAAGTTTGACTTAAATTAATTTTAGTCCTCTAATTTTACTTTCATTCAATTGAGTCCTTTAAGTTTCAAAATTATTCAATTTAAGTCTTTCATCCAATTCTGTTAAAAAAAATTGCCATTAAGTACGCAATTAACTAATGAAAAACATTCTCACAAAAAAAAAATCTATAAAATATTTTTATTAATTTTATAGATTTTTTTCATGTGGAAATAATATTTTTTAGTATGAATTTAAAAAAAATTAGACAAAATTCCTAAATTGAATAAATTTAACTTAAATAACTCAATTAAACAAAAGAAAAGTTAGAGGACTAAAATAAATTTCAGCTAAAGTTAGAGGGTGTAGTATTCATTTTAGCCTTGTTTTTATTATGTATAAAGGGGTTCAATGCACTCATAAACTTGAGTTCAAATGTGTGGGGATCTACAAGGAGTGATAATAAGCTGAGGCCCCATTTAACTCACTTAGAGCATTCACATCAGTGAAGGAAAATATCTTAGCTTTTAACATTTCAAAAGCTTATTTTATCTATTTTAACACATCACTTTAAAATCTGCCTAACATCAAAGTTTCTAATTTTTTTAGCACCTCTTTTAAATATTCTTTATTTATTATTTGTTTATTCTTTATTTAAACTTTTATCCATCTCTTCCTCTATGTATCTCTCTCTTCTTTGAAGCAGGAGCAGCCATCAAAGATCTAACACCAAACCATCCAAACACACCTATCTCTTTTCAACCCAACAAACCCACACAGCTACCACCACTACCACCACTGGTATATTAAAAGAAAAAAATCAGCTATCCCACCAAATGTTAGATATGTGCCCTTTAAATCCTATTGTATGATGCTATGTATGATATTATGTATGATATTATATTATGATTAATAAAGTTGTTTTATTATTATTTAAAATAATGGCAACATGAATATTTGGACATTATCATATAGTCCATGAGATGCATAGTATGTGATTTATATGATTTAGTCATAGAATATATAAATTACAAATTTTTTGTAAACTCAGAATCTTAGTTCGTAGTCGGTGATGAAATTGGGCATTTCATTTGCGAAGATTATAACATATCAACTAAGATGATTTTATTTTATCATGGAAGTGAAGACTTCTAATTGATGTGTTGATATGTCTTAAGTGTTAAGACATATTGAACTAGACCGCTATGAGATTTATTATTCTACTATCGACTGTCAAATGAATAATAAATCTCAAGACTTCTATTTACATGAATTCTCAATCTTGAGAGAATAATGAACCTGATCATGAAGTGTAGGTTGCATTGATATATCAAGAGTGAGATCAGAAGTCACGAACAAAACCTCAGTATGTTAGGCAGCTACATTTAATGTTGAAGGAACATATATTCTTTAGATGGAATTCATAATCTCTTAACACAGATATAAAATATTCTCTTGAAATAAGTTTAATGAGTTTGGTTATTCAGAGTGTTAGGCCTAACCACTTTAGTAAGAACTTACTAAAGTATATATTTATGAAATTGGATTTCATAAATATATGATGAATAATTTAAAGAATCAAACCGGGTACTTAAGGATTAAGATGTAGTAATCTTTGGCAGTCAACATTCATGACTTTGTATTACTACGAATATTTTAATGAAAGGGTTAAATGAACAATAAAGTCTTGGGATATAATTTATTAATAAGGTCTAGAATTCAATTATATTTATATAGTGGTATTAAATATAATTAGTGATAATTTTGGGCTTGCCAAGAGTTGATAGAAAGGCCCAAAACCCATTGGAGTTAGTGTTTTATTTGTCCCTTTTGGTCCTACTCCAAGCCACATACTAAAGGCCAATTGGAATGACCCAAATGGCTGGCCCAAAAGGCTAGCCCAATTAGATAATTAGTTATATGTAAGGAGCGAAACATATAGAATTTTGAAATATATGAAAATGGTGTGTATGTGAGTGTGAGCCACTCTCTTATTCTCCCTTGAACACATACGTATAAAATGATTGAGAGATCACACTTTTTGGACATAAGTGGAATTGGAGTGAAGATTAAAAGTGTTTCCGAGTACTTCTAGTCTTTGGTTTTGAATTTCACCGCACCAAGGTTTGCTCTCTTGTTTTTAAAATTTTAAATTTACATAATACATGTTATCAATTGCGAATAAAGTAGATCCATTAATTTTTCATTGCGTATGTTTTGTATGCAATACAAACTATGTATTTCTTACATTAAAAACCCAAACCCACCATTAGCCACTCCACATAAAACATCAAACCCACACAGCCACCACCACCACCACTAGTGTATTAAAAAAAAAATCAGCCACCCCACCAAAAACCCAAACCCACCATTAGCCACCACTGCCAAAACATCAAACCCACCTATCTCTTCTCAACCCAACAAACTCACACAGCCTCTCACCACCACCGTTATTAAAAAAATAAAAATATAAATAAAAATTTACCAGCCCACCAAAAACCCAAATCCACCATTAGCAACCACACCCAAAACTCAAATCCACAACCCAAAATCATTAACCACCGGTCCACCACCACAGCACCACCACCACATCCACGAAACCCATAACAAAAAATCAACCTCTACCATAGCTACCAAACCAGCCACTCAATGCCGCCGTTGATCTCTCTCTCTTTATATATATATATATATATATATATATATTATTTTTGAGAGAGTTTGGGCCAGAGGAGAAGAAGAGAGGAGGAGAAGACGAGAAAGAAAATAAAGAAAAAGGTGAGAAGAAAGAGAGAGATACGGAAATATAGAGAAAAAAGAAAAACAAAAGAAAAAAAATAATGTTTTAAGAGAAGAAAGAGAGAATGGAATAAAAAATGATAATATTTTATAACTTTGGAGCTATAGTAAGCTGTCAAAGATGTCAACTTATTGTAGCTTAGGTACTAAAATTTTTAAGTTTAGCACATTTGACGTATCATGCTTTTGTTGTTTGTGTTGCTAAAAAATAACATTTTATCATTTTCACGGTTTTGCTGTGAATGCTCTTATTCTTTATAGAAGATGGTGTTTTGTTTTGCAAGGCCTCAATTGTAGATTTCCAAACTATTCCAGAAATTCTTAAACAATATGAAAAAGCATCGTGCAACAAATTAATAGAGAGAAGAAAGTAATCATTTTCTTTAATAAGGAATACATCCCAAGAAACTCAAGAACTTCTCAAAACCTTACTGGGAATTCTGGCAATAAGGCAATAAGAGAAGTATGTGGGTCTTCTCACACTGATTGGGAGGGCAAAGACATGTCATAGGCCAGGCATGATAATTTAACAAAAGTGGTACCCTAGGCAATTCCTACTTACATCATGACTTGTTTCAAGATTTTGAATTCATGCAAGGAGACATCCTGATATTCAAGGTCTTTAATCTGGAGATCTTTCTCCTCAGTAGGAAAAATTGATCTAATTTTATCAACTGATTTGCATACTTATCCTACCTTCTAATATATGTCCACTTAGCTTGACGGAAAATATTTTCTTTTAAAACAATATTCCCAGGAAGATAATAATATGTAATTGTAATATAATTCCGTCAACATTAATTAGAGAATTATTTGTTAAAAGCATTGTAATTCAACCGACACATCTTGTTGTTTTCAATAAACATATTACGATTTAATATCTCAATTTTTTTTTTTTTTTTTGAGAATCATAACTATGGAATTATTATTATTATTATCTATATCGTATTATATATAATAAAAGTTGGGCTTAGACACTATGATTGCGCCATGTGACTTCACCAAATTGTAGAAATTTTATTAAATTTTTAGATTTTTAAAGAACTAAAACTGAATAGTATTCTACTAGGACTCTAATTCATTCTTATCATTAAATAAAATTAGATTAACATTATTTTTTTATTTGTTAGGATATATTTCTTAAATTAAGGAATAATATTTAACATACAAAAATTTAATTTAGATAATATATATCATCTAATTAACATTATTTTTTTATTTGTTATGATATATTTCTTAAATTAAGGGATAATATTTAACATACAAAAATTTAATTTAGATAATATTTATCATCTAAATTTTCAAAATTTTAATTCTACTCTAACTAAAAGTCTATTTTAAAAATTTTCTAAATTTAAATCTCATCCCACGCATGTTTCTATTTTCCTCAAATTGCAACTTAAATTTTATTAATTATTATTATTATTAAATTAATATAGATTTTTCAAAAATAAATAAATATTTTTTTGTTCTTATCTTTTTTTCCTATAATTTCTAAGTTGATAAAAAATTTTAATTTGAAATCACTTCTTTGGATAAAGTTTGATAGACACAAAAACTTAATCATTTAATATCAACCTAACTTCTTCTTATCCATTAAAAAAAAAAAAAAATTATTCTTCTTTTTTTCCCCAATTTTTGATTTCTATAGTTTGTCTTCTTCTTTTTTCTTTTTTCTTTTTTTACAAATAAAAATTATTCTTCTTCTTTTTCCCCATTTTTTGATTTCTACAGTTTCTCAATTTGTTATTCTTCTTTTTTCTTTTTAAAATATTTAGATAAACACAATTAACAAAGAAAAATATAATTAAATAATTGGTACAACTTAATTACCTATAATAAACATTCTAAAGTTACATTATCTCTTTCTTCTAATCAAATATCATCTTCCTAATGAGATTTTATATAATAAAGTTTAACTGGAACTCTACTTCTGTTACATGTACATGTGAATATAGCACTATTTAAAGTAGATCAATTATTGGATTTTGATATCATGATACATAAATCAATTCCATGGCTACAAGGGAATGATATCAATTTCACACTTTCATTCTATATACACGGCATGTTGCAGTCTATCCCTCTCTTCAATTTTTTCCTTATTTACAAGGTAAATTTCTGTCGTCCTCAATCTAAAAGCTACGATAATGTTTACTTATAATTTAATCCATTGTGTTTGAATATGGTTCTTGGGATTTTCTTAACTTTTGTTACGGTACATATTTTATGGTTTCTATTTTTGAGACTTCTAAGATTTAGATTTTAACTTCACACCTCCACAAATTAAACTAAAATTAGATTTTACGTTCATATCAACTTCTTTTATGTGGAGTGGACATATATTGTAAGGGAGAATTTTGTTCTTCCCCTGCAAGCTGTTTGTCCTCTTTGGGGAGCCAAGCTCGCAAGTTTTTGTTACGAAAGGGTGGAAGCTTGTCCCACATCACCTAAGTATGCGCCCCACTCATGCCTTATAAGCCCTTGGAGGGCGCATGAGTGTACCACTACTACACACTCAGAGTGTTTGTAGTGGTACACTCATGCTTGCTCCAAGGGCTTATAAGGCATGAGTGGGGCGCATACTTAGGCAATGTGGGACAAAATCCCTTCATAACAAAACCTTGTGGGCTTGACCCCCCAAAGAGGACAAACAGCTTGCAGGGGAAGAACAAAATTTTCCCCTACAAAAAGGCGCTTTTTAGGGCAGTACCCATCTTAAGTATTGTTCGCTTTGGGGCAGGCTTTGGGCATGCTTATTGTGCAACTTCCCGGCACATGTGTTTAGTAGTGGTACACTCATGCTTGCTCCAAGGGCTTATAAGGCATGAGTGGGGTGCATACTTAGGCGATGTGGGACAAGCTCCCACCCCTTCGTAACAAAACCTTGCAGGCTTGGCTCCCCAAAGAGAACAAACAGCTTGCAGGGGAAGAACAAAATTCTCCCCTACATATATATATATATATATATATATCAAATAATTCATAGAACCATACAATGTTTTTCTCTATTCATCTCTTCTTCTATATGTATTTGTTTACTCTAATTTATTCATCTTTATTCATATCAACTGTCTTCTTTTTATTTTTTATTCAATGTGTTTCTATTTTTCTATTGATGTAGTTCAATTATTGTTTAAATTCTATTATTTTTATAAAGTATTTTAGATAATGCAATTCATTTCAATTATTTATATATTCTTTTTATTTGGTGTTTTTAATTGATTGTGTAGATTATTTCCTCACTAAGGGCAATATCAAAATGGTTAGACACAAATGTCAATATCAAAATGCGTAGACATGGCTAATTCATATGTAAACTTTTACATTTACATTGCAATACAATATTTTTTTTCCTCTTTATGTACATTTATTTATCTATTTTTGAAATTATTTTGAGTGTGGTACCTTAGAAGGTCTAGATACTTATTTTTATTTTATTTGTAATTTATGGAATATTTAGTTCGGTCATATATACAAGAAATTTTTTCACCAAATCTATTTGGAATGGAACTCATCTACAATATGAAATTGGGAGATTTATGTGAGAAGAGGTATCTTTTTTATTTTATTTATTGTGTTTCTATTTTTCTATTAACGTAGTTCAATTATTACTTAAATTCTATGATTTTTTATTAAAAAAATTAGATAATGCAATTCATCTTAATTATTGATATTATTTTTTGATTTGGTGCTTTTGATGGATTATGCTAATTATTTTCTCACTTATGACAATGTTAAAAAGGCTATGACTGGTAATTTATAGGTAAAATTTACATTTACATTGCAATCTAGATACTTTATTTTTGTAATTTATGGAATTTGTTTTTGGTTATATATGCAAGAAATTTATATATGGTTAGCACTTCTACTACTCCACGTGTTAGCAAGTATAATGAAAAGATTTTTAAGTGCCATATATATATATATAAACAAATTAAAATTTTACTACAAAGAGCTTCTAAAAATTTAAAACTTGCCATAATTTTTAAAAATTACTATTTTATTTGTTATTAAATTATATTTTATTATAAAAAATATATTTTTTAATTTAAATATAATTGTTTTTTATTAAGCCGTGCATCGCACGAGCATAATACTAGTATATATATAAAACCAAAGCCTCTGAAGTTCCCTCAATTTTCCACATCATCATTTCAATTTATAATTTTTTTTAATTTTTTAAATTAAATAGTGAGAGAGTCCTAACAGGAGTCTTATATATATATATATATATATATATATATAAGTAATAACAGGAATTCCCTTTGATTTTCCTTCTAGGCGAGCCAAAATCTTTGAAAACCCTAAAGCAGCCTCCTCTGTTTGTCTCCATGAATGTTCAATATGCGTTTGAAACACCCTTGAACGTTTAGACCCCAAATTACAAATTATCAATTCAAGTTTATTATCAAACAATTAATGTGCGGAATATGAACATAAGCCAAACACAGAATTGATAAAAAATCTAAGCCAAATATAAACACATCCATAGCAGTAAATATAAGGCAAAGATAAAGGGAAGGAAGATGCAAACACACGGATAACACATGATGTGTTATCGAAGAGGAAACCGAAGCCCTTGGTGTAAAACCTCTCCGCTGCTCTCCAAGCGGCAAATAATTTACTAAAGAATGTAGTTGGGATACATGAACAGCAAAAGACCCTCCAAGCCTAATCTATCCAATGTACCTAAGCCCTCCAAGCTTCTTGCTCCAACGAGGTTGCGCCGAACCTATTTCTTCTTTAGCTTACCGGATTCCACTATCAACCATAATATCAACCATTGGATATTGGTTCCTTCCTAACTGCTTCCCAAAACTCCAAATAAACCTTCTCACGGATAAGTGTATGGTGAGAAAAGGATTTGGCTAAAGACCTCTCAAGGATTTAATAATGGAGAGGAAGAGAGTAGAGGAATTTGAAGACTCTCTAAGGTAAAGATTGTGGATGAATCAATCTTGTTTTTCTCTAGAGTTTCTCTCACAAAATTCTCTCAAATATCTCTCTACATTTGGTGGGTATAATGGTCTATATATAGTGGGGTGAGAAAGGAATGCGCAGAGTCAGTTTTTCCCAAACAGGGTGGTTTGGCGGCTTGGCCTCGCGACTGGTCTGAGTTGCGAGTTCCAGCTATGAGTTAACGGTCTGGCCAGCTTGGGACTTTTGTCCTGTAGTGCGACAGCTGGCGTGACCCTTCACCTCCCCCGTGTGGTTCTCACGTGCCTGCAGTTGGCAGCTCCCAGTCGCGAGTCACCCACGAGTACTAGCCGCGAAACTCTGCATCCATGCACAATCTTGAGCATTTCTTCACATCTTCTCACACACTACCCTTACAGGAATCCCACCTAAATACAGGGTTACTAATTGCTAAAATACAGGCAAATTTGGCATGGAATAAAGCCAACAAGATGGTTGATTAAATTCAACCTTACAATCTCTCCTTTTGGCTATTCCGTAACAAAACCCTACAACAGACTCTAGACTTAACGCGTGAGTTGGGAACAGTTGATCAAAACTCACTCACAGCTAATTCTAGATTTTGAAAGGCTCTTGAAACATATGAACAAGTATCTCCTGAAACACAACAACATAATAATATTATTGTATGCAGAAAACTTAAAATGCATATGGAGCAAGCATAGAGTAATCAAGCAAAAATGGAATAAAGCAATAAACCATGGCTTGACCAAAATAGGTAATCACTATACAATAGTGATCACAATGCTCATTCACACAAGGAATGAACATCCGGACATGCAAGCTAATAAGCTTATATGCAAAGTATCATTTGCATGTCTAACACTCAACCAATGCATACAAACATATATGCATCTAGGAACAATCCTACAAGGGCACAAAAGTGATGTACTTAAGAGAATGCATAACATTAACAAGTACAAAAGCCTCAAAGCAAAAAGGCTGTAACAGCATGGTACAAACCATAAAAGCCTACAAAAGCAACATGGGTACAAAATAAACCATAACACAATTAACTGAATAAACATCATAATATATAGAAACCATCAAAGAGTTATGAGTTTAAGCCAAGCAAAGAAAAAAATAGTGTATCAAACTTATACTAACAACAGTTACCAAAAGCATAGTATCACCACTGAAAACAACACCATATGATTATGAAACAATCTCCCTCTTAAATAAGCACTCCCCCTCAAGTGCTACCCAAAAATTCTCCCCCTTTTTGACTGGAATGGCCAAAGGGTCATTGCTCGTTGTTGGTGTAGATGCTGTCAAATTTTGTTGAGAGTACATCAAGCTGATCTTGCATTGCCATCATCCTTTCAGTATGCTGGTTTTGAACCTCTCTGAGTCCATCAAGTCTCTCCAGGATGATCTAGAAAGCATCAGGAGGTACAGCTAAGGAAGTAAAAGCCCTGCTCCTCTTGGTTCTACTTCTTGGTGTGAAAGTTTTTCCTGCAGTCTCAGCTTTAGTCCCCATGGGATCACCTTCTTCTTAATCTGCCCCTTCCTCATCTTCATCACCCGGAAGACGTGCTTGAATCCTTATGATTGTTTGCTTGTTAATGGCTGAAGGTGTAGGCATTAGACTAATATCTTGAGGAATTGGAACCCCTTTTTCTCTAAAAATCATCATGATAAGGCTAGGAAAGACCAGCTTTGCTCATGCAGTTGTTCTTGTTTCATCCATTATTGTGTCAAATATATGGGAGCTGATGTTAATGAAGGTTTTCTCCTTAAGTTCCACGAGGAAGATAGCTTTGGCATTAGTAAGAGTAGTCATCTTTCTTATAGGATATAGATTGAATATCATGATGGTGGTCAAACATCTCATATCAACAGGGAAGGCATTTGTGTTGAGACATCTCCCTTCTTTAACTCCACCAACTCGAGCCTGAACAGTGTCTAAAGACAACATCCTATCTCTGTAATTGACGAACTCATACTCCTCTAATCCCTCAAGACCAAGAACCTTATCAATATCATGGGCATCCAGGGTAAACTCATATCCTCTTACCCAACAGTCTAGCTCATCTTCTTTGATCTTGACATTAGAGTAGAATTCTCTTATCAGTGGTTCACATACTGCAGGTAAATCACTTAATAGCTTATCCCAGCCTCTTCCCTCAAAGCAGTCTGGAATAAAAGTGTCCTTCAAATCCCTTAAGTCCATGAATTTTTCCTGAATGATGGTTCCCTTCATGAAGGAATCTCTATATCTTTCAAAGTGTTGAGCTGATCTAAACAATATAGGGTCCATTTTCAATCTCTTGTCAACCTTTTTAGCAGGAGTTTTTGTTAGGTTCTAAGGTCTTAGGATTTTATGCATTTAGAACTCTAATTTGTAATGTTGGCAAACCATGATCAAAACAATGTATTTAGTCTTGTTTAAGTTCGCTCAAAGTTGGTTAAATATTGTAAAGTTGGAATCGAGTGACTGCAGAAGCATTGGGGCTTCTCGGCCTGGCTCGATCGATCGAAGGTTAGACTCGATCGATCGAAAGTCGGCCCAGATGCGTTTTTTCTGCAGAATTCCAACTCAGCCCTAACTCTTTAAACGTTTAGGGTTTTATGTTTTTGTCCTAGGTATATAAGGCAAACCATAGCCACGTTTTTCAGAGTTGCACAAGTTGTATTGTTGCTCATACATTACTGTTTTGTGTAAATCTCTTGTGAGATCTAGAGGAGCTTTCCTTTACACAAAGCTTAGGGTTTTCAAGATTGAGATCACTTCAATATCTTGATGATCAACTTGGTTGCTGCCTTTGAAGCTTAAAGATAAACAAGTGAGGTGCTTGTAGCTGATTGAAGGGATTCAAAGAAAGAAGTAGTCCGTGGATTCGGAGCCTGCGCGTGGTCGTGTCAGGAAGTTACTACTGGTGTGTAGCATTAGGAAGTCAAGCGGGGAGCTTGTAAGTCCTTTTGTAAGAACTTCAATTCTTTCTTAGTGGATTCCGTTTTGCCTTGAGGATCGGTGGGTAAAATCCTCCCTAGGTTTTTTACCGGTTTGGTTTTCCTGGGTGATCATATCATGTGTTATTTATTTTCCGCTGCTTTATATGTTTTATATGCTTGATATGATTTTGTGATTGTTTTAACCTAGAATTGCATAATTTGACTAAGTAACAACTTGGCTAATTAATCTAGGCTACGCAATCTGGTTATAGTTTAATGGGTCTAAACCGTTCAGTTTTCTTCTTTGAAGGTGTGGGAGCCATCTGTAAACACACAGAAAAGGCCACAACAAGAACAAGACACAATATGTGGAAATGCACACAAATTAGTAACAAGTTAGTTACAGATAGAGTGACAGAGTGCCAAGACAGGATACATATCAAGCATAGTTGACAACGAAAGATGGATATATCAAATTGGGACTTCATCAAAAGCAACCAAGGTCATTTTGTTTAAATCAGACAAATAAGGACAATGAAGACCCCAGTTGGACAAGTAGAGCATATGCCAATGGGACATGTTTGAATGAATATGGAATGTGCAAGTTAAAAACCAAGGTAGCAGCATACTCATAATAAGATGACATACAATCAAAGTAATGCTAGTCACACAAACCAAAAAAAAAAAAAAAAAAAACTCAACCCAAAAAAAATCCAAACTCATATGCAAAGAAAAACCAAAACCCTTATAACCAATAGGTATGAAATCAATCAAACAGCAGGGTTTAGAACCAGTACAAGACCAATGATACTCAAACACGATAACAGATATAGTTTAGTAATAAAAACAACCAACACCAATCTACCAAACTCAACATTTTGATCAAACCCATGTACGAAACCCTTAAATCTCAAACCAAGATCACAACTCACAGATTCAAGAACATAACATCAAAATCATGAAATATGAAGTGTGAGAGAGATAACCCATACCTATTTCTTGAAGATTTGTAGAGAAAATTGTGCAAGAATGGAGGTTTTTCAAAGATAGACACGGTGAGTTTTAGAGAGTGAAATGTTGAAGACAATGAATAGTCACAAAAGTACGAGGGAAAATCTGAAAAGTTTTTTAAAACTGACCTAAAAACACAAAATACACGTTTTTCGCGACTGAAGTAAGTCGCCAGGGTAAGTCGCGAAACACTTTGAAACCAAAAATTTTGAAAAATTTTCTAAGTGTTTTTCGCGACTGGAAGGTCTACCTGCGAGGGAGTCACGAGCTAAGTCGTGAAAATCTTTGTGTACCCCTCATGAATGAACCTTCCACCCGCAACCAAGTCGCCAAGGCAGACCCGCGAGCATGCGACTGAGGCATGCGACTGGATTGACTCGCGACAGAGTCGCCAAAATAGGGCAAAATTGTTTTTGAAATTTTTGATATTTTTTATAAAAATAAAATACTTTCCAAAAACAGCTAAAACACTCAAAAATCTTTTTGTGTTTGATCAAACAAAGATTGAGCATGTGAAAACACATTTAATCAAGTACAGCCACACAAATAAATATGGCATTTATTGAACATAGACTTGTGTGTTGTGTGTGGATATCATGCATGAGATAGTCCTTAGTCCAATGTGAAGCTTCAATTATCAATTCAATCAAGGCACACACAACTAGCACTAGATAATGAGACCTATCTCAATTATAGAAACATGCATATATGACCTCCCACATAAACTTGATCATAATTCTTTGAAGCTTTTCATTTGGCTCCATATATATCATATCATTTGCACTTTTTGAATCAAAAACATCTCATTGTGAGATAGATACCTGAAATTTTTGATATTTCGATTGATGAGTTAGCCTTTGGCTTTTTGGGCATCATACATTTTATTTTGGTCGCTTTCCCCTTTTTCCTAGTCGAATACTAGTATGTACGACAGACTTTTGTAGCTCTATATCTCTTTTCATTTGGAGATTTACATTTGGAGAGCTCTTTTTAAACAAAAATAAATAAATAAATAAATAAAGAGTGGGAAGATATATAGGCATGAGTCTATGCATGTCTCAAGATCAAAAAAACCATTCACTAATCATTCATGACAAGGTTGAAGATCTATTTACAATAGTCGCATACATTTCAAAATGTCTCCCACAATGATATAAGTGCATAGGGAACAAGCTAAGCTCGTAGATACACAAAGCCATCAGTACAAAGGTACAAGGCAAAACATGCTTTGAGACAAAAACTCAACAAAGTTGATCAAACTTTTGGATTTTCTACTTTTTATGTGTTTTTGGATTTTTGACACAAAAATAAAAGTTAATCAAAACAAAAAAAAAAAAAAATAAAAAAAAAAAAAAAAACAATGTAAAAGACATTTTAAACAAAACTCAAAATTTTCAACTCAAACTTGCAAGAAGCAAACAACCAAGCATGTACATGAAATATGGGAAGTATTAATGCATGGACATGTTGTAATATTTATGCATGCGTACCCTTCGTCACCCACACGTCACGTGCGTTTAGGGTGATATCCTTGACGGATTGAGTACTAGAGTTAGGACTTTCAAACCTTCGTGTGAAGCTTTCTAGGCAGTTGGTGAAGGCACCGATCATCTTCATTACGTCTGTCATTCTAGAATCACTGTTATGACTTCTCCGTCACAGCTGTCCTCAGAGTCAGAATTTGATGAGTCCGAATCACTTAAAGTAGTGGCATAGGCCTTTCCCTTCGATTTCAAATAATTGGGACATTCCTTTTTAAAATGCCCATGCCCATTACATTCGAAGCATGTAATTCCTTGTGAGGATTGGGAATCTCTACCCTCTTTTCTTCTGAACTCTTTCTTCTCCTTTCAGGCACTCTAAAATTTTCTTTTGTCACCAGATTTCCCACTGTTTTTGAGCTTTAAGAATTTCCAGAAGTTCTTTACAAGGTACGCCACATCTTTGTCTATTGCATCCTTTTCTGAAGAGTCATGAGACACTATTCTCTCATTAATTGTCTTAAGAGCAAATGATTTACTCTTCTTCTGTGTGGGCAGAGATAATTCATATGTCTGTAAGGAACCAACCAGCTCTTGAACTTTAATGTCGTCAAGATCTTGGCTCTCTTCAATGGCTGTAACTTTGGCACGAAAACTCTCTGGTAGTGACCGAAGAATCTTCCTTACTATTTTCGAGTCCTCCGTCTTTTCCCCCAAATTGAATTTCCCAACAACCACTACATTCAATTTACTGTAAAACAAATCAAAAGATTCATCCTCACTCATCTTTAGCTCCTCAAAGCGAGTGGTCAACATCTGTAGTTTGGTGTCTTTCACTTTCTTAGTCCCTTCATAAGTTGTCTCCAGAATTTCCCATGCTTCCTTAGCAATGGTGATATGTGAAATCCTATGAAATTCTTCTGGAGAGACACCACAAAAAATAGCATTTAAGGCTTTGCTATTTGCATTGGCCGCTGTAAGAGCAGCCTTATCCTAAGTGGATTTGGCAGCCTCCAGTCTTGTCCAACCTACTTCAACTGCATCCCACACAGCATCATCAATAGAACACAAAAACGCCCTCATACGGACTTTCCAAAATGCATAATTATTACCATCAAAGAACGGTGGTACATTAAGAGATTGTGACCTATCCATCTCAAAGGGGGTTAGGGATCACACTTAGGTATTTAAACCACAACAAGTGTACAAGCTCTAATACCAATTGAATGTTCAATATGGGTTTGAAACACCCTTGAACGTTTAGACCTCAAATTACAAATTATCAATTCAAGCTTATTATCAAACAATTAATGTGCGAAATATGAACATAAGCCAAATACAGAATTGATAAACAATCTAAGCCAAATATAAACACATCCACAGCAGTAAATATAAGGCAAAGATAAAGGAAAGGAAGATGCAAACACACAGACAACTCACGATGTGTTATCGAAGAGAAAACCGAAGCCCTTAGCATAAAACCTCTCCGCCGCCCTCTAAGCGGTAAATAATCCACTAAAGAATGTAGTTGGGATACATGAACAGCAAAAGACCCTCCAAGCCTAATCTACCCAATGTACCTAAGCCCTCCAAGCTTCTTGCTCCAACGAGGTTGCACCAAATTTATTTCTTCTTTAGCTTACCGGATTCCACTATCAACCATAGCATCAACAAATGGATATTGGTTCCTTTCTAACTGCTTCCCAAAACTCCAAATAAACCTTCTCACGGATATGTGTATGGTGAGAAAAGGATTTGGCTAAAGACCTCTCAAGGATTTAACAATGGAGAGGAAGAGAGTAGAGGAATTTGAAGACTCTCTAAGGTAAAGATTGTGGATGAATCAATCTTGTTTTTCTCTAGGGTTTCTCTCACAAAATTCTCTCTAAAAGCTCTTTACATTTGGTGGGTATAAGGGTCTATATATAGTGGGGTGAGAAAGGAATGCGAAGAGTCAGTTTTTCCCAAACAGGGTGGTTTGGTGGCTTGGCCATTTGACTGGTCTGAGTCGCGAGTTCCAGCCGTGAGTTAACGGCCTGGCCAGCCTGGGACCTTTGTCTGTAGTGCGACAGCTGGTGTGACCCTTCACCTCCCCCGTGTGCTTCTCACGTGCCTGCAGTTGTCGACTCCCAGTCGCGAGTCACCCGCAAGTCCTAGTTGCGAAACTCTGCATTCTTGCACAATCTTGAGCATTTCTTCACATCTTTGCACACATTACCCTTACAAGAATCCCACCTAAATACAGGGTTACTAATTTCTAAAATACAAGTAAATTTGGCACGGAATAAAGCCAGCAAGATGGTTGATTAAATTCAACCTTACACTCCACTAAGAGAGAAAACCCTAAGCTTCAATTTCTTTGGTACACTTGCACTTGCTTTTTCTCTTTTTTGTGAATAAGTTATTTCACTTTTGTATATTCTTTAGCCGTTCTCAGTTGAGTCTGGTAGAGGTGATCTTGCAACTGTCTATTCTTCCAGGCCCTATGAGATTTTACATTCATTGTCGATGGAGTAGTACTTTACATTATATAGTATAACTACAAGCATTGTAGTAAGTTCGCTAACTTTTTGTGTGGTTCAAAGATGCTATATTCTATGTTATTTTAGATTATATAACCTTAAGCTTTACATTACGAAGACGTATGTTAGGTTGTCTTACGTCAAAAGTAGCTTATAACATCTGTTGTACAAGTTTTCAATTCCTTTTGTGTGGATATTTTTTCACAGCTATGGAGTAAGGTCTATGCACTATATGTTACCTTATGTTTTCTCTTATGGTGTCATGCTTCTTTGTTTATTAATTATCAAAGATTATGTTGGATGCCTGTATTATTTGCACCTTCATAGTTTTCGAAAATGTTTGAACCAAATTTTTCATCTATTAGGAAGAATTGGATAAAAAAAACTTAGAAAAGCTTTCCATTCTTACTGAAATTGTCTCACATTAATGACTACATTTTTTTGTTTTGTTTTTATAATTTGTAAGTTCTAAATCTTTTGATTTTTAATTTTATTGTCTTTTGGAAGTTTGACCATCTGAATTTTTGGGTTCAATTTTTTGCAATATCTGAAACTGTTTGGCAAATTTCAACAATTATAGCTATGGATTATTCTCTTGAAGGTAACCTATCTTTCTCTTATATTTCTCTATTTGGTAGTCATATATATATATATATATATATATTTTTTTTTTTTTTTTATGTTTCAATAATTTCTAGGCAGTGCCAGTAAATTTTTTGATTTTTTTTCCTTTCGGAAGTTTTAACATCAAAATTTTTTAGTTATTTTCTTGCAATATCCAAATCTGTTAGCCAGATTTTTTGCAACCTATTGCACGTTCAAACAATGACTTATTTATCAAATTGTAACTCAAAAAGATAGGAGCAATTCACGCAATAGTATAGTTTCATAATCAATTTAAGATTTTATAAAATTATTTTAGTCTATTATAAATAGGTAGGTTCCCGTGTGTTGCATGGGTTTCCGACTAGTTATATATATAACCGAAACCTCTGAAATTTCCACAATTTTCCACGCCAGCACAATATTTAAATAAACTTATCATTTTATTTAAATAAAATTATTTTTGTTTAGTCCAAACTTAAAAATGAGTGAAACTCTATCTCTCTAACAAGTCCATATAAAACCAAAACCTCTGAAACTCCCACAATTTTTCACGTCAGCACAATATTTAAATAAAATTATCATTTTATTTAAATAAAAAAACTGAAACCTCTGAAGCTTCTACAATTTTCCACGTCATCACAATATTTAAATAAAATTATCATTTTATTTAAATAAAATTATTATTTTTTAGTCCAAACTTAACAAGGAGTAAAATTCTATCTCTTTAACAAGTCCAACTTAAACTTAAAAATATCATTATCATTTTTTTAAACAAAATTATTCTTTTTTAATCAAAACTTAAGGAATGAAACTCTATCTCTCTAATAAGTCCAACTTAAACTAAAACTCAAACTCAAATGTTGATAATCAATATAAAAACAAAAATTTTGATAGGACTCAAAAAAAAAAAAAAAAAAAAAAAAAAGAAGAAGAAGAAGAAGAAGAAGAAGAAGTTAGGATTAAGAAGAAAAAAAAGAAAAAGAAAAAGAAAAATAGGACTCCTATTAGGAGTCTCTTTTCCCTCCTCAAAAGACAAAACCTTAGCAATTACCACCTTAAAACCCCAAACATAACTTCACTTTAGGATTAAAAAATAAATAAAAAAGAAACGCAAGCAATCTGATTCAACTTGCTTCTTTAATTAATGAATTTTATGTCGAATTTGTTTATATTGTTATTATTAATTAAATTTCAATATGTGGATATTTGTTTATATTGTTATTAATAAATTTTATATTTTATGTCGACTTTTTTATTTGCTTTCATATGTGCTTGATATTTTCTTTCAATTTTATTCTTTTATTATGTTTAGAATTGATTTTCTTTTGAGGATTTGGGTTAATCTCCATATTTATATTGACATTGTTTTCGTGGGTTTGGTTTTTGTGAAGAAATTTCTACTAAATATTTTTGTATATTGTACATGGCAGATAAATCATCTCTATTTTTTTCGAGAAAAATCAAAACTGCAACCTATGTCTTCCAGCCTAGGGAACGATAAATTTTTATTTGGTATGTTATATATAAATTTGTTGAATTTGGTTTGGTTTTGAAATACCCGGTTCCAAAAATAAAAATAAAAAAAAAATAAAAAATGAGATTTATTTTTTGGGGTAATTTAGTAAGTTCTAATATTGAACTTAGCAATATTTATACCCTAATTGTATCATGTAAACCCTAGCCACCCTAAGGATTTTGCTTTTTACGCCTAAAGATTTTCTAAGAGGAGTTGCCGTCCACCCCTCCCCCACACACCACCCCCCCCCCCCCCCCCTCCGCGCCCCTTCCTCATCTTTTCTCCTATCTAAGAAGCCAACTGGTATATCTCCAGTTAAGCAAAATTTCACCACTAAAAGCACATCACTTTTATTCCATGATTCTTGTTGAGGGCAATGTAACTAGCTGTGTGTTGGCCACCATGGGCAGTACTGACTTCTCACTAAGGTTCCTTATTGATAGATAAAAGATGAAGCCAATACCAATTATTTGAAGGTTTCCAAGGAATTAGTCTTTTCACGTGTAAAGCATCTTTGCTTTGTTGTCTTTGTGGTGTTGGATGGCATTGAGATTTGAGGTCCAAGGATCTAAGTGACAAACTTGTTTGGCGTAAATTCTTTATTTAGTTTGCTAAAAGGTTTACATTGGATTGGTCTTCAAAAACTGGAAGGATTTTTAAATAGGTTTTTGAAGGTAAGTAACCTTATCCTAATTGGTTTTATTTTGCGTAATTTTAACTATTGAAAATTATTTATAGTTGTTACAATTTTATTTCTATTGTATTACTGATTTCAAGTAAAGAATTATCACAAATATATCTGATTACTGAATATATGATGTATTTTATTTATTTGCTTTTAGCTATACTTATTCAAAGTAAAGAATAAAGAATTTTCACAAATATATTTGAGCATTGAATATAAGATTTATTGTGTTTAAATTTTTTTTTTTTTTACTACATTGATTTAAAGTAAAGAATATAGAAATATCGCAAATATATTTTAATTTTGAATATATGATTATATATATATATATATATATATATGTATGTATTTGAATAAGATATATTTTTGTTAGAAACTATGATTTCATATATATGATTATGGACAATCTGACTATGAATTGATTTTGATACCCAAACCAATGGGGGTTATTCATTGGTCTTCTGATACCTAGCCAATTGGGGTTATTCATTGGTACCCTGATGCCCATTCATGGGGATATAGTGTTACCATAGTCATAAGATTGTTAAAAATATGAATTACGTTTGAACATTTGAACCATTTTGAGTCCTTAAAACTACATATGTGATTTTAAAAATGTTTGAGTATTTGAACCATTTTGTGTCATTAAAACTGGTTATGTATTTTTAGAACCTATTGTAAGTTATAGCTTTTGATATATGAAAAAATTGACTACTTTCTAAACCATCTATGATATATTTGTAAAATTAAAGTATGTGATCTATTTGTAACTTATTATTTTAAGACTATGAAACTTTTTAAATTATTTTTAAAAACCCATAGCATATTATAACTTTTGAAGGCTCATATTACATCTTATTACTTTATAGATCTATTGCTTGATAGAACTTATTAGGATTTTGTTTACTTATTGAGTTGTCAGCTCACCCTTTCCCCCCCTCCCCTTTTCCCCTCCAATTTCAGATTATGAAGAATAAAATGTTTTGGGAGTTTTGATGTGGTGTTGAGCGGGAGAAGAAGCTTAGTGATTTTGGGATTGGATGGTCTTCTAATAGTTTTATATTTATTTGCCAATTGGCATTATGTACATAAGGTTTGAATTTTGTTTCCTATTAAATTATTGGAGATCTATTCATAAAGAAATTGTTGAGGTATTTTGGATTTAATTAATTTAATTTTTGAGGATAAATTTTAGTTGCTAAGAGGCCTTGCACACTTGTAAGATGCTTCCTTTATAAGCATGCAGCAGCTGTCACGTGCCTATCTTTATAGTTGGGTTTGGGGTGTGACAATATAATGGTATCAGTGCTCAGGTTATGATCTTGTAGACTTTATGCTAGGTTTTTATTTAGAATGAAATTTGCGCCCTAGGCATTACAATTCTAGTTATTGTTTATGAGGGTTATTAGGTCATAGATAGTGTTCTTTTGATGACTGGATGAGAAGTGGAAATGAGGTTCCATCATATGATGATTTGTTAGGTCATATTTGAAGGATTTGATATTTATGTATATGTGGTTATGCATACGTGACTTATAAATGCAAAAGGGAGTATTTTAATTGATATAATTTTATGATCTTATACTAGTATTAAGTGGGTGTATTTTATTCTTGAAAATTTTGTAATTGATCAGATTGGTTATTAAAACTTCTTCTTCTTATTATTAAAAGGAGAAGAGAGTGAGAAAAGAACAACCAAAGGAAATCTTCCTGATGTTTTGTGATTGATCTTTTAAAAACTCATTTGATAGTTTTGCCTAATATAGTTGACCTACCAAAGGTTAGTTTGATCTATAGGAGATTCTCATAGGTTTAATTATTGAATGATAGTTTACTATATGCCCTATTCAAAATTTGGAGTGCTTTTTAGGGAATTGGAAATTGCAGAACTTTATTTAGGGGTTAAGGTTTGATGTTAGAGCTATGATTCATTGATTTTAGTTTATATGGAGTAAGGAAATTAATGGAAAGTTCGTAGTGTGAAGGAAAAATTAATTTGTGGTTATTGTAGTTCACATTATATTATATGTTATTATATAAATTCTAAGGGTGTTTAAAGAATTCAGTAATATATCGGTGGACTTCCTTGGATTCTAATGTTAAGGACCGACCTTCTTTTGGATCATTGCTCTTGTTAGGGTTGACCTACCTGGATTTCCATAGCCTAATTTATGTGTGAGGTAGTCCCTAAATGTTTTTGAGACATGTTCTGTTACTTAGAAGTTTGAGGTCCTCAATTTCTTTCTACGAACTTAGAGGATTGTTTAATATCCTGGGGAAATAAGTTTTGATGCCAGAAATGTAATTCTTTGAACTTAACTAATAAGAGTTAATGGATTGGCTCAATAGAAAATGAAGTGGATAGAACACAAGTACATTGTAGTACTGAATTGGACTGGTGAACCATATTTTTGATTAGATGTTGAAGGAGTTGGGATGGCAAGAGAGTTTATTTTGAAAGACTAGTACAATTTGAATTATAGTCAATTGTTGTACCTTTTGTTTTATATTGGCAGAGGGTTAGTGATTATAAATTGTAGTGTACTCTTAAGTTCTAGATTGCTAGGACTATTATATGCAAGGTATATATATATATATATATATATAAAAGGTGGGGGGGGGGGGGGGGCGTTGAGATACTTCATGGACTATTCCCTTTTAGCCGATTTATACCTAGAGATTTGTTTTCATAATAGGCAATGTAATTATAAGGAACCCAACTCTTCAATGAGTTCCAGCCCAAGTATCATTTGGAGAGTAAAGGTGAATAAATGTTGCTTATTTGAGAAGATAAATTATGGTTAAGATAGAGGTTCTATGAAAGACCTTATATCAATGCTCAATTGATTATTTATGGAGATTTTGAAATTTCTTTTTCTTACAAAACTTCAGGAAGAAAAGATATAGTGATATACGCATATGTTGTAAATTAGTTTTGAACTTAGGAAGGATTGGAACTTTGGATGCACTACTTAATTTTGAGGTATAGAATTAAATGGATGCTAGCATTCAATGGTGTATGGTGAATCTCAAAATTGTGGATTCCCCTTGTTGCAATTTTTGGAGACTAATTAGGCCTTGGAATTTTGTTGAAATTAATAATTGATGGAAAATCAGTTATTGGGGTTAATCTAAATGAATGGGCCTTGGAATTTTTATTCATATTAAAAGGAACTTAGAGAGCTATTTAGACTAGAGATATGTATATCTTTAAAGAATCTTATTGTTCGTAATATGGTTGTTCTTAAACTATGGGTAATTGAGTAAGAGATTTTATAGTAGTATTGTATTGCATAGTGGAAGCATCATGGCTCCATTTGTTTTATAAATTTTATTTATTTATTTATTTTTTTTTGTTTTTACAAATCTTGGAAAGGAAAAGTCTACGCATATGTTGTGAAATAGTTTTGAACTATGGTGATGAGTGATAAATTTGTATAGATCGATGCAATTAAGGCTTTAGAGTAGCGCAGCGGAAGCGTGATAAATTGGTTCAGTTTATGATGAATTTAGAGGACTGAATTTTTATAAGTGGAGGAGATTGTAATACTCGATTCCAAAAATAAATAAATAAATAAAAAAGGAGATTTATTTTTAGGGGTAATTTAGTAAGTTATGATATTGAAGTTAGCAATATTTATACCCTAATTGTATCATGTAAACCCTAGCCACCCTAAGGATTTTGCTTTTTACACCTAAAGATTTTCTAAGAGGAGTTGCCATCCACACCCCCCCCCCCCCCCCTCCTCATATTTTCTCCAATCTAAGAAGCCAATCGGTATATGTCCTGTTAAGCAAAATTTCACCACTAAAAGCACATCACTTTTATTCCATGATTCTTGTTGAGGGCAACGTAACTAGATGTGTGTTAGCCACTATGGCCAGTACTGACTTCTCATTAAGGCTCCTTATTGATACATAAAAGATGAAGCCAATACCAATTATTTGAAGGTTTCCAAGGACTTAGTCTTTTCACGTGTAAAGCATCTTTGCTTTATTGTCTCTGTGGTGTTGGATGGTATTGAGATTTGAGGTCCAAAGATCTAAGTGACAAACTTGTTTGGAGTAAATTCTTTATTTAGTTTGCTAAAAGGTTTACATTGGATTGGTTTTCGGAAACTGCAAGGATTTTTGAATTGGCTTTTGGAGGTAAGTAACCTTATCCTAATTTGTTTTATTTTGCGTAATTTTAACTACTGAAAATTGTTTACAGTTGTTACAATTTTATTTCTATTGTATTACTGATTTCAAGTAAAGAATTATCACAAATATATTTGATTACTGAATATATGATGTATTTTATTTGATTGTTTTTAGCTATACTAATTCAAAGTAAAGAATAAAGAATTTTCACAAATATATATGAGCATTGAATATAAGATTTATTTTTTTTTATTTTTTATTTTTTTTGCTACATTGATTTAAAGTAATGAATATAGAAATATCGCAAATATATATGAATATTGAATATATGATTATATATATATATATATATATATATGTGATTATGGACAATCTGACTATGAATTGATTCTGATACCCAAACCAATGAGGGTTATTCATTGGTATTCTTATACCCAGCCAATGGGGGCTATTCATTGGTACTCTAATACCCAGCCAATGGGGGTTATTCATTGGTACTCTAATGCCCAATTACTGGGATATGGCGTGACCATAGTCATAAGATTGTTAAGAATATGAATTACGTTTGAACATTTAAACTATTTTGCATCCTTAAAACTACATGTGTGATTTTGAAAATATTTGAGTATTTGAACTATTTTGTTTCATTAAAACTCCTTATGTATTTTTAGAACCTATTGTAAGTTATAGCTTTTGATATATGAAAAAATTGACTACTTTCTAAACCATCTATGATATATTTGTAAGATTAAAGTATGTGATCTATTTGCAACTTATTATTTTAAGACTATGAAACTATTTTAGTTATTTTGAAAACCCATAGCATATTATAACTTTTGAATGATAATATTACATCTTATTATTTGACAGATCTATTGCTTGATAGAACTTATTAGGATTTTGGTTACTTATTGAGTTGTCAACTCACCCCCCCCCCCCCTCCAATTTTAGATTATGAAGAATAAAAAGTTTTGGGAGTTTTGATGTTGTGTTGTGAGCGGGAGAAGAAGCTTAGTGATTTTGGGATTGGATGGTCTTCTAATAGTTTTATATTTATTGGTCAATTGGCATTATGTACATAAGGTTTGGATTTTGTTTCCCATTAAATTATTGGAGATCTATTCATAAATAAATTGTTGAGGTATTTTGGATTTAATTGATTTAATTTTTGAGGATAAATTTTAGTTGCTAAGAAGGCCTTACACACTTGTAAGGTACTTACTTTATAAGCATGCGGTAGTTGTCTCGTGTCTATCTTTATAGTTAGGTTCGGGGCGTGACAGGTTTTGAAGTAGAATTTGGGGATTCTATAAATTTTGAAGTTTTAAGTCTTGGGGTTTTTGGTATTTGCATCTCAGTAGGTCGATCTTACTTCTTTACCTTAAATGCTTTTTATTTAGGTTCATGTGATATTTTGTTTTCTTATTAAAAGTTATGATTTTTGGTTGATTAATTATTTGTTTCGATTATTTTCAATTAGTTATTTGTTTGGATTCAACATAAAAGATAATGGAATTAGGTGATAGGCCACAAATTGAATGACCCCTTGTGATTTAAACTAATTAATTAATTTAGCCTAGTTATTAATTAATCAATTTAACATGCAAATACGTGGCAGCACAAACAAATCACCGAATAACTAAATATGCAGCGGAAAATAAAAGACACGATGATTTGTTCACGAATGGGGAAAAACCCTAACGGCAAAAACCCCACCGGGTGATTTTCAGGTCACCACTCCCGAAACTCCACTATTATCAAATCAAGCGGTTACAAATAAGGAATCCCAAGTACCTTACCAACCTACAGTTGAACCCTTACCTCAATACCCAATTGGACTTGATCTGTAGCGACAGTTCCCCCTTTTGATGCACGGCTCCCAAGTACGTGACTAACCAGATGTGCGGATCCCAGTACGCGACTTCAAACACCAACTTTAGGAAGAGAGGTTGGCTGCAAAGTTCTTCAGATCATCCTATGCAATGAAGATCAGGAAGATGCTTGGTTACAAAACCCTACGGTGCACAATACACAGCAACTTCTTGAAGAAGATGAACTAGGTTAAGAACTTCGTCTTAGATCACAATTTGCTTGAACAAGGATTGCTCAATGCTTATGCAACTTGTGTCTCTGTTGACGGCTCTTAAAACACTCCTTAAATATGTTTAGGGTTAGAAGAAAAGAAGGCCCAAAAACACATTCACGGATCCCAAGAAAATCATATTGGAATTCTGACTTTTTAATTCTCGACAGATAGCAGGTGTCGAGGTAGGTGTCGAGCAGGTGTCGAGCTTTAAAAATTCTGCACTTCAACTTGCTTTTTCTTGGACAGACTTGATGACTTCAACACTTGATCTTGAAACATTGTTTCTTGAAGTATTAAAAACACCTAGAACTACCCAATTACAAGTAGAGTGCGTTTTGTCAAAGGATTAGCCAATTTACATAAAATATGACATATGTTCTTAAGTGTGAACACATATGTCCTAACAATCTCCCCCTTTGGCAATCCGTGACAAAACCACAACAAACAAATGAACATATGAGAGAAGTCATAAATCACTCAACTCATATTCACTTGTTACATACAATAAAATCTATCCTAACACAAACTCTTGAAGAACTTTGCAAAAAGAGAGTTTATTGCAAGTAGACTTTGACAACCTGTATTTCTGAAACACTTTTAAACAAAACTCATCAAGGCATCTTGTGTGAAACAGAAATAATTAGATTGCATACAAATATAAAGAACATGTGTATAAAGAGAGAAAGAAACAACACATGAAGAGATAGGTGAAAGAAAAACATACATCCACATAAATAGAAAGATAAGTACAATGTATGTAAACTGATATACAAGACCAATGTATCTATAAGAATGAAAAAGAAAAGATACATCATAAGCCTCACTACATCCCTCAAATATATGAACACTCCCCCTATCAAAAATGTCCTATACTAACTCTCCCCCTAAGATGACTACTCTCATAATCCAAAACTACTCCCCTTTTTTGTCACGAATGACAAAGGGTAGAGTGTCATGTAGACATCTCATCAGTAGAGCTAGCATCTCCATCATCATCATCAGAAGCATCATCGTCATCACCATCAGCATCATCATCATCCTCAGTATCAGAATCTGAAACAACTAGAGGAGGTGGTGGAGGAGAAGTCTCAGATGCAAAACCACCCATGGTCGCCTGCCGTCGTGCAATACGACCAACACGAACGTTTACCTGATACAGCTTAGTGGTGAGTGTATCAAGGCGAGCATCCATGCGCTGCAGCTGCGCCATAATATCTCCAAGAGATACATCGCCTGAGGAAGGAAGAGGAGTCGATGTAGATGGAGCAGATCTGGATGGAGCCGAACGGGAGGGCGGAGTGGAATCCGGTTGTCTCGACCTGAACTGTGCCTCACTACGTTTTACGGTAGCGGCATCTATGGCAGATATGTGTGTGAAATGGTCGGACACAGGGAAAGGGATGGAAAAATGGCGTAGTATCCTCGTGATAGCGGAAGGAAAGATGAGCTTATCACGGGACGCCGCATCTAAATGAACATCTATGATAGAGAAAATGAAGTGAGAAGGAAAATCTATCGTAAGATGCTCAAGTAGAGATAGCAAGAAACGAGCACGAGGCTCAGTGATAGAGTTATAATGAGAGAGAGGATGAAGTACAAAGGTCATCACCATGTTAAGGAATCTAGGACCTTTAGCAAAAGGTCTACATGATGTGTACTGATGCTCACCCCACTCAGAAAGGCGCTCACAAAAAGTAGTAATGAGCTCATCCTTGGACACAGTCCTCAAACGCTCACAAGTAGGATAGTCAGGAAACTCTATCCTAGGGACTCTAAGAACATCCGCAACCAGCTGCGGTGTGACAGCAATGTGCGTACCTCGAACGCGAGTATGAAAGAGAGGTACTGAACGATCAATCCTGTACATGTTGGAGTAAAACTCCTGAAGCAATACGAGAGGACAAGTGATCGGGACGTCACACAGTGACTCCCATCCCCTACTGTGAATGACAGAGGGAAGGTCAGTGTCGGCGAAGTCTGCCAGAATGACTTGGCGTTCCGAATGAACACCTCGTCTAGAAAAGTTCTCAATAAATGCCTTGTAGGCATCTCCATCACGGAACCGAAGATTATGAGGAGCATTATCAGAAGAAGAGGAGGCTCAAGAACGCAGAGGGTTCCGAGCAGGAGTGGATTTATGTTTAGGTGCCATAGACACAACTAACGTAAAATAATGAGAAAAGAGATAGAGAGGGAGACAATCAGAAAAGTCCAAAACAGTTCAAATATGATAATATGTTGAACACAATGTACGTATGCATGGAAATGCATGGTCATGTGACATGCAAACATAAAAAGCATCATGGGCTCAGCCCAATCCAATCCTAGCAGCACACATACAAGAATCACACAACTAAATGCATGAAAATATCATTCTAATGCTCATGGAATGCAATGTATGACATTTTAAACACTTTTCATTGAAAAACCAACCCAAAATTTCAATAAAAACTCAAAGATTTTGAAAAACCCCAAAGTTTTCAAAAAAAAATCCCAAAACCTAAGATTCAAATCATGAAATGCATGAAAAGGAATGGAAAAGAAGATCATACCACTTGATTTGAAGCAAGAAAGGCTGAAAGTCACTTGGGATGAAGATTGGATTGAAGAAAAGTGGTCTGGAAGTTGAACCGCCTCGGACAGATCGAAGAGAGATCGAGAAATAAGAGTGAAAATCGCGATCGCAGCTTAAATAGGCACCTCAGTAAATCTCGACAGCTGAGGTGTCGAGAGGTATTGAGGGTGCTATCGAGATAGGTATCGAGAATTTTGCCTTCGACAGCTAAGGTATCGAGGAGGTATCGAGGTACCAAACAACTGAACCAATACAGAAGCTCGATCGATCGACGTGGTGTTGAGAAGGTATCGAGGAGACAGAGAGAATCTCGATCGATCCACCAGGTGTCGAGGATGTGTCGAGATTACGATAAGAAAAGGCTTGAAAATCTCGACAGCTGACCAGGTATCGAGGAGGTATTGAGAAGGTGTCGAGACAACAGTGAAAAGCAGTTTTTCGAGAAGTGAAAAACACATATAAGAATGCAATCAAGACAAACACCTCAACCATGATCCAACCAACATATAAAGCTCTCAAAAATCATCTCTCAATGAAAATTTAAGCACATGGATCTCCCAAAACACACACACACACTAAACAAGTCTAACCAATTTTATATTTCAAAAATAAGTCATGACAGTTTAGTGAGCATACAAAAGCACATGTAAAACCTTTGTGATGGCCAAATCACATTGTACCTGCACATGTATCAAAAGTAGCAAAGAATATTGCGTGTTGTGTGTGAAAAACATCGCAAGATTGCATATGTGTATACATGTTATGACGATCTGAGATATGAGAAAATAACTTTAACTCACACACAATCATAACTGTTTGATGGGGACTATCACCTTTGAGGTACATCCTATAACTCCCACATCTCCTAGAATACACGCTTGCAACCATTTTTAAAGCATTTTTTTAATATTTTTGCTTTTTATTTCTTTGCATATTTTCTTTTTAAACATATCATACATGGGTTTATGAGAAAGAAAAGAAATACCCATTGATATTTTGACATTTCAATTTTGCTATGCCTAAGCACACAAATGTCATTGACATCACACTTTTGCTATGCCGAAACATACAGATGTCATTAATGATTGGCGGGCAACAGTGGTGAGATGGCTATTTATGCCTTTCTCTTAGGATTTTCTAGTCCTACCCATCAAAAAGAGTGATATGAGTGTTAAGTCTAAGAAATAACCTAATCTTACTCATCACAAACACGAGCCACAAAGCTCACTTGCTTAGTTGTGCATAAAGATGCTCATCTAAGCTACAAGAGATACAAAGTTTAGAAAACTTTGTTTCATTGGCCATCTAAGGTACACAAGTACCAAAGTACACATAACACACACTGTTTTTGTATTTTTCAATTTTTCAATTTTTTTTCTTTTTTTTTTATTTTTTATTTTTATATCAAAAACAAAATAAGCAAAACTGAAAGTAAACACACAAAAACATGTTAACTAAGCAAAACAATGCATAAAACTAGATGCAAATGCATGAGAAATAGGAAGAAGAGAGGGAAATCAATCCATGGAGATAACACCAATGTTTTGACGAAGGAATTCAAAACGATTACTGTCAAGAGGTTTGGTAAACAAATCAGCCTTCTAATCATCGGTGTTAATAAACTCAAGAGTGAGAGTACCATCTTCGACAAGCTCCCTAATGAAGTGATGTCGAATCTCTATGTGTTTGGTTCGAGAATGTTGAACCGGATTCTTAGAGATATTTATGGCACTGGTATTGTCACAATAGATAGTAAGATGATCTTGACAAATACCATAATCATGAAGGAGTTTTTGCATCCAGAGGAGTTGTGTGCAACAGCTACCAGCAGCAATGTACTCAACTTCAGCAGTGGATAAGGAGATGGAGTTCTGCTTTTTGCTCATCCAAGAGACAAGATTGTTGCCTACATAAAAACAACCCCCCGAGGTACTCTTCCTATCATCAGCATTCCCAGCCTAATCCGCATCGGAATATCCAGCTAAGACATTATTAGTGTCCTTGCTGTACCACACACCGAACTCAGCGGTAGTTTTGACATACTTTATAATTCTTTTTAAAGCAGTCATATGTGATTCTTTGGGATTAGCTTGATATCTAGCACACACTCCAACACTATAGCTAATGTCAGGCCTACTAGCAGTAAGGTAAAGAAGACTACCTATCATGCTTCTATAAAGAGAAGGATCAACACTCTTGCCTAACACATCTACAGTGAGTTTAACATTAAGGCTCATAGGGGTACGAACAGAACTAGCAGAATCCAAACCAAATTTTTTCACAAGATTCTTAGCATACTTAGATTGAGATAGAAATATACCTGAATCTTGCTGACGAATCTGCAATCCAAGGAAGTGAGTCAGCTCTCCAATCATGCTCATCTCGAACTCGGCTTGCATGAGCTTTGAGAAGTCATGAGCAAGTTCATCCTTAGTTGATCCAAAGATGATGTCATCAACATACACTTGAGCAACTATCAACTCGCCATCTTCCTTTTTGATGAAGAGAGTTTGGTCAGCTTTTCCTCTTGTGAACCCATGCGACACCAGATATTGCGTGAGTCTGTCATACCAAGCTCTAGGGGCTTGCTTCAACCCATAAAGTGCCTTTTTGAGATACAACACATGATCAGGAAAGTGTGGATCAATGAATCCTTTTGGTTGAGCCACATACACATCCTCTTTAAGTAGCCCATTCAAAAAGGCGGTCTTCACATCCATCTGATAAAGTGTGAATTTCAGTTGGCATGCTAAGGCAAGCAGAATTCTAATGGACTCCATACGAGCAACTAGGGCAAATGTTTCATCATAGTCTACTCCTTCCATTTGAGAGTATCCTTGAGCCACAAGTCGAGCCTTGTTTCGAATCACATTGCCTTCTTCATCGGTCTTGTTGCGGAAAATCCACTTTGTACCAATGATATGCTCGCCCTCTGGTCTAGGTACAAGAGTCCACACATCATTCCTCTGAAACTGGAGCAGTTCATCATGCATTGCTTCAACCCAACTTTCATCTTGTAGTGCTTCCTCCACTTTCTTGGGTTCAACCTGTGACAAGTAGCAAGAATAAGACACAAAGTTAGCAACACATTTATCAACTGTTCGTTTCCTTAACGTGAGTTCATTCAAATTTCCCACAATAACTTCTGGAGGATGATTCAATTTAATTCTAGAGGAAGGTCCTTTTTCCTGAAGAGATTCAGACTCAGGTGAAGTCGGGATTTCTGCAGACTCTTCTACAACACTGGGAGTACCGGGAGCAATAGGAGATGCAGGTTCTCGGTCAACAATGTCTTGAACTTCCGTAGGTTCAGGGGGAAGAATTTCCTTGGGAAGTTCTTCAATGCCTTTCTCAGAATTAGACTCTGACGACTCATCAATGACAACATTTACAGTCTCCATAACCTTCATAGTCCTTTTGTTGTATACCCGATAGGCCTTGCTGGTAGAAGAGTAGCCCAGAAATATACCTTCATCACTCCTGGAGTCAAACTTTCCCACATTCTCTCTATCCTTGAGGATGAAGCAAGTACTTCCAAAGATTCTGAAATACTTTACATTTGGCTTTCTTCCTTTCCACAACTCATAAGGAGTCTTTTTGGTACCGGGTCTAAAGTACACCCTATTCACTGTATGACATGCAGTGTTTATGGCTTCTCCCCATAAGTTTCGAGCCACATCTTTGTTATGCAACATGGCTCTGGCCATCTCTTGAATAACTCTATTCTTTCTTTCTACCACACCATTCTGTTGAGGTGTAATAGGTGCAGAGAATTCTTGAGATATACCTGATTTCAAGCAGAAAGATTCCATGTATGAGTTCTCAAATTCTTTACCATGGTCACTTCGAATTCGATCAATCTTCAAACTCTTTTCATTCTGCAGTCTTGTGCACAAGGCCTCAATGTGCTCGGGAGCATCAGACTTGGATCGAAGTAAGATGACCCAAGTGTATCTGGTGAAGTCATCTACCACTACCATGATATATCTCTTGCCACCAAGAGACTCAGTTCTGGTTGGACCCATAAGATCTAAATGTAACAATTCCAACGGTCTGGAGGTAGCGGATGCCAGAGTGCTTGGATGCTTAGCTTTTGTCTGTTTCCCAAGTTGACATGGTCCACATACCACATTGCTCATTCTACTAAGCTTTGGTATCCCCAAGACAGATTCATGCTTAGAGACAATGGATAGATGCTTGTAACTAGCATGTCCCATTCTTTGGTGCCATAGATCTTCATTTGGTAGACGAATGCTATTACACACTATATCAGCATCAGGAACCAATCCATAACAATTGTCCAAAGTACGAACCCCACTGATGAGCTTCTTTCCGGACTCATCCATGACAAGACACTTTCCTTTTGAGAACAGTACCATGAAGTCTTGATCACATATCTGACTTATGCTCAGTAGATTCACCCTTAGTCCTTCTACATAGAGAACATTTGCAATGTCTGGCAGTCCTGGTAGAGATATGATTCTTTTCCCTTTAATCTGTGACTTGCTTCCATCACCAAAGGTCACATTACCACCTTTCTTAGGCTCAAAGATCTTGAAGAGAGATCGATCTCCGGTCATGTGTCTTGAGCAACCACTGTCAAGATACCAAAGGCACGTATCCATCACTTTGAATGCAGACTTCATCATGAAACACACTTCATGCTTGGATGACAAATCAGAGGGAATGGTTCTTTCTCTCAACTGCCTTCTACTAGCTACGCCTTTAACTTTTACTCTTCTCAGACGAACTCCTTTGCACATTTTCATTCTGAGACAGTCTAGTTTCTTCTTAGCCAAACTGAGATCTTTTACCATACTCATTACATGTGAATTCAAATAACTTTTAGACTTGTGTTTTCTGAGACACTCAAATAAATAGTGATTAGAAAAACAAGATGTATTTGAAAACATAGATCTCTTGAAGCTGGTCATAGCCATGACAAACAGGGGTCAATGGATCAAACACAGCAAAGATTAAACCTAATCAGAGTGTGCCTGCTCTGATACCACTTGATAGGCCACAAATTGAATGACCCCTTGTGATTTAAACTAATTAATTAATTTAGCCAAGTTATTAATTAATCAATTTAACATGCAAATACGTGGCAGCACAAACAAATCACCGAATAACTAAATATGCAGCGGAAAATAAAAGACACGGTGATTTGTTCACGAATGGGAAAAAACCCTAACGGCAAAAACCCCACCGGGTGATTTTCAGGTCACCACTCCCGAAACTCCACTATTATCAAATCAAGCGGTTACAAATAAGGAATCCCAAGTACCTTACCAACCTACAGCTGAACCCTTACCCCAAATACCCAATTGGACTTGATCTGTAGCGATAGTTCCCCCTTTTGATGCACGGCTCCCAAGTACGTGACTAACCAGATGCGCGGATCCCAGTACGCGACTTCAAACACCAACTTTAGGAAGAGAGGTTGGCTACAAAGTTCTTCAGATCATCCTATGCAATGAAGATCAGGAAGATGCTTGGTTACAAAACCCTACGGTGCACAATACACAGCAACTTCTTGAAGAAGATGAACTAGGTTAAGAACTTCGTCTTAGATCACAATTTGCTTGAACAAGGATTGCTCAATGCTTATGCAACTTGTGTCTCTGTTGACGGCTCTTAAAACACTCCTTAAATATGTTTAGGGTTAGAAGAAAAGAAGGCCCAAAAACACATTCACGGATCCCAAGAAAATCATATTGGAATTCTGACTTTTTAATTCTCGACAGATAGCAGGTGTCGAGGTAGGTGTCGAGCAGGTGTCGAGCTTTAAAAATTCTGCACTTCAACTTGCTTTTTCTTGGACAGACTTGATGACTTCAACACTTGATCTTGAAACATTGTTTCTTGAAGTATTAAAAACACCTAGAACTACCCAATTACAAGTAGAGTGCGTTTTGTCAAAGGATTAGCCAATTTACATAAAATATGACATATGTTCTTAAGTGTGAACACATATGTCCTAACATTAGGTATTATAATTTTGATATTGTTTCATGTTTTGAATTGTCTATATTGTTCTTACTACTAGAAAGTCATATTGCTACTCAAATTTGAAACTTGGTATGTCTTCCTCGTATCATGGTCTTTGTTTATATATTTATAGGTTATATTAGTTTTGAATGTGTGTGTATATATAACTATTGGGAGTTTTGCTTTATTAATTTAAGAATTGTAAATTACTTTGTAGATTTCGGTAACTATGCACTTGCAACTCAATAACATTCAATCTTAGATGACACTTCTAAACTACGGAAAAGTATAGAAGTTAAATATTTCATAATTTTTTTTCCAGAGTCAATAGCTTTTCTGTGCATTGCACGGGTTAGCGACTAGTTATTATTTTTATTTTTATTATATAAACTTTTTAGTAGTAATGTCTTTTGAAGTTTCACTTATCCCTTTTGTTAGGCTATGATGCAAGGGAGTCAATACCGTACCAGAGGCCGTTTCGGTTTAGTTAAAAAAATGAAATATTTCGATACCAGTTAATACCGGTGTACCGTTTCAGGTTTACTGCTAATTTATATATATATATATATATATATATATATATTCATTATTCAAAATCTATATAATTTGTTGCAGATATTTATTGTGAACCTACTGATTAAAGTGTCAACTCATTAATAATAAATAAAAGAAAATACATAGATAATACTTTTTTTTTAAGAAGCACATAGATAATAAGTTTGTAATTGTAGATGACAGATCAGTTGTATCCTTAGCAAAAGTATTACAAGTTTGAACTGTCAAATGCCTTTGAAAATTGTCCTTTTAATATTAAAAATATATAAAGATCTATTTGAAATTTAAACTGTCCATGTTCACGTGGGTAGTGTCAGGGCACACCTCCACACTTAACAAGTCTCTTCTTTGAGAAAGTTCAAAGAAACATTAGTCAGTAAGAAGTGAAATAGAAGTGGAGCAACTCTGGACGAAAGATGAAGAAGAAGAAGAAGAAGAAGAAGAAGAACCAAAGACAAAAAGGAGATGGACAATGATCGGTGAAGTGGCGTCGCTACCAGAAAAGTGGAAGAGACAGTAGGGATTTGGGTATCTTTCTTTCTTTTTCTTTTTTGCTTTATTTTTCGTTGGTTTACACTTTACCGGCCGATTTTCATTTTCTGGCCGATATCCGGTATTTTTCCCGGAATGGCCAGTACGTCCCGGTATACCTGGTATTTGGAGTGGAACGAAACAGCCATGTATCTGTTCCGGCCTAAGCACTGGTACGGAAAATTCCTATTGTACCGGCCGGTATGTTACGGAATCAACTTCCTTGCTATGATGTGATTGATACTGACCAATTTTATATTAGTGTACCTAATGATTTACTCAATCTATCTAACTAACAGCCTAATACTCGAATAAGAAGTGCCCAGATATGTTCCATTAATTTCTTTTAATTTTTAGTTTTTTTAATTATGTTCATTAATTGTTTTTAGTTAGGAAAATGTTTTTTTCAAACTTGATAGTTGCTCTATAGTTTTTACCTGTTTTATACTTTAATGTTTTTAAGGAAATAGTTTTATACCCCTCAATCTTTGTATACTGTAATTTTGTCTACAAAGTGATTTATGTATTTATTTGGAGAAGAAACAAAGTGATAAATGTGAAAGCGACATAACCGGTTTGGAAATAAGACAGCATGGTACGAACAGGCGGTTCGCTGTATTGTTTTAGGCTCGCATGCATTTCTGGTGGCAACAAATGCTGCACTCATCAATTGCTTTGAAACCGAAGCTCCATCTGTCTTGTGAGTTGTGAGAGATGATTGACAGATACTGCCATAAATAGGCGTTCCACTCGTTATTTTTCTTCTGATTTGTTATGAATGTGCAAGAATCTGCTAGTGCAATGTTAGGAGTCTTGCAGCGAATCTAAATATTCCGTATCACTTTTTGTGTTCTATTTTTATACTTCATCAACTGTGATATATCAGTTATGTGATACTGTTTAGTTCTCTCTCGCACGTGATACAGAACTTAAATTAAAATCTCTCTATCCCTACCTGTTGTAATTTAAAAAAAAAAACAAAAAAACAAAAAAAATTACACTTCAAGAGGACGGAATTCTTTTAGGAGTTTCAATAAGTTTAAGCGGATGATCGATCCTTTCAAATTATAAATTTCAAAGCGAATTGTTTTTAACATTGGTTGACAAATGCAGCTAAACGAAGACCCAGTGAAACCCTCGTGGCTAGAGGAAAACAATCTATCCTGTTAGGTTTTAAAAGTTTAGAATAATTGACAAACCGTGAGCACAAATTTGTCTAGATATAGATTCTTAAGTCTATAGGGTATATCAAACAATACACAAGATACTGCAAATCAGAATACAAGAAAAAGGAAGCTGTAGGTTCAGGAATTAGAAACTTGTAAGGTTTGACCGATCGAGACACAGATCTGTAGAATTTAATTTCAGCCCAACAGCTCATTAAGCCCATTAAGTGATTAGGGTTTCAGATCTAATTCTCCTAGTATTTAAAGGAAACCCTAAGACATATTTTGAAGAGACTTTGGAGGTGCTCTTGTGAGATCTAAAAGCAATTGTGCCTTCTCCTTTCCAAGTGACTACTGGAATTCCATCTACACAGTATTAGAACTGGTAGGTTTGAAGTTGTTGCCATCACTAGTCATCATAGGTGCTAGAGATTTAAACCTTCAAGGGTGGTCCTGGAGTCACAAACTTGAGAGTTTGTATTGATGATCTAAAGCTATGAGTGGGATCTCAGAGTCACGAACGGGGGTATTTGTGTGCAACAAATTCTGATGGAAGAGTTCGTGGATTTGGAGCTGTGTGTGGTCACGTGAGTAAGGAAATTGCAGGATTTTTGCCTCTCTTAGAAGAATTGTGTAATCCCTTGTAAGGTTGAATTTAATCAACCATCTTGTTGGCTTTATTCCATGCCAAATTTGCTTGTATTTTAGCAACTAGTAACCCTGTATTTAGGTGGGATTCTTGTAAGGGTAGTGTGCGAGAAGATGTGAAGAAATGCTCAAGAGTGTGCAAGCATGAAGAGTTTCGCGGCTAGGACTCGCGGGTGACTCGCGATTGGGAGTCGCCAACTGCTGGCACGTGAGAAGCACACGGGGAAGGTGAAGGGTCACGCCAATTGTTGCACTATAGGATAAAAGTCCCAGGTTGGCCAAGCCGTTAACTCGCGGCTAGAACTCGCGACTCAGACCAGTCGCGAGGCCAAGTCGCCAAACCACCCTATTTGGGAAAAACTGACTCTTCGCATTCCTTTCTCACCCCACTATATATAGACCCTTATACCCACCAATTGTAGAGAGCTTCTAGAGAGAATTTTGTGAGAGAAACCCTAGAGAAAAACAAGATTCATTCATCCACAATCTTTACTTTAGAGACTTTTCAAATTCCTCTACTCTCTTCCTCTTCATTGTTAAATCCTTGAGAGGTCTTTAGCCAAATCATTTTCTCATCATACACATATCTGTGAGAAGGTTTATTTAGAGCTTTGGGAAGCAGTTAGGAAGGAACCAATTCACATTGGTTGGTGCTATGGGCTATAGCGGAATCTGGTAAGCTAGAGAAGAAAAAGGTTCGACGCAACCTCATTGGAGCAAAAAGCTTGGAGGGCTTAGGTACATCGGGTAGATTAGGCTTGGAGGGTTTATTACTGTTCATGTATCCCAACTACATTTTCTAGTGGATTATTGACCGCTTGGAGGGCGGCGGAGAGGTTTTATGCCGAGAGCTTCGGTTTCCTCTTCGATAACACATCGTGTGTTGTCTGTGTGTTAGCATCTTCCTTTCTTTAGCTATGCCATTTATTTACTGCTGTGGATGTGTTTATTTTTGGCTTAGATTGTTTATCAATTCTGTGTTTGGCTTATGTTCATGTTCCACACATTAATTGTTTGATAATAAGCTTGAATTGATATTTTGTAAATTGGGGTCTAAACGTTCAAGGGTGTTTCATACCCATTTTGAACATTCAATTGGTATCAGAGTGGGTGCACTCGTTGTGGTTTGATTACCTGAGTGTGATCCTAGACCCCTTGGATATGGATACAGCTTTGAAAAAGGCCATGCTGAATTGTGGCTCAAATATTTGTGAGAATGACTCTATGAGTATGTCTGAAGGGTGCCCTAACAATGAACTCATAGAGTTGTTAAAATCAAAGAAATATGCTAGGATGTTTGTTCACATGTTGAAATACTTTGAAAATAAGAATCACATCTTACACAATAGTCTATGTGAGTCTAACTCTTTGATTGAGAAATACAAAAGAAGAAATAAAATGTTGTGTGAAAAGGTTGATAAGATGAAAAAGAAAATTCAATCTGGCAGAAGCATGGAAAATGAAGATAAATTTCTATTTGATGGTCAAGAGTGTTTGTCTCATGCGTGTCTATTTGTGCACACTTCATTGAAGGTTTTTAACTCATGCTTGTGGTATCTTGATAGTAGATGTTCTCGTCATATGACAGGAGATAAATCTCTGTTTAAGACTCTTAAAGAGAAAGCCTGTGACAATGTGACATTTGGTGATGGGAGCCATGCCCAAGTTCTCGGCAAAGGGACTGTTGAAATACCTAGATTACCTTTGTTGAAAGATGTGTTATACATCAAAGGTTTGAAGGCGAATATCTTAAGCATCACTCAAATATGTGATGAGGATTTTCTTGTCCAATTCTCAAAGAAGGGGTGCATAATCATCGATGAAAAAGGGATTCAAGTCTTGGAGGGAAATAGGACTACCGACAATTGCTATGGAGTAGTCCCTACGGCACCCATTTCGTGTAGAAGTGCTCGTGTAAATGTGCTGGAACTTTGGCATCACAGATTTGGGCATGCAAATTTCAAACAAGTAGCAAAAGTGTCCAAACTTGAAGCTGTTGAGGGACTTCCAAAGTTTGGAAAGGTGGAGAAGACTATATGTGGAGCATGCCAAATGGGAAAGCAAATAAAGGCTAGTCATCACAAGGTGAATGTGATTGCTACCTCACGGTATTTGGAACTTCTTCACGTTGATCTAATGGGGCCCACAAGAAAGGAAAGAGATACATTATGGTGATAGTTGATGATTTTTCAAGGTACTCTTGGGCGGAATTCCTTAGGGAAAAGTCGGAAGCTTGTGAGAAATTGGAAAGGCTATGCAAGAGACTGCAAATGAAAAAGGAGTTCCCATTGTTAAAATCAGAAGTGATCATGGAAAATAATTTGAGAATGCTAAATTTGAAACCTTTTGTGAGGAGCATGGCATTAAGAAGGAATTTTCAGCTTCAAAGACTCCACAACAGAATAGGGTGGTTGAAAGAAAGAACCGAGTGATCCAAGAGATGGCAAGAGTCATGCTACTCAACAAAAACATTCCACAAAAATTTTGGGCTGAAGCTGTGAATATTGCTTGTTACATTGGCAACATAATCTATTTCCGAGCAGGGACAAAGAAGACATCGTATTAGATATGGAGAGAAAAGAAACACAAGGTGAAGTTTTTCAGAATATTTGGAAGCAAGTGTTACATTCTAAATGATAGAGAAAATCTGGGAAAATTTGATGCTAAGAGTGATGAAGGGATATTCCTAGGATACTTCACAAGTAGTCGAGCTTATAGAGTGTACAACAAGCGCACTAAGACGGTGATGGAGTCAATCAATGTGGTCATAGATGACACTATATCTGAAAAGGAGATTGACGATGATGGAAAGGGTTTAAATCTTAAGAAGAATGAGAATGAAGATGATATGTCCCCAAGTGATGATGCTGAGAAAGAATCACCAGGAAAGGAGTTCACACCCCCTGTTTCGAGAAGAGAGACTAGATCAACACAAGAAGTCTCAAGTCCACTAACACCTCCGGAGGTTCAACCCCCAATTTCTCATGATGAGGAACCATTAACTTCCAAGAAACCTTCATCAAGAGTAACTCTCAATCACCCTTCAAGTAATATCATTGGCGATGTAAATGAGGAACTTCGTTTGAGAAAAGGACCAAAGTATACTGCTAACCATGTGACATACAACTGTTATCTTGCGCAATTTGAACCCAAAAAGGTAGAAGAAGCCCTGAAAGATAAGAATTGGATAGAGTCTATGCACCAGGAGCTACATCAATTTGTGAGAAATGATGTATGGGAGTTGGTCCCAAGGCCTAAAGATACACATGTGATCGGCACCAAGTGGATTTTTAAGAATAAAATGGATGAAGATGGTGAAGTTGTTCGAAATAAGTCTAGATTGGTGGCACAGGGGTATATTCAAGTGGAAGGTATAGATTTCGATGAATCGTTTGCTTCGATAGCAAGACTAGAGTCCATTCGAATTCTCTTGTCCATAGCATGCATTTTGGATTTCAAGTTGTACCAAATGGATGTGAAAAGTGCCTTCCTAAATGGTTTCCTAAATGAAGAAGTCTTTGTTGAACAACCAAAAGGGTTTCAAGATCCTCACTTTCCAGATCATGTGCTGAGATTGAAGAAAGCCTTGTATGGGCTGAAACAAGCACCAAGAGCATGGTATGACCGCCTCACCAATTACTTATTGGATCGTGGGTTCAAAAGAGGCCAAGCAGATCGAAATTTTTTTGTTAAAAGAGATGAAAAATCTCTTCTTGTCGCTCAAGTGTACGTGGATGATATTGTTTTTGGATCTACTATTGATCATCTAACTTATAAGTTTTCGGAAGAAATGAAAAGGGAATTTGAAATGAGCATGGTGGGAGAGTTGAACTACTTCCTAGGGCATCAAGTAAAACAACAGGAAGATGGAATATTTATCTCTTAAGAGAAATATGCCAAAAATCTTGTCAAAAGATTTGGCTTGGATTCTAAGAAACACACTGTAAAGTTGTAATTTACAACTATGTTTTGTTGGCTTTTATTCCGTGCCAAATTTGATTGTAATTATGTTCAATCGTTTAAAACCCTGTATTTGTTGTGGGATTTGTTGTAAGGGTTGTGTGATAGAGAGTGTGTTGAAGACTCAAGCATTTGAAGAATTGAAGGATTCTCGCGAGTATCTCGCGACCAAGCATTCCGCGAAGTGAATCATGTGCATGGCACATGCTGGAATGCGAAGAGTCAGGCCAGGTGGAGACAACTGTGTCTCGCAAGTATCTCGCGGGTAAGGCCTTCCCGCGAGACACCCGCGAGGCAAGCTGTTCTGCCAGCCTGTACTTTTTGAGTCACACCTTTTGTACCTCTCCTACATATACCATCATTGCCCACAATTGTTGAGAGATGCTTCAGAGAGAAAACCCTAGCCAAACACATTGGTAATTAGAGATTGTCTTCCCCATCTTTCTCTATACACTAGCTTGTGGTATCTCCTCAACCCTTCCCTCTCCATTATCCATATTTTTGAGAGGTTGATAGCCAAAACACTTACCACACCTTTGAGAGTGCTGAGTGACATTTTGGTGCTGCTGGGAGGCATTGGAAGAAGCCTTGAATGGCAGATGCAACATGGAGCTTGTTGCGGGATCCGGATAACTAAGACAAGACACGGTTCCGAGAAGCCTTGTTGGAGTAGGAGCTTGGAGGGCTTAGGTACATCAGGTAGACTAGGCTTGGAGGGTCTTTTGCTAATCCATGTATCCCAACTGATTGTCTAGTGGATCGATTTCCGCTTGGAGGGCGGCGGAGAGGTTTTTCGCCGAGTTCTTCGGTTTCCTCTTCGATAACACGTCTCGGTGTTATTTGTGTTTGCATCCTTCTTCCCTACTCTTGTTCATTTCATTTTTACTGCTGAGTTGCTTTAAATATGGATTAGAGTAGTTGTTTTGATTATACGCTTGTGTTTACACTATTCCGCACTTGTCATTAAGTTAGTGTAAAATCAACCAAGCCGTAATTTTAATTTGAGGGTCTAAACCGCTCGTGTGTTTTCAACACATTTTCGAGCTTTCAATTGGTATCAGAGCGGGTACACTTGCTGAGGTTTAATTACCTAAGTGTGATCCTTGACCCTTCTTGAGATGGACCGGTCTCAATCGCTCAATGTTCCACCATTTTTTGATGGGAACAATTATGCATTCTGGAAAGTTAGAATGACAGCATTCTTATGCTCTATCGATGATACTGTTTGGGATGCGGTTGAGATAGGTTGGACCAAGCCGGAGGCTCCTAAGTCCACTTGGGATAAGGCAGCTCTTGCAGCAGCCAATGCTAACAGTAAAGCTTTAAATGCTATCTTTTGTGGTGTGTCCCCTGATGAATTCCACAGGATCTCTCATATGACAGTAGCCAAGGAAGCTTGGGAGATTTTGGAGACTATCTATGAGGGTACAAAGAAAGTCAAGGACACAAAGCTTCAGATGCTCACCACCAAATTTGAAGAACTCAAAATGAGTGATGATGAACCATTTGATTCATTCTATGGGAAGCTCAATGAAATTGTCATTGCTAAACTCAATCTTGGGGAGAAGATTGAAGACACTAAGGTGGTGAGAAAAATATTGAGGTCCCTGCCTGAAAGTTTTAGAGCAAAGGTTACAGCCATAGAAGAAAGCAAAGACTTGGATGAGATTAAGATTCAAGAGTTGATCGGGTCTCTCCAAACGTATGAGCTGGGACTGCCATCCCATAAGACAAGCAAATCGCTTGCTCTTAAAACCATCACCGAAAGAATAAATGATTCCTCCGAAGAAGATGGAGTGGAGAAAGAAGTAGCATATCTTGCAAAGAACTTCCGCAAGTTTCTGAAAATGAAGAACAGTGGGAAACCGTTCAATAGAGAAAAGTTCTCTCCTTCAAGAGGTGATAAGAAAGAGTTTAAGAGAAAAGAAGGAAAGGACTATCAACCTTCTCCAGACATTGTGTGCTATGAGTGCAATGGTCATGGACATCTAAAGAAGGAGTGTCCGAATTTTCTGAGGGGAAAAGGAAAAGCATATGCTACAATGCTCAGTGATTCTGACTCTTCTGATTCTGACTCGGAAGAGAGCTGTGACGGTGAGGGAAACTGCTCCGCTTTCATGACCATTGCTCATGAAGATTCCTCGGACGACTTGGGTGCACTTGAGAAGGAACTTGGTGAGCATTCTGATTCAGAATCTGCTGGAATTGTGGAAGAATCAGACGCTGAAGAGGAAGAAAATACAGCTAATCTTCAAGAGAATTACTCCTCACTTCTTGAGAAGTCAGGGGAATATGCAAGAATAGCCAAGGCAGCTGTGAGAAAAATGAAGAAAGCAGAGGAAGACTACCGAAGTCTCATGATCAGACATAAGGAGGCCAAATGTGAAATAGAAGGACTGAATGGTGAGCTGTCAGAAGCATACTTGAAGATCAGATTTTTTGAACAAGAGGTGGTGCAAGCACAAGCCAAGATAGAAAGGGTCTCCTCCAGAAAGTTGGATGATGTTATTTCATCCCAAAAACATTCCTCAGCCAAGTCCGGATTGGGATATACCGGAGGGAGTAGCTCATCAGTCAAAGCTACCAAAGAAGTGAAATTTGTGAAGGCCGTAGAGCCAATTGTAGAGGAGGCTGTTCCTGAGAATGTTAAGGTTGAAAAGAAGAATGTAATTGAGCAACGGATGATGAATAAGCCCCGGAATCAAGCTGTAGGCAGACACGAAACCAGAGCAAGATCTCTCTCAAGACCTCAACGAGGTCCTAGAACGGATTATGTGTGTCACTATTGCGGATTGCAAGGACACACCAGACCCAACTGTCAAAAATTGAGAGCAGACAATAATGCAAGCACTCCTCGATCACGAGGAAGAAGGAATGACAATAGAGCTTGGGGTGGTAAGAACTCAAGAAGCCAAAATCGTGATCCCGAAGTGACAGACGTGATGAAGATGATCGGTGCCTTCACCACTTGCTTAGAGAGTTTTACCAGGAGGTTTGAAAGTCCCAACTCTCGTACCCAATCCGTCAAGGATATCACCCCAAACGCACGTGACGTGTGGGTGAAGAGGGGTACTCATGCATAAGCACTATAATATGTCCATGCATTAATTCTTTCCATTCTTAGGGACATTTATGTTGCATTCTATCATGCATTGCTTTCATATATTCTTTTGGTTTGCACCTGTTTTTGGTTGATCTTTCTTTTCTTGTTTTGTTTTGGGTGTGTTTCAAAAAATTCAAAAACCCATAAAAATTGAAAAATCTCTAAAAGTTTGATCACTTGTTCTGTGCATATCTCATGTGAGTTTGGCCTAGTACCTTCGTACTTATGGCGTAGTGCATTTACGATCTTTGCTTGTTCCGTATGCACTCTTTTCTATATGGAAGAAATCTTGAAAACTATGTGTGATTGTTGTAAATAGATCTTCAAGCTTGTCATGAATGATTGGTCAATAGTCTTGTTGGTCTTGATACTTGCATAGACTTGTGTCTATATCTCTTCCCACTTTATTTTTATGTTTTTGTAAAAAGAGCTCTCCAATTGTAAATCTCCAAATGAAAAGAGATATTGAGCTGCAAAAGCCTGTCGCACATACTAGTATTTGACTAGGAAAAAGGGAAAGCGACTCGTTTAATGTAAACTTTATGGTGCTCAAAAAGCTAAAGGCTTATCATCAATGTTGAAATATCATAAATTTCAAGCACCTATCTCAAAATGAGATGTTCTGTCCATACAAAATAAAATGGACCAATTGTTATGCTTTATGTAGAAGCCAAATGAAAAGCTTCTAAGTTATGTTTTCAATGTGTGGGAGGTCATATATACTCATTTCTATAATGGAGATAGTCCACTTGATTTCGTATCAGTTGTGTATGACTCGTGTGAATTGATCATTGAAGCTTCGCTCTGGTCTAAGGACTATTTCACATGTGATACTCACACACAACACACAAGTCTTTGATTCAATCAATGCTTATCTCATTTGTGTGATTGTATACGTCCAAATGTGATGTGTATGCCCATGAACTTGTTGATCAAATCCAAAAAGATTTTTGTGAGTTTTATTTGTTTTTGAAAGTGATTTTAGACTTTCTTTTGTTTCTTTTTGGTCAAAATGCATTTTGTGTGTTTTTCATCAAAAAACTGGTTCAGGGGCTGTTTCACGAGAAGCTCGCGACTAAAAAGCTTCCCGCGAAATAGTTTGAGGGAAATAGTTTTTCTTTCTTGTCACTCAGAGAATTTCGCGACTGTCTCGCGACCAACAGCTTCTCGCGAAATGCTGTTTGGCAAAAACTGAAATTTTCTTAAAATCAGACAGAGAATCTCGCGACTGTATTGCGACTTAGAGCTTCTCGCGAAAATTTTGTGCTTTAGTGGCTCCTTTCGCGGTTGTCTCGCGACTGTCTCGCGGCTCCCTAACTCGCGAAAAACGCGTGTTTTCAGTTTTATAGGGCTGATGTGACAGTTTTTCAAAACATAAAAACTTCCCTCCCTAAACTATCTTCGAACCTCTCTCAACCCAAATCACTATTCCATCAAATCCCCTTCCAAATCAAGACTTTTTCTGCATTTTCTTCTTCAAGGTATGTTTATTAATCATTTCTTTTTAAGTTTTTACTTAGATTTTGCAGAATTTTTGGTTAGGGTTTTGATAATTGGGTATTTTCGAAACTTTGGGTTGTTTTTCAAAATAGGGTGAAGTTTGTGTTAAATTTTTGATTGGGTTTTGTTGCATTTGATCTTGTTGCATCTATGTTGGCCCCTTGTGGCATTCTATCATGTATTTAGGCACGTTTTTACCATGTTCATGCATTATTCATACTTAATTTGTTCGTATGCATGCTAGGTGTTTGATTGAATGTCTAAGTGACATTGTTGTGCCTAATTGGTCTCAAGTGAGTCCAAATTTCAGGGTTTCCATATGTCCTACCATGTTTTGATCTAGAATTGGTCTTTGATCATGTGTGTATTACTCTATGCATATGTTGCACTCACTTGGCAAACACCTAGGAACCCACTAGGCACACCTCATGCATCTCATGTTGCACACACATGCATTCACAGAGACACACACACGTGCACTGTGATTTAATTTCATGCAGAATGTGTTATTTTTCATGCATTTGTGTTATGCTTTAGTGCTATTTGTGGTGTAGCACGCCCTGTTGGGTTGGAAATGCTCTGTTTTGCATTTTACTCTGTTTTTGGAAGTATCTCATTAGATGTAAACTAACTTGAATCTAATCAAGTTTTGTTCTTGTGTTGTGTGCACTTGTGCTATATGTGTTGTGGCCTCTTGTGCAGATGTCACCCACCAAGCATGCTGCTTCAAGGAAGAAGGCTCCCAAGCGTGCTCGTACTGACTCTGATCACTTCAAATCTGCTGAAGCTGATATGAAATACAATGACTGCTACAAGAAAGCCACCATTGTCATGGAAAGGGTGGTTCAATTGGAAGAGCTTGAGAATACATGCATTCCAGATGCATTCAAAGAACGAACTTGGACCAAACTGTTGAACCCAATTGGAACTGTGTACTCAGAGATAATCAGAGAGTTCTTCTCCAATGCTACTGTAGAAGAGGACAAGATAGTCTGCTGGGTGAGGCACAAAGAATTTGAGATCACAAGGGATAGTATTCAAGACTTTTTGGAGATACGTCCTCCCTCACAGCCAATGACAGTTCAGTATGATGAGAGATTGGGGCATATCACGGAAATGATATCAGCTCTTGGTGGAGTTCCAAAGAAATCATCAATGGATACTCTCAATTTTTCTCCAGAAATGAGGACTCTGAGCTACGTCATGATCCATAACTTGTATCCGGTCACCAACCTTACCACACTATCGGCTCCAAGGACGAGGTTTCTCTACGACCTCTTCACTCACAAGGAAATTGATATCTGCAGCCACATCTTCCATATTCTGAAAAAGAGCATTACGAAACAAAATTCCCGAACCATAATGCCTTTTCCCTCACTGATCATAGGGCTCATTGCCAAGACAAAGCTGAAATTCCCTAGTGGCCTTACTATTATTCAGAGGGATTACCCCATTGGTGCAAATACCCTGACTCGGAGCACAGCACACATTAAACACCCCAAGACTGGTCCTCATCTCATTCCACCGCCTCGGAGTGTGCCTTAGGATGTCCCAGATGAGGGTGGAGATACAGAGGAGGAGATTGATAGGTTCACTTCTGCCCTAGAGACTGCACAGCCATCATCTTCTGCTCCAGCACAAACACAAGGTCTCAGCAAGCTTGATCAGATCCTAGCTAAGATGGATCACATGTCTACAGTGCTTGACACTCATGTACAGCACACAGCGGATCAGTTTGCATACCTCCAGGAGCAGATCACCACATTATCCGCTCAGATTCAGAGCTTATCCCCTACACATGGTTCAGACTCCGAATCTGGCCAATTCTAGTCCTTTGGCCATTCCGGTCAAAAAGGGGGAGAAAATTTTGAGGGGGAGCTGATGAACAAGAGCATGCACAGCCTTAGGGGGAGCGTAGCTTAGATACATAGTTACATTAACTATTGGTTATTGGTTTTACAGACGGGTTTTCTAAGTTTTTTTTGTTTATAGTTATTGTTTTACTATTTGTGGTTTATAGTTCTGACACTTATGCTTTAACTTCAGTATTAATTTCAGTATTAATTTCAGTATATTTTCAGAATTTTGTGTTTTATTTCTATGCTTTGTGGCATATGTGCTTTGTGGCATTTTCTTGTACCCATGTTGCTTTTGTAAGCTTTTAGGGTTTGTTTCATGCATTGTTTGTAGGTCTTTGTGGTTTATGCCATGCATTTGCTATACCATGCTTATGCAACCTTGATGCATGTTTGCTTGTAGTTCAATGTCATGCATTTCTACTTCAAGTACATCACTCTTGTGCCCTTGTAGGATTGTTCCTAGATGCATATACGTTCTATGCATTGGTTAAGTGATGAACACTCTTGTGCCCTAGTAGGATTGTTCCTAGATGCAAATACTTCGTGTATTTCACATTGGTTGAGTGTTGGAGTTGCAAATGATTCTCTTTAAATGAACTTATCATCTTGCATCTCCGGATGTTCATTTCATGTGTGAATGAGCATAGTAATTGCTTGTGTATAGTGATTACTTGTTTGATCTTGCCATGATCTAGTGTTTCTATTTCATTTAGCTTGATCTTGTCATTATTGCTCCATATGCATTTCAAGTTTTCTACATACAATGATATTATTGTGTTGTTGTGTTTCAGGAGATACTTGTTCATATGTTCAAGAGCTTATCAGATTCTAGAATTAGGTGTGAGCGAGTTTTGCCTTTGTTCCCAAACTCACGTTTAAGTTTAGAGTCTGTTTTAGGGTTTTGTCACGGAATAGCCAAAGGGGGAGATTGTAAAGTTGTAATTTACAACTATGTTTTGTTGGCTTTTATTCCGTGCTAAATTTGATTGTAATTATGTTCAATCGTTTAAAACCCTGTATTTGTTGTGGGATTTGTTGTAAGGGTTGTGTGATAGAGAGAGTGTTGAAGACTCAAGCATTTGAAGAATTGAAGGATTCTCGCGGGTATCTCGCGACCAAGCATCCCACGAAGTGAATCATGTGCATGGCACATGCTGGAATGCGAAGAGTCAGGCCAGGTGGAGACAACTGTGTCTCGCGAGTATCTCGCGGGTAAGGCCTTCTCGCGAGACACCCGCGAGGCAAGCTGTTCTGCCAGCCTGTACTTTTTGAGTCACACCTTTTGCACCTCTCCTACATATACCATCATTACCCACAATTGTTGAGAGATGCTTCAGAGAGAAAACCCTAGCCAAACACATTGGTAATTAGAGATTGTCTTCCCCATCTTTCTCTATACACTAGCTTGTGGTATCTCCTCAACCCTTCCCTCTCCATCATCCATATCTTTAAGAGGTTGATAGCCAAAACACTTACCACACCTTTGAGAGTGCTGAGTGACATTTTGGTGCTGCTGGGAAGCATTGGAAGAAGCCTTGAATGGCAGATGCAACATGGAGCTTGTTGCAGGATCCGGATAACTAAGACAAGACACGGTTCCGAGAAGCCTTGTTGGAGTAGGAGCTTGGAGGGCTTAGGTACATCGGGTAGACTAAGCTTGGAGGGTCTTTTGCTAATCCATGTATCCCAACTGATTGTCTAGTGGATCGATTTCCGCTTGGAGGGCGGCGGAGAGGTTTTTCGCCGAGTTCTTCGGTTTCCTCTTCGATAACACGTCTCGGTGTTATTTGTGTTTGCATCCTTCTTCCCTACTCTTGTTCATTTCATTTTTACTGCTGAGTTGCTTTAAATATGGATTAGAGTAGTTGTTTTGATTATACGCTTGTGTTTACACTATTCCGCACTTGTCATTAAGTTAGTGTAAAATCAACCAAGCCGTAATTTTAATTTGAGGGTCTAAACCGCTCGTGTGTTTTCAACACATTTTCGAGCTTTCACACACCTCTACTCCCATGAGTTCCTCATCGAAACTGAGCATAAATGCAATTGGTATTGACGTTGATCCAACACTCTATCAAAACATGATTGACAGTCTTCTCTATCTCATAGCAAGTAGGCCAGATATTGCATTTAGTGTCGGGGTATGTGCTCAATTTCAAGCTGCCCTTAAAGAGTCCCACTTAACAGCAGTTAAGCGAATCATTCGCTATGTTAATGGCACGTCTAAATATAGGATTTGGTATCCAAAAGATTCGAATGAGTGTTTGGCGGGATATTCAGATGCAGACTGGACTGGGTGCATTGATGACAGGAAAAGCACTTCTGGTGGTTGCTTCTATCTTGGAAATAACTTGGTCTCATGGATGAGCAAAAAGCAAAATTCAATCTCCCTTGCAACAGCTAAAGCTGAATATATTGTAGTAGGAAGTTGTTGTGCACAATTGTTATGGATGAGAAAGCTTCTACATGACTATGAAATTTCTCAAGACACCATGTGTGTATTCTGTGATAACACCAGTGTAATAAATTTGTCAAAGAATCCAGTTCAACACTCCAAATCAAAGCATATTGAGATCCGGTATCACTTCATTCGAGACTTGGTAGAGGACAAGATAGTGTGTCTGGAGTTCATTAATATAGAAAATCAAAAGGCTGACATATTCACTAAACCTCTTGATGGCTCGCTGTTTGAATCCTTGCATAAGACCATTGGTGTCGGTGTCATTCCCTAAACTCTGTCTTCCATATGTGTTTTTTTTTTTTGTATGTTCTGCATTTTGTTTGTTTGAGCACTCCTTCATTTGATATCTTTTGTTGTTTTTGATCATTTTTTTTTTTTTTTGTGTCAAAAATCCAAAAACACATAAAAAGAAGAAAATCCAAAAGGTTTGATCGACTTTGTTGAGTTTTGTCTAAAAGCATGTTTTGCCTTGTACCTTTGTACTAATGGCTTTGTGCATCTACAAGCTTAGCTTGTCCCCTATGCACTCTTATCATTGTGAGAAATTGTGAAATCTATATGACTGTTGTAAATAGATCTTCACCCTTATTATGAATGATTAGTAAATAGTTTTGTTGATCTTGAGACATGCATAGACTCATGCCTATATATCTTCCCACTCTTTATTATTATTTTTTTTTTTGTCTAAAAAAGCTCTCTAATTATAAATCTCCAAATGAAAAGAGATATGGAGCTGCAAAAGCCTGTCGCACATACTAGTATTCGACTAGGAAAAAGGGAAAGCGACCAAAAATAAAATGTATGATGCCCAAAAAACCAAAGGTTAATTCATCAATTGAAATATCAAAAATTTCAGGCATCTATCTCACAATGAGATGTTTTTGATTCAAAAAGTGCAAATGATATGATATATATGGAGCCAAATGAAAAGTTTCAAAGAATTGTAATCAAGTTTATGTGGGAGGTCATATATGCAAGTTTCTATAATTGAGATAGGTCACATTATCTAGTGCTAGTTGTGTATGCCTTGATTGAATTGATCATTGAAACTTCACATTGGACTAAGGACTATCCCATGTATAATATCCACACACAACACACAAGTCTATGCTAAATGAATGCCATTTTCATTTGTGTGATCGTACTTGATTAAATGTATTTCCACATGCTCAATCTTTGTTTGATCAAACAAAAAAAGATTTTTGAGTGTTTTAGCTGTTTTTGGAAAGTATTTTATTTTTACAAAAATGTCAAAATTTCAAAAACATTTTTGCCCTGTTTTGGCGACTCAGTCACGGGTCTTTTGAGTCGCATGCCCCAGTCTCATGATCGCAAGTCAGTCTTGGCAACTTGTTCGCGGGTGGAAGGTTCAGTCGCGAAGGTACACAGAAATTTTCGTGGCTCATCTCGCAACTCCCTCGCAGGTAGAACTTCCAATCGCGAAAAACACTCAGAAAAATTTTCAAAACTTTTGGTTTCAAAGTGTTTTACCCTGGTGGCTTACTGGCGACTTATTCCAGTCATGAAAAACACGTATTTTGCATTTTAAAGTAAGTTTTCAAAAACATTTTAGTTTTTCCCTCGTACTTTTGTGACTGTTCATTGTCTTCCCCATTTCACTCTTAGAAACTCACCTTGTCACTCTTGAAAAACCTCAATTTTTGTCCCATTTTCTCTTCAATCCTCAAGAAAAAGGTATGGGTTTTCCTATTTTCACTCCATTATTCATGATTTGACCTTATTTTTTTTGGTTCTGTGTGCTGAGTTGGTGTGTTGAAGTTTTTGAGTGGATCTGCACTGTTGGTTTATCTTCTTTTCGAATATGAGTTTTTGTGATGATATTGATCAAGATCTTTGAGTTTATTTTGTTTTACTCCTGTTTGTGAGTTCACTGTGCTATTATTGACACCCACACACACCCATTGTCATGTTTGGACCCGAAATCCCAAATTCTTAGGGTTTCTCCAAATGCTCATGCTTTGATTCTAACCCTATGCTAATATTTTTTTTTTGTGGTATTTTTCTGTTGGGTGTTTCCTTTTCTTTGATAATCCATGATGTAGAATGGATATGTCTCCATTCAAGAGAGCAGCTGTGAAAGGGGGCAACAGCAAAGGGAAGGAACCTATCATTGATGTCGATGATCCATCACTTCACACAAAGAAGACCCGTTCACTATCAGGTGCTTTCGACCCAAGCAAATTTAGATCCTATGCTGCCTTTCAGACTCATGAGAATTATTTCAGAGATGCTACACCATTGATTGAAAGGGCTGTTGATCAACCTTCTTTGTTTGCCACCGACATTCCTAAATGGTTTGCCTACAAAGATTGGAATTACCTTCTCTCTGACCTTGATGATGCTTATGAAAATTTGGTCAAAGACTTTTATGCAAATGCAATTGTTAAAGGTGATGAACTTAAGTGCTGGGTTAGGAGAAAAATTTTCTATGTCTCTCCCGCATACCTGGCAGAGATTCTACATATCAATCGGCCGATACTTGGAAATCCACCAGTGTATGACGATCTGTGTCCGGATGAGGACCTACTTCAGGACGCTCTTGGCAAAGACTTGGAATTCTCACAAAACGGGAACTCAGTCAGTGTTTCCTTGCTTCCTCCGAAATTGAGGATGCTCACAATCATCATGTTTAACAACTTGTACCCCCTATCCAGCACCGGATACCTGAACCTCGGTCGTGCTTTGTTTCTTCATGATCTGATCTCTGATGTTGAGATTGACATTTGTGCACATATCTTTCATGTTCTATGCAAAATGGTTTAGTGAACTGAGTCTTGGATATGTATTCCATTCTGTTGTCTCATCTCTAGGATTTTGAAGCTCAAAGGGATCCATCCTTCTACAAATGAAACTCCCTACACAAAACCCAGTCCAATCAACATGCGTACCTTCAACGTGAGCATTGGCCATAGTAAGAAAGGTATCAAAATTGTAGCTTTAGCATCTCACAGTGGTTCACGCTCCAGCTCATCCTCCTTCGATGAAAAGCTAGACAACATTATGGCATCTGTCCATGAATTGAGCACCAAAGTGTCCGGACTCACATCTATTTTACACCATCACAACATTCGGTGGGATATGAAGTTCACCTCTCTCCAAACTCAATTGGATCAGATTCAACGAAAGCTAGAAGAAGATGAGAACTGGCTATTCCATGACAAAAAGGGGGAGAAAATCTGAATGTTAGGGGGAGAAAGAGCACAATCAAAGGGGGAGCTTTATATTTTGTTATGTTTTGTGTTATATTAAGTCTGTCTCAAAACTTATGATGTTATATTGTTTGTTGTTTTAACTTATGATGTTATATTGTTTGTTGTTTTTGTTTGGTTATTTTGTACCCATGTTGCTTCTGTGAGCTTTTCGGGTTTGTTTCCATGCATAATTTGTAGGCTTTTATGGTTTGTACCATGTTGTTGCAGCCTTTATGCTTTGTGGCTTATGTACTTGTTAATGTTATGCATTTTCTTAAGTACATCACTCTTGTGCCCTTGCAAGATTGTTCCTAGATGCATATACGTTTGTATACATTGGTTAAGTGTTGGACATGCAAATGATACTTTGCATATAAGCTTATTAACTTGCATGTCCGGATGTTCATTCCTTGTGTGAATGAGCATTAATTGCTTGTTTTGGTCAAGCCATGGTCTATTACTTTATTCCATTTTTGCTTAATCATTTTATGCTTGCTCCGTATGCATTCCAAGTTTTCTGCATACAATGATATTATTGTGTTATTGTGTTTCAGGAGATACTTGTTCCTATGTTTCAAGAGCTTATCAGAACCTAGAATTAGGTGTGAGTGAGTTTTGTTCAACTGTTCCCAACTCACGCGTTAAGTCTAGAGTCTGTTGTAGGGTTTTGTCACGGAATAGCCAAAGGGGGAGATTGTAAGGTTGAATTTAATCAACCATCTTGTTGGCTTTATTCCATGCCAAATTTGCTTGTATTTTAGCAATTAGTAACCCTGTATTTAGGTGGGATTCTTGTAAGGGTAGTGTATGAGAAGATGTGAAGAAATGCTCAAGAGTGTGCAAGGATGCAGAGTTTCGCGGCTAGGACTCGCGGGTGACTCGCGACTGGGAGCTGCCAACTGCTGACACGTGAGAAGCACACGGGGAAGGTGAAGGGTCACACCAGCTATCGCACTATAAGACAAAAGTCCCAGGCTGGCCAGGCCGTTAACTCGCGGCTAGAACTCGCGACTCAGACCAGTCGCGAGGCCAAGCTGCCAAACCACCCTATTTGGGAAAAACTGACTCTTAGCATTCCTTTCTCACCCTTACTATATATAGACCCTTATAGCCACCAATTGTAGAGAGCTTCTAGAGAGAATTTTGTGAGAGAAACCCTAGAGAAAAATAAGATTGATTCATCCATAATCTTTACCTTAGAGACTCTTCAAATTCTTCTACTCTCTTCCTCTCCATTGTTAAATCCTTGAGAGGTCTTTAGCCAAATCATTTTCTCACCATACACATATCTGTGAGAAGGTTTATTTAGAGCTTTGGAAAGCAGTTAGGAAGGAAACAATTTACATTGGTTGATGCTATGGGCTATAGTGGAATCCGGTAAGCTAGAGAACAAAAATGTTCGGCGCAACCTCGTTGAAGCAAGAAACATGGAGGGCTTAAGTACATCGAGTAGACTGGGCTTGAAGGGTCTATTGCTATTCATGTATCCCAACTACATTTTCTAGTAGATTATTGACCGCTTGGAGGGCGGCGAAAAGGTTTTACGCTGAGGGTTTCGATTTCTTCTTCGATAACACATCATGTGTTGTCCGTGTGTTTGCATCTTCCTTTCCTTTATCTTTGCCATTTATTTACTACTATGGATGTGTTTATATTTGGCTTAGATTGTTTATCAATTCTGTGTTTGGCTTATGTTCATGTTCCGCACATTAATTGTTTGATAATAAGCTTGAATTGATATTTTGTAAATTGGGGTCTAAACGTTCAAGGGTGTTTCATACCCATTTTGAACATTCATCCCTCAAATGCACTCTACTTCTCATGGTTTTTCACCTACAAAGCCAATAACTCGTGTTGTACGGATGATAAAAAATTCTCTAAAGTGAGTGTTGTTCACTTGTCCTTAATTTAATTCTTTCAATTTTTTGTGCACATGTTTGCTTTAAGTTTTTGGCTGTTTTGTTTCTAGCTTGTTTTAACGATTCCAAAAAATAAAAAATAATTAAAAAATCCAAAAACATTGGAAATTTTCAGAAAGAGAAAAATATTTTATTTTAGTTCTTGTTTTATTTTTCTTGAGGATTACATGAATTATAATATCTCTCTCTTGATTTATAACATGCATGATTTTCTATTTTATTCATTTAGCATGTGTGCTGTTTGATTTTTGTTAATATTATAAAAACATAAAAAGATTTTTTTTCCTTTTATTATTATTATTATTTTTGTATTGTACACCATTTAATGTGTGATTAAGGTTGGCCAATGAAATTTACATTTCATGACAATGTACCTTGCTTAGCTTTAATGAGCTACTTTTTGCACGTTACTAGTTTTTGCTATTTTGTGCTTAATTGTGTGAGTTGTTTATTGTCTTTAAACAAATGATATTGATTTTGATTTCACATTCTTTTGATCGTAAGAACTAGAAAATCCTAGGAGAAAGGCATAAATAACCATCTCACCACTGTTACTCGCCAATCATTGACATTTGTGTGCAAATCATAAAAGCCATGCTTGGTAAGGTGTAGCACTTGCACAACAAGATAAAACGAGGTGTTTTACCCCCCCCCCCCCCAAAAAAAAAAAAAAAAAAAAAAAAAGGAAGAAGTTTGTAAAATGGGTATTTTCTTTTCTATCTCCTATATGTTTGTGCATGATATCTTTGATTATGCTCAAAAATGAAAAAAAAAAAAAAAAAAAAAAAAAAAAAAGAATCAAAATGCTTTTACGTGATTACAAGTGTTTTTCTAGGAGATGTGAGAGTCATATGATGTAACGCTTTAGATGATAGTCACTTTCAAACCAATGTAATTGATAATGTAAAAAATTTGCTTGATTACTATCTACATATCACATTTTTTGTACTTTTTGATTGGTTTTGATATTTTCATTTAAGAGGCGTCATGTTTTTAAAACTTTTCTGGATCATGTGCGTCAGCATTGAGTCTTAAAAACTACTTTTCAAAGTTGTTTTTTTGCATAAAATTTCCAAATTTTTATGTTTAAAAATTTTTCACTTCTTCAACCAATCGAAAATCTCCCTCGACAGATCGAAATTTTGAGCTTTTGTGTTCAAAACTCTCTGCCTCTTTTTATCGATTCTTGATTGATGTTCGATTGATTAAAACTAAAATTTTTTGCTTTTTAGGTTCCTAACTGATCAATCTTTTCATTCATCATTTGTGATGGGATTAACATGCATTACACATATAGATTAGGACATGCATTGCATTGTTTACTCTATCTATCTTGCATTGTTGTATTCATATCTCTTAAAATTTTTGTTTACACACAACATGCATACACTTTGCTAAATTGGGTACTCAACTTGACTTAAAAATTGATTAATTAATTTTTGAGTTATGTACATTTTAGTATATCCTATTTTTCTTGATGTGTGAACTACTGAAAATTGGGAATATTTTTTTTTAAAGAAATATGGTGTATAATAAATGTGCAAATATTTTCTCTACTCTTAAGGTTGATTTGAGTTTTCAAAATACCTTGACACATGAAAACATTTTGCATGTTGAATTTTTATATCATTGCAATCTATATTGTATAGTCTTAACTGATTTTGCTTGAAGTGTTTGCATACATTTGTTTATAGGTCACATAGTGTCAAGTTTGCATATATTGAAAGAGAGAATATTTTTCTTCATATGTATCCTCAGCTTATATGTGTCTTTATTTTGATTTTTCCCAAAACCTGTTTTGTTTCTCCTATTTTTGTTGGGGGAGAAAGTTGTTTTTAAAACCTATACTATTCATAGGGGTAGTTGTTGCTTTTCATATGGGGAGTCGCCTTTATTTTTTATAGAGCTTATTTCTTTTGTTGGTTCATTGTTTCTATTTTCTCTCGACCTCTGTCGTGTATGTTTTTTGTCTACCTTTTGATTGTATTGTCTTTGTCAATACGTGACAAAATGGGGGAGAAATAGATGAAATTTGGAAAAAAGGCTTTTACCTATTTTTATTTAGGGGGAGATGAAATTGTTTTCAAAATGGGAGAAAAGAAAATAAAAGTTTTTTAATGTATCTAACATAGGGGGAGAGTTAGTTTGAATCTTTGCAGCATACTTGCTTTATGCTTACATTGTGATTACTATTGTTTGTCTGTCTTTATTTCCACAAATGCGTTGATGTGCTCTTTTGAGTGTTTCAGGAAAGACAGGTACATTCCGATCAAGATCTTCTGCCTCTTCTTGCAACTTTTGGGTTAGAAGTATTAGATTGGAATTTGTGATGTATTTGGGCATTTTATTGTAATTGGGTTGTTCTTGTATTTGAGCATTTCATTTTGTACATAAGTTTTGTCACTAATTACAAAAGTGGGAGATTTTTATGTTCTAAAAGTTTAGAACAATTGGCAGACCATGGGCACAAACTTGTCTAGATATAGATTCCTAAGTCTATAGGGTATATTAGACAATGCTCAAGATGCTGCAAGTTGAAATAAAAGAAAAAGGAAGTTGCAAGTTTAGGAATTCAAAACTTGCCAGGTTCAACCGATCAAAACACAGATCTACAGAATTTAATTTCGGCCTAACAACTCATTAAGCCCATTAAGTAATTAGGGTTTCAGATCTAATTCTCATAGCATTTAAAGGAAACCCTATGGCACATTTTGAAGAGATTTTGGAGGTGCTATTGTGAGATCTAAAAGGTATTGTGCCTTCTCCTTTCAAAGTGACTACCGGAATTTCATCTACACATTATTAGAACCAATAGGTCTGAAGTTGCTCCCACCACTAGTCATCAAAGGTACTAGAGATTTAAACCTTCAAGGCTGGTTTTGGAGTCACAAACTGGAGAGTTTGTGTTGATGATTTGAAGCTTTAAGTGGGATCTAAGAGTCACAAACGAGGGTGTTTGTGCACAACAAATTCAAATACATGAGTCTGTGGATTTAGACCAGCTTGTGGTCACATGAGTAAGTACTACAAGAGGTAGCTTTAGATTTAGAGAAAATCTATTGTAAAACTTCCTTTCTATACTGTGAATTCGTTGCCTTGTGGATTGTTTAGGTTAAATCCTCCCCAGGTTTTTAACCTTGAAACTAGGCAATTTCATTGGTTTTTCTGGGTTATCATATTACTTGTCTTCTTTTCTTTCCGCCCTTAGTTATATGATTGTTTATGTTTAACCAAGATATAAATAATAAACCTAAGAAACAACTTGGTTAATTAATTTGGTTAAACAATCTGAGTATATAGAGGTCTAAACAAGTAAACAAATGGTATCAGAATGGGCTCACTCTGATTGTATTAACGTCCTGAGTGAGATCCTTGATCCCTACTGTCATGGATAATTTTAAGTGTCTTACTGCTTTTTGCAGTGATGATTTAAATATAAAGGACACTAATGTTTTTGTTGATTTTATTGATGCCTGTGAAATTCTCTGTAAAGAATTTTCTAAATGTTTGACAATTGCTAAGAAATTCAAGGAAGAATTAAAATTGGCTAATCTTAAAAAATAGAAATTAATTGTGAGATTGGATGAATCTAATAAAAAGAATGAATTTTTTAGAAATCAATTTTCCTCTCAAGATGAAAAGATGAAAAGTTTGAAATAAAAGTTAGCTGAGTTTGAAACTAAACTTGAAAATTTGTCAAATATCAAACTTGCTGTTGATAATAGACATGTTTTTATTTCTATTCCCATTAAGCCTAAAGCTAACACTGTTTATATTCCTTCATTTAAGGGGAATCATAAAGAAAAGGCTTATGTTGCTAGGTTAGATAAAAGTAAAAGTTCTGATGTAAACGCTAAAATTTATAAATCTATGTCTAAACCTATTGTTAGAGTGCATAAGAAATATGTTTTTGTGCCTGCCTATCACTTTCATGGTGTGTCTAGTCACATATGTCCTAACTATCATAAATTGAAATTTAAGCATTCTGTTTTTCAATCTAGGATATGTGATGAATTTATTAAATCATGTGTTGGCTTTATTCCGTTCCAAATTTGCTTGTAATTTGGCAATTAGATACCCTGTATTTAGGTGGGAATTATGTAAGGATAGTGTGTGAGAGAGTGTGAAGAAAACGCAATTGTGTGCACTCAAGAAGAGCCTCATGACTGGCGAGTCGCCAAAGGTGGCACACGTGTGAAGCAGCTTCAGATTCTGGTTCTGAGGAAATTAGTGAGTAAATACCTAAGGCAATTCTTCCTTCAGAGCCTAAGGTTGTTCAAGAAGAAGTTGATAAAGAGTCTGTCTCTCCAAGTACTCTAAGTGTTGTAGAATTCTCACCAAATATTCCTATATCACCGAGAGAAAGGACCTTCCTCAAGGATTAAGCTGAATCACCCTCCTAAAGTTATTGTGGGAAATATGAATGAACTTACACTAAGAAATCGTACAGTTGATAAATGTGTTGCTAACTTTGTGTCTTATTCTTGCTATTTGTCGCAGGTTGAACCCTCCAAGGTTGAGGATGCTCTTTAGGATGAAAGCTGGGTTGAGGCCATGCATGATGAACTACTCCAGTTTCAAAGGAATGATGTCTGGACCCTAGTACCCAGACCAGAAGGAGAGCACATCACTAGCACAAAGTGGATATTCTGCTATAAAATTGATGAGGAGGGAAATGTGATCTGCAACAAGGCTCGTCCGGTGGCCGAAGGATACTCTCTAGTGGAAGGAGTGGATTTTGATGAATCATTTGCTCCTGTAGATCGCATGGAATCCATCAGGGTTCTCCTAGCCCTGGCTTGTCACTTGAAGTTCAAGCTTTACCAAATGGATGTGAAGACTGCATTCTTGAATGGGTTTCTTAAAGAAGGTGTCTATGTTTCTCCGCCAAAAGGATTCACTGATCCACACCTTTCGGATCATGTGTTGTACCTCAAGAAGGCTCTAAATGGATTAACGCAAGCACCTAGAGCTTGGTATGACCAGCTTACAAAATACCTAGTCTCACATGGCTCTATAAGAGGACAAGTAGATCAAACTTTTTTTTTCAAAAAGGAGAATGGTGAGTTGATAGTAGCTCAAGTCTATGTTGATGATATCCTCTTCGGGTCTACAAAGGATGAACTTGCTCAAAATTTTTCAAAGCTTATGCAGGCCGAGTTTGAGATGAGCATGATTGGAGAGTAGAATCAATTCCTTGGATTGCAGATTCGTCAGCAAGAGTTATGTATATTCATATCTTGATCTAAATATGCTAAAAAACTTGTGAAAAAGTTTGGATTGGAATTTGCTAGTCCTGTTAGATCCTTATGAGCCCAAATGTTGAACTTATTGTTGATTTGTTAGGCAAAAGTTTTGATTCTTCTTAATATAGAAGCATGATAGGTAGTCTCCTTTACCTTACTGCTATTAGTAGACCTGACATTAGTTACAGTGTAGAAGAGTGTGCTAGATATCAGGCTAACCCCAAAGAATCTCATATGATTGCTTTAAAAATAATCATAAAATATATCAAATCCACTGCTAATTTTAGAGTGTTGTATAGTAAGGACACCAATGATGTCTTAGTTGAGATACAACACCACTTCATTCGAAAGCTTGTTGAAGATGGCACACTCACTCTTGAGTTCATCCATACTGATGATTAGAAGGCCGATTTGTTCACTAAACCTCTTGATAGCAAACAGTTTGAATTCCTATGCCAAAACATTGGTGTAATCTCCATGGAGTGATCTCTCCTCTTTCTCCCTCTTTCTCATGCATTTGCATCTAGTTTTATGATTAGTTTAGTTTACCATGTTTTTGTTTATTTGTTTTTAGTTTTGCTTTTTTTTTTTTTTTTCATAAAAATAAAATAAAATTGAAAAATCAGAAAAATACAAAAATAGTGTGTATTTGTGTATATTGGTACTTGTGTACATTGGATGGCCATTGAAACAAAGTTTTCTAAATTTTGTATCTTTTGTAGCTTAGATGAGCATATCAATGCACAACTAAGCAAGTGACCTTTGTGGCTCATGTTTGTGATGAGTACGATTAAGTAATCCCTTATACTTAACACTCATATCACTCTTTTTGACAGGAAGGACTAGAAAATCCTAAAAGAAAGGCATAAATAACCATCTTACCTTTAAAGCCTGCCAATCATGCATAACATTTATGTGCTTCAGCATAGCAAAATTGTGATGTTTTTGGCTTAACATAATTGGGTATTACCCTTCTTTCTTCTTTTCTTGATAGTTCTTATTGCAAACTCGATCCATTGAGATTTTTGGAATTTTTCTCGATAGATGCTTGACAACTTCTTTGATCCATCGAGCAACTTTCTGTTTGGCCAATAGATTCTCAACAACTTCCCGATCCATCGAGGTGTTTTTACCATCAACAGATCCTCAACAGCACCTCGACAGATTAACTTTCATGCATTTAGATGTGTGATTGATTATTGTGAAATGCGTGCTAATAGGTTTAGATTGGGTTTTTACCCATGATGCATTTTAAATTTTGCACGTCACATGTTCATGCATACGTATCCTTTCATTCCTATATCTGGTTTTGATTGTGTTTTCTCTTTCACTCTCTTTCTCTCTCTTGCGGATAGACTGTGCTATGGCACCCAAGTGCAAATCTACTCCAGGCTGGAATCCTCTTGAAAGTTTTGGTTCTTCTTCTTCTTCTAATCTTCTTCCACCTCTTCACGTTCAATTCCATGATGAGAAGGCCCGTTAGGACTTCTTAGAGAACTTTCAGAGACATGGTGTTCATCTAGAGCGTCATGTTGTTCTGTTGAACTTTTCTGACACTCCTCTACCCGGTGTCATTCGGACTCAAGGCTGGGATTCTCTTATGGAAGAACCCTTGAGGTGTCCCGTCGTATTTATAAGGGAGTTTTACTCCAACATACATGGCATCGATACCTCTGTACCTCGTTTTTCCACGACATTTCGATGTATATGTATCGTAGTTACCCCGAATCTTATATCCGATGTACTACATGTCCCGAGGGTATCGCATCTTGATTACCCCAATTGTGAGCATCTTTGGATTGTGTCTAGAGACGAGCTTCTGTTTCACTTCTGTGAGACACCTTCCATATAGGGTAGGAAGCAAAACACCCTATGCTCAGGCTTTGCAAAAGATCCGAGATTCCTTAACATGGTGATGACATTTACTCTTACTCCACTGTCTCACTATAACTCTATCATTGAGCCTTGTGCTTGCTATCTTTTGTCCCTCCTTGAGGATCTTTCTATAAACTTCCCCTCTCACTTTATCACTTCTATCCATGATGTCTATTAGGATACAGCGACCCGTGATAAACTCATATTTTCTTCAGCTATCACAAGGATCCTTTACCATTTTTCTATCCCCATTCCTGCTTCTCCTTATTACACCACCATGGGTGCCATAAATGCTAGTTTCGTTCGGCAGAGTGAGGCCCAGCTTCGACCGAAGTGGCCATATGTGGAGACTACCGGTCCAGTAGCTTCTACTGCTCCTTCCACCCAGTCTTTCACAAAATGAGGTTGAAACTCTCACAAAATGACATTTTTCATAGTTTCACAATACGAGGCGTCATGTGGTTACACTTGACGCCCATGAGGCCTTGTTTGGCTGTAACCACTTGGGAGGCATCGCCATGATGCCGGTTGCTTTGTGCATACCTTTCCTCTTTTCTGCTTCGTGCGATGATATGCTAGCCATGCTTGTTTGTGCCACCCGTTGGCTTTATATGCATCTTTAAATGCTTGCTTACATGTCCATGCATGAGTCTTGCTTGCTAGTGTGTCATCCATGCTTCAACACAATGAAGTTATGGACACCACCTTTTGTTCATTTTCTTGCTTGTTTGCTTTTTCACTTGTTTGTTTGCTTTCTTGCTATGCTCGCCATGTCTATCATGCTCATCTATTTTATGCCTTTTCATATACTCTTCGCACCTTTTCCTTCCATTGCTTGTTTGTTAGTTTCTTGTCTTTGCCTTTGCATGTACACACATGGAGCGAGGACACATGGAGCTAGGGCACGATTTCCCAGTCGCAAGCAAAAGGGACGTAGACGTGAGCACGTGGTTAAGCCAAATGGCTGTAGTCAGTAGGTTTAGGAGTTTAGCTTCTCCCCTTTTGTTATGTACTCTTATAAACCCCTTCCTTCCTCTTCCCTTTCTCCCCTATATGGTTTGTATTAGGTATATCATGCCGTATACCATTCGTCCTCATCTTTAGAATATGGAGACCAATGTTTACTTTCTTGCACCTATATTTTGGGCCATGCTCTAGGGATGAAGGCATTTACTTTCCTACTCTTTGTGCTTGCAATGTGCATGATGTATGTATATATATACCTGCTCACCCCCCCCCCCCTTCCGGTGTGATTGTCACAGTCCATGCCACCTAAGGAAAGCAATGCCTAATTTCCACAGTGAAAGTAAGGTGACTTGTCGCTAGATTTCGCTGTAGAAATCTGCCACTTTGCTCAAAAGCCTTAGGAAAGCATAGATTGGGACCACACCCATTCAAAAGCCAAACCTTAAAGCCCCTATACATGCAAAGCCTTGATAGAAAATGCCAAAATCATGTTTTTACTGTCAATTTTCCAAAATTAAGTTTTTATCAAAACAAAGGAATGTCCTTGGACAAGCGTTGTGGGGTGCCTAACACCTTTCCCACACGTAACCAAACTTCCGAACCTAAGAATCAATATTTTTTGCCATCCACATTAGATTAGGAAAAATGCCCTTTTTCTTAACCTAGGATCGGTAATAAAATCAACTAGAAATAGCTGACCAATCACACCTTAGAAAAACCCAATGATTGGTGGCGACTCCACTCACCTTTGGTAATCCCTTAAAATTTGGCCCAGATTCCTGCCTTAACGCCAAAGGTAGACCTAACTTCCTCAACCAAGAGAGAGAGTACCTGAAGCTCCGCTCGAAGCACATAGCACACACTATATTTCAAGAGGGGCCTTCTAACAGAGCCCCGCGCATGCGGGAGTTGTTGCCATAGCGGGTGGTCAAACGAAGGCCCGCGTCAACAGCTACGGTTTTTCTGCCCCGTTTCGATCAAGGCCGAGCGTCAACAGACTAGCGACTCCACTAGGGAACGATGAGAGTTTCGCCTTTAGAGTTTTTGATAAAACCATAATCTTTGGACATTGGCTTTCAAAAGCACAGAAATTGGCATTGGCCTCTGAGGCTTTCCTTTTGAAAAAGGCTTCTACTATATCCTAGTAGACTATTTTCAAAAGAGCAAAAATCTTTTTCCAAAAAAAATCCTTTTCCAAAGGGGAGGCTTTGAGATATTTTCACACGGGGCTTTTACCGCTTTCTTCACAAGCTTTATAACTTTCCTTCACATGCAAACATAGGGTAGCAAAATTTAATTTTTGCTACACCTTTATTTGCTTTCATATATATATATATATATATATATATATCTGCTGTATTTGGAAAAGCCTTTCCCCTTCATTAAGGATTGCATGACATATATACCCTTTTTGAGCAGAACTCAGGCTCCGTACTACTGGCGTAGTCACATCTTTTTGGGGATTTCATCAATCCATCTATAGATGCCCAGACACAAACATCAACAGTGTTACCCATAGTTAGATTCAAGGATGATGTTGTAGGCACTTCTGGGTCCATGGGTGGATAGGAGTAGCTAAAAAGGCCCCCTCGATCCTTTCTACCCCACAACTTCCATGAAGGGAGGGGTATGGCGATTGAGTACCCTAGGATAGGAACAACCTAACAGCTAAGCCTTTGCATACAGTTGGCCTTGTTATGTGAAACCCGTGAGGACTAGATCAAGCCTAGAGCCCGTCAGGACTAAGTGAAACCCAAAGAGTGAACATCCAAGCCTAGGAAAGGATAGCCTTATAGGGCTAGAGGTCAGGGGAAAATGTCTTGTAACAGATGCGCCTTTTTTGCTTGTGCCAAAGAAATTGTAATCTACTCTAGGTTCTTTTTATCCTGCTTGGACAGCATCCATGATTAAACCCCAAGGAAAAGCAACCCGTTGCTTGTACATGCTAGATCATACCCAATCCCTAAGGGTTTACAACCCTACAAGGGCACTTCTGCATACACTAATTGGTTTTGTCACCTAATTGTACAAAGATAAAATTTATGGCAAGTAACCAAAACTCCGTTCAGGAGGAAATGCCGCCAAAAAGATGTCAAAAATTCCAAAGCATCAAGAGTTCAAGAACTCTCCTAGAAAAGATCCAAAAAGATTACCTAGAAGCTTAAATCATTAAAGAGATCACAAGAGATCCATGCTGTCCAAATTGCTAAGGGATCCAAATTGCCAAGATGTTAAAGTTGCCAAAAGGTCCTAGATGTCAAGAATCCAAGGGCTTCCCTAAGAGATCCAAATGTCTAAGAGATCCATGCTGTCCAAGTTACTAAGAGATTCAAGTGTCCAAGAACTTCCCCGAGAAGTCCACATTATCAGAAGCCGAGTTCTTTCTCGCAATTGCATTTCTTGTGTTGTAAAAGGCCCATCATTGGAGTCGATAAACCCAGCATTGTAAAAGCAAATTTTGTACAAGCACGGTCCTTCCCGCATTGTTGAGCATATCATGAAAGTTTTGGTTACTTGCCAATCTTGGGCATTGATCTTGCATCATGGTAGAAACACTCCATGATAATTACTCGACCAAAGGTGCAAAACCAAATTTTTCTAAAATAGTAGGTGCATGTTAAATAGCAAAGACACAAACTAACTTGATTTTGGTGTTGTGTTTCCACATTGTCAAATGCACCCCATTTCTTCCGCAGCACATTCTTTCTCAGGATTAAAAGATTGCTAAAAAGAAACAGGCTAATCTACCGCCACGCCATGATCCCATTGTCACTAGGTCTCGCACAAGAGAGATGTCTACAAGTGGTACTTCTCCCCATGAGGAAACTGTTCAAGAAGTTGCTCTTTTGAAAGAGCAAGTTTCAGAATTGATGTGCATGGTGCAACAATTAGTTGTAAGAGGAGGATTGGACTCCTCTAGCCATAGTCAAGGAGGCCCCCAAACTAAGAACAAAAATCAGCCTCTACTAGTACAGGATCAGGGTCATAATATACCTCCTCGAGGCAATGACCAGGAAATAGATCCTTCTAAGGACCCCGAATCTGGGTATGGCTAGGTCAAGAGCCAAGTGGAAACTCTAGCTAAGAAGCTTCGCATCAAAGAAGGCTCTAGCGCCCATGGAAGTGTTGATCTAGACAGTTTGACCAACTTCCCTTAGGTCATTATGCCTCCCAAGTTCAAGGCACCAGAGTTCATCAAGTATGATGGTACAAAAGACCCTTGCACGTAGTTGCACATGTTCTATAGGAAGATGGATCTCTATGGGGATAATCACCCTCTGCTTTGCTAGATTTTCCCTGATAGCTTGATTGGCCCCATGGCCACATGGTATACGAGATAGGAAAAGACCTCTAGCTGGAAGGAACTGGCCAACTCTTTCCTAGAATACTACAGGTTCAACACCGAGATAGCTCCCTACCGCACAGTTTTTCAGAGGATAGAAAAGAAGAGTGGGGAATCCTTCCATGAGTATGCCCAAAGATGGCATGAGCTAGCCGCTCAAGTGCAACCATTCATGATGGAAAATGAGATGAAAAAAGTGGTTCATCGACAACCTCAAGCCTCCCTACTATGAGAAGATGATCGGCACCCAAGTCACTCATTTCGCTAGCTTCATCCTTGTTGGGGAGCACATTGATGAGGGTATTAAGAGCAAAATGATCATGGATGCCGAGTCAAACGATCTAGAAACTATGAAAGTCAAGTTTTTTGCATTTAAAACTTGGTTTGGAATGAATTTCACATTGTTTGGGAGCCGTTCCAAATCCCTATTTTCTAACTATAAAAAGCCATACATGGTACATTTTCAAAACACACAGAAAATCCTAAGGGAAAACACATGATTCACTAGAAATAGCGAATTAAAGAGGGAGTTTTTCACAAAATATCCTCAAGTCAATTTTTTTTTTTTTTTTTTTATTAAGGCATTTTCTGGTCTTGATTTTCGAGTTTCAAGTTTACTAATCACTTTTATTTGATTATGAACAGATTAACTAAGGGGAACGGTCAAAATCAAGCTAAAGAGCTTTGTGTTTTGAGGTATGAAGTTCTATTTCCTTTTCTTTTCTTTTCCTTGTTATGATCTTCATTTCCTTGTTTTTCTTGTTTGTTTATGTTACAATGTGCCTGCTTAGTTTAGATTTTCTTTGTTTTATCATTTTAAGCATGTTAGGTTGTTAGTTTTAAGATTCTGTTCTACTGTGTTCTTTTGCTTATGGGTTAGGGTTTTAGGGCATGTATGCGTACGCATGCTTTTTGCATGCACATGCATACTCAAAGTATGTGTATGCATACAACTAGGCAGCACACGTAGGCCCTATGTATGCACACGCATACGCGTGCCCAAAAATCCTAATCCAAACCTTTTTGCTTCTGTTTCTTTTTTGTCCTTCTATGATATGTCCCTGCCTTGCTTCATTCCGTGCTTATGACTCTCTGCCTCCATGTTTGTTTGTTTTGTTTGTTCTTTGTATGCTAGTTTAGGGTTTTAATATTTTGTTTTGCCATGAGCATGCATATAAATGTCCATGCATTGATGTATAGGTGCTATGGTGCAGTGAGGTAAGGCATGCATTCACATGAACATGCATCAGTTTGGAGATTTGATTTTGGTCTTGCTTTGATGAACATGAATGTATGTTTGCAATGTTTTTCCTTGGATATGATAGAATGTTTGTTTGATCTTAACATGTCTATGTTTCCGCCTTGGATATGACATAAGTTTGTTTATTTGCTACCTTGGATATGATATGATAAGATGCATGATAGATGTATGTTAGGGTTTGGGATGATGTGATGCCATGTTGTTTGCTAGATGCATGCTAGAGTGTGTGTGAGTCTAGAATACAAGTTTTGAATATGCCTTTAATGAGATTAAGACGTAAAACAAAATGAGTGGAAGCCGACCATGGGTTGGGTGCTTAACACCTTCCCATCCTCATACCTAAACTTCGGACGTGTGCTCTAGTAGTAGATCAGTTCTTCCACAAAGGGCACTATATTTATGGTTCTTAGACCTAATCTAAGTGGCGACTCCATTTTCCTACTCCGTCCTGGGCCACTCGGTGGAGGCCTACTCCCAACCCCCCTCCCCCCCCCCTCCACCCCCACAGTTGTGCCCACAGAAATGGTGACTTGAAAATCACCCAGAGGGAATTTTGGTTTGTGAGAGTTTTCCTATTAGTCAATAAATCACCATGCCAATTTAATTTTTGTTGCACTTTAGTTTAATTGGTGATTTGTGTGTGCCTCTATGATTTGCATGCAATTTGACCTAATTAATCAACTTAAGTAATTGAATTAATTAACCAGGGGTCAATCTGTAACCCAACACTTTACCCACCTAAGGTTAACTCAGTTAGGGTTCCGTAACCCACCTCTATTAAAAAAATGAGCTAAATATGTAATTTTACTCCACTTTTATATCTCTCTCCTCTAAAAACACAAAAAAAAAAATGATCGGCCAATGGAGTGGACTTTAGTTTGGGTAAAGGAAGCTTCATCTTTTATCTGTACTAACACATTTTTTTTTTTTAATCTTATTTTTGTTTTGTAGATTTATGTTTTTTGTGTTTTTGAAGGAGAGAGACATAAAAGTTTAGCAAAATTACATATTTAGACATGTTTTTAATTGAGGTGTGTTAAGGAACCTTAACTGAGTTAACCTCAGCTGAGTGTTCGGGGCCATTTTTTGGTTGCCCAACCACGTGTGGTCCACTGGAAGGATGACCTTACTAGGCTCGGTTCTTTTTGGGGAGTTGCGTCCGGAACTCAACATTGGGCCACGTGGTCCAATGGCTATCGGCGTATTTTTAAGCCTACAAAATCATTAAGGCCAAAATCTAAGAATCACGATAATGGTCGAATAAATATAATATGTAATGTGCATTTGATATGATAGCTTTGATTAGTAGTTGTAATAGTAGTTGAATAAAGTAATTTGTATTTATTTAGAGGTAAAGTAATGATGTACTCAATGATATAAATTTAAAGATTAGGAAGCAAAGTCACTTATCTTTGTATGGTTTGTAGGCCAGCTGTGTAGCATTAGTGAGCTGAGAGGATTCCAGTAGAATGCCAGCGGTAGAGGCTAGTTAAGCTTGCCCCTCTTATCATGCATTCAAACGAGTTTAAGCCTTGGTTAATGGTTGTAATAATAGTTGGAATAAAGTGATATATATTTAAATGTGAAGTAATCATGTAGTGAATGATGTATATTTAGAGATATGGAAGTAGAGTCACTTATCTTTGATGATTTGCATCCCTAGCTGTACAGCTTCTGTGAGCTGATAATATCCCAGTAGAGTGACTCCAGCGGTAGAGCGACAGTTTCCATGATAACTTCAAGATTGAGGGGAAAAAATGGGTGCAACTGAAGGGAGAGAGAGTATGTCTAGCTGTGTGTAGGGGCTGGTTAAGCTTGCTCCTCTTATCATGCACTTAAATGAGTTTTCCCCTTAACAAATGCTCTTTTAGTTTTTGTGAAGTTATGAATAGTGTTGCCTTCCGTGAGAAGGGCTTTTGTATAGAGTATATGTGCCTTCTAAAAGAAGGGCTTTTGTAAGAAGTAGTTATGCCTTCTAAGAGAAGGACTTTGATAAGAGATCTTAGTGCCTTCTAGGAGAAGGGCTTTAGTAATAAAAGTTCATGCCTTCCATGAGAAGGGCATTTAGTATGAGCATTTGGCATCTCTTGAGAAGTGTGGAGATGGTAAAGACATAGATGTATTTATGGGATGTAGTATTTGTAATATGTATGATATATGGAAGTATAAGAGATACAGAGATTAAAGATAGTAAAAATATGAGATTATAACTGCTGGAGAAGTTGTAGAGATTGCTTTCCAAGAGGAGAGATTGTGTAAGAGAAGATTATGGAGATGTGTTTAGGTATTTGGAGATAGAAGCTATAAGATAGGTGTAGAAGAGTATTGAGATGTGTTTATGAGCAACAAAACAGTAGAATTTCAGAGGGAGAGGGTATGAGAGTGGAGCTTAGTGAGTTGTGGTGTGTTATATGTAATGGTGTAGTAAGTGTGTATGAGATTGTGTAAGAGAAGTGAAGAAAGAGATGTTTAGAGATATGGGCAGCAAGATATTTGTATTTTCAGAATATGGAGAGTGAGATAATGAGTATAAGAGAGTAATAGCATTGTAGTGTATTTAGCAAAGCTGCTAGGATTTTTCTGCTGGAGGGTGTATGAAGGCTTATGAAGGGCATTTGTGAGCTAAGGGCTGAAAAGTTTAGTTCCTCATTTGGAAACTAAAAATAACTCAGAAGTTCAGCACTTCATTAATAGCTTAGGAAGGTCATTCAAGGGAGAAAGAATAGGGAAGCTTATGAGAGAGTTGTTCTCCATTGGTGTCCCCCCCTTTGAGGTGTTGATCAAGGGTCCCTTTTAGAGCTGAGTTTAAGGGGGTATTTTAGCAAATAATCTCAGCCAAAACCTGTCCCAAATATAAATGAATCTTCAGAGAATCCATCTTAAGATTTGGCCAAAAATGGTATGTTTAGCTTTAAGGTATTCTTGTTATTTCGGGTAAGAGTTGCTGGGGAAAAAGTAGCAGAAAAGGAAAGTATTTTGGCAAGAGAAAGGTAGTTTCAATAGTTGATTTTGGTTTTAGCCAAAAGTGAAAAAATCAGTAATGCTCAGTCTGCTGGGTCAGCTGTCACAACTGTTCTATAAAAGGCTGTCCCAGCTGTCAGGAAAAGCTGTGACAGCTATCATGAAAAAGCTGTCCCAACTGTCAGGAAAAGCTATGATAGCTATCATGAAAAAGCTGTCCCAGCTGTCAGGAAAAGCTGTGATAGCTATCATGAGACAGCTGTCCCAGCTATCAGGAAAAGCTGTGACAGCTATTATGAGACAGTTGTTTGCTTTGGGCAGAACCCAATGAGGTCAGATGGATCATTTCAGACTGTTAGAAAGGTCATTTCAAGGATTTGGCTGAAAATTGGTAAGATCTCTTTGAAGGGTATTTTGCTATTTTGGGAATAACAGCTAGTTGCTGGGATATTACCATTAAATGGCTGATGATATCACTCCCAACCAGGTGTCAAGTGCTACATACACTGCTGGGGTTCAGCTGGAAATGTTTCCTTCTTTTGGTGTTTGTGTTTTTGGTGCAAGGTTCCATTACAACACATTTCTAGTAAATAATAAAAGGATTGGTTGAAAGATAATGAAGTTTTAGAGATTTAGTCAAGGTTTCATTGGGCTGTGACATAATCTTGGTGAGTAAGAAGAGTATTTAATGCTCTGCTCTGACAGCTAGCAAAGAAATATATGGTCTGATTGTGGCAAACAGCAGCTAGGTATGAAAGATATCATGAATATTTTATATAGAGAGAGATAAAAGATAGCCAATCAGATTAGGCCACGTGTTTGAGCTGGATTTTAGCTGAAAGTAGTAATGAGATTTATGTAGAATAATATAATAAAGTTTCTAAATTTGTATAGCAACAGCTGGGGATTGAATGAACAGTTATTTTCCCAGCAGTTAGATGGTTAGAGATATTGAGCATTTGTCATATGATGAATATCAAGCTTTAGGAAATGAGCAATGGGGAAATTTTATCATCTAAAGTGCTACGTGATAAGAGATGCTTACCATATGTTACCCGCTACACATGGACTCGTCAGAATTTAGGGAGTTGAGAAGACACGCCAAGCAACATGTCTCTTTTATCAACTTTAAACTGCTGGAGCTTTACTGAACATACCTCTTGGCCCTCCAAACCACGACTCCCAAAGTTTCCCCAAAGAGACTTATGAGCTTGGATCATAAGCCGAAGGTGAGATGACGGACCTCGGGTTTTGTTGTCATTTTGTGTAAATATGGGCTCTTATTGAAGAAGCCGCTTCCATGAGTGTAAGAGGGGTAATATGGGCCGTGGGCTTTGATTCATTACTTAAGCCCAATCCATATGTTGATGTTAATGATGTCGTGGGGTTATGATCCCAATTGATGAAGATGAAATGTGGACCATGAATCTGCCTCTTGATGTAAGGATCTCGTGGGCCATGTGAGCCCAATCCATGTAGTTGAGTGAGATATGAGCTTACTTCAGGTTTTAAATAGATTTACCCAAAGAATCAGTAATATTTTGACGTGCCATAGGTTGCCAATGAAATAATGCCACGTGGGCCAAAAAAAGGGTCCTCGATAGTAAGTAAAGTGTCAAATTTCAAACCACAGGTAGGCAATTTAAATTTTGGCCAAATCATAGGTGGGTAAGTTGTAATTTGCCTAACAAATAAACAACTAGTGCCAAAAAACTCCAAGAACAACTTTTGCCATAGCTTTTCTTAGAATTTATTGACGTTACTTTCATATGAATCTATGAATAATATTACTTTTATTTTTATCACTCATTACTTAGTGAAAAAAAAAAAAAAAAAAAAGAGTTAAATCATCAATTACATAACCACGGTGATGGATTGGTTTGGTAATAAGATGGATTAATTTTTTTGAAAAATTGAATTCTCTTTTTATTTTTCTCTACACTAGTATTAAAAATAAAAAAAAATAAAAATAAAAAAAGAAGAAGAAAGAAAGAAAGAAAGAAAGAAGAGGAGGGAGTAAAGTTTTCTTCAAATGAATCTAAAAGTTATGACTGAATTTTATTGTTCACGTCAACTTCAAACTAGATAAAGATAATCACAAACTTTCTATAATCAATCAATAAAACTAATCCTAACTTGAAATCTAAAAATAAATAATAATAAAAAACTACTTCTAACCTATCCTAATCCTAATCTAATTGTAACTCATCATAATCCAAAATAATGTGTTTGAATCTATCATAAGAAATTTCTATCTAATGTAACTTATATAAATCAATTATAACAAATGATGTCGTGGAAGCTACAAGAAAACAAATACGATGCTTTCTGAAGGGAAAAAAAAAACTAAACATGTTAACTTCGGAATGAAAACCACGAATCCATGAGGGGTCCCTTGAATCCAAAACGTGATAGGGCTCTAGAATCTACCAGAGAGAAATAGACAGTTTGTATTTTTTATAAATCTAAAAACTGAATGGTCCTAGAGGCTACAATATGTTTAAATAGCAAAAAGAAAACCTATGTCGGCTAAGAAAATGTCCAGAAACCCAAATTCACGCTAATCATGTAATTAGGTGGCGCAGTTGAAATAATTGCAAAAATTGAAAATACTGTCTCTAACAGACGCCCCAAAACATATGTGACCTTATTCTAACTTTTAAAATAAAAGTTACTAAGGAAAAATAAATGTTACTATAAATAGCAAAAACATTGTTTTCGAGGTCTTAAAGAAGGAGTTTGCCTAAATTTGGGTGACCCTCAAGGCATCGAGTTTGGATCAAAATGTCGTTTCCCTTCAACTTGCCAAATTTCATGTAATTTCTACACTGTCGCCCCAATGGCCTCTACTAGCACCCCCTTTGATCTTGCGTCATGACTTCCAGTACCCTTACTGCTCTAGGAAGTCTTATGCTATTTGTTCTATGCCAACAAATTATAGTGAGTACATAAAAATTTTATTTAAAAGAAAGCTATAATAAATTATAAAAATTTACTCATCCAAAACTAATAAAATTCAGGCATAATCCAAACTTTTAAGGAAGTTGCTAAGAAAAACCATGTGGAGGTTTGAGCTTTAGCAACCAAAATCTTTTCTTGTACAGTGGCAGGTTTTCGTTTCAACCCTAATAACTTAAGTTGCTAAAATTGAAATTTTTAGTCAAATAATATTAACTTAATCGATTCTTACTTGTCACTCCCTCTGTCCAAAATTATTTGTGTTGTTTAGAAATCTAGTTTTTAAATGAATATCATTTATTATCTTGTCTTTTCCAAATTTATCCTTAAACAAAGTTATACAAAATTTCTATCATTTAAATTGGAAAAATAAAATTAGTTATCAAAAGTTTGAAATACGAAGTTACCAGTTGCAATAAACCTCTTTTGGAATTTTTTATATTTTTATATTTTTTATTTTTTGGTTACAAACTAACGTGATTAGAATCTTCTAAAAAAAAGAAACATGATTAGAAGGGATCCTAGACTCTACAATAATTAAATGAATTTTTCACTATTAGTGTTAGGTATGGGCAAAGTTTAGCTACAAAATTAGTTGTAACATAAGATTATAATCTTACTCAATATCATTAACATTACTACATATTTAAAAAATCTAACCGTTGGATTGCATATACTTTACAATCTTGATACACGTCAAATTTTGTGCCAATCAGATATTAATTACTATATGATCTATAAGACTATATTTTATGCATAATTTTAAACTACAAAAACTTGCAATTTAAACAATTTATTGATGACATAGTTATTGATCTTTAATTTTCTAGAAATTTTGCAAGTATGGAGGATATAAGAAGAAAATGTAATCTAATGATTATTTGTCAAAATCTACCTCCAATAAAAAAAAGATATTGAGTAAGGTTATAGATTTAAACTACAGCTAATTTTGTACCTAACTTTGTTCATTGAGTATTCCTTTCAATAAATAAAATAAAATCAAACCTGAAAAACATACTCCTAATACAACACAAACACTGTAGGATTGCTTTCAAATTCAAAATTATATTTTAAATGAAATCTAAAAAAAGACTCTTGATTACTACAAATTGTGTCTATTATGATTTATCATTCTTTTTAAATGCTCCCGAAAATAAAGTCTGGACATAATAAGAAAATTAGTAAACTAGTAGTTTCTAATTTTAGAAATTAAATAATATTTTAGGACATTCCAAAATAGAATATAGGACTAACAATTTAGAGGAAATACGTTAGAGTTAGACTAGTCAAAAACCTTTCCCAATGGAATAAAAAACAAGCTTTTCATGTGGGCTTTAGCAGTGGCCCAAGTGGGAAAGGAGACTATTCAATTTCAATGTATTTTGCTTTCTTCTTAATGCTAGTGCGAGTTCTTTTTTTTTTTTTTTTTTTTTGGTAAACAAGATAGAAATTCTGCTCTAGTATAATCTAAGTATATTTGCATGTGAAGCTTTCTCTTAAAAACTTGAACCCCTAGCTCTTGCTCTCCACACCCCACAAGTACTTAAACTTATGGAGTGATCATTGCACTAAGGGTGTGCAGTGGTTAGTGCAAGTTTATTTAACAAAAGATAGAAGAGTAGCCTTGTAATGGTTATTGCCATAAAATTGTTGCCACAAAAGAAAAGAAGGCGTGAATCAATTATACAATGGTCCTTTCCCCTAGTTAAAAGATGAGATAAATTTTCTACCCAAAAAAAAAAAAAAAAAGTACAGATAAATAAAATTATGAATATTTACCTGTGGTTTTTAAAAATATATACATTTTTAATATTTTAAATGAGAGGCAGTGCAGAGACAATGATTCAATTCAGAATCTTATACTCTGATATTACATTAAATTACCAATTATCCTAAAAGTTTAAACTATTAAAAAATGGTAAATTTAATTATATAATCATAATCTTAAGCTTAGTTGAGAGTCTGAGACAGATGGCGGACGACTTCAATGGTATTGCTTATTGACAAAAAACCAGTGAGGAAAAAAAAAAAAAAAAAATCCTCCAAAAAATCGAGTCGAGTACACCAAAACTGGATATGACTGAGACTGCTAAAATATCCTTAAGTAGAAAAGCAGTGCTAAAAACTTTCCTTTTAGAACCACACAATAATAGCACCTTATGGACCGAGGGATCCATGTACCCACTAACTAACTAGTGCACTACCCACACATCGCATGTTTTCTCCCCAAGTTCCTATTCTTTGATTTAATTGAGCCCTGTATTTTTGAACATGAGAATGAAGAGCTTATTAGAGTTCCAACAGAAGAAGAAATTAGGAAGGCCCCGGATGGAATGCCAGGACTGTTCTGCAAACATTATTGGTCAACGGCTGTTCAAAGTTTCCTTAGAAAACGATGTCCAATTAAGTAGCTTATTAACAGTACCTTTATAACTCTCATTCCTAAGGTCCAAGGTGCTCATAACTTCAATCAGTTCCGCCCAATTAGCCTGTGTAATGTATGTTACGAAGTGATCTTCAAGATTCTGGTGTCTCGTCTAATAAGGCCTTTGTTAAATAGAATGATAGACCCGGCACAAGTGGCATTCATTCCAAACAGGAGTACAACGGAGAATCCAGTGCTAGCACAAGAAACGGTACACGTGACACCGTGAGCTGCAGCAACTTCTTCCATACCCAAAAGCAGTCCTTAATTAGGAATGGACAATGGCCACACACTTATAAAGTTTTCACCCTACAAGTGTGCAAGGTCTTCTTAACAACTAAAAAAATTATCCTCAAAGAAAATTTCATCAATAAATCCAAAAATATTCTCAATAATGCAATTGTCAGAAGATCTCCAAAGTAAAAATAGAACAACAATCCAAACCTCATGACCATTAACAAAAGATATACTAATTATTACAAGATCATATTATTTCAAAAATTCCTAATCTCCTTTCATGCGTACAACTTTAGCAAAAGTACCAAAACTTACTATTCTTTATAATCTGAAATTGGAGGGGAGAAGGGGGGTGAGTTGACAACTCAATAAGTAACCGAAGTCCTAAAAAGTTGGATCAAGCAAATAGATCAGTAAAATAGTGATTGGCCAAGAATGTACTGACTCCTTGACACAGTGATTTGCTTACGAATGGGAAAAACCTACATGGCAAAAACCCCCACCAGGTGATTTTAAGGTCACCACTCTTGAAAATTCACTATTATCACAACAAGCGGTTACAAGTAAAGGAATCCCAGTACCTTACACCAACCTAGAGTTGAACCATTACCCCAATATCTAATTGGACTTGTTTTGTATTAACAATCTCTCATTTTCAATGCACGGCTCCTAGTATGTAACTAACCAATTCGATGCGCGGATCCTAGTACACAGCTTACTCACCAACTTGAGAAAGATGTTGGCTACAAAGTTCTTTAGTTTATCACACAATGAAGATCAAGAAACTCCTTGGTTACAAAACCCTACGGTGTACAAACACAGCAGCTTCTTCAAGAGAAAGATGAATTAGCGCAAATTATGTCTCCGGTCATAATTTGCAAGAACACAACTTTGCTTCACACTTGCACCACCTTTGATGGCCCTTAAAACAATCATTATATATGTTTAGGGTTGTGAGAAAAGAAAGCCCAAACATATATTCACGGATTGGATTGAAATCAGTTCTGAAAAACCAAACTTCATAAACCTCGATAAATAGCTTATCTGTTGAGCTAGCTATCAAGCATCGGGCTTCAGTAACTTTTTAAACCTCGATATATACTAGCTGTCGAGTTAAGACAGTTTAGTGAGCATATATTAACACATGTATTCCTTGTGATTGCCAAATCACATTGTACCTGCACATGTAACAAAAGTAGCAAAGAATATTGCGCGTTGTGTGTGAAAAACATTGCAAGATTGCATAAATGGCAACAAGTTATGATGATTTGAAATATGAGAAAATCACTTTAACTCACACACAATCATAACTGTTTGATGGAGATTATCACCTTTGAAGTATATCCTATAACTCTCACATCTCTTAGAATACACGCTTGCAATCATATATAAAGCATTTTGATTCTTTTTGCTTTTAATTTTTCTTTGCATACTTTTCTTTTAAGCAAACCATGCATGGGCATATAAGAGATAGAAAAGAAATACCCAATGATGTTAAGCATTTGACATTCCACTTTTACTATGCCGAAGCATACAAATGTCACTTCATGATTGGCGGGCAACAGTGGTGAGATAGTTATTTATACCTTTCTCTTAGGATTTTCTAGTCCTTCCCGTCAAAAAGAGTGATACAAGTGTTAAGTACAAGAGATTACTTAACCTTACTCATCACAAACACGAGCCACAAAGCTTACTTAGTTAGTTGTGCATAGAGATGCTCATCTAAGTTACAAAAGATACAAAGTTTAGAAAATTTTGTTTCAATGGTCATCCAAGGTACACAAGTACCAATGTACACAAACACACTTCTTCTTTTTTCCTGATTTTTCAATTTTTTTTATTTGTATACGAAAAAATAAATAAAACAAGATTGAAAAATAAACAAGCAAAAACATGTTAAGCAAAACAATGCATAAAACTAGATTGACTCAAAACATGAAAGCAAAACACACAAGTAATGCAAAAACAAAAATAGGAAGGAGAGAGAGAGAAAAGGCAACTGAATCACTTAGAGCCTTTTTCCTTCCAAACTTTGGAAGAACCTTTCCGTTTTGAAAACCATTGATCTGGCGGTAAAGGGGAAGAATTGAAACCATTCAAATTCGAAAGGAACATGAGGGCTTTGAGAAGATCTCCAAGAGTTGCAAAGGAGGATGGAAACTAATTCTGGTTTCCTGATGAGATCATATTGTTGGTCTGTTGAGTGGCTAACCACTTATAGCAATTAGGTTGAGTATGTCCAACTAATCCACGGTGATGACAGAAATGCTGCTTCTTCAGTTTAGGCTTTTGAGTATTTACCTTTTTAGCCCTAGGGGTCTTAATCACTTTCTTATCAAGCTTAGAGGGTGCTCCTAAGATAGATTTATCCTTGTCTATGTTCTCACTAGCTAATTCATTTTTAACATCATTATTCTCAGTTTCAACATTATTAGTAGGAGGAACAAAAACAGTAGTACTAAAAGTAGCAATACTAGAAAAAGAGAAATCATTCCCTAAACAGGTTCGATCAGAAGCAAATTTCTAAAAATTAAGCATCTCATCAGGTTTTGCACTTGAAGTCCTTTCCAACTGAGCTCTGACTTTGAACAATTCTACCTCAAGCTTCTTGGTCTTCTCACCCAAGAAATTATTCTCAAATCTCAGTGCTCTAATGGTCTGATTGGCTTCATCAAACTTTGTGGGAATTTCTTCTTGTTCAAGCTCCACTTCACTAAGCTTCTTGGTGGCCAACCTATACAACTTCTTATGCTTTTTCGAGACCTTGTATAATTTTGTATAGGCTGTGTGGATGTCATCTTGTTCATCTATCTTTTCAAACTTAGACTCCACTAATTCCTCTTCTTCATCCACATCTTCAACAATCCCTTAAGTAGGATTTAATGTGATAGTGAAGGCATTTTGGATTCCATCATCCTCATTGACAGGGTCATCTTCAGGCTCGGTGTCGTTCAAGGTAGCAACAAGTGCCTTACTTTTCCCAATGGTCTTGAGATATGTAGGGCACTTTTGTTTCAAGTCTTTGAAGCCTTGTCTTCTAAAGAATTTTGGTCCTGAGGGAACAATGTACTGACCGCCATCCCTAGCATCCTTCTTTCCTTTGTCCTGGTTCGTGAACTGAGACAAGCTAGACTGCTTGCGGTCTTTGTCAAATCTTTCAGCATTGGCATTCTTCATAAACTTTTTGAATTGCCGGGTGATATAGGATTTCCTCTTAGAATCTTCATCGTTTGAAGACTCATCAGTGTCACTGCTCTTGGCCTTCAATGTCATGCTCTTGCTCTTGCTTGATTTCCCTATCCTTGTCAAACCCAACTCATAGGTCTGCAGATTTCCAATCAGCTTTGTCAAAGGAATTTTGTCAATATCCTTCAATTCCTCAATTGCGGTGATCTTGGCATGAAATCTCTTGGGTAGAGATCTAAGCACCTTTCTAACAATCTTGGGTTTGGGAATGGTTTCCTCAAGATTAAAAGTTGAGTTCGCTATGTCCTTAAGCTTGGCATAGAACTCATCAAATGATGCATCCTCCTTCATCTTGATCTCTTTAAAGCTCGTAATAAGCCTCTGAAGTTTTGAATCCTTGATAGCCTTGGTTCCTTCATAGGTTGTCTGGAGAATAGTCAATGCTTCCTTAACAGTTTCAGTAGAGGAAATCTTCTTAACCTCCTTATTCATGACTGCACTGAATAAAGCATTCAATGCCCTACTGTTGAAGTTTGTCACCTTGATTTTAGCATCATCCTAGTCGGCCGGCACTTCTGCAAGCTTGGTCCAGCCTATCTCCACAGCTTGCCACACATTTTTATCTAATGACTGCAAGAAAGCTCTCATGCGTACTTTCCAGTATGCATAGTTAGTGCCATCAAATAAAGGAGGTATAATAAGAGACTGTCTTCTATCCATGACAAACAGGGGTCAATGGATCACACAACAAAGATTAAAACCTAATCAGAGTGTGTCTGCTCTAATACCACTTGATAGGCCAAGAATGTATTGACCTCTTATGATGAATTGACAAATTAATTAGCCAAGTTAATTAATTAATTCAATTATCATGCAATACGCGTGGTAGCAGAAACAAATCACCAATTAACAAAATGCAGCGGAAATTAAATTGACACGATGATTTTTTTACGAATGGGGAAAACCTACAAATCACCACTCCCGATAACTATTATCACAACAAGCGATTACAAGTAAAGGAATCCCAAAACCTTATACCAACCTACAGTTGAATCCTTACCACAATACCTAATTGGACTTGTTTTGTAGTGACAATCTCTCCTTTTCAATGCATGACTCCCAGTACGTGACTAACCAATTCGATGCGCGAATCCTAGTATGCGGCTTACTCACCAACTTGAGAAAGATGTTGGCTGCAAAGTTCTTAAGTTCATCACATGATGAAGATCACGAATCTCCTTGGTTACAAAACCCTACGGTGTACAAACACAGTAACTTCTTCAAGAGAAAGATGAACTAAGACAAATTCTGTCTCTAGTCACAATTTGCATGAACACAATTTTGCTTCACACTTGCGCTACCTTTGACGGCCCTTAAAACAATCCTTATATGTGTTTAGGATTGTGAAAAAAGAAAGCCCAAACATGTATTCATGGATTGGATTGAAATCAGTTCTGAAAAATTGAACTTCATAAACCTTGATAGATAGCTTATTTGTCGAGCTAGCTATCGAGCATTGGGCTTTAGCAGCTTTTTAAACCTCGATAGATACTAGCTGTCAAGCTTTAAAATCCAGCACTTCTTCACTTGTTTCTTAGACAGACTTGCATGACTTTAACACTTAATCTTGAAACCTTATTCCTTGAAGTATTAAACACATCCTAGATCTACCCAATTATAAGTAAAATGTGTTTTGTCAAAGGATTAGCCAATTCTATATTGACATGTGTTCCTAACATTAAATCACTTATGTCCTAACAAATAGTAAATTGTACATTGGTCGAATATTATATTCTTAAAAATATATCATAGATTGATTAGAAGATAATCAATTTTCCATATATCAAAAACTATAATTTACAATGGGTTTCAAAAACATAAGAAGTTTCATAGACTTGAAATAATTCATAAGTTCAACCATATTCATATTCTTAACAATCTTTTATTTATGTGTGTATATATATATATATATATATAACTATGGTCACGCTATATTCCTGTGACTAGGAATCATATTCATATAAAACTAGTTCCACACTAATGTATATCCTCCATTATCTGGGTCCAGAAACAAGATAGGCTCGTGATGCCCTAGATATAACTAGTTTTGATACCAATGAATAACCCTCATTGATTGGGTATCAGAGTCAAAGCATAGTCAGATTGTGCAAAATTATAGTTCAAACAAATATTTATCCCATTCAAAATACATATATAAAATCATATATATAGTAATCAAAAACATTTATGATGGTTCTTTATTCTTTACTTTAAATCAATGTAGCTAAAACAATTGTAAACAATATTCAATAGCTAAAATACAGTAATATAAGCAAAGTAAAACCAATTAGGAGAAAGTTTATTTACATTACATGCTTATAAAAACTAAAAACTTCCCTCTACAATTTTATCTCCAATTGTAAAATATTTCCACAGACACCCTAATGTGGTAAAGCTTAACCAATACGATTTCTACTTCTTAAATGAATAGAAAATCAAGCTTCTTTTTTTTTTTTTTTTTTAATAAACCTACAGAGCCTTCTCCCTAGCCTTTCTAATCTATAAGACTTCCACTTCTAATCTATAAGACCACAAATGTGTTTTTACAGTGGCTAGGGTTTTTGCCATAAGGTGTATATATATATTGCTAACCCCAATATCAAAATTACTAAGCTGCCCCTATAAAAAAAAAAAAAAAAATCCCTTTAGTGCATACATCAGTTATTCATTTTAGAAAATATTTTATAGAAAATTGAAAAAACTGTCAAAAAAGTTACTCACTTTTTCATTTTCCAGTAAAAAAAATTCTAAAATAATTTACTAATATATACCATAAGGACAGACATTAGTAAAATCCATTTATTAAAGTGGTTAATCCGAATTATCTTAATTATTTTAATAATATTGTAGTACTCATAAATAAAGGCCCAAGCCCACTAAGAACGGTGGTACCTTGTCCTTCAAACCAAGCCCAAATAATAGAATTTCTTTAGAGAGTGGGAAAATATTTAAAGTGCAATTCTAAACAAGGTTCAAGTCTAAGACCGAAGAGCCTAGGATAACAGAAAGGAATAACATAAGTGGAGAATGAGAAAAAAAGCTCTCCTCTGGCAAGTCCGAGGATTAGTTTCTTATATATAATGTTTAAGTTCTATACCAGATAATGCACTGTTCACTTTCTCGTTTTTCTATTTCATAAAAAAAAAAAAAAAAAAAAAAATGTCCATCCCTATTTCTGGGAGACTCCCTTCCTTTTATATCTCCTTTCTTTGCATCCTAGCCCTCCATCTGTATGCCTCCAGGCATTCCTAAGGATATTTTTCTCATAAAAACTCTGTTGAAAGTGGTGGAAAGGGCTGCTAGCTGTGAAGTTACTGTTTAGGGGTCATTTCCTAATTAATGCAACTGATAAGGTTGGTGCAGGGCATTCAATGCAGAGGAGGAAAGTGTTCCTTCCAGGAAACTTCCTCCTCTCTTCCTTGCCTTCGTCGCTACCCCTTCTCCTTGCCCTAAAACATCACAAAACGCCAATTGTCTTAATTTTGCTTCCATCCTCTGCTGGGTGAAACCCTCAGAGCACATCTATCTCTTTGGATTTGGACTAAGCAATCTACTCCCTAATCTAATCCTCCTCAGTCCTCGGACCCCTCACAAATATTTCGCTTACCTTTTTTCTAAAAAAAAAAAATGTAATTGTCTAGTACCACTTTAATCACTTTGCCAAGTAAAAAAAGTTGGTGTAAATACACTTTTGGTCCCTATATTTTGGGCCGATTTTTTATTTGATCCCTAAATTGATTTTGCTTCTATGTTAGTCACTGATTTCAAAAAATCGGTTTTGTTTTGGTCCCTGCCATCAACCCAGTAACAGAAAAATTAGATGTGGTAGATGGAGTGCATTGTTGGCATGTTATATGCTGACGTGAAGTTGAAGTTGAACTCATCAAACTCGCTAAAAGACTCATTCGATCCCCAAATGAGTTGCCTCACATCGACTCAATCTCCACGCCTATTGGCTTCAACGTTGTTTATGAGCCCAGGAAAGAGAGTCTCAATGTCGGTGAGCATGACTTAGCTCCCACCCAACAGAGGGCGGGATGACTACAACACCGCCTACCGCTACTCCTTCATCTCCTCATCGTGGGTGACTCCACCACCACCACTACTAAAAGAGGAAAAGAGAGAGGGTGAGTTAGAGAGAGAGATCTGAACTTGCTTTTGAAGAGAGAAAGAGAGCTCAAGAGAGTTATGAATCATTTGTGAGTTTGGATTTTTTTTTTTGGGTTTGTGGAGGTTTTCAAATGTTTTTTTTTTTTAATTTTAATTTTGTGTCTAAAAATTGATATATTTAAATTTTGTGATGTGTTTGTTTGCCAAGAAAGTTCAAGAATATTTGAGAAAGTTGCTATAAATTTTTTTCTCAATCTTTAAAATTGAAAAATAATTTTTTTTTCGTTTTTTAAATTAAATTCAAATTGAAAAAAAAATGTTATTTAATTTAGAAAATACTAACGTGGATTTTTTTTTAATTCAGAAAATGCTGACGTGGCATTTAAAAAATGTCAAATAAAATATTTTTTTATTATTTATTAGCCACGTCAGCATCTAACATGCCAACAATACACTCCATCTACCACGTTTGATTTTTCTGTTATTGGGTTGATGGAAGGAACCAAAATAGAATCAATTTTCTAAAATTAGGAATTGACCTAAGACCGAAATCAATTCAGAGACCAAATCGAGAATCTGCCTAAAATGTAGGGACTAAAAGTATATTTTCGCCAAAAAAGTTATGAAAAATTATATGATGCCTCAACTTATTATTTCAGTTTTCCACAACTGAGTACTAAAATATTCAACCCAAAAAAATCACCTAAAAATATACCACATGCCAAGAAAAGAAGTTTCTTAGCACAATTTAGCTTATAGATATGGCAGGAAAATTAAATAAAACAGATGACCAAATATTCATACTCTTTGTCCTTCACCACAAACAATGGAATTTAATCTTATGTTGTTTGGTAATTTGCTTCAAGACATTTATCATATTTTTTAAATTTATTATTATTTTTTTTATTTTTTGGTAAAAGCGATTGTTCGTTTTCAGATTTAAACTTATGGAAATATCACTCATGCATCATTCATGACACACCAATTCCTAGTTACTTTTTCTCAACCAAAAAAAAATTCCTTGTTACTAATTTGTTAATTTTGTTCCGCGTGGAATGCCAAATACGAAAGCAACTGATGAGTAAAATAAAAGTGATCAGAATAAGTTCCCACATCATTTGAGTCTACTTGAACTTGGCATGGCATATGGTAATTCATTGCAATTTTTTTCCTCAAGAAGGATACCCAAGTAATTATTTTATAGAGTGAAGAGCTTTATAACTCAACTGGTTCTGTATATTCTAATATTTTTAACAGATCCATCTATGATTCAAAAACCCTCTCTCTCATGTTGTAACTATTGAATTATCAAAATAAAATAATAATAATAATAATCATTGTCGAGGCCAAATTGGCAGGGACAGTCTTTTACAATTTTATTTTGCTTTTCAGGCTATTTAGGTGAGCCGTAGCCACCGTGTAAGCCTTTTAACAAGAATTTTATCTCTAGACATATCCTTTATAACTAATCTCCTAATGATAAGATTAGGAGATGATCCATCTATGATTCAAAAACCCTCTCTCTCATGTTGTAACTATTGAATTATCAAAATAAAATAATAATAATAATAATCATTGTCGAGGCCAAATTGACAGGGACAGTCTTTTACAATTTTATTTTGCTTTTCAGGCTATTTAGGTGAGCCGTTGCCACCGCGTAAGCCTGTTAACAAGAATTTTATCTCTAGACATATACTTTATAACTAATCTCCTAATGATAAGATTAGGAGATGATCCCCCAATCAGTTTAATTAATAAGGAGTTTTTTTCTCCCTCATCAAAAAAAAAAAAAAAAAAAAGGAGTTTTTTTCTCCAAAAAAAAAAAAAAATCATCATCGTTTTCAAGAATGAATAGTTGATCTGCTTTGAATCTTTTGGCTAGAGCTTCTAAGTTAATGATTGACTTAGAGTTAGTAATTGCCTATAATCCCTCATGATAACTCCCTTAGCACCACTTTCCAAGGAACTATCATAAGCTCAACTTGTCAATACTTTTAACTCAGTTGAGTAGTGGCTTCCGTGATTCTCATGGGACTGTATGATGGGAGGGGATATCAATTTGGAGGAATTAAATCCATTCTCTTTCTGCCTTAGCATTTACAAACTTATGAGTTAGCTCGAGTGCTCAATTGACCAAAACTTATTGAGGATGGTCTTGGTCTTCCCTATAATTTTTCAATTTCGTATTTTCTTGACCCAACAGAAAGTTGGAAGTCTTATTTCAAGTCTTCAAATGGATCAACCATTCTCCGACCCATTTGTCAATCTTTAAGAGCTCTTCCCTACAATTTTTTTTTTATTTTTTTTATTGGTCTTTTACCCATAGGGTTTTTTATTTTTTATTTTTTTGGGTCATGTTTATGGAGACGTTTAGCTTGGACTCACTTCAGTTATCAATTAAGATGAGATAGGTATCGTTTGTATTATACAAAAGTGACGGTAAAAGACTTAATTGAAAATTAACGTAGGTATGATAATCAATCAATTGATATAAATATAAATATAAATATATATATATATATATATATATATATATATAAGTAAACACCTCATGTGGAAAAATATGAAGTCTGCCAAATGGTGCATTCTATACAAAGCGAATTGGAATATTCTCAAGATAAGAACAAATTAAATATTGACCTTTTTTTTTTTTTTTTTTTTTTTAAATACTAAGTATGTTTAACACACACAAGGAAAGAAGAGAAAATGTCTTAAAGAAACTAACAATGGTGTATATTCAAAAAGGGTCTTACTTTTTGTTTAATTTGGTTCAATGTTTCAAAACTTTTCATCTCTCACATATACCACAGACCTCTTTGCATTTTAATTTACCATTTTCACATCTTGCATATCTATCCCTTTATATATACCTACCTATAACCCTTCATATCATCTCATGTCAAATACACACAAACCAAAAACGATGTCATTTACCTTCAATCTTTCGAGCTTTAACATTGTTGTTTTATCTAATCCTACACTGTATGAGCTGGCTACAACCAATGAAGGGGGGCTTGCAATTTATATTGAGTAACAACGACAATTACTATTTTGATGTTAAGGTCAAACATTGTGGATTTATGGGTTTTGTATATAATGTGATTGACTGTGGGTATTTAGGATGTGTATTTTGTTTTAGAAATAAGGAGAAACACCAAAACAAATTTTATATCAACTTTTATTCTATAATATTCCTCCAAAGTTTTTATTTTCATTTTTTTATTTCTCATCACTTCAATTGAATAATTATAATAGATATGTGTGTTAGGTTCTAAGGTCTTAGGATTTTATGTATTTAGAACTCTAATTTGTAATGTTGGCAAACCATGATCAAAACAATGTATTTAGTCTTGTTTAAGTTTGCTCAAAGTTGGTTAAATATTGTAAAGTTGGAATCGAGTGACTGCAGAAGCATTGGGGCTTCTCGGCCTGGCTCGATCGATCGAAGGTTAGACTCGATCGATCGAAAGTCGGCCCAGATGCGTTTTTCTGCAGAATTCCAACTCAGCCCTAACTCTTTAAACGTTTAGGGTTTTATGTTTTTGCCCTAGGTATATAAGGCAAACCCTAGCCACGTTTTTCAGAGTTGCACAAGTTGTTTTGTTGCTCATACATTGCGGTTTTGTGTAAATCTCTTGTGAGATCTAGAGGAGCTTTCCTTTACACAAAGCTTAGGGTTTTCAAGATTGAGATCACATCAACATCTTGATGATCAACTTGGTTGCTGCCTTTGAAGCTTAAAGATAAACAAGTGAGGAGCTTGTAGCTGATTGAAGGAATACAAAGAAAGAAGTAGTCCGTGGACTCGGAGCCTGCGCGTGGTCGTGTCAGGAAGTTACTACTGGTGGGTAGCATTAGGAAGTCAAGCGGGGAGCTTGTAAGTCCTTTTGTAAGAACTTCAATTCTTTCTTAGTGGATTCCGTTTTGCCTTGAGGATCGGTGGGTAAAATCCTCCCCAGGTTTTTTACCGGTTTGGTTTTCCTGGGTGATCATATCATTGTGTTATTTATTATTTCCGCTGCTTTATATGTTTATATGCATGATATGATTTTGTGATTGTTTTAACCTAGAATTGCATAATTTGACTAAGTAACAACTTGGCTAATTAATCTAGGCTACACAATCTGGTTATAGTTTAAGGGGTCTAAACCGTTCAAGTGGTATCAGAGCGGGTAGCTCTTCTTGTTTGAGATCTTTATCTCAGAGCTGATCCTTGACCCCAGTTGTCATGGAGCATGGACACTCTCTGTTTGTTCCTCCTCACTTTGATGGGAACAATTATGCTTACTGGAAAGTAAGGATGAAAGCATTCCTGAAATCCATAGATGAGAGGGTGTGGAATTCCGTTGAATACGGATGGGAGAAGCCCACTACTCCTGTGAGTGAGTGGCAAACTTCTGAAAAAGAAGCAGCAGGCTTCAATAGCAAAGCTATGAATGCCATCTTCAATGCTGTTTCAATGGAGGAATTTAAGAGGATCTCTAATGTTGAGGTTGCTCATACTGCTTGGAAAATCCTCCAAACTGTGCATGAAGGCACAAAGGCTGTTAAAATTAACAAACTGTAGCAATTAACTTCTAGGTTTGAAAACATTAGAATGTCTGATGATGAAACCTTTGATGAGTTTTATGCAAAACTAAATGATATTGTTAATTCTGCTTATAATTTGGGTGAAGTCTATGATCAACCTAAAGTTGTTAGGAAGATTCTTAGATCTTTGACTGAAGACTTTAGACCCAAAGTAACAGCCATTACTGAAAGTAAGGATGTTGACTCCATCCCTGTGGATGAGCTTGTAGGATCTCTTCAGTCCTATGAGTCTGACTTACCCAAGACTGTCAAATCCAAATCAATGGCACTGAAGTCTGTTGATGATGTTGAAGCTGGTGGATTTGATGATGAGCTCTCTCCCACGGAGATAGCTTACCTTGCCAAGAACTTTAGAAATTTTCTCAGAAACACTAATAGAAAGGCAAGGAACACCAACACTGCTGAACCTAGAAATTTTAGGAAGAATGATCCCACTAAGGTTAACAATTTTGAAAAACTTAGAGAACAAGTAGGTCAATCTTCTAATAACTCTTTGGGTCTTCAGTGTTATGGTTGTCAAGGGTATGGTTATGTCAAATCTGAATGTCCTACTTTCTTGAGAAATAAGGGTAAAGCTATGGCTGTAACCCTTAGTGATAATGAGGTTTCTGATGATGAGTCCGGTTGTGACGAGGATGGAAACTTCATTGCTTTCACTGCTACTGGTACAGTAGATGAAAGCATATCTGCTGAGGAGAACCCTGCTGATGGGGAACTCTCTGAAGATGCAGATCTTCAAGAGGCTTACAACAAACTTTGCAAAATTGCTGTAAAGGATGCTATGAAAGTTGATTTAGGCCTGAAGAAAATTGATGCTCTTGAGCTTAAGAAGAAAAACTTGCTTGTGAAATTGTTTGATGCTAATGATCTTTTGAATAATGTTAAATCTGAAAACATGCTTTTGCTTGATAAAGTTAGAACTTTAGAACATGATTTATCTGTTCCTAGATCTGCTAGTTCTAAACTTGATCACATGCTGAATGTTCAAAAGTATCCTTCTGATAAAGCTGGGTTAGGATATGTTGAAAGCATCTTTGATTCTGGACCCCATTCCACTGTCTTTGTTCCTCCTTCTTCTTCTTCTGAACCTCTTGTGAGTGAGGTTGTGAGTGAAACCATTAAACCCCCTGTGAGTAAGGTTGTTAAACCTGTAGAAGTTTCACCACTAAAGAAGATTAAGGTAGACTTAAGAGAATCCAAACCTAAGGAGCCTACCAAACCGAAGGACAAGATGCATGGTAAACCTGCTTGGGTTTGTCATTATTGTGGTAAGTCTAGACATATTCGTCCTAACTGTTACAAGCTTCAAGCTGATAAGAGAGCAAAAAGACCAAAAGTGCCTGTGCCTCAAGTACAAGATCCTATGGCACTAATTGGTGAATTGGTAAAGGTGTTAAACCTTTATTCCAATTCTGGAGTTGGGAATCACTCTAATGTGAATAAGAACTCCAATGCTCGGGGTGCATCTAAAAAGTTTTGGATGCAAAAGACTCGAACTAACTGAGTCTTTCTGACATGGTCCTTGTGCTTCATTGCTCTATTCTGTGTGACCATTGTTATTTTGTTTTTGTGTTTTTCTTTTTGTTCTAGGACTTGCATTGCATTACATACATGCATTTCATTCTAGGATTTATTTGTTATCTCTTTTTATAATTAAAAAAAAAAAAAAAAAAAAAAAAAAAAAAAAAAAAAGGGAGAAAGCAAAATCTGTGTTGAACACTATTTTTCTTGACTTTTGAAAACAAGGTTGGTCATTCTTTTTACACATGTCATGTCTTGTGTACCTTGTTTAACTTTGATGAGCTTATTTACTACACTTGACTAGTTGAAACTTTGTAGTGCATGTTGTGTGGGAAAGATGTGTGTGGTTCTTAATCACTTTGCCTTAATTATGAAGTCACATTTTGTTGACTGACGGACTTGATCCTTTTGAGAAAGGCATAAATAACCATCTCACCACTGTTCACTAGCCAATCATGAACACCTTAGTGCATATCATAAGATTTAGTGCTCGAGAAAGTGTAGCACATGCACAAAAAGAACATAAGGTGTAGCCTCAAATTAAATTAAAACTGGTGTGTACTATTAGGCTTGATGCCATTTCACTTAATTCAAACCGATGTGTACTATTAGGCTGAATGCCATTTCATATAAAAATAAGAGGCAAAAATGAAAGAAACTTACATGATTGCAAGCTTTTGATCTAGGAGATGTGGGAGTTATAGGATGTAACTCTTTAGGTGATAGTCTCTCTTAATTCTATGTGATGAATTGTGTAGACTTTGTGCTTGATTGCCATTCACATATCACCTCACATGTATCTCAAGTCTTTGCTAGTTTCACACACTACACAGGTTACTCTTTGTTAAACACTGTACATGCTAGTGTGTGTGTTCTTGGTCTGACCAACCAAGTTTGAAAATATCTTGAGATTTGTGCACAACATATTTGTTGCTTGAGAAAATTAATTTGGAAGACAATTGAAACTTGTGTTTGAGAGAATTGGGTTTAAAATTTTGGGTTTTTGAAAATGCATTCCATCTCATACTCATGCATTTTGCATTCATTGATCAAATGTTTTGAGGAGTTGTTTCAAAGTTTGGTTTGCTATTTTTCAAAACTGTGTTTTTCCCCAAAATTAAGTGTGTTTCTGCCCATTTCGATCGATCCAACCTAATTTTCAATCGATCGAAAAAGTGCCTCAGAAAGTGCTAAAACGACTGTCACATTCGATCGATCGAATGTAATTTTCGATCGATCGAACATCGTGAAGAAGCTTTTTTAAAAAGAGAAATCTGACTTTTTCAAAGTATCAAAAACTTTCAAAAACTTTTCTTTTTCTCTCTCCGACGAGGCAAGACCAATTCTTCAAGTTTTTGTCGTTTTCTTCCGAACTTTTTGCATAATCTCTCTCTCCTCAAGCCGGTATGTCCTTTTTACCCTTCCTTTTCAATAGATTTTCATGATTTCATGCATTTTTCATGCATTTTAGAAGGTGATTTTCGGACTTTTCTTTTTGGGATTTTTTGATGATTCGGACCTAATCATGTGAAATTGATCAATGGGTTTTGTTGGGGACACCCTATAGACATGTTCTTGATTGATTAATTCGATCAATTTTGTGTTTTGTGGAAAACTTAAATTTCTAGGGTTTATAATTGATCCGAATTGGGGCTTTTTGTGAAATTGGGATTAATTGATAAAATTGGCTTGTGTAATTGATGTAATTGGTTATTATAAACTGTTTCCAATAGTTTATAATGATTGATTCATCAATTTGATGCAAAAATTTTCAAGTGATTCTCAAATTTTTAGGGTTTTTGTTAAGAAACTCTATTTTTCAAGCCAATTTTGTGAAATTGAACTTCATTTGATCCTGGTTACTGCATTAGTTCATGCATCATAACATTATTAATGATTCATGCATCATATAGATTTTTATTCTATATTTTTTTTGTGCTAACTTGCAGTCTGCCCTTGGTTTTGTGTTTGTTCTTTATGGTTTTCTTTTATGTCTCTGTCCTTTTCCTTAGCACCATGCCTAGGAAGATTAGAGCACGTAAGACTCTTCCCACTCCTACTCCTTCCCCTCCTTCTTTTGATAGTGAGAGGTTCCCCCGAGAGAAAAACCAAGAGATCTTTGAGACTTTAAACCTTAAGAGAAAGGTTTGGGCTGAGCGTTCTGTTCTTTTAGATGAGGTTGATCCTGCCATTAGGGCAAACTTTGAGCGTAGGGGTTGGTTACCTTTGTTGGCTGTGTCTGACCCTCCACCTCCGGTTCTCTTGATTAGAGAGTTCTTCTCGAACCTCTCTGTCCACATCTATGATTCCAACACTCTTGTTAGGAGTTGGATACGAGGTGTAGAGTACACTATTACTCCTCAGGTAATGGCTGATGCTCTAGAGGTACCGTTGGTTAGGGATCCTGTCTATCCCTATGATGAGTCACCTAAGCTGAGTGATGTCATGTCTTACATCACTGGATCTTCTATCCAGTGGGGTTCTGATCCTAGGATCACCACCGCTGAGCTTCCTGAGACTACCTATCTCTTCTTTAGGATAGCCTGTCATTCACTCTGGCCCATTTCTCATCTGCACACCATTCCTCTTGAGAGGTGTGTTTTTCTGTATGCTCTTGTTACAGATGCTCCTATTAGTTTTCCCCATCTTTTTCTTTGTTCTTTGAATAAAGTTTATAGGAGTTCATCTACTGCCCATGCCCTTGTCCATCCTATTTTCATTCATAGGATTTTACTTTATCTAGGTTTAGAGGACTTCCCTGCTTCTGAGCCTGTTCATGTTATTGGTTCTATAGGTGCGTCTTTTCTTAGACAGAGGGTCGCTCATCTTCGAGTTGGTTCTAAACACCCTAGGTCTGATCCCTCTAGTAGCGCTCCTCCTCCTTCTTCTTCTACAGGTCCTGCTGGTGAGGCTGTTCCAGATCCTGTAGGTGCTGCTGCTGTTCCTCCACCTCCTGCGGCTGACTTCGATGTTCGTCGTACGTTGGAGACTGTCATGACCGTTCAGGTGGCTCATGGTTAGCTTTTGGTGGATCTGTTCGACGAGATTCGTGCTCTGCGAGCGGATTTGGCGCATCTTCGTTCTTCCTCACCACCTCCTTTTGATGATGGTCTATGATGCCCTTTGGCATTCCGTCACAAAAAGGGGGAGTAGAGTTTTGACTTGTAGAGGAGATTTTTGTTTGTAGAGGAGATATTTTTGTTGATAGGGGGAGATATTTTTTTTGATTAGCATGGGATATGTTTGTTAGTTTGTGGAGTTTATTTAGATTGTATCTAGGTGCTTCACTTTGTATATCATTTTTGGGATGTTCATGTTAGGGGGAGTAACATTGATTGATATATTGATATACATGTTTCTTTTGATTCTTGTTGTCTTTATGATTCACTGCTTATTGATTTATATTTATGAGTTGCTTCATTGATATATTTCTTTATTTTGTATTGTGTGAATCTTACAAGAATATTATACCTGTTTATATACTATTTGCTGCCACATATGCGTTTATGTGTTTGTTGAGTATTTTAGGAATATACAGGTTGATTCGACAAAGCTACTGTCTACACTTGCAACCGATGGATAGTAGTTAGGTTGAACTTTTGTTTATGAGCATTATTATGTAAAGGGCTATTTACTTGTAAACTTTGAGCTTTTATTGTGTGTTTTGTCACGGATTGCCAAAGGGGGAGTTTGTTAGGTTCTAAGGTCTTAGGATTTTATGTATTTAGAACTCTAATTTGTAATGTTGGCAAACCATGATCAAAACAATGTATTTAGTCTTGTTTAAGTTTGCTCAAAGTTGGTTAAATATTGTAAAGTTGGAATCGAGTGACTGCAGAAGCATTGGGGCTTCTCGGCCTGGCTCGATCGATCGAAGGTTAGACTCGATCGATCGAAAGTCGGCCCAGATGGTTTTTTCTGCAGAATTCCAACTCAGCCCTAACTCTTTAAACGTTTAGGGTTTTATGTTTTTGCCCTAGGTATATAAGGCAAACCCTAGCCACGTTTTTCAGAGTTGCACAAGTTGTTTTGTTGCTCATACATTGCGGTTTTGTGTAAATCTCTTGTGAGATCTAGAGGAGCTTTCCTTTACACAAAACTTAGGGTTTTCAAGATTGAGATCACATCAACATCTTGATGATCAACTTGGTTGCTGCCTTTGAAGCTTAAAGATAAACAAGTGAGGAGCTTGTAGCTGATTGAAGGAATACAAAGAAAGAAGTAGTCCGTGGACTCGGAGCCTGCGCGTGGTCGTGTCAGGAAGTTACTACTGGTGGGTAGCATTAGGAAGTCAAGCGGGGAGCTTGTAAGTCCTTTTGTAAGAATTTCAATTCTTTCTTAGTGGATTCTGTTTTGCCTTGAGGATCGGTGGGTAAAATCCTCCCCAGGTTTTTTACCGGTTTGGTTTTCCTGGGTGATCATATCATTGTGTTATTTATTATTTCCGCTGCTTTATATGTTTATATGCATGATATGATTTTGTGATTGTTTTAACCTAGAATTGCATAATTTGACTAAGTAACAACTTGGCTAATTAATCTAGGCTACGCAATCTGGTTATAGTTTAAGGGGTCTAAACCGTTCAATGTGTATACAATTTATAATTATTGCTTTTTTAATGAACTCATTACAAATAAAGTTCTATAATAATTATGCTATAATATTTATATAACATTCTCCCAAACCATCTTACATAAAACATTACAATATTATCCGTTCATCACACCGGTAACTTACTAGTTGGATATAATTGTCAAATTGGAATTTGACATTGCAAACAATGGTTGTATACAAGGCTTATCACGAAAAAAGTATTGTCCTAATTGCATTCACATCCTTGCATTCACATCCGTTTGCATAAAAATTTGTCTTTTCTTTTTTAGAAGAGTAAAAATTGCCAATGTATATCATCAAAAATTCTTTTTTTTTTTTTCCTACTTCAAATAATCACTTTTACAATACACCATAAATCTTTTTCTTTATTTTAGATACATAGTATTAAAATAATCCAAATACTTCTCTTTATATAAGTTTTTTACTGAATAAAACAACAACTGAACTAAGCACCGCCAGAATGCCATTCTTCGCTCATGTCAAGTCAATCTGCCACCACAACACCACCTCCGTGTCACATCGAAATTGCACAATGTCAAATCAACTTTGTTCCTTGAGCAAGGCCACTGTGAGCTGCGGTGCCATGACTGACCACCACTAAAGCAAGATTTGGACTACGTACAGATTATGGTGATCTTGTATATTTATAGGACTACTATAGCTCTTGTATAATTTTCTAGCAAAATAGATAAACTGAATGCAACATGGTTTTCTTCTCTTTTTAACTACTGTAACATCTAGCTATAATAGCCAAAACTCTAATTTAAAGCATCAAATGTGAATGCTTTAACCTAAAGGTTCATTTTGCTCAGAGATTGAGCTCAACTGATTAGGTTTGGCTTGTCTAGACTTTACACTTTTTTTTATTATTTAATATAAAGTATCACTTCATTCATTGGAAAGGGTTTTTATTATATATCAATATTTCGCACTTGTTGATGAATCCACTCTAGGGTTTCTCTTAACAAGACAACACATCTTTTTTCTTTTTTTTTTGTAAACTAGACCACACATCATACTATCTCCTTTGTGTCTAACATGAGACACTACATAGTTATTGAATCAAGTCGATCATTGTGACCAACAGTAACCACAACTTGGTCCTTATAATAAAGAGCCTTAATAACACTAATAGTCTGTTTGGATTGAGGAAGAGGGAGGAGGAAAAGAGGGGAATAGACTAGAGTTGGATGGAACTAGCCTAGTTTTAGTTAAATTTACTCTATTCCCCTCCAGTCCCCCACCTTTCACCCCTCAATTCAAACGGGCCATAAGGGAATCACCTTCCGAAATTATTAGATTTGGCAAAATTGGACCTAAACCGAAGAAAAAAATGGTCCCAAACTTGAAATTCTTTCTCTAGGAAAAATGGATCAACTCATACCCAGCTTAGTTTTTTTTTTTTTTTTTTTTTTTTTTTTTTTTTTTTTTTTTTTAAGAAGGAAACTTTTTTAAAAAAATGTTTTTTTATTTGACGGTAATATGCAAAGTTCAATGATTTCTATTGGTGGAAAGAGAATTACAATTGTTTTTTGAGTTCTCGTTAATGGCACACAATCTCTTAAGCATTCCTATAATTGTGGTTCATTTTGAATCATCTTTAGCATTGGAGGTAGAATTCTTATTCAATATCGATCTTGACTTTTGCTTGAAAATGTGGTAGCTTTCATTTTCACTCGAAATTGATTATATGGATTTGAAGGTAACATTGAATACATTTGTAGAATATTCATAGTTATAAAAATTTTAACTCATTTCACTGTATACTAAAGTTATATTAAAATTTTGTATTGTAAATGAAAATATTGGCAAAATTACTCACGAACCCAAAATGCAATTGTCAAGTATGAATATTTTCACTGTTGGATCTACAATTAACATTGAGTAGATTGAGGTGCAATTCATATTGAAAGTTCACTTATTTTTCTTTACCTAATGTATTATGCTTTATTCTTACAGCTTTATTTGTTTAGTTATCTTTTTAAGTAATTTAACTTTATTATTATTTTATATGTAACAAGTGCACCTTTGGAGGTTAATAACTTGATATAATCTACAACATCTAGTATTTTCTTCGTTATTTTGTGGTGATATAAGATTTGTGAACTTTGGATTGCGTAAACTTCAAAATTTATGTATTATTTAACTTTTTTTTTTAGTTTTTTTTTTTTTTTTTTGGGTTATTTATTCTCTTATTTGTATTGAAAGGAAAACAAAGACAGTGACCATATTATTATTATTATTATTATTTTGTAAAAACATATTGGTCAAACCCAAACCTGACCCATTTCCCAAGTTTAAAGATTATCCCCTAAAACCCAGATATACTTTCTTTTCTTTTTCTTTTATTTATGGTTGAATTAAAGCCCACTATCCTTATTTCTCAATTTAAAAAATGCAGCCGAATAATCAATTAGCTATCTCAATCTCACATGAATAATCATTTTATTTCAAGACTTTTTGCAATGTACAAAACATGACCCAAGCTTCTGCCAAGTTTAAAGATTATCCCCTAACGCCCTGATAAACTTTCTTATTTTGGCTGAATTAAAGCCTATTATCCTTATTCCTTAATCTTAAAAATGCAGTCAAATAATCAAATATTAATCTCACATGAATAGTCATTCCATTTCAAGACTTTTTACAAAGTACCAAACATGCTTCCAAAACTTTTTTTTTTAGCAATCTCCCAATGCATGTTTGAATCTAATTTCCAACACTTAGAGCATCTTCAGCAAATTATCTATATTTTTGTACTGTTTGGACAATGAACTATGACATTTAGCTTTTACCTACTTACCTACTTTTTCAAATACACTTTCCAACAGATTCTCTATCATTTTCTCCATCTCATTTAAATATTATTTCTTCATTCATTCTTTATTATTTTTTTATCATCATTTATTCTTCCTATATTCATTCCCAACAGTTATATTTTTCAATGAAAAGTGTTAAATCCACAACATTTTTCGTAATACTTTCACAAGAATCACATCAAAATCTTATGTGGAAAGTTGTTACTAGTTCTAATTTAAACACACCGCTGAAATTATTTTTTTACTCACAAATATTAGCTAATAACAATCTATTACTTAAGATTTATTGTGAAAATATTGTAGTAGCATTTCTTAATTGCCATTTCTTATTTTTTATATTATTTTTTCTTTCTTAATTTCATCCATATGTTTCTTTTTTTTTCTTTTTTCCCTTCGTTTTTTCTCCACCATACACGTATCCCACTCCTATCTCTATGTACCTTCTTTTTCTTTTTCTAGTTCATTCCGGATCATTTCTTCAGCTATCTCTCTCTCTCTCTCTCTCTCTCTGTCTTTCTCTAGCTCTCCCTTTTTTACTTTTTCTATTTCTACTTGATTCTAGAACACTTTCTCCCTTTATCTCACACAAACAAATTCTCTCTCATACACAGATAGATCACCGGTAGAGAAGTGGAGATCAGCGTTCTACACAGATCGGTCAAGAGAGAGTCGTTTCAACTTTTTTAGACTTTAAGCAAGGGACGGTGAGAAGAGACTGATCAATCTCGGGCATCCATGTGCGTGTAAAACTGTGAGATTGCTGGAGATCGGCGTTCTACATGTTTTTTTTTTTTTTTTTTTCTCGTTTGATTAGTTTTATTTTATTGTTCAGATTTCATTAGGCTTGTAAGAGATATTTTTTTTATGTTTCAAATCTTTCGATTGGGTTTTGTGTTTTTGTTTTGATTGTGGTATGTTTTAGTTTGTAACCATTGAGATAGAGAAGCACGAGAGAGTAAAGAACAAAAGAGAAAAGAAATGAGAGAGAAAGAATTTTTTTTTATTCAACTGGGTATTATTTTAAGGAAAATATTGTTTACAGGTGCTACAGTAATTGCTACAGTGTTCTCTACTTGTAGAGAAGCACTGTACCAATTCTAATCTAAAAAATGGAAATAGAGTAGCTATTAGGGTGGGTTTTTGGAGTGAACAGTGGGGTTTTTTCTCCAAAAAATAGATATAGATAAGCTATTGGTGATGCTCTTATGTATAATAATTTGAATCTTTTTAAAAAAATAATTTGATAATTATAATTGGGGAGATTTGAAACCTGAATATCTTGAAAACACAGGTTAATAAATTGAATTACAAAACTCTTAGCATAATAATTTAAACATTAGATCTTCACGTTTAAATTATCCTAAAAAACGCTTGTGGGAGTAAAAGAATCCTTGTCCAGGCCTTTGGCCCAATAATTGACTGGGCCACGAGAACGAACTGACCCAAGCCTATATGCTTGGAGTCCCAGAGGGCAACGGGTTATGAGAAATAGGAAGTTGAACCATTCCCCATATCCGAGAAAGGAAACATCACAGGAAAAAGACTTCCGTGGTGAAGGTGAAGGACAAATCTTACTAGAAGTAAGGCGAACGGATGATCTGCATGTAGCTCCCAAACGGTGCCCAGTGTCGCGGGAAACTTCTAGAACACATAAGAAGGTTGAAGATTTTTACCTTTGCATCAATTTGGGAGCCCTCACCTAACCTCTGCCGCATTATTTAAATCTGAGATAGCCTGAACAGAGAAAATATCCCCCTAGAAGACAGAGCTCAAGGATAAGGGAGGGGAGGAAACTGATAAAGTAAGGAAAAATATCCTTAAGTGCTTAGCTAGCAACATGACAACTATAGGGATAAGAATGAGAAGTGTGCCTATAAATAAAGAGGAAGAAGTAGAATTGAGGAGGTTCTTTTTGGGGGTCTGGGGAGAAAAAAGAAGTTAGACAACCTGGAGAAAGAGAAAGAATGTATAGTACCATAGGGATAAGTGAGGAACCAGAATGTAATACTAGTAATACCATGTTGTCATGCTCTTAGCCAATGAAACTAATTGTTTGAGCTTCCCATTGTAGAGCATTTATTCCTAGTCATTCAATTATAAATAGATTGTGTGAGACTTACTAGCTGTGATCAATGGAGGTCCACGGGGACCATTTTTTGTCTGCCCACAACTGGCGCCGTCTATGGGAAACTATACTAAGTAGTAGGCTCAAGAGTTGGTTTACCTTCTATGGCAAATCAGTCTCAGAGCGATCCAGCCCATCTAGAATGACCAAGTTTTTCAGAAGAATCTGTTCATGTGGACCGACGTGTGAGATCTGAAGTTCATAAGAAAGCTCCATGGCCACCTACTCCACGTCCACAAGAAGAGAGGTCTACTACCAATACAGACAGTCCTTCACATTCTAGCAGGGAGAGGGAGGTGGAAAGGCTAAGAGAACAAGTGGCAGTGTTACAGAGGGAAGTAGAGTGGGATAAGGAGTTACTTCACCGTAAGGATGAAAAACTTCATGACCAGAGAGGCCCAAGTCCAGCGCACATTCATTGCCAAGGAGAAGAGCGTCGTGGGTGATAGGAATAGGAAAAGGGATAAAAGAACAACTTATCCCTATGAGGAACATAAGCAGCCTCCCCACAGGAAGAGAATGGTCTCCTCACCCCATAGGAAGAGCAAGAAAGGGAGAGACTTAAAATCCCAATTCCTTAGCGCTCAATGGCCCCTCACTCCTGAGTCCCAGTGACGTTGCCAATCTCGGGAGATGATGTTATGGGCAAGGCATTTCAACAAATATCTCAGCCTCCTTTTTTTTAAGAAATCAAGAAAATTGACTTACCTTGCAGGTTTACAAGGCCAACCTTTACAATATATGATGGCAAGACAAATCCCGTGGAACATGTCAGTCATTATAACCAAAGCATGGCCATGTACTCCAAAAACGAAGCTCTAATGTGTAAGATTTTCCCTTCCAGCTTGGGGCCAATAGCTATGAGGTGGTTTAATGGGCTAGAAAATGGGTCTGTCTGTGGATATGATGAGTTAATCAGAGCATTCAGGGCGAGATTTATGACATGCAGTAGAACTTCGAAGCCTTTCGCTTCACTCCTTACAATGGCAATGAAGGAGGGGGAAACTTTTGGAGCCTATTCGGATCACTACTAGGAGTTATACAAGGAGATCAAGGGTGATAATGGAGGAATTGCAGCCAGTACTTTTAAAGTGGGGCTCCCTATTGATTCAGATTTAAGAACTTCTTTGGCCTTGAAACTAGTTACGTATATGAATAAGTTGATGGACCAAGTAGAAGAGTATGAGAGGTTAGAGGATGACTAGTTCCATGATAAGGCTAAGGCAAAAGCTCCTACCATGGAGAAGAAAGAGGTTAAAGTAAATCAAGCTCCATGACCATGGAGGGACTTTTTCCCTTAAGTTTAGAGGCCGAGATCAGAGATGGTTAGCTTATTGTACAAAGAGCCCGTATACCAAATTGTGTAGAAGATAAAGAGCGAGCCATACTTTCATTGGCCAAATAAAATGAGAAAGGACGTCAGAAGGAGAAATCAGAGCCTTTATTGCTCATATCTTCGAGATCAGGGGCACACAACTGAAGATTGCCAAACCTTAAAGGACCATTTACGCCAGCTTGAGAAGGCAGGTTATTTGGGGGAATTCTTGGTATGGGAGGACTCTCACCCACAAGATTTGAAGGGGGCCAGCCCCTCAAGAACTTCGACCCTAGCTTGGGGGCTTATAGGGGTATAAACACAGCTATTCAACAAATGGAGACTGCTAGAGCTTCACCTCGGGTATTGGCTGTGGGTTCAGCTTCTAACCCATAATTGGAAGGCCCTTTGCCCAAGAAGGGGCGCTGGGAAGATAAGTGCATAGGTTTTACTAGGAAAGACCTCAAAGACATTTTCTAGCCCCATGAAGATGCATTAGTGGTAACATTGTGGATTGGGGGTTTTGATGTCAAGAAGGTTATGGTAAATCAAGGAAGTGGGGAAAAAATCATGTACCCTAACTTTTATGAAGGGTTAGGGCTAGCCCTTAAGGATTTAACTGTGTATGATAGTCCCTTGGTAGTTATTGATGGAACTGTTGTTATGCCAGCTGGACAGGTGACTCTCCCCATGGAAGTGGAAGGAAGGAAGGAGATGGTCAACTTTATAGTGGTACACTCCTACTCCCCTTATACAGCAATCCTTGGACGCCCTTGGATTCATGACATAGGCGCAATACCTTCATCTTTGCATCAAAAGGTCAAATTTCCAATCGAGCAAGGTATTACGAAGGTGCGTGGGGATCAAAATGTTGCTCAGAGATGTCAGGTAGCTACTATGGGGTATAAAAAGGAGGAAAAGCCTAAACTAGCAAGTCCATTGTAGCAGTTATAGCCTCCCCCCGAGGACATCTGTGAGTGATTGGAGAAAAAACACATTGATCTCAAGGATAAATACTTTCAAGCAAGAGCAAGCCTCCCTACCTCAGAGAAAGTAGAATTAATCTTGTTTCTAGTAAGAAATCTAGATGTGTTTGCATGGAGTCCATGTGAAGCACTTAGGGTAGATCCAAATTTTATCTGTCATCGGCTTAATGTTGACCCCCGGTGTCCACTAAAGAAGCAGAGACCTTACAAGTCCTCGGATGTACATGCCGAGGTAGTAAAGGAAGAGATAGATAGACTCAAAGAAGCTAGGGCAATTAATGAAGTCTTTTATCCCGAGTGGTTAGCTAACATGGTAGTGGTGAAAAATAAGAATGAAAAGTGGCGAGCACGTGTGAACTTCACAGATCTGAACAAGGAGAGTCCGAAAGATCCTTTTCCCGTGCCCAAGATTGACCAACTTGTAGATAAACCTTTGGGCACCCCATGATGAGTTTTCTTGATGCATTTTAGGGGTACCATCAGATAGCTTTGGCCCCCGTAGACCAAGAGAAAACCTCTTTCATTACCCCTACTAGTAATTTTTATTACAAAGTCATGTCATTCGGGTTGAAGAATGTGAGGTCCACTTATCAAAGGATGGTTACCAAGATGTTCAAAGAGCAATTGGAAAGGAATATGGGGGCTTATATAGATGATATGGTGGTAAAGAGTAAGGCTATGGAAGATGACCTTAAGGATCTCACAGAAACCTTCGAGACATTGTGGAAGCACCGTCTGAAATTGAATGCTTCAAAGTGTGCTGTTAGGGTCGGCTCAAGCAAGTTTTTGGGTTATTTGGTAACTCACCAAGGAATTGAAGTAAACCTAGATTAGATTGTTGCCTTGCAGAATTTGAAATCTCCAAGGAACCCAAAGGAGGTCCAATAGCTTACTGGGATAACTGCGACTCTCAATCAGTTCATCTCATGATCTGTGGATAAGTGTCGACTTTTTTTCCAGTTGTTGAAGAAATGGAAGGACTTTCAATGGACAGAGGTGTGCCAGCAGTCCTTTGATAAGCATAAGTTGTACTTATCTCGAGCCCTCGTCTTGTCAAGACTGGTTCACGGAGAGACATTGTATATGTACTTCGCTGTGACGGATCATGCAGTCTTGTTAAGGCTAGACTAGGGAGTTCAAAAGCCAATCTTTTATATTAGTAAAAAAAACTTGTGGAAGCTAAAACACACTATTACCATTGGAGAAATCTGCACTCACAATAATCCATGTTGTACGGAAGTTGCCCTATTACTTTCAAGCTCATATAGTAGTTGTGTTGATAGAGCATCCACTACAGGCATTACTTAGAAGGTCTGACTTCACGGGAAGGATAGCCAAGTGGGGGGCTTCTCTAGAAGCTTTTGATATTCAATATAGGCCCCGTACCTCTATCGAGGGTCAAGTTTTGACAGATTTCGTGGCAGAATTCACTCCTAGGCACCCTGAAATTATGCAAATAAAGGGTGTAAGGTTGAATTTATTCAACTATGTGCTGGCTTTATTCCATAAAAAAATTTTCTTGTAATTCAGTATTTAGAAACTCTGTATTTAGGTAGGAATAATGTAAGGGTTGTGTGTGAGAGAGTGTGAAGAATTGATCAAGAGTGTGCATCAAAGAGCATTTCGTGACTAGAGATCGCAATTGGCTCGCAAGTGGTAACTCGCCAGAATTTGTCACACGTGTGGAGCATGTAGGAAGTTGAAGGGTCAAGACAGCTGGATCACTACGGGACAAAAAGTATAGTCTAGCCATTCTGTTATCTGGCGACTAGAACTCGCGGCTCATCCTAGTTGCGAGTTACTCGCCAGTGCACCCTATTTTGCAGAAAAATGACTTTTCACATTCCTTCTCATATCCTACTATAAATACCCTTATACCCATTAAATGTAAAGAGCTTCTAGAGATCATTTTGAGAGATAAACCATAGAGATCAACAAGATTGATTCATCCACAATCTTATACATTTGATTATCCAAATTCCTCTATTCTCACCCTCTCCATTGTCATACCCTTGAGAGGATCTTAAGCCAAATCCTTACCTTAACACATTCAAAGCAGGGAGAAGGTTATTGGTGTTTGGGAAGCAATTCAAGAGAGAACCAATTCATTTTGGTTGATGCAATGGGCCAATTGCGGGATCCGGTAAGCAAGAGAAGACAAGGTTAGGCGTAACCCTGTTGGAGCAAGAAGCTTGGAAGGCTTAGGTGCATCAGGTAGATTAGGCTTGGAGAGTCTATTGCTATTCATGTATCCCAACTGATTTTCTAGTGGATTATTTTACCGCTTGGAGGGCGCCGAGAGGTTTTTTGCCAAGTTCTTCAATTTCCTCTTCAATAACACGTGCCAGTGTTATCTTGCATTTGCTTCTCTCTATCCCTTACTATTTGCTTTTAATTACTGCTGTGTTATGCTTAAATTAAGGCTTAGAGTAGTTTGCATGTTTGGATATAGCTTATATGTATCATTTCGCACATATATTGTTTGAATATAAGCTTGTGTTGATATTTTTGAATTTAGGGGTCTAAAAATTCACAAGTGTTTTACACACTTAGTGTGCTTTCAATTAGAATTAGAGTGGGTACACTTTGACAGATTTTTATATCCTTAGTGTGATCCTTAACCCCTAGGATGGATAAGTATCAATCCCTCAATGCACCTCCCTTCTTTGATGGGAGTAATTACACATTTTGGAAAGTGCGTATGCGTGCATTTTTGTGCTTTATTGATGAGAGTGTGTGGGATGCTGTTGAAGTTGGTTGGACAAGGCCGGAGGCAGCCATATCTACTTGGGATAAGGCAACCCATGCAGCGGCTATGCTAATAGTAAAGCTCTTAATGCTATAATTTGTGGTGTCTCATAAGATGAATTTCACAGGATATCTCATGTGTCAATTGCCAAGGAGGCATGGCAAATTTTGCAGACCACCTACGAAGGCACTAAGAAGGTAAAGGATACCAAGCTTCAAATGCTTACCACTTGATTTGAAGAATTGAAGATGAGCAAAGATGAATCATTCGACTCATTTTATGCAAAGTTGAATGAAGTTGTAATCGATAAATTTAACTTGGGTGAGAAGACGGAAGACTCCAAAGTTGTTAGAAAGATCCTACGATCATTGCCGGAGAGCTTCCATGCCAAGGTGACCGCCATTGAGGAGAGTAAGTACCTTGATGAGATAAAGGTTCAAGAACTCATCGGTTCTCTTCAAACATATGAGCTATCTCTACCATCTCAAAGAAAGAGAAAATCTCTTGCTCTTAAGACGACCAATGAGAGAATTAAAGCTCAAGATTCATCAGATGAGGATGAGGTTGAAAAAGAGGTTGTGTACCTTACAAAGAACTTTCTCTCAAGTTCTTAAAATTCAGAAAGGATGGGAAGCCTTTTGAGAAAGGTAAATTCTCAAATTTCAAAAAGGACTTCAAGAAGAAGGATTCCAAAGACTCTTATCCATCTCAAGCAATCACTTGCTATGAGTGCAAAGGACACGGTCATGTGAAGAAAGAATGCCCCACTTATTTGAAGGCAAAGGGTAAACTCTTTGCTACAACCCTTAGTGACTCGAATAGCTTTAACTTCGATTCGAAAGAAAGCTATGATGGGGAAGGAAATTACTCAACTTTTATGACCATTGCACCCATAAACTCTTCGAAAGATTTGAAGAACCTAGTGGAAGAGCTCGGGGAGCACACTAAAGTGAAGTCTATAGGGGTTGAAGATGAATCCGACGATGAAGATGAAGAATGCATCTGTGAAGGAACAAAGGGATTGCAAGAATCCTACAATGCCCTTCTTAAAAAGAGTGGAGGGTATGCTAGAATGGCTCAGGCAGCCATTAGAAAAATGAAGAAAGCTGAATATGATTACAAAAGCAACTGGCATGAAGCAAATATGGAGCAGAAAAGGTGCGCATGAAGCAACTGGCATCACGGCGATGCATCCCTAAATGGTTACATCTGAACAAGGCCTCATCGGCATCGGATGTAATCAATAGGCCAAAACACAAGAAAGAAAGATAAAGTGATAAAAGGGCTACAATAACACCTGGCAAGACAAACATAGCCTAAGTCTAAGCACACAATCATGGCATGGAGTGCACAAGTACATGGAAGGTGGCATAAAGCATATAGAACATGGATTCAAGTACACAAACATGAAAGAACATAGATCTAGACATATATGCATGTGTAAACCTAAATCCGAGCACGCAAGCTTGTAAAAACAAAGAACTAGGCATAGGCATGGCATCGCATGTGTGAACATGTGAAGACTAGCACATAAACATGGAAGAACGCGAGTCCAAGCATATAAACATGTACGGATGCAGATCTAAGCATAAAACATGGCAAAAAGCATATGAGCACATAGATCCAAGCAAAGCATAACCATGGACATGGTATCAAGCATGTAAGCACATAACCCTAACAACAACCCAAAGTAAAGATAGGAACAAAACAAAGGAAACATGGCATAAAAACCCTAAGCATGCAGATCTAAACATAAAGGCATGAAGGATGTAGATCTAAGCACAAAAAATGGCATAAAGCATAAAGCACGTAGTTCTAAACATATAAGCATGAAAGAACGTAGATCTAAACATAAAAGATGGCATAAAGCATAAAGCATGTAGATCTAAACATATAAGCATGAAGGATGTTGATCTAAGCACAAAACATGGCATAAAGCATGAAGCATGTAGATCTAAACATATAAGCATGAAGGATGTAGATCTAAGCACAAAACTTGGCACAAAGCATAAAGAGCAAGGAGATTTAAGCTAGAAGCACAAATAAAGCAAGAAACATGCTAAAGAAATCAATAAATCATGTTATTTAAGCAAAAAGAAATAAATAAAATCTTGATGAAGCTTTAAAGAAAAAGGGGTATGGATAGTAGCCAAAGAGCTACATCCGTAACCAAAAAGCTACATCCATACCCCTCAAACCTCAAATCCAAGGTATGGAACCAAGGAGAGGAGGATGGAGGGTATGAACACTACTTTGTATTTTTGGAGAACGGAGAAGAATCAAGAAGCTTTGATGTGTTTTTGTGTTTTTTTGGAGAGAAATATGGTGAGAAAAGAGAGAAAAAAATGCCCAAAAAAACTCCCAAAAACCCCCTCATTTTTCAATTCTCATCCTATCTAGGGTGCCAAGGGCTATTTATATCCCTTGGCACACTTCCCGAGGCTAGGCAACCTTTCAAGGGCAGCCAAGTCGGCCCAGCTAACGTCAACAATTTTGTCCTCATGCACTTTTCGGGTTCTGACTTCAGACCCACCTTTGGAGGTCTTTCCTGACTGGGATTGAGGAGATCTTGGTGTCCCTGGAAATCTATGGATGTCTAGTTTTCATAAAACTAAAGAAATTAAAAATCCAATGGTCAGATCAAAAGTTATGACCTTAGAAAGCGTGCTAATGTTCTTTTCACAGTTTTCTCAATATCTAAACCATTTTAACTCCGATTTTGACCTATAAATAGTCGTTGGAACAAGAATTGGATAATCTTCGGAATGGCATTGGTTTCAACCTGTTCCAGCAGTTTGATCAAAATCAAGGTTTTTGGACCCACCCAAGATCGACTTTGGGTCAAACTTGGTCAAATTAGCTAAAAATATTCGAGGAGCTCGGGTTTGATATTAAACCATGAAAAATGTTGTTTTGTGGGGGATTTTTACTTTGTTTGACTTTTGGTCAACCTAGGGCTGACTAGGGGCATTTTGGTCATTTTGGCTGAAAAAGGTACTTTGAGCGCTCCGATGTCCGAACGGGTTACGCCAAGCCATTATATATGTTCTCATCACCCCATGGAAGGAAAATGATATTTTTAGGTTTTTCGGGGTGTGGCATGCAAATTGAGGGCGCAAAAATACATTATCAACAACTGCCCCTTTTTTATCACAACTGGTTTTACTTGGTGTGGTTGAGCTGCTGCTTCTACTTCGAAAAATTTCTTTTGCATCCATTTCTTGATATTGGTCAAAAACTTCATTCTTTTTTTGCAAATATGTTAGTAGCAATGCAACTAGGAAAGCAAGCTAGATTTTTTTTTTTTTTTTTTTTTTTGGGCTAGGTAGAAAAACATGCAAATGCTAGATGCTATAGATGTAGAAAATAAAATGCTAGGAAATGAAATGCTAGGCAAGGGGACTTACCTGGTGATTGAGAACTTAGGATTCTTTAGGAACTTGGTGATTGTGTGATGACGAGGCATACGACATGGCTGCTAGTTAACCTTAAGATGGGATGTGAGTGTATGGTCTTGGCCGCTAGTTAACTCACCGTAGATCAGGAACTCAATAACTCTTCAGGGATTTGATAACTGTGTAATCGCGAGGCATACGTCACAACCACTAGGTAACCTCAAGATAAGATGTGAGCGTACGGTCTCAGCTACTAGTTAACTTACTGTATATCAGGAACTCAATAACTCTTTAGGGATTTGATAATTGTGTAATGGCGAGGCGTACGACATGGTCGCTAGGTAACCTCAAGATAGGATGTGAGCATACGGTCTCGGCCGCTAGTTAACTCACTGTTGAGATGTGGCATGACCGCTAGATAGCCTCCAAAAAAGATACGAGCATATGGCACGGCCGCTATTTAGCCCACTGCAGAGACGTACAGCATGGCTACTAGATAGCCTCCCAATAAGTTGCGAATGGCACGGTCGCTAGTTAGCTCACTGTAGATTAGGAACTCAATAACCCTTCAGGGATTTGATAACTGTGTAACGGCGAGGCGTATGGCACGACCGCTAGGTATCCTCAAGATAGGATGTGAGCGTTTAGTTTCAGCCACTAGTTAACTCACTGTAGATCAGGAACTTGAAACTCCCTTTTATGTATGATGACTGTGGGATGGCGAGGCTTATGGCACGGCCGCTAGGTAACCTCAAGATAGGATGTGAAAGTACGATCTTCACTGCTACTTAACTCACTGTGTAATGGCGAGGCACACAGAATAGCCGCTATGTAACCTCCAAAGAAAAGGCGAGCATATGGTCGTAGCCGCTAGTTAACTCACTGTAAGATGTGAGAGTACAGTCTTGGCCACTAGTTAACCCACTGTAGAGACGTACAACGCGGCCACTAGATAGCCTCCAAAGAATAGGCGAGCATACGGTTGTTGCCGCTAGTTATCTCACTATAGGATGTGAGCATATGGTTGCGGCCACTAGATAACCCACTGTAGAGACGTACGGCACGGCCGCTCGATAGCCTCCAAAGAATAGGCGAGCGTATGGTCGTAACCATTAGTTAACTCACTGTAGGATGTGAGCGTACGGTCGTGGCGCTAGTCGACCCACTGTAAATCATGCATAAGAATCTGTTTTCTCTGTGATAACATGTGTTTGACATAGACCTGCATGATATGTTTAGGAAAGGTGTTAGTTCATTTGCATTGCCATTTATTTATGGGCTTACCACTAATGTCTGAATTTCTTGCTATTTTGTAGGTCATGTCCGAGAGAGCTAGTTACAGGGGAGATTGGGGGAAGGCCCCTATCCATGCTATGTCCCCAAGGGACACTTCTTCTGATGATAAGACTATTGACTCCTTTAGGGATGATGATTCACAGTAGGGTTAGCTTTTGTTTTAGCATGATGTAGTCCCCATGTGGGCATGTATGTATTCTTCATGTATCTTGTGAACATTGCCCCATGGTGGGCCAGTTGTGTATGTATATTGTGGATTGCCTCTTGATAGGCCTGGACATGTGTGTAACTTCACGGTGTATGCATGCAATAATGCCTCTCGTTAGGACTGTATGATTCTGGAGATTGCCTTTAAGAGGGTTGATGTATGATTCTAGAAATCGCCTTTGAAATGGCTGCTGATGTGTGCAAGAACAATGCCTCTAGGTAGAACTTACATGTACAACTCTAGATGTTGCCTTTAAAAGGACTGCTACTGCATGTGTGACACAATGCCTCTAAGTAGGCTTACATGTATAACTCTGGATGTCACCTTTAAAAGGTCTACTGATATATGCAAGAAACAATGCCTCTGGGTAGGACTTATATGTACAATTCTGGATGTTGCCTTTAAAAGGGCAGTTGATGTGTGCAAGAGCAATGCCTTTAGGTAGAACTTACATGTACAATTCTGGATGTTGCCTTTAAAAGGGCTACTGATGTAGGACTTACATGTATAATTCTGGAAATCGCCTTTCAAAGGGCCACTGCTGTATGTGTGAAACAATGCCTCTAAGTAAGCTACTGATGTGTGTATAAAACAATGCCTGCATGTACGACTTACATGTATAATTCCAAAAATCGCCTTTCAAAGGGCTATTGCTGCACCTGTGATACCGATAGCACTTGCATCACACTGTATCCTCATGGGTTTATTGATTCAATCTGATAATGATCAATCTACTAAGGGGGATGGAAAAGGGAGAGACCACACAAAATAAAGCTACCCCAATGTAGGTTTTGTGCGATTCTTGACGTGACAGGAAATGTCCTTCGTAGTGTTAGGACATATGTGAATCATGTTAGGAACATTTGTCAATATAGAATTGGCTAATCCTTTGAAAAAACACACTTTACTTGTAATTAGATAGATCTAGGATGTGTTTAATGCTTCAAGGAACAAGGTTTCAAATTCAAGTGTTAGAGCCATGCAAGTATGTCCAAGAATCAAGTGAAGAAGTGCTAGATTTTTTAAGCTCGACAGCTAGTATCTATCGAGGTTTAAAAGGCTGTTAAGCCTGATGCTTGACAGCTACTCGATAGATAGGGTATCTATCGAGATTTAAGAAAATCAGATTTTCAGTTCTAATTTTCATCCAATCCGTGTATAGATGTTTGGGCTTTCTTTTCTCACAACCCTAAACATATATAAAGATTGTTTTAAGGGCCATCACAACTAATGCAAGTGAGGGCAACTTGATGCAAAAGTTTTTCACAAGCATATTGTGAACCAAAGACATATGCCATAGTTCATCTTTCTCTTCAAGAAGCTGCTGTGTTTGTACACCATAGGGTTTTGTAACCAAGGAGTTTCGTGATCTTCATCGTGTTGATGAACTGAAGAACTTTGCAGCTAACATCCTTCTTAAGTTGGTGTGTAAGCCGCATACTGCGGATCCGGGCATCGAATTGGTTAGAAACGTACTCGAAGCTGTGCATTGAAAGGAGAGATTGTCACTATAGAACAAGTCCAATTGGGTATTGGGGTAAGAGTTCAACTGTAGGTTGGTATATGGTACTAGGATTCCTTTACTTGTAACCGTTTGTTGTGATAATAGCAGATTCTCGGGAGTGGCGACCTTAAAATCACCTGATGGGGTTTTTGCTATGTAGGTTTTCCCCATTCGTAAATAAATCATCGTGTCAATTTGTTTTCCAGTGCATATTAACTTAGTTGGTGATTTGTTTGTTCTTCCATGGATATTTCATGTTAATTAACTTAACTTAAGTAATTCACTTGGCTAATTAATTGGTTAATTTATCACAAGGGGTCAATACATTCTTGGCTTATCGGGCGGGACAAACCCGTTCTTGAATAATTATTAGCACAAAATGGGTTGGACCACACGAAATAAACTACCCCAATATAGGATTTTACGTGGTTTTGGATCGACTGGCCGACTTGGCATAAGTTTGAGCTTATACCAGACAATTATACCGTAACGGGTTCCTTGATTTACTGAATTCTAGATTCAAATTTTGGGGAAGGTCCCCTCTTGGAAATGCTGACACTCTTGGTCATAGCTTAAACAAGAATTGCCTTGATGCTAAGTTCTATGTGGTTTTGCTGAATTGTGCATGCTGGGCACCTACTCAGACTCTCACGGGGAGAGATTCCTCCTTCTCCTAGCAGACATCATGAATTGCACTAGATAAAGGGAATACCATCTATGGTTTGAAGATGTCAAAAATAAAACTCCCCCAGTATTAGGATTGAGACTGAGGCCGACCTTTGGGCATTGGGGGTTAGATCTAAAGCAATGACTCAGACATCCTCTATTGGGATGAGTTTGAGAGGCTGGAAAAGTGTTTACGGCAGTGATGCTCAAACGGTATTTCAAAACCTGGGGTTAAGCATTTGAATCTTTTGGGGTTCAGGTCTTTTTGAAGACGCTTGGTAATGACGAATGGAGGCTTGCATAAGCTATTGCAATCTTAAAACCTCATTTTTCTGGAAATTCCTAAGGAAGAAATGAATAACCCTCAAGGATTTGTTTGTGGACTTAAAAAGTTTGGAGGATTTGAAATCTTTGAGGGTTATTATTTTTCCCTTCTTTTTCAATTAGTTTTCAAAACCCGGTTCAAAAATTTTGGAAATTCATTCATGATCATGAAAATCTATTTAAATGCATGTACCACAAGAGGGGCTCGTTAAGGCCATGTTTCCTATTTGCTTTGTGAGTGTATGTGCTTAATGGCTATCATTTACCCTGGAGAGGGAACATGCTTGCAAGTAAGGATTTCTTGAGCAAAGTGCTTGTGTTTACCAAATGCATGGGTGCCCCTTTTTAAGCCATGTAGGGAAAACATGAATGATGTGTTTGGCCATTTTGAACTCTTCGGGTGGGTTGGGAGAGGACCCTACCCTTTTTGAGGCATGACACCTTGGCATAAGCGGATGATTTTGTCATCGATGATTGACCAAATGTTCAATGTACCATGACCAACCAATCCTCAGTGATCAGTGAGGTCTTTCATTAGGTTGTAATGTGGCCTTGGGGTTGATTGGGTGCTTGAAATGAAGGCTATCAGGCTCAAAACTTTCAAATATGGGTGATTATTTGGCATAAGCTCCATAGACTAAGTCACCCTTAATCAGGAAGGACTTTCTTAGGAGTTTCCTAGGCACACGAGAGGATATTTTGGCTATGAAATTCTTTGAAGGATTTCCCAAAGTCAATGATTACATTTCATCAAAATCATTTTGGTTGCCTTTCATGCTCGGCTATATCCTCAATTCGAGTCCGTTTCTTGAATTTTGCCCATTTCATTTTTGGGGCTTTATCTGACTTGATTGCCTATGACTTGTTGATTTGGGCTATTTTTTCATTTTTCTTTCAATTAGAGACTTAATTGTTGGACTTAAATATTGGAAGTCACCTAGCATGAGGTCCTTGTAACCATCTAACCCACCCCAATGTAGGGGGTAATCCTTGGCTGGGTTAAATCAAGAAAACAATTCAAAGTGTTCAACTAGGCTAATAAGGGATATTTTTCTACATGTGGGACGGCAGTGAAATGAATGCCTTTCTTTGTCATCTTGAACGCTTACTTCTTTGCCTTAGGAGCTTATGTGCCAAATCATCAATTTGGGTGATTTTTTAAAAATATTTTTTTTTTCTAGCTCAAAAGGGCTATCAAGTGATATAACTGTTTGGATAGCTGAAACAAATGCCTCTATCATTTCAAATCTAATCAGTTGGTCAATGAAACTTGAACATATGGTCATTCATTGATTCTGGGTCCACACTAGTCTTGGGCAGGACCTCCCTGGGGGGGTTGATTGTCAATAATTAAATGTGCACTTTGCAAAAGTGGTGAAGATTTCAGGAATGTGGAGTTTTTGAGATGGGATATCATGAGGTGACTGTTTGGGGATCACATGCCCCTAATCCCTAGTAAAGGACAACCACTTCACTCAAACAACTCTTTTCCCATAAAAGGGTTTTTGGCTTTGACTTGCTGCTCTTAGAAGATGCATGTGCTTTAAAACATAGATTTTCATGATTTGATGTTTTGATTTGAACATTTATTCTTTGATCTCATTTTGAAAAATCTCTTCTTCTTTTTTTTTTTGAAAAATGTGTACAAGATTGCAACAAACCTAAGCCAACCGAGATGGAAGAAGGTTTTGTTGAGATAATATTGGGATGAGTGACAAGGTCGAACTTGGGTTCCAATGTTTCCGATGGATGGCATTCCCAACATCCAAAAGCTTTCGCAAAGATCCTCTTAGGACATGGAGGTCTTCCCTTTGTAAAGAAGCCTTGGGTGATTGATTCCAAGCTCGGCATACTTCTTGGGATGAATATTTTCTGATCTGTGGTGAAGATTCTTGTGAGGCACAAGTAACAAACTTCATTTTCATGTGAATCGTCGAAATGACCTGTCAAGGCAATGTGCCACATTAAAGACCTATTAAAGGCACTATGAGTATGACAAGAAGAGATGTTAATGCAATTCCCTGAAATTTTGATGGGGCACTGTTTCCCAGATATTGAGCCAATGAATGGTTCTATCACAAATGCTCAGATGTTTGGTCATCACTATTCATTGAAGAATGCAATGTGAATTAAGTCTCTTTGGCTTGATTAAAGCATGTCCCTGAAAAGGAAATTGATTGAAAGGAGTTAGTGACATGTCCGGGCTATGACAAACTTGATAAAATTGGAAGCATTTTAGCTCTCATTTGACTAAATTTAATCCTTTTACTCTTCCTCCATGGTTCACATGTGGGTACACATTATGGGCAAGTTCTGACATTGTATTGCTGAAGTAGCCGAAGCTGATTTCTCATGGACCTAAGATTTCTCAACTGAATCACCATGACTGAGGCGGTCCCAATATTTTTTGAATGTTCCTGAAAATGACATGGTCCAAGTTAAATGAATGCTTTGCTCATGGAAAGATCTGATAAAACTGGAGATAGTTCATGATTCTCCCTGAATATAGGCTTGGTTCGCCTTTTTCTATTGTCAATGCAGAAGTCAAGCTTCCAAGGAATGCTTCGAGCAAACTAAAAGATCTTCTGATGGTCTTGCAAATAAATTGCGACTGTGTTCCTTGTTAAGGTTCAAGATGCTGTTGAGGCTATTGAAAAGAAGTCCATTTGGAGGGGAGAGACCATGTGAAAAAAAAAAAAAAAAAACTACTCCAGTGTGGCGTTTTCCATGGTCTCTCGATCACTTTCGCAACTTGGTGAGATTTTCAACTGACGGGTGTGAGGATTCACATATTAAGATAGGCAAAGACATCCCAGAATACTTGGAGAAAGAGAGGATTTTTTTTTTTTTTTTTTTTTTTGTTTTGAGGAAGACCCAAAGGAACCACCTAGACTACCCTGAGGTAAAAGAAGATTCTTTTCTGAAGGGAATCTTATGGAACTCCCTAATCCACCAAAAAAGAATATTTTGTCTTAGGGGAATATCTGAAGGAAACACCTAGATTACCCAAAGACCAAAACCTATTTTTCTGAGGAAGACTCAAAGAAAAAGCCTACTAAGGCAAGTTAATGCTTGAGCTGTTTGATCTTGCTCAAGAGATGTTGAGTTCTTTTCACCCTTTTGAGATGCCTTGACAGAGGAGCTTGCAAACTATACGGATCAACTCTGATTTTCAGCGGAATTCTGCTCCTAGGCTTGCGGTGGCTAGTCTTCATGGATAATGTGGAGGTCACACAAGATAGATTTTTAGTGGTCTTATAGGAATGACCACTAAAAATCTAGTATCATAATGAGAACAGCTAAATCCATGTGTGTCCCACCAAGACCGGAATCTTGAATCTAGTATCATAATAAGAATAGTTAAATCCATTATTTTTTGCTTGGGAACAAATTTGGATCACGTCCTTAAGATTTTGGTAACGCTCGCGTAGAGATGCTGGGACTTTCCATAATTTACCTTATTAAGTCAACCATGGAAACAAAGAGAGGAGGTTAGAAACCGTCCAAGAAAAACAAACCCTAGCATAACAAAACATTATACTAATGAAAAGGACCATCATCGCGCATTGCGCTCAGGTAGTGTGCTTAAGGCTCGGGAAATGTCTCAAAGCTTAATTACAAACTGAATTTAAATTGTCTCATGTTCAAACATAATAGCATAAAGGAAACAAGAAATGCGAGAATAAAAAAAACTTAAAGATAGTGAAATGATGTTTGGTTTTGGGGACTTCTTCCACAACAAATGGCCAACTTGGCGCTGCTTTAAGTCGGGTGCGTTCTTGAGAAACATGGCTTGGCTATCCATCTGCTTAGGTGTATAAGCTAAAGCTTTCGAGGAGCAATTCTGGATCTTGATTTGCTAGTAAGAACCATCTGAATATCTAGTTCTCTGATTGATGGGGACATATGCACTTTGGGCTCTAACCAGCTGCCTTCGATAAGACCTTGAAACTTTTGCTTGAGTAGCTCACACATGTCAGTGGAGTGGCCAACCATCGCCCCATGATAGCCGCAATGACTTTTAGAATTGTAAGTCTCTGATGCAAGTTTGGGTTGGATCTCAAATGCCATCAATTCTACCAACTTTGCTTTTAATAGTATTGGCAATAGCATGGATAACGGGATTGACAAAAGGTCCAATGCAGCTATGCCACTTTGATTGGGAAATGTCACTCCCTGGATTGCCATTGTTCAGTACCAGAGAAGGGTACACTGCTTTATGAGGATATGGAACGGTAGGCAGGCCTGTAATGAGTGAGCCCCCTTGACCTTTGTTCTTGATCAATACATTAATCTGACCCTCACAACTAATTGGAGATGAATCGGTTATTGTGGCATTTTCAAATTGAATGGTGTTATTGTCGATCAGGCCTTGGATTGTCCCCCTAAGAGACTTGCACTCTTCTAGGCAATGTCTCGAGCTACCATAGTAGTGCTCACATGTCTTGAGCGGGCCAGACTCACCCGGAGGGAATCGATTATACGTCTCTGCAAAATTGGGGCCACTAGGCGTTCTTTCAACAGTATATGATATAATTTTGAAATCGGCATAGGAAGGGAAGGAAACTTTTCCAGTGCCTTCTAGACTTGTCGGGCGGGTACCATTTGCCTCATAGGAGCATCATCATTTTGCTTGGATTGGCTTTGCCTTGGTTGGATTTTTCCTTGAAGAGTCCGAATTGTGGGAGCCACGTGACTATTTTGCCTTTGAGATCCCTTAAATCTCTTTTCAACATATGATCTTTCATTGGCATGTCCCGTAGATGCCAGGGCATCCATTACGTCAACTCTACAAGTTAGGTCACTCGTTAAGGTGTCAATGTGAAGGTCAATCAGCCGATGCATAAGGTGAAGAAGTCTATCCTACTGATTTTCCAAATGCTCAATCCTTGCATTCAACCCTACAAGTGTAAGCTACTCATTCGAGGCCATACAACCCTCAACTTCTTCTGATTTTCCCCACTGAATAATTCCTTGGTCAATTAGGCTCTGGACCTCCTTGTTGAACTCGTCACAATCTTCTAATGAGTGTCCCCGTGTTCCTGGATGGTATTTACAGGTCTCACTAGTACTTCCTTGCTCTTTCAATTCCTTTGGGTGTATGTATCCTAGATCCACTAGAGCCACAAAAAGGCTATCCAGGTATCCATGCAGATCTTCTAGATCAAGACGGTCACCCATCTCTCTCATTATTGCCTTCACTTCCTCAGCCTGAGCATCAAAGGTCGTGGTAGTGGCAACTTTGGACTGCATAGTACCCTCGAATATTATGGCACCGCTATCAATCAAGCTTTGGATCTTATGCCTTAATAGGCGACATTCTTCTGTCAAATGCCCTAGAGCATCATAGTGAAACTTACAAGTCTTGAGGGGTCGTAACCTTCTAGAAGATTGGTGACCGGCTTAGGGACGATTGGAGTGATTAAACCCTCATTTAACAAAGAGGAGTATAACTCAGTAACCAACATGGGGAAGTGGTAGGACTTCTTCGACTTCTTCCCTAGATTCCCCATAAGATGTAAATTTCCTTTAGCCCTTCGGACAGGTAATGACTTAGCCAATTGTACCCCCCTCTCTTAAGCCATCACATGGACATCTCCTTCTTTGACCTTGGCATCACTTCCTTTAAGCTGTTGTTCCATGTGCATCAATTCTAACATTTGCTCTTTCATTGGAGCAAACTCGATAGGACTCACTTTGGGAGCTGAAGGTCCACTAGTAGACATCTCTCTTGTGTGAGACCTACAACGATGGGATCACGGTGTGGCGGTAGCTTAGCCTATTTCTTTTTAGCAATCTTTTGATCCCAGGAAAGTGGGGGATGAAAGAAACGAGGTGCATTTGACAAAGTGGAAACACAACACCAAAATCAAGTTAGTTTATGCTCTTGTTTTCAATATGCACCTACCATTTTTAGAAAAAATAAATAAAAAAAATTAAAAAAAAAAATATATTGGCTCTGCACCCTTAATCAGGTATTTATCATGGTGAGTTTCTACTATGATGCAAGATTAATGCACAAGATTGGCAAGTAATTGGAACATTCATGACACGCTTAACAACGTGGGAAGGACCCTTCCTTTAATTACATGTTTGTACAAAATTTTCTTTTACAATGTTGGGTTCATCAGCTCCATTAATGGGCCTTATACAAGAAATACAACTGCGAGGAAAGCTCAGCTTTTGACAATGTGGACTTCTCGAGGAAGCTCTTGGACACTTGGATCTCTTAATAACTTGGACAACATGGATCTCTTGGACCTTTGGATCTCTTGGGGGAACCCTCGAATTCTTGACATCTAGGACCTTTCACAATCTTGACATCTTGGCAATTCAAATCTCTTAACCATTTGGACATCATGGGCCTCTTGGTAATTTGGATCTTGGACCCTCTTGGCCACTTTGACATCTTGTGATCTCTTAAGCTTCTAGACAATCTCTTTGGATCTTCTCTAGGAGAACTCTTGAACTCTTGATGCTTGGGATTCTTGACAATTTTTTGACAGCATCTCCTCTTGAATGGAATTTCAGTTACTTGCCACAAACTTTATCTTTGCACAATTAGGTGATGGAACCAATAGGGTATGGTCTAACATGTATAAGCAACAGGGTTGCTTTTCCTATGGGTTTAATCATGGATGTTGTGCAAACAGGATAGAGAGAACCTGAATTAGAGCACAATTTCTTAGGCGCCAGCAAAAAGGGCACACCTATTACAAGACACTTTCCCCTAACCTCTAGTCCTAGATGGGTATCCTTTCCTAGGCTTGGATGTTCACTATTTAGGTTTCACCTAGTCCTGATGGGCTTTGGCTTGATCTAGTCCTCATGAGTTTAACATAACCAGGCCAACTGTATGCAAAGGCTTAACTGGTAGGTGGTTCCTATCCAAGGGTGCTCAATTGTCGTAACCTTCCCTTCATAGAATTTACGGGGTAGGAAGGATCGAGGGGGTCTTTTCAGCAACTTCTGTCCACCTATGGACCCGCGAGCTAACAGCCTGGCCAACCTGGGACTTTTGTCCTGTAGTACGACAGCTGGCGTGACTCTTCAGATTCTAGCATGCTAGGCACGTGTGCGAACTTTTGGCGACTTGCAAGCCGCGACTCACCCGCGAGATCCAGTCGCGAGACTCTGTTTTTTCTTACACACTCTTGAGCTTTTCTTCACATCTTCTCACACACTACCCTTACAATTTTCCCACCTAAATACAGGGTTACTAAGTGCTAAATTACAAGCAAATTGGTCACGAAATAAAGCCAATAAGATGGTTGATTAAATTCAACCTTACAATCTCCCCCTTTGGCTATTCCGTGACAAAACCCTACAACAAACTCTAGACTTAAAACGTGAGTTGGGAACAGTTGAGCAAAACTCACTCACACCTAACTCTAGATTCTGTAAAGCTCTTGAACATATGAATAAGTAACTCCTGAAACACAATAACATAGCAATATCATTGTATGCAGAAAACTTAATATGCATATGGAGCAAAAGAAGCATGATCAAGCAAAAATGAACTTAAGCATTAAAGCAATAATCCATGGCAAGATCAAAACAGTAGTCACTTAAGCAAAACTGATTACTATGTCCATTCACACAAGGAATGAACATCCAGACATGCAAAGTGATAAGCTCAATTGAAAAGTATCATTTGCAAGTCCAACACTCAACCAATGCATACAATGTATATGCATCTAGGAACAATCCTACAGGACACAAGAGTGTTGTACTTAAGATAATGCAAGGCATTAATAAGTACTAAAGCATAATGCATAGAGGTTGCATAAGCAAAGTATTGCAAATATATGGCACAAACCATAAAAGCCTACAAAATATGCATAAGTGCAAGAAAGCAAACCCTTAAAGCTTACAAAAGTAACATGGGTACAAAACATAAAATACTTCCCTATCATATCACTCCCCCTCTCATGAGTCATAGGAGCTGTGATAAACTTGGAACATATATACCTGTAACCTGAAATACTTGCACAAAACACATTAGACCCTTAAGGTAAAGCAAGTAATAAACTGACAAGTATAATGTAATAAGTAAATTGAGATCAAGTAAACATGATGTGAAACAAGTGAGTAACTTGATCAATATAAAACAGTCATAAAGAAATGACAGTCAAGACAAAGTTTTCTTATTAACACAATGTCTTCACCCCCTTGGTATATGCGTCTCCCTATGACTTTCTCCCCCTACGAATGTGCACGAGGTAGCATTTCTCCCTCTAAGAGTGTGCACATGAGTCATATAGAAATGACGAGAACCACCGGTATACTCTCCCCTTTTTTGTCACGAATAGACAAATGAATCAAGAGGAAGGAGGAAAAGAAAAAAAATATGAAGATGATGCATGAGGGGTGCAAGATGAAAGAGAAAATGAAGCTCAAACATATGACAAAAACATTTTAAAAAATGCTACAAAGCATAAAGAACATGACATGCTAAGGATGATGGAACATGATATTGACCTAGGCATGACATAGACACAAGACCATGTTATATGTGCTAAAAGGTCTAAAAAGACTTAACTAGCATGAGTGAATGCATCTAAAGTGTGTGTAGTGTTAGAGTGTGTGTAGCAAAATGCATCTAGAATGCATTCAGTGTGCATGTGTGACGCATGACTAATGCATGAGCAAGGCACTCAAAGGGCAAAATGTACAAAACACACCACCAATAATCAAAACATGATAAACATGAATAATTATGGTGATCCCCAAAATTTGGTACTCAACGGAGTCCAAAACAACGAGAAAATTCCATTTGGGCATTTTATCAAACACTTGGAGTGCACACACTACACATGTATGATAAACAATGCAAGAACATATGAAAATCTTGCCTAAATACATGACATTTTTGCCACAAGGGGCCAACATCCAAAGCAAATCAACAAAAGAAACCAATCCCATTCAAAAATTTGACAAAAATAAAGTTTTCCCAACCCCTATGATGAAAATCCCAACCAAGAGCACAAAACTCTCCAAAACATAGTCTAAGGATCAAAAATAATGAAAATAGTTTATAATTACCTTAGAGAAGTTAATGAAATGAAAAACCATTCAAATTGATTGGGTTTTGATGTAGAAATATTGAAAGAGGGGTTTAAAAGAGAATGGGAGAGGGTTAATACAGTTTTCCCACAAAAAATACTTAAAAAGTCGTTTCTGGAAATTTTTGCGGGAAGCTGACTCGCGAATGTACTCGCGAAATTTTCGCAGGTAAGCCTTACTCGCGAGCTACTCGCAAGATAGCCACGAAACTCTCTGTCCAAAGCTAAAAAGCTTTAAAATTGGACTATTTAACTCTCAGTTGAGCCTATACATGAAATAGGTCACAAAAACACCCAGAAAACATGTTTTTCACACAAAAACACTTTAAAAACTTTGAAAAACATAGGTGATACAAATCACTTCCAAAAGCAAACAAAAAGAACAAAAATCTTTTTGGTTTGAACTACATATGGTTGAGCATACACACATCACATTTGAACATGTACAATCTCACAAATGAAATAGACATTCATTGAACAAAAGTCTTGTGTGTTGTGTGTGAGGATCAAGTGTGGAATAGTCCTTAGACTAGAGTGAAGCTTCAATGATCAATTTAATCGAGTCATACACAACTAATACGAAATCAAGTGGACTATCTCCATTATAGAAATGAGTATATATGACCTCCCACACATTGAATACACAGCTTAGAAGCTTTTCATTTGGCTTCTGCATAAAGCATAACAATTGATCCATTTTTTGGACAAAACATCTCATTTTGAGATCGATGCTTGAAATTTTTGATATTTTAACATTGAGGATTAGCCTTTGGCTTTTTGAGCACCATACAAATTACATTAAAAAGAGTCGCTTTCCCTTTTTTCTAGTCGAATACTAGTGTATGCGACAGGCTTTTACAGCTTAATATCTCTTTTCATTTGGAGATTTACATTTGGTGAGCTCTTTTTGCAAAAACATAAAAATAAAGTGGGAAGAGATATAGACACAAGTCTATGCAAGTATCAAGACCAACAAGACTATTGACCAATCATTCATGACAAGTTTGAAGATCTATTTACAAAGTCATACATAGTTTTCAAGATTTCTTCCACATAGAAATAGGTGCATACATAACAAGCCAAGCTCGTAAATGCACTACGCCATTAGTATGAAAGTACTAGGCCAAACTCACAAGTGAAATGTGCTCAAACATATAAAATCAAACTTTTTGAATTTTTCACTTTTTATGTGGTTTTGGATTTTTACTTACACAAAACGAAAACATTAAAGTAAGATAAAAAAACAAAAGTAATGCAAACAAATAAATGCAAAATGCACAAATGCATGTAAGATCCAACAAATATCGAAAGAATTAGATCAAGGACCAAAAAAGCAAAAGCTCAACCATAGGAACCCTTCCTCATCCAAACAAAATGATTGTTTGGAATGAGTGTCTCATGAGAAGTGAGATAAGGGTTGGAAGAATGAGAACCGGAGATGCACATAGTCAAGGAGTTAAGAGCATTAAACACTTTCTTTAACAACATGCTATTTTCAATCAAATCCAGTTTATCATTTTTAGCACAACTTCCAAGAAGCTCAAGTTTCTCTTTTCTTTTGATTCTTTTAAGAGCATGAAACTTAGAGCAGTGAGGTCTTAGATGACCAAAGGCATCACAATGGTGACAGGCAATGTGTTTAGGTCCACTAGGCTTTTTGGGAAGGGATCTAGCAACATTGTTTTGTTCCCTCTTCAACTTATGACATTGAGGTCTTATATGACCAATCACACCACAATGGTGGCAAGTTGGAACAAACTTAGATCCATCCAAAGCCTTAGGTTGAGACCTAAACGGAGGCTTTGACTTAACAGCCTTTCTCTCCACTTTTTGATTTCTTTTATGTGGAGGAATGTACACCGATTTGTCCTTTGAGGTAGAATACACAATAGGCACAAAATCGAGTACCACAACATGATTGCAACATATATTATCATCCTTTTTAGCAATAGATTCAGCAATCAAACACTTGGCATGCATTTTTAGAGATTCATTCTCACATTTTAGCTCCTCAACAAGTTTGTTAGACAAAACAAGTTTAGCATCCAAGTCCATATTCAAACATTCAAACGCTTTCAGCTTTTCATGAGAATTTTCAACAAGTTTCTTATATTTTTCAACCAATTTGTTGGATTCATTGAGCTTAGCAATCAAATCATCATTTTCACAAAATAACTTGTTCAAATTCTTTTGAAACTTCTTAGTAATTTTCTTCAAGGGTTTGATGTTAGGAATATCAACAACATCTAAAGATTCAGGTAACATAGCATCACAATCATGAGGATTATCACTCATAGAGGTATTTTCACAAAGACGTGGCATGTTACATTTATCACCAACCAAATCATACAAGGAGGCATACATAGCACAATCCATGGCAAATAAACACAAGAGGTCAAGGATCACACTTAGGTATTTAAACCACAACAAGTGTACCTGCTCTGATACCAATTGAAAGTTCAAAATGGGTATACAACACCCTTAAACGTTTAGACCCTAAATACAAAATTACCAATTCAAGCTTTATATTAAACAGTTAATGTGTGGAATATGATAACAAGCTTATACCAAAATTAATAACAATCTAAGCCAAATATAAACACATCCACAGCAGTAAATATAAGGCAAAGATAAAGGGAAAGAAGATGCAAACAAACAAACAACACACGATGTGTTATCGAAGAGGAAACCGAAGCCCTCGGCGTAAAACCTCTCCGCCGCCCTCCAAGCGATCAATAATCCACTAGAAAATGTAGTTGGGATACATGAACAGCAATAGACCCTCCAAGCCTAATCTACCTGATGTACCTAAGCCCTCCAAGCTTCTTGCTCCAACGAGATTGCGCCGAACCTTTTTCTTTTCTAGTTTACCGGATTCCGCTATAGCCCATAGCATCAACCAATATAGATTGGTTCCTTCCTAACTGCTTCCTAATAGCACCAAATAAACCTTCTTACGGATGTGGGTATGGTGAGAAAAGGATTTGGTCAAAAGCCTCGCAAGAATGTATCAATGGAGAGGAAGAGAGTAGAGGAATTTGAGGAGTCTCTTAGTGAAGATTGGGGATGATGCAATCTTGTTTTTCTCTAGGGTTTCTCTCTCAATTTTTCTCTCTAGAAGCTCTCACAATATGGTGGGTATAAGGGTATATATATAGTAGGGTGAGAAGGAAATGCAAAACGTCAGTTTTTGCCAAACAGGGCATTTTGGCGACTTGACCTCGCGACTGGGTTAAGTCGCGAGTTCAAGTCGCGAGCTAACGGCCTGGCCAGCCTGGGACTTTTGTCTTGTAGTGCGATAGCTGGCGTGACTCTTCAGCTTCTGGCATGCTTGGCACGTGTGCGAACTTTTGGCGACTTGCAAGCCGCAACTCACCTGCGAGATCCAGTCGCGAGACTCTGTTTTTTCTTACACACTCTTGAGCTTTTCTTCACATCTTCTCACACACTACCCTTACAATTTTCCCACTTACATACAAGGTTACTAAGTGCTAAATTACAAGCAAATTGGTCACGGAATAAAGCCAATAAGATGGTTGATTAAATTCAACTTTACAACAACTAATCAAAGGTCAAGAGGACCAAGAAATGACAAGAGAAATTGGGTTGCTAAGTCATCAAGAGGTCGAAATGGAGATCTAGGTGTGATGGATGTGATGAAAATGATAGGTGCATTCACCACTTGCTTGGAAAGTTTCTCCAGGAGGTTTGAAAGTCCTAACTCCCGTACCCAATCCTATAGGGATATCACCCCAAACGCACATGTCATGTGGGTGAAAAGGGGTACTCATGCATAAACTTTGCAACATGTCCATACACTAATACTTCTGATGTTTAGGGAAATTTGTTCATGCATTGATTTCAGTTTTAGCTTTCATTTACTTGTTTGGTTTGTACTCGTTTTGTTGACCTTACTTTTCCTGTTCTGATTTTGGGTGTGTTCAAAAAATTCAAAAAACCCATAAAAATTGAAAAATATTTAAAAGTTTGATTGCTTGTGTTGTGCTTGTCACATGTGAGTTTGGCATAGTACCTTCGTACTAATGGCATAGTGCATTTAGAGCTTGTCTTGTTATGTATGCACCCATTTCTATGCGGACGAAATCTTGAAAACTATGTGTGACTATTGTAAATAGATCTTCAAGCTTGTCATGAATGATTGGCCAATAGTCTTGTTGGTCTTGATACTTGCATAGACTTGTGTCTATATCTCTTCCCACTTTATTTTTATGTTTTTGCAAAAAGAGCTCACCAAATGTAAATCCCCAAATGAAAAGAGATACTGAGTTGCAAAAGCCTATCGTACATACTAGGATTTGACTAGGAAAAAAGGAAAGTGACTCTTTTAAGGTTTTTGTATGGTGCTCAAAAAGCCAAAGGCTAAGTCTAAATGTTGAAATATCAAAAATTTCAAGCACCGATCTCAAAAAGAGATATATTATCCAAAAATGGATCAAATGTTATGTTTTATACAGAGGCCAAATGAAAAGCTTCTATGATATGTAATCATTCTCTTGTAGGAAGTCATATATGCTCATTTCTATAATTGAGATAGTCCACTTGATTTAGTGCTAGTCATGTATGACTTGATTGAATTAATCATTGAAGCTTCACTCTGGTCCAAGGACTATTCCACATTTGATACTCACACACAACACACAAGACTTTGATTCAATTAATGCTTATATCATTTGTGTGATTGTACATGTTCAAATGTGATGTGCATGCTCAAGTACTTGCTGATCAAACACAAAAAGATTTTTGAGTGTTTTTATTTGTTTTTGAAAGCATTTTTATACTTTCGTGTTTTTAGTTTTTGTTCAAAATGCATTTTTGTGTTTTTCATCAAAAACTGGTTCAGAGGTTGTCTCGTGAAAAGCTCGCGACTTAGAGCTTCCCGCGAGAAGAGCTTAAGGGAAATAATCTTTTCTGACTTTTCACTCAGAGAATCTCGCGCCTATATCACGACTATCTCGCGACCAACAACTTCTCGCGAAATGCTGTTTGGCAAAAACTGAAATTTCTTCAAATTCAGACAAAGGGTATCGCGACTGTCTCACGGCTGATTCGCAACTTGAAGCTTCTCACGAAAGCTTGTGTGCTTCAATGGCCATTCTCACGACTATCTCGCAACTGCCTCGCTACTTTCTAACCTGCGAAAAATGCGTGTTTTCTGTTTTTATGTAGCAAATGTGACAGTTTTTCAAATCACTCTCATTTCCCTTGCTCAACCTCTCTCGAACCCTTCTCAACCCAAAATCAATTTTACTCAAACCCCATCATTCTCAAGTAATTTTTTCTGCATTTCCAACCTCAAGGTATGTTCTCTAAAACATTTTCTTCATGTTTTTTCTCAGATTATGCAGAAATTTATGTTAGGGTTTCAAAATTTGGGGATTTTTTTGAAAATGGTTGGGGTTCTCTATTTTGTGCATATTTTTTTAAACCCTTGATTGGGCTGAGTCCCATTTGTTGTTTGTGCATTTGTGTTGGCCCCATGAGGCATTTTAGCATGTATTGAGGCTAAATTCCACCATGTTCATGCATTTTCAATAACTGTTGTGCATTGTTGCATGCCAAGTGCTTGACAAAATGTCCTAGTGACATTTTTGTGCTAAATTGAATTCAATTGAGATCAAATTTCTGGGTTTATACTTATTTGACCTTGGTTAACTTATTTTGGTCATGTTTTTGTGTTTCACACACTTTACCCACACTACACACACACTAGGCATCCCTAGGCACCCCTCATGCACTTCAAGATGCATACTCATGCATTAGCAGATGCACACACAGGCACCAGCACATGCACAGCCTATACACACACTGATACACTCACTTCATTCATACATTTTAAGTTGGTTTACATGGTTAAACACCTTTAGCTAGTTGTTCGTGTCTATTTGCTCTATTTTGAGAATAGTGTGCTATATTTTGAGATGCTGTCAATTCTACTTTGAACTAACATACATCTGATAATGTGTTCTGTTCTGTTTGTGCCTTGTATACTTGGTTCTTTTATGGTTCTGTTGTTATATAGATGGCTCCAACCAAGCATACAACCACCAAGAAATCATCCTCAAAGCGTGCACGCACTGATTCTGATCATTTCAAGTCTGTTGAAGCTGATATGAAGTATAATTACTACTATAAGGACAAAATGAACATCATGGAGAGGGTCATGCAACTGGAATCACTTGAGGGCACTTCTATACCTGAAGTGTTCAAAGAAAGAACTTGGACCAAGCTGTTGAACCTAGCTGGGGTTGTTTATTCGGAGATAATTAAGGAGTTTTTCTCAAATGCTGCTGTCGAAGGAGATCGTATCGACTACTGGGTAAGGCACAAAGAATTTGTGATTACAAGAGAGATCATCCAAGATTTTTTGGAAGTTCGTCCTCCCTCACAACCAATTACAGTACTGTATGAGGACAGATTGGGTTCTACTGATGAGATGATAAAACTACTTGGTGGCACACCAAAGAAATCATCCATGAACACAATACCATTTTCATCGGAGATGAGAGCTTTGGCATATGTGATGATTCATAACCTATATCCGGTTACCAACCTCACTACCCTGTCTGCTCCTAGAACAAGATTTTTGTATGATCTCTTTACCCATAAGGAGATAGATATTTGTGGCCATATCATCCATGTACTGAAAAAAAGCATTACGAAGTAGAATTCAAGGACTGTAATGCCTTTTCCCTCTCTGATTATGGGACTAATTGCTAAAACGAAGCTGAAACTTCCAAGTGGTCATATTATGGTTCAGAGGGACTATCCCATTGGTGCGAACACAGTTACTAGGAGCACAGCTCACATCAAGGGATCCAAGACAAGTGTGCATATGATACCACAGGATCACGTTGAGGACAAGGGTGGTGATACAGAAGAAGAGATTGATTGATTTACTTCTGCTCCAGAGCCTTCAGCTCAGCCATCATCTGCTGTACCAACACAAGGTTTAAGCAAACTTGATCGATTACTAGCTAAAATGGACCAGATGTCTACAGTGCTTGACTCCCATGTACAACACACCGCGACCCAGTTTTCATACCTACAAGACTTGCCCATGGCGTAGGGATCATATTCAGAGTCAGATTAGTTCTAGCACTTTGGCCATTCCGGTCAAAAAGGGGGAGAAAATTTTGAGGGGGAGTTAAGGAAGAGCTTGCATAGTGTTAGGGGGAGCATAGGTTTAGTCTTAGAAACATTGGTTATTAGTTCACAGGCGGTTCACTTCTATTTAATTTTAGTTTTTATAACTACTGGTTTATGTTTACTGTTTTTGCTGCTTTTGTTTAAAGCTTTGATACTATGTCTAATATTCAGTTTAGTTTCAACATTTGTGACTTTCTCTATGCTTTGTAGCATTTTTTTTGTACTTTTAAGATATTACAAATATGTCTTAAGTACCTCACTCTTGTGCCCTAGTAGGATTTTATATCCTAAATGCAAATACTTAGCGTATTTTGCATTGGTTGAGTGTTGAGCATGCAATTGATCCTTGGGATTGTTCTTAATTACATTGCGTGTCCAGATGAGCATTTACTTGCTAAATGTTCATTGTAGTCATTCTTTAATGACCGTTTTTGTATGATCAAGATATGCTTACATGTTTTATAGTGTTTATAAACTTGATCGCATTTTACTTGTTCAAGTATGTACCTTGTGTTCAACTTGTCATAAGTGTAATGAAAGTTTTGTTTATGTGCAAGTGTTTCAGGTTACAGGTATATACATGCAAGCGCTTCACAGCTTCTAGATTATGTGTGAGTGAGTTTTGCCACTGTTCCCAAACTCACATTTAAGTCTAGAGTCTGTTTTAGGGGTTTTGTCACGGAATAGCCAAAGGGGGGAGATTGTAAAGTTGTTATTTACAACTATGTGTTTTGTTGGCTTTTATTCTGTGCCAAATTTGATTGTAATTGTATTCAATCTTATGTACCCCGTATTTATTGTGGGATTTGATTGTAAAGGTTGTATGTTAGAGAGAAAGAGTGTGAAGACTCAAGCAATTGAAGACTGAAGAGTTTTCGCGGGTAGCTCGCTACTTAGCATCCCGCGAAGTGACTCATGTGCTTTGCACATGCTGGAATGCGAAGACTCAGGCCAAGATGGAGACAGCTGTGTTTTGTGAGTACCTCGCGGGTAAGGCCTTCCCGCGAGATACCCGCGAAACATTCTATTCTGCCAGACTGTCCATTCTGATCCACTCTTTCTATGTCCACACTATATATACCCACATTACCCACAAATGTTGAGGAGTGCTTCTGAGAGAAAACCCTAGCCAAACACCTTGAGAATTAGAGATTGTCATACCCACAATTCTCTACACATTTTGCTCGTGGTATTTCCTCAACTCCTACCTCTCCATTTCCATACCATTGAGAGGTTGATAGCCCAAACACTTACCACACCCTTTCAGAGTGTAAAGTGACATTTTGGTGCTACTAGGAGGCATTGGAAGAAGCCAAGGATGGCAGATGCAACATGGAGCTTGTTGCGGGATCCGGAGAACTAGACAAGACACGGTTCCAAGAAGCCTTGTTGGAGTAGGAGCTTGGAGGGCTTAGGTACATCGGGTAGATTAGGCTTGGAGGGTCTCTTGCTAACTCATATATCCCAATTGATTGTCTAGTGGATCAATTTCCGCTTGGAGGGCAGCAGAGAGGTTTTTCGCTGAGTTCTTCGGTTTCCTCTTCAATAACACATCGGCATGTTATATTGTGTTAGCATCTTTCTTCCCTACTCTTTTACATTCTAATTACTGCTGTGTTGCTTAGATTATGGATTAGAGTAGCTCGTTTATTTATCCACTCGCATTTACACTATTCCGCACTTAGTATTAATTTAGTGTAAAATCTATCGAGCCGTAATTTTTATTTGGGGGTCTAAACAGCTCTTGTGTTTTCAACACATTTTCGAGCATTCAAATATGATAGACATGGCAAGCATAGCAAATGGCAGGGGATAAGACAAGCAAGATGCACAAACAAACGAGAATGCGGGCAAACAAACAAACAAACAAAGCAAGAAGGCAAATAAAAGGTGGTATCCGCGAGGGACAAATGTAGGTTTGGATCAAATGTCCATAACTTCATTATGTTAAAGCATGGATGGCACACTAGCACGAAGACTCATGCATGGACATGTAAGCAAGCGTGTAAAGATGCAAAGAAAGCCAACAGGTGGCGCAAACAAGCATGGTAAGCATATCATCGCATGGAGTGGAAAAGGGGAAGGTGTGTATGAAGCAATCGGCATCATGGTGAAGCATCCCCAAATGGTTACATCCGAATAATGCCTCATGGGCGTTGGATGTAACCACACAACCACAAACCCGCTAAGGGTGTCAAACGTGGCAAAGCCTAGAACTAGAGTGGCTAACACAAGCATAAAGCATAAGAGCAAGCAAGCATAGACATAAAAAATAGGGTAATCCAAACCCTTTGATATGGGCCAAGGTGCATGGACGATGACAAGGACCATGGGGTCTAGATCGGGTTTGAACCAGTAGGCCAAAACACAAGAAAGAAAGGTAAAGCGACAAAAGGGCTACAATAGCACATGGCAAGATAAACATTGCCTAAGTCTAAGCATACAATCATGGCATGGAGCACACAAGCACATGGAAAGTGGCACAAAGCACATAGAACATGGATCCAAGCACACAAACATGAAAGAACATAGATCTAGACATATAAGCATGTGAAAACCTAGATCTGGGCACACAAGCATGTAAAAACAAAGATCTAGGCATAGGCATGGTGGCGCGTGTGTGAACATGTGAAGACTAGCACATAAACATGGAAGAACGTGAGTCCAAGCATATAAACATGTACAGATGTGGATCTAAGCATAAAACATGGCAAAAAGCATACGAGCACATAGATCTAAGCAAAGCATAACCATGGACATGGTATCAAGCATGTGAGCACATAACCCTAACAACAACACAAAGCAAAGAGAGAAAAAAAAAAAAAACAATAGAAACATGGCATAAAAACTCTAAGCATTTAGGTCTAAACATAAAGGCATGAAGGATGTAGATCTAAGCACAAAAGATGACATAAAGCATAAAGCACATAGGTCTAAACATATAAGCATGAAAGGATGTAAATCTAAACATAAAAGATAGCATAAAGTATAAAGCATGTAGATTTAAACATATAAGCATGAATGATGTAGATCTAAGCACAAAACATGGCATAAGCATAAAACATGTAGATCTAAGCACAAAACATGTAGATCTAAGCACAAAACATGGCGTAAAGCATAAAGAGCAAGGAGATTTAAGCTAGAAGCACAAATAAAGCAAGAAACATGATAAAGAAAGCAATAAATTGTGTTATTTAAGCAAAAAAGAAAGGATAAAAAACTTGATGAAGCTTAAAAAAAAAAAGGAGTATGGATAATAGCTAAAAAGCTGCATCCATACCCCTTAACCCTCAAATCCAAGGTATAGAACCAAGGAGAGAAGGATGGAGGGTATGAACACTACCTTGTATTTTTGGATAAAGGAGAAGAATCAAGAAGCTTTGATGTGTTTTTGTGTTTTTTGGAGAGAAATATGGTGAGAAAAGAGAGAGAAAATGCCTAAAAAGGCCTAAAACAGCTCCTAAAAACCCCTATTTTCGATTCTCGTCCAATCTATGGTGCCAGGGATTATTTATAGCCCTTGGCACACTTCCTGAGGCTTGCTACCCTTTCAAGGGCCGCTGGGTCGGGTCGGAGGCCATACAAGGGCCGCCGGGTCGAGCCCAGCTGACGTCAGCAATTTCGTCCTTATGCACTTTTTGGGTTCTTACTTTGAACGCATGTTTGGAGGTCTTCCCAGACTCAAATTAAGGCGATCTTGGTGTCCCTGGAAATATATGGATGTCTAGTTTTCATAAAGCTAAAGAAATTAAATATCCAATGGTTGGAACAAAAGTTATGACCTTGGGAAACCTGCTAATGTGCTTTTCACGGTTTTCTCAATATCTCAACTGTTCTAACTCCGATTTCAACCCATGAATATTCGTTGGAACAAGAATTGAATAATATTCGCAATGGAATTGGTTTCAACCCATTTTGATAGCCAGATCAAAATAAGGTTTTTTAGACCCACCCAAGATTGACTCCAGGTCAAACTTGGTCAAAGTAGCTAAAAATCTCTAAGAAGCTTGGGTTTGATATAAAACCATGAAAAATGTTGTTTTGTGGGGGATTTTGACCTTGTTTGACATTTTTTCAACCCAGGGCTGACCAGGGGCATTTTGGTCATTTTGGCTGAAAAAGGTACTTTAAGCGCTCCGGCGTCTGAACAGGTTTTGCTACGCCATTATATATGTTCTCGTGACCTCATGGAGAGAAAATGATATTTTTGGGTTTTTCAGGGTCCGGCACTCAAATCGATGGCCGACAAAATACGATATCAATAGCTGTTTATGTTGAGATATTGATATATGGTTGATGAATATGGGTTTTTGATGTTTTTGTTGAGTTTGATATATGGGTTTTGTTGAGATTGATAGTATAATGCTTGTTTTACATGTTTTACATGTTTATACTACATGCTCATGCATTATGCTATGTTTTGTGTTGTGTTGTGCATGCCATGTTGGTGATAAAATGTCTTTTAGATGTTTTTATATGTATTTTTGGACTCCATTAAGTACAAAGATTTTGGGGATAATCATGTTTCCTTGTTTTGAAACATCAAATGATCATGTGTTTTCACACTTTGCCCTTTGCATGTTTCCATGCCCTATTTGTACACTTTTTGCATATGATGCACCCACACACAACCTTTGACATATTGAGTGTTTAATTCCATGATTGTATCATGCTTTGATGATTAGCATCTTCACATGTAAATTTTTTTTGAATTGCTCTTTAAATTCCAGTTTTTAGGGTTTAATTCGAAGTTTATGGTTTTAGTATTAACTTGTTACTAATCAAGTTTGTTACCAGCTATTATGCTCTATTTTTGTGGTATTTACTGTTGTGTTTTGTAGATGGCTCCACGAAAAACCATTGCTCAGCATGGTGACAAGAGAAAGCACCTTGACACCAACTTGTTTCTCTCCCCTCAACACAATAAGCAATATTCACATCAATTCGAAACAGCTCCAATCATTCTGGAGAGATTTGTGAATCTTCATGATCTCAAGGACTCCGTTATTCCTAGCTGCTTTAAAGGACGAGGCTGGGAGAAACTTCTTGGTGATCTCCCTGGTGTTTGTGAGCCTTTGATATGAGAGTTCTATGCTAATGCATCACTCAGATTGGATCACATAGACTGCTGGGTTCGAGGTCGTGCATTCACTGTTGACATGGATGTCATTGATGCTATACTCGGACTTAGAGAACATAAACATGAAAGGTTCATTCCATTCAAAGACAGAATGGTCTCTCTAGAATCAGTACAACTCCGTATTAGTGGCTATAGGGAAGGAAGAGCCTCAACACAACCTCCTTTACTCAGGATTTGAGATGTCATTGAAGCTATACTCGGACTTGGAGAACATGATCATGAAGGGTTCATTCCGCTCAAAGACAGAATGGTCTCTCTAGAATCAGTACAACTCCGTATTGGTGGCTATAGGGAAGGAAGTGCCTCAACACAACCTCCTTTACTTAGGATTTGAGATGCCTCACCTACATCATGATGTTCAACTTGTATCCAGTAAGGAAGTTGACCACCATCAACAATGCGAGAGCCATCTTCCTCATGGAGCTTCGTGAGCTAATCTACATTGACATTGAAGCGAACTTATACTCCATCATTGCTGAAGCCACAAAGACAACCTCAAGGTCCAAGCTTGTTGTCCCAAGTCTCATAATGAGGATTCTTCATGAAAATGGTGTGGAGACTCCACAACACATAAGCCTCATAACTACACCTCCTTCCACTAACTTTTAAACAATCCTAAGCATCATTGTCTTCATCAGTGCCTCCAAACACTTTTCAGATCATTCTTAAGAGGATTGATGGTCTAAGATATGTACAAACTGAGCACTCCAACAGCCATGAAGCTATCCAATACCAAATCACATTGTTGGCAGCTAAATTTGATAGCTTCACTCACCAGCCTTAGCCCTTTGGCCATTTTGATCAAAAATGGGGAGTGATATTAGGGTAGCTCTTGAGGGGGAGAAGACATTTTATAGTTTTTATAGCTCTTATGGTTTTCATAGTTTTTATGGTTTTGCATAGCACTTATTCTAGTACTTTATGGTTTTAGTACTTTGGTTTTTAAAATGCTTGGATATTTTGTGTTATGGATACTTGGATGCTTTAGCTATTTAAACTATGCTTTATTTTGTACCTTTGCTTATGTAGCTTAGTACTTTTAATTAATGTTTTGCATTTACTTTAGTACTCTTGTGCCCTTGTTGGATTGTGTATTCTTAATGCAATTGCTTTGGTGTTCTTACATCGGTTGAGTGTTGGACATGCAAATGATACTTTGCATTGAGCTTATTAGCTTGCTTATCTGGATGTTCATTCACTGTGTGAATGTTCATTGTAGTCACTATTTATAGTGATTGTTCTTGTATGGTCAAGTTATGCTTAATTGCCATATTTGTACTTTTCTTGATCGTATTGTGCTTACACCATATGCATTCTAAGATTTCCACTTACAATGAACTTAATGAGTGCATTTTGTGATATTGTTTTCAGGAAACTTGTTCATATGGTTCAAGAGCTTCACAATTCTATAATTAGGTGTGAGTGAGTTTTGCAAATTGTTTCCAACTCACATTTTTAAGTCTAGAGTCTATTTTAGGGTTTTGTCACAGAATAGCCAAATGGGAAGATTGTAAGGTTGAATTTATTGAATTTATTCAACTATGTGTTGGCTTTATTCCGTGCCAAAATTGCTTGTAATTCAACATTTAGAAACCCTACATTTAGGTGGGAATAATGTAAGGGTTGTGTGTGTGAGAGTGTGAAGAATTGATCAAGAGTGTGCATCAAAGAGCATTTCGCGACTAGACCTCGCGACTAGCTCACGAGTGGTGACTCGCCAAAATTTGTCACACATGTGGAGCATACAGGAAGTTGAAGGGTCAGGACAGCTAGATCACTACAGGAAAAAAAGTACAGTCTGGCCATTCTATTATCTGGCAACTAGAACTCGTGACTCATCCCAGTTGCGAGTTACTCACCAGTGCACCCTATTTTGCAGAAAAATGAATTTCCACATTCCTTCTCATACCCTACTATAAATACCCTTATACCCATGAAATGTAAAGAGCTTCTAGAGAGAATTTTGAGAGATAAACCATATAGAACAGCAAGATTGATTCATCCACAATCTTATACATTTGATTCTCCAAATTCCTCTACTCTCACCCTTTCCATTGTCATACCCTTGAGAGGATCTTAAGCCAAACCCTTACCTCACCACATTCAGAGCAGTGAGAAGGTTATTAGTGTTTGGGAAGTAGTTCAAGAAAGAACCAGTTCATTTTGGTCGATGCAATGGGCTAATTGCAGGATCCAGTAAGCTAGAGAAGACAAGGTTAGGCGTAACCCTGTTGGAGCAAGAAGCTTGGAGGGCTTAGGTGCATCAGGTAGATTAGGCTTGGAGGGTCTATTACTATTCATTTATCCCAACTAATTTTCTAGTGGATCATTTTACTGCTTGGAGGGCGGTGGAGAGGTTTTTCACCGAGTTCTTCGGTTTCCTCTATAATAACACGTGTTGGTGTTATCTTGCGTTTACTTCTCTCTATCCCTTACTCTTTGCTTTTAATTACTGTTGTGTTGTGATTAAATTATGGCTTAGAGTAGTTTGCATGTTTGGGTATAGCTTATATTTATCATTCCGCACATATATTGTTTGAATATAAGCTTGTGTTGATATTTTTTTAATTTGGGGGTCTAAACATTCACAAGTGTTTAACACACTTAGTGAGCTTTCAGAGGGAAACAAGATATCAAAACCATGGGAAAGAATATGGCAAGTGTATGTAGATGGGACATCAAATTGCCAAGGAGCATGAGCATGTATCTTATTGATCTCTCCAGAAGGAATCAGGGTGGAAAAGTCATTCAGGCTGGGCTTCCCGACGTCAAGTAAAGAAGTAGAGTATGAAGCTCTCCTTGTGAGGCTTAGGATGCCAAGACAAGTAGGGGCAAAAAGAGTGTAGGTACTTTGTGATTCACAACTGGTTGTTAGTCAGATCTTTGGAAAGTTTGAAGCTAAGGATCAAAGGATGATGAATTACTTAAAAGATGTTAGGATATTAAAATCTCAATTTAAGAAGGTGGAGATCTTGCAAATCTCTAGGGGCAACAACAATCATGCTGATTCTCTGGCTACTTTAGCTTCCTCGATAGCAGATCCTCTTTCGAGGATCGTGTCAATAGAGCTTTTACCCTTCTCAAGCGTTATTCCTTCAAGTAAGGACTTAATCTCAAGTATCCAGCCATCCACAAGTTTGATAGATCCAATTATTGCCTACCTCCAAAACGAGACTCTACCCGAGGATAAGAAAGAGGCTGAGTGGATTAGACATAAGTCTCCGCAGTACTGGGTGTCTACAGACGGGAAGTTATATAAAAGGTCATACTCGGATCCCTATTTGTTGTGCGTGCACCCCGAGGCAGTTGAAGTGCTTCTAGAGGAATTATATGAAGGAATATGTGGAAGTCTTACAGGAGGAAGGTTGTTGGCTTACCGAGCCCTTACTCAGGGGTATTGGTGGTCAAACATGCAAAAGCAAACAATGAAGTTCTCTAAGAAACGTGATCAGTGCCAAAGGTCTGATCTTGGCATTCATCAGCTAGGAGATCTTCTTAATCCTATATCCAATCCATGGCCATTTGCCCAATGAGGACTAAACATAGTGGGACCTTTTCCAAAGGCAACAGGTAGTAGAAGATAGCTCCTGGTAGTGACACATTATTTCACCAAATGGGTGGAAGCAGAGCCCCTCACCAACATCTGAAACACAGATGTTAAAAGGTTTATGTGGAAAAATATTGTGACACGGTTTGGTGTGCCAAGGGTTCTCAGATCAGACAATGGATTACAGTTTGACAGCAATTCTTTTCGGCCATATTGCGTGGAATTAGAAATAACCAACAGGTATTCTACCTCGATTCATCCTCAAAGCAATGGTTAAGCTGAAGCAACTAATAAGTCTATCGTGGATGGGTTGAAGAAAAGGTCTGATGATTCAAAGGGATGATGGGTGGAAGAGCTACCGAACGTGATATGGGCATATTGGACTACTCTACAGCGCTCCACAAGAGAAACTCCCTTCTTAATGATGTACGAGGAAGAAGCTGTAATACTTGTGGAAACAGGGTTGCCAACTTCTAGGATAGACATGTTTGAAGTGGAGAAAAATGATCAACTACTCTGCAAGCATCTGGACCTAGTAGAAGAGAATCGCAATGTTGCTTCAACAAAGTTGGCTAACTATCAACAAAGGATTAGCCGAGGGTACAACAAGGGTATCAAGAATAGAGAGTTTATTCCAGGGGACTTGGTTCACAGAAAAGTTTTGGGAAATACCCGAGATCCTACTATAGGAAAGCTGGGTCCAACCTGGGAATGGCCTTGTAGGGTCACATCCATCGCAGGGATTAGAGCCTATCGGCTAGAAGACTTAGATGAGAGACCTATAGCAAGGCCGTGGAATGTTTTTAATTTGAAGAAGTATTACTTTTGATTATTATGTAAGAAGATGTGAATTAATCATGCTACTATTTTGTCTGAGTTCAGTGAATAGTAGTGAGTTCTGTGATGGCATGACACAGAACACTAAGATTACATGGAAAAAGTAAACCTCGTGGTACTAGACCCTGTCTTTGCCTTGGGTGGGTTTTAAACTGAGTTCTCTCCCTTAGCTTTACTTCAAGGTCACTAACAGAATACGAAATTAAAACTTTATTGAAAGTAAACCCCGTGGTACTAGACCCTGTCTTTACCTCGAGTGGGTTTTAAGCTGAGTTCTCTGTCTTAGCCTGACTTCAGGGTCACTAACAGAAAGCAAAACTAAAACTTTATTGAAAGTAAACCCCATGTTACTAGACCCTGTCTTTGCCTCGAGTGGGTTTTAAGCTAAGTTCTCTGCCTTAGCCTGACTTAGGGTCACTAACAAAAAATGAAATTAAAACTTTATTGAAAGTAAACCCCAAAGTACTAGACCTTGTCTTTGCCTCCGATGAGTTGTGAACTAAGTTTTCTACCTTAGTATGACTCCATAGTCACTAACAGAAAGCTAGGAAAAGACCTTACATAAGAAGAAAAACAAGCTCCATGGTAATAGACTTCATCTATGCAATGAATGGGGTTCAAACTGTTACTTTATTTAGTTTGTACATATGGACACTAGTGAAAGGCATGGATGAGACTTGATAGTGCGTAAGGGATGAGTTCCACAGAGCAAGTATCCCGAGTAAGTGATTAGCTAAGGTTATTGCTTTTAAGTCTGATCTAATAGTCAACTATCAGATATTATCAGTACTTAGCAAATTATTAATATAACTAAAAGCTAACGACATTTCCTCTATAAGAAAAACCATGAAAAATAATCACCATGTGTCTAAGCAACTCGGGAGATAGAAATATAAAGCATACTTAGATGCAAAAACTTAGAAATACTTTCATAGATAAAGGTTTCAAATATTAAAAAAATAATAATAAAATAATAAAATAAAATTAAAAAAAAAAAACACTATGAAAAGTAATTAAGTACAAAATAAGATCCCCTAAACTGGGCAAACTACAAAGTTGTATCTAAAGCAACATAAGTTGGAGGGAAATTAAACTTGTGTGGTGGCTCATCAGTGGAGGACACTACTGCAAAGCTAGTTATCTCTCCTCCTGAGATTGCAATAGGGCCAGTTATTTCAACCTTGTGGACGGGGGATTCGTCATTGATGATGGCTTGAATCTTGGGGTTGGGAATAATGACTAGCTCTTCGGGGACCACCCTTTGGTAAAGTAGACTTGAAGGTTCTACTTCACCTCGGGCTTTACAATGGCAATGTAGTCGTACTGGCCTTGGTAGTAGGCATCTTGAATTTTGGCATCATCAGCTACCACATAGCTTTCTAGCTTAGCATCTTTCCCAGCGAAAGCAATCCTGGCCTCCTGCAACTCATTCTCCAAAGCCTCAGCCTTCTCAGTAATGGCTTTAGTGTTCTCCTCGGCTTCAAACCACAGGCTTTCAGGCTCGAAAACTTTGTTCATGACATCCGAGATCTTCCTTAGAAGATCCTCGTTGTCATTACTCAGCTCCTCAGCTCTAGCCTTAGCAGTTTGGTACGTCTCTTCGATCACCACAGAACATTGATATCCCTGCCATATAACAAAGGAAGTGTTTTAAAAAAAATGAATGAAATAATAAAAAAAGTGGAAAAAGCAATAAGGAGGCAAGGAAAATTTTTTACCATGATGGCTTCCCTCTTCATGTTGAGCAAGAGGGATTCATCATCCCACTTAGCCCAATGGTTCATGTCTACTGGAAGCAAGAGAGCTTCACCAACACTCTCAGCCACCTTGCCCCCACGGCCTTCTCTCTAGGGCCTAACCCTATCCGTTGTAGGGTAGGTAACCCCATCCACCATGAAGGTGTGGACATATGCAGGAGCCCCTGCGACATCAACCTAAGAGTTCCCTAGGTCGGGGGGGTGGGGGGCGGGGGGGTAGTTTTCAAAATCAAGAGCTGGAGAGGATTGGCCTGCTCCTTTAGGATGCTTCCAACTAGCCCTAGTCTCTCGAGCAGGAGTTGCAGCTGTTGTAGTGACGGGAGTCATTTGAATGGCCACTGGAGCAATGGTAGCTAAAGTGGGAGGAGTTTGAGTTCTTGCCACAATTGGGATGGCCAAAAGTTGTGCAAGAGTAACCCCACTTCATTGGAACATCATCTCGATTAGGGAGTCTTCTAAGGGGATAGGAGCTTGGGTATCAAGTCCTTCTTAGGGCAACGAAGGACTGTAGGTTAAAACATTGTCTGTCTTCTTCTTTCGCTAACGTCGAGGATTGTCAGTAGGGGTAGGAGCAACAATGGTTACTCCTAAACCCTTGGGAGTGAAAGGGGGGGGGGGGGGGAGAGTTGCTTCAGTACCTTCCTTCTTCTTGGTGGGCATATTCAGAAGGGGACAAGATGTATCCCTTGCAGCGAACATCTATGTATGGAAGTAGTGGATGCTTTAAAGTAATGGTCTTTCCCACAGCTTGGAAGCTTTGATACACGGGGGAGTAGCCGAGAATCAAGTAAGCTGCACGGAGCTAATTGTCAGTGTAGGGCTAAATTGGAGATCTCAGCAACCTGTTCAAATTTGTGGAGTTGATTAGTTGCCTCTTCTTCTTGAAGGTGTGATTCTCTGAAAAAGAAGCAAGCAAAGGTTAGTCATGTAGAATATGAAAGACAACTCGGGAAAAAAAGATGAAATAACAATAGTAAGTTAGTTAAAAGCAAATCCTATTTAGTCTACCCACCTGCTTTGCCCGCACTAGTGGGGCAATGGATTCCTTTAGGGTACCAGTTCCCTGAGACAACCAAGTAGTCTCCTTCTATTTCCTTGTCAAAATCCAAAAGGCCTGAGATAAGCCTCACCTCCCCATGCTGAATCTTAAAATAAAACCCAGAGGTCTTACTATCTTAAAAACTATAAATATAGTTGATATCGTGCTCAGTAAGCTTCAATCCAAGCTTCTTGTTAAGGGTATCTACACTACTGACAATCCTAAATACATTAGGGTTGCATTGGTCGGGGCAAACCTTAAAGTGGTGCAGAACATTGGTAAGCAGGTCACTCATAGGATTCCTAACTCCCCCTTCTACAATAGCAACGAGTGGGATTACCACTCTACCCTCCCCCTAGAGAGTATTGCCTTGGATTCCGAGCATGACCTCACTTCAACATCCTCGGGAAGTTGTACTTCCTTCTAAACTTTCTTAGACTCTCAGGAGTATCAACCATAGGCTTAAACTTCCTCATAGACTAAAAAAAGCTCTACGATATGGGTTGAAATGGAAAGAGAAGGAGGAGACAGAAAAAGCTAGGAAAGAAGTTGATGAGGCGAAGCTAAATTCGTAAGAAAAAGGAGGAGATGCACTTACAACAGAACAAGAAAGCAAAGATGCACTGGAGGTCGCCTAAAGGTCATCAAAGAAAGAGGCAGTAGAGGGAGGTTTTAGCTTTTTTGGTGTTTCTGGTGGTAGACCAGTAAAGAAGAAACCCACTTTGGAGGTTTGAGTTCCTTATATAAAGGGAGATAAGGGAGAGGAAGGGATGGATAGAAACCCTTCCTTTCCCGCCCGTTTTTCCATTTTCCAAAATCCCCATCTAACCATCCTTTGCTGACGCGTGCCAATGATCGTGGGGCAGGAAACTCAGGCATGTCTGTAACATTAATTGCCTAACGTTGCCACTTTTCATAAATGTTTATAAATGATTGTACTGTTTTTTCTTGAACCACAACCCCACTTCAATGATAATGATGTGGAGATCATGGGGGGCTATTGTGGGGGGAAAAAGAATCCCCGTCTAGGCCTTAGGCCCAATAATTGACTCGGCCGCGGGAACGAACTGGCCCAAGCCTATATGCTTGAAGGAATCCCAAAGGGCAACGGGTTGTGAGAAAGAGGAAGCTGAACCATTCCCCATATCCGAGAAAGGAAAACATCACAGGAAAAAGGCTTCGGTGGTGAAGGTGAGGGAAAAATCTTACTAGAAGTAAGGCACATGAATAATCCACATGTAGCTCCCAGACAACGCCCAGTATCACGGGAAACTTCCAGAACACGTAAGAAGGTTGAAGATTTTTACCTCTGCATCAATTTGGAAGCTCTCACCTAACCTCTGCCGCATTAATTACATCTGAGACAACTTGAATAGAGAAAATATCCCCCTAGAAGACAGAGCTCAAGGATAAGGGAGGGGAGGAAACCGATAAAGTAAGAAAAAATATCCCTAAGTGTTTAACTAGCAACGCGACAGCTGTAGGAATAAGAATGAGAAGTGTGCCTATAAATAAGGAGGACGAAACAGAATCGAGGAGGTTCTTTTTGGGGGCTAGGGAGAAAAAAGAAGTTAGACAACCTAGGAGAAAGAGAGAGAATGTATAGTACCACAAGGATAAGTGAGGAACCAGGATGTAATACTTGTAATACCATGTTAACATGTTCTTAGTCAATGAAACCAATTATTTGAGCTTCCCATTGTAGAGTATTTATTTCCAATCATTCAATTATAAATAGATTGTGTGAGACTCGCTGGCTATGATCCGTGGAGGTTCACAGGGACCAATTTTTGTCCACCCACAACTCTAATTTAAACTCGGTATCTTTTATTTTGTTCTTTATCCTTTTGTTTAAATTAGCCTAAACAACGCTAAAATACGTTCTTTTTTTTTTCTTTTTTTTTTTTCGCTTTTTTCATTTTGTTTAAATTAGCCTAAGCAACGCCAAAATACATTCTGATGAGCATTCCAACACTATGCTTGTTTGTACTCAAAACAACCATAACGTCGTAGCCAATCACGTAGCTGCACGTTAAGCACGAGCGAATTTTCCATTGTCTTTTCGTTAACACAAGGGCACAACAGAAATAAAGAACATATGCAAGTTGATATTTGCCAAACGAACCTTGAAAAGTACAAAGAAAGAGTATTGTTTTTTTGGTGGATAACACTACGGTAGTGACAATGACATACAACCAATACTTAGAAAGTCAGACTAATAAAAGTGATAATCAACCGATTAAATTATGGTTAAACTCTCCAAATCTAAGAGAAAAACTTAACGTAATGATTCATACCGCATTGTTTAGATGGAAAATTAAAATTTAGGCCGACTGCATTCATTTTCCTTAACGATTTACTGTAGATACTAACCTAGATTCTCACCCTGTCATAAGCGCATGATTTATTGTCTTATTTGCCCGGCGGCACCCATCTTTTAAAATCCACCCTCTTTTTAGTTTATTCTCATTCTTTTGATTCTCACCGATCTGTTCAATGATGTATGAAAGGACAAAACCAGCCAACGGGGTTGATTAAATTGGTAAAGCTCGAATGCTTTGCTCAAAAAGTTTAGGTTTGAGTCTCGTTGCTAGCAGTCCTTCTTGGTGGCCAATCTATAAGTCCAATGCAAGTCCTTTTTGAGGCCTGCAGCTTGCCCTAACCCTAGTATAGGGTAGCCTCCCCTCACCTAAATTTTTTTTTTTTTTACCCGAAAAAAAAAAAAAAAAAAGGTTTAAGAATAATTCTTTTAAGGTTTTTCAATTAAATTTAACTGTGTTTTCATTTACAATCAACCACACAGTAGAATTTAATAATCTTTAGAAAAAGATAGTTTGTATGTATGTGTTGCATTGTAATAGTATTAGTCATAACAATTATGTATTTAAATTTAATTAGAGAATATAAGGTGCAACACCTAAGAAATTACTTACTTCATCTCATATTGTTAGGCCTGTTTAGAAAATCCAAAAAATAAAAAATGTTTTTAGAAGATTGTATAAGGTTTAAGGGTAATTTTGGAAAACTTTTATCTATTTAATCAAGAGAAAAGACAATAAATGATGTTCCTTTCAAAATTTGCTTTTCTAAGCAAGGCTAGCAATTTGGAATGGAGAGAGGAAAAATTCTTAGGTGCACTTAGAATATAGATAAATGGTGCTCCCTCCTCTCACAATGGAGGTATATTATGTATCGGATATATGAGTCTTATCTCTCACATGAGAGTGGACCCGACCAAGAATGTAAGAGGAATGAGTACTGTGGGGGTAAGATTCTGAAATTGTATACTGGGCTTTGGGCCCTATTCATAGATACGTCCAAGGAGCAATGAATAGTTAGAGGAGGCCACGAAATGACCCTGTCGAGTGGATAGGAGTATAATCCGAGGAGGTTTTCCTCCTCGGATAGGACGAGTCTCGCTCAAGCAAGTGCTCGAATGACTTAGGCAACTGATCAATAAGTTAGAATGATAAGGGTGAACCACAGACACGTGCAAAGGAGAAGATAATATGGAAATATTCCAAAGAAAAGTTGCTACCACCACATTAAATGCACTGCACCAACTCTCTTGGCCGCATTTATGGGGAGAAGACCCCTGAACAGTACAATTTACAGCTACCACCACTTAAAGATGGCAAGAGGGGAAGCTTGATGGGACACACACTCAAGTAAGAATCTTGATGGCAACACGTGTAAGGTCAAGGTGGTCTGAAAAGGCCTATATAAATGTAAAAGATCTCCTAAGAGGGGGATGATCAGAAAAAGAAGAGAGAAGAGAGAATTACTGTAACTCCAAGTGCTGTATGAAAGTTCATAAATATTGCATTTAGCTGTATTCAGTCTCCTCGGACATCTCTTTAGTTAAGCTTTATATGTTACTCACTCTTTTGTTATTGAACCATTTCCTAGCCGTTGGCACAAATCAATAAACCTAGCTCTTTGGCCCACTCTTTACAAATTTATTGTTTAGGGCTCACCAAACCATAGTCCGAACCAGTTTTTGGGTCTAGGCCAGCAAAAAGTAACCCTACAAGTACCATTCTCCGTGCTCTAGAAGTACAAAATACCTAAGAATTACTTTATTGTACTTTTTAAAATAACATTATTTAATGCACTGTATTTTACCTAAAAACTTATAAGCTTCCAAAAACCACTCTCCTTAATTTAAACCTAAGTAAAAGAGGGGTATTGACTTTTTAAATAAAATAAATGGTATTTAGTAAAATTATTTGTTGACTTTTTAAAAGAAACTTCATTGTTAGAAATCTCAAAATTGAATAAATGACAATTTGGGACCAAGAAAGTATGTAAAATGAAATTTTTTTCAAGTTGCATTTTTATTTGGATTCCTAAATTTATAATTTTTTTTCTTCAAATAATCAAGTGACTTTTTTTTTATTAATCAAGTGAATTAAACAAAAATACAAGTCATATTATCATTAGTAATTAAACCCTTTCTCTTTTATAGTTTTTTTAAAATAAAAAAAAAACTAAACAGTAATACTTATTAGAACACACACGAAAATAATAATGGTATTTCTCTTTTATAGTTAACTTCAAGATTTTGTCTCAAAACAATATGTGTCACTCAACTACAATAATATTATATAAAAGAATTCACATTGATTTGTGCACAACACTTTCACAATAAATCATAGATATTAAGTTGTTACTAGTTCTAATTTGAACCAACAACTAAAATTACTTTTTTGCCCACCAAAAACTGCCAATAACAAACTGCCACTTAAGATTTGTTGTGAAATTGTTGTAAAAGTATTGTGAACATAGCATTTCTTTTTTGAAACAGGAACCTTGCTTTCTCTTCTCTTTTCAAAACTCACACCTATTTTTTAACCTAAAAAAAAAATGACAAAGTTTATCTACAAAATTGGTAATCTTAAGCTACAAAACTGGTTGTAGCAACCTTACTCAATATCTTTTTATTGGAGTTGAATTAATTTTGAAAAATCTACCATTGGATTACATCTAATTCTTATATCCTCTATGTCATCAATAAATTGTTTAAATTATAAGTTTTTGTAGTTTAAAATTATGCATAAAATATAAGTTTATAGATTATATAGTAAATAATATCCGATTGAAACTGAATTTGACATGTGTATTAAGAATGTAAAGAACATACAATTCAATAGTTAGATTTTCAAAATATGTAGTAATGTTTATTTTATTGAGTAAAGTTGTAATTTTAAGCTACAACTAATTTTGTAGCTAAACTTTATCAAAAAAATAAAAATAAAAAAGAATAAAATAGCATTTGGGGAATGAATAATGTTCTCTAAAGGTGGGGAAGCAACAAAATAGTATTTTAGGGGATGCGTAGGGAAGACAATATGGGTTTTGTTTCTTTTGAAGGTTCATTCTCTAAATTGGTCTTTTGTCCTATTTTAGGAAGACAGATGGTAACACTAAGTTTATACTAGTTCCTTATTTAAAAAAATCTTAACTTTTTAAAGAAAAATATCATTTAATCCGTTGTCCTTTAGTTAAAAATGAACTGATTTCTAAAACTATCATCCTTAATTCAAACTTTAATGAAAGAATGAAAATAACTTTTTAAATAAAGTAGAGAGAAAGCTATGAAATGGAATCGAAAACTGTCAATTCCGGATGAAGATAATAATAATTTCCTTATGAAAGTTAAAAATAAGAATGTACAATCCACATTGAAAAATCTAATTTACACCAAATATGAGAAAATTTGCATCACTCAATGCTACCATGGTTTGAGCAATTTCAACGATTTATGTTCAGTTCCAGTTTGGAATAGAATTGAGGTTTTTCACTTTGTATTGTACATTGTGATTTGTGAAATTGACACTCGGGCCTAGAGACAGATCTCAATATGTGCATGATTTATGGTTTTTTTTTTTTTTTGGTTGAATTCATGATTTATGGTTGTCGATTGGTCACAAAAGATGTGCTTGTATTGTTCAAAGGGAGTAGTTAATGAATAAGAAGATTTCAGTTGTAGGGCAGTATTATCTGCACTATAGTAATTAAAAAATTGGTCGGTCGGTTGACTTTTTTTTTTTTTTTTCCATTTTGAGATACAATTGGTCCGTTGACTTTAGTCCATTAACATGTTAATTAATTTACTAAATGGACTGTTATTACAAAACGCACTTTAAGAACTTACAATTTATAACTGTTTGTTTAAATTCTTGATGAAAAAAAAAAAAATGGGTTAAGTGAATAAATGGATAGATAAGCTGAGGAATTTAGTAACCATTATTAAAGAAGAGAAAAAAAATTTGCTGCCTCGTCCAATCCATAGTCAAGTTGAACAATGCTGGCAGCGAGACGAAATGAAGTGAGGTAAAAATGTTTGACAAGAGCAATGTTATAATATTTTCACAATATTTTTACAATATTTTCACAACAAATCACAGGTGATTAATTGTTATTGATTCAAATTTGAACCTAATAATAAGTTACTTTTTTGCCCCAACAATAACAACCAGTAACAACCTGTCACTTAGGATTTGTTGTAAAAATGTTGTAAAAATGTTGTGAACATCATTTCTCATGTTAAAGAAATATTATGCTCATAACATTTTCACAACACTTTTACAATAAATTTTAAGTAGTAGATTGTTAGTAACTGTTATTGGTAGGGCAAAAAGTAATTTTAATAATAAGTTCAAATTAAAATCAGTAATAACATGTCATTTAAAATTTGTTGTGAAAATAATGTGTAAAGTGTGTTTTTCACATTATGTGTAATTTTATTACTGTTTTTACTATTTAGGCATTTAGTATGGGAACCATAACAGCAAAAGCAAACCCAACAAATCAAGAGTAACAAACACAAATGAAAGCAACAACATTGGGAGTGGAAAGCGGCATGAACCGGTATTGACTATTGACTATTGAATATTGAATCATTAATCCCATCAAACTAGTTCCGGAGAGCTTCTGGATTCAAAATGAGTAACAACCCGAATGAATCAGTTTTTTTTTTTTTTAATGAGCAATTATCTTCTTTATACAAACCTACAAATACATTTAGGGCTGCTCACAAGTTGAATCTAAATAAATTTGGTATTAACCCATTACTCAACCCGAATTCATTGGGTGAGAAATTGCTTGAACCCGTTGCCAATGCCAACAAATAGAACAGTCAAAAGTGTCCATACTTGCTCCCAACGTAGTGATCGAATATCGTTCGTCAGATGGTTAGCCAATTCCAAAAAATCAAATGATCTTTCCGATGGAGGGGACAGCTCTAGCTCAAGCAGACAAACAAACAAGAAAATTTTATAACAAAAAAAAATGGAAGAAGAAGAAAATGAGAAATAGATACGAGAGTGTGTTTAGCCCGGATCGGGTTTAATAAGTAAATTTCACCCAAACGCAAAATCAAACCAATCTTTTTTTTTTTTTTTTTTCCTTTCTAGGGACGTAATTTTTGTAATTTTTTATATAAATTACCATCCTAAATAAATTTATTTCACAAATTATTAGTGACACATGTGCTATGCATATGTACTTGTAGCTCAATTAGCCATTTGTTTCCAAAGGAAAGTCCAGGGTTCAATTTTTTTTAAAAGGTGGCACATGCATTGCACTGTAGGAGCTCCATTTAAAACGTGTGAAACGCACACATGCATTGAATGTTTTTTTTTTTTTTTGGTAAACAAATGCATTGAAGTTGTGTTCACCAAACTCGCTCCTTTGTGTCACAGTAGCTCTCTATTAAATTGGCAAGCGAGAGGGGGAGTGAAGTGAAGACTGAAGAGCGTATAAATTGTGGATAGAGATTTCAGAGCAATTGCGATACAGCTAGCAGAAAAAGGAGTCCAGACCAGAGATAACAACTTTTCCTGCCTCTAGTTGAAGATATGCTGTGCTTGGTAAAAGAAATCCAACTTTGGCCCCACTTTCTGGTACAACCTTGTGTACATATTTGGAAAGCCTCACTCAGGCCTACAAGAGTGATTGCTTCAGTCCCTCAACTACTTCACTATAGAAATTTTTTTTTTTTTTTTTTTCCTATCACATGACTAAATAAGCAGGCCAAAGAAAAGAACAGAAATCAACCCTGGGAATCGAGATTTAGGACCATGTAATTTTCAATCTCAACCAACTATATTTGGGGGGGGTGGGGGAGGGAATGAATTTCCATGGACTCACTTTCTGAAAGGATCCCACTAAAAAGACCCTCAAAGAGAATATAGCACAATGTTCGTGCTCATTCAACTGACGAGATTCAGTCACCATGAACATAACAATAAGTATAGAACATAAAAAATGCATTCTCAACCTGCCCAAAGATTATAGTATAAGCCAAAAATAAAGAGCCTAGCAAGCAAAACGAAAGACCAAACACATTTCAAGTTGCAAATCACAGAAAATCCATATCATTTCATCCCTGATAAATATAATAAAAAGAGATGCGAGGAAATGAGCAAAACTTTGAGAAACACCCTCCGAGAAGGCCTTGGACGGCTCTTATAGCACAGGAAAACCCAAGGTAAATCTCTCACTACAATCATGGCTCATCCCTCTCCATCTCTTTGTAACATTACTCCTAAATAAATAAATTAAACTCACAAAACCACTCTCTCAGGAACATATTGTGGTTCCTAAGAATTTCAAGTTCAACCTTCTTAATACTATAAATAAAACTAATAATAATAACAAAAATACTAATTGATCCTAAGCTGCAAAACTTATTGGCAGGGTATATTGAGGGGTTCATCCATCCAAGAAGCAATGTCGTTGCCAATATCAGCAAAATCCCAGTCAGGAAGCTCGCTAGGGCCATCATTGTCAAACCCACAAATCTCAATGTCCTCCAAGCCGCTGTAACCATCGAAAAACTGCCCAATATTATCAAAGCAGAGAGGATCAAACTCAGACTCAGGCTCGGGCTCAAAATTGAGCTCTTGCTCAAATGGAACATCAGCAAATGTCTCGTCTATTAGACCCAAATCGTCAGGTATCTGAAGCTCCGCCAAACTAATCTCGGCATTAGTGACCTCAACACACTCATCAGTGATCAAGTCAGTTGCATTCCCTTTGGTGTTGGACGCAGAGGTCTCCAATTCGAGGACAGAAGCTGGAGATGTATGCGACAACACACCCTCAGAATCCTCAGAAGACACAGGTTGCTGGTTATTCTGTGATGGAGATACCACAGCCGAAGACGCCGACGCATTATTGCTCTTTTTAGAGGAAGCAGAAGCCGTAACCGCAGGAGTCGCACTAGACATGGCCATAGCAGCTTCAAACTCGAGTCTCTTTCGCTCATAAGCTTCAGAAGCCTCCTCTGGAGTATTGTAAGTCCCCAACCAAATCCTAGCTCCTTTGAATGGGTCTCGAATCTCAGCAGCCCATTTCCCCCATTTCCTTTGCCTAACCCCTCTATACTTAGAAGAAGAGGGTCTTCTAGATGGGGTTTTAGCCAAAACCCTTTTCTTCTGTCTGGCTTCAACAATATTGGGGGTTTTGGTACCATTGTTGTTGTTACTGTCCTGACAAGAGCTCTCTGACTCAAGAGAAGAAGGCTTCGATTGTTGTTTCAAAACAAGGGGGAGATTAATTTCACGGATGAATTTTTTGCATTTCTTAGCCCTCCTATTCTCACACTCATCCTCGCTTGAAGATGAGTCAGTAGCATAAGGATCTGAACAGATCACACGGACTTTCCTCATCATCGTAATCGATGATTCTCCAGAGGGAATTGTTGCTGTGGATTTCTTAGACTTCGCAGGTTGTTTCCGAGGCTCTGGCATTTTATTTTTCTTTCTGAACAAAATCTCTCCAAAACCCCTCAAAATACCCAGAAAGTTTTTGAAGAAAAATAAATTTAAAAAAAAAAAATAGCAGACAAAACTGAAAAAAAAAAATAAATAAAAGGCTCTCTTCTCTCTCAAAAATCTCAGAATCACACTGATGGTATCAAGTGAGACCCCCTCTCAGGAACAAGAAAAGAAAAGAAAATCTTTTTATATGAAAAGGCGCAAAACACTCTACTCCAGAACAAGTCCTGCAAACACCAAATCAAAATAAACAGAAAAACATATGTCAGATTCGTAACCAAAAACCCAGAAATCAAACCAGGGTTTTACAAAGATTTAAGCTTTGACAAAAAATAGCTAATACCCACAAACCTTTTTAGCCTCAAACGCATCGAAACAGACGAGAGCACAAGATTCAACCTCTGCCTTAAACAGCAGAGAGTAAAACAACACACAGATTCGAAAGTAGCAATAGTGAAAATCCAGAGCTGCAACAGAGCCCCAATCGAAACCAAATCAAACTCAGCCGACATAAATCCGCTACCGCAACCTCCGCGCCTTGCACTTTTCCTCCTCGCAACACCGAACCCAACCTCTCTTCGTTCTAACAAAGAGAGAACAGCCCAAAAAAGAACCAAAAAGAGAGAAAATTGTATCAGACTCCAATAGATATAGATATCACAGCAAAGAAACCAAACCCCAAAAAAGTGATTCAGAGGATTAGGAATCTATGGTCACGATTTTTTTTTCTCTAAATACTGACAAAAAAGATCGGTTTGAGTTATTATCGATTTTGCAGAAACAGTGATACAGACCGACTAGACCCAGACAGAGAGAGAGAGTATAAAAGACCTATGACTATTTTACAATTCAACACAGACGCAAATCTCTATAGAAACATCGTCAGAGAAAATAAATAAATCAAATACTATTATTTATCGAAAATCACAGACAGCAACAATAAACAAAACAAAAAAAATTTTGATTCATAGTATAGCATGTATACCTTCTTTGCCGGTCTTGTCTTTCTTTCTCTCACTGAATTAGCTTTCTCTGTCTCTCTCTTAATGTGCCTATGTGCACGTCGCTATCTCTCTTCTCTCTCTCTCTCTCTCTCTCTCTGCTGGGTTTTGTTTCACACACTCTCTTTAAACCTATTTCACCTTTTTCCAAGCGGTCAAAACTTAGCATTAAAAAGAGAGATTAAAGGAGGTAAGTAAAAAATTAATAGGAAATTATTTATTTTTGGTATTAAATTTATTTTTGATGAGCTGGCATGACTATCTATAAAGATGCATGCACATTCATGGAACATGACCCATTTTCTAGTTCATATTTCATAATAATAATAATAAAAATAAAATGGCCCATATCCTATGTTATGTCTGGCACATCATATCATTTATCATACATAACATACATGGTAAGGGGTCAGAGACGTTTGTTATAGTCATCAGGAGGAATCCTAGACTAACGTTCTCTTTGTGCGCGTGCCTCAAGCTTTCCGGATCCAACGGTGGTGGTTATGATTCTATAATTCTATTTGAGTTTGTATAGTAGATTCATTCGTTGGTTAGACACGCGCTTTTGAAGGAGCGTGGTGAGCTTTTTTGGGAAACACAGCGCCGCGACTCGGCAAAGTACGATTCAGCAGCTCTTTCCGACGTTAATTGCGATTCTTTACGTTAATATTAGACCTAAAATTGGTGGTATTTACGATCCTCTGCCACTGAGGAAAAATAGCCTTGCTCCCCAAGTTTAAGAAAATGATAGGATTCAACACTTCTTTTGTCTATCATTCTACTAAAAAATTTTCACTTGTTTAAAATTACTGAGTTAATAATTAATTTCTATTTTAAAAAATTTTTAACTAACAATTTTAAATAAATAAAAATTTTTTAGTGAAATAGTATACTATATCACTTATCTACTATGTAAATCTTATAATTCCTCCAAATTTACCTCTCACTCTCACTAAAGAAAGTATCCACACCGTATATAACTCGCTCCCTAAAACTAATATTTTGCTTATATATATATTTTTTTTGGCTTATTTCTAAAAATTAAATTAAATTAAATTCAAGTACTGATAGAAAATAGAAAAGGAAAATAATATTATTAACCATATGAATTTAGAAATCTCTTTTTTCTTTTTCTTGTGAATATTCGCAATTAGTTCAATTCCTTTTCTAACATGATTTTTTTTTTTTTTTTTATATCGTAGGATTCCTTTTGCTTCTTAATATACCATGATAAGAATTCTTTGTACTTTATTCTGTAGATTCTTACTATTTGTTTTTTGAAAGCACAAAATAGCCGCAAAGGCACCCCGTAAATAAACAATTAAAGAAAATATTAATGGAAGAAAAAAAAAAGTTAGAGGTCAAATATATTGTCGTGGGGCCAGCTAACTTTTTTTTTTTTTTTCTTTTTCTATTTCTAAACAATAAATAAATAAATAAATAAATAAAGATTAAACAAATAAATTCCGACGGAGTCTCTAAACCAAACCTCAATCTACTGTAGATAAATGTAAAAGTTAATTGAAATATTATAATGTGGTCTATGAATAATGTCAAAAAGTACAATAAGACCTATAAATAATATCAAAAATAAACTGAATAGTAAAATAATTTGAATTATTAATCCTAACCCAAACGCACACTAAGTTGATAAAAGTCCCAATTAAGTTTCTCTTTTCACATCGCTATGGGTACCCCACGAAGACCAGGCAGTAGAGTCCCTTATCATTGTCGAGGAGTGATATCTTATCCCTCTAGTAACAGTGTTACTGATAGGGCTCCTGGTTTCTCTTTTCTATTTGGGGGTGGGGAAATAGTTCTAGTTTATAGGATTTTTCTTCTTCTTCTTATCTAGTTGTATGACTTTTCTAACATGGACGAAGTTTTAAGAAACTGGAATCACCTATCACTCACTAAGGACAAAGGGGCAAGAGTCAATCTTGAAAGCAATTCGACTGTGGCAGCTACTGAGTTCATTCTTGCAACAAGGTTTTTAACCCGTAGAGTTTTGAATGTCGAGGCCATTGGTCAAACCTTCAAACCTTTGTGGAAAGCATAGAATGGATTCCATATCCGAGTTGTGGGCAGTCACACGATCCTTTTTGTTTTCAAAGTAAAGAGTGATGCCGAACGTGTTTTAGCCATGGAACCATGGACTTTTGACAAGCACTTAGTTCTCTTATAGAAGTATGATGGTTCATGTACAGTCCGAAATTTGAAATTTTCGAATATCAAGTTTTGGATACATTACATGTTCTCCTAGTGAACAAGTTAAATTGGAAAATAGCTATCGAGGTGGGCAAATCAGTGGGATGTGTTTCTTATTCGAAGCATAAGGGGGACATGATAGGGGGTGACTTCTTACGAGTGAGAGCAGAGATAGATGTCTCGAAACCTCTATGTCATGGTTGGAAAGTTTTGCTTAACGGTGATAGTGAAGGGTGGGTGTCGTTCAAATACGAAAAAATGCCAAACTTTTGCTACTGGTGTGGTATGGTAACTCACGATGACAAGGAGTGTAGCATTTGGATGGCAAGTAAAGGGTCACTAGCGGTGGACCAGAAGGAGTACGAAGCTTGGCTTAGAGCTTCACCGTCCACCTTAGGTAGGAAAACTTTCATGGTGATTGAAGGTTTTAGGCTGTGTTTGGTTCCCATAAAATATTTTTCGGAAAATATGCTATTTTCCGGAAATGCTATTTTCGCGAAAGGAAAATATTTTCAAGTGTTTGGTTGCATTATGAAAATTGTTGTAGAAAATATTTTCATGTGTTTAGTTCTATTCTAAAAATGCTATTTTCCTATACATTTTTCACATTTTCTCAACATCCAAACAAATTTTATTCCAAAAAATTTCAAAATCACAGCTAAATTTCAATCCACAGAACAAATCACAGCCAAATCTTAACACCACACACCACCGGTGAGGTGAGCCGAAGGCGTGGGTTCGCGGTGCGAGTCGCTGGAAGTGCAATCGACGATCGACGATCGCTGGGTTTGGAAGGGCGATCGACGATCGGGGCTCGCTGGGTCTCGCCAGTGGGTCTGGAAGTGCGATGGGTCTGGGTCTCGCCGAGCTCTCTCTTCTTCCTCTCTCTCTCTCTCTCTCTCTCTCTCTCTCTCTCTCTCTCTCTCTCTCTCTCTTTTCCGGAAATCAATTGAAGTGAAAATAGGAACGAAAATGCATTTCTGTTGTCTAAAAGAAAATACGAAGTGATTTTCTGGAAAATTCTATTTTCTGAAACTGCCAAACACGCGAAAAATGTGAAAAATAATTTCCTGAAATTGTTTACCACCAATTCAAACGCAACCTTAGGAACGTGTTTAGGGAAGAAACACTAGTGGGGAAATCGATAAACGACGTATCTCCAAGCTTCAGCGCAGCCCCACCGTCCTTGGAAGTTATAGAAACTATCAACCAGGTTTCCTACCAAGGATTTTCAAATTTGGAAGCTTCGATTCTTAAGGAAGTTATCCCTCAATCTACTCAGTTTGAAGTTATTCCAAACTTTGAACATGTAACTACAAACCCGAGTATCCAGCAACCAAGTTTCATAGTAGATTCTTTTGAATTTCAAATTCAAGAGATAGATTATGAGATAAAGAGATATGATAAAGATGAGGATGCATTAGCTGGCAAGAAAATCATGTCATATGATGATTACTATCAAGACTCAACTTCAAGAGATTTCTTAGGTGAGGATAGACAAGTACATTCAAACTTCTCTATTGAGGATGAGCTAATGCACGAGTTATCCAAAGGAACCAGTAGGGAGAAGGCAAGTGGACAACCAAACCTGAGAACGTGGAAATGGATTAGTCGTCTAGTGAATTTAAAAGACCAGACCATGCATGTCCTATCATGCAATGGCAAAAGCTTTAGGACTTGTAGTGAGGATGTCCAACCCGATTTACCTGGTAAGAAGTTACAGGTTTTGAAGGAGGATGGCAAGATCAATTATCAAATGGTGGAGGCTGCTGGACAGCCCCACCAATCACAATGAGTTGCTTATTTTGGAACTATGGTGGGCTTAGGAACCTGCGTACAAAGAAAGAGCTTGGAGAGTTGATCCGGGCAAAAGATCCCTCCATCGTATTTTTAGCCAAAACATGGGCGGATGAAACAAGGCTATAGAAAATAAAAAGAGATTTTGATTTTTCCAAAATGTTGTTTGTTGATAGGAATAATCGAGGTGGAGGATTGGTGTTGTACTAGAGGAATTCTATGGATCTACAAATTGATATCAGCTCAAAAAACCGCATTGATGCAATTGTCAACAAGGGTAAGGAGGATGTTTGGCAGTTAACAGGATTTTATGGAGAACCCATCACGCACAAAAGATTTGAATCATGGAATTTATTACGACAACTCAATAACCATTTTAATCTTCCATGGGTGTGTGCGGGGGACTTTAATGAGCTACGAAAGTGTTTAGAAAAAATGGGTGGAAGCAATAGAAGTCAGGCACAAATGTAGCTATTCAGAGAAGTAATGGATGAATGTGGTTTTCTCGATCTTGGATTTTGGGTTTGCAATTTACGTGGCAAAAACACTTCACTAATGGTCATTCAATCTGGGAGAGATTAGATAAAACTCTAGCCAACAATGAAATGCTTAGATTTGCGAATTCGAGAGTTCACCACTTATCTGCAATCTCTTCTAATCACAGCCCTTTATGGATCATGCCGAAAAGTTTGGAACTCCCCTAAATTGCCAAACCATTCCGTTCGAAGAGATGTGGTTGTCTAAGGTCTGTTCATCTCATGATTTTCTAGATCCAAACACAAGAGTAGTTCATAAAGATAGAGAAGTGTGGGAAAGAATTGAAGCATTGGAGTAAAGTTCAATTTGGGAATGTTAGATCTGAATTGAACTTGAAGAAGAGATTACTTGTTGAAGCCGAAAAGGAAGCTATGCAGTCTAGGGACAATGCCCGTGTCAAGTCTCTTAAAGTTGAAATAAATGATCTCCTTGATAAGGAGTCACACATGTGGTTACAGAGATCAAAAGTTTTATGGGAAAAGACTGGAGATTAGAATTCGAAGTACTTTCATAGAAGTGCTACCCAAAGATATTGAAAAATTCCATTGCAAACATCAAAAACTTTGAAGGACAGTGGTGTTCGAATATGGAAGAGGTGACAGCTACATTGGTGGGTTATTATAGAGATCTCTTCACTTCCATACATCCTCCCTAACAAAATGAGACTATCAACTCCTTCCAGAGCATAATTACAGAAGATATGAACACTTAGCTTTCAGCTCAATTCATGGAATGGGAAGTAATGGAAACAATTAAGCAAATGGCCCTACTAAACGCGCTAGGTCCTGATGGTATGCCCCCTCTATTTTTTCAGAAATACTGGAATTTAATTGGAGATGATGTCACTCAGGATGTTCTCAATTGCCTAAACACTACTACCCTCCCCTCCCCCCCACCTCAATCACACTTTCATCACCCTTATCCCTAAAACAAAAAGTCCATAAAATGTTTTAGAATACAGACTAAAAAAATTTTTACCAAAAATTATCTCGAAACATCAAAGTGCTTTCACAAAGAGTAGATTGATTTTTGATAATATTTTGGTAGCTTTTGAGTCACTACATAGCATGTAGAAATATAATGGGAGAGATAATTATATGGAAATTAAATTGGACATGAGCAAAGCCTATGATAAGGTGGAGTGGTCATATTTGGAGATGATAATGAGGAAGTTGGGGTTTAGTGAGCAGTGTGTAAATCTACTTATGTTGTGTGTTACTACAGTTTCATATTCTATTTTGGTGAATGGGGAACCTAAAGGCATGATCCATCCAACAAGGGGCATTTGCCAAGGAGATCCACTCTCGCCTTTTCTATTTTTACTATGCACGGAAAGACTACATGGTCTCATAAGTCAAGCCTCACTCTCAGGAGAGATCCAAGGCTATCGACTTTGCAGAAATAGCCCTAAACTAACCCACCTTCTTTTTGCATATGATAGTCTTCTGTTTTGCAGGGTAACAGTGTAGGAGTGCCAAAAAGTCCTTGACATACTAGAGATCTATGGTAGATGTTCTGATCAACTGATTAATAAGAACAAAACTACCATCTTCTCCACCAAGTCCACCTCAGAGGATATGAGAAACCACATAAAGCATGCCTTGGGAGTTCCTGAAATCAAGCAATATGAGAGGTATTTGGGGTTACCATCTTTTGTGGGAAAGAGAAAGAATGCCAGTTTTAACTTCATCAAGGAAAAGGTGTGGAGAAAATTACAAGGCTAGGAAGAAAGGCTACTCTCACAAGCTGGAAGGGAGGTGCTAATTAAAGCGCTGGTACAAGCAATCCTCACCCATACCATGAGTTGCTTCAAAATTCTGGTAGGTCTATGCTATGAGATTGAAAGTCTTATCAAGCAATTTTGGTGGGGACAAAGAGGAGACCGTAGGAAAATCCTTTGGGTGAAATGGGAGACCTTTTGTCAACCAAAGAAAGATGGAGGTATAGGTTTTAAGGATCAGGCTTTATTTAATAATGCTATCTTAGCAAAAGAGGCATGATGTCTCCTACACAACAAACAATCTCTATTTTATCGAATCTTCAAGGCTAAATTTTTTCCAAACTGTTCAATCATGAAGGCCCCTCATTCATCAGAGGGGTTTTATGCTTGGCAAAGCATACTGAAAGGAAGAGAATTTTTGAAGAGAGGAGCAAGATGGAAAGTTGGCTATGGTGATAATATTAGCGTGTGGAATGACGCCTGGTTACCTTCTCTGGATCATCCTACAGTGCAATCACTAGTTGTGGAAGGATTTCAAGAAGCTAGAGTGGTGGACCTCATCAACCCGATTTCTCATGTGGAGAATGTGTTGGAATGCAATCCTTGCAAAGACAAATCTGGTCTACAAGAATGTTCTGATAGATAGCACTTGTGATCACTGCCATGCTTCTCCCAAAACAATTCTTCATGGACTATGAGAGTGTCCAACACTCCATAAATTAGTTAAATACGTCATTGTCGAAAGGAAGGATATGGAGAAATTTGCCACACTCACTTGGATGATTTGGTATCGTAGAAACCAAGTCAAGGTCAACCAAAAAGACTTCCCATACACTCAAATTTGCCCTTTTTCCACCTAATTGCTACATGATTTTCTGCAGGTGATTTTGGAGCGGCACACTTAGTTACTGAGAGCACGGGGGTCAGCAAGTCAGATGGCAACCTCCACCAGAGACAAACCACAGGGTAAACTTTGACAGGGCAGTTTTTAGAGAAAATAATAGAGCGAGGTTAGGCATGGTGATTCGAAATCACCAAGGTTAGGTGCTAGCCTCTTTGTTTGAGAATATCTCACTTCCTCCTTCCACCGATGATGTTGAAGCACTAGCAGCAGTCCGAGCAATATCCTTTGCTGCTGAGCTAGGCTTTTCATCAATCATCATCGAGGGAGATTCAGAAGTGGTTATTAAAGCCTTGAAGAATGAGGAGGAGTCACTTGCAACTTTTGGTCATATGATTTCTGCAGCAAGACCGACTATAGATGCCTTCTGTAACATAAGTTTCTCCCCCACTCACAGACAAGGCAATATTATAGCACATAACCTAGATAGACATGCTAGACATGTTAGTGGTTATTTAGTGTCAATGGAGGATGTTCCACCACAGTTACACAATGTACTTCAAGCCGATTTCAGCTAATTTGATTCAATGAAAGTTTATGGTCTTTCTTCTTAAAAAAAAAAACACACACACACACACACACACTCAATCATTTGAGTGAAAGCCATCCCAAAACTAACTACACGTCTACATTCAATCTCTATCACTACCATACTTAGAGCAGCACAGCAAGCACCATTTCTTTAAAAAAATAAAATAAAATAAGATACAATCTCTAATTTATAAAGAACCAAAAACATTTGATTTTTTTTTCCATAAAAAAAACATTTGATTTTTGGTTGACTTCACAATATTTTATAAGATAAACTTTTGTAACCATATAAGTTTACACGTTATTATTCTATTATGTAGTAATCAAAAGTTCGTACATGACATACTTTTGGTTATGAATTTATAAAATATATTAATTTTATTTATAAACAATATTACTAACAAAATGTTACCTGGATTAAACAATGGTTGTGTATTAATAAAATATTTATAAAAATTAATAATAAAATTATTATTTAAAAAGCTATATAAGTGTTAAATAGGTAACGTTTCTACTCTATATTTTTTTTTATAATTGTAAAGTTTCTATTTGGCATAACCACATCTATGACCAATGATGATGTGAAAAATCAGCAATTAAGTTCCTCGTTAATATAAATGGACAACGGGGATAGATTTGTCTCTGATAAAAACTTGCAATAAGGCTCAAGATAAAAAACAAAGGAATACACCAGTGTGGTGTCCAATGATTAAGTCAGAAAAGAATTCACTTGAAGTGTGTAGTGAAAGAATTCAACTTGAGAGTGGTTTTTAGGATGATAATTGTTTGTATCTATTTGCTTCGTTCTCCTTTCACTTTATTCTCATCTCTACTTTAATGGGCAACGGATCTCTACATTTATTTGCAACGGCAAATGCGTTACAAATCGGCATTTTGATGTGCATTACTTCTTTGTTACCGTTGCTCCATCCATTACTCTTTGGTGTAAATGCTCACCATGAATGAGTAACGTATATTTGCTTCGTCAATGTAATATGACGGTTTTGATATATTTTCTGGACTTATCAGCTGCCCCCTTTTTCTTGTCTTCATCTTTAAGACAAGATAGGAATAAAGTGATTCGTCGCTTCGTGTCAATTTTTCTCGGTTTCCCACGCATGATCTTCCATTTATTTCTTATTTTTCTCTCCTTTTTTTTATTGCTTCATTTTCTTCTTGTGGGCATTTCGTTTTTCTAGAACTCTCTCCTTCTTCCTTATCATTTCCTCCATTTTCGGTAAGTTCTTTCTTTGGGCTCTCACTTTTCCTTTGTTTTCATCTTTTCATGGTAGATTTTTCCTTGGTTAGATTAGATTGTCCCTCTTTCTTTGCTTGTTTATGCGGTTTACTTGAGTCTATAGGTAGAAAACGTCCTAAAGTTGGGCTTTTTGTAGGGAGAGATTGCCTTTATAGGTTCATTTTACTATTTCTCTTTCCTTTAGTTCATCGCTCAGTAGGAATTGCCCAAACTCTGACAATGTTTGGAGAGGAGGTTAGGTCTAGTGAACTCAAAATAGGCTTGTCTTTTTCTGAGGATCGTGGAGCCCTTGAGGTTACTTCTCCGTCTACTCCGCATAAGGCTTGGAGTATATGTTGTGCTCTTGAGGAGAAGAAAGAAAAGAGAATTAGGGATAGGTTCCAACTTTCCCCTTCTGTTAGGATTAGGATTCCTAATAATGACGATAGGGCTTGCCATTCCTACTCTAACGAAGTGTGCTTTTATGAGGCTAACTTTGTCAGTGGCCTTCGTTTACCTATTCACCCGTTTATCAAAGAGCTTTTCTTTCGTTACAACTTGCTCCTACCCAATTTGTACCTAATTCGTGGAGGATAGTAGTTTGCTATATAGTCATATGGATGTCTGCCAATGATGGGAACGCCATTAGGATTAATGAATTTTTGTATCTTTATCGTCTAAGACGATCCAAGATTCCAAGCTACTGGGAATTTAAACCTTGGGATAGGAGTTCAAGGTTGGCTCTTGATTCTCCATCTTCTTGTCGCAACTGGAAAACTAGCTTTTTCTTTGTCTTTGGTGCCAGTTGTGAAACCATTCCAGGCGAAAACCTAGATGACACTCCCAAATTGCTTCGTAGTTAGGGTACTCCTATGTCTAATGAGTCCTTTTATTCATTCTCCTCATATGTGTATGATTTTTTTTTTTTTTTTTGTGTGATACTATTGCTTCTTTTTCCTTCTTTGTAGATTCTGTTCATCCTCATCTGAAGAAGTAATACCACAATCATTTGGAGAGGGTTAGAGGATATCTCGAAACCGTTATCGATTTTGACAAGCTTATTTCTCCTCAATACCTTTTTCTTCATTTCCTCATACCAAAGCCCTCCAGTCACGTCCAAAAAAATATCAAAGTTGTCAAAAAGAGTAAGTTTACTGACTTTGTTCGCACTATGTAAATTGATCCACTAGAGAATAAGTTGGAGTATACGAATAACAAAAGACCCTCCAAGCTTAGTCTACCCCATGTACTTGAGCCCTCTAAGCTCCTACTACCAACTAACTTGACGAAGCATTGTCTTTTCTTGCTCTTCGGATCTCGCAATTCAAACTGATTGCATCCACCAAATGATTGGCTTCTTCCAATACTTCCCCGTAGCACCAAAACCTCACTTTACACTCAGAATGGGAGTGGTAAGTGTTTGGGCTATCAACCTCTCAAGGATTTAAATATGGAGAGATAAGGAGTTGAGGAAAACTATAAAGGATTGTGTAGAGGATTGTTGGTATAGCAATCTCTAACTCTCAAGGGTAATATCTAGGGTTTTTTCTCTGAAAAGCACTTCTTCCAATATGTGGGTAATGTGGGTATATATAGTGTGGGTGAAGACATTGTGTAGTAGATATGCCAAAATAGCAAAACAGAATGTTTTACGGGTATTTTGTAGGAAGGCCTTACCCGTAAAATACTCACGAAAACCAGCTGTCGTGACTCTTCGCATTCCAGTCATGTGCTCTGCATATGGCTCACTTTGCGGGAAGGCTTCTTGTGAAACTTCTTGCGAAATCCACTTTGTCTTCAATAGGCGCTTGAGTCTTCACACTCTCTCTCACACATAACCCATACAATAAAATACCACATAAAATACAAGGTACATATGATTGAACAAAAATACAATTAAATTTGGCATGGAATTAAAGCTAACACAAAATAGTTGTAAATAATAACTTTACAATCTCCCCCTTTGGCTATTCCGTGACAAAACCCCTAAAACAAACTCTAGACTTAAACGTGAGTTTGGAAACAATGGCAAAACTCACTCACATCTAATCTAGAAGCTGTGAAGTACTTGCACGTATAACCTGTATCCTGAAACACTCGCACACAAACAAAACTTTCATTAAGCTTATGACAAGTTGAATGCAAGGCATGTATAGGAGCAAGGAAAATGCGATCAAGGTAATTAACAAGATATAAACTATGAAGCATATCTTGATCAAACATGAACAGTCATTAAAGAATAACTACAATGAACATTTAGTTAGTAACTGATCACCCGGACACGCAATGCAATTAAGAGTAATGCAAGAATCAATTGCATGTCCAACACACAACCAATGCAAAACACTAAATTATTTGCATCAAGGATATAAGTGTGTAGTACTAAAGATAATGCAACATAATCTAAAAGTACTTAAAAATGCTACAAAGCAAGGATACATAAACAAAGTACTAAATATAAACTGAAGTTTTAAACTAGAGTACTTTAAAGGTTTAAAAGAAAGCAATGTAAATATCCAAAAGTTATAAAAACTATAAAGGTAAAAGAAAATGGACTACTAAGACACAACCAAAATAAACCAATGTCTATGAAGTACTGTGCTATGCTCTCCCTTAAACTAAGCAGCTCTCAAACTACTCCCCCTTTTTTACCAGAATGGCCAAAGAGGTTAGAACGCTTCAGATTTTGATTCGAAGCCCTCTTGTTGCTGTCGTTGCTACTTTATCATCATGTCATCAATTTGGGATGAGGGTGCAGTGATTTGGCCTTCGACATTGTTAAGGACATATTTTGTGTAATTAGCTAATCCTTTGACAAAATACACTTTACTTGTATTTGGGTAGATTTAGGATGTGTTTAATCCTTCAAGGAACATGTTGTTCAAGTCTAGTATTAAAGCCATGAAGATTGAACCAAGAAACAAATGAAGAAAAGTTGTTCATTAAAGCTGGACAGATAGCTCGACACTTGCGGACAGATAGCTCGACAGCTGCTCGACACCTCCCGATAGCTAGGCTATCTATCGAGCTCTTCAGTTGATTGTTATCGCAATCTCGACACCTTCTCGACAGCTGGTGGATCGATCGAGAAAGCTCTTGTTACCTCGACACCTCCTCGACACCTAGCTATCTATCGAGGTTTAATGAGGCTCGACAGATACTATCTATCGAGGTATCTATCGAGGTTACGGAAATCAGAATTTTCAAATCTGATTTTTGGGCCAGGCTTATGTATTTTTGTAGGATTTCTTTTTTCACAACCCTAGACCTATATAAGGCTTATTTTAGAGGCCGTTACATAATAGAATACAAGGAGAACATATGCAAAAGGTGACCGATGTCTTATTCTCTCTGAAAGAAGCTACTACGTCTTTACGCCTTAGGGTTTTGTAACCAAGTGCTTCTTGATCTTCATTGTTGATGAAGTGAAGAACTTTGCAACCAACATTATTCTTCTTCTAGTTGGTGATTGAAGTCGCGTACTGGGATCCGCGCAATTGGTTAGTCACGTAATAGGATTCATGCAACAAAAGGGTGGCGTTCATATATTGAAGAGTTCAGAGGTTCTAAAGCGATAGAAGGTTTCTGCTGTGAGTTCATCTATAAGGATTGTAGAGTCTAGGGACAAAGGTTCTGTACTAGATCTGAAACTTCTCTTTACTCTAGTGGATTGATTTTTGGGAAGGTTTTCCCCCAGGTTTTTTACTGTGAAACTGGTTGGTTTCATTGGTTTTTCTAGATCATCATATCTTGTCTTATTTATTTTTTCGCTACACATGATTTTCACATGATATTGTTGTTTGTTTGTTTTAACAAGTTTTATTGATAATAAATCTAATTAACAACTTGAATTTAAAACTTGTTAATTCCATAAACCGGGGTCTAAATTTCCCAACAAGTGATATCATAGCGGGTTCACTCTGATTGGATTAATTTCTTGAGTGTGATCCATTGACCCCCGTTGTCATTGAATCTCTTGATTGTTTTGATTTGCATGATCTTGTGTTGAATGATGATGATGATATTTAAGATGCCTATTATAAATTTTATAATTTTTGTATGAAATCTCTTGAATGTTCTACAAAATTGAAAGCTAAATTTAAAAAGGTCAAGCTTGAAAAAGATGATTTGATTGCAAAATTTGATGAAGCCAATAATTTGAATGAGAATTTTAAAAATCAAATTTCATCTCAGGTGGACAAAATTAAGAGTTTGGAAGAGCAACTAGTTGAATTTAAAACTGAAGTTGAAAATTTAACTAGTGCCAAACTTGTTGTTGAGCCTAACTCAAAAGAAAAAGATTTTTATATTCCCCCATTTAAAAGGACTAATGAAGAGTTAAAGGCTAATATTGCTAGGATAGACAAAGGTAAACAATCTAATGTTAATGTTGAAGTTTCTAAACTTATGTCTAAAACTCCTCCTAGGTTGAATGATAAATCTGAATTTGTCTGCATTTGTCATCATTGTCATATTGTTGATCATATTAGGCCAAATTGTCCTAAGTTGAGGTCCCTGACAACCTCTAAGGTTAGACCTCCTTCTAAGAAGTCAAGTAGCTCTAAAAATGCTCATGTTTGTCACCATTGTGGTGTTTCTAGACATTCTTCCTAATTGCTTTAAGTTGTATCCTCATAAGCAATTGTCCAAACGGTCATAGGTTTTCTCTCAAGGACCTACACCTTTGTTTGGAGAGTTATTAAAAGTTTTGAGCTTTTTAACTCAATTTCAGAAGAATTTTAATTCTTGTATGTCCTTTAGTAGACATACTAGGACACGTGCCTTTTCATCTTCACGGCCAAAGACTCGTGCTGTGTGGGTGAGAAATGAGCCTAAGACTTAATTGTCTTTTCTGTTTGTCCTCTGCTTTAATTCTTTCTATCCAAAGTAGGACTCTTTTTGCTTGATTTCTTATTTATTTTTGGAATTGTGCTTTCATGCATCTGCATCTATCTTCATTCTTTCATGTTGTTTGTCTGTTTTTGTTTGGTTTTTTAGTTTTTATTTTCTTTGTTTTTCAAAATAAAAAAAGAAAAATCAGAAAAATACAAAAACAGTGTGTGTTAGTGTACATTGGTACTTGTGTACCTTGGATGGCCATTGAAATAAAGTTTTCTAAACTTTGTATCTTTTGTAACTTAGATGAGCATCGCAAGTGAGCTTTATGGCTTGTGTTTATGATGAGTAAGATTAAATGATCTCTTATACTTAACACTTATATCACTCTTTTTAACAGATAGGACTAGAAAATTCTAAGAGAAATGCATAAATAACTATCTCACTACTATTGCCCGCCAATCACAATAAGACATCTATATGCTTTGGCATAACAAAAGTGTGATGTCAATGACATTTGTGTGCTTCGGCATAGCAAAATTGGACTGTCAAATATCATTGGGTATTTCTTTTTTATCTCTTATATGCCCATGTATGATATGCTTAAAAAGAAAATATGCAAAGAAAAATAAAAAACAAAAAGATAAAAAATGTTTTAAATATGATTGCAAGCGTTTATTCTAGGAGATGTGGGAGTTATAGGATATACCTCGAAGGTGATAGTCCCCATAAAACAGTTATGATTGTTTGTGAATTAAAGTGATTTTCTCATATCTCAAATCGTCATAACATGTATACACTTATGCAACCTTGTGATGTTTTTCACACACAACACGCAATATTCTTTGCTACTCTTGATACATGTGCAAGTACAGTGTGATTTGGCCATGACAAGGAATACTTGTGTCTATGTATGCTCACTAAACTGTCTTAACTTATTTTTGAAATATAAAATTGGTTAGACTTGTTTAGTGTGCGTGTGTGTGTGTTTTTGGATCTATGTGCTTAACATTTTTTTGTTGAGAGATTTGTCTTTCACATGTTTTGCATCCTTCTTTTATCTTGTCATCCATAGCATCTTGTTTCATTACATTCATGCATTTATATGGATTTCTTATGCCCTCTTGATCATCTTTATGTTTCTCGGGTGAAGCTTTCTAGTTTCCTGTACCCTTTGTCAATCATAACAAAAAGAGGGAGAAATCGTGAATGTGGTTTCTTTTATAAGATTCTACATGTTAGGGGGAGAAATACATTCCTTTGTAAGGGGGAGATGTGTTTCATCTTGTTAGGGGGAGTGTTTACTTCCCTCTTCTTGTACCTTGGGTCTTGTGACCATTTTTACATACATTGAACTTATCTTCTTTATATGTTAATATATGTCTTCTTCACCTACCTCTACATGTGTTGTTTATTTTCTATCTTCATACACATGTTTCTTATTATTTGTATGCAATCTATTATTTTTGTTTCACACTAAGATGTCTTGATGAGTTTTGTTTATAAAGTGTTTTAGAAATACAGGTTGTCAAAGTCTACTTGTCATGAACTCTCTTCTTGCAAAGTTTTTCAAGAGTTTGTGTTAGGATAGATTTTATTGTATTCAACAAGTGAATATGGGTTGAGTGATTTATGACTTCTCTCATATGCTCATTTGTTTGTTGTAGTTTTGTCACGGATTGCCAAAGGGGGAGATTGTTAAGGACATATTTTTTGTAATTAGCTAATCCTTTGACAAAACGTACTTTACTTGTATTTGGGTAGATCTTGGATGTGTTTAATACTTCAAGGAACATGTTATTCAAGTCTAGTATTAAAGCCATGAAGATTGAACTAAAAAACAGTGAAGAAAAGCTGTTCATTAAAGCTAGACAGATAGCTCAACAGCTGCTCAACACCTCCCAACAGCTAGGCTATCTATCGAGCTCTTCAGTTGATTGTTATCACAATCTCGACACCTTCTCAACAGCTAGTGGATCAATCGAGAAAGCTCATGTCCCTTCGATAGCTTCTCGACACTTAGCTATCTATCGAGGTTTAATGAGACTTGACAGATACTATCTATCAAAGTATCTATCGAGGTTCCAAGAATTAGAATTTTCAAATCTGATTTTTAGGCCAGGCTTATGTATTTGTGTAGGATTTCTTTTCTCACAACCCTAGACCTATATAAAGCTTATTTTAGAGGCTGTCACATAAGAGAATACAAGGAGAACATATGCAAAAGGTGACCGATGCCTTATTCTCTCTGAAAGAAGCTACTGCGTCTTTGCGTCTTAGGGTTTTGTAACCAAGTGTTTCTTGATCTTCATTGTTGATGAAGTGAAGAACTTTGTAGCCAATATTCTTCTTCTTCTAGTTGGTAATTGAAGTCGCGTACTAGGATCCGCGCAATTGGTTAGTCACGTATTGGGATTCGTGCAACAAAAGGGTGGCATTCATATATTGAAGAGTTCAGAGGCTCTGAAGCGGTAGAAGGTTTCTGCTATCAGTTCATCTACAGGGATTATTGAGTCTAGGGACAAAGGTTTTGTTCTAAATCTAAAACTTCTCTTTACTATAGTGGATTGCTTTTCAAGAAGGTTTCCCCCCAAGTTTTTTACTGTGAAATTGATTTGTTTCATTGGTTTTCCTAAGTCATCATATCTTGTATTATTTATTTTTCCGTTGCACATGATTTTGACATGATATTGATGTTTGTTTGTTTTAACAAGTTTTATTGATAATAAATCTAATTAACAACTTGGATTTAAAACTTGTTAATTCTATCAACCGGGGTCTAAATTTCCCAACAAACATAGATAAACTGATCCGAGGTGTTCTTCACATGCGTTTCTAGCATTCCATACATCTGCTCAACTTTTACAATGAGATGATCAAGACGATTGGGTCCCCGTGCTTGTGTTTGGGAGGATGGTTGTGTAGAGCCCTCTGGGGCTGATGTGTACCTATCAATTTCTTCCTCCGTTTCGCCATCTTCTTCCTCAACATTATCCCTTGGGATTTGAGAAATGTTAGTTTTTGGTCTGGTGATGTGGGCTTTGCTTCGGGTCATCGTTTGAGCACCAATCGGATAGTCCCTTTGCATGATGGTAAGACCGTTTGGAATCTTCAGCCTTGTTTTTGCTATAAGAGCTATGATGAGACTTGGGAATGGCAAGATTGTTCTCGAGTTCCTCTTGGTGATGCTTTTGGTCAAGAGGTAGTATATGTGACCGCATATGTCGATCTCCTTATGTGTGAAGAGATCTTATAGAAAAATAGTTCTTGGTCCGGACACTGTGGTCAAATTCGTCACTGGGTAGAGGTTGGAGAGCATGATATAGGCCAAAGTCCTCATCTCCAGAGTGAAGGGAATTGTGTTCAATGACTTCTTTTTGAGAGTGCCACCGAGGATTTATGCCATTGGCTCAAGCAAATCCAATCTTTCTTCATATTGGATAGAAATTTGTTGAGATGGTGGGCAAACTTCCAATACCTCTTGGATTGAGTCCCTCGTGATAAAGAATTCTTTTTGCCTCACCCAACAATTGATGTGCTTTCCTTCCACAAGGGCATTAGCAAAGAATTCCCTTATAATTTCGCTAAAAAAGTTTCCACTTGGGTTCAGCAACTTTGTCCAAGTTCTCTCCTTGAACACTTCCAGAATGAAGGTGTCTTCAGGGGTCTGCATATTGACAACCCTTTCCATGATGATTGGGGCCTTCTTATAGAAATCATTATAGGCCATGTCTACCTCGATGCTTCGGAAGTTTTCCAAGTCAGAACGTGGACGCTTTGGTCCCCTTTTTGTGGCAAAGTGCTTAGTAGGAGACATCTGCAAAAATAGTCACAAACACAAAAAGACAAGTGCAAAAACACAAAACAGAACACAAACTTGATTGGTACCAAGTTAGTTCATAAAACAAACACAAAGTCCTAAAAAGAACACAAACAATGTCACAAAATCATGATATAAGTGCTAAACATGTAACAACATTTATCTAGCATGAGTGATACATAAAACATAACAAGTGAGCAAGTGTGTGCATCAAGTGTGCATGTGGTGTGCATATGTGATGCATGATCAAGGCATGACTAAGCACATTTGAGTCAAAGTGTGTAAAGCACACAACCAATTATCAAAACATGATAAACATGTATAATCATGGTAATCCCCAAAGTTTGGTGCTCATCGGAGTCCAAAATGACACCAAAATGCCATTTGGGCATTTTAACAAACAATTGGTATGCACCACCACAATTAACATGTAAGCAATGCATGAACATGTGTAAATCTTGCCTAAATACATGTTAAAATGACACAAGGGGCCAACACAAACACAAACAAAACAAATGGGATAGAGCCCAATCAAGAAATTGAAAAAAAAACAAATTTTGCACAAAAATAAAGATTCCCAACCCTTTTTCAAAAATATACCCAACTCATGCAAAACCTAGAATTTAAGGCTTAATTTAAGGAAATAAAAGAGAAAAGCGTGATCAAACATACCTTAGAGAAGACTTTGAGAAGATTTCACTTAAGTTTTAGGGGGTTTTTGAGAGAAAATAGGTTTAAGGTTAAGAAAGGCTCGAGGGAGGCAAAGTTTTTATGTTTGAAAAACTATCATGATCAACCCTTAAAAACTGAAAACACGCGTTTTTCACGGGTTAGCTTCTCGAGAAGTTACTCGCAAAAAATGCCTCTAAAGCACAAAATATTTCACGAGTAAGATTATCTCGCGAGATAGTCACGAAAGTTTCTGTCTAAAAATTTTGTGTTTTCAAGTTTAGCCGTTCTCACTTTCGCAGGAAGAGCTTACTTGAGAAACTTCTCGCTAAAATGCCTCTGAGGGAGTTTTTGATGAAAAATATGAAAAATGCAATATAAACAAAAACTCAAAACACGAAAGCATAAAAACACTTTCAAAAACATATAAAATACTTAAAAACCTTTTTGGGTTTGATTGACAAGTAATTGAGTATACACATCACATTTGAATATGTACAATCACACAAGTGAAATAAGCATTCATTGAACAATAGACTTGTGTGTTGTGTGTGTGTATCAAATGTGAAAAAGTCCTTAGTCTAGAGTGAAGCTTTAATGATCAATTCAATCAAGTCATACACAACTAGTCCTAAGTCAAGTGGTCTATCACAATTATAGAAATGAACATATAAGACCTCCCATAAGAAAATGATTACATATCTTTGAACCTTTACATTTGGCTTCTTTCAACTCATAACTTTTGATCATTTAAGAACAATACATCTCATTTTGAGATCGATGCCTGAAATTTTTGATATTTAAATTTTGAGAGTAAGCCTTTGGCTTTTTGGGTATCATACATTTCAATATAAGTCGCTTTCCCTTTTTCTTAGTCAAATACTAGTACGTGTGATGGCTTTTGTAGCTCATTATCTCTTTTCGAGATTCGACATTTGTTGAGCTATAAAGCAAAAACATAAAGGTGTAGGAAGATATATAGGCACTAATCATTTATGACAAGCTTGAAGATCGATTTACAACAATCACACATAGATGTCAAGATTTTTCCCACAAAGATAGATGTGCATACATGACAAGCTAAGCTCGTAAATGCACTACACCATTAGTACGAAGGTACTAGGCCAAAATCACATGTGATATACACAACACAAGCGATCAAACTATTTGGAGATTTTTCAATTTTTATGGGTTTTTGAATTTTTTAACACACTAAAAAATAGAACATGAAAAGTAAGATCAACAAAAACAACAAGTACAAAACAAAGTTGGAAAGAAACACGCTAAAATGAGAACATAAGTGAACAACCAACCCAAGTCACAACAAATAGAAAGAATTAATGCATGGACATGGTCTAATGCTTATGCATGTGTACCCTTCTTCACCTATACGTCACGTGCATTTGGGGTGATATCCCTAGAGGATTGGGTACTCGAGCTGTGATTCTCAAACCATTAGTTGAAGCTTGCCAAACAAGAAGTGATGGTATCTATTATCTTCATCACATCACCAAAACCGGAATCAACTTCTCACCCTTTTGATTGCTTCGTGTTCCAATTCCCCTTTCCTTGTCCTCTTAGCCTTTGAGAATCTGCTTTCTTCAATGCATGAAGTTTATAGTAGTTAGGTTTTGTGTATCCTTAGATTTCACAATGGGGGAAAAAATGTTGAACTTGAGGACCCCTTTGAGACTTTGGAAGAGACTTCCCTTTAGCCTTGGGTTTGCCCACAAATGGGTTTTGAGGTTTTGTCAAAACCTTTTGAACAGTTCCGTTTGGCTTTTTCTCCACCTTCACATTCTCAACACTTGGAGTTGCTACCATTGGTTCCTTAGCCTTAACAAACTTCATCTCTTTGGACACATTGGCACTTGAACTACTCTCTCTTGTATATCCTAAGTCGCTTTTGTCAGAAAAAGGCTTTTGATGAGCAAGCACTTCGTCAAGCTTCTTGGAGGCAACTCGCTCCACTTTGGCATTAGCTTGAATCACTTCAATCTCAAGAAACTTGATCTTGGAGTAGGCTTTGGTTAGTTCTTCATTCAGCGCCTCAACTTCACACTTTGTTTCTTTGTACCTCTCGAGTTTGCTCTTGTAGTCTTGTTCAGCTTTCATCATTTTTCTGAAGGCTACCTTAGCCATTATAGCATACTCTCTAATCTTCTCAAGAAGAGAATTATAGGATTCTTGCAATCCCTTTGCTCCTTCATCTTTATCATCAGGTTCTTCCCCAATCCCACAGACTCTACTTTGGTGTAGCAACTGAGTTCTTCCATTAGAAGGCTTAAATCTTCTAATGAGTCCACAGATGCAATGGCCATAAATGCAGAGTAGTTTCCTTCTCTGTCACAACTTTCTTCTGAATCTAAATTGGAACAATCCAAGTCACTAAAAGTAGTTGCAAAAACTTTACCCTTTGCTTTCAAATACGTGGGGCATTCTTTCTTCACATGCCCATGCCCTTTGCACTCAAAGCACGTGACCATTTAAGATGGAGAGGAATCTTTTGAATCTTTCTTCTTAAAGTCTTTCTTGTCCTTCCTAAAATTCAAGAATTTGCCCTTCTCAAAAGACTTCCCATCTCTCTTGAACTTTAAGAACTTACGGAAGTCCTTAGCAAGATACGCCACATCCTTTTCAATCTCATCCTCATCCGAGGAGTCTTGAGCTTCCAATCTCTCATTGATTGTCTTGAGTGCAAGAGATTTGCTCTTCCTTTTAGATAGTACAGATAGCTTATAGGTTTGAAGAGAACCGATGAGTTCTTGAATTTTAATCTCATCAAGGTCTTTGCTCTCTTCGATGGCAGTAACCTTTGCATGAAAGCTCTCCGGCAATGATTGTAGAATCTTCCTCACAATCTTGGAGTCCTCCGTCTTTTCTCCCAAGTTGAATTTCTCAATCACCACTTCATTTAGCTTCCCATAAAATGAGTTGAATGACTTGTCTTCACTCATCTTCAGCTCCTCAAAGCGTGTGGTAAGCATTTACAACATGGTGTCCTTCACCTTTTTGGTGCCTTCATAGGTTATCTCCAAGATTTGCCACGCCTCTTTAGCAATTGTAACATGAGGGATCCTATGAAATTCATCAGGTGAAACACCACAGAAAATAGCATTTAAAGCCTTGCTATTAGCATTAGCTGCCGCAAGGGTTACCTTATCCCATGTGGATTTGGCGGCCTCTGGCCTAGTCCATCCTATCTCAATAGCGTCCCAAACACTATCATCAATAGAACAAAGGAATGCCCTCATACGGACTTTTCAAAAAGCATAATTGCTCCCATCAAAGTATGGAGGAGCATTAAGCGATTAAGATTGATCCATCTCAAAAAGGGTCTAAGATCACACTTAAGTAATGAAACCACAGCAAGTGCACCCACTCTGATACCAATTGAAAGCTTGAATTTGTGTGAAAACACAAGAGTTTGATTAGACCTCAAATTAAAAATTACAGCTCGATTGATTTTATTCTAACTTAACTAAGTAAGGACTAAGAGTAAATGCGAGCGAACAAACAATAAAACTACTCTAAGCCATTTTTATCAAATAACAACAATAAAATGAAATCTAAAAGAGTAGGGAAGAAGGATGCAAACTAAAGATAACACCGCGATGTGTTATCGAAGAGGAAACCGAAGAACTCGGCGAAAAACCTCTCCGCCGCTCTTCAAGTGATAAATTAATCCACTAGAGAATAAGTTGGAGTACACGAATAATAAAAAACCCTCCAAGCCTAGTCTACCCTATGTATTTGAGCCCTCCAAGCTCCTGCTACAAACTAACTTGACGAAACCTTGTCTTCTCTAGCTTTCTGGATCACATAATTCAGCCCGATTGCATCCGCCAAACGATTGGCTTCTTCCAATGTTTCCCAGCAGCACCAAAACCTCACTTTACACTCAAAATGAGTGTGGTAAGTGTTTGGGCTATCAACATCTCAAGGATTTGGATATGGAGAGGTAGGAGTTGAGGAAAACCATAAAGGATTGTGTAGAGGATTGTGGGTACAGCAACCTCTAACTCTCAAGGGTAATATCTAGGGTTTTCTCAAGGGTAATATCTAGGGTAATGTGGGTATATATAGTGTGGGTGAAGACATGGTGTAGCAGATATGCTAAAATAGCAAAACGTAATGTTTCGCAGGAAGGCTTTACCCACAAAATACTCACGAAAACCGACTATTGTGACTCTTCGCATTCCAGTCATGTGCTTTGCACGTGGCTCACTCGCGGGAAGGCCTTTCGCGAAACTTCTCGCAAAATCCACTTTGTCTTAAATAGGCGCTTAAGTCTTCACACTCTTTCTCACACACAACCCATACAATAAAATCCCACATAAAATACATTGTACATATGATTGAACAAAAATACAATCAAATTTGGTGTGGAATTAAAGCCAACACAAAATTGTTGTAAATAACAACTTTACAAGGAGAAACTTGTGTCTACCCAATCTAAGGTGGAGTCTCTTTCTTTTGAGAATGAAATGCTAAAGGAAAATGCTTCCTCTCTCATTGACGAGGCAGAGAAGACCCAAGATCATCTCAAAGCTTTAGAGAAGGACGTGAGTACTAAGAAGGCTTTCTCCAAGTTAAAGGGCAAGCAGATTGATGAAGCTTTAGCCAAACTTCGTAAGGTCGGTGTCGTGGAGAAATTCAAGAAATCTGATGAACATTCTGACAAGCTGTGTGATTACTACGTGGAAGGCTTCGAGCTTTTTCACAAGTACATGGCTAAGCACCAACCAGATTTGGATTTCTCCACTCTTGACATGGAAGAGGTTGAGAGAGAAATCTTGGCAAATCATCCTTCTGATGCAATAGTAGAGAACATGGAGATGATGGAAGATGACACCACTGTTACTGCCAAGGCTCCAACAGATCCGTCTCCTTCCAATCTTTCTTAGATCATTTTATTCCTTTGCTCTTGAAAAATACAGTTCCTTGGGCTCATTATTTTACGTGTGTTTATATTTTTGATTTTTTGAAAATAGTATTTCTAGGCTTGCTTGTTTTGGGCATGTTTATTTTCTTTGTTCTAACAATATTCAGTTTCATGTTTAAAGGTTTTTGTGCTTGGTATTTACTTTGTCCTTGGATGGGACCTGTTAACTTTCACTAGTCTTTGTAAATATGTTTGAATGATGAATATACTTCAGTTGACTCGTGAATAGCGTATTAACGATTGTCGATGTATTTTGGTCGTGAATCAGAGACGTTTCGAGTTATGTATTAATAACACTTTAAGTCATACTTTAATAACGTTGTAGTTATGCATTAATAACATTCTTGCCATGTATTAATGGCGATTTAAATTATGTATAAATAACTCTACAAGTCATATTTTAATGACGATTTGGTTGTGTATTAATAACATTCTTGCCATGTATTAATGAAAATTTGAGTCATGTATAAATAAATCTTTTGTAGGAAAAACATAGTTTGTATCTCATACAAAACATACACAGTGGAAAATTAACAGATCTACTTCATTTGCAACTGATAACATGTACTATGTAAATTTCAGAATTTAAGAATAAGAGAGCGTACCTTAATGCGGTGAAATTCAAAACCAAAGATTAGAAATACTTTGGAACACTTTTAATCTTCACTCCAATTCCACTTATGCCCAAGAAGTGTGGTCTCTCAATCAGTTTACACGTATGTGTTCAAGGGAGAATAAGAGAGTTGCTTACACTCACATACACACCCTTTCATTCATTTACAAAATTTTGTATGTTTTTCTCCTTATATATAACTAATTATCTAATTGGGCTAGTCTTTTGGACCATTCCAATTGGGTTTTAGTATGTGGTTTGGAGTAGGACTAAAAGGGACAAATAAGACACTAGCTCCAATGGGTTTTGAGCCTTTTTGTCAACTCTTAGTAAGTCCAAAATTACTATTAATTATATTTAATATCAATATATAATTATAATTGCATTCTAAGCCTTATTAATAAATTATGTTTCAAGACTTTATTATACATTCAATCTTTTCATTAAAATATTCGTAGTAATACAAAGTCATGACTATTGACTGCCACTTTGAAGATTACTACATCTTAATTCTTAAGTACCCAGTTTAATCTTTTAAATTATTCATCATATATTTATGAAATCCAATTTCATAAATATATACTTTCGTAACTTCTTACTAAAGTGGTTAGGCCTAACACTCTGAATAACCAAATCCATTAAACTTATCTCAAGAGAATATTTTATATTTCCGTTAAGAGATTATGAATTTTATCTTGAGAATATATGTTCCTTTAACATTAAATGTAGCTGCCCAACATACTAAGGTTTTGATTGTGACTTTAGATCTCAATCCCAATATATCAAATCTACCTACACTTCATGATCAGGTTCATTATTCTCTTAAGATTGAGAGTTGATGTAAATAGAAGTCGTGAGATTTATTATTCATTTGACAATTGTTAGTAGAATAATAAATCTCACAGCAGTCCAAGTCAATATACTTTAACACTTAAAACATATCAACAGATCAACTAGAAGTCTCTACTTCCATGATTAAGACAAATTATCTTCGTTGATATGTTATAGCCTTCGCAGATGAAATGCCAAATTTCATCACCGACTACAAACTAAAATTCTAAGTTTACAAAGAACTTGTGATTTATATCTTCTGTGACTAAATCACATAAATCACATACTATGCATCTCATGGATTATATGATAATGTCTAAATATTCATGTTATCATTATTTTAGATAATAATAAAACAACTTTATTAATCACAACATAATATCATACATGGCATACAATAGAATTTTAGGGCACTAATTCTAATAATCTCCCATTTACCCTAAAGACTATTTGCACTAATCTAACTTACATTCCCTCCAAATGTGACTCAAAAGTCCTTTGGGGCAAGGTTTTGGTAAAGGAATCTGCTAGATTATTTGCACTATCAATCTTTGCTACTACTACATCTCATCGAGCAACAATGTCTCAATTGATGTGGTACTTTCTTTCAATATGGTTTCCTTTCTTGTGATTTCTTAGATCCTTGGATTGTGCAACCGCTCCACTATTGTCACAAAACAAAGTGATTGGAACTTGCTCCATTCTCATAACACCAAGATCAGAAAGGAATTTTTTGAGTCAAACAGCTTCCTTTTGCTGCTGTGAAGCAGCAACATGTTCAGCTTCCATGGTGGAGTCGGCGATACAAGATTGCTTAACACTCCTCCAACTTATGGCTCCACCATGAAAGCTGAATATGTTGTTACTTATGAAGCGGCAAAGGAAGTTATTTGGCTCAAGAAATTCCTTTCTGATCTTGGTGTTGTAAGAATTGAGCAAGTTCCTATCACATTGTTCTGCGACAATAGTGGAGCGGTTGCACAATCCAAAGATCCAAGAAATCACAAGAAAGGAAAGCATATTGAAAGAAAGTACCACATCATTCGAGACATTGTTGCTCGAGGAGATGTAGTAGTAACAAAGATTGATAGTGCAAATAATCTAGCAGATCCCTTTACCAAAGTCTTGCCCCAAAGGACTTTTAAGTCACATTTGGAGGGAATGAGAGTTAGATTAATGCACAATAGTCTTTAAGGCAAGTGGGAGATTGTTAGGATATGTGCCCTTTATATCCTATTGTATGCTATGTATAACATTATGTTGTGATGAAATTTGGCATTTTATCAGGAATACTATAACATATCCACTAAGATGATTTGTCTTGATCATGGAAGTGGAGACTTCTAGTTGATATGTTGATATGTTTTAAGTATTAAGACATATTAAACTAGACCGCTGTAAGATTTATTATTCTACTAACGACTGTAAAATTAATAGTAAATCTTACGACTTCTATTTATATCAACTCTTAATCTTGAGAAAATAATGAACCTGATCATAAAGTGTAGGTTGCTTTGATATATCAGGAGTGAGATCTAAAGTCATGATCAAAACCTTAGTATGTTGGGCAGCTACATTTAATGTTGAAGGAACATATATTCTCAAGATGAAATTCATAACCTCTTAACAGAGATATAAAATATTCCATTGAGATAAGTTTAATAGATTTCATTATTCAAAGTGTTAGGCCTAACCACTTTAGTAAGAAATTACTAAAATATATATTTATGAAATTGGATTTCTTAAATATATGATGAATAACTTAAAGGATTAAACTAGGTACTCAAAGATTAAGATATAGTAATCTTCAAATGGCAGTTAACAGTCATGACTTTGTATTACTACGAATATTTTAATGAAGGGGTTGAATGTATAATAAAGTCTTGGGATATAATTTATTAATAAGGTCTAGAATGCAATTATATTTATATAGTGGTATTAAATAAAATTAATGGTAATTTTAGGTTTGTCAAGAGTTGACAGAAAGTCCCAAAACCCATTGGACCTAGTGTCTTATTTGTTCCTTTTGGTTCCACTCCAAGCCACATACTAAAACCCAATTGGTATGGCCCAAAAGACTAACCCAATTAGATAATCAACTATATATAAGGAGAGAAACATACAGAATTTTGTAAATGAATGAAAGGGTGTGTATTTGAGTGTAAGCCACTCTCTTATTCTCCCTTGAACACATACATATAAACTAATTGAGAGACCACACTTCTTGGGCATAAGTGGAATTGGAGTGAAGATTAAAAGTGTTTCAAAGTACTTTTAATCTTTGGTTTTGAATTTCACCGCACCAAGGTACACTCTTTTATTCTTAAATTCTGAAATTTACATAGTACATGTTATTAATTGCGAATGAAGTAGATCCATTAATTTTCCATTACGTAAGTTTTGTATGTGATAAAAACATGTGTTTTACTAATAGCTTATATGTATGTAGGTTTAATGTATGCGTATGGATACACGGGCCTGTGTACGCAACTAAAAAGCTATGAAAGGCAAGTTTTTCTACATTAAACTTGAGGTTTGGAATGAATCCCACATCCTCTAAGAGCTGTTCTAAACCATCATTTTTCCACTATATAAAGCCTTTCATGGTATATTTCAAAAGACACACAGAAAATCCTAAGGGAAAACCTAAGATTTACTAGAAATAAGGAATCAAAGAGAGAATTTTTCACAAAACATCCTTAAGTCAATTTTTTTTTTTTTTTTTTATTGGGACCTTTTCTGTTCTTGATCTTTGAGTTTTGAAGTTTACTAATCAATTTTGTTTGGTTGTGAATAGATTTGGCTGAAAGGAACAATCAAAATCAGCCAAAGAGCTTTTGTTTTTGAGGTATATGTTATAACCCTTTTCTTTTCCCTTTTTTTTGTTTTAATTTCTATTTTCCTTAGTTTTCTTTTTTATTTTATGATATAACATGTTTGTTTTGGTTTAGATTTCTCTGTTTATGTTTTAAAGCATGTTAGGTTGTTAGATTTATCTTTCTAAGTTTCTATTCTGTTTTTCTGGGTTTCTATGTTTCTAGGATAGGGTTCTAGGGCGTGTCTGCGTGCGCATGCTTCCTGCATGCGTACGTAGACTCGAAGTATGCGTACGTATACAGATGGCTTGTGTATGCAGGCCTATGTATGTGCACGCATACTTGTGCCCAGAAACCCTAATCTGAGTTTTCTGCTTCTGTTTCTTTATTTCTTTCACATAACATGCCTCTGTTTTGACTTTCTTTTATGTTTTTTAGTCTCTGTTTCTCTGTTTGATTTCTTGTTTGTCTTTAATATGCTAGATTAGGGTTTCTCTTCAATGTTTTCTTTGTTTTACCATGAACATGCATATGATATGATCATGCATTGATGCATAGGTACTATGATGCAGTGAGGTAAGTGAATTAAGGCATGCATTCACATGGGCATGCATTCACATGCACATGCATTCACATGCACATGCATTCACATGCACATGCATTTGATCGGGATATAATCTTGTTGAGATTTTATGAATATGATATGTGAACACGGGATATGTTGGTGTTCTTTATGCTCTCCAATATTTCTTTGATTCTGCCATGATTTGTTTGCTACCTTGAGTGAAATGTATAATAGATGTATGCTAGGTTTTATGTGGATTACCATGATAGATGTATGCTAGGGTTTATGATGATATGAGAAGCATGACAAATGTATGTTAATGTTTAAGATGAAATGCCATGTTGTATGCTTAGATGTATGCTAGTGTGTGTGTGAGTATAGAATGTAATGTTGAATGTGCCTTTAATGAAATTAAAACGTAAAACACATTGCGTGGAAGCCGACCCATGGGTCGAGCAGTTTTGGGAAGGTTTTAGGTGCCTAATACCTTCCCAAAACCGTACCAAAACTCTCGAACCCATACTTTGGTAGTAAGATAAGTCCTTCCATGTAAGAGCGTTATGTAAATGGTTCCTAAACCTAATATAGGTGGCAACTCCATTTTTTCTCTGCCCTGATCCATTCAGCCGAGGCATACACCCCTTTTAGGAGAAAACTGTTGGCACCCACAACATCGTAGATACGAAAGTGAATGTCCTCGTCTATACAACACTTCGTCAATGATAACAAAGTGTGTGGTCCTGATTTGAACCTTCCATGCTTCTGCTTTGTCTTCTAGAAGTCGTCCTTCTTTTGAAAACAAAATAATGGGATTCGTCCAATCAACTTGCTTCTATACTGCCATGATTTGTCTTCCTTATGTGTTGGACTGTTCCTGTATCTCCATATATAGTTCTAGGGCTATGTTGTATTCATCTGATGAGGCTAACCTTGTCAAGAAGTCTACCTCAATGTTTTTCATTTTAGGAATCTGCTGGAAGTCGATGTCATCAAAGTATGGCAAGAGTTGTTGGATGAGCTTTATATACTTTTGCATTCTTTCTTACTTTACTTTGTAGTCCATTTTCACTTGACCAATCACTAGCTGGGAGTCTGCTTAGACGATTACGTCTTTAGTTGCTACAACTTTGGCTAGTTTTAGACCTGTTAGGAGAGCTTTACATTTGGCTTCATTATTCGTTGCTGGGAACTGTAGCCTAACTGCATACTTCATGATTTCTCCCTCCGGTGATATGAGAGCAACTCTCGCTCCTCCAGCCTTCTTAGAGGAAGATCCATCTGTTTGAATCGTCCATGTTCTCTTGGGAAAGTCTTCTTCGTTTTAGGCATAAGTGAACTCTGCAATGAAGTCTGCTAGTACTTGGGCTTTGATTGCAACTCATGGCTTGTATTCTATGTCAAATTGACCTAACTCAATGGCCCACTGAACAACAAAACTCGCTACATCTATCTTGTTCATTGTCTTTCTTCTTGGCTGATCTGTCATGACAATGATAGAATAAGCCTGAAAATAAGGACAAAGTTTTCTCGAAGCAATTACCAGTGCAAAAGTAATCTTCTCTAGTCCCTGATACTTGGCTATAGCTTCTTGAAAAGCCTGTCTAGTATAATACACTGGTCTCTGCACCCCTCATTCTTCTCTGATCAATACCGAGCTCACTGTTGTGGTAGATACCATTAAATATAGGTACAGTTCTTCCCTTGTCACTGACGGGCTCAACAATGATGGTTGTTTCAAGTATTCTTTCAACTTCATCAGAGCTTCTTCACATTTGTTAGTCCATTGGAATGCTTTCCTCAAGACTTTGAAAAATGGTAAGCATTTGTTTGTCACTCTAGAGATGAATCTATTCAAAGCTACAACTTTCCCTGTTAAGCTCTATACCTCCTTCATAGTTTTCAAGTCATCTCGATGCTTGCTCTTACTTTTTCTGGATTTGCCTCTATATGCCTCGTTAAGACACAATGAAACCCAAGAATTTCCCTGAAGACACACCAAAAACACATTTTGTTGGGTTTAATTTCATCTTGTACTTACGTAATGTGTCGAAAGTCTTTTTTAGGTCATCTAAATGATCTTCCTCATCCTTGCTCTTCACCAGCATGTCATCTACATATACCTTCATGTTCCTCCCTATTTGTTGAGAGAACATTTGATTTACCAACCTTTGGTATATGACTCCTGCATTATTGAGTCCGAAAGGCATAACTCTGTAACAATACAATCCTTGGTTGGTGATGAACATAGTTTTCTCTTGATCCTCTTTGTCCATTAGGATCTAGTAGCTAGAAAAAGCATCCATGAATCTCAGAAGCTTGTGTCTAGCCGTAGAATCCACTAATTGATCAATTCTGGGTAGAGGGAAGCTATCCTTCGAGCATGCTTTATTTAGTTCCGTGAAGTCGATGCACATGCTTCATTTACCATTAGCCTTCTTAACCATCACGAAATTTGGCAGCCAGTTAGGATAAAAGACTTCTCTTATAAAGCCTACTGCCAAAAGCTTGTCCACATCTTCTGTTATCACCTTATTACGCTATGGTGCAAATATCCTTAGTCTCTATTTCACTGGTTTGCATTTTGGATTGACATTGAGACAGTGTTGGATAATCTCTCTGTCTATTCCTGGCATGTCCTCATGACTCCATACAAAAAAAAAAAAAAAAAAAAAAAAAATCGAGGTTTTCCCTTAGAAAGGTGGTTATCTTCGTCTTTTCCAGGGCTGAAAGTGCCAATCCTATCTTTATAACTTTAGACAAATCTCCAGGGATGATCTCTATATCTTGTAATGTTTCATCTAGTTTTGAAGTAGGTTTTAGCTCGTTTGTCATCCATATATGATTCTCTCCCGAAGCTAGAGCAACTTGGTAGCATTCCCTAGCCAGAACCTGATCTCCTTGAAACTCTCCTATACCATGGGCTATTGAAAACTTCACCTTCAAATAGTATGTTGACGCTGCTACCTTCAATTTGTTAAGTGTCGATCATCCCAGGATGACGTTGTATATTGATGGGCAATCTACCACGAGGAAATCAATTTCCTTAGAGATTTGACCTTTTACCTCACCAAAGGAAAGGTGAAAGGTTGAAGCCTTTGCTTGCTTAACTTCATCTGTTGATATGCAGGCCAATAGATGATATCTATTGAACTCCCATTATCAACTAGTACTTGATGAATGTTGAATTCTTCTATTTTGAGCATTATTACCAATGGATCATTGTATGGTTGTCTAACTTCTGCTGGAGCATATATGGGTAGAGGCCATTGCAGAGATGGCTTGGCTTTGATCTTCATCAACAACTATTCGATGAGCATTACCAAGGGAGTAAACTTAGTAAACCTTGACCTTTGATCTAGGAGTCCTTTCCTTTTGTCTGAGGTTTGCCCTGTGCTTCGTGCCTTCTTTTTCTTATTAGGGTGACAACTTGTCCCTTCGTCTCTCTTCCTCTTACTGGCCATCTCTTTCATAATTACTGCATCTTCTGCATTCATATATTTATGGGCTTTGTGGAGTAGTTCTGCTACTATTTTTGGTGGAGTTTTGGTAATTAAGAAGAAAAAGTCCCCAGGCAACTATCCCGCCTAGAAGGTCATCAGGATGACTTGATCTTCTGCTTCATCCACCTATAATAACTCTTTGTTAAAGCGAGTTGCATATTGCCTAATGATTCCCTTTTTGTCTAACAGATGTTAAGAAGATGTCTGGTTGGCTTCTTTTGTCTCTGCCCTTCAATGAAATGATGAATGAAACCTTTACTGGGTTGCTCAAAATTCACAACGGTACCTGAGGGTATTTTGCTGGACCAACCTTTGGCTACACCCTTCAGTGTAATTGGAAAAGCTACACATTACTCTATCTAGAGTCATCTGTAGGGGCATTAGGGTTTTGAACAATTCGATGTGGTCCAAAGGATCTTTCAAACCGTTATATGACTTAAGTTAAGGAAGACGAAATTTTAGTGGGAGAGGATGATTCAACACTTTAGTGGTGAATGGCGAATCTGTTCTCCAAATCATTCCGTCTAAGTTCTTTAAAGCTTTTTCTTTCACTACACTTCTGAGCTTGTCCATTTCCCTCCTCATGTTACAGAGCTCGCTTTCCAATTTGGACGAGTTTTCTTCAACAACCTTGTTCTTCTATTGGCATGGCTATTTGACCCTTCTTCATTATGGTTTCCCTCAATCCTTGGATGCTACTCCTTTTCATTTTGATTTTCAGTAGTTCGTTGTCACTCCTCATTCTGGGACTTAGCGACCCCTCTAAGTTTTCATTTTGGTGTGTTAACTCAACTATGTTTGTTGTGAGAGCCTAAATCTGTTATATTGCCTACACTGGGTCCATCTTGCACTACGGGAATCACTTTTGTAAGTTGGAGAATGGCTTGACTGAGTAGCGTTCCCCACAAACGGCGCCAAACTGATGATGTGAAAAAAATCAGCAGTTAAGTTCCTTGTCAATGTAGATGAACATCGAGGATAGATCTATCTCTAATAGAAACCTGCAATAAGGCTCAAGATAAAAACAAAGGAATACAACAATGTGGTGCTTTTCAACAAATCTCCAATGATTAAGTCAGAAAAGAATTCACTTGAAGTGTATTGTGAGAGAATTCGACTTGAGAGTGGTTTTTGGGATGATAATTGTGTGTACCTCTTTGCTTCGTTCTTCTTTCATTTTATAGTCATCTTTGCTTTAATAGGTAATGGATCTCTGCATTTATTTGCAACGGCTAATGCGTTACAAACCTGCATTTTGATGTGCATAGCTTCTTTGTTACTGTTGCTCCATCTGTTACTCTTTGGCATAAATGCTCACCATGAATGAGTAATGTATATTTGCTTCGCCAATGTAATATGACGATTTTGATATATTTTCTGGACTCATCAATCAAGTTTTATTATATAGTATAGTATATAATTATATATAGATTATAAATAGATAAACAGATATCTTAAGTGATAGAAGATTCTTCTCAAATAAAAAGTGATAGAAGATCTTCTATCTATTTCTCAAAAATAAAATAAAATAAAATAAAGAGAAAAGAAGAGGATCTTCTATCATATAAAATACTAACAAAAAAAGAAAGAAGCTTAAATAATAAGAAAGCAATAACCAATAACCAATAAAAGAAATCTTGTGTAAAATAGCTCATATTATTTAAATTCATATAAATAGTTTAACAGACTCACCAATTATAACAAGGGCAAGGAAAAGTTTTGCTATAACTCCCACTAAAAAAAATTAGAGAAGTGTTATGTCTATAATATTATCACAACAAATCATAGGTGGTAAGTTGTTATTGATTCTAATTTGAATCTACAATTTAAATTACTTTTTTGCCCACCTGTAACGGTCAATAAACCTACCACTTAAGATTTGTAGTAAAATGTCATGGACATAGGATTTCTCAAAAAAAATTATATGGTTACATATTTTAAAAATCAAATCTTTAGATTGCATTTTTTTTTTTTTTTTTATATTCTTACCATGCATGTCAAATTTCATGCAAATTGGATTTTATTTTACTATTCAATCAATAAACTTATTTTTTATGCAAAATTTAAACATTTGATTGATGACATAACTATTGATCTTAATTTTCTAGAAATTTTGCAAGCGTTAGGTATATAAAAAGAAAAAATAATATAATTATGGATTTGTCAAAATTCAAATCCAATAAAAAAATATTGATGAGTCACTTATTAATAAATATGATTTCTCTAGTGGGAAAATCTTCTAATCCCCCCCCCCCCCCCCCCTTCGCTCACCTCCTCTCTATTGCAATCACAAATTCTCCTAATCAAAATTTCAACAAAGATTCGCACTTTCTTCCTTTTTAGTACTTACAACAAATTTACAAACAAATCACATTCTTCTACAAACGCACCCAATGAGCAGTAAACAAACCCATCTCATAAATCCACTCAAGTAGCACTTTCATAAGAAATATTGAATAAGAGTTGTAATTTTTTTCTTTTTAATGGGTAATAAGAGTAGCAAATTACTTAGCCGCGAAAACCGGCCAATAAGACCAATTTGCTTAATCACCTTGAACTCTTCCAGCAGCAAAGGGAACAAATCCCTTCCCCATCTCACAATATATTGCATACACCACAAACTATCAACTATTCAATAAAGAAACTTGTGCAATCACACAAAAAATAAATACATACATGCATATGCATATTTACCGATATGTGTGTGTGTATATGATTATTTAAAAAATAAAAAATCAATAACCAAAGATCTTAAAACAACCTTTTCCATAAAAAGACAAATGAAAATCACATAGAAGTTCAAGAATAAAAATTAATCGCATAAAATGAATTAAAAACGTATTTATATCAGCCTTGAAATTAATTAGATAAGAGTGTGAGAATTAAATTGTGGCTCTTCAATATAAGATAGAATAAAAATTTAAGCCACTGCGCACCCTTGGTGCGGTGGTCACTTCACAAGTATAAATACTTGTGGGGTATGGGGGACAAGGGCCGGGATTTAAGTCTCTAGGAGGAAGCTTCATATACATATACGCTTAAATTAGGTTAGAGTAGAAATTTTATCTTGTATAAAAAAAAAAAAAAAATTTAATGTCAACTATTAAATTTGTACGTTTATCCAAAGATTATTTTTCCTTTTCTTTTATAAGACGTTTATCCAAAGAATTTATAAAGTGAAAAAGTTGATAAGAATAATTAAACTATTGTTTTTATCTAAAAAGTTGTTACAATTTGGTGTCACTTGGCAATAAAGAGTAATTGTTAGGTACTCTTGGAGCACAAAGAATGATGCTTCCTCCTCTCACATTCATACTAGAGTCCACTCATTAAATTAATGGTAGGTTCCATCACGAATGTGAGATGGGGGGAGCACAATTTCTCCATACTTCGGGAGTACTTAAGAATTTTCCTACAGTAAAACATAATATCCACTTGACTAAGTCCAACTTTTATTTTATATGTATACACACACACAGATATATATATATATATATATATATATATATTAATTAGTAGAATACATAGTTCTAGATAGTAGATACAAACACAATTATTATAATTGTTTATTAATGTAGGGTTGAAATTTGATGGACTAGGCAATAACTTTCCGTATTGTGAGCCCAACAAATCCCCAACAATAAATTTGTAGAGAATGGGTTAAACAGCTAGGCTGGTTATGGATTTAGCAACGGTTCGTGCAAGCAAACATGGGTAAAAAGGCATTCAGACTAATATTTAATAAAAGTTTCTTCGGTCCGAAGAGGCTTTGCATTTATCAACTTAGTGAATACAATTTTTTCTCCCCCCTTTACCGTAAGACCTATTTCCTTTATATATACACTTTTCACCTCATCTTTACCGCACACTTGTTCTTCATCTAAGCATCCACTTGAGTACTAGTCACATCAGAAGTTTGCTTTAACCTGCAGTGAGTGGTAGTGGTTGAGGTTGCACTGTTCAGGTGTCTTCTCCACATAAATGCGGCCAGGAAAGTTGCTGCAGTGCATTAAATGCGGTGGTAGCAGCTTTTTTTTAAAGATATTTTTATGTCCTCCTCATCCCCAGGCACGTCCAGGATTTGCTCTCCTCCGTGGAATCAGTTGGGAAGGTTGCTTTCGCCCCAGGCATATTTGATTGATCAAGCACTATGATGATCCGACGTTGGGACCTCTTCGGACAGGCAGGGTAGCCCTCGGATGTATCCCAGTGTCCTTCCGTGCGTATTTCCACCAAACGGGTCCAGTATTGACCTCTTTTACCTCTTCGGACAAACAATGGTATACAAATTGGGCCCTAGGCCCAATTCGCAGCGTTGGGCTCGTCCCCACAATAGCCCCTCAAAATTCTAATTTTTCCTACACAGCCGAAGGGAAAAAATAGGATTTTGATCCGTTGCAAAAATAGAAGTTTTGAAAACATTTGAACCGCTAAATTCACACGTGTGCGCGCATAAATTTGGGCGCCTCATTATTGCCGCTGTCGTTGCGTCGTTTCCCAAGCAGCATTAATTGCTCCAGGCGGCGTCTTGTCAATGAGATCCAACGGTGGATTAGTGATCAACGGTCGTGATTCTCCTCGAAATTTGGGCAGGATAAATCCCACTGGTTTGCTGGCTCCTATATAAATCCCCAAAAAGGGGTCATTTCCCCCTTTGCAAATCTCAGACTCTCAGCGAACTCAGACATCTGCGCTTACAACGCTCTTCCTATCATCAGCCCCAACTCCCCCCAGAATGCACTACGATCTCCCTGCGAACATCAAGGTCGTTCTTCCACTCAATTCCGCGTAAGTCCCTTGTTCAAGATTCTGAAACTCTATTCGGATTGCCTCTTCGGCCTTTAGTAGCTTTTCTCCAGTTACTATTTCGCATCCCCCCCCCCCCATCTAACCTAATTGACAATGGGTAGATTTAAATACTTAGTGGATAGTCCCTCCCAGATAAAGAAGTTTAGGACGACGTATCGCATTCCTCAGGATGTGGGCCTGAGGTATTGCTCTACAGAGGGGTTATTATTGGACCGAGAAATGGGTGAGGTTATAATCCCCATTATCGCTTTCCTGGAAGGAGGGATGACCATCCCCATGGGTCCAGTTACCAGAAGTTATCTTACCGCCCATAGACTTAGCCCTGATCAATGCGCACCTAACACGTTTAGGATTTTAGGAGCAGTCGACGACCTAAACCGTCAATTAGGATTGAGACTTACCTGGCACGATGTGGTACACATGTACGAGTGCCGTACCAAAGAAGGAGCGGGATACTATCTAAGGTCCCGGTCCGATGTCGTCAGACTCATCTCCTGTCTCCCCAAGTCTAATAAAGGGATGAAAGACGATTATCTGATCGTCTTGGGCGCATGGCATGACGGGATTCATTGCTCAACCCTACCAGGAGAGCCAGGTGGGATATCCCCCATTGTGATTTTTTTTTATTGCTTTCAGCTAATCGGACTTCCCTCTGTCACATTTCAATCTTTTCTGACAGTTCTATTGCAATGTTTACAGATAGAAACCACGTCGCTCCTCGGCTGAGTCTCACAGATACTGCGACTCTGAACTACCTTCTTCGATCGGAAATCTTTGTAAGCAAAGACGTACAGCTTAGGGCCGCTCACCTAATCCTCGGCTATACCCCAAAGTCTGAACTTCAGCCGATTGGCAACGCAATAACACTCGGGGATCGCCGCATCAACCGCATTGACGTGGCTCGGAAAGGCTTTCTGGCCCCGTTTGACCTTGCATCCGTGCCACATCCGAACCCACAGGGCGTTCCATTGCTCGTCCATCCTATTCAGCAGGTCCCTCTTCGGCCGAAAGCAGAGGGAGAAAAAGTAGCCTTATCGACCCCTTCGCTTGACGAGCAAATCGACCAGTTCAAGTTTGAAGGGGAAACCTCGGAGGAAGTTCAAATTTTGTCTGCCGACGAGGTATTTGATAGGCACTCAGTTGCTCCGCTCTTAAATATAGCCGTGCCTGACGACTTTGAAGAAGAAGATATGCAAAGTCTAACGGATTTGATGAAGAACAGGAGGCCGAAGGTCGTGACCAAAGGTACTGGTACATCCCAGCCCACGGTCAATCTTCCACCACCCCCTCCTCCTCCCCCAGCCCCAAGAGATCCCGGCCCAAAGCAACTGCCGGACCTGAAGAAGAAGAGGGTGGTGACGGATATTGAAGAAGGGGAAGTGGTCCCTCCGAAGGGTACTAAGCACCAAAAGACGGCCCATGATACGAGAAGTAAAAGGGCTTCTTCTACTGAGAGCAGGGAGGAACCCTTGGCCGCAGACGTGCGGCGAAGGACTCGGGTGTGGTCCCCGAAGCTGACACTGGATGGCGCAGCCATCCCATATGATGCTTCCGTCCGAAACTACGCTGGAGGGAAGGCTGGGCACATAGCAGAGGCACTGGAGCAGCCTATCCTCCTTCCGAAGGACATGGAGTCCTATCGGTGCTTCAACCAACAGGAGCTCTTTCTGTCCCTCAAAAGGGATATAGCCATGGTGAGATAAGTGATATTCTCTTGTAGCTCTTATGTGCGTTCACAACTTAACGTAAAATTCTTTGGTTGCCATGCAGATTGCCCAACAAATTTACGTGGCTGAAGAGTGGAATAAAAAGAAAAATATTGAAGCGCAAGCCGAGGCCCAATCCAGGGAGGAGGCCGGGAAAGCATTGGGCAGTGCAAAAGACGAGTGCGCCCGCATCTCCAAGCAACTAAAGGAGGAGGCGAAGGCAAAGAAAAGTCTGGAGGCAGGCCTGAAGAGTGCTACAAAGCAAGCTGAAGACCAACGCCAGAAGCTGTATACCACCGAAATCAATCTGGAAACAGAGAAGGCGTTGGTGAAAGAACTTCGGGCTGAGCTTAACAAAGCCAAGGACGATGCTAAATTGGCCAAGGAGGACGCTCAATTGGCCAAGGAAGCAGTTGAGGCTGAGAAGCAGGCTGCCTATATGCTGGGGGTGCAAGAGACCCAAACGAGGCTGACCGAGGAGTTTGCTAAGGTCTGCAGGGAGTATTGCGACATCACGTGGAGCAAAGGCCTTGATGCGGCTGGAGTCCCCCCAGAGTCTGACTTGAGGCAGCCTGGGAGTGTTTACTACCACCCTGACATCTGCGACCTGCCAGTTACCTTGGAAGCTTCCTCGGCCGGTCAGAATCCTATAGTTCTAGCTGAGACAAGTCAGGCACCTCTTCAGACCGGTGATGCGGGCGATCTGCCAACAACTGACCCAGTGCCTCAGAAAAAGGCTTAGGGCGCACTTTTTCAATTTGTAATAGTTAGGTCCCATTATCATTTATTTTGTAACAAAATTACCTCTTTAATGAATGAAATGGTTTACTTTGTCTTTGTTGGTTTTATGTTATGGGTTAAATTGCGCCCTCACGGCTAATAACGACAGTTTGATAACCGAGAATCACCCAAAACCATGGTAATCTTTTGAACGTGGCTGAACGAGGCCTTATAATAACAATAGTTGACGTAATTGAGCTTAAATTTGCATATTGCACCAAACACCAGACCAGACTAATAACGTAGGCAGAGATACCTGAAAAACGTAAATAAGTGTTAACCAACCCAAATCATCTGGTCTGAGGACTACAGGCATGATTGAATTTAAGTTTAAACACTTTAAAAGGAACGTAAATGAGTGTTAACTAACACGAATCATCTGGTCTGAGGACTACAGGCATGATTGAATTCAAGTTTAAACACTTTAGAGGAACGCGAATGAGTGTTAACTAACCCAAATCATTTGGTCCGAGGACTACATGCATGATTGAATTTAAGTTTAAACACTTTAGACGAACGTGAATGAGTGTTAACTAACCCAAATCATCTGGTCCGAGGACTACATGCATGATTGAATTTAAGTTTAAACACTTTAAAAGGAAAGTAAATGAGTGTTAACTAACCCAAATCATCTGGTCCGAGGACTACAGGCATGATTGAATTTAAGTTTAAACACTTTAGAGGAACGTGAATGAGTGTTAACTAACCCAAATCATCTGGTCCGAGGACTACAGGCATGATTGAATTTAAGTTTAAACACTTTGGAGACTCATTAGTACAATAAAATGGTAGCATGACTGAACGAAGAATTCTTTTAATAGTAGTACCTTTTGAGGTTATTTACATTCCATGGCCGGAGCACTACATGATTATCCAGATCTTCTAGGAAGTATGCTCCAATGCCAGCCCTTGAAGTAATGCGATATGGTCCTTCCCAGTTTGGTCCTAGTTTCCCCCAAGCTGGATTCTTTGCATTACCTACCACTTTCCTCAGTACTAAATCACCAGGCTCTAGGGGTCTTAGCCTTACGTTGGCGTCGTAGCCCTGCTTAAGTTTCTGCTGGTAATGCGCCAGTCGGACCATTGCATTTTCCCTTCATTCCTCGATTAGATCCAAGCTCTTTTCCAGCTGCCCATCGTTGCCGATTGGATTAAAAGAGCTAGTCCTGTATGTTGGGAATCCAATCTTCAAAGGTATAACAGCCTCAGCCCCATAGGTCATTGAGAAGGGGGTTTCTCTAGTAGACCTGCAAGGCGTAGTTCTGTACACCCACAATACGTGGGGTAATTCTTCTACCCACCTACCTTTCGCATCATCCAACCTCTTCTTTAGTCTGTTAACTATGACTTTATTAATAGCTTCGGCCTGCCCATTTCCCTGAGGGTAAGTAGAGGTGGAGTATCTGTTTGTGATTCCCAGCTCGCTACAATAACCCCTGAAAGCTTTGCTATCAAACTAAAGCCCATTGTTCGAGATCAGGGTATGGGGGACCCCGAATCGAGTGACGATATTTTTCCAGATGAATTTCTTCACATCTACATCCTTGATATTCGCTAGAGGTTCGGCTTCGACCCATTTGGTGAAGTAGTATGTTCCGACCAGAAGGTACTTCTTGTTTCCTATTGCTTTAGGGAATGGGCCCACGATATCCAGTCCCCATTGAGCGAAAGGCCATGGGCTGGATAGTGGATTAAGGGTACCACTCGGCTGATGTATGTTCGGCGCAAACCGCTGGCACTGGTCACACTTTTTAATGTATTCATGTGCCTCTCTTTGCATATTTAGCCACCAATAACCCTGAGTAATGGCTCAGTGAGCTAAGGATCTCCTTCCAGTGTGGCTCCCACAGATCCCTTCATGCAATTCTTCTAACAGTGACTCAGTCGCTTCAAGGTGCATGCACAACAAATATGGGCCTGAATAGGATCGTTTGTACAGTTTGTGATCTTCGGACAACCAAAACCTTGTAGCTTTTCTCCGTATTTTGTCTGCTTCCCTTTTTTCTTCGGGCAACACATCGTCCTTCAAGAACTTGATGATGGGATCCATCCAGCATGGGTTGGTTCTAACGCAATGAACTTGGAATGCCTTTTTTCTTAATTCCGTAGGTTTCTGCATGTCCTCAATGAGGATAACCCTTGGTAACTCCTGTGCCGAAGAGGTGGCGAGGGTGGCTAAAGAATCGGCATATGCGTTGCCACTTCTGGGGATGTGCTGAAGGTTAAAATATTCAAACTCTGACTGCAGGGACTTAACCAGGTTCAAATACCCCTGCATCCTTTCGTTTTTCGCCTCAAATTCTCCCTACACTTGGCCGACGATTAATCTTGAGTCCGAGTATATCTCAACCGATTTTCCTCCCATCCTTCGTGCCATCTTCATCCCCATCAATAGAGCCTCATATTCTGCCTCATTATTCGTTGCTGAGAAATCCAGTCTTAACGCTTTTTCAATGATAATTCTCTCTGGGGATATCAGCACTAGCCCCACTCCAGAGCCTCTCTGATTCGATGCGCCATCCACGTACACTTCCCAGGGCAAAGGATTCCGCAAAGAAACCATACCAACGTGCCTTTCTTCCGTGCCTATCATCGGTGTTACTTCCTCTAGATGGGGCTCTGTGAACTCGGCGACCAAGTCGGCAAGGACCTGACCCTTCACTGATGTGCGAGGCATGTACTTGATATCAAAAGCCCTTAAGATTGTCCCCCATTTGGCAATCCTTCCTGTGTAGTCAGCGCTTCGGAGTACTGCTCTGAGCGGAAGCTGGGTGAGGACTATGACGGTGTGGGCTTGAAAATAGTGAGGCAACTTCTTCGTACTGAGCACCACAGCTAGGATGGCCTTCTCTAGTGGCAAATAACGAATTTCAGCTTCATGCAGTGACTTACTTACGTAGTAGATTGGTTTTTGCACCCCACAATCCGTCCGTATCAACACCAAGCTCACAGCATTAGGAGCGACGGCGATGTAAGCAAACAAGACCTCATCTGGTTCAGGACTGGACATGATTGGTGGCCAAGCCAAGTAGTCTTTAAGTTGCTAAAAAGCAACAACACATTCCTCCGTCCATTCGAAACTCTTCCACTTATTGATCAATGAGAAGAAAGGCCTACACCGATCTGTTGATCTGGAAATGAACCTGTTAAGGGCAGCGGTCATCTCCGTCAGCTTTTGAATTTCCTTAGGGTTCCGAGGAGCTCGCAAGTTGTTGATGGCCTTTATCTGATTGGGGTTAACTTCGATTCCCTGTGAGTGACCATATACTCTAAGAATTTGCCTGATCCAACACCAAACGAACACTTGGATGCATTTAAGTGCAACCTATGTCCCCTCAGGATTTCAAAAACATCCCTAAGATCCCCAATGTGCTCGGCTATGACCATGCTTTTCACCACCATGTCATCAATATAAACTTCCATGTTTTTGCCCAATTGCGGCTCAAACATTCTGGTCATCATTCTCTGATAGGTAGCTCCTGCATTTTTCAAGCCGAACGGCATTACCTTGTAGTGGTAATTCCCTACAAGGGTTACGAAAGCTGTTTTCTCTTGATCAGCGAGAGACAGTGGTATCTGATGATAACCTTGAAATGCATCTAAGAAACTCATCCGAGGGTGTCCGACAGTAGCATCAACTAGTTGATTTATCTTCGATATGGGAAACGGATCCTTCGGACAAGCTCTATTAAGATCAGTGAAGTCCACGCACACCCGCCATTTTCCGCTTTTCTTTTTTACCACCACTATGTTAGCCAGCCATTCGGGGTAAAAAATTTCCTTAATAGTCCCTGCCTGCTTGAGTTTCATCACTTCCTCCCTGACCGCATCTGCGTGTTCCTTCGATGGACGCCGGAGCGGTTGCTTCTTGGGGACGATGGTGGGATTAACGTTTAGATGGTGGCAAATAAAATCTGAGCTTACCCTCGGGGCTTCCACAGAGTCCCATGCAAATACATCAACGTTTGCCCTGAGAAACTCTATCAGCTCTCCCTTCTCTTGAGGAGGCAGCATGGATCCGACTTGAAAAAACTTCTCTGGATCGTTATCAACAACTATCCTTGCCAAGCTTTCGCACTCTGCTTCTTCGGCCGAGGTTTTGGTGTCCAGCACCGAAGGTTTTAATTGCTATAAACTCTCTTTGTACAGTCCGAGGGCTCAGCCTGAGGTTTGTGTTGGATAGCTACCACTAGACATTGCCTGGACGTAGACTGATCTCCTCGGATCTCCTCGACTATCCCTTCGAATGGATACTTAATCTTCTGATGAAGTGTGGAGGATACGGCCCCGAGGGTATGAAGCCAAGGTCTACCCACAATAGCAGTGTAGGGTGAGTAGGCATCCACCACTATGAAATCTACCTTCACCGTCTCAGGTCCGGTTTGCACAGGTAGTCTGATTTGGCCCTTTGAAATGATAACTTTGCCATCAAAACTGACTAAAGGGGAACTGTACGGAGTTAGGTCTTTGGGAGACAAGTTTAGCCCCTTATATAGGTCTGGGTACATTATCTCTGTGGCACTGCCCTGATCTACCATCACCCTCTTCACGTCATATCCGCCTATTCTCAGAGTAACTACCAGGGCGTCATCATGCGGCTGTATAGTTCCGACCTTGTCCTCGTCCGAAAATCCCAAAACTGGAACCTCAATCCTAGGCCTCTTCGGCTCTCTGTTAACACTCTCTGAGGCCATCTGAGCAACCGACAATACCCTGGAGGGGCAAGACCCCGTCCTCCCTGGTGCGGCAAAAATGACATTGATTGTACCCAAGGGAGGTTTTACAGAATCGCCCCTCCTCGGTCCCGCATTTGCCTGATTTCCCTGACCATATGAGTGGTGTAGAAGTTACTTTAACCTGCCTTCGCTGACTAGCTGATCCAGATGGTCCCACAGGCTCCTACAATCCTCAGTAGTATGCCCATGGTTAAGGTGATTTGACAGTAAAGATTGTGGTTGCCCCTCTCAAGGTTTCTGACCATCTTGTTCGGCCTTTTGAAGAACGGTTCATTTTTTATTTTCTCCAGGACTTGGTGTACTGGATCGCAAAAAATGGCATTGACCGTCTGGAAGTTCGTTGTACTTTGTCCGATCCAGTCCTTTCTCGGCCTGTTGTGGTTCTGCCTGTCCGACCTGAAATCCCTCCTCTTCTGAGGGATAACCTTATCATTTCCCTTGCTCTACTGTTGGTCTTCTTCAACCCTTTTGTACTTGTCAATCCTATCTATCAACTGGCGTATACTGGTAGCAGGTTTGCGCGTTAGGGACGCTCTCAAGGGGTGTTTAGTGGGGAGGCCCAGCTTAAAAGAGCTGATGGCCACCAAGTCGCAATCCTCCTCCATCTCATTATACATTTCCCAGAACCTATCTGAATATGACTTCAAAGTCTCACCCCCTTTCATACTGACGGATAATAGGGAAGCCATGGATTGCGGAACCCTTTGGCATGTGACAAAACGCGAACCAAATGCCTGAGTTAGCTCTTGGAAAGAGCTTATAGAGTTTGCCTTCAGGCTATCAAACCATCCCATGGCTATCGGTCCCAAGCTGGATGGGAAGACCTTGCACAAGAGGGCTTCGTCCCTGGAGTGGACGGCCATCCTCTGGCTAAAATGGCTCACATGTTCTACTAAGTCTGTCCGGCCGTTGTAGATGGTGAATGTAGGCTGGTGGAAACGTCGAGAAAGTCTAGCATTCTCGATGTTACATGTAAAGAGAGATCTGGAAATCTGGTCTAGGGCTTTACTCATAGCGTCGTTCCCTTCACCCCTAGGTAAGGGGTTCCGAGGGTTCCCCCCATGATGGCGCATTTCCTCACAGGTAAAGGACTCGCTGACTGGCGTTCGATGTTTCTGCTTGTAGACAACATCTTGTTCGTCCTCAGAATCTTCATTAGAGTACGAGGGGCTGCGCTTCCTCTTCGCATGGCGCAACTCCCTCTTTAACCTATCAATTTCTTTCTGCATGCTTTGGTTTTTCTCTGCATAGGACATGTGGCTCTCTCCATACGACTGGTTCCGATTGTCATGTGCGGTATGTACGCTACCCTCCCGATCCTGCCTCTTTTCCAGATTAAGAAAGGGATCGGTGTACTGAGATGACCTGGACTCCGCTGGTCGTTGCCTTGATTCAGCCATCCTTGAGGTGTTGCTTCCACTTTTGCTCAAGCTATTTCCCACAGACGGCACCAATTGTAAGGTTGAAATTTGATGGACTAGGCAATAACTTTCCGTATTGTGAGCCTAACAAATCCCCAACAATAAATTTGTAGAGAATGGGTTAAACAGCTGGGCTGGTTATAGATTTAGCAACGGTTCGTGCAAGCAAACATGGGTAAAAAGGCATTCAGACTAATATTTAATAAAAGTTTCTTCGGTCCGAAGAGGCTTTGCATTTATCAACTTAGTGAATACAATTTTTTCTCCCCCCTTTACCGTGAGACCTATTTCCTTTATATATACACTTTTCACCGCATCTTCACCGCACACTTGTTCTTCATCTAAGCGTCCACTTGAGTACTAGTCACATCAGAAGTTTGCTTTAACCTGCAGTGAGTGGTAGTGGTTGAGGTTGCACTGTTCAGGTGTCTTCTCCACATAAATGCGGCGAGGAAAGTTGCTGCAGTGCATTAAATGCGGTGGTAGCAGCTTTTCCTTTAAGATATTTTTATGTCCTCCTCATCCCCAGGCACGTCCAGGATTTGTTCTCCTCCGTGGAATCAGTTGGGAAGGTCGCTTTCGCCCCAGGCATATTTGATTGATCAAGCACTATGATGATCCGACGTTGGGACCTCTTCGGACAGGCAGGGTAGCGCTCAGACGTATCCCAGTGTCCTTCCGTGCGTATTTCCACCAAACGGGTCCAGTATTGACCTCTTTTACCTCTTCGGACAAACAATGGTATACAAATTGGGCCCTAAGCCCAATTCGTAGCGTTGGGCTCGTCCCCACAATTAATAATTAAAATAATTATTAAATTTTATATTTGCACAAATACCGACTAGAATATATATCTATATACATATAAAATTGAAAACATTTGACTTTTAATTAATCTCATAATATTGTAGCAAATAAGTTTTGAAACCAAAATTTTATACTTCATTATTCTAATATATATATATATATATATATATATGTATGTATGTATAATTAATTAATTTAATATAATTTTGATTCTATATTAGAACTCTCTATTAGATTTTTGATACATCATAATTTTTTTTAATACAAATATAATTATGATAGTTGCCTAATAAATTAATAATAGAGTATTTAGTTCTATATACAAATAAAATAGTAATATATGACAGTTAATAGCTATCATAATTATAAATTTTCATATTTAGTGTTGAATAGTTATATACTTTACTAGAGGTCATATAGACACATACCTTTGGTGGAACAAATCACCAAATTGCCAGATCTTATTCTTTGCTTGCTTTACGAACTCCTCATGATCTCCTTTGTGGAACACCTCCAAATTCTAGGGAACAGTAACTAGTGTCCTAGAGAGATGGCTTATTTTGAGAGAGCACTCAAAAACTATACATATGTTCACTCACTATATCCCTTATTAATCTGACTTATGTATGAGTATTTTATATACTATTAGAGATTCACTTACTATCAGATATATGTGATTCCTAAAAGATCTCATTTGTCAAGTTTAAATTACTCCACTACTGATATTGATAACTAATATCAATATCTGTTAAGTTTAAATTACTCCACTATTGATATTGATAACTCATACCAATATCAGTTAGTTTAAATTTAAACTTACTTATCAGATAAACTATGTGGACGATCCATGGGCCATGGTTAATGGGTTGGGTCAAAACTAGCCCAATTTCTAACATCTCTTACTTGTCCACACTGGGTACTACAGTCAGAATTAGCTCCTCTCAATCCCTTGTCAAATCGTCTCTTTATACAAAAAAATGGAGTGTGCGACTTGACGAGAAGGTGTAGGGTAGGAGTACTATATTAAGTTACCATCTAAACTAACATAGTACATCACTCATAGTATCTTGTCTATGCCCCAGATTCTATGATCACACCCAATCAAGTTTCTTTAATCCCTCATGAGTTCAAAACTTAAAGCAACACTTGATCCTATACCATATAATATGCTCATGATTATGTTGAAAAACAAATTCCTCATAATCGCTCAGGCTATGAGCCATAAAATAAATGGTGTGTTCTAAATAATCTTCCCTAGACACTCATGTCAATTCATTCATACTTGACCACTTTCCTAGACATGCTCCGTGAGACCGTATATATCATGGCCCTGAGATGACATGCTAAAGTAGCGACATCAAACATTCATTTCATGACATAGTTCTAGGTCGAAAAAGGGCACAGAATGGACCATATAATGGTCGACTAGGGCTTACATAGTGACGGAGTAGGGATTTATCCAATCACCCTCTTAATTGGTTGGCTATAGCACATACAATATAATTTGTATGCTACGGTGGAGCTCCCACTCAACTGGGCTCGTCACACTCAAACACCATACAAATCTCAGTCCAATTGCCACAAAGGCAACCAACCTGAGTTTTTTAGCACAGTTAGACATCAAGTTCCTGTCTAAGACCTCACATTTGGCTTTTTTTAGGCTTCATGAAGTTGTGGATACACTTCAAGTGCGACTCCCATAAGTCTCATCTTAGCCTAGCTAAGGCGACATTCATTATATTATCTTGCACACCTCCCTAAGCGTCAAGATGATCACTTACTTGATTTACAAAAAAACAAAGTGATCACCATGTCTCATCCTGCTCGCTAGTCAAGCGCTAGGGTGATCATCTATGTGAGTAGACCAATCTAAACCTGGTGACATATTCTCAAATAATGTGTGCTCAGTATGCAATATCAATCATATCATAAGATAAATCAAAATGAATAACATCATTATTGCATAAAGTATGAATAAACATAAATGTCCATAAGGTATCCAAAAACATATCAAATCCCACAAAGTCCCAAACTCCTAATATGAGCCTGAAAGGCATCTCTAGCAATGGCTTTAGTAAATGGATCAGCCATTATCTTGCTAGTGGAGATATATTGGAGGATCACCTTTCCTTGTGTAATAGCAAGACGAATGTAGTTATAACAAGTCTGTATGCGTTTGTTTTTGCTATGATACTTAGGATCTTTAGCATGAGCCAAGGCTGCCATATTATCACAATACATCTTTACAGCTTCATCTGCAAGAGATGTCACCCTTAGGCTTTGGAAAAATCTTTTTAACCAAACAGCTTCTTGTGTTGCTGCTGAATAAGCAACATACTCAGACTCCATTGTGGATAAAGCAATGCAAGACTATTTCTTATTGCACCAAGAGATAGCTGCACCATTAAGTAGAAATGCATAACCTGTAGTGGACTTGCACTCATTTCTATCACTGGCCCAGTCAGCATCAGAATAACCTCTCAATCTCAAATCTCCACTCTAATAGCAAAGAATGAGATCTGATGTCCCACGAAGGTATCGAAAAATCCTCTTAACTGCTTACCAATGAACAGGTTTGGGTTTATGATAATGACTAACCATACTAACGGCAAAACAGATGTCTGGTCGAGTACACAACATAGCATACATCAAACTTCCAATTGCACTTGCATAGGGAACTCTTGCCATTTCTCTCTTTTCCTTTTTTGAATTAGGGAAATCTTCAAGGCTTAATGTATGTCCCTTCTTAATTGGAGTGTCTATGGGTTTGGAATTATGCATACGAAATCGCTCTAAGATCGTCTTAATGTAAGTTTCTTAAGACAAACCAAGAAGCTTCTTTGAGCGATCCCAAAAGATCTTAACTCCAAGCACATAATTAGCCTCTCCCATGTCCTTCATTTCAAAAATAGAGGACAACCACCTTTTGGTGGTGACAATCATCTCCATATCATTTCCAACCAACAAAATGTCGTCCACATACAAAGACAGGATAAGTAAACTCTTTCCTGATTGTTTGACATACACACAATGGACTTCTTCCATCATTTCAAAACCAATCGAAATAATAGCCTTATGAATTTTGAAATACCATTGTTTAGAAGCTTGCTTTAGGCCATAAATGGAATGCTTAAGGCGGCACACTTTGCGCCCTTGTTCCTTGACCTCAAAGCCAATAGGTTGATCCATATAGATCTTCTCGTCTAGTTCTCCATTGAGAAATGCAGTCTTTACATCCATTTGGAAGAGTTCCAAATCCAAATGTGCAACAATAGCTAGAATAAGGTGAATAGAGACAAATCTCACTACTGAGGAGAAAGTCTCATCATAGTCTATCCCTTTTCTTTGGGTATAGCCTTTCACCACAAGACGAGCCTTATATTTGTCAATTGATCCATCTGCCTTGCACTTTATTTTTAAAACCCACTTGTTTCCAATGGTCTTGTGCCTAGGCAGAAGGTCAACCAACTCCCAAACTTTATTCTTTGCCATAGAATCCATCTCATCCCTCATAGCAGTTATCCATTCATATGAAGCAGGTGAAGCTAATGCTTCCTTATAGCAAGCAGGCTCATCAAGGTCCAGTGAATCACATATAAAAGATTACCCCTCAATGTCAAAATGACGATGGGGAATAGTTCCACGTTCACTTCTACGTACATTGGATCCTTGTGTGTCACTATCTAGTGGTTTGCTCTTACTATGAGCCAAATCACTCCCACTATCTTTGGCAATTTTAGGATGAAGATGTGATTCTACACACTCGCCTAAAGATGGTATGACACCTTCAAGTTCTTACAGCTCATAAAGATGAAGATCTTGTTTTGCTTCATTGATGCTTGGAAAATCATCTTCAATGAAGTTGACATCATAAGACTCTATCTCAGTCATTCCACCATCAGAATATTCACCATACATTACATACCCTTTTAAGCTATCTGAATATCTTATAAAGATTTTCTTACTTGCTCTAGGACCCAATTTCCTATACTTATGGGAAATACTGTGAACAAAACCTGCACAACCCCAAGGCCGCAAGTTCTCCAAATTGGGTTTTGCACCAGTCCATAACTCATATGGTGTTGTGGGAACTGACTTAGAAGGCACACGGTTAAGGATGTAGGTGGCAGTCAACAATGCATCCCCCCAAAATGAAATTGGAAGGTTAGCTTGTGTCATCATCGATCTAACCATCTTTAATAGAGTACGATTCCTTCTCTCTGCAACACCATTTTGTTGTGGAGTACCGGGAATTGTCAATTGTCTGCGTATCCCTTTTTCCTCACACGGTTCCTAAAACTGTTGAAACAAATATTCGCGACCCCTATCAATTCGAAAAACCTTTAGGTTCCTTTCTTTCTGATTCTCAACCTCTACCACAATGCGCTTAAAGCAATCTAATGCTTCAAAGCGATGGGAGATCAGATAGACATAACTGAAATGTGAATAGTCATCTATAAATGTGAGAAAATAAGAGGCGCCATGGCGTGCCTTAACATTCATAGGTCCACATATATCCAAATGGACTAATTCTCAAGGATGAGTTGCCCTTGGAGCCTTACCAAAAGGCTTCCTACAGGCCTTTCCAGCTAGACAAGGTTACATATAGGTAGGCTTACATTAGTGATAGACCCCAGTAGGCCTTCTCTAGCTAGTCTAGCCAATCTATCTTTTCCTATGTGTCCAAGTCTAGCATGCCACATTACAGAATCAGAAATATCATCATTATGAGCAATAAAAGAAAAAGAGTAATGATCTAAATCCAACATAAAGAAATTATTAGATAAATAACCATGTCTATACAAGGTTTTATTTAAATAAAAATCCAACTGAGGACCATCAAAATGGAAACTAAATCCAAGTCTAAGCATAGTAAGTACTGAAAATAGATTACATTGGACACCAAGTGCATGAAGCACATCATGAAGAAGTAATGTACGTCCCAGATGCAATTTGAGTTGGTAGGTTCCAACTCCTATGACTTCTTCTTGAGCTCCGTTACCCAAAATAACGTACTTTGTGCTTGTTGGTATCTTTTTGTAATCCACACACCTAACTCTATCTCTGGCTATATGTTTGGTTGCTCCTAAATCTATAATCCACCCAGGAATAGTATGAGCAACAAAAACATGTGTACAAACATAAGTAATAGCAGAGTTATTAAGAATGGGTACCTTCTTCGGCTCAGTGCACTCACGAGCAAAGTGACCCTTCTTACCACAATTGTAGCACTTGATCTTTGCCTTGTCCTTCTTAGCACGCTTGCCCTTTTGGCGCTTTGCTATCTTGCCTTCTTTAGGCCCAAGGTTACCAGCTCCCTCCCTTGTCCTTTGCATTTAGGCCTGAATGCCTTTCGCTGCCCAGATTGGGCAACAAGGAGGGTGTTTTGGTGCGCCCCTATGCGCTCTGCCACAAGCTCGAGATGACGAGAAATATCAGCAAAAGTCTTGATATTCTCACTATGTGTCAAAACAAGCTTCATTTGCCCCCAAGTAGGTTCAGCGGTGAAAGTATCACCGCTGTGACCTGTTGTTCATCAGAGAGATTATTGCCAGTAGCCTTTAGGTCACAGATCAATGCAGACATTGTCCTTAGATGTTCAACCATGCTATACTTTGAATCCATAACATATTGCTCAAACTTCAAAGTAAGAGCTCACAACCTAGTTTTTGAAGTCCCTCTATAGGCAATCTTAAGTTGGTTCCACATCTCTTGGGCATTTAGGTAGTCCTCAAACTCCCCAATAAGATCATTGTGCATGCTACTCAGTATAGGGAAGTGTGCACAACGATCTTTCTTAACCCAAGACTCATAGGCCTCTAAGTCACGACGATGTTGGGCAATATTCCCATTTTTAGGTTGCATCATCACATTGGTTAGGGTTTCAAGGACCTCTTGTTCATTAAGTAGATATTGAATTTTTCTATGCCACATATCATAGTTGGTTCCATCTAGTTTCTCTCCCTTAGTTAGATCAGCAACTACATTCTTAGTGGCCATGTTCACTACATTCATTACACAAGTTGACATTAGCACATACATTTTTAAATTTTATTTCCAAAAATCCAACTAGACCATGATATTCCTTTCTACATAGTGAGATCAAAATTTTCGCTAAGCTCATAATCATCTCTCACTATGTAAATTGGAATAACACATTTAATTGATTTTAAATAAAATTTTGTGAAGAATAAAATATCACACCATCCACATATTAAATCATACATATAACATGTGTCCATACATCTTTGTGCACAACACATTGTGCATGAGCTCCAATATAAGCCCTATTGATAATTTCATACAACATGCTAAGACAAAATTTGAAAATTATAGGTAACCGTGAAACACATTCCCTTACATGGCTTCCAAAATTAAATTACATAGCCTTAAATTACATTGCCAAAAACAATGGCCCAAAAAAATTGCCAAAATCATTGGCCCAAAAAAAATTACATGTTCAAGTATCCACTACAAAGATTCTATTTGTAATTAAAAATTGGGGATGCCACGTTACCAAATAATTTCAAAATTGTCTTATCCATCCACAATAACAATAAATAAAAATATACATGTTGCATAAATTACCAATATAATCTCTAACCATAGAGATGAGCCAAAGAGTCTCATAAACCCTTTGGACACATATTCATCACATAATATATTCATATAATATCAATTCAATCATATCACAATATGTTAAAAAGACATTATAAATTAATTCAAAGATTAAAAACATGCATAATTATACAGAAAATTAGAAAACTAATTTCACAATTTTCTCATATTATCACAACTCTATTTTAACATCACAGTTAAAAAAAATGCCACTACAATTACATATATGTCACATTAGAAAAAATGTGGTCTAAAAAAAATTAAGAATATATAGTGTTTTACTGTAAATTAAAATAAATAATAAGAAAACCCACTGTGCATGTTATAACATTTGATTTTGATATAATTTTCTATATTGTTATAACCCAATTCCTTTGTAAACTATGTTACAAATCCACACAGCATTTGTAAATAATATTACAAACCCACACAGCCACTTGCGTGTGGCTTATTACTTGCACAGTTTCCTTGTTGAAGGAAACAACAATAATTTGTGTGTAACTGATACACCAACGTGGCCTTGCACAATATCCTTGTTAAAAGAAACAAGGATAATTAGTTGTGTTCAAGTGTAACTAATACACTAACATCAACTTGGGGATCTATTATTTTTTAGATAACCACTCAAACAATTAGTGGTTAGTGGAGCCCGCACGGTACACTATTACAAAACAATTTTCCTTTTATTGTTCATCGTCTTCAACCTTAGACATCAATTTTTCAGATTTTATCAAATACAACCATAATCTTTAAAAGACCACAACTTTCTCATTTAAAGTCTAAATTAAGCATGTAAACTGCGGTTCTAAAGCTTATGGAATGTACTTTCAAACCATTAAAAAATATTTGACATTAAACAAGATTTAATGGGTCAAAATAAGCTTGTAAATTTCGGATTACATGTAAACAATCAAAAAAAAAAAAAAAAAATTACAGCTTTTTATTTCTCTCTAACGTGGCCTTGCACAATATCCTTGTTAAAAGAAACAAGGATAATTAGTTGTGTTCAAGTGGAACTAATACACTAACATCAGCTTGGGGCTCTATTACTTTTTAGATAACCACTCAAACAATTAGTGGTTAGTGGAGCCCGCACGGTATACTATTACAAAACAATTTTCCTTTTATTATTCATCGTCTTCAACCTTAGACATCAATTTTTCAGATTTTATCAAATACAACCATAATCTTTAAAAGACCACAACTTTCTCATTTAAAGTATAAATTAAGCTTGTAAACTGTCGTTTTAAAGCTTATGGAATGTACTTTCAAACCATTAAAAAATATTTGACATTAAACAAGATTTAATGGGTCAAAATAAGCCTGTAAATTTCAGATTACATGTAAACAATAAATAAAAAAAATTACAATTTTTTATTTCTCTCTAACATGGCCCTGCACAATATCCTTGTTAAAAGAAACAAGGATAATTAGTTGTGTTCAAGTGTAACTAATACACTAACATCAACTTGGGGCTCTATTATTTTTTAGATAACCACTCAAACAATTAGTGGTTAGTGGAGCCCACACGGTACACTATTACAAAACAATTTTCCTTTTATTGTTCATTGGCTTCAACCTTAGACATAATTTTTCAGATTTTATCAAATACAACCATAATTTTTAAAAGACCACAACTTTCTCATTTAAAGTCTAAATTAAGCATGTAAACTGTCGTTTTAAAGCTTATGGAATGTACTTTCAAACCATTAAAAAATATTTGACATTAAACAAGATTTAATGGGTCAAAATAAGCCTGTAAATTTCGAATTACATGTAAACAATCAAAAAAAAATTACAGCTTTTTATTTCTCTCTACATGCCATAACATGCTTCTTAAAATTACAGATTTGAAAATTAAAAATTACTTAAACTTTTAATTTTATCGTGCATATAGGATTATATATTTTAGAGATCATGGCATTATTCAGGAGTGAAAACAAGCATAAAACGGCTCTGATACCAATGTTGAATAATTATATACATTACTAGAGGTCATATAGACACATACCTTTGGTGGAACATATCACCAAACTGTCAGATCATGTTCTTTGCTTGCTTTACAAATTCCTCACGATTTCCTTTGTGGAACACCTCCAAATTCTAGGGAACAGTAAATGGTGTCCCAGAGAGATGACTTATTTTGAGAGAGCACTCAAAAACTATACATATGTTCACTCACTGTATCTCTTATTAATCTGACTTATGTAGGAGTATTTTAAATACTAATAGGGATTCACTTACTATCAGATATATGTGATCCCTAAAAGATCTTATCTGTTAAGTTTAAATTACTCCACTACTGATATTGATAGCTCATATCAATATCTGTTAAGTTTAAATTACTCCACTACTGATATGATAACTCATACTAATATCAATTAGTTTAAATTTAAACTTACTTATCAGATAACCCATGTGGACGATTCATGAGCCATGATTTATGGATTTGGTCAAAACCAGCCCAATTTCTAACATTTAGATTATCTAAAAAACAAAAGTTATATTATATTAATTTTTTTTCCTACATCTCACCGGCAACCGACTAATTTGTCATATAATCTTTTGTTTTATAGTAAGAGTGCTCAAAAATCCAGTCGATTTGCCAATTTTAAAATGTCAAGCGGTCGACAATAGGTTCCAAACATTAAAACCAAAATATATGGGTTAGGATATTGGATCTTCATGCTTTGGCGAAAAATTCATCCGACCTGAGTGATTTATTGATGTACCTATGGCTGGGTGTGATTCGTTGCATGGATTATAGTTACACCCCTAGTTTTTGGTTGACACGCATCCTTATATTACAGTCTTTGTTAATTAAATTTTGATTATCCCATTTTCTACGCTCCACAAATTATAACTTTCCATATGTACTCCTATTTAATTAATTCCTTATTTTATTCATTTTTCTTATTTCACCTGCCTAAAATAAAAATAAAAAATCCATATATCCCAACACCACCACCGACCTCCACTAGCACCAATCATCAACACCATCAACACCGGTCATGACTATGACGTCGCCACCACCACAAATTAGGATATATATATTGATGGGACAAACCTCTCCAAATTCGTCCATGAAGCTCGTCCACACAACTCTCAAATTTCGTCCATGAAGCTCGTCCGTACAACATAGCACATGCCTTAAGATTCTCGTCCTGGACAGCACGTCTTGAGCAATCTCGTCCTGGGTAAGGTCATTAATGTTCATTACGAATCGTTGTCAGCAACGGTTAAAGAAAATAGAGCCAAGAAATATAACAGTCATGGCAGTTATGGAAGTTATCTCCAAACTTTCTGGACTCCGCAACAATGGGGGAAGTTACATCAAAGGAATAACCGCTTATAAACACTATATAAGCATTCTACACGAAGAAAAAGGTATTGGGTTCTTTCTTCCAATATATTTGGAATTACACAAAATACTGACTTCGCCATTGGAGGTTTTTTGGCCGGCCTCCACCGGTCTCCTCTAGTTTTTTCTTTGTTCTTAAAGTATCCGCCAACGCCCTTTCGATAGTTAGCGCCCGTGAATTTTAGCCCACTGACCTTTTGAGGAATTATCAGTTGGCGCCGTCTGTGGGAAAGAGATTTGTCACCTTTGAACTTCGTTTGGGGAGTTCCACGATTTCTTTCTCCGACAAAGGGTTGAAATGGTTCGGACAAGATCAAGGGCTACTAGTCCAGGCCCTCAAGAAAGTAGAGACGCTTCCAGTAACCCCCATCATAACCAACAATCGGCACCTGTCATGCAGCCTTCATCTGTCCAGCATATGCAGTCTATGGCTGCTGCCTTGGCGGAGTTAACTTGCTAGAACCATGAATTGAGAAAAGAAGTTAATCTCAGAGGACAACGGCATGAAGCCTATGGAGAAGAGCATGATCAGAGCCAAGGAGTTGGGAGGAATGTAGAGCCAGAAAGTCAATCGAGGGGTACTGCACCAAGAAGAGTGCCACACTTGGAGAGGGAAATGGATCAGATGAAGAAAGTTATGGACGAGATGAGGGAAAACATGAGGAGAACTAACCCTGTAGAAGATCTAGTTCACCCAACAGACTCCCCTTTCACAGCCTCCATCAATGGCCATCCTTTGCCTCTGAAATTCAAGATGCCTTCCCTGGATTCGTATGATGGAACGCGTGACCCTTTCGACCATATTGCCACCTTCAAGACTACCATGCACCTTCAAGGGGTCCCAGATGAGATAATGTGTAGAGCCTTCCCCACTACCCTCAAAGGGCCCGCATGAGTCTGGTTCAGCAAAATATCCCCGAATTCGGTAAGTTCTTTCGAAGAATTAAGCAAATTGTTTTTCAATAATTTCATTGGAGGATAGAGACAAGCGTTCCTCGTCCAACTTATTAACCATTAAGCAAGGAGAAAATGAAAGCCTGCGTTTTTTCATTACACGCTTCAACAGGGAAGCCCTGACCGTGGACCAGGTAAATGACAAGCTACTGTTGGCAGCTTTTCATAACGGGGTCAATTCTGACTTGTTCATACACAAACTTTATGAAAAAAAGCCTCAGTCCATGGCCGAACTTGTCCATTCAGCCCAAAATTTTATGAATGCAGAAGACGCGATCATAGCTAAGAAGAGGAAGAGAGCTGAGAGAATGGAAATAAATCCCGCTCGTCACTCCGAGCAAGGGCCTCATCCAAAGAAGGGACGAACAGAGGATAAGAGAGACCGAGATAATAAGAGGCCAGGCTCTTCAGCGCGGAATCAACAATATACCCATCTGAACGTACCACTTGAGCAAGTCCTTATACAGATCAAAGACGAGCCTTCTTTAAAGTGGCCGGAGAAGTTGAAGGGAGATTCCAACAAGGGCAATAGGAATAAATATTATCGCTTTCATAGAAATCACGGTCATGACATGGACGAGTGTTTTGATTTAAAGTAGCAGATTGAAAATCTCATAAGGCAAGGGAAGCTGAGGAATTTCATTGGACGAGAGCATAAGGATGAGAAATTGAAAGGGAAGGTAGAAGAATCATCGCGACCACCGTTGGGAGAGATAAGAGTCATCGTTGGGGGAATTTCAGCTGGACAATCGTCCAAAGCAAAGAAAGCATACCTGAAGGAAGTCCAGAGCGTCCAACTATCTGGACGACCACCAAAGGCAAAGTCCACGGACGAATAGGCGATAACCTTCACAGACGAGGAAGCTGAGAGAATCCACCATCCTCACGATGACGCTATTGTCATCTCCCTACTTATTGCTGATTACACAACCAGAAGAGTGTTGATAGACAACGGAAGTTCAGCGGACATTCTGTATTATCCAGCCTTCTAGCAAATAAGGATCGAACGAGACTAGCTTCGCCCAGTACACTCGCCTCTGGTTGGTTTTGGAGGAATGAAGGTACAGCCTGTAGGTACTATTACATTACCTGTGGTGGTGGGAGCATACCCACAACAGTTGACTACCAATGTGAATTTCCTAGTAGTAGATTGCTCGTCCTCTTACAATGTGATAATTGGAAGGCACACTCTAAATAGGTGGAAGGTAGTTACATCTACCTACCACCTGTCAGTCAAGTTCCCAACAGAACATGGGGTAGGCCAAGTACAGGGAGACCAATTAGTAGCAAGAGAATGCTATCTAGCCATGCTGGCTACGGACAAGCAAGTTCAAGCAATGAATATTAAAAAAAAGAAAGTTGTGGCAGAACCCATTGAAGCATTGGAAGATATTCCCCTAGATGAAAATAACCCTGAGAGGTGTACCAGGGTTGAAGCAGACCTGGAAGCGAAGGTTAAAAAGGACCTCATTTGTTTTTTGAAAAAGAACAGGGATGTATTTGCATGGAGTCACGAAGACATGCCGGGTATAGATCCTGGTGTCATTACCCACCGTTTGAGTGTATGTCCTTCCTCTAAGCTAGTGCGACAAAAGAAGAGGGTGTTCGCCCTTGAGAAAAATAATGCTGTTAAGGAGGAAGTTCAAAAGTTAATTGTGGCAAAATTCATTTGAGAGGTATACTATCCTGACTGGTTAGCCAATGTGGTCATGGTCAAGAAGGCGAATGGCAAATGGAGAATGTGCGTTGATTTCACTGATTTAAACAAGGCTTGCCCCAAGAATAGTTACCCGTTGCTACGCATTGATCAGTTGGTAGATTCTACTATAGGCCACAAGTTGCTCAGTTTCCTGGATGCTTTCTTTGGTTATAATCAGATTAGGATGGATGAAGCAGACCAAGAGAAGACGTCCTTTATAACCAGTCAGGGATTATTTTGTTATGAAGTGATGCCTTTTGGTTTGAAAAATGCCAGAGCAACATACCAGCGACTGGTCAATCACATGTTTCGTCCACAGGTCGAGCGGAATACGGAGGTCTATATAGACGACATGTTAGTGAAAACTCAGGACGAGGATAAGCATCTGGATGACTTACAGGAGACATTTGACACAATGAGGCAGTACCACATGAAGTTGAACCCTAGCAAATGTGCTTTTGGAGTATCATCAGGGAAATTCCTAGGATTTATGGTCTCCTACAGAGGAATCAAAGCAAACCCTGATAAAATTCAAGCAATATTGAATATGAAGTCTCCGAGCAATGTTAAAGAAGTCCAGTCCCTCACCGGACAAGTTGCTGCCCTAAACAGGTTTGTTTCTAAAGCTACTGACAAATGTCTGCCATTTTTCAAGGTTCTCAAAAAAGCATTTGAGTGGACCGACGAGTGTTAAAAAGCTTTTGAGGATTTGAAGACATATCTTACCATGGCTCCTTTATTAAGCCCATCTGTGCAAGAAGAAGAGTTGTACTTATATTTGGCAGTCACCCCACATGCAGTGAGTTTAGCACTAGTAAGATAAGAAGGCAAGGTACAGAGACCTGTGTACTACACGAGCAAAGCACTGAGAGGAGCAGAAGGACGATATCCATTAATGGAGAAATTAGCTTTTGCATTAATAATAGCTTCCAGGAAGTTAAGGCATTATTTCCAGGCTCATATCATCAACGTCATGACGGATCACCCACTCAAGAAGGCAATGAACAAGTTAGAAGCAACAGGACGTTTGATTCAATAGGCTGGTGAGCTCAGTGAGTTCGACATAAGGTACCAACCAAGGCATGCCATAAAAGCTCAAGCTCTGGCAGCCTTCATTGCAGAGTTTACCCTAAATTGTGAAGACGTAGACGAGATGGGAGAGAAGAAATGGATCGTCCATGTGGATGGCTCATCTACACAGTACGCAAGAGGAATAGGTGTGGTTTTGCAATCTCCAGAGGGAGACAAACTAAAACACAAAGTTCATTTGTAGTACCAAGCAACGAATAATGAAGTTGAGTACGAAGCTCTTCTCAAAGGGCTAGAATTGGCTAAGTCTGTAGAAGCGAAATCACTCCTCATCATAGGAGATTCTCAGTTAATCATAGGCCAAGTGAATGGAATGTACGAGGCTAAGGAAGAATGAATGAAGAAGTATCTAAACAGAGTGATGCGCCTCACAAAAAAGTTTCAGGAATCTAGCTTCGTTCAAATCCCAAGGGAGGAGAACATGGAAGCTGATGCCTTGGCGAAGGAAGCCTCAGCGAATGAAGCCGTAGACAAGTTTGATGAAATTCAGTATATGCCGAGTACAGACATCCCAGAAGTACAACAGGTGGAAAGTAGTGGAAATTGGATGGCTCCAATCGTGTCATACTTAAAAGATGGACGACTTCCAGAAGAAAAAGATGAGGCTAGGAAGTTGAGTGTGCGAGCAGCCAGGTACATTCTTATGGACGAGATTCTCTACAAAAGAGGCTTTTCCCAGCCTTATCTAAGGTGTTTGGCTCCAGACGAAGCAAATTACGTATTAAGAGAAATTCACGAAGGAGCATGTGGCAATCACTCAGGAGCCAGATCACTTGTCCACAAAGTCATCCGTGCAGGATATTACTGGCCAAACATGCAAGCTGATGCTAAGGCCTACGACAAGGTCTGCAATCAATGCCAAAGGTTTAGCAACGTCCCCAGACAACCATCAAAGTACTTAACTCCAATGACAGCTCCATGGCCCTTTGCGCAATGGGGACTAGACATTCTGGGTCCTTTTCCACTGGGTGTAAGGCAAATGAAGTTTCTTGTGGTTGGTATTGATTATTTTACCAAGTGGATAGAAGCAGAATTCTCAGCTAACATCACACAACAAAATGTCAAGAATTTCGTGTGGAAGAACATCGTGTGCAGATTTGGAGTGCCCAGAGTGCTGATATCCGACAACGGACAACAATTTGACAATGCACTCTTCAAAGATTTTTGCATACACTTTGGAATTCAAAATCACTACTCCTCACCAGCCCACCCACAAGTTAACGGCCAGGCAGAAGTTGCAAACCGATCTTTGTTAAAAATAATCAAGACTCAACTTGAGGGGGCAAAGGGAGTATGGCCAGATGAGCTACCAGGTGTTCTGTGGGCATATAGAACAACAGTGAGAACTCCTACAGGAGAAACTCCTTTCAAGCTAGCATATGGAACTGAAGCAGTCATACCTGCGGAAGTGCACATGGCCAATCATAGGGTAACAACCTATCAGGACGAAGCTAATAAGGAGCAACTCTGTTTGAACCTCAATTTGATAAATGAGGTAAGGACGGATGCTAAGCATAGGATGGCAAGGTATAAAAACCTTATGGCTAGGCGGTATGACGCAATGGCAAAGCCAAGGCGATTCAACATAGGAGACCTGTCCTAAAAGGGGTTTCCTTAGCAACAAAGAACCCAGCTCATGGGAATTTGGGACCAAATTGGGAAGACCCCTATAGGGTTGTCAACTACAAAAGACAAGGATCCTATTACTTAGAAGCCCTTGATAGGAGGAAGTTGGAGCATCCTTGGAATGTGGAACACTTGAGGAAGTACTATCAGTAGAATGGCCAGCCTGGAGAAGCATAACTCTGGACGAGCTTAAGGATTAAAAACTTGTTTATTTATAGTGTGGCTTTATTATTATGTTAAATTTATGGATGACATTATGGTTTGTATTGTTTTAATAAAGGCATCAGCCTTTAAGGTGCATGCCTCGTCTATGAACAAAATTTATGTTATGAACAATGTTTGTGGAATATACATAATGTTGTGTAACTCACTGATTTCCATACTACGTTTGTTCAAATTTACTCCTGAAAAAGTCGAAAAGCTTAAGATGAGACAATTCTCTGGACATGGAGATGTAATGTCAAGCTTTCCTAAGGGAAAGGAAACATCAAGGCGTGCTCGTCCAAATCAAAGGACGAAGCAAAGCCAATGCTTAAAGCTAATTACAATGAAGCCCCAAGGCATACTCGTCCATACAACGGACGAAGTAAAGCATAATACATACCTAGACCATAGACGAGAAAATGCATAGACGAGTGCATATTAGGCCATGGACGAAGAAATGTTAGGGTGTATTTTGAACTTATTAAGGCACTCATTAAAACAATCCAGCCCATGGACGAATAAAATGCAAGGCCTTCACTAAACATAAAAATCAGCCAAGTTTAAGGACGGGTAATGCTGATTTTTACCATTCCTCATTGTAGAAATATATATATATATATATATATATATAAAATATGGACGAGTCAAACATGAAATCTTGAACATGGAAATGAAAAATCTTGTCCACGCATATACAAAAAAAAAAAAAAAAAAAAAAAAAAAAAAAAAAAGAGGAAAAATATAACAAGAATTCATTCATTAACTAAAAGGCAGACATCCAACGTCCAAAAGCCCTTGAAAGTAAGCAAATGATTGTTTTAATACCTCGTCCTAAAAGCCATGGACGAGGTAAATGTATTGGAATTACATAAAAAGGTCACAAAACGGACCAAATAAAAATACATTTAAAAATTTTCCTTAAGTTGAGGGAGCATTAACATTGGAGGCGTCCTGAGGAGGCAGGGTTATAGCATCGTCCTCAACATTAACATCCTCGGAGCCAGTCTAAAGGAGAGAACTAGTGCCAGCAGCATTCAGATTGAGTACAATGGAGCTAAAGTCTACATTAGGGAACTTCTCCATAGCTTCCATTCTGAAATCTTCAAACCCAGCTGCATAATTAGCGTCCAAAACATCAGTATATTGTTTGGACACTTTAAACTCAGCCACTGCATCTTCCTTCACTTTGGAGAGGAGAATGCCATGCTCATCATTCTTTTTCTGAAGGTCCTCAAGCACGGGCCTTCAATCCCTCAACCAAAGCTTTCAACTCCTTCACCTTGTCCGTGGTTTTGGCAGCCACTCCAGCCCATTGCTTAGCCTCGTCCTTCAACTCCTGGATCCTCGTCTCTAACAGGATCCTCGTCTTGTCCAACCCTGTGGCCTGTCTAGACGCTGCTATAAACTTTGACATGCCCTATAAAAAAAGAAACACAACAACAAATAAAAGTTAAAAAAAAAAATGGGGGAAAGACAAAGAAGGAAAATAAAAATCTTTTGTCAAGATGAAGTATGAGTGTTACCTTGAAAAGGTCATGAACACCAGAGTGTTCAAAATCCTTAAGGGACATATCATAGCAAACGTTTATATCTTCGTCGGACATAGCATTCTTGAAACGTTCCCAGGCCAGGTCCTCATTTTCAATAATATTTAAAGGGACCGTTTGAGAAGGCTAAGACGAGGTTGACACAGTCTTGGACGGAGTGGTCTCAGTTGGAATGGACGAGTCTACATCGACTACATGTATAGGCTACTGGGACGAAGGAAGGGTAGGCTTGACTACCTGGGACGAGCTAGACTTGGCCTTTTTGCCTCTTCGACTGGGGAGATTTTCCAAATCCAAGTTTTTAGACAGAGTCTTCCTTTTCTCCCCAGTCGCAGGACGAGCCTGAGATTCAATCTCAGGACGATCCCCCTTAGCAGCCATCACCTTTCCTTTATTTCCTTTCATTGTTGTCATTCCTAAAAAAAAATGAAAAAATAAAAAGAAAAGTACTCTTAGAATTAAAACAGAGTAAACAATGTAAAGGATGTTTGGAACCTAAAGACTTACTTCTTCTTACTGTAACTTCATGTGCAATCGCTTCATCAGATGGGCTAGGACCCAATTCTCCACTTAGCTAGTCATCTAAGCGTGACCAAGGAATGGAAGTCCCTATCCGCATGTAGACGAGCCCTGTGGACGCGGTCCAGTGGAATTTACTCAAAGAAGGTCGTTTAATAGCTGAAATGAAACAAGTAAAAAATTAGTCGTGAATATAAAGAAAGAAGAGAAGGGAAAGAGAAGAAAAAAGTAGCAACTTACCCTTAGGACGAAGGTTCCCTAGGTCCCCAGTATAACGACCAAACGTGTCCCGGCCAACGTCTACAGGATTCCCAGCCCAGAAGCCGGGGATGAAGAAAAATTCTGTCTTCCATTTTCTGTCAGACGAGGCCAGGGACTTCATCAATCTACAGTCTCTACCTCTGACTGTGAATTGGTGAAAGCCAAGGGATTGATGTATTTCTGAAGGTTTGTAACAATAAAGGAACTCGTCCACAGTAAGATGACGATCCCTTCCGAAAACTTCTCCCCACAAAATTTGCAAAGAGATGATTAACCTCCATGCATTAGGGTTGAATTGACATACTCCTAAGCCTAACCTAACCAACAACTCTCTGGTAAAGGCATTTAAAGGAAATCTCAAACCCCCCAAAAGATAAGCCTCATAGATGCCTATCCCAAAATGAGGGTTGCAACACCATTCTCCTCGGACGGGCAACCTAGAGTTAACCTCGTCTGGGATTTGGTACCATTCCCTAAGGTTTTTAAGTCTTTGCTTGTTTGCCCTGGAAGGAATATCTACTGCACAACTATAAACGGTGACCTTTTCGTCCAAAGGACCAGAAGGAGGGACAGTGGACGAGGTACCAGCCTGAGACCCTGAGGCCTTCCTAAGCTGTTCCTGTACAACCTCCATAGGAAGTCTAGGGACGCCAGAGACATACTCCTCGTCCGTGGTATTCCCCCCACTACTATCACTAGTGCTACCAGAACTATAATAACTACTCTCGTCATTGTACTCGTCTATGGCCTTATCCACACTATCACTAGACGAAGAAAGTACAACCTCAGCCATCTTAAAAGAAAAAGTAAGGATGAAGATAAGAAATATACCTGGATCTACGACGAAGGAAAGCTATAGACGCAAGAAGCTTTTAGATGAAGATCTAGAACGAGGAAGGATGAAGAGGGAAATTTCAGAAATGAAGAGGGTAACTGAGGTATTCTACTATTTATAGGGAACAAACCCTAGCACCCGAAGCGACATGGCCAATCAACAAGTGACACGTGGCATGCTCCTCGGTTAAATCAATCGACGAGATTTTTTCACTAGTAAACTCGTGACACGTGGCACACCAATCTATAGCGAACACACACGTCTTACATCTCTTTGGACGACCCATGGACAAGGGGGCAACTGATGGGACAAACCTCTCCAAATTCGTCCATGAAGCTCGTCCACACAACTCTCAAATTTCGTCCATGAAGCTCGTCCGTGCAACATAGCACACGCCTTAAGATTCTCGTCCTGGACAGCACGTCTTAAGCAATCTCGTCTTGGGTAAGGTCATTAATGTTCATTCCGAATCGTTGTCAGCAACGGTTAAAGAAAATAGAGCCAAGAAATATAACTGTCATGGCAGTTATGGAAGTTATCTCCAAGCTTTCTGGACTCCGCAACAATGGGGGAAGTTACATCAAAGGAATAACTGCTTATAAACACTATATAAGCATTCTACACAAAGAAAAAGGTATTGGGTTCTTTCTTCCAATATATTTGGAATTACACAAAATACTGACTTCACCATCAGAGGTTTTTTGGCCGGCCTCCACCGGTCTCCTTTGATTTTTTCTTTGTTCTTGCAATATCCGCCAACGCCCTTTCAATCGTTAGCGCTCGTGAATTTCAGTCCACTGACCTTTTGAGGAATTATCATATATATATATATATATATATATATTTTTTAAGTTGAAAGGATATTGAATATATAATGAGATAATAAATATGATTGTTATTCTATCCCATATATATTGAATATATATATATATATATATATATATATTTTATAACTCAATAGTTACAATGGGAGATGAGAGATTTAAACCCTAAATATCTTCATTGAAAATATCAAAAAATGTCAACTAATTGAGTTACAAAACTCTTGACTTATTCTATTATATAAGATGGGGAAATTAACTAAAATATTTGACTTTTCCAATCATAAGTATTTGGCTAAAGTGCAAACTATATGTCTACACCCCTAAGGTTTGGAGGTTTTTGAATTTTACATCCTAAAATTTAAGAATTTGAATTTTACTCCCTAAGAATTTACATCAGCAATTCATCATATTTTTCGTTAAGTGCCATATAAGCTTGCTATATGTGTAGTGTAAAGACTTAAAAAATAAAGGCCCAAGTCCACTTAGATCAGTGGTACCTTGTCCTTCAAATCAAACCCAGACAATAAAATTTTTTTAAGAGAGTGAGAAACTAATCCAAGTGCAACTTTAAACTAAGTCCAAGTCTAAGGCCGAATGATCCAGAGTAACAGATAAGCATAATTTAAATAGCAATTGGGTATAATGACCTCCTCGGGCAAGTTCGAGGATTAATCTCTTGTATATAACTATTGTTCAAATTTTACACCAGGCTATTTGTTGTTTTCTTTTCTGTTCTATTGGTCCTAAAAATGTTCATCCCCTTTTTCTAAGGGGTTCCCTTTCCTTCTATATCACTCTCCCATGCATCTTAGCCCTCTACCCGTATGTTCCAAGGCATTTCTTAGGATACTTGTCCCATCAAGACTCTGCTAAAGGTGGTAGAAAGCACCGCTAGCTATGAAGTTACTATTTAGGCGTCATTTCCACATTAATGCAGCTAATAAGGTTAGTGTAGGGCATTGAATGCGGAGGTGGGAGGTATATCCTTCAAGAAACTTCCTCCCACCATCCTTGTTCCCATTGTTATCTCTTCCCCTTTCTTTGGGCCTTCACAGGATACCAATTGTACTGATTCTCTTACTCTCCTCGGGTGGGCGGAGTCCTCAGAGCTTGTTTACCCTTTTGGGACTAGATTAGGCAAGTTAATCCTCGGTTTAGTACTCCTTGATCCTCGGATCACACACAGTAGCCCCTTAAAACCTCGTTATTAGGAGCTACTCTAAGAGTGAGGTTTTAGTAGCAATAGGAAGGCTGGTATGTGCCAAGCGCATTCCCACGTGGGGACGTCGTTTCACTTGTCTTATGAACATTCCTGACGCTTCGGTATCCACGTCGTTGTAGTTATTGCATCAGGCGGCTGCTTGTCCCCCACATTCTACAGTGCGATGGTGATCCAATGGTCCAAATTTCTTGGGATTTATGAGCGGGAAACTTACCACTCATTTCCTACTCCTATATAAAGGGGAATGGGGTGATTTTTTCCCATTTACATGCTTTCTACAAATTTTCTTTGAAGTAGCGGTCCAAGAAAATCTCCATTCAGCAATTGTAAGTGTCTTTGGCCTTTCATCCATTGTTGTAAAGGAAACTCTTTTTCTTTCTTCCCTTCTTATTTTACCTTATAGGAATACATGGGTAGGTTTGCTAGGTTTTGGTCGCTTCTAGGGCAAAGTATAGAATCCCTTAAAACGTAGAACTTTAACATTGTTAGCTAGGAGAGTGGCTTGTGAATAAATGACCCGAAGCAGTAGTTATTCCCATGATTGCCTTTATTGAAGGCGGAATGGAGATTCCCATGGGTAAGGTGACTAGGGACTTCCTTATTAACTTTAGGCTTTCCCTTACTCAGTGCTCTCCTAACCTTTTTAGGGTACTCGGTAGCATAGATATGCTAAACTGAAAAATAAGGACCAACCTCACCTGGAATGACGTGAATTAGGTTTAAAATTGCCAAAAGGGGAAAGAAGCAGGTTACTATTTTAGTGCAGAGTTCCCGTTGTTAAGTTGATTTCCTGTATTTTTTACTCCAATAAAGGTATGGACGAAGACTTCCTCATCATTGCTGGTGAATGGCATGATGGTTTGCATTGCCCTACCTAAGATGGGGAACTAGGTGGAGTGCCCGAGGACTAAGAATAACTTAGAGTACCCTCTCTCCTCATTTTCACTTCCTTTGCTTTCAATTTTTGTCATAACTAACTTCTTTTCTCTATTTCCTTTATAGACAAATTTCACACTGCTCCAAATCGCAACTTGGTAAATTTCACGGATCTTAACAGGATTCTACAATCTAAGATCTTTCTTTATTGAGATAGGCAACTTCAGGTGGTTCACGTGATCCTTGGGTTTAACCCCATCTCCATACGCTTCCAATTTCCTAAACACGTGATTAAGGCCAAAGATCCAAGTCTTGCACTAATCAAAGTAGAAGTTCCTGGATTCCTAACTACACCTCCTCCTCCTAGTGCTCAAGATGCTGGGCTACTTGCTCCTCTTGCTGCCAAGCTTTTCTACTCACACGAGCAACCAATTTTGTCCTACGAGGAACGGGAAGAACCAGCCTTCAAGCCCACCCAAGTCGATATAGAGAGAGACTTCAAGGTATCCTACTGTGCTGATTCTGAGGAGACTCCTGAGCCCAGTCATCGTCCTCAGGTTACCGCTCAAGTTAGCACTAATCAAGAGGCTTCTAACATTCCTAAAGGGATGGTTTTCGAGGAAAAGACTCCTAACTTGTTGGCCCTACTCACTGCTCATGTCGGGGGGAATGCTCCTGTAGTGCCGGTTGTACCCTGGCCTCCTACTCTTACCCTACCTCACCCCTCTGCTACAGATGCAACCGAGAAGAAGAGAAAGAGGGGAGGGGGGGAATAGACTAAGAAAGAGAGCTCCAAGGAGGGGGAGATATCCCAACCCACTCAATAGCCGCCTTCCAAGGAGCCCAGAGTAACGAAGGCGCAACAAAACAAGGGGACTTCTATAAGGGCAGGCAAAAGCGTTGAAGGGGAATAGTGCATTAAGGCCACCATTTGGAACCCAGCCTTCATGCTTAGTACAGGAGACCCCATCACATCTAAGGAAACCCTAAGGGATGCCTAGAAAGGCAGGTTCGGGATAGTGTTTGAATGCCTTGAACAGGCCCTACTCCTTCCAGGCAACATGCAAGAGCTAAAGGATTTGAGGAAATGCAAAGTGTTCCTCTCACTGAAGAGGGACCTTGCTAAGGTTTGATTATTACACCTCAGATTTTATACGACTTACTCGTATCCTTTGTGTTAAGAATTTTAACATGTTTTCCTTTAAAAAAAAAAAAAAAAAGAGGTCGTACAGGCGTCCTTTGTGGCCGAGGAGTAGGTGGACCACGCTTTCTCAAAGTCCTGAGAAGCGGAAAATAAAATGGCCCGTTTGGATAAGGCTCTAGCTGAGGTAGAGAAGAAGTACAAGGACTCGCACTTCCATCTCGCTGAGGCTAAGAGGGGGCGCAAGAGTGCCGAAGCTGCCTTGGAAGGGGCTGAAAAGCAAGCCAAGGAGATGTGGGTTTCATTGAAGACTAAAATGCAGCTAGCTTCAGCCAAGGAGCAAATCAAGCTCCAACTAAAGGAGATAGAGGGCAAGGATGCTAAGAAGGCAAAGGCTGAACAGGCCGCTTATGACGCTGGTATGACCAAGACCGCCCAAAGCTTAATCACCTAGCTCAGAGATATTGCTTAGGCCTTCTGCCTCGAAGTATGGGGTGATGCCCTTAACGCTGATGGAGTTAGTGCTGACTCTGATCTTAAGGGATCCAACAAGGTTTACTACCCCCTCGCTTTTAGTACTGCTCCCAGCTTTACCCTTCCTCCACTAGATCCAAGCTTTACCTCCTCGGTGCCTAAGTCCTTAACAACCCCAACTTCTGAGCCTTCTACTAAGAAAGAAAAACAGACTCCAGCCCTAGTGGTTGAACTGGAATCAGAAGAAGTTGAAGAAGTTGAGCAGCTGAAGAAGAAGAAAGGGAGAAAGAGAAGAATGTTGTAGCATAGCTTCATTAAGTTTAGCACTTGGAAGATTTTTTAACGGGCTAGGTTTAGCAGACGTTCCTTTTCCTTTTTTTTTTCTTCTTTTTTATATGCCCTATCTTGTAAACATTTTTTGGAGCTTGAATGAATATATCCAACTTTTATTGTATTCTTGTTTTCCTTAAATACTCATTTTCTTATTTCGCAAAACATAACACACATTCTTCTAATTAAAATGTATGGCCTCAAGTATGTTGAGTCACCATGAACTTGATTTAAACCTAACAGTGTGATTCAAGAATCCATACAGCATTATGGTCACATTTCTGGATTGAACCATATTCACCTAAGGGTTAATTTTCCCTCAGCCCTTAACCAATTTCACTTGAGAGTTAATTTACACAAGGCCTTTGACCTGAGGAGTCAAACAAGGCCAAGGTTCTATTTAACACTTAACTAAATTCATACAAGAGTTAATTTACCCAAGGCCTATGACCTGAGGAGTCGAACAAGGCTGAGATTCTGTTTAACACTTAACCAAATTTGCACAAGAGTTGATTTACCCAAGGCCTATGACCTGAGGAGTCGAACAAGGCTGAGATTCTGTTTAACACTTAACCAAATTCGTACAAGAGTTGATTTACCCAAGGCCTGTGACCCAAGGAGTTGAACAAGGTCGAGATTTTGTTTAACACTTAACCAAATTTGTAAGAGTTAATTTACCCAAGGCTTGTGACTCGAGGAGTCGAACAAGGCCGAGGTTCTGTTTAACACTTAACGAAATTCATACAAGATTAATCTTAATGAATAATTTTAGAAAACCGAGAACCAAACATCAAGACAAAAGAATTAAACGGAATCCAACGTATTATTAATAATATTATCTACACAAATTGTTTACATTCTAAGGACATGGAACAACATTCTCGTCCAAATCTTCTAAGTAATAAGCCCCGATCCTCGCTACTGATGTTATACGATATAGACCCTCCCAATTTACCCCACGATGGGTTCTTGGTAGTTCCTACTACCTTTCTTAAGACCAGATAACCAAGGGAAAATGTCCTTGCCTTAACCCCTTTGTTATAGCCTTGCCTTAGTATCTGTTGATAATGTGCCATTCGGACCATGGCCACTTCCCTTATTTCGTCAACTTAGTCTAGGTTTGTTGAGAGCAAACTATTGTTCTCCTGGATACCGAATTGGCTGGTCCTTAACATTGAGAATCCTGTTTCAAGAGGGATGACTACTTCGGATCCATAGGTCATTGAAAATGGAGTCTCCCCAGTTGATCTTCGGGGCGTAGTGTGGTATGTCCACAATATGTGTGACAACTAGTCCGCCTATTTTCCCTTCGCATCATCCAACCTCTTCTTTAACCTATTAACTATGACTTTATTGATAGCCTCGACTTGCTCATTTCCCTGTGGGTAGGCGAGTTACCTAACTCTCCACAATATCTTCTAAAAGCCTTACTGTTGAATTGAAGCTCGTTGTCCGAGATCAATGTATAGGGAATCCCAAATCTAGTAACAATATTCTTCCAAACAAACTTCTTAGCTCTCACGTCACTAATGTTAGACAGTGGCTCAGCTTTAACCCATTTTGTGAAGTAGTCGGTCCCGATGAGTAGCCATCTTCGGTTTCCTACTGCCCTTAGGAATGGTCCCACTATGTCTAAGCCCCACTACGCAAATGGCCAAGGACTAGAGTGCGGATTTAAGATGCCTCTAGGTTGGTGGATATTCAGAGCGTATCTCTGACATTGGTCACACTTCTTAAAATAATTTTGCCTTTTGCATACTAGGCCACCAATACCCTTGGGTGAGAGCTCTATGTGATAAGGATCTTCCCCTAGTATGACTGCCACAAATTATTTCATGCAACTCCTCCAATAATGGTTCTACAACCTTGAGATGGACGCATAGTAGATATGGCCTCGAATAGGAGCGTTTATACAACTTCTGCTCCTCGGAAAGCCAATTTCGTGGAGGTTTTCTTCAAATCTTCTCAGCCTCACCTTTGTCTTCGAGAAGTTTCCCATCCCTTAAGAACAAAACTAATGGGTCCATCCAACTTGGACCAACTTGTATGCTATGTATTTTATTTGGTGCTTGGTCACTATGATTGGGAATCACCAGATCCTCAACGATTATAACTCGAGGGAGGCTTAATCCCAAAGAGGTGGCTAACATAGCCAACGAATCAGCACGAGAGTTCTGGCATCTCAGTATCTGCCTTATGGAGAAAGTTTCAAAGTTGGATTGAGTCTGCCTGACTTTGATGAGATAGCCTTGCATTCGTTGGTCCTTAGCCTCAAATTCTCTATTGACTTTCCTGACCACTAGTCTCGAATCCCGAGAAAACTTCTACAACTTTTCCTCCTAGCTTGCCAACCATTGCCATCCCAGCTAATAAGGCTTCATACTCCGTTTCATTGTTCGTGGCTAGAAAACCTAACCTTGGAGAAGGCAGCGCCTGTAGAGGGAGTTGGGTGAGAACCACAATGGTGTACTCCTAGAAATAATAGGGGAGTTTCCTTGTTGCATGTATGATGGCCAAAAATGCCTTCTCCAAGGATAAGTAGCGATTTTTTGCTTCCTGCAAGGATTTATTAACTAAGTAAACAAGCCTCTGCACCCCATCATCTGTTCTGACCAGGACCAGACTTATTGCGTGACTAGTGACTACTATATAAGCATATAGGATCTCCTCCTTCTCGGGTCGGGAGAGAACATGAGGATGTGACAAATACCGCTTCAATTCCTCAAATGCATCAAAACATTCCTTGGTCCACTCAAAGTTCTTCCACTTATGGAGTAGCTGAAAGAATGGCCAATCAGTCTGCTGACCAAGAGATGAACCTATTCAAGGCAGCTGTCATTGCTATTAACTTCTGTACTTCTTTGGGATTCCAAGGTGGATGCAAGTCATTTATGGCCTTACTCTGATCGAGATTAACCTTTATTCCCTGATGAGTGATCATGTAACCCAAAAACTTGCCAAACTGACACCAAAAGAGCATTTAGAAGCATTAAGACACAACTTGTTTTCCCTGAGAATTGAGAACACTTTTCCCAAGTTATTCAGATGCTCCAAAGTTTGCTTACTTTTTACACTCTGCTTGATATGAGACTTAAACATCCTGGTCACCATCCTCTGGTACGTAGATCTAGCATTCTTTAAACCGAACAACATTAAACGATAATGGTAATTCCCAGTGGGGGTTCGGAAAGATGTCTTCTCTTGGTGTGGGGGGGGGGGGGTGGGGAGGGGCAAAGGTATTTGGTGATACCCTTGGAAGGCATCTAGAAAACTCATTCGAGGATGCCCAATTATTGCATCCACTAGCTGATCAATTCGAGGAATGGGGAAAGGATCCTTTGGACATGCTTTGTTCAGATTCATGAAATCAACACATACTTGCCACTTCTTGTTCTTCTTTTTTACTACCATGGTATTAGCTAGCTAATCAGGGTAAAAAGCTTTCTTTATTGCCCTTGCTTGCTTGAGCTTGTTAACCTCTTCCTTTACCACCTCGGCGTGCTCCTTTGAAGAGTGTCAAGGTGGTTGCCTTTTTGGTATAGCTCTAGGATTTACATTCAAATAATGGCATATATAGTCTGGGTTGATCCTTGGTGCCTCATAAGCACTCCAAGCAAAAACATCCACATTATCCTTAAAAAAAACCTATAAGTTCCTCGTTTTCAACAGGGGGTAGTTGAGCCCCTACCTGAAAACACCTATCTCCATCTGATCTGATCATCACTTTTTCTAACTCCTCATAGAGCAAACACTGCGACTTAGTCCCAAATTCGCCCTCGGGGTCTGCTAATTGCTACAGGGCCTCTTTTGATGCAAAAAAAGCCTTATCCAACGATTGTTGTCTGATTGCAGCCACTAGGCACTGTCTGGCCATTGTCTGGCTTCCCATAAGCTCTTCAACTTACCCCTCGATGGGGTATTTAACTTTCAAATGCATAGTAGATGACACCGCTCCCATGGCATGAAGCTAAGGCCTTGCTAAAATAACTGTATAGGGGGAATAAGCTTCAATCACAATGAAGTTTACTTGCACTACTTCGTTCCCCGCTTATACGAGTAACTTGATCATTCCCCAGGGGATCACAGTCCTCCCATCAAATCCGACCAAAGGGGAATCATACTTGCTTAAATCCTCTGGCTTGAGATTCAACCCCTTATATAGGTCTAGGTACATAATTTCAGCTCTACTTCCTTGATCTACCAGGACTCTTTTTACATTATATCCCTCAATCCACAGGGTAACAACCAGGGCATCGTCATGAGGTTGAAAAGTCCCAACTTTATCTTCCTCCGAGAAGCCTAAAGTCTACAATGCTTTAAGCCTAACCCTTTTAGATTCTCGGATTTCCTCCTTGAGCTCTAGCCTTGAAGCTACTAACACAACGCCTAAAAGTGAACTTACATCACAGTTAGGGGTGGAAAAAATCACATTGATTGTTCCCAGAGGTGGCCGAAGAGCAACTTCCCTTTAATATCCTACTTCGATCTAACTTGTTTGCCCTAAAGGCTGGTGCATGAACTGTTTCAATTTCCCTGCTTTCAATAACTGGTTCAGATGATCACGCAAAGTTCTACAATCCTCGGTTGTGTGTCCTCTATCTTAGTGATACTAGCAGTAAAGACTTTAATTACACTTGGATGGGTCTCCTTCCATCTTATTGGGCCATTTGAAATAAGGCTCATTCTTTATCTTCTCAAGGATCTGATACACCGGCTCCTTAAATATCGTATTGACTACTTGTGCGCTAGCCCTTGAGGATTGGTTAGCAAACTCTCTCCTGGTTTGGCTATGATTATACCTTTCAGGTCGAGGATCTCTTCTTTCAGGGGGGAAGACCTTTTGCGCTAGCCCTTGGGTTTGATCCTCCTTGACTCGCTTATGCTCATCAATGCGGTTCATGAGCTAACACATATTTTGGCGGGTTTCATAGTCAAGGACTTTCTCAAGTCGTGTTCTGTTGGGAGCCCAACCTTGAAGGTCCTAACAGCCACATCCTAGAAATCCCCAGCAATTTCATTAAATGTTTCCCAATACCTGTCAGAGTAGGTTTTGAGTGTTTCCCTGTCTCTCATCACCATGGACAACAAAAAGTCCAAAGGTCTAGGGACCCTGCTGCACGTCACGAATCTAGCTCCAAAGGCCCTAGTTAGTTCTTCATAAGAACCTATTGAACCTTCTTCCAGCCCATTTAACCATCTCATGGCAACAAGCCCAAGGCTAAAAGGAAAGACCTTACATATAAACGCCTCATTCCTCGAATGAATGGCTATCCTTTGATTGAAATGACTCACATGCTCCACGGGATCAGTCCTTCCATTGAAAATAGTAAAATTAGGTTGGGTAAAATGATGCGGGAGCTTGGCCCTATCAATTCCTATGCTCTTAAGGAATGAGCTCTCACTGTGCCTTTTACTATGTTTCTCCAACCTATCTAAGCGTGAAGATGCGGAGAAAGATTCACTAGGGGGAGTTCTTGACCTCAGTCAATAACTACCATCTTCAGACCTTGAACTTGATGGGGGTGTTTAATTCCCCCTATCATACGCCCTACGACGTAACCTTTTACGCAGATAATCAATATTTGACTTGAGATTTCATGTCTCTTGCTCATAGGACACATGACTCCCAGTCCTCGAATGGCTCCTTCTAGTATGTTCCGTATGTTGCGTTTCCACCCTGACGCTTGGAGTTCGATTATGCTCTTTATCTCTCCTCCGCTTTAGATTGACAAAGTGGTCAACCGGCTGCGAGCCAACAGATTCCTCTCTATTCTATCTGGAGTTAGCCATAACTAGGAAGAAGAAAATTGCAGATGATTTCCCATAGACGGCGCCAATGGTAGGGACTCAAAAAATAAAGGCCCAAGCCCACTTAGATCAGTGGTACCTTGTCCTTCAAATCAGGCTTAAGAGAGTGAGAAATTAATCCTAGTGCAACTTTAAACTAAGTCCAAGTTTAAGGCCGAATGATCCAGGGTAACAAATAAGCAAAATTTAAATAGCAATTGGGTATAATGACCTCCTTTGGCAAGTCCCAGGATCAATCTCTTGTATATCTATAGTTCAAATTTTACACCAAGCTATTTGTTGTTTTCTTTTCTGTTCTATATGTCTTAAAAATGTTCATCTCCTTTTTTTGGGGGTTCCATTTCCTTTTATATCACTCTCCCATGCATCCCAGCCCTCCATCTATATGTTTTAGGGCATTTCTTAGAATACTTGTCCCATAAAGACTCTATTGAAGGTGGTAGAAAGGGCTGCTAGCTGTGAAGTTATTGTTCAGTAGTCATTTCTATATTAATACAACTGATAAGGTTGGTGTAGGGCATTGAATGCGGAGGTGGAAGGCATATCATTCAGGAAACTTCCTCCCACCATCCTTGTTCCCATTGTTATCTCTTCCCCTTCCTTTGGGCCTTCACAGGATTCCAATTGTACTGATTCTCTTACTCTCCTCGGGTAGGTGGAGTCCTTGGAGCTCGTTTACCCTTCTAGGCCTAGATTAGGCAAGTTAATCCTCAGTTTAGTACTCCTCGGTCCTCAGATCCCACACATGTAACATAATAAAAATAATGTGGCATTATTTTATTAGACAAACTAAACACATATGGCAAGCTTATATGACACACCTAACAAAAAAAACAGATGGAAGGGTTGTTGATGCAAATGAAATATAAATTCATGAATTCAAATTCAAAAGCTGCGGGATGTAAAATCTAAAACCTCTAAATTTTAGGGGTACAGTTTGCACTTTAGCCTGAATATTATTAGAACTAGGTCAACATGAAAGCTGATCTTGTCTTAAATTCTTTGATTTTTGTACATTGAAAGAAAATTTTCTATAAGTTTCAGTACAAGATCAAGAATAAATAATTTCTTAAATTTTAAAAAATAAAGTTGTAAGATTTCCATTTTAATTTGTAGATAATTGAACTAAAATATATTAAGTAGTTATTTTATGTATTTTATTAATACTTCAAAGAAGTTGATTTGGATTTTCGTATAATTTACTTTCAAATATTATATATATATATATATATATATATATATATATATATATATTAGTGATTTTTATTCTTTTCATACTTAAGTTTCCTGAACATGAAATATCGATTCGCTAATGTGTAAAGTTAAACCAATGCATTTGGTTATTTTCGACCAAGGATAACAAATACAAAGATGTCCGTGTTTCTCTTAAGAAAGCTATTTGGGCTGATGCGAGGGACGGAGGGAACGTTGTAGTTATCTAGTTCCTTTCCTCTCGCTTTTGTTTTGTCTTCTTCTTCTTCTTCTGGGTAGACTTCCTTTCCTGGTTGTGCTCTTGGCTATTATTTCTCCTTTGTGTTTTTGGTTTAGAAATAAATGTTTTGAGCTGATAATAGTATCAATCATATAGATATAAATGTTGTCGGTTCCAAAATTTCCAACTCATGGCGATTGGCCATGGGAAAGGCAAAATCAAGGTTTTCAGACCCGGACCGTTCATTGAACCGTAAAAGGAAGAAGTTCAAGGTTTTTGAGATCCAACCGGGGTCCAACCGTGATGATGTCATAATTAATTTAATAATTATTTAATAAATAAATAAATATTTTAAATTAGAAATAATAGAAAATTTGACTAAAATAAAAAAATATTTAGGTACCAAAAACGTAATTTTATAAAAATAAATTATATATATATATATATATATATATATATTTTTAATGAAACCTACGTCTAAATTAGGCCCATACCTTAGGCATAAATTAAACAAGCCCATTTGAATGGTCTAACTATCAGATGAAATTTAAAAGTGGAAAACAAAAAAGATAAAAGGACAGCCAAGCATTAAAAGAAGAAGCTAGAAGTCTACTCATTAAATAATAGATTTAATACAAAACAAAGCCCAAGAATAAAGTGGTTGGTCAGTGAGTAGACGACAGCCAAGCACTATCATTTCACCATCTCCATCGTCTGCAAAGCAATCTCAATCCAGACACAGAAACTGAAACTGAAACTGAAGAAGAGAGGCGACGCGATCTAAAGGTCTAACAGCATCACATGGCAGTTTGAAGCATCAACAATGGTGGTAAGTTCCAAAAATAAAATTCAGATCTGAACCGCAAGAACCGTCAGCGGTTTTCAAACCCGGGAGGTTTGACCGCGATTTGCATGGTTCACTACTTTTCTTGTATAGGCTAGTTCTTGAGAGTGAAAAACCCGTATTGATGAATGGTTTTCGGGTAATCCGGTCGGACCGTACGGTCCGGTTCGAGTTTCACAACCTTGGGCAAAATATGAGTTTAGTACTCACTACTCAAGAATTTGCACTTTAATTAATTTATTAATTTATTTGTTGGTAAAATAAAGTTAGTATTCCTCAATTTGGGTCAATGCCAAATATTTTTAAGACCTTTAAAATTGGTTAATTTGATTCCTAAACCCAATTGAACAATAAACTGTTACTCATTTTTCTTCTCTCTTTCATTGATTAAGAATTTTTGAAAATTTTTAAACTTAAATAATATTAACTCAAACTTTAAGAATAATTAGCCCCATCACACGCACTTTACACAGGATTCAGATCCTCTAAAGTTTCTAGGGTACTCTACCAATAGATTTCTTTAAATTCTAAACATTCTTTAATGATTTAATAGTCTAGATTTTGCCATATCAATATTTCACTAACAATATTCTTAAAATAATATAATAATGTTGAAAACAAAACAATTAAGATTATTATTAATGGAATGCTGATATGGCAAAATCTAGACTATTAAATTATTAAAGAACGGTTAAGATTTAAGGAAATCTACTTGGTAGAATACCCTAAGAACTCTAGAGGATCTAAATCCCTTTACACATGCGATGAAATTTTTTTTGAGTTTAGTGTCATAATTTTCCATTTATCTTCTTAATTTGAGATGTTTCTCTTCTATCCAATCATAGAGATTTTTGTTTTAGACATAGAATATACATTCATTAAAATGAAAAAAAAAAAAAAAAAAAAGTACAAACAAATGTGAAGAGAAAACAATTCAAACACCAACATAAATAAATAAATAAATCATTAAAAAAAAAGGGAGTACATTGAAAATCACTTTTTTTTTTAATAATTCAAAAGTAAAGAAGAAGAGATTTGAAAAAAAAAACAAAAACCAAAAAAAAAAATTGAGAATACAATTTAGAAGAAAGGAAACCAGAGAGAGAGAGAGAGAGAGAGAGAGAGAGAGATAGAAAGGGAGAGGTTTAAGTCTTGATAATGGAGAAAAAAAAATGAAATCATTTCATTTAGGTTTACACGTTTTCTGATTAGTATTACATATTTAAAACTACTAAGACAACTAGAGTGTCATGAGGCTAGTTTCAAGAAATGAACAAATATTACAAGTTTATTTGCAGCAAAAAAAAAAAAAAAAAAGCTAGTATTTTCATTTTATATATATAATTTTTATTTTGATAATTTAATTTATAAGTAGATAAATAAAGTAATTCGAAAATCAACAAGAGAGTAGTCTTAGTTTTTAGATAATACTTTAGTAGAAATTAAAATTATATTTTTACTGAATTATTTTATTATTTTACCACTACTTAAATATAAAGATGTAAAGATATTTTTGATCTTAAAAAAAAATGAGAATCTTAAATAAAAGAACCCCATACAGATAACCAGTATATTTTACATTTTTTTTTAATAATTAAAAAAATTTGGGATGTGTTTATTGACTCGACCCGCTTAAACTTTTATCACGCTCGTGACGTAGGACATACTACAGCTCAAAATCACAAGGTGATGGGCGCCATGACTTCCTATCAATAAATTCAATACCATCGGGAGAGTATCTAACGGCTATTAATTAAGCTATCATCTCTCGTTCGTTGATACTATCACTACTAGGCTACTACACTGTGTTACTAAACTAGTTGGTACTAAAATATTTATTTATTTAGTTGGTCGAGATTGTCGTACTGATTTATGTTTGAAAATGTGAAGGACATGCAAGAAAGAAGAACACAACCTAGCACGTGACAAAGTTTGCACCGAAAATAGCAAATATTTTCATCTAACGGCTCATACCAAGCCAGCTGGCAAATGAAATAGTGTGCAGCAGAGACGCTGTCCCACTCTCACATGCTAACCAATGCTTGCCCCAAGTTGGTATACCAACAACCTAACCATCAAAACAAAAGTCAACCAAGTGAGAGAGATTGCCATTTGCCATTAAGCTTCATTCTTTAATTTCTATCTTCTTTCAGTCCGTCCTTGGAGAAATTATATAGTTTTACAGTAAATTACATTATTTGTTTAATATTTTATTAAAATATTTTTATTTATTTAAAATTGTTGAGTTAATAATTAATTTTTATTTAATTTTTTTTTAACTTAATAATTTTAAACAAATATGAATCTTTTAGTAAAATAATAAACTATATCACTTAATCCAACACAAAAACTTTATAATTTCTTCACGCTTTGCCTCTTCACTTTGCCCCTTCACTTTCCTCATTTCATAATTCTCTATTCAATGTAAACCACGAATCACGTGACCAAACCCAATGAATCTGACATATAATATTAAGGGATATTAATTATAATTTTTTACTAAAAACTAAAATTGGCTAAACAATATCTTCACAATAAAATTTATTTAAGCCATAAATAGTAAATATAAAAGTGACCTCAATAATAGACTTAAATAAGAACTAATAATAATTTATAACCTAAGATGTGAAATCCAATAATAACTTATTATTAGAAAAAATATTACTATAAACTTAGCATTTTGATTTTGTTACTCATTGTATATTAAATTAAATATAATGGGTGATGCACATCATGATATATATGAGAATGCACTATGACCCACCATATACCATCATCATGATGATAATGATATAATACATGCATGTGTGTTGACCCAAATAGTTCTCTCGGAGAAAGAGGAGGGCAAGTGGGTTTTTACGCAAAAGGAGATGAGTGGACCGAGAGAGAGGATCGCTTCGGTTTCGCGCCAAAGGGAGCCGACGTGTAACCCACCCGCGCCTTTTTTTCGCGCCAAAACATCCCAATTTCACCGTCACACTGGGAAGGAGAGAATGACACGTGTACAAGAAGGGAACAAGTGTCTGCCACCTGTTGGGCTGTTGATGATGATAAGACACCCTCGCCTCCCCATGCTAATTCAACTGTGTCTGTCTCTCTCTCTGCAATTGCATGGAAAGCCCCTCCTCTCCCTCACTGTAACTTTATCTGCCCTTTTCTTTTCTTTTTTCTTTTTCTTTTTTCTATTCTCTCTCTTTGGAGTTGAAATTGGATTGGAAGGCACAAATAGAAAGTGATGACCTGGCTATTAATCCTTCTCATCCTCCTATAGCTGACAGTTCAGCAACCTGAACTAGGAAAAAGTACAGTAAACTAATTCAGCATCTTTTTTGATACTTCCTACTCAATAAATGAGTGATATCTATTTCAAAAAATTATATCAGATTATTTCAATAAATTAATCACAATCTTTTATACTATTAAGAAGATAAATTAATAATTTATTAGAATAGTCTGATATGGTTTTTTGAAATAAGTGTCACTTAGTAGAAAATACCAAAACAGATGTTGAGTTGGTATTATTGAAACATGATATACTTTCTCCCACACTAAACTATTTTCACTATTCTATACACTCATTTGTCATATTTCCTATATGGATTATATATAAAAATTTAGGTAATTACACTCAACATTTTTAGATTGGGACTAATGTCAACTAGATCCAAAATATTTCAAAGCTAACTAATTTGGTTTTTAATTATCGTATTAGAGAGCAGAAAAATAAGTAACGATTTAGGATTAAGTTTGTCAGTTTTGAAATGCATTAAACCTGACTGCCATTAACCCAAACTTTAAAAATATTGACTATATTTTACCCAAAATTTACCCAAAAATATTAAACCTGATTGCAATAAAGCAAGATGACAGAAAACAGTAACTATGCAGATATTAAACGTATTTTTCAAATCTGCAATTGCTAAGCTTAGAATATTAAACGTATTTTCATACAAATCCAACATCTTTAAGTAAAAAAAAAACTCAAACATGTACACACAAATCCAACATCTTTAAGTATCTTCTAAGCCAATTACAAAAAATATCAAAAATTTGCTACACACTTCGCAAACAATTGTCTAAGTTGCCCTACAAGCTAGAATATATCAAATCTCAATCTTTAGTTAAACTGAAAATTAACGAATTTTGCATTGCTAACTTCAAGATACATTTTTTTTTTCCAATCAGTCGTGGGATACTTCAAAACCATTTCTTCAAAACAAATGGGCAAAAATTAGTGCATGGAACTTTGCATGAAGCTTGCACTTGATTTCTTGAACAACACTTGTACCCGTCTTTAGACCTTTTTCAAGGTTAGGCTGCTCCAACTCATTTTCTACAAAAAGAAAAATCAAATGCATTATGTACATTAGAAGGGGAAAAAATCCACAAAGAAAAATTTCTCAAAAATCCATACCATCAAGTCAAAAGCTCTACATTTTTTTAGCAAATACACTGACAAACTTCAAGTGGTCCATATACTTAGTCATGAAACTGAACTAACATAAGAACAAAAGCATTATCTTCTATTAAACATACCTTCTATTTGAAAAATTGAACCAACATAAGAACAAAAGCAATATCTTCTATCAAACATACCTTCTATTTGAAAAGGAATTGGGTAAAAAGCTAAGCAAAATTCCAAACACTTTTGTGTAAAAAGAACATGAGTTCAAAAAGGCTTGTTCGTACATGCACATTTTATCAAGCCTAAGCCTTGAGGTCCAATAAAAGTTTTTAAAATTATAGTATTTACTGAAACTTACAAAATGAAAAATGCCATTTAATAATAAAAATTTAGATGACACATATTTCTACTTTTATATGCAGTAAGCCAAATGTTCAATGTTTCAAACCCCCCTCACACAAGCATTTTGACCTATCAACTCAAAAGCCCATTTAACAATGTGATGCATACGAACATTACAAGATCAATTGAAATCATATAAAGTAAACTGAAATGGATATTTGATTTAATATTATGCTTACCAAAAAACAAAAGTAGTTCAAGAGCTAATTCTAAGAATAGGTAATATGTTAATTAAAAAGTCAAGCACTAGCTAGCTATGATACATTGGGCATATGGGGCAATGTAGAAATGTGATGCCAAGCTGCAAAAAATGTTATGATACAAATTTAGTTGACAATTCTACAAAATACTACTGATACACAAGTACTATTGAGGACAGAAATTTCTGCAAGGTAAGTAAAACTTAAAAAGAATTGTTACTGCACAGAATTCAAGTGGTTCAGCCAGGAATTGGATAGAAATTCAAAGAAGCACCTTTTGCATCAAATCAACGATATTTTGTCAATGAAAGCAAAGGTTTAACTCAGCCTACAAGCTAAAATGATAAAAGGAAATGAGATTTTGATGATGAAAGATTTGTCATGATAATGAGTAGCAAGAGTTTGAAATTAGGAAAAGTAGAGACAAACTTAATCATTCCATGGCAGAGCATTCTGACAAATTTTAATCCCGAAGCTCAAACCAACAACTAATAAAACCTCACAAAAAAGAAACCAAATTCAGCACATTAAATATATATATATATATATATATATATATATTTCCATCATTTTTCCAACAACCAAACAACGCTTTTAGTAAAAAAATCATAGAGAGGGAAAACTTTCTAGGAAATTTCTTTGCCGAAGGAGCAGTCCGACGATGCTGGAGTAGCATGAGACTTTGGCCCGCGCGATAACGGTGGCTTGGCATGAGGGGTCATGGTGGCAGCGACAATGGCAGGGTTAAGAGAGAGAGAGAGAGTGAAGCTTGGAGATGAGTTGGAGAAGAGAGAGATTTTGAAATTTTCAGAAAAAATGGGTTTACTGAGTAAACTGTATGGTTAACCACAGTTGTGTTTGTTGAGTTAGGTATTTGTATTTTAATTGACGTGGCATTTCTTAGATCATTGATTTACTTCAAAGAGATCCTCACCGTGAACTGGACACTCTCCATTTCAAAGGAAAATGGAAAGGATCCAGATCCGTGGAAAGCCCCTCCTCTCCCTCACTGTAACTTTATTTGCCCTTTTCTTTTCTTTTTTCTATTTCTTTTTCCTTTTCTCTCTCTTTGGATTTGAAATTGGAATGGAAGGCACAAATGGAAAGTGATGACCTAGCTATGAGTCCTTCTCATCCTCTTATAGCTGACAGTTCAGCAACCCACACCAGGAGAAAGTATACTATGTTTCGGTAATACCAACTCAGCATCCGTTTTGGTACTTCCTACCCAATAAATGAGTGACACATGTTTTAAAAAATCACATCAGACTACTCCAATAAATTAATCACAATATTCTATACTATTGGGAAGATAAATTAATAATTTATTGGAATAGTCTGATATGGTTTTTTGAAACATGTGTCACTTATTTATTGAGTTGGAAATACCAAAACAGATGCTGAGTTGGTATTACTGAAACATGGTATACTCTTTCCCACACTAGACTATTTTCACTATTCTGTACACTCATTTGTCATATTTCCTATATCGATTATATATAAAAATTTAGGTAATTACACTCAACATTTTTTAGATTGGGACTAATGTCAACTAGATCCAAAATATTTCAGGCTAACTAATTTGGTTTTTAATTATCATAATAGAGAGCAAAAAAATAAGTAACGATTTAGGACTAAGTTTGTCAGTTTTGAAATGCATGAAACCTGACTGCCATTAACCCAAACTTTAAAAATATTGACTATATTTTACCCAAAATTTTATACCTTTCCATATTGTTAGTAATATTTACAAAATTAATTTAAGAAATTAATTTATTGACTTTTAAACAGAATTCTATTTTGAGACTTTCTTAAATAGAATTATCATGAAAGAGTAATATTTTTTAGAAAATTTTCCTTCTTACATTACATCTTTGGTCAGTATTTTTATTATTTTATTTATTTATTGTTAGAGAGAGGAGATTTATTTATTCATAACAAGGAGCACTATTACAAACATGGTCCACAAGGCACTCGCGTGGAGTTCCCAGTTTCTGTTGATGTCCATTTTTGACAAAAGGGCCCAATAGGATAAGAAGCCCAATAATAAGGAAAGATGGAAGAAAAAAGAAATAAAAAAGGTAAAAGTAAGGCAATTTGGTAGAGGAAGCTCACAGAAAGAGGTAGTAAGCCTAATGGGTCAACATGGCAGGAATAATAACTAGCATGCCCATAGGCACAACAAGAGGTAAAAATAAAGGAAATGGGCTGGGGAAGCCCAAGGAAAGAGGTAACAAGATCAATGGGTCAACATGGCAGGAATGACAGCCAGCAGGCCTATAGGCATAACAAGAGGTAAAAGTAAAGTAATTGGGCCAGAGAAGCTCAAGGAAAGAGTTAACAAGTCCAATGGGCTAACATGGCCGGAATGACAGCTAGTAGGCCCATAGGCACAACAAGAGGTAAAACTAAAGCAATTGGGTTGGGGAAGCCTAAGGAAAGAGGTAACAAGCCTAATGAGCCAACATGGCAAAAATGACAGCTAGCAGGCCCATAGGCACAACAAGAGGTAAAAATGAAGCAATTAGGTCAAGGAAGCCCAAGGAAAGAGGTAATGAACCCAACAGGCTAGCATGGCAGGAATGGCAGCCAGTAGGCCCACAGACATGGCACAAAAATAAACAATAAGAGCAGAAGTCCAGCGGTTGGATGAGCAGGGACTTCTGCCAACACACCACCTAAGCCCATAAGGAAATAAGAGGGAAGGATGCAAGCCCAAGAGCCCATGCCATTTATACCATGCAGGATAAGCATGAACACAAGACATGCAGTAGAAAAAGACACGGCAAAAACTACAGAAATGGCGTGCGAGCAAAAGAAGACAAACACAAAGGATAATGGAACTTATATACAAGGGAGCTAGGCCCACAGTCAAGAGATTTAGAGGGTGTGGTTTGGTGGTGGGGAGAAAAGTAGTCTATTTTAAGGTTCCTGTCGAGCCTTCTTTTGGGAAAAATGCCTTGCTAGGATGGCATTTTGCCCAAAAGAGGCAAGCAAAGGGCTGGGACTAGTCAATGCATGCCATAGGGGTAGGAAGAGGGAGAGCCTTCAATCCTTATCCATTCAGGTAAGACAAAATAAGGGAAGACAAGAAACAAAACAAGGAATTTTGTCATGAAATGAGGAGTGGTGCAGCAAGCACACTCTGGGCAGAGGTAGTGGCCGGGCAACTGACAGGTTAGTGGGTAATCCTAGAGGGATGCCCACAAGAAGCCAAAAATGGTTGGTGAAGCCTTAAGGACAAAATGGAGAAATCCCATGCAATTAAGCAATATAAAAAGGGGAGAGGTAGCCTTAAGTAAAGAAAAGGAAGAACCCATGTGGGAGGATAGGAAGAAAAACAAAGAGTAAAAGAATAGAAAAGAAAGAAAATGGTAATAAAAAAGGAAGATAGAAAACACTTGCATCAGTAGACCATCTTTTCTCTCCCTCTTAACACTCCCACCTTCTAGGACTTTAAAAATCAAATTCAAAACCATTTAGGCCTTTGTCCCAGCATGAATAACTTCCATGGCAGGAATCCATAATGAGGTTATCCGTGTTGGTGTTTGGTTCCCTTCTTGAACTTGTTTTTGCTAAATGACCTAACCTAGGATTGGGAGGATGAACTAACACTATTACGTTTGCCTGGAATTGTTGTTATTACCCTGTTATGGCTTCTTATAGCTCGCTTGAAGCTTTCCGTTGTTGTGTGTTCTGCTGTAGTGTTTTGTGCTTTTAGTTATTCTGCTATAGTATCTTTTGTTTATATTTGTTGTATTAGTTGTTCTGCGATAGTACATTTTGTTATATTTATAGTATTAGTTATTCTAATGTAGCATCTTTTGTTATTTTTGTCGTATTAGTTGTTTTGTCGTAGCATCTTTTGTTATGTTTGCTATATCAGTTGTTCCGCTATAAAGTCTTTCAATGTGTTGGTCATCCTGCTGTAGAATTGACTACTATCTTGCTGTAACAGTTGTTCCATGGTAACGTATGTTATTAAACCCGCTATACCATTTGTTCTATTATGGCATTTCTATGCTATATCTGCTATAACAACGCTTGCTGTGATGCCCAGTTTGCTGTGTCATTTTTCGTCCCGTCTAAATATTGGGCATGCTTGGCTTGTGCACAAACTAGCCTGCATTACGACCCCATAAGGCTAGTCTCAACTCCCTTACCCATTAGTTCACAGACCTTGGTGTAGCAGAACAAGTTTTGGCCCATTGACGGTAAAAGACACCCGCATTAAATTGGCAACTCCATTGGAGAGTTGTAAAATAGACAGGGAAGGATAGGTAAACCCTCGCAAGCCATGCCCCTAAGATCTAAGACAACACGGAACATGAGCGTTGTACCATCGTAGGCAGAGTCTTGGCCAGCCTCCCCACACTAGCCTAACCAGGCGGAAGGTGACGTTGGTGCGGGGGCTGAGCCATAACAGCAACAAAGAATCTAGTTGACAATGCCAACCTTTTCATTGAGATGATGCAATCAATGCGGCATACCCAACAACAGTTAGTAAAGGAAATTTGTCAGCTAAAGGCTGACAAGACTAAAGCAAAGGGTAGTCAGCACGACCCTAAGAATGCAACTGACAAAGAGGAAACCTTGGAAGGCGGATGCCCACAGAACACAAAACAGCACTTCGTGACAATGGCAGACGTCACGGCATTGTTAGAACGAGAAAATGCCAAAGCGCCCAAGGAGAGATTCTACTTAAGGAGGCCACCATACCCTATAAGGTTACTTAGAAAGCCATACTCTGATAGATATGAGCTGCCAACTTTCTCAAAGTATGACAACAGAAAGGATAGCACCCTTAAGCACGTGAGTAAGTTTGTAGACATCATATGACCATTTGCAGAAGAGGAGGACTTGTGCTTACGTGAATTTTCATGTGTGACCATGCTTACACTTGGTATACTGGCTTAAAGCTGGGGTCCATCCCTACCGGGGATGACATGGTGGATGTTTTCTGTAGTAAATACTTTCATGGGGAGCAAATTGTGACACTTACAACCTTGCAAGGCATAAAGCAGATGAATGGTGAAGATCTCATAGAATATATCAAGAGGTTTAGGGGCATAGCTCTTGATTGCTATGACCATTATGAAGAAAGAATGCTAGTGGAGATGTGCATGGGAAACATGATCATGGAGTATCGAGCCATCCTTGAAAATTTGGAGATCTCACAGTTCGCCCAACTATTGTAGAGGGCCAGAAAGACAGCCTAAGTTAGTCAGGCCTAGCTCAGAAAAGCCAAAGGATCAAAAGTCTGCCCTGCAGGCTATGACGATATCCACAACTGAGAAAAGAAAGAGGCCAGATGGGAAGGAGTATGAGAGCCCTCCACCTATACCATGTACATTGAAAGAGCTAGATGTACTTCTACACAAATGGATTGCAGATGGGGTCTTCAAGCCTAGTCAAGTTTCTAAAGAACCCATTAAAGAGGAACGGAGAGATCCACGTTTCTACTGACTACATAAATATGTGCAGCACTACTGCATGGGTGCTCCACAAACTGTCTATAGCAGAATAAAGGAAGGGACCCTCAAGTTGACCCGACCAAAAGTTCAGAGGAATCACTTCTCAATCATAAGGGAAAAAGAGTAGCAACGATAGTCACTTGCGCTGACCTAGGCGATGAGGAAGAGGAGAAGCCCTTATTGTCGATGGGAGCCATCATGACCTTGCAAAGGAATTCCCAATTCAAAAATCTATTAGACTAGTTGGAGTTTACGGCCAATGAGAAGAGAATGGCCACGCAGGCTTTAGTAAGTATTGTCTCGGGAGTGGGGGTCAAGTGCCTTACCGCAGAAACTCGGTCCAACTAGGCTTTTCTTGAAGACACTAATGAAATTATTTTTAGTGATAAGGACATGGAAGTGAATTCCTAGATCATAGAAGACTACTTTATCTGGTGGCCTCGATAAATCAAATGTGAGCCCTAGTGGATATGGGCACTTTAGTATACCTCATACCACTCAGCATATTGCAAGTAGGAGGAATATCGAAAAACAAGATCTTGGGTCACCCAATGGAAGGGAAAGGATTTGGAGGAAGGGGTGAATATACAGTGGGACACATACGGCTTTGGTTGAAAGTAGGTCCCATAGCCTCTTAGGCTCGCTTCCACATAGTAAAGATGGAGGTCGCATATCACATACTGTTGGGACGGCTATGGTTGCACAAGCATCGTCTTGTCCCATCAACGTACCATCAATTTGTGGAGAGAAGACTCAATGGCAGGACAAGTGGAAGCCTATTTGGTGGAAACCATATTTTATGATGAATGGGAAACAACATCATAACATCAATATCAGTTTTCATCAAACAATAATTTTAATCACCATGCAAAAAATTAATTGCATAATCTTCTAACATCATGAAACTATTATCCTTGATTCCAAAACTCACAAAACATATTATACTAATTAGAAATTGAAGACCGCTCTGATACCAATTGTTGGAAAAACAAATGTTTGTATTGCATACAAAACATATGTAGCAGAAAATTAACGGATCTACTTCATTCTCAATTGATAACATGTACTATGTAAATTTCAGAATATAAGAACAAGAAAGTGTACCTTAGTGCGGTGAAATTCAAAACCAAAGATTAGAAGTACTTGGGAACACTTTTAATCTTCACTCCAATTCCACTTGTGCCTAAGAAATGTGGTCTCTCAATCAGTTTATATGTATGTGTTCAAGAGAGAATAAGAGAGTGTCCTACACTCACATACAAATCATTTCATTCTCTCACAAAATTTTGTATGTTTCTCTCTTTATAACTGATTATCTAATTGGGTTAGCCTTTTGGGCCATTCCAATTGGGCTTTAGTATGTGGCTTGGAGCAGGACCAAAAGGGAACAAATAAGACACTAGCTCCAATGGGCCTTGGGCTTTTCTTTCAACTCTTGATAAGTCTAAAGTTAACATTAATTATATTTAATACTACTATATAAATATAATTACACTCTAGGCCATACTAATAAATTATATGCCAAGACTTTATTGTACATGCCCTTCATAAGATATTCGTAGTAATACAAAGTCATGAATGTGAATTGCTACTTTGAAGATTACTACATCTTAATCCTTGAGTACCCGGTTTAATCCTTTAAGTTATTCATTATATATTTATGAAATCTAATTTCATAATTATATACTTTAGTAATTCCTTACTAAAGTGGTTAGGTCTAACATTTTGAATAACCAAACTCATTAAACTTATCTCAAACGAATATTTTATATCTCCATTAAGAGATTATGAATTCCATCTTGAGAATATGTGTTCCATCAACACTAAATGTGGCTGCCCAACATACTGAGGTCTTGATCATGACTTTAGATCTCACTCCTGATATATCAAAGTAACCTACACTTCATGATTAGGTCCATTATTCTTTCAGGATTAAGAGTTCATGTAAATAGAAGTCGTGAGATTTATTATTCATTTGACGGTCTTTAGGAGAATAATAAATTTCACGGCAGTCCAGTTCAATATGTCTTAACTCTTAAAACATATCAACATATCAACTAGAAGTCTCCACTTCCATGATCAAGACAAATCATCTTAAGGAATAACATTTATGTTTTTGCATGGAACCATGAAGACATGCTAAGAATTGACCCAAGTGTCATTACCCATCGTTTGAACGTATATCCTTTAACCAAGCCTATCCGTCAAAAGAAGAGGGTTTTTTCTCCTGAACGAGATAATGCGATCAAGGAGGAGGTTCAGAAGTTAACCACAAATGAATTTATTCAGGAAGATTATTTCCTAGTTGGTTACCTAATGTAGTGATGGTCAAGAAAGTTAATGGCAAGTAGAAGTTGTGTGTAGACTTCATTGATTTGAACAAGGCTTGCCCCAAGGATAGTTATCCATTGCCATGCATTGACCAGTTGGTAGACTCAACAGCAAGTCATCAATTGCTGAGCTTCTTGAATGCCTTCTCAGGTTATAACCAAATAAAAATGGACGAGACAGATCAGGAGAAGATATCCTTCATTACCAGTCAAGGTCTGTTTTGTTACAAAGTGATGCTTTTCGGTTTAAAGAATGCGGGGGCAACCTATCATAGGTTGGTCAATCATATGTTTCGTCCACAGATAGGATAGAATGTAGAAGTTTACATGGATGACATGTTGGTGAAAGTTTAGACGAGAAGAAACATCTGGACACCCTACAAGAGACCTTTGACACACTTAGACGATATAACATGAAGCTGAATCCAAGAAAGTGTGCCTTCGGGGTTTTATCAAGGAAGTTCCTAGGATTTATGGTTTCACAGAGGGGAATCGAAGCAAATCCTGATAAGATCCAAGTAGGAAATGTCAAGGAAGTCCAGTTTCTCACTGGACGAGTTGTAGCCCTTAACAGGTTTGTTTCAAAAATTATTGAAAAATGTTTGCCATTTTTCAAGGTTCTTAAGAAGGCGTCTGAATGGACGGACGAGTGCTAGAAGGCCTTTCAAGATCTTAAAGTCTATCTTACAACAGCTCCCCTACTAAGTCCGTCTATACCAAGTGAAAAATTGTATTTATATTTAGTAGTGTCCCCACATGCACTAAGTTCAGCACTAATCAGGGAAGAAGGGAAGGTATAGAAGCCTATTTATTATACAAGCCAAGCACTAAGGAAGTAGAGGGACGATATCCTATGATGAAGAAGCTGGCCTTTAAATTGATAACAGCTTCCAGGAAGTTAATGCATTACTTCTAGGCTTATGTCATTAATGTCTTGACGAATCACCCACTTAAGTAGGCAATGAACAAGTTGGAAGCCGTATGATGACTGATCTAATAGGCTATAGAATTAAGTGAGTTTGACATCAGGTATTAACCTAGAAGTGCAATAAAAGCTCAAGCTTTAGCAGATTTTATTGCAGATTTCACTCCAAACCATGGCGATTTAGACAAGGTGAAGGAAGTTAGGAGATGGGTCGCCTATGATGGTTTGTCCACACTATATGTAGGAGGAATATGAGTTATATTGAAATCCTTGGAAGGGGACAAGTTGAACTATGTAGCTCATCTATAATACTAGACAACCAATAATGAAGTTGAGTATGAAGCCCTTCTTAAAGGGTTGGAATTAACTAAGTCCTTAGGGGCAGAGTCAATAATCGTCCAAGGAGACTATCAGTTGATAATGGGTCAAGTGAACGGAACATGTGAAGCTAAAGAAGAGCGGATGAAGAAGTATCTCAACAAGGTGAAACGCCAGTTTTCTTCAAATTCCAAGGGAGAAAAACATGGAAGCAAATAACTTAGCAAAGGAAGCGTCAAAAAATAGATCGATAGATGAACTTAATGAAGTCCAATACATGCCTAGTATAGATCTTCCAGAGATGCAACAAATAGAAGGTGGAGAAAAATGGATGACCCCGATAGTAGCCTATCTAAGGGATGGAAGGCTTCCAGAAGAAAGAGACGAGGCTAGAAAGAAGAGATGAGGCCAGAAAGATAAGGATCAAATCAGCTAAGTATGTCCTTATAGACGAGGTACTATATAAAATAAGTTTCTCTCAGCCTTATCTAAGGTGTTTAGCTCCAGATGACCATTCAAGCAGATGCTAAGGCCTATATTAAGGTGTGTGATCAATGTCAACACTTTAGCAATGTCCCTAGACAACCATTAAAGTACCTCACCCCGATGATGGCCCCATGGCCCTTTGCACAATAGGGATTGGATATTTTAGGTCCCTTTCCAATAGGAAGCAGGTAGATGAAGTTTTTAGTAGTGGAGATCGATTACTTCACTAAATGGGTGGAAGCTGAACCCTTAGCAAAGATCACACAGCAGAATGTCAAGAACTTTATCTAGAAGAGCATCATATGCCGATTTGGGCTTCCTAGGGCACTGGCGTCAGATAATGGAAGGCAATTCGATAACACACCCTTTAGAGCTTTATGTGAACAACTTAGGATAAAAAATCAGGAGCTCTCGTCCATATAGTCATCCGTGCAGGGTATTACTAGCCGACCATTCAAGCAGATGCTAAGGCCTATGTGTGTGATCAGTGTCAACACTATAGCAATGTCCCTAGACAACCATCGAAGTACCTCACCCCGATGATGGCCCCATGGCTTTTTGCATAATATGGATTGGATATTTTAGGTCCCTTTCCAATAGGAACCAGGTAGATGAAGTTTTTAGTAGTGGGAATCAATTACTTCACTAAATGGGTGGAAGCTGAATCCTTAGCAAAGATCACACATCAGAATTTCAAGAACTTTGTCTAGAAGAGCATCGTATGCCAATATGGGGTTCTTAGGGTACTGGTGTCAGATAATGGAAGGAAGTTCGATAACACACCCTTCAGAGATTTATGTGAACAACTTGGGATAAAGAATCATTATTCCTCACCCTCCCACCCGTAAACAAATGGACAAGCTAAAGTAGTAAACCGATCCTTGTTGAAATCATCAAGACTCGGCTTAAGGGAGCAAAGGAAGTATGTTCATACGAGCTACCAGGTGTTCTATAGGCCTATAGGATGACTGCAAGGACCCTTACAGGAGAAATGCCATTCAAATTAGCCTATGGCTAGACATTAGGGTGATGAACTACAAGGACAAGGAAAATTAAGAACAACTTCGTTGTTGGGAAATTTAGACCCCAGTTGACAGAATTAACAAATTTTAAACCCAAGTTGTTAATTAGATTTATTGTGAATAAAACTTGTTAAAACAAACAAACATCAATATCATGTCAAAATCATGCAGCAGAAAAATAAATAAAACAAGATATGATGACCTAGTAAAACTAATGAAACAAACTAGTTTTACAGTAAAAAACCTGGGGGAAACCTTCCCGAAAAGCAATCCACTATAGTAAAGAGAAGTTTCAGATCTAGTACAAAACCTTTGTCCCTAGACTCTACAATCCCCATAAATGAACTCACAGTAGAAACCTTTTACCGCTTCAGAACCTCTGAACTTTTCAATATATGAATGTCACCCTTTGATGCACGAATCCTAATACGTGACTAACCAATTGCGCGGATCCTAGTATGCAACTTAATCACCAACTAGAAGAAGATTGTTGGCTGCAAAATTCTTCACTTCATCAACAATAAAGATTAAGAAGCACTTGGTTATAAAACCCTAAGGCGCAAAGATGCAGTAGCTTCTTTCAGAGAGAATAAGGCATCGATCACCTTTTGCATATATTCTCCTTGTATTCTCTTATGTGACGGCCTCTAAAATAAGCCTTATATAGGTCTAGGTTGTGAGAAAAGAAACCCTACACATGCATGTCAGCATGGGCCGAAAATCAGATCTGAAAATCTAAATTCCCATAACCTTGATAGATACCTTGATAGCTAGCTGTCGAGTTTTAATGAATCAGCACTTCTTCACTTGTTTCTTGGACAGACTTGCATGGCTTTAACACTTGATCTTGAAACACAGTTTCTTGAAGTATTAAACACATCCTAGATCTACCCAATTACAAGTAAAGTGCGTTTTGTTAAAAGGATTCGCCAACTACGTAAAATATTGTCATATGTTCCTAACATGATCCACGTATGTCCTGACAATCTCACCCTTTAGCAATCCGTGACAAAACCAAAACAAACAAATGAACATGTGAGAGAAGTCATAAATCACTCAACTCATATTCACTTGTTGAATACAATAAAATCTATCCTAACACAAACTCTTGAAAAATTTTGCAAGAAGAGAGTTTATGCAAGTAGACTTTGACAACCTGTATTTCTAAAACAATTTAAACAAAAACTCATCAAGGCATCTTTGTGTGAAACAGAAATAATAGACTGCATACAACTATAAGAAACATGTGTACAAAGAGAGAAAAGAAACAACACATTTAGAGGTAGGTGAAGAAGACATACAGCAACATATAAAGAAAAGAAGTACAATGTATGTCAACATGGTCATAAGACTGGTGTACAAGAAGAAGGAAGTAAGCACTCCCCTTAACAAAATGAAACACATCTCCCCCTTACAAAGGCATGTATTTCTCCCCCTAACATGTAGAATATTTAAAAAAAAATCACATCTTCTCTATAATTTCTCCCCCTTTTTGTCACGATTGACAAAGGGTATAAGAAGCTAGAAAGCTTGACCCGAGAGACATAAAAATGATCAAGGATGATCAAGGGGGTACAAAAAATCCATAAAAATGCATGAATGTAATGAAACAAGATGCTATGGATGACAAGACAATAGAAAGATGCAAAACATGTGAAAAACAAATCTTTCAACAAGAAAAATGTTAAGCACATAGATCCCAAAACACACACACACACTAAACAAGTTTAACCAATTTTATATTTCAAAAATAAGTCGAGACGGTTTAGTGAGCATACATTAACACATATAAAACCTTGTGATGGCAAAATCACATTGTACCTGAACATGTATCAAGAGTAGTAAAGAATATTGCGTGTTGTGTGTAAAAAACATCGCAAGATTGCATAAGTTTATACACGTTATGACAATTTGAGATATGAAAAAATCACTTTAACTCACACATAATTATAACTATTTGATGGGGACTATCACCTTCAAGTACATCCTATAACTCCCACATCTCCTAGAATACACGCTTGTAATTATATTTAAAGCATTTTTTATCTTTTTGCTTTTTATTTTTCATTGCATATTTTCTTTTCAAGCATATTATGCATGGGCATATAAGAGATAGAAAAAAAATACCCAATGATACTTGACATTCCAATTTTGCTATACCGAAGCACACAAATGTCATTGACATTGCACTTTTGCTTTGTCGAAGCATATAGATGTCATTCATGATTGGCGGGCAACAATGATGAGATGGTTATTTATGCCTTTCTCTTAGAATTTTCTAGTCATTCCTGTCAAAAAGAGTAATATGAGTGTTAAGTATAAGAAATCGCTTAACCTTACTCATCACAAACAAGAGCCACAAAGCTCACTTGCTTAGTTGTGCATAGAGATGTTCATCTAAGCTACAAAAGATACAAAGTTTAGAAAACTTTGTTTCAATGGCCATCCAAGGTACACAAATACCAATGTACACAAACACACTGTTTTTGTATTTTTCTAATTTTTCCTTTTTATTTTTATTTTGAAAAAAAAAACTAAACAACCAAACAAAAACAGACAAACAACATGAAAGCATGAAAGAAAGATGCATATGCATGAAGGCATGATAGAAAAATGCAGATGCATGAAAGCATGATTCCAAAAACAGATAGGAAATCAAGCAAAAAGAGTCCTACTTTAGATAGAAAGAATTAAAGTAGAGGAAAAACAGAAAAGACAATTAAGTTTTAGGCTCCTTTCTCACCCACACATCACGAGTCTTTGGCCGTGAAAATTCTCCTAAAATTAAGTTAAAATGCTCAAAACTTTTAATAACTCTCCAAACAATGTTGTAGGTCCTTGAGAGGAAACCTGTAATTGTTTGGACAATTGCTTATGAGGATATAACTTAAATCAATTATGACGAATGTGTCCAAAAACACCATAATGGTGACAAACATGAGTAGTTTTTGAACTACTATGCTTCCCAGAAGGAGGTCTAACCTTAAAGATTGACAGAGACCTCAACTTAGGACAATTCAGCCTAATATGACCAACAATATGACAATGATGACAAATTGGGACAAATTCAAAATTTTCATTCAACCTAGGAGGAGTTTTAGACATAGGTTGGGAAACTTCAGGGTTAACATCAGAATTTTTGCCTTTGTCTATCCTAGCAATATTAGCCTTTAACTCTTCCTTATTCCTTTTAAATGGAGGAATATAAAAATCTTTTTCTTTTGAGTTAGGCTCAACAACAAGTTTGGCACTAGTTATATTTTCAACTTCAGTTTTAAATTCAGCTAGTTGCTCTTCCAAACTCTTAATTTTGTCCACCTGAGATGAAATTTGATTTTTAAAATTCTCATTCAAACTATTGACTTCATCCAATTTTGCAATCAAATCATCTTTTTCAAGCTTGATCTTTTTAAATTTAGCTTTTAATTTTGTAGAACATTCAAGAGATTTTATACAAAAATTATAAAGCTTGCAATAGGCATCTTGAATATCATCATCATCATTCAACACAAGATCATGCAAATCAAAACAATCAAGAGTTTCCATGACAACAGGGATCAATGGATCACACAGTAAAAATTAAAACCTAATCAGAGTGTGCCTGCTCTAATACCACTTGTTGGGAAATTTAGACCCCGGTTGATAGAATTAACAAGTTTTAAACCCAAGTTGTCAATTAGATTTATTACAAATAAAACTTGTTAAAACAAACAAAAATCAATATCATGTCAAAATCATGCAGTGGAAAAATAAATAAGACAAGATATGATTACCTAGGAAAACCAATGAAACAAACTAATTTCACAATAAAAAACTTGGGGGGAAACCTTCCCGAAAAGTAATCCACTATAGTAAAGAAAAGTTTCAGATCTAGTACAAAACTTTTGTCCCTAAACTTTACAATCCCTGTAGATGAACTCACAGCAGAAACCTTCTACCGCTTCAGAACTTCTGAACTCTTCAATATATGAATGCCATCCTTTAATGCACGAATCCCAGTACATGACTAATCAATTGCATGGATCCCAATACGCGACTTAATCACCAACTAGAAGAAGATTGTTGACTGCAAAGTTCTTCACTTCGTCAACGATGAAGATTAAGAAGCACTTGGTTACAAAACCCTAAGGCGCAAAGACCCTGTAGCTTCTTTCAGAGAGAATAAGGCATCGGTCACCTTTTGCATATGTTCTCCTCGTATTCTCTTATGTGATGGCCTCTAAAATAAGACTTATATAGGTCTAGAATTGTGAGAAAAGAAACCCTACACATACATGTCAGCATAGGCCGAAAATCTTATCTGAAAATCTGAATTCTCGTAACCTTGATAGCTAGCTGTCTAGCAGCTGTTGAGCTTTAATGAATCAACACTTCTTCACTTGTTTCTTGGATAGACTTGCATGGCTTCAACACTTGATCTTGAAACACGGTTTCTTGAAATATTAAACACATCTTAGATCTATCCAATTACAAGTAAAGTGCGTTTTGTCAAAAGGATTAGCCAACTACACAAAATATTGACATATGTTCCTATCATGATCTACAAATGTCCTAACAATCTCCCCCTTTGGCAATCCGTGACAAAACCACAACAAACAAATGAACATATGAGAGAAGTCATAAATCACTCAACTTATATTCATTTGTTGAATACAATAAAATCTATCCTAATACAAACTCGTTCTTAAAACCATAGGATATAATATGGACGATGTGAATAAAAGAAATTCGTTCTTACATAAAAAGTAGTATGTTCAACAGTAAATAAAGGATGGAAATAAACATTCATTCATAAAAATTTAAAGAAGGGTTGACGACCATCATCCAAAAACCCTTATGATATTCAAAGCCAATGAAGGCTATTGTATATGTTGCACGTCCATAAACTTAGACAAAAAGATTGTACTTAAATAAATTTTAAAAATAAAACCCAAAACAATGGGCATTCCTAACAAACTAAAATAAATATTTTTTCTTAAAAATAAATAAATTTTATGGGGATAAACCACGGGGGGCATTGCCCCTAGACTTTAGGTCGTCTTTGGCTAGTTTGGTGGCGTCCTGGGCAAGTTCTGTTGAGGCATCATCCACGACATTAACATCCTCGGAACTCGTTTGAAGCAAGGAACTTTCGACTGCAGTAGAAATTTGGAAGGAGTCAAAGTCCATCTCAAGGTAGGCCTCTTAGGCATCAGAGTGAAAGTCTTCATAGCCAACAGCAAAATATTGGTCCAGACGATTAGTGTAATCGTTTGACTTCATAAATGTTGCAATGGCTTCCGTCTTTAGCTTTCTCCAAGGATGAAGTGAACTCTTGACATTTCACCTCAAAGTGATTGATACAAGTTTCCTTCTCAATGAAGTCTACATTGAGCTCTTCTACCTCGTTCCTTAGTTTCTTTTCTATTCCTTGAAGACGAGTAAGCTCCTTGGTCAACCTAATCACTTCCCCCTTCTTTAAAAGGATCTCGTTATTCAGTTCTTTACTCTTTGCCTTAGCAGCCTTAGCCTCATCACAAAGCTCCTTGGCTTGGTTGGACATAGTGTAGAACTTCGCCATGGCCTGAAAAATAGATGGACGAAGGAAAGTTAGAAATTTTCTAAAATTTCTTAGAAAATAAAATAGGGATAATAAAAAACTACATACCTTGAAAAGGTCATGGATGGTAGAATGTTCAAAATCCCTTACTGACATATCATAGCATATGCTCACTTCTTTGTCAGTAATAAATCCTTTGAATGTCTTCCAAGCATAATCCTCATCTAGTACCAGGTTGGGAGGACGCTTGGTTTGGACTAAAGGATGAGTCCTGTGAGAAGCTTTGGCTGTAGGGGGAGCAAGGTTTTCAAGCTAGATGGATGGAGTAGTTTGGACAAGCACCAGGTTCACTGTCGGGTCATTCAGGTCTATCGTCATGATTGGAAGCTTTGGAACCTTGGGAGGAGGAGTCTTATCAGGCTTTTATTACTTAAGACCTCGACGTCTTGGAAGATCACCAAGGTCAATAATGCTTGAAATTCTTTTCCTTTTCCCAGCCTGGACGACAAGCTTCTGGATGACCAATGGAGCTGCTTTGTCTTGGACCTGGACGTCCTTCTTACCTTTAGTACCACTAGCCACGTTTTTCCCTTTGTTTTCTTTCATAGTGGCTAACCCTGTGATGGAGAAGATATAGAGTTAATAATTGTCACGCCCCGAACCCAACTATAAAGATAGGCACGTGACAACTGCCGCACGCTTATAAAGTAAGCACCTTACAAGTGTGCAAGGCCTTCTTAGCAACTAAAATTTATCCTCAAAAATTAAAATCAAATAAATCCAATATACCTCAACAATTTCTTTATGAATAGATCTCCAATAATTTAATAGGAACAAAATCCAAACCTCATGTACATAATGCCAATTGGCCAACAAATATAAAACTATTAGAAGACTATCCAATCCCAAAATCACTAAGCTTCTTTTCCTGCTCACAACACAACATCAAACTCCCAAAACTTGGTATTCTTCACAATCTGAAACTGGAGGGGAAAAATGGGTGAGCTGATAACTCAATAAGTAACCAAAAGCCATACCAAAAGGAACTTCTCCCTAACAATTCTTCTAAAATCCTTAGATATCACCTAAAACAATTTTGCTGGTACCATTTACTCAATAATCAAATAATTTATAAATGACTTATATCTGTAGTCGGCCAGAAGAGAAACTACTAAAATATCCAACAACTATCCACTGTTATCTCACACCAAAATTCTACATATTCATAATATATATTTCATTTACTTCCTACTGCTAATAGTTCCCTACAAATAAAGCCTATATAATAGGCTATACACATAGCCATATATGGTCAAAAGTCAATCTTTAAAAGAGACCACATAGATCTATCTTCTATACGTGTGCTCTTTCTCTTTCTTTCTTTCTTTCTTTCTCTTTTATTTATTTATTTATTTTTTTTTTTTTTGTCAGAGACTTCAAGTCCACACCATGACTTTTCCTATTCACCAAATCCACAATTCGGTGCAACTTCTTAAGGTAGAAACTCGTGCAGAACCGAACTCACCATGCCTCACCTTGTGCAACTTCCATCTACACTTACACGCATGACACAACAGTGGGCATAGGAAAAAAATCACAATACCAAGGCAGAAAAATCTGTAGGTACAATGTCCAATTTACCAAAAAATAAATCTAAACTTCTATATGTTTGTATCATTATAACTCTTGAATATTTAAATAGTTTCACTGGCCAAAATATCCACTTAAAAATACTCTAATTTCAAATAAAACTTAGATTTGACGAGAAATAGATTCTTAGGCTCTTACCTCAATTGTGCAGTCAAACTTTCTCTACTTGAGTCTTTGAAAAGTCTCCTCTCTCAAAACACCTATCACTATATGCAGACTTAAATTAGGCTATATATATAGCTAGGGTTTCAACATTATTTTCTAAAAGAACCCTTTAGAAATATTAATTATAAAATTGACCCCATAAACAAATTTACTTAAATAACCTTCCTTTTAATCATTTTTTTTTTTGGGGTATTACAATAATGTGTATATATATATATATATATATATAAATGAAATGCAATGGACGACACTTACTTCGACTTCGACGAGTGGTCTCTTCGTGTGCAAGATTTTCTTCAGTAGGCTTAGGACTAAGTCCCCAAACAGCAAGACGATGAAGGGTTACCAAACTATGGAAGGATCTCTTAGGATAAGAGCGGGCTCTATCAATATGCTCCAAGTGAAATTTGTCCAAATGTGGACGAGTAATAGCTGTAACAATATAAGAGAGGATTAGACGATGAAAGAATTAAATAAAATAAACAAAGGGAAAGGAAGAAAGACGTACCCTCAAGATGAAGATGACCTAGGGCACTAGTAAAAGGAGGGAAGGGGGTATTATTTACATCAATTGGGTCCCCAATCTAATTTCTAGAAATAAAGAAAAATTCTTTCTTCCATAACCTATCAGAAGAACTATAACCCCTAATCAAACTAAATTGGGAGCCTCTAGATGAAAACTGGTAAAAACCAGTAGACTGTTTAATCTTTGAGGGTTTATAACAATAAAGGAACTCATCCACTGTGATTGGACGGTTCCCCTCAAACACCTCACGCCATAACACTTGCATGGCAACTATTGTCCTCCATCCATTAGGGTTGAGCTGGTTTGGTCCAATACCCAACCTATGGAAAAGACCTATACAGAAAGAATCGAGAGGAAATCTAAGGCCTACTAATAGGTAAGAAGTATATGCACCAAAACTTGAAAGAGGGGAAGAACACCATTCACCCTTTTCAGGTAGATGAGTTCTAAACTCATTAGGAATTTGGTATTTACCTACAAGATTTGTCAACTTACTCATGTCTAGGGTGGACGCCACCTTTGGGGCGCAACTATAAATAACATTTTTATCCTCCTCTTTGGCTTGAGGGGATTGGGTAACTTGCTCCTTTTGGACGAGCTAGTCTCAACCTCAGAATTTGTCCTATGTTGCATCTCCTGGAATTCCTTTAAAGGAATTCCAGGAACCCAGACGAACAATACTTGTCTTGGGAACTACTATCACTACTACCACTACTCTCACTGCTACTCTCATAGCTACCACTACTACTAGGAGACTCATCCTAGTACTCGTCTATTTCTCTCTCTGTACTACCACTAGACGTAGACATATTTATAAGAATGAATAGAATTTCCTAAAAGATGAAAACCTAAGGATGAAGGAAAGGAAGTACCTGACAAGAGAATAGAGATGGGGATGACTAGACGAAGCTCTTGGACGAGATGGCAGAATAGAAAATATTAGAAAAGTGAAAAGGTAAGAGAGAGAATGTACATATTTATAGGCCCCAGGGGTGGGTCAACGAAGTGACACGTACCAATCAGAAGTTGACACATGGCATATTCCTTGAAAAATAAATCGACGTAACAAGTCAAACAATAAGATTGTGACACATAGCGTAATCTGAAACAACAAACTCCAACCAAAGCAAAGATGACACATAGTATATTAATTGACCATTAAAACATCGACACATGTCAAAAGCAAACAGTTCTACCACAGTGTCCAGGACGACCCTTGGCAAAGGGGGCTACTAATGGTGAACCAAAAATTGAACCATCTCCAGTTCTTCCATTGCGTCGTCCAAGTCCAGAAAGATCATTCAAGTATGAGAAGGTCGTCCAAGTGTAAGAAGGTCATCCAGTATGGAAGCACTTGGACGACCTCCCAACACTAAGAAATTATCAGAATAACTTTATGTTCAAAAACTTATGATTCAGACCACGTTCTACTATTCTAAAGGATTTTGCTCATCACTATAACTTCCCACTAAGTTCTTAACTTCCATAGCAGTTGTGGAAGATAAGTCTAACCTTTCTGACTTCCATCCACGTTGAGGAAATTAAGTCTGAACCTTCTAACTTCCATCCACGTTGAGGAAGTCACTAAACAAGTAACCACTCCAAAGCTCACTATAAAAGGACTCATCCATATCAAATAAAGGTAAGTTTTCACCACTCCTAAAGTTAGAATTTTTAAGTCCTAGAGAAAAAACTAACTTAAGCATCAGAAGGTTCTTGGCCGGTTCACCCCGGTCACCTTTAATCTTGTGTTTCTTTCTTTTCAAGCCTTCCAAGCAATCATTAGGCCATTGAAGCTTGAAGCATTCAACCTACTGATTTTCTGTGCATCATCAGGTTTCAAGAAAAAATTGCTCGAGAAAGTGGAAGATTATCTCCTAAAATTTTTGTTTCTTTTGATTTTGTAATTATTATACTTTTTTGCTTTTATTTAAAATTTTTAATTTTATTCAATGTTTTTGGCATCTTCCTATATCCATAATTGGAGTGCCCAAATATTTGTACATAGATTTCAAGTTTCCCCCTGATAGAATTGTATCAATTCCATTTTAGATTTTATGTCAAGTATTACTTTATTTTATAATTATTATAGCATAGATGGTTGTGGGCATAAGGGCCCAAAAGCATATATTGGGCCATGGGCTTAGCCCGAGGACATTGGATGGTCCAAGAAGATACAAATAGTGAGGGAAAGTCCCAACCTTAGTCTCAAGAGTAGGGGACGAGTGGAAAAGTGATCCGAGGGGGGACTCCCTTTCAGACATGACAAATACAGCTCAGATCTATGCTCCGAGCAATCAATGTGGCCTTCTCAGAGGCTCCAACAGTGAAGACGTACATCATACACGTACAAAGATGATGGGAATTTAGGAATACCTAAGGAAAAACTGCTACCTCCGCATTAAATGCGCTGCAGCTACTTTTCTGTCCACATTTATGTGGAGAAGACTCCTAAACAATGATTCCTTGGCTACCGTAACTCACAGGGCATCAGAAGAGGTGTCTGATGGGACAGGTACTCAAGTAATTACTTAGATGATCGATAGATAGAGGGCAGAGATCAATAGTGAGGGAGAGTCCCAACCTTAGTCTCAAGAGTAGGGGACGAGTGAAAAAGTGATTCGAGGGGGGACTCCCCTTCGAACATGACAAATACAGCTCAGATCTATGCTCTGAGCAATTAATGTGGCCTTCTCAGAGGCTCCAACAGTGAAGACGTACATCATACACGTACAAAGGTGATGGGAATTTAGGAATGCCTAAGGAAAAGTTGCTACCTTCGCATTAAATGCACCACAACTACTTTTCTTGCTGCATTTATATGGAGAAGACCCCTAAACAATGATTCCTTGGTTACCGCAACTCACAGGGCATCAGAAGGGGTGTCTGATGGGATAGGTACTCAAATAATTACTTAGATGGTCAACAAATAGAGGGCAGAGATCATCGGAAAGGAAGTATATAATGTAAAGGACCCCTGGAGGAAAGGGGATCGGAAAAAAAAAGGAAAGAGACTGTAGCCATCAGAGTTGCACTGGTAACCAGTTTCATCAACCTACACAGAGATTTGTCTCTTCGGATAGGATATTCCCCCCATATTGCATGTTTTGTTCTTGCATGATCGTCTTGTAAAACCATCCTAGCTGTTGTGATACTTGCTAGGGCCTATCTCTTCAACCCACTCTCTACAAATTCATTATATTTGGCTTACTAACCCACAATTCCAGACTCACTGGGCTTGGGCCACCAGAAACGTGACCCTACAATGGTGTTTTACTTTAATTTTTGTGCCCAGTATTTTTGCATTACATATTTCAATAGATTTTATAGTGTTACAATATATTTCAATTCTATTATGGAGTGTTTCAATAGATTTTAGGTGCATTATAGTTTTTGTGTGAAGTATTATTTTGTTTTAAAACTTCTTTAAATTCATTTAAAATTAGTTCAAGTCCATTTATGAAATTAAATGAAAATCTTACAATCTTAAAAAGAAAAATCATATTTATTAGATTCGCATGAATTAATTACTTTCATTTGATAATGAATATGACAAATTTAGCAAAAGTCAAATAATTCAAAAAATAAGAAGTACTGGTATATAAAAATTGGTCAAAATATTATTATTATTTTCTTTACATTAGCCTATAGACAAAAAATAAGAAGTAGATTAGAAAGGGCTTATAAAGAAATTGAAGTTGAAAAAGAAAACAATGGTTCATATGTTCTAACATATGTCTCATTAAGTGTGCGTTGGCTCCAAATTAAAAAGTCAGTTTATTTTACTATTAAGCTTATTTTTGCTACTATTTATAGGCCCCGCTACACTTTTTGGTACTATTAATGGGTCTCACTATATTATTTCAGCTAACTTTTACCTTTATCTATAGTATTTTCAATAAAAAGTTTTAAATTTCAGTAAAATAAACGGATCTCAAACATACCCTAATAGATAAATTAGCCTATGAGCATGCGTCTGACTAAGAGACTCTTTTATTTTTTTGGATAAAGATTAATAATTTGCATCAATTATAATTAGAAATTACTATATTTTTCAATAACAAAAATATTTAAGAGTGTGACAAAAATTATTTCACCCACAAACTCATAATCCTCATTACACCCTAACCCACAAACTCCTAAAACTCGTTATACCTAAGGGTACGTTTGGTACACTGAATGAGGATTATGATAGGAATTGTAATCTTTATTACTAGGAATAAAATGTATTGTAATGTAATATCTAAACCTATTCATTAGTTTGGTTGTGAGTTATAAAATTAGAATGAAACTTAACATTTGTTTTAAGAAATTTCTTACTCATACAATTATATCTCTTTAAAAATTGTTATTTTTAAATTTAAGATAGATATTTGTTACTTTTTATGATTGTTTATTTTTGTAATTGTTATTTTTTTTTTTTTTGAGAAGCCAGATCAAGGACCTGGGAACTTTATTTCAACAACCAAAAACTTAGTGGACATCACGCAAAACTAAAGGGACAATATCAGTTGGCAAACCATGCAGCCACACCTGAGTCCCAACGTCTGACTTAGCTTTCTTAGCGATAGCATCAGCCACTGAATTACAATTGCGAATAACATAAACAAATTCCACAAACTGAAAAACAACAGAATGTAAACGAATATCGTCCAAAATGTTGCCAAAACTAGCCAACCCTCCCACGCCGTGAAGAAGAGCATTGATGATGACTGCAAAATCTCCTTTAAACACAACTCGATTGAGGCCAATTTCCAATGCAAACTGGACAGCCTTCAAGCACGCTAAGGCTTCTAAATCCGCCACTGACTGGGCCATGGGAATGGGCGAGGACAGAGCACCCATAGCTTCCCTTTCATGATTACGGGCAATGACACCGATGCCCGCTAAGCTTGAGCAACGAAACACCACGGCATTGAAATTTACTTTGAAACAATGAGAGTCCGAAGGTCGCCATTGCTGCATGGGAGGAGGACGGGGTGGGATAGGCTCCTCGATCTAAGCTTGAATAAACTCCTGTAAATAACTACCCGCTGTACTACATATGCTGGCCACTAGAAGAGGAGGGTGACCGAATCGGACTACATTACGCCTATTCCATAGTAACCACACCATGATCACAAAAATCTCTGCTCTAAACTCCTCTTTGTTGAACAAAAAACTGGACAGTAGCTCAGTGATGGAATTGGGATGCAGCGGTGTAGTTTGGTGAAACCATTCCAGTGTAGTCCAGACACCTGAAATGACCTCGCAGAGTCTTCGGGAAGAGCATTACACAAAGCGTAGCACGTGCTGGGGATGATCTGGCGCCGATGAAGGTTCACCATTGTTGGCAGAGAATTGTTACAAACTCTCCACGCAAAATGCCTTATTTTGTTTGGGACCCGTAGCTGCCAAATGCCCTTCCAAAATTTTTTCTGGGCTTCAGGATTAGAACCACCTGCACTAGAAGATGTATCACATGAAACCAACATTTTATAAGCACTACAAGTAATGAACGTACCAGACGGCGTGTGCACCCAAATAATGCGATCAATTGGGCGTCTAATGCTTAAAGGAATACCCAAAATAATATTAGCTTCATGAGGCTAAAACATTTGCTGCACAGCCTCTGTTTTCCATGCTACTGTTTCCTGGTCTATCAAGGAACTAACTTTCACCTCTGGATCCAAAGAAGGAAGGGGTGATATGACTGAACAATTTGCATGCCCAGGCAGCCACCTATCCTCCTTAATTCACACAGCCTCTCCTGTCCCAATGCGCCAAACCATCCCTTTGCAAATCACATCTCTAGCCCCAATAATACTCTTCCATGCATAGGACCCTGAACTTAAGTCTTTTGCATCTAAAATGGAGCAATCTGGGAAAAACTGAGCCTTAAAAACTCGATGGCAAAGAGATTCAGAATTATTAATCAATCTCCATACTTGTTTAGCTAATAAAGCATCATTAAATTTTTTGATTTCTTTGAACCCCATACCACCAACTTCTTTAGCTTCACATAATCGCTTCCATTTAACCCAGTGAGTTTTCCGATGCTCTCCGTTATACCCCCACCAAAATTTGTGAATCATGCCCTCTAGCTCCCTAACAAGCCCTTTAGTGAGTTTAAAGCAGCTCATGGTATAGGTTGGTATCACCTATATCACTGACTTGATCAGCACTTCCCTACCTGCTTGTGGCATGAGTTTTTCTTTCCACCCTCGAAGCTTTTTCCACATCCTTTCTTTAATGTAGATGAAACTTTTTTTTTTTTACCCTACCCACCAATGCCGGCAAACCTAAATACTTTTCAAATTGGCGGATAGAAGGGACACCTAAAACCTGTTAAATCCAGATCTGAACCTCATGAGGGGTGTTAGAGCTAAAAAATATATTAGTTTTCTCACGATTAATTTTCTGGCCTGAACCCCTCTCATATGTAGCTAGGATATCAAGAATCTTTTGGCACTCTTCTTCTTTAGCACTGCAGAATAACACACTATCATCTGTAAAAAATAAATGTGAACTTTTGGACCATTTCTACAGATAGCCACTCCCCAGATATGCCCCTCCATTTCTGCTTTATTCAACAGACTTTGCAATCCCATGACACACATAAGGAAAAGGTAAGGCGACAGAGAATCACCTTGGCTAAGACCACGACTAGGTTTGATATTACCAACAGGTTGCCCATTAAGAAGAATAGAATAGGAAACCGAGCTAATGCAAGACATAATAAGCCTGACCATCCTTTCTCCAAGCCTAAGATTTCTCATTGCTCGTTCCAAAAATTCTCATTCAACCCTGTCGTATGGCTTACTTATGTCATGCTTGAGTGCCATCTGACCCACCTTCCCATTTATTTTCCTTTTAAGATAATGAAGAGTTTCAAAGGCTACAAGTCCATTATCCGAGATAAGCCTATCTCATAAAAATGCACTTTGAGATTCTGGAATAGCACTGGCTAGGAATTTTTTCAACTGATTCACCAAAACCTTAGAAATCAGCTTATAGACCACATAACACAAACTAATAGGGCGAAAATCAGCAACTCTTTTTGGGTGTTTTACTTTTGGAATTAGGGCAATAAAAGTGGAATTAAGTGTCTCAGGAATCACATTGGAATTAAGAGTGTTAAGAACCACTAACGTTACATTTCCACCCACAATGTGCCAAAAAGACTTATAAAAAATAGGAGACATACCATAAGGTCCAGAGGCAGTAAGAAGAGCCATCTGGTTAAGAGCCAACCTAACCTCTTTGGCATGGAGTCACAGCCTAGCATCCTAGCTTCCTCCTTAGATATAGCCAGGTGAATGCCACTCTTTATAACTGTTAAATGTATATTGAAAGTTTGTTTATTTGAGAATATATTAAGTTTTGAAATTATTGAACTTATTAAGGAATAACTAATACAATATTTTAAAAAGGAATATTTATTTCTCATTTTAAAAAATAGTTATTCATAAAGAATAATTATTCATTATAATAAAAATATAATCAAACTAAATAATAACTAAATCATATAAATAAATATTACATTACAACGCTTATTAAAGTTTACTATGTTAGATATTTTATACTTTTCAGTTCAGATTGCATTAGCCGTTCCGATTTATTTCAAATCCCAAAAATTATTTAGATACGTTAATCTTTCGACACGTATACATACCGACCTACAATCAGGGGCCCACTCACATATTCTAGATTTGACTAGAGCTAACCGAAATATTCAAAAACTCCTGACGTTACGCGATAAACATCAAGTTGCCTAAGCGTACGAGATCAGCTGACGTCACGTATGCCACCACATCCACACGTTATAAAAAAAAATCTGACTATAACCTAAAGCTAACTTCACGGTAAGGTGAGAAACAGTTGGAAGGCGAACGAATAAATGCGTGACAGGTAAGCAAAAAAAGACACGTAGCAGTTAGACATTACTTTATTTTGGCGTGTGGTTTGAACGTTCCGTTCCGTTGTTTTATAAATAATGAAGGTAGCGTAAAGCCGATGAGAACATTATGTGGCTGTGACGCTATGTGCCTCGTATTTTTCGCATAGGATGAGGTAGGGGGAGAGGGTGATTTTGGTTTTGATAGAGTCACCTCCGGGATTGGATCACAGATCCAGTGAGTGAATGATGGCAGCAGAGGAAAGCAAAGAGAAGAGAACGTTGGCGGTCGCGGCGGAGGACGACGCCGTATCGGGGAAGCAACAAAAGAAGGCGCGAGGAGGAGATGTGGAGTCAGTTACGGAGGCTGAGGTTGAGGAGTTCTTTGCGATTCTGAGGAGAATACACGTGGCGGTCAGTTACTTCAAGAAGAATAATGATCGTAGGATTAAGGAGGAGGAAGGGTCGAGATTGAGGGCGATTTTGGAAGGAGAGAGCAAAGAAGAAGAAAATGAAAATGTGGAGGAGAATTTGGGTCTGGATTTGAACGCCGTTCCTGCTCCGGAATAATTTGATTCAAACGGGTCTCTAGGTTTTCAAGATTGAGATCTGTTCAGACTTCAGAGCATAACTTGTTGGTGCTGTAACTCTTTCTTTTTCTTTTTCTTTTTCTTTTTCTTTTTTAACTTTACATTCTTTATGGTATGTTGTTAATTAGTTGAGCATGTTACATAACTTGTTAGCCTTTATCCTTGTAAGCTCTTGTGTCAGGTTTTCGGTGAGGAAATGAATGCAAAATAGAACTAACTTATAAAATTATCAGTGCTCACACATGGTTTGCAATTTTTTTTTTTTTTTTTTTTTAATGTGCTTTAATATACACAAATTAAGACCCGGTTGGTACATGGATTTAAAAATGAATTTTTTAAAATATTTGTAAAAATACGTGCGGTAAAATAGGTGTAAAAATAATATAATGTTGTTAACAAATTAAAAACGGTTGTTTAAAAATATAAACCAAATACCCCTAAGATGTTGTGAATTGCTTCTAAAAGAAGAGTTGTGAATTGTGTAAAGCGTTTTATGCAATTAAAAAAAAAAAAAAAGTTGTCATAGATGTGTTTGGATACTGATATTATGTTAAAACTATAAAATTAGTTAGTTGGAATAATGCGGTAGTATTATAAATAGTGCTAAAAAGTGTGGTCATAATAATGGGAAAAATAAGTTAAAGTGTGATTGATAAAAAGTGCGATGAGATTGTAATAAGGGTAAAAATAAGTTGAAGTGGGGCTACTAAAAATAAGTTAAATAGTAAAATAATCTTTATTTATAATTTTAACTCAAATACACTACTAATAGTATAATAAATAGAACTAAAAAGTGAGAATATAAAAATGCAAAAATAAGTTGAAGTGAGATTGGTAAAAAGTGTAGTGAGATCATAATAATGATAAAAATAAGTTAAAGTGAGACTGATAAAAATAAATTAAATAATAAAATAATTTTTATTTATAATTTTAATCCAAACACTCAATTGCTACACTTTTGTTATTTACCAAATTGTATCAAATCTTAATAAGAAACGGACAGAAAAAGAATCAAATATGGCCTCCTCCACCTTGGCACCTTTAAAAAAGAAAAAGAATAAGAATAAAATAAATAAGGCTTCTTCAAGATGGAAAAGGATTCTCTTCAAAAACAAAAAAATAATAATAATAAATAAATATCTAGTAAATTTTGAATTTTAAAAATCTAACTAATATTATTATTATATTATATATTTCAAAACATACCACCAAAACAATTATCCCACCAAAATTAAGAACATTCAATCAAATAACTTCATTTTCTTCTCATCATTAGCTTACTAAAAATCATCTAACCAAATCATATTTCTTTGGGTTGTGCAATGCAATACTACCAATGAATCATTTATAATAAAAGGGATAATTGAAGTAAACCTATATGTTGTTTGATTAGAAATTAGTTTGCCTACTCGTAATTTGAAAAGTGTCACTTTACCCATTTGAAAATAAATTATGTTTGTCTTTTATTACTTATTTCTGTTAAAAACATGAGTAAATATGTATTTTTACTTCTCTTTTATGTTGCTCTCCTCTCAAAACCAAAAACAAACACAAAAAGACGAGAAACAAGATCAGTAGTGAGGGTTTTGTAAAAGAAAATCAAATAAAGAATCCATAATAAATCTTAGCACATAGCTATAGGATCGAGTCTTTAAAGCATTGGCACCAAGTCTTTATAGCATTTCCTACAGTGTAGTTCTACATTTAGAACTATACGGTCAAGAATGGTATAAATTTATATTATTATTTTATTAAAATTTACTCTCTTGTCAACCTATATTCTCCTTCTCTTCCTATGCTTCTTAGGCTTCCTTCTCAATCTCAACGTCTTTAACTCTATTTGTCTCTTCACTCTCTTCCATCGATCTCAGCCACACCTACCTCAGCACCTATCTCAGCCATGTTGCCAATCTGAGCCACTTCCTTAGCCACGCCTCGATCTCATCCTCTTCCTCAGCCAAGTGTCGATCTCACCATCTTCCCTTAGCCATGCCACCAAGAGTTTTGGATCTCTCTCAATCGGAGTTTCTAGCTTGTGGCGGTAGTTATTGCAATGGTGGTTTTGTTGGGTTGTTGTGGGTATTTTTATTTTTGTGGTAGTTTGATTTTAATGGGTTGGTGGTGGATAGATTTTGATGAGTTGTGATGGTTGTGGGCTAATCGGCAGCAAGTGGTGGTTGGGTTGATTTTGGGATTTGGTAATGGTGGACCGCTGGTGGCTAGTTGATTTTGGTTATTGTGGTAGTTTTGTTGATTTTAGGTGGTATTGGGTTTGCGGTAGTGGTGGTTTGTGGCGATGATGGAGGTTCTGATTTGTTGGGATGGGTTGTGGGTAGTGGTGGTGGTAGTGGTGGTGGTGGTGGGCTATAGGTGGTAGTAAGGTTGTTCATAGATTGGTTTGGGTTGGGTTTGTGCCCAACCCGGACCGACCTGACTTCATTGAGTGACAGATCGAAGGACCCTCCATCGACCAAAATGGTGATTGGATCAGTTCAGGTCAAGCTTTGCATGGGTCGAGTCAGTTTCGGCTGAAACCAAAAAGGTGACGGTGCTCAGAGGGATCTCATCGAAATCTTTAGATCTCCAGCGAGATCACTAGATCTCAGTGGCAAATTGTGAGATCTCGGCCAGATTTGGGTAGAAATCACTAAATCTCCCCTAAATCTCACCAAAGATCGCAAGATCTCCACCAAATCTATCCAGAGATCATTGTATTTCACTATATCTAGGCGGAATCTTTAAACAGTAATGTGATTTTGGGTCAAATTTTTGGTAGAGGTGGAGGATTTTGGCAAGATTTTTGAGATTTTTGGGTGGAGGGTTGGTCAGGTCGGTTTAAATCAAGTTTCAGAGGGAACGCCCGACACTCGACCCACTCCCGTTGGGTTTTAGAAGAGAACACCCGCCGTCGACCACCATAGGTGTCAATTCAAGAGGGCGGTGGTTGTATCGGTTTCAGGCAGGTGGGTCGAGTGACTGGATCTGCTGGACACCCTGACACTGGAGTAAAGTGGCAACCAAAAATATTGTGGCATAAGGAGTTTCAGTATAAGCCTACAAGCCAATCCAATTAGTTTCTTAAGCCTAACGAAGTTGATTTTCAAGCCCAGCAAATAAAGCCCTTATTTTCCCAACAATTCAAAAGATATTTGGGAAAGATAATAATAAGTCATTTTCTCCAAGAAGTCAAAGAGTATTTAATGTTGGTTTCCAAGAAAACATTCAGTCATTATGTTTTATTCCTCTTGATATTTGAGTGTCCCAACTTCTAGCAAGCCCAATTTGATGCTAGTCCAGACAATTTTTTCCTTGAAGATCAGAAGTACAATCCATCATTTGAACGTTTTATTTATTATTTTTATTTTTTTTATTATCATTAATAATGAAGTGAAATAGTCTTTAATTAGTGTTTCCTAGGATGTATCAGACTTTATGTTTTATTTTCCCCCGACAGACAAGTATTTTATTGTGTTTCTAGTTCCTAAGAGTCATGTTTGACTTTGGTCATGTTAAGTTAATGTTTTAATTGCTATTTTCATATTTCTATGCTTAGAAGGTTGTTCTAAGCTCTATTTAAGCCTTTTTGGCTGAATTCAATAAAATTAGAGCGTATTTTTTGATTAAAAAGCTTGTGCTTTTTAGAAGATGGATTTCTTCTAAATTAACTCTTATCCCTTGGGTGGATTCTTTCGGGTAGCGTCTTGGTTTCTGTATTTCTTAGGTGGTGTTAGTCTATATTCCATAGATTGGTGAGCCAATCTAGTTCTGTATCCTTAATTAAATTTCTTTGGGTTTAAATTGTTGGTGAGCTTATCTATCATTTTAAGAAAATTAATATATATATATATATATATATATATATATATATATATATCCACCCTATCCTTATTTATCATATCGGAGTAGTTTGGGTTGCCCTATACGAATATGATATCACACCTTTAGGTGGTAGTGTAGATTTTGTTTTTGGTTTTTGGTTTTTGTTTTGTTTTGTTTTGTTTTTTTGTTTTGTTTTGTTTTTTTGTTTTTTTTTTTTGTGTTGCATGATTTTTTAATGATTTTTTAATGTAAGGTATATATTATTTTAATGTGTCGTATGGAATTATAGAATATCTAATTTAGGTGAATTGTAAAATTGTGTGTTAAAAAGCTGACGCTCTTGCACCCATAAAATAAATTTTAAAAAAAATCAAATTTCATAGGCAAACCAAAACCCACCAAAAAAATAAAAAAAAATAAATAAAAAAAAAATTCCAAGCACCACGGTTACTCCACCCCTCTTGAATCAAATGCAAAACCCGGATTTCAAATTCCCACAACAATAGGCTTGAATCAAATGCAAAATCCAAGCCAATAAATTCAACCATCACCCACTGTGACCTAATCAAGATTTCCACTATCACTAATTCATGGATATTTGATGCATACAAACAGACCATAAACGATGACAAAATACCAAATTTTGTCCCTGTAAGCAACGTAGAAATTGGATGTAAAAAGACACGATCCTCATGGGTTGATCTATTGTATGGGTTCCCACTTCATTTCTAAAATAATGTCATACTTAGCATGGATCAGGGGTTTGAGCAAAGAAAGAGAGCCACCACTAGCAGCACCGATGATCCACCACACCACCTACGATGACTCTGCAACCAAACCTCATCCACTGTAACAACCCAAAATCTCAAATCGACCACTACCAAAACCCAAATTGCAACCTACACGTCATGCTCCTCAAAACCCAGACCCAAATTAGCCTTGCTCCTCCCCCACAAATCAAGACCCAAACCCATATAGCCACCCTCATGCTCCACTGTTGCAATCGTGACCCAAAGTTACCACCAACCAGAATGTGGGAGAGAGAGAGAGAGAGAGAGAGAGAGAGAGAGAGAGAGAGAGAGAGATAAAATCAAATAAGAAGAAATAATGGAAAGAGCAGTAAGTAATTTTTTCCTTTAGTGTTATTCTCTTCTAAGTGTTACATACACATTTGGTGCTCTATTGGAGTTCTTGAGCAATATTATGTTTGTTCTTAAATTTTACAAAACTTAACTTTTAGATCTTTTTTTTAATTTTTTTTTAAGTTTTTTTTTTTTTAAAAGTTTTGGGAAGAGAGAGGCGTAAAAAGGGAGCAAAACTAAATGTTTACCCATGTTTTTAACAAATTTGGGTTACGGGAGACAAACAGACTTACCTTAAGTGGGTAAAGTGATATTTTTCAAACGTCAGGTAAGTAAAGTGATTTCGGGCCAAACTACAGGTGAGTTTATTGCAATTACCCCTAAATAAAAATTGGATGACATCAAATTGTAGTATGCGAAAAGTATGAACCTAAAATGATAAACAACTTTTTACTTTCCTCAATTCAGGGTTTTTGTGGTTTTGCGTAAGTTTGTAAAATGAATTATAATTGAAACATCGGTATTCCAATCACTATAGAATTAATAAGAGTTATCAAAATCCTTTGGATAAACAGAATTGTACCCAAAATATTTTATTAAAAAAATCCAAAATAAGTACTATTTTTTAATGAATAAAACGAGTACTCTATTTCCCCAAGACAAATTCATTTCTGGAATTATCAAAACAATAAGAGAAAATCAGTGAAACCCAATGGATCAATTGCATTTAAACCCAATGAAACAACCAAATTGAAACCAAGTAATGAAATATAAAAATTTGATCAGAGTCACACAGAGAAGATGTTGATGAAGCTACGATATATAATTAGATATCTCTGTCACATATTGGTGGAATTTCCATGTAAATATCCAAAAGTGGAGCGAGACTAAGGAATCATTATTACTAATTACTAATCTATATATATATATAAAACCGAAGCTTTTGAAGCTCCCACGACTTTCCACGTCAGCACAATATTAAAAAGAAAAAATCATAAAAAAAATCATAAAAAAAAACTTTTCTAAAACCCAAAAAAAAAAATACTTAAATGCAAAATCAGAGGAACCCTACGCCTCCTTCCTCCAAAACACGCCTCTGCCTTCTCCTTCCTCCTAAACGCAAACCAAGCTTTGCCGTTTCCCCACACGGAAATCACAACTCAACAGCTCCACCTTTTTCCGGCACCACCCTTCTCTGGTTCTATATTTGTTGGCCTCACCGTTTGATTATCTCTTCAGCCCTCAAGTATACTCATCCAAAACCTTCTTCTCTCTAACCACTTCACCCCTTCCTAATGCAGACCTCTGGGTTTCATCCTCTGGGTTTCAAACTCTGGGTTTAATCCTCTCTATCATTCTCTCTAAGGTATTAGCCCAAACTGCCGACTCTTCCAAAGAAGGTAACTCTGTTCTCTCTTTACGATTAAATTCAACTCTTTCAGATATCTGTGAAACGTTTTAAGTTTTATTTATTTTTACTAATTTTGCTAATGTTTGAATTGCTTTCAGTTTGTTTAATCCTCTCTATCATTCTCTCTAAGGTATTAGCCCAAACTGCCGACTCTTCCAAAGAAGGTAACTCTGTTCTCTCTTTACAATTAAATCCGACTCTTTCAGATATCTGTGAAACGTTTTAAGTTTTATTTATTTTTACTAATTTTGTTAATGTTTGAATTGCTTTCAGTTTGTTTATTGTTGATTTCAATTAATTTACACCTAAGGATTTGTTAAATTAATTTTTTTTTTAATTTGATTTCTTTCTCTGATTTCGTAGCTGATAAATCATGTTCTTCTTTTTCTTCAACTTTCTCCCCCAACCCAGGTTAGTTAACTTTCCTAGAATCAAAATAGTTTCACATTTCATATACGCACACCATCTGCTTGATATAAAGCTTTTGAAGTATTTTCACGATCAGAAAAACTTAACCAAATTGAGCATCTGTTTGGGTGTTGAAGAAAAAAACAACAGTGAAGCAAAAGTAAATGGAAGCACAATAAATTGTGAAGGTTCCTTTTAGATACCTTTGTGAATTGTGAATTTTGCTTTGTTAATTTGCCAATTGTGAATTACTTTATGTTATTTCTACTAAGATTTTTCTATGGTATTCTATTTTATTTCACTTTTGTTGCAGGTGCTTGCATTTTTCCTTTTTCTTTTTTTCATGTTTGTAGCTGAACATGATTAAGGAGGGGTTACATATGATTCTTTGTACTACAAGACGAGGACAGTCAGGTATTTACCTTTCATTTATTATGTACTGTTTCTTGCATATTTATTAATAATATGTTTGTTTATGTATTTGTAGTTTTAGCTGTGTATCTGTACTAGCTGTCATTTTGTTTGATATATATATATATATATATATTAATAAAATTTTGATATTGTTAATTGTCATAGATATTTTTTTACCTCCAAAACCCAATCCCCAAACCACCAATCTCCACTTTTGAGAGAAAATGCAAACCCCTTCACCTTCCTCCACCATTACCCTTCTCCTTCTTCCAAAACAAAGACCCACAGCCAAACCTGCTCCCCGAATCACCATTCTCCACCTTTGTGACATGGAATCAATTTTTTTTAATGATTGGGAAGAGCACCAATCTGTCTGTAACCAAAAGAAAAGGAGAATTAAATCGTGCGGATGGTTTTTGATCTTTGTTTTTTCTTTACTTTATAAATAAATATTATATTTTTATAATTAAAAGTGCTGTATTTGAATAGGCACAACAATTGTTTCAAATACATGCACAAATGATTACACCAGAAGCACTTGAGAGCGTAAAGGCTGCCCTTGCAAGCAGTGAGATTGAGCACAAAGCAGAAACCAAGAAGAAAGTAGTTCCTCGCAAAGCTGCTGGCCAAGCTTGGGAGGACCCGACACTAGCAGATTGGCCAAAAAGTACAAATTATTTCTCCCTTCTCTTATTAACTATGTGTTGGTACTTAATTTATATGATACTAAGGCCAGATCTGCTGGTCTATAATGGGTGCAGGCTAATATTCATAATTTTCTAACCGATTTTTTTCACAAATTTTTTATAAAACTCAATTCCTTCAACTACCAGGTCTTACTCATGTTATCCTTTTATAACATTTGGTCTGATTCTCTTATGATGATACTATGATAGTAACGTGGGAATTTAATAGTAAATTTTTTTGTCTTGATTCTAAGCAAAAAAATAAAGTTACTATGTCTAATTTTTATTTTATATAAATTGACAGAGTTTGTTTGATTGAACTTGGATCAGTTGAAGGTTTTTTCACTAATTTAGTTTGCTGTGTATGTGCTATACTCAATTTTCATTGCCGAATTTAATGTGAAAAAAAATGTTTTCTTACATGGTCTTGACATTGATTTGACTTAATTTATATTCAATTTATTTTCCATTTTTAAATTATTCAATCAAGCTCACAGGTTACAATTCAAACCCTGATATTAAATTCACTTACAAATGAACATGAATTTGCTATGGCTTTCAACTATGAAGACTTATTAGGAAAAAGAAAAAGTTCAACTATTTAGTTAGAATTCTTTTTTATCATTGGTTGTGTAATACTCCATTTTCAGTATTACATAACTGGCATTGCATATCATTCCTCTTTCTCTTTTGTCTTAATTTAAGTTTTTATTTTTTATTTTTTTGTTTTTGTTTTTGCAGAGTTTCCATGTCTTCTTCTTCTTCTTCTTTGGGATTGGATTTTTGGTATTGGACTTTATTTTTCCCTTTTTCATTGTATGCAATTTTTATTGGATTTTAACAAGTATGTTTTTGGTTTCTGCAATGAAAATAGTTGGTTTAAGATCTCTAAAGATGACAAGAATTATCTACAAAGTTGTGAAGTTTGTTTAATTCTTCATATTATTTTTTTCCTATGAAGATTTTTTTTTCCCAAATTGTCACCATTAGCAATTCATTACTTTTTTTTTTTCTCAAAGTCATAATACATTTAGTGTTGATTTTATGATTTTTCTTGGGTTGTCCTTGATTAATTTAGTTGAATCTTTGAATTGAACAGTGATTTTTCCTATTACATTTGTAGTTTTGCATTGATTTATGACTATTATGCTACTATTTTAAAGTTGAGTATGGAAAATTTTAATAATGTTCACTTTCATTAAGTGTTGTTTCTTTTACATGTACACAAGGTGTTTGATGAAATTTCTTATGAGTTCTAGAAGCCATAATACATGGAGAGTCGTAAGGAGGGAGATAGGTAAGAAATGTGATGCTCTATTGTTTATCTAATCAAGGTAAGTTGTGTTTGATTCTTATTACTATCTATCAATTAAAAATTTATTGTATATAAATGTTTTTTTAACAAGGGGTTGCTGATATTTCCCAGAGGTATGAAAGGTTTGATTTAGCATTGACAAAAAGTAGATAACTCAATTCAATTATGATCCCGCTTTCATGGAGGAAATGAGGACAAGAAGACAAACATCTCATGAGTTTCACATACGCAGTTGCAGAACCAGTTCATAAACTATAGAAATATAGAATATGCAAATGGACAAATGTCCATGTATAATGATAGATTTGCTAAGAAGTGTTCATAAAAGAAATATTCAACTTGTGGTGGTGTTCATAAAAGTAATGTTCAACTAGCATTAATAACACCTACTCTTCTAAGTTTATGAAATTTTACATGTATAACTTTTGTGATCTTTTGAAATTATGTTGTTTTAGGTTTCTACAAGTTTTGTGTTTATTTTTATTTTTATGTGAACTTTTATTTTGAACCAATTGTTTTTATTTTCATATATTTTCAAGTCAATACCTTGAACAAAATAAATATATTTAATTTCTTAACTATCCCGTGCATCGCACGGGTTAGCGACTAGTAATTATGAAATCTAGTGGTCTTGTAAAAGTGGAGCGAGACTAATGAATCATTATTACTAATTAATAATTAAGAAATTTAGCGGTCTTGCACAAAGGAGTAAATACACTAATAACTTTAAAACATTTGATGATTATCCCTTGTAAGAGGTCAAATCTTGTTATTGCAACAAAACTAGATTAAACTATCTACAGGATAAAAAACAATCACATCGTCATAGAGGCCAAGATGTATGTTCAGAACAGAAGGGTATTGTTAAGGTTTGGGGTGGGACTTATAGAGACGGAAGAGCAGGTGGGTATGACAGAGAAGGAATGAGATTTAGCGTGGTTGAAGGTAGTAACTCAGAGGTGGGAAGCCAAGCCTAAGCCTCTCTTGGAAGATGGTACGAAGGTGTGGATTGTGTCCATCACTTTCCCATTGTCTCTCAACACGTACTCTATGTACGATTTCTCGTCTTTGGTCTCGAATTTGTGTTGGGTTTCGTTCCTTACGATCTTTGGACCTCTGCACCACCGCTTCCTCCATAAAGCATAGAAATAAAATCTGGTTGGATGATTTTTACTATGCTAATGACGAGAAGAAAATTGAGTTAACGAGGTTGATTGAATGTTCTTAATATTGGTTTGATGATTGTTTTGGTTGCATGTTTTTAAATTTTACAAAGCCTAATTTTTAAATCTTCTTTATTTTTATTTTTTTTTCCTCTATGTTTTAAAAGGAGAGAGATAAAATGGGAGAAAATACAATTTTACTCATATTTTTAAAAGAGGTAGGTTACAAAGCCTTAATGGAATAAATTTCAAGTATATAAAGTGACATTTTTTAAACCATGGCTAAGCTAATTTCAGTCCAAAGCACTAGTGAGTTTACTGCAATTACCCCTAGAGAATATGTTATTATTGATCTCATGGAGTATCGTATAACTAGTTAATTACCCCATTGGCTGAGCATGGACCTAGTCAACCCAACCCACCTGCGTGATTCAACCCAAAGGGTCTTTGGTGGATTTGATGGGTGCTTTGTCGAGCAAAACACTCGGGTCTATTTTGGGTCTTGGGTCCAACTCGACTCGCCTATTCACACACAGAGAGAGAGAGAGAGAGAGAGAGAGAGAGAGAGAGAGAGAGAGAGAGAGAGAGAGAGAGAGAGAGAGAGAGAGAGAGATGTTTTAGTTATTTTTATAGATCATGGAAGAATGAGTAGGAGATGAAGAGCTAGATCCACCAATGTTAATGTTAAACAATAAATATAATGATGACTATCTTAAAATTCCTAAACAAAAAATTAAAAAGTGACTAATTTGGTATAGAAATAAGTGAAATTTGAAAAGTTATTAATTAATTTATAATTTGTAGTAGAAACCGAAGAGATAAAATTTTGTTGAAATGCATTAAAACGACATAAATTCTTGAAATCCATTATTGTTATTTAAGAAGATAATGGTGCATTAGTTTTAAAAATATGTATCTATTATTGACACATAAGACCAAAATGCATGTTCTTATATATAAAAATAAAAATAAAAATAAAATAAAAAAGAAGAAGACCAAAATACATAAGATTGACATATGCCTTTAAACCTCCAAAAATATCAAAATACACCCAAAACCTTAAAAAAAGACCAAAATACACAAGAAAAGTCTAAATGGCCACAATACCCTTGAAACCTTAAAAATAACCAAACTACCAACTGAAACCTCCAAAATAATCTCACAATGTCCATAATGACCAAAATACCTCTAATTCATTAAAAAAAAAAAAACCAAAATATTCCTGAAACCTCCAAAATGACTAAAATACCCAAAAAGAGAAAGAAAGAAAAAACATCTAAATTGGCTAAAATAGCCAATGAAACTACCAAATTGACTAAAAACTCCCCTAAAATGTATAAAATGGCCAAAATACTCTCAAAACCTCTAAGATGACCATATTTTCCTAAAAATCTCCAAAACCAAAATACACAAAAACACCTCTAAAGTACCAAACTACCCTAGTAATGTCTAAAATGACCAAAATACAACTAAAGATCTCTAAAATGACCAAAATACACTTGAACCCTCCAAAATGACGAAAAATTAGGATGTAAATGTCTATAATAATCATAATTTGGCCAAAATGGACGAATTATTGACATGGATGAATTATTAAATGGACAATATAAATAGACTATTAATTCATAGAAGATCACATTACGATAAAGTGAGATGCATGCCTAGTACATTCTTATCTAGTAACTTGGGAGAAAAAAGTTGCAGTTTTTTCTTTATTTTGTAAACAAGAGAAAAAACCATATAATTTTCATTTATTTATTTAGTTATGTAGGGTTGAAGGCCCAAAACATATATTAGGCCTTGGGCCCTGGCCGAGAGCATGATTAGTCCGAAGAGCAATGAATGGTAATGAGTGGTTCAGACTCACGATTTAATAAGCAAGATGCAAATAGGAAGGTTGTCCGAGGAGAAATATCTCCTTGGATAAGTTGACCACAGATCAGATGTGCATCTTATTTGATTAAGGCAACTTTCTAGGATACTCCAGTAACAGGGTCATGTATCTCTAAGTGTACCAGAGGGCTAAGATTTCAGAAATATCTAAGGGAAAGCTGTTACCACCGCATTAAATGCATTGCAGCTACTTTTCTGGCCGCATTTATGTGGAGAAGACCTCTGAACAGTGCTGCCTTGACTACCACAACTTACAGAAAACCAAAGGGGGTGTCTGATGGGACAAGCACTCAATTGAGGGCTTAAACGATCAACAAGTGTAGGATTAAGATAGTCCAAAGGGATCTATATAATGTAAGAGACCCTCTATGAGAGGGGGATCGGAAAATAGAAAAAGAATATTGTAACAATCAAAATTGTATTTGTAATCAGTTCTATTGATTTATACCAAGATTTGCCTCATTGGACAGTGAATTCATTCAGTTCTATGTGCCTTGTTCTTGCTTAATCATATTTTAAATCCATATTAGCCATTATTAAATTCATTAGGGCCTAGTTCTTTGACCCACTCTCTACAAATTTATTGTACTGGGCTCACTAGGCCAAGATCCCACACATCTTGGGCTTGGGTTGCAAATCTTGTCCTTACAATTGGCGGCGTCTGTGGGAAGAACTTGTGTGATAGTGAGTGCAGCAGTTAACAATGGTAAGTTCAGGTCCATACCAAGCAGAGTCTAGGGGATCCCAGCATGGCGACCCTTTTGTTAACCTTGAGTGGAGAGGCGATCGTGAAGGAAGTGTGCATACCACACACAGTGAGAGGAGTTAACCTCGAGGTGGAAGCCACATCTCCTATGCAAAGTGTTAGGAAATTTAGACATCGGTTGATAGAATTAACAAGTTTTAAACCCAAGTTGTTAATTAGATTAATTATGAATAAACTAGTTAAAACAAAACAAGCATCAATATCATGTCAAAATCATGTAGCGGAAAAATAAATAAGACAAGATATGATGACCCAAGAAAACTAATGAAACAAACTAGTTTCATAGTAAAAAAACTTGGGGGGAAACCTTCCCGAAAAGCAATCCACTATAGTAAAGAGAAGTTTCAAATCTAGTACAAAATCTTTGTCTCTAGACTCTACAATCCCTGTAAATGAACTCACAGCAGAAACTTTCTATCGCTTCAGAACCTCTGAACTCTTCAATATATGAACGCCACCCTTTGATGCTGCATAAATCCCAGTACGTGACTAACCAAATGCGTGGATCCCAGTACGCGACTTAATCACTAATTAGAAGAAGATTGTTGGCTGCAAAGTTCTTCACTTCATCAATAATGAAGATCAAGAAGTACTTGGTTACAAAACCTTAAGGCGCAAAGATGCAGTAGCTTCTTTCAGAGAGAATAAGGCATCGGTCACCTTTTGCATATGTTCTCCTTGTATTCTCTTATGTGACGACCTCTAAAATAAGCCTTATATAGGTCTAGGGTTGTGAGAAAAGAAACTCTACACATACATGTCAGCATGGGTCAAAAATCAAATATGAAAATCTGAATTCCTGTAACCTCGATTGATCGAGAGGTGTCGAGCTTTAAACTTCGACAGATACAGCTATCAAGAAGCTGTCGAGGAGTTGTTAAAGGGACAGGAGCTTTCTTGATTGATCCACCAGCTGTCGAGAAGCTATCGAGATTGTGATAAGAAGAAGTTGAAAATCTTGATAGATAACCTAGCTGTCGAGAGGTGTCGAGCAGTTATCGCACTATCTGTCGCAGGTGTCGAGCTATCTGTCCAGGTTTATTGAATAGCTTTTCTTCACTTGTTTCTTGGTCCAATCTTCATGGCTTTACTATTAGACTTGAACAACATGTTTCTTGAAGTATTAAACACATTCTAGATCTACCCAAATACGAGTAAAGTGCATTTTGTCTAAGGATTAGCCAATTACATAAAATATGTCCTTAACACAAAGAGTAACAAGGGCATACAACTAGAGATTAACTAGTTGAAGAGGAAGTTGCACCATGCATGGCAAAGGCGAACCCCCTACAACTCTGATGTTTCTTCTGATGAAGAAAAGGACGTCAGTTACAAGCGAAGGTCTCGAACCCCGCCTAGCGAATCTTTCTCCTATGAGGAGGAACACCATCGTGAATGGAGGGTCAGAAGCCCGCCTCGTAAAGGTGTGGGAAACGACGCTGTGAGCAGGGCCTTGAACCAAATCTCTAAGTCGCCCTTCCTGTGCAAAATCGAGGGGGCGAAACTTCCTCGACGGTTCACTCAGCCTACTTTCATCATGTACAACGGAAGAACAGACCTCATGGAGCATGTGAGCCATTTCAATCAGAGAATGGCTGTCCATTCCAAAGACGAAGCCTTGATGTGCAAGGTTTTCCCATCCAGTCTGAGACCCATTGCGATGAGATGGTTCGACAGCTTGAGGGTAGATTCCATAAGTTCCTTTAAGGAGCTCGCCCAAGCGTTTGGTTCCCACTTTGTCACTTGTAACAGGGTTCCTCGGCCCTTGGCTGCCCTATTGTCCTTAAGCATACGAGAGGGAGAGACCTTGAAAACGTATTCAGATAGATATTAGGAGATGTTCAACGAAATAGATGGTGACTTTGATGATGTGGCCATCAGTACTTTTAAGCTCGGCCTCTTAGCCGATCACGGTTTAAGGAAATCTTTAACTGGCAAACCTGTTACCAGCGTGCGCCAACTTATAGATCGGATTGATAAGTATAAAATGGTTGAAGAAGACCAGCAGCAAGGGAAAGGAAAGGAAAAGGTTATCCCTCAGGAGATGAGGGATTTCAGGTCAGACCAATACAATAACAACCGGCTATGGAGAGATTTTGCTGGGCAGTCAGGACCTGCTAGTACTTAGGTGGTCAATGCTATGTTCTGAGAACCAGTGCATCAGGTTCTGAGAACCAGTGCATCAGGTTCTGGAGAAGATTAGGCACAAGCCATTCTTCAAATGGCCAAACAAAATGGTAGGAAACCCCGCAAGGCATAATCAAAACATATATTGTTAATACCACAAAAACCAAGGACACACCATGGAAGATTGTAGAAATCTGTGAGACCATCTGGACCAGCTCGTCTGTGAAGGAAAGTTAAAGCAACTCTTGCATCATTCTAGTGGCCAGGGTGGCTAGACAAACTCAGAACCTTAGAGAGATGACTCTTCAAGACCGCTTTTAGGAACGATAAATGTCATTTTCGCTGCTCTAGAGAGGACCGGTTCCTACCCTTCCAGAGTAATGTCCATGGCTTGGCTATCCATCGAGGGCGCTAATCCAAAGCCGATGAAGGCTAGAATAGAGATCCAATCGGTTTTGGGTTTCTCGGATGAGGATAAGATCGGAACTATCCAACCTCATGATGATACTTTGGTGGTTACACGCTTAGGATTAGAGAGTAAGATGTGAAGAGGGTGCTGGTGGACCAGGGCAGCAGTGCTAAGATTATGTACCCCGACCTGTACAAGGGGCTAAATTTGAGACCTAAGGACCTAACAGCATACGATTCTCCCCTGATAGGGGGCTTATAACAATTAACAGCCTCGGCGAGGAGGAAGTGCTGATAGACTTCCTTAGAAGAAATATTGACGCGTTCACATGGAGTGCTTATGAGTTCCAGGGGTGGATCCAAATTTCATATGTCATCATTTAAATATTAATCCCTCTGTCACCCCCAAAAAGCAATTGCATCGGCACTCATCCAAGGATCATTCTGATGTTGGTGATGATTCAGAAAAGTTCTTTTAGGTCGGGTCTCAGCTTCCTCCTCTAGAGAAGGAAGAGCTTATAGAGTTCCTTAGAAGAAATATTGATATGTTCGCCTGGAGTGCTTACGAGGCCCAAGGGTGGATCCGAACTTCATATGTCATCATTTAAATGTTAATCCCTCTGTCACCCCCAAAATGCAACTCCATCGGTGCTCATCCAAGGATTATTCCGATGTTGTTAGAGACAAGGTGATGAAGCTTAAATAGGTAGGGGCTATCAATGAGGTATTCTTCCCTGAGTGGCTGGCTAACACTGTGGTGGTGAAAAAGAAGAGTGGGAAATGGCGAGTGAGTGTAGACTTCACAGATCTAAATAAGGCCTGCCCAAAAGATCCCTTCGCTATACCAAGGATAGACTAGCTGGTGGATGCAATTGTAGGCCATTCTCGAATGAGCTTCTTAGATGCCTTTCAAGGGTACCACCAGATACCATTAGCCTTGGATGATCTGGAAAAAAGGGCTTGCGTCACAGCCACTAGAAACTACCATTATAAGGTGATGCTCTTTGGTTTGAAGAATGCAGGGTCCACTTATCAAAGAATGATGACTAGGATGTTTGAACCACAATTGGGTAAAGAGTATTTAGGTCTATATAGACGACATGGTGGTGAAGAGTAAGGTGGTGTCCGAACAAATGGGAGATCTCGGGAATATTTTTGAAATCCTGAGGAATCACAAACTACAACTCAATGCTTCCAAATGTTCTTTTGGTGTCAGATTAGGCAAGTTTTTGGGCTACATGGTCACTCATCGGGGAATTGAAGTCAATCCTGACCAGATTAAGGTAATAAACAACCTCCAGCCTCATCGGAATCCCAAAGAGGTCCAGAAGCTAATGGGGATGACCACTGCCTTAAACTGATTTATCTCTCGGTTAGCGGATAGGTGTAGACCCTTCTTCCTACTGATGAACAAGTGGAAGGGATTTGAGTGGATGGAGGAATGTACCCTGGCATTCAAGGAGCTTAAGGAATATCTCTCTTAGCCACCTATCATGTCCAGTCCTGTGATGGACGAGGTCCTATTTGCCTACATCGCTGTGGCCCCCCATGCTGTAAGCCTGGTACTAATATGAGTTGATAGTGGCATCCATAGGCCAGTTTATTATGTAAGGAAATCACTGCATGAGGTTGAGGTCTGTTATCTACCCCTAGAGAAGGCCATTTTGCGATAGTACATGCTACCCATAAGCTTCCCCATTACTTCCAGGCACACACGGTAATTGTCATAACCCAGCTCCCGCTTAGGGCTCTGCTCCAAAGTGCTAATTATACGGGGAGGATTGCTAAATGGGGGACAATGTTGGGGGCCTTTGACATCAAATACATGCCTCGCACCTCTGTCAAGGGTCAAGTCCTCGCAGATCTAGTAGCCAAGTTTGCTGAATCCCCATTAGGAGATGCGGTAGAAACGCAACACATGGATGGAAAATCGGTTGGCTTGATCTCTTAACAAGGTCCTCTATCCTAGAAGTGTACGTTGATGGTGCAACAAATCAAAAAGGTTCTGGAGTGGGGCTAGTACTAGTATCCCCCAAAAAGATTACTATTGAGAAGTTGTTGAGGCTGGACTTCTCGGCCATAAACAACGAAGCTGAATATGAGGCTCTGCTGATGGTAATGACCATGGTTTAAAAAATGGGCAGAAAGGCAGTAGAGATGTTCTCAGACACAAAATTAGTCGTCGGCTAAGTGAAAGGAGAATTTAAAGAGAGAGATGAAAGAATGCAGGGGTACTTGAGTCAGGTTAAACACCTACAATCAGGGTTTGAATCTTTCAACCTGTTGCATATCCCTAGAAGTGGAAACACACATGCTGATTCCCTGGCCAAACTTGCGACCTCCTCGGCATAAAGCCTACCTTGGGTCATCCTTGTAAAGGATTTGTACAAACCCGCAAAGGTGAAGGAAAAGGTAGTCCATGTGCACCAATTCAGAGTAGGGCCTAGCTGGATGGACCTTATGGTATTGTTCTTGAAGGAGGATGTCTTGCTTGAGGAAAAATCAGAAGCAGACAAGGTACGTAGAAAGGCTCCTCGGTTCTAGCTGTCCGAGGATCAAAAGTTGTGTAAACGCTCATTTTCGGGGCCATATCTGCTATGCATACACCCCGAGGCAACATAGTTACTTCTTGAGGAGTTACATGAGGGGATTTGTGGAAGCCACATCGGAGGCAAATTTTTGGCGCATAAGGCCATCACTCAAGGCTATTGGTGGCCAAATATGCAAAGGGAAGAGCAAGAATATGTAAAAAAGTGCGACCAGTGCCAAAGATTCACACCAAATATACACTAACCGGGTGGAGTCCTTAATCCACTGTCTAGCCCTTGGCTATTTGCTCAATGGGGTTTAGACATTGTAGGCCTTTTCCCCAAGGCAGCAGGAAACAAGAGGTACTTGTTGGTCAGCACGGAGTACTTCACTAAATGGGTCAAAGCTGAGCCTCTAGCAAACATCAGAGATGTGGATGCACTCTATGACATCTTTTATAAGTGTTTAAACAGAACCTTAGTCATGCTTGTGTTCTCAGACCAGATACTTTGGGGAAATTAGCACTCTATGACATCTTTGATAAGTGTTTAAACAGAACCTCAGTCATACCTGTGTCCTTGGACCATATGCTTTGGGGAAATTAGCACTCAATAACATCTCCAAAATTATAACTGACCCCTTAGATTGGTAGCTTTGAGTAACATCTCACCCTTCAATTCTTTATGAAGTTTATTACTTATCTTTATTGGATTCAGCCTTCATTGTATAAAGAGTAATTCACAGTGCCAATATGGGGTAAATCTCTTCATTTTTGGTACTTAGTCAAATTAATTATGCTAGTGGAAGAGAATTGTTGTTAGTTTCTATTAAAACTAAGGTGGCAATAGATTAAATTCATCTGCAATAACAGTAAGTTTGAAAGTGTATAAAGCAAAGACATAAGAGATAGAAAGAAAAGTCCATTCATTAATAAAAAAGAGAGTACATTATATGCAGTGACAATGTGCCACTACACCAAAAAAGAAAAAAGAAAAAAGAAAAAAGAAAAAAGAAAAAAAGGGCTACAAGAAAATCCTAAAGGCTAAGCCTTAGCCTTAGGGGCAGGAGGGTCTTCTGTTTGGCTCGGCTGGGAGGTGGCAGCGTCCTTGGCTTTAGGGTCAGCTTCATTACTCTTCTTTTACCTTAGTTGTATCTTCTTTGTCCTTGGCTTCTGAGGGGGGGGGGGGGGTTTCTTCTTCTCCTTGCCCTTACACATGTCTTTGGCCTCCTCAACTCCCTGGCCTTGATCACCAGCTTGGCCAAATCCCTTCGAAGCCTTAGGGAGAGAGAGAGAGTAGCTTGGCCAGTTAGGGGCTGCTCGGATGCCTCTAGAGCATGTGCACAGGGAGAGGAGTCAGCACCTGAGACTTCACGGATATCTAGGTGGTAATATATGCTCCTAGGTTGCTTCCAAGTAGAGTCTGTAGGGACTCCCGCAACACTAAGGGCTTTATCCCATGTTACATTACAGTAATTTCTACATACCTCTAAAAAGCTCCTCGGCAAGCTTTATTTGCGTTTCTTCCATGTCGAGCAGGTAAGAAGCCTTCTTCTCAGCCTCAACTACCTAACTGCCTCCTTAGCCAGTTGAGCCACCTCCCTAGCCTTTTAAAGTTTAGCCTTGAGATCTTTAACCAGCTGCCTTTCGGTGGCCAAGTCTATCTTAGTCACGTGCAGCTTCTGGCGTTGATCCTCAGCCTGCTTCTCTGCAGACATTAGACCCGCCTTGGTGCTCTTGTAGGCCTTGATCTCTTCTTTGAGTTTTTCGCTCAACTCCTCATGTTCTTTTCTAAGAGCCCCCAAGGACTTCTCAATGTTAGCATGGGAGAGGGCCTTAGCGTTGGCCTCATTACAGGCATTGAGGACCCATTCCTCGGCCACAAAAACTTGTTGAGTGACCAGCACAAAACAACGGAAGAATCACATGATCAAAAAAGTAAAGAAAGGACAAAAGTACGGCTTGGTATGAAAATTCAAGAATATGATGAATTGCTTACCATAGTTAGGTCCCTTTTCAGGGACAGGAAAAGGTCTTTCTATTTAAAGTACCGGTAAGCCTCCATGTCTCGAGGGAGGAGAAGGGGCTGCTCCAAAGCTTCAGCGATGTAGCCTACATGTCCCCTTTGGAAGTCCCTAATCGAGGAGTTCCAAGGGATGGAAGCCCCATCCACTTCTAGTCGAGGAGACCAGGTGCGTTGTAGGAGGCACACCTCGGCCCTATTTTGCTCCTCTAGGCTGTCCACAGAAGTGGACCTCTTATCATGTGGCCTTTTGGTCACCTTTTGTTGTTTAAACCCCTTCTGATGGCCTACCTCCCCTTCTTCAAGTTCCTGAAGTGGTCTTTTCTTTTTCAAGTCTGGAAGGGCCTTCAATCTGAGGTCGATAGGAAGTGAAGGAGGAGGTGGGAGTGTGAGCGGCACTTAGGACTTGGTGGTTTCCTTCAAGGTAAAGACCTTGCCCCTAGCAGCAATGAGGTCTCTTAGGCTCTTGTTCCCTCAGTTTGAGGCCATCTCACCTTTCTCTTCCTTGGAGGTATCGTCTAGACGAGACATCACAAGGATTGGGTCGTAGACACTAGAATGCCTATCAGGTTCATCCTCGGCAACCGAGACGAAAATCACTTGCACTCCATGAGTCTCCTCCTCTTCGAAATGAAACTTTTCAATTTCCTCTTCGAGCGAGGAATTCAAGGAGGAAATCCCTTCTCTTGTTGCTGCTGCTTCAGGCAGAACTTGTTGGAATGGTTGTACGACTAGTGGAATATTTTGTTGGAATGGATGTACAACTAGTGAAAGATCGTCTGGGGCTAAAAGGTTGGGCTAAGATACGTCAATCCGAGCCAATTGTGGGTTACCCACTCTTATGGCATGGCCGACTTCTAGGTATATCTCCGAGATGGGCTGAAAGTCCAAAATCAAATGAATGGCCCGCAGCTACCTGTCTTTACTTATGAAGATTTCGGATCTCAACAAGTAATTCAGGGCTTCAACGTTGGTTAAGCTAAGCCTGGGAGCTCCTTGCCCCTTATCTGTGAAAACAGCCGAGGAGCAAAACATGGTTAGAAAATTGAAATCCATCATTAAAAGAAAGCAAAATGAAAAGAAGCAAAGCATGGTCAGGGTTAAAGAGTCTAAATCTTTTGCTAAGGAACCTAACTCTAAGGTACCCTACCTGGCATTCCCTCTCGGACGGGGCAGTGAAGGCCATCATGCCACGCTCTTGAAGCTATCAGATAGTCGTCTTTCATACCCTTGTTTAATTTAGGTAGACACAATACTAGCCTGACAACGTTGGATCAAGACTTGAGGTAATATCCCGCATTTTTCTAGGCATGGCACTTATACATGTGGACCACATCATGCTAGGTGAGCTGTAAACCCAGATAATCGTTGAGAGCATCAATGCTACCCAAGACCCTAAATAGGTTGGGCGCGTACTGGTGGGGGCATATCCTATGGTTGATAAGATAATCCCGTGTTATCCTACTCATAGGGAGGGTCATTCCCCCTTTTATGAAAGCTATCATGGGGATGACAACTTCTCCCTCTTCTCAATTTGTTACTATTTGTTATGGGGAACAATATCGCAGGGCGACTTCCTGTGGTATGTGATATTTTTCCTTAAAAGCCTCTATTTTGGCGGGGGAGTTCACTAAGTTCTTAAATCTACCCATCTAGACAAGCTAAAGGGAAACCACTGAAGTTGATAAATGGAGAAATAAGAACTGGAAGGCCGAAGAGACTGGAGGAAGCGAAAAAGAAGGGTTTAAAGAAATTAAAACTTACAAGAACTAAGATGTGTGATAATCCCTGAAACCTTAATAGAATTTTTTGAAGATTTTTTGGAGAAAAGGTATGAAAAGCTCAGTAACTTTGAGAGTTTTGTGAGTTTGAATGCTTGGGATTTCTAAAGAGCTTGAGAGTTCGTAAAATGAGGGGAAAATGATTTCCCTCAAGGCTTTATATAGAGTGTAAAATGAGTGGGAGTTATCCTGCTCGAAAGTCCAAGAGAAAGGTCAACCGTAGGATCTGCGCCTCACCGTTAGATCTGGGGAACAAAGCGCCGCCTAGAGCAATTAATGAGACTTCATGGGCTTTGAAACGTCAGAAGCAATTATGGGGCGTATAAAATGGCACTCTCACACATGTGTGAATCAGAGAGTCAGGTAAAATTACTTCGTAATAATTCAAAACCCCATTTTTCTCCTCGGGCGAGAAGGAGAAAACCGAAGTTTTGAGGGGCTATTGTAGGGATGAAGGCCCAAAACATATATTGGGCCTTGGGCCTTGGTCGAGAGCATGATTAGTTTGAGGAGCAATGAATGGTAATGAGTGGTTCAGACTTAGGATTTAATGAGTAAGATGCAAATAGGAAGGTGGTCCGAGGAGAAATATCTCCTCGGATAAGTTGACCACAGATCAAATGTGCATCTTATTTGATCAAGGCAACCTTCCATGATACTCCAGTGAAATTGACGTGTATCTCTAAGTGTACCAGAGAGTTGGGATTTCAGAAATATCTAAGGGAAAGCTGCTATCACCACATTAAATGCACTGCAGCTACTTTTCTGGCCACATTTATGTGGAGAAGACCTCTGAACAGTGCTACCTTGACTACCACAACTCACAAAAAATCAAAGGGGATGTTTGATGGGACAGGCACTCAAGTAAAGGTTTAAACGATCAATAAGTGTAGGATTAAGATAGTCCAAATGAATCTATATAATGAAAGAGACCCTCCATGAGAGTGGGATCGGAAAATAGAAAAAGAATATTGTAGCAATCAAAGTTGTATTTGTAATAAGTTCTATTGATTTATACCTAGATTTGCCTCCTTGGACAGTGAATTCATTCAGTCCTATGTAACTTGTTCTTGCTTGATCATCTTTTAAATCCATATTAGTCATTGTTAAATTCATTAGGGCCTAGTTCTTTGACCCACTCTCTACAAATTTATTATACTAGGCTCACTGGGCCAAGATCCCATACATCTTGGGCTTAGGCTGCAAACCGTGTCCTTACAATTTATTTATGTATGTGAAAGAAAATGTAATCTTAAATTTTATTTGAATAAAAACATATTTTTTTCTTGATTTTATCTTTAAAAAATCAACTGGTCCAAATTAAAAAGCCATTGATCTAGGGGGTTAAGACATCATTAGTACAATGTCCACTTTGATACTAATTGATTTAGTATTCTCGGATTTTGGCTCTCACACCTTGTTGGGTCAATTAGGAAGCTCCAATATTTATGTTCATCCCTTATTAATACCAAATATTCTTCAATTTGGGGTTGTTATGGGTGCGAGAATGTAATTACTTATGTCTGTTTTAAAGTATTACTATTTCTTTTCTGTGTTTTTATTTTTTATTTATTTGTGTGTGTGTGTGTGTTGGGGGGGGGGGGGGGGGAGGACGAGCGGTAAGCTTGGGCTTGTTTATTAAAGTCTTCGCATTAGTGAACCCTCCAATTGAAGGCTATCACATGAGCTTTTCAATGACATCTAACTTGCACAATCTGATGCTGTTTAATCGCAGTTTTGCTAGAGTAAAAGGTAGGTCAAATTTTGCAAAATTATGCCAAAAATGAGCTACATAAAATGCAATTTTTTTTAGTTTTGTGATATACATCTTACTCGATAAAATATGATTTTGGTTCTAATTTTAAAGAGGATTTAAAAATTTATTTTCCAATTTAACATTTGTTACAATTGTAAGGTTAAAATTTCTGGTCAAACTAGATAAACTTTTTAAAACCCTAATTAAATTTGGATAAACTTCATACTTTTCTATATAAATTTCGAGATTTGCCTAGTGAAGAGGATAAAAATTGACAGTGATGGATCCATAAAGTGGATCAGATGGTGTTGGACAAGATGGATGGACATTTGGTGAAGGGGCATAAGATGGACGGATCAAAGGTCCACGTGGCCACCAGTTGGACATTGTGTGATCTCCAAGGAATCTTAAATGGAAATGACTTGTCTTGCACGACAAACCCTACTTTACAAAGTCCCAATACAAATAGAACTCCACAATAAGAAGGATTCTAGAATATACGCGCAAATCTTCCCTATAAGGAAAAGACTTGTTGCGCAAGTATGAGACTCGATTCTACACTACTATAAAAACCCAAAGACCCTTAGAAAATAGGTACGCATAATTCATCCCAGCTCTAGCACTTTAGAGTTGTAGAAAAAGGTTTACTAACTTAACCTTCAGAGAGTCCTTGGCCGGTACCACACCGGTATCCTCTTAGGGTTTTCTCTTTGTGTTGTGCAGGGACCATTACGAGCGTACGGGGACCGTATGGCTCACTGTTGATTTTTTGGCATCATTAGTTGGTGCCGTCTCTGGGAAACTAAACACGCTATTCTTAGCAAAGCCATACGAACGCTTCCCAGACCAAGAGTTGCATGGTACTTACCCGCTCGATGGCGACCACCACCAACGTTCAGGGAGATGAACCCCGTACGATTGCCCTTGAAAGACAAGTTCAGGCCCTCGCCGCTGCCGTGGAATGCCTTACAAAGCAGAACCATGATTTGGAAGAGCAGCTGTGACAAAAGAACGTAGGGCATAACACTCAAGAGGAGGATCAAGAAGGCACCAATGCCGAACGAAGAGACCAAGAGGGGCCAAAAGGAAGTAATGCCCCGAGCAGGCCGGAAAGACAAGACATGAGCCATCTGTCAATCACTGAAACAGCTCCACCCCACATTATGGTGGAGATGCAGATGATGAGAGAACAGATGGATTTTAATATGAACGCCCTCAAGGGGAGAGTATCCAATGACCTTGATGACTTGGTCCACTGAACGAATTCGCCATTCACAGCCCTTGTTACTTCTTTCCCCCTTCCACCAAAGTTTTGCATGCCGCAGGTGGAAAACTACGACGGAAACAAGGATTTGCTGGATCACTTGGAATCATTCAAGACCCTGATGCACCTTCAGGGGTTACCAGACGAGATCATGTGCAGAGCCTTCCCTACCACGCTGAAGGGCCCCACAAGGATCTGGTTCAGCAGGCTAGCGCCCAACTCAATCAGCACCTTCAAGGAGTTAAGCACCTAATTCGCCTCACACTTCATCGATGGACACAGGTGCAAGAAGTCCACGACGTGCTTGATGAACATCAAGCAACGAGAAGACGAGATGTTGAGGTCCTACATAACCCGCTTTAACAAGAAGGCTCTTTCAATTGACGAAGCGGACGATAAGATACTTGTGGCTGCCTTCACGAATGGACTACAAAAGGGTAAGTTCTTGTTTTCCTTGTACAAGAACGACCCTAAAACTATGATGGATGTGCTATACAGTGCAACCAAGTACATGAATGCAGAAGATGCGTTGTTGGCCTGAGAAGAGAGGCCTAAGAAAAGGGAAAGACAAGAAGACACACAACATAACAGAGGATCAAAGAGGGCAAGGACTAGAGAACAGCAGGAGGACAGGCGCCCAAAGCCCCTCGCAGGAAGATTCACGAATTTCAATCTGCTGACCGCTCTAATCGACCAAGTCTTAATGCAGATCAAGGACGAAGGAGCCTTGACCTTTCTCGGAAAGCTAAAAGGAGATCCTAATAAAAGGCATAGGGATAAGTATTGCAGATTCCACCGCGATCACGGCCATAATACATTTGATTGCTATGACCTAAAGCAACAAATCGAAGCCTTTATACAATAAAAAAAGTTGCATAGGTTTGTTAGCAAGGAGAGGACGAACTAGCCACAAGAGCATGCCCCCAGACGGGAGAATAAGCATCCTAGGCCGCCTATAGGGGACATAAGAATGATAGTAGGGGGCACGACGGCCACTAGGTCATCTAAAAAGGCTAGGAAAACCTACCTACAGATGGTTCAGAATGTTCAGCTAACAGGCTCCATACTGAAAATGCCACGAATGGACAATCCAGTCATTGGGTTCTCAGAAAAAGATGCCCGACATCTTCATCACCTACATGACGATGCACTCGTAGTCAGCATACGGGTAGAAGATTACAATATGCACTGAATTTTGGTCGATAATGGCAGCTCGGCTGACATACTATACTACCCAGCATTCCAACAAATGAGGATTGATAGAGAACGATTGGTTTCGATGGACGCTCCGCTCGTTGGGTTCGGAGGAACACGGGTCTTCCCACTTGGTGCAGTCACATTATCTGTGACGATAGGGGATTACCCCCAACAGATCACTATGGACGTGACATTCCTTGTAGTCGACTGCTCCTTTGTGTATAATGCCATCATAGGACGGCCCACCCTTAACTCATGGAAGGCTGTGACCTCAACTTACATCCTAATGATTAAGTTCCTTATGGATTATGGTGTAGGGGAATTACGTGAAAACCAAGTGGCTACACGTGAATGCTACATAGCAATGATGGAGATGGATGACCACCTCCAAGTCACCAGCATAGAAGAGCAACGAGTGGTCACGAAGCCCGTAGAAGAGCTTGAAGAGATACCCCTTGACGACTCTAAAAATGATCAAACAACGAGAATCGGTACCCTCGCCAGCCCAACGGTTCGCCAAGCGCTAAAAGCGTTCCTCAGGAATAATTGGGATGTATTTGCATGGAGTCATGAGGACAAGCCAGGGATAGATCTCGTTGTTGTGGTGCACAAGCTGAATGTGTCACCTGCCTTCACACCAATCCGCCAAAAGAAGAGAGTATTCACCCCCAAGCGGGACCAAGCCATAGCAGAGGAAGTCCGCAAGTTGCAAGAAGCTAACTTTATTAGGGAAGTCTACTACCCTGATTGGCTGGCTGGCAAATGTGGTAATGGCCAAAAAGGCTAATGGAAAGTGGAGAATGTGCATAGATTTCACGGACCTTAACAAGGCCTGCCCCAAGGACAGCTACCCCCTAGCATGAGTTGACATCCTGGTTGACTCTACGGCACAACACCAGTTGCTGAGCTTCATGGATGCTTTTTCAGGCTACAACCAAATCAGAATGGACGAAGCCAATCAAGAGAAAACTTTGTTCGTCACTAGCCAAGGCCTCTACTACTATAGGGTGATTCCATTCGACCTCAAGAATGCGGGTGTGATGTATCAGAGGCTTATGAACAAGATGTTCGCGTAGCAAATTGGTAGAAACGTCCAAGTCTATGTGGACGACATGCTGGTGAAAAGCAGGAAAGAGGAAGACCACTTAGAGGACCTCAGAGAAACATTAAACACCCTTCGCTCTTACAACATGAAACTCAATCCAGGAAAATGCGCTTTCGGAGTGACGGCAGGAAAGTTCCTAGGGTTTATGGTGTCTCAAAGGGGTACTGAGGCCAACCCAGACAAGATCCGGGCCATAATGGAGATGGCACCCCCAAGGAATATTAAAGAAGTCCAAAGCCTCAACGGCAAAATAGCGGCACTCAATAGGTTCATGTCAAGGGCGACGGACAAGTGTCTACCGTTCTTCCGCACGCTAAAGAAGTCTTTTGAATGGACGACCGAATGTCAGCAGGCATTCGAGGATCTAAAGGCCTATCTCTCATCCCCTCCATTACTCAGTCCTTCCCAGCCTAGGGAAGAGCTCTTCCTCTACCTAGCAGTATCCTCGATGGCCGTCAGTGCAGCATTAGTAAGAGAAGAAGACAAGATACACAAGCCTGTGTACTACACAAGTCATGCGCATTGAGGAGCAGAAGAAAGGTACCAACCAATGGAGAAGCTTGCCTTCGCCTTAGTTACCGCGGCTTGCAAGCTCAAGCTATACTTCCAAGCTCACACAATGATCGTCCTGATAGACAAACCCCTACAGAGTGCGATGAATAATCCTGAAGCTGCTAGATGGGTAGCGTTATGGCAATCGAATTAAGCGATTTGACATACAATATCGCCCTTGCACTGCCATCAAGGGACAGGCGGTTGTCGAATTCATTGCAGAATTCACCAATGTAGAAGAACAAGGGGTAGAAGAGATCCCATTATGGAGCATCCACACAGACGGATCCTTCAATAAGCAAGCTGGTGGAGCCGGCATAGTACTCCATAGCCCGGTAGGAGATAAGATCAAATGCATGGTCCGTCTAGACTTTCCTACTATGAACAATGAAGCGGAGTATGAAGCCTTAGTAGCAGGGCTGGACCTCGCCATGGCCGCAGGAGCTAATAATTTGATCCTCTGCTGCGATTCCCAAGTAGTGATCAGTCAGGTCAACGGAGAATACGACTACAGAAGTGAACGGATGAAGAAGTATCTAAAACAAGTGAAGGACTGAGTCAACAATCTACAAGCAAAGTTCATTCAAATCTCAAGGGAGGAGAACGAACATGCAGATCGGCTAGCTAAAGCTGCATCAGCAGAACATATGATCATCCCTAGTCAGGTACTATCTTTCGTTTAAGTTTCACCATTAATAGACTGTGTCAGCATATATGAGGTTGGATTGGAAAGTTGTTGGACAACACCAATAGTATCCTACCTGAAAGAGGGGTCGCTGCCAGAAGAGAAGGAGGCTGCCAAAAAATTAAAAGTCCAAGCTGCTCGCTTCATCCTAATCAGATGCGTCCTCTATAAAAAAGGATTCTCTCGACCCTACCTAAGGTGTCTTGGCCCTAAAAAAGCAGATTATGTTATGAGAGAAGTTCACGAAGGAATTTGCGGGAATCACTTGGGGTCGCGCTCATTAGTACAGAAGCTGATCAGGGCAAGATATTATTGGCCAACCATGCAGAAGGATGCCCATGCATATGTGAAGGCTTGTGATAAATGTTAGAAATTTAGCAACCTCATTAAGCAACCAACAGAGGAACTTACCCCTATGATGGCCCTATGGCTGTTCGCTCAATGGGGGTTAGATATCATGGGCCCATTCCCAACAGTAGCAAGACAGCTAAAGTTCCTAGTGGTCGGCATTTACTACTTCACCAAATGGCTGGAAGCGGAAGCCTTGGCCATTATTACAGAGAAGAATATATAAGGTTTCGTATGGAGGAACATCATATGCAGGTATGGCACTTGTCTCAGATAATGGGAAATAGTTCGACAATAATGCGTTTAGGGACTCTGCTCAGAGCTAGGTATCAAGAACCATTACTCATCAGTCGCCCACCTACAGGCCAACGGGCAAGTTGAGGTGACGAACTAGTCCTTGCTCAAAATCATCAAGACCCGGCTCGAGAGGGCAAAGGGTATATGGCCTGAGGAGTTGCCAAGTGTTTTGTGGGCATACAGGACAACGGTGCGGACACCTACAAGAGAAACTCCGTTTCTACTAGCATACAAGAGTGAAGTAGTCATCTCGGCAGAGGTAGGACTTACGAGCTACAGGGTAGGGAACCACAACGAAAGCAAGCACGATGAAACCATGCGCCTACAATTTGACCTGGTGGACGAAGTGAAGGCAACGGCCGAGCAAAGATTAGCACGGTATCAAAATCTCATGGCCAAGCACTACAACTCCAAGGTCAGACACAGGGACTTCCAGGTAGGAGATCTTGTCTTAAGAAAGGTAATGGGAGCTACGAGAGATGCCTCACAGTGAAAGCTTGGACCTAACTGGGAAGGACCATACAGAGTGGCATCATGGCATAGAAAAGGAACCTAGCACCTGGAGATGCTGGACTGGCAAAAGCTACACCATCCATGAAACACCGAGCACCTAAGAAAGCACTACCAGTAGAAAGCAAACATCCAATGGATTCTCAGTTTATTCAATTTTCACTAGTATTTAAGTTAATTATTGCAACATTCTCCAGTTTTCTAGTTTACTATCTAAACTGTTATTTTTGCTACAATACTCCTTAAGTATTCTTTTTAAGCTTCTTTTCCTTTAAAAGCTACACTTTTGGTTTAATAATAAAAGGAATATTCAGACATGATTGATGTGCTATTCCAAGATGGATATTTTGTTAAGTCCATAGAATGGACGGATCATCCCATGAGGATGTATATTTTATTAAGTCCATAAAGTGGATGGACCATCCCAATAGGGTGGGTATCTTATTAAGTCCACAAAGTGGAGGAATCATCCTATGAGGATGTATATTTTATAAAGTCCATAAACTGGCCGAATTATCCCATGAGGATGTATATTTTATTAAGTCCATAAAGAGGACGGACCACCCCAAGAGGGTGGGTATTTTATTAAGTCCATAAACTAGACGAATCATCCCATGAGGATGTATATTTTATTAAGTCCACAAAGTGGACAGATCATCCAATTAGGAAGCATATTTTATAAAGTCCATAAACTGGATGAATTATCCCATGAGGATGTATATTTTATTAAGTCCATAAAGTGGACGGGCCATCCCAGGATGGTGAATATTTTATTGTCCATAAAGTGGATGGGGTCTATTATTAATGGAATAATTCACAAAGTTCGCAATATGGACAGTCATCCCAGAATGATAGATAATTTGCCAAGTCCATAGAATGGACGATTCATCCTAGGAGGATAGATAAATTGTTAAGTCCATAAAATGGACGGTGCATCCCAGGAAGGTGGATGCTTCATTTCACAAAGTGGACGGTTTGCCCCATCATAAAGACGGGTTTGTCAAGTTTTATACAAAAAATAGAATAGACGGTCCTAATAAGTTTTTAATTGCCCACAAAGTGGACGGATATCTTTTAATGTATACCGGTTTTCTGAATTGCCCATGAAATGACGGCTTAAAAAGCATAAGACTAACGGATCCATCGAATAGTATATACAATGTAGACGAGTTAAACAGGACGGATCTAGTGTATTTAAAGTAAAGAGCAATCAAACAGGATAACAAGACGGATAACAAAATAAGTTAACCAATGATTAAAAGCCCAGAAGGGGCAATGTTCATACATAAAAATGACGGTTAAAACATCAACCGTTCTCAAAAGCCTTCATATTTATAAAAAGAAAAAATAAAAAATTACTACACGGGGCAGGGGTATTCTCTGCTTTCTCCTCTACTAGGGTGCCAGTATGATCAACATGCTTAATCTGGCTTTCAACTGCATCAGCACCAGGATTGTTGGTCGGTGGATCATTAGCAAAAATTGCATCCATACTTTTTGACTCAACGGGCTGAGCAGTGGTCTGGTCCGAGACGTTGACAAAAACGTTGGAAAAATCTAGATCCAGGTAAAAGGTCTTCACCTAAAGAAGGGCGTCATCGAAGCCTTCAGTAAAAGAGACCCCAAACTCGGCCAAAAGGGCGTCGGAGTCACGATACTGGAGTACCGTGACATCCTTTGCCTGACGGAGGTTGTCCCTAGCATCTTTAATCTCTTTTTCTTTATCTTTAAGGACTTTTTTCATCGTCTCCATCTATTCTAGAAGCTCTTTATTGGCTTTCTTTGACATCTCTAGCTTCTTCACCATGTTGACCTTCCAAGCCTTGAGACCGATCAACTCGTCCTCTGTCTCTTTGGCTCTCTTCCTTATACGGTCCAGCGCCGTCTCACGAGTCAGGCATCGTCCCATCAGTCCCTTCATCACAACCATGGCCTGAAAAATGGAAAGGAATTAGTTTCAAATCACTAAAAAGGGTAGGACGGATGAAAAGTGGATGGGCAAGATGACCTGAGCAATACTAAAAAGTCCCATATCCCTTATTGCCTCCGTTGAGTGGTTGCCTAAATCCTCAAAATCTTCAGGAGCTATGATTGATGAAAGCTTTTCCAAAGCGTATTTAGAGTCTTCTCGAAGGAGGACAGATGGCTTCTCTTGAGAGGTGGACGGACCCTTCATGAGGCCTTTTCCTGCTCAATGTTTAGTAGGAGTAACCGCCTTTGCACCCTCAGCCTCCAGCCCCACGACGGACTCTTGCACAATCTTTGGCTTTTTTGGTGCACGGTCCTGTTTCAGTGGCACTTTCCTTTTAGTAGACGGGTTGCTTGTGCCCGTCCCCTTGGAGATTTGACCTCCTTCTTCCTTCTACTTGGCTGCCTGCGTTTTTATCATGGCTCTCTTCTTAGCTGCATCCATTTCTGCATAGACAGGATGGGCATACTTAGCTCCCAAATAAAGGAATATAAACTTACAGGTAAGGGTGACGGACTTACGTTCGCGCACTCGATCGTCATAACGACGGGCTTCAGGGGTAGGCTTTGGTCCATTACAATACCAGTAAATGGTGTCTAATGTGACCAATTTGGCCCAAGTCCTCTCCTCTAGTTTTGTTTTGGCAAAAATATTCTCCAAAAAGTTCCACTGTTCTAAGGTAACCTGAGGACGGTCTTGAACTGTAAAAGAGAATAAGGGGACGGTCAAAGAAACAATTAGAAGAATCGATTGATATCCTAAATATGACGGATACATACCAGATGGGGGCAGTATTCCCCATGTTGTGTCAACGGGCATAAACTCACGGTCTCCAGGACGACACATCCACTTGTCGCCCTCTAAGAAAAAATACCGACTCTTCTAGTTTCTGTTGCAGTCGGGGGTTTCACACACAAGCCTTGTGTGGGGGTTCCTAGGAACAAAACTATACATGCCTTTTGACTGAGAAATCTTTGCTGGATGGTAACAATTAAAAAACTTTTCTAAAGTCAACCTTCTAGCTCTGTCAGACATTGCTTTATACAAGGCCTCCATGCCGAGGAAGACCTTCTAGGCATTTGGGGCAATTTGGTTGATGGACACACCAAGGTACTGAAGGAGTTGATGGTGAAGGGTGCTTAGAGGGAATCTGAGCCCTGCCTTCAACATCTGCTCATAAACCCCAACACCTTCAACATCCTCATAATAACATTTTTCTGACATATAAGGGAGACTGATGGGAATGTGGGCAGGTATTTGGTATTTTGCACTCAAGGTCTTGAAATGATTTTCTTTGATTGTGGAAACAAAAGCATTCACCGTCCATATGGGTAGCATCATGAACTCCCTCATTCCATCAGGACCTATGACGATCTTAATTTGGGGTCTGCACCCTCTATATCAACATTTGAGTCACCCTTTGACCCATCCATCTCCATACCCTAATCTGTTGAGGGAGAGGTGGCCGATGGAGTTCTATCTTCGTTTGACATGTCTTGGTCTTGGTGACCTGATGGGTACACTTCATTGTAGCCCGCCCCGTTGCGAACAAACGACTGGTTACTTGATGCACTAGACATGACCTACACGTAATTATAAATCCTAAGACTCTGACGGGTCTAGAAAGAATGACGGTAGTAGAAAGTTTAGAAACAAAGTGCGTGAGAAATTTAAAGGAAACAAATGCTTACTAGATTGTGGCAGGACGGTAATAAGCTTCGGTGATGGATGCAAAAACTGAACGGCTCGATCAGCTGACAAGGGTGATGGATGCACTCTGATCGTTAATTTCAGTAGAAAGTAGAGAAATGAGAAGAGTAGAGTTCAGTTTATATAGAGAGAACAGCACGGAAGATGAAAGGACACTTCGATCTAAGAGAACAGCTACTCAGAGGACGCCACGTGTCCTTCGTCATTTAATGATCCTAGGCCAGCTTGTCAAGGCCTAAGTATTCCCCAAAATGAATTGATTTAAACCGTCACCCCACGGGTCCTTCCACTAAGAGATTACGGACCCATGGGGCGAGGGGGCAACTGAAGAGGATGAAAATTGACAGCGACAGATCCATAAAGTGGATTAGACGGTGCTGGACAAGATGGATGGACACTAGGTGAAAGGGTATAAGGTGGACAGATCAAAGGTCCACGTGGCGACCAATTGGACATTATGTGATCTCTAAGTAATCCTAAATGGAAACGACTTGTCTCGCACGATAAACCCTACTTTATAGAGTCCCAATACAAATAGAACTCCACCATAAGAAGGATTATATAATATATGCGCAAATCTTCCCTATAAGTAAAAGACTTGTTGCGCAAGTATGAGACTCGATTCTACGCTACTATAAAAACCCAAAGACCCTTATAAAATAGGCACGCATAATTCATCCCAGCTCTGGCACTCTAGAGTTGTAGAAAAAGGTTTACTGACTTAACCTTCGAAAGGTCCTTGGCCGGTACCACACCGGTATCCTCTTAGGGTTTTCTCTTTGTGTTGTGCAGAGACCGTTTCGAGTGTACGAGGACCGTGTGGCTCACTGTTGATTTTTTGGCATCATCACCTAGTATGACTAATTTTCTATAAAAATGATAAATCCGGTTGAGCACTCATAAAATTTGGTCAAACTTGATATTTTTATTATAAAAATTTCATGACTGTTCTACTTTGGCTGATATCGCATATAATCAAAGCAAATGCCATTGGTTTACACTTTAGTTGGCTTTCCGCTCACAATTGGATTTTTTTTTTCTTTTATTTTTCTATACAAAATTTCTTGTTTTGCTCTTGCTCTAATACAGTAAAGGAGATTAATTTTGACTGAACCTATTCCCTTTCAGAATGGGAGTTGTCGTAGGCATACAACCCTCCATACTAAATCTTTCCTGGACCTTTTCAATATAGGCCCATTAAGACAGTTATAATATCTTTTGAGATGTGCATATTAGACTTCACTTTATCCATCAGTTCAAAGTTTTAAGAGGTAAACTATTTTGTCTCATGTAATAAACCCAAATGAATCATAAAAAAAAATAAAATAAAATAAAATTCTCAAATGAATATTTGTAAGTAAAATTGCATTGATATATAGGACTAGGACAATGTATTTAGTCTTGTTACGTTGAGATATCAACATTAATCAACAATGTTCTCATCAAGACCATGTAAGATAACAACATCTTGAACCTTATATATGACTCATGAGAAGCCTATTTAACCACAAAGAATAGAAAGAAGAGTGATTTAAAAAAAAGAAAAAAAAAAGGTGTGATCAGGGTCAAATTGATGGTGTAAAAATAATTTAATAATGAAAAATAATCTAATAAATATATAATAACTAGTTAAAGTTACTAATGATGCTCAAAAATTAGTAGGCTGAAATGCTCAGAGCTATGGTGATGGTTTAATGATCTGAAATGAAAGAAAGGACCGTCAAGGGTGATCGGTGTAACCCAGCGAAGAACCCTTCGACGGTTAAGTTAGTTTTCTCTCTAAAACACAAGGATGAGAAACTGTGAATAGTAGAACTTACCTGGGTTAACTGTGACTTGATCCTTTTATAGAGAGTTAGGAGTGAGTCTACTTGTTCGGATCCACTATCATTATGGGGGATGTGTGGAGTTAATGGAGAAAATGGAGGACGTGAAGCAATTTACAGGGAATCATTTCCATGTTTTAGGAATGGCGAATCGTGGTCTGATTATATTGAACCTTTGAAAAGTTCTTTTAAAATTCCCTAAGTGTTGTCTAGTCGTCCATGCCCTTGGGTCATGGATGACTATCCTGAAATTAGATGATCTCGTTACCCATAGACGGATCCTATTCATGCTCATGATGCTTCTGTTGGGTTTCTTTCCTTGTAAAACCTTCTGGACGTGGTCTAGTCATGGCTGACAACTATGGACAAACTAAAACTTAATTTGGACCCCATTAGTTGCCCACTTGCCCTTGTGTCGTCCATGAAACTGTTGGCTTGACACATGGTGATTTTTCATTGGCTGAAGGATTCTCTAGGTGGCATGTCAGGATGATCTGAAATCAGACATTTAGGATGTTGACACATAGCATAATCTTGATGGCTTACCAATTGTGTCATTTCGTTCTTCAAAATAATTGCCACGTGGCGCATTCTAACTGGTTCACGTCGTTTCAATGTCCCACCTTGCTAATTATAAATAGGGCAATACCTCTCCTACCCTCTCACATTTCTCATATTTTCTTTTCTGACATCAATCATCTTGCGCCTCGTCTAGAAGTTTCCTTCCATCCATAGTCATCCTTGTTTAGAATCAGGTATCCTCTTTTCTTCGTCTATAGGTTTTTCTGTAGAATTCTTTTCAAAATGTTTGAGATAGTAGTATCTTCATCTGGCAATAGTGACAAGAGGGAGATAGACGAGTACTAGGACAAGAGTAATGATGGTGGTAGTAGTAGTGATAGTAGTAGTGGTATTAGTAGTAGTGATAGTGGTTCTACAGGCGAGTAGTACTCGTCTGGGGTGCCTGGGGTTCCTTTAGAGGTCCTCCAGGAGGAGTTAAGGTGAAAGGCAGCATCAGGGTCATCTGCTGGTCCGTCCACTAGTACCCTAGCGTCCATCCCCTTCTCAAGTGAGGATGAGGACATTTTGTATTGTAGTGCTGTAGGTATTCCTTCAAAGATAGGTGAGAAAAGACTTTACTCTCTTAGGGGCAAATATCAAATTCCAGATGAACTTAACCCTCGTTTAGCTGTCCTTGGTGAATGGTGCTATACTCCAAACTTAGGGGTTGGTGTATATGAGGCTTATCTGTTAGGGGGTCTTAGGTTACCTTTCACTGCTTTCACTAGGGAGATCCTCCATAGGCTAGGTGTAGGTCTAAACCAACTTAACCTGAATGCATGGAGGCTCATTGTATCTATGTAAATGTTATGGAGAAAGCCTTTGACGGGAACCATCCTCTTACTATGGATGAGTTCCTACATTGCTATAAACTCTCTGAAATAAGCCAATCCCAAGGTTTCTATCAATTTTCAGCCAGGGGTTCTAGTTGTAGGTTGATAAGGTCTGTTCCCTCATTTGATAAGAGGTGGAAGACGGAGTTTTTCTTCATCTCAGGATTTTGGGTAGGGAACCCTGTCAAGGTAGGTAGGGACCTATTCCATCCCTACACTGGTGAGATGGGTCGTCTACATCCTGAAGGTACGTTGATTTTTTAGCTGTAAAATGACCTTCTTTGACCAAATTCTTCCTAGAATGCGTCCAACAAGCATGCTCTTTTGTAGATAGATCTTTCACTTTTTGGTGACACTTCACCGTCTAGCAACTTGGAGGCTTGGACCTAAGCCTACAGAAGAAGCATTAACCCATGAGCTTACCACTAGTTGACGTAAGTTATCTATTTTGTTGCATTATGGTTGTTTAGCTCATCTAGACTCTGATGCTCCATTTTCCCATATAGGAATAGCAACCACAAAGGAAAACAAGGAGAAAGGCATTGCTGGTGATGAAAGTGTTCAGCTTGGGATAGAGGGTCTTGCTCAAACTCATCCCCCTGCCTCGTTTACATTGAAGCTCGTTCCTCTAGCTTCATCAGAAAAAAGGAAGACTGTATCTAAGAAATTGGACATAGGTAATCTTCCCAACCGTCGAGGCAATAAGAAACAAAAGGTTGACTCCTCGATGTCGTCTACTACTCCTGTCTTGGTTCTTGACCCTGCTGATCTTGCGACCAATCCTCTAGTATCTAAGGTTGAAGATTCACTTCCTTGTCTTGGTGCAAATCCATCCAAACCTTCACTAACTAGGCCCCCTTGATAGTGGCCTAATAACCCTCCTAAGGAGTGAAGGTCTAGCTTGGGACAGGTTCAAGTAGGTAGTGACTGACAAAGACATTGCCATCTACTATGACATGTCCATGAAGGAGTTTGAACGGTTTACAGTCCACGATCTCTTCAAGGTATTTTGACTCGTCCTTATCTATACTAAAATTGAATTTTATTCTCTTTATCTCACCTCCATATTTACTAATACAGGCCATGTCCAAGTTTAAGGCGGTGTCTAGGCAAGCCTATGAATTGGACAAGGATAGGATCAGGCTAGAGGCAATAGTCTGTGACATGGAGAAGGAATCTAGCCACAAGACGGGGGAGAGCATGAAGCTGGAGGATGAGGTGAAGGAGTTGAAGAATCTGGCTGAGGAGCTGAGGACTGATATTGTGGAGAAAGACACTCATCTAGACCACCTTCAGAAGTAGAATGACGAGCTCAGGTCCTCTTTGAGCAAATCCAGAGACGAAGTGATTAAGGAATTCAAGACGTCGAAGGAGTTCACTGATCTCCTAGACGAAAATTATGCTGTAGGCTTCGAGGATTTCCTTATAGACGCTATTGAATCATTTCCTGGGGGTGGACTTTGATTCTATCAAGTTCCGTACTACAGTTAAGAGTTCCTTACTCCAGACAAGCTCAGAGGACTTGAATATTAAGGACGATGCTTCTACTCCTCATCTAGTGAAGGACAGCTCAAAGTCTAGAGGCGATGCCCCCAGTGGTTTATCCCAGTAAATTAAGTTTTAAGCAAAAATTTAGTTTCCTTTATTTGCTTTTTTTTCTCTTCTTCTTCTTCTTTTTTCTCTCTCTCTCTTTTTTTTTTTTTTTTTTTTTTTTTTTTTTTTTTTTTTTTTTTTTTTTAGGGGGGGGTGGGCGTTGTTTTGGACCATGAATTTTTTTTTTTCAAGTACATTACCTTGTCTATGTTTAAGGACAGGGTCTCATACAATTGCCTTTTTTAGGCTTGTTACTTTAAAGGGTTTTGGACGATGGTCATCTGCCCTTAGTTCGTCTATAAATATATTGCCGTCCATGTTTGAATGCATGTTTTTATTTTTGTTGCCAATTTTAATATCCAACTATTTTCTAGTCCATAGTTAGGACTTTACTTTAAAGTGGTTAAATATTTCCTTGTCCTTAACTAGGACTTATTTCTGGAATTCATAATTGGTTGAGTGCTTTGGACATTTGTCGTCCTTAAAAATTGCCTATTTATTGCATGCACACTTTTTCTCGTCTTTCATTATTGGACGAGTGCACTGGGAGGTGTCTTTTCCTTCCCTTTGTACTTATGTTTTTACCTTAAGGTTTTATATATGATAATTTTCCTTTTCCTTGTCTAAGGATGGCTCATGACGATACATCTCCACGTCCAAAGATTTTAGACGTCTTTAACTTTTTATGGACTTTAGTTTCCTAGAGAATCATTAACACTTAAGTTAGAAAATTCAAACTACTTTACATACAATAGAGAACTTTGTACATAACATCGTCCATAGACATCATTCATGTCAGTACCTCATTCTTTTTTTAGGGAATTCAAATTGCTTTATATGCAAAAGGACTTTGCTCATGACATCGTCCATAAACATAGCAAATGTTCGTAGCTAGTGCCTTTTAGGAAATTCAAATGCTAAAAACATAGAATACTGCTAAAAAACATATAGTGCTGAAAGATAACATAAGTAGACTGCTAGAAAGAACTAGTAGTCTCTAGACTTGTCCATGTTAACCTTCCCGGTGGATCTTTACTAGTAGTACTTCCTCAAGTGCTCCACATTCCACGAATGCTCCAGCCTTCGTTCATCCAAGGCTTCTAGATAGTACGACCTCGTCTTTTGTAATTGATGACTCTGTATGGTCCTTCCCAATTAGGTTCCAACTTTCCATGAGCGGGGTCCTTAGTAGCCAGGGACACCCTTTTCAAGATGAGGTCCCCAATGTTGAACTGCCTTGGTTTGACTAACGCATCATGGTGCTTAGTCATCAGATTCTTGTAACGTGCCACCCTTTGTTCCGTGTCCATCCTTACCACATCAATGAGATCAAGGCTTAGACAGAGTTGTTTCTCATTTTCCTCATCTTTATAGTGGGCCACCTTGTAGCTAGTCAGACCAACTCCGCGGGTATCACTGCATCACTTCCATATGCTAGCTTAAAAGGAGTCTCTCTAGTAGGAGTCCTTATTGTCATCCTGTATGCCTAAAGGACGCTAGGTAATTTGTTTGGCCATATCCCTTTTGCCCCCTCAAGTCGAGTCTTGATGATCTTCAGCAAGGATCGGTTTGCAACTTCTGCCTGTCCATTAGCCTGTGGGTGGGAGGGTGAGTAGTAGTGATTCCTGATTCCCAATTATTCGCAAAATTTTTTGAAGGGTGTGTTATCAAATGGGCGCCCGTTGTCTAAGACGAGCACTCTAGGGATTCCAAAACGGTAGATAATGTTCTTCCAGATGAAGCTTTTGACATTTTACTCAGTGATCTTTGCCAATGGCTTTGCTTCTACCCATTTAGTAAAATAATCAATCTCTACCACCAAGAACTTCAATTGCCTCATCCCCATGGGAAAAGGACCAAGGATGTCAAGTCCCCACTAGGTAAATGGCTAAGGGGCCATCATTGGAGTGAGGTATTTTGATGATCGTCTAAGTATATTGCTATAGCAATGACATTTGTCACATGCTTTGACATAAGCTTTGGCATTTACTACATGGATGACCAGTAATATCCTGCGCGGACTATCTTGTGGATGAGAGATATGGCCCTCGAATGATTTCCACAGGCTCCTTCGTGGACGTCCTTCAGGATGTGGTGGGACTCATCTAGAGTCAAACACCTCAGGTAGGGTTGAGAGAAACCCCTTTTATACAATAACTTGTCCATGAGGACAAATTTTTCTTCTTTTACTCTTAGTTTCCTTGCTTTTTCTTAATCTTCAGGGAGGAGTTTGTCCTTGAGATAAGACATGATAAGAGTGGTCTAGTTAGATAATCCATCTATCTAATGTACCTCTGGAACGTCTATACTTGGGATGTATTGGACTTTAATTTGATCACTGACCAACTCATCCACAGATGCTGGCTTGGCTAAGATGTCAGCTTCCATGTTTTCCTCCCTTGAGATTTGTTGAAACTGGGCCATTGTGAAGCCCTTGATGCACTGCTTTACTTTGCCTAAATACCTCTTCATTTGTTCTTCTTTGGCTTCACACGTTCCATTCACTTAGCCTATCACCAACTTAGAGTCTCCCTAGATGAAAACAGAATCTACTCCAAGTGATTTAGCTAACTCTAGGCCCTGAAGTAGGGTTTCATATTCAGCTTCATTATTGGTCGTCTGAAACTGTAGATGGACAGCATACTCCAAATGATCCCCCTCTAGTGATTGCAACGCTATTCCAATTCCTCTTGCATGTTGAGTGGATGAACCATCAACATGAATGGCCCATTGTTGTGTCCCCTAGTCTCCATTATGCTGATCATAGGCAGGAGTAAATTTGACAATGAAGTCTACAAGGGCTTGGGCTTTTATTGCTTCTCTTGGTCGATATCTCATGTCAAATTCACTAAGTTCCACTACCCACTGGATCAATCGTCCAACAGCTTCCAGCTTATTCATAGCCTTCTTCTGCAGGTGATCAGCTAGGACAATGATGACATGAGCCTGGAAATAAGGCTTGAGCTTTCTTGCTACTATTACCAATGAAAAGGCTAACTTTTGTTGGAAATTTTGGTTTTGTATCTCATACAAAACACACAGCGAAAGCAACAAACATGGATCTACTTCATTCATGAAAGATAACATGTAACCTTGAATTATAGAACAAAGAATAGAAAGTGTACCTTGGTGCAGTGAAATTCAAAACCAAGACTTGAAGTACTTGAGAATTACTTAGGAAAACTTTTAATCTTCACTCCAATTCCTCTTAATGCCTAAGAAGTGTGGTCTCTCAATTAGTTTCCAAGAAGAGAATAAGGGAGTGTCCAACACTTACATACATCATTACATTCCTTATGTGATCTAAATGAAAAACACACTTATATGAAGAAGGACTTATGAAATTCTGTATGTTTCTCTCCTTATATACAACTGATTATCTAATTGGGCTAGCCTTTTGGGCCATTCCAATTGGGCTCTAGTGTGTGGCTTGGAGTGGGACCAAAAGGGACCAATAAGATACTAGCTCCAATGGGCCTTGGGCTTTGCTGTCAACTTTTGACTAGTCCAAAGTTACCATTAATTATATTCAATACCACTATAAGAATATAATTGCACTCTAGGCCTTATTAATAAATTATATTCCAAGACTTTATTATACATGCAACCCCTTTATTAAAATATTCGTAGTAGTACAGAGTCATGAATATAGACTGCCACTTTGAAGATTACTACATCTTAATCCTTGAGTACCCGATTTAATCCTTTATGTTATTCATTATATATTTATGAAATCCAATTTCATAAATATATACTTTAGCAACTTCTTACTAAAGTGGTTGGGCCCAACACTTTGAATAACCAAAGCTATTAAACTTATCTCAAGGGAATATTTTATATCTCTATTAAGAGATTATGAATTCCATCTTGAGAATATATGTTCCATCAACATTAAATGCGGTTGCCCAACATACTGAGGTTTTGACCATAACTTATAGATCTCATTCCTGATATATCAAAGTAACCTACATCTCATGATCATGTTTATTATTCTTAGGATTTAGAGTTGATGTAAATAGAAGTCATGAGATTTATTATTCATTTGACAGTCGTTAGGAGAATAATAAGTCTCACAGCGGTCTAGTTCAATATGTCTTAACTCTTAAAACATATCAACATACCAACTAGAAGTCTCCACTTCCATGATTACGACAAATCATCTTAGTTAATATGTTATAGTCTTTGCAGATGAAACGCCAAATTTCATCACCGACTACGAACTAAAATTCTAAGTTTAGAAAGAACTTGTGATTTACATCTTTTTGTGACTTTTCACATAAATCACATACTATGCATCTCATGGACTAAGATAATGTCCCATTAGTTCATTTATAGATAGTCTCATATAATTAAACAATTTAATTATTTATAACATGCCAATAAATAGGATTTTAGGGTATAAACCCCAACAATCTCCCACTTGCCCTTAAAGACAATTTACCATGTATCCGACACTTATCTCCCTTTAGAGTAATTTTATATTCACTTTAAGGCAAGGTTTGGAAATAAGTTTCAGCTAGATTTATTTCATAAATTATCTTTTCTACTACTACTTCTCACGTACTCATATCTCTCTAATAAGATGATACTTACGCTTAATGTGTATCTTCACCACCTAGGATGAATACATATTTTGAAGTCCAACTTCATGATTCACAATCAAACTACAAGTCAGTATTTGTACATCCAGTAAACATCAAAACTTCACTTTATGGACAAGCATATAATCCCTCATTCTCCTAAGATATTTGAGTATATGCTTTACTTCCACTTAAATTAAGTGATCTTTGATTCACTTGATATTTGCTTACTATGTCCATTGCAAAATAGACATTTAGCCTAGTATTTAGCATAGCATAAAGACTTCCTATCGATTTGATATAAGGAACCATCTTATATGCTCTTCCTTTTATATGTCTTAGGACCATAGTCCTTTTATAAAGGAACTTCAAACTTAAAAGGAAAGAATCATTTCTTGAAGTATTACATGCTATACTTGGCTAGAATCTAATCTATTTAAGCAGTTTAAGTTAGACCCAACATCCTAATTTCTGAATTATAACAAAGCTTAATTCTTAGGATGTGACTAGTCTTTCCTAAGTACTTTATATCAAATTGGACTAGACAACAAAAACGCTATTAATGACAATAACTTTACATCATTCTAAATGATTAGAATGTCATCAACATACATTAAGAGATTTATTATTCTATATAGTTTTACACACATAAGACCTTTTAATACTTGATCAAAATCAAACAACTTGATTGCTTGATCAAAGATGATATTTTATGATTTAGATGCTTGCTTTAGTCCATAAATGGACTTTAAACAACTTACATACTAATCACCACTAGTTCTTTGCTATGAACAAGTCTAGTTACATCATATAGATATCTTCCTCAAAATTGCTACTAAAAGAAGCTTTCTTGATATCCATTGCAATATTTCATCCAAATGAAATATAATGGATAAGAGGATCTAGATAGAGTCAAACTTGACCATTGATGAAAAAATCTTTTCATAGTCTAACAATTTCTTGCTGAATAAATCTTTTCGTTACTAGTCTTGACTTTGAAGGTTTGCACCTTCAAATCTATCAATCTCATTTACTTGTAGACCTATTTGAAAACAATAGGCTTAATGCCATTAGGCGCCTCTACAAGTTCTAGACTTTAAATAGAATCTAATTCTATTCACATAACTTTGATCCAATAACCCATATTCATATCATCTATTGCCTTTACGTAGGACCGAGGATCAAATTCATATCCTTGTGGAATAACTACAGAAGTTTATTCCAAAAGTATGAATTTATTTGGTAATCCTTCCACTACGATATTGTATCGGTGTAATAGCTATTTACAAAAAAATGTCTTGTGGTGTATCTAATACAACCATCTCATTTCTAAATGTATTTTGTAGTTGTTCTACAACAAAATTTGACATTTTCCTTCTAGAACATTCTACGATTTACTTTAAGATTATTAACATAGTCATCATCAAGATATTTGCAAACATCTTGTCTTCTTTATGACTACCAAAACAATCTTTTACAATTCCTTTTGGATAACCAACATAAACATACATTTTTCTACTTTTTGATTTCAACTTGTTAGACTTCCTTTCTAGGACAAGTGCTGGACATCTTCTAAAAATGGAAGTATCATATACTAGGTTTTCACCCAATTTACGATTTGACAGATGTCCTAGGAATAAACTTTTGAAATCAATTATAGAAAATGTATAGTAATACATAGAGTATATCTCCAAAAGAAATAAGCAAATGGAAATACTAATCATATACTTTACTATTTCTAAAAGAGTCTTATTCCTCCTTCATGTATGCATTGACTTAAAGAAGTCCATTGAAACTATGTTCCTTTACAATAAAGGATTCTTAGATCATATTATCCTCTAAATAGAATTCATAGATTGGGAATATAACAAAATAATGGTTCTATAAGCCCATCTTTCACCAATCTTGAATAATACTTAGATTAATAAGATCTAGACATAAGTGCCAAAACATACAATACAAAAGGATGAAAACTTTCTCTTTAAAAAGTAAAACATGTAAATTTCCATTTAGAAAACAATCATGGACAATGCTTAGCTTTACCAAAATGAAAACACTTTTCTTTTGGTCATACTTTTGAGTCTAATTTCCTTTTGGCAACCACTAGGGCAACTAACTTGTCCAATTGTTTGGTATTATAATTCCTCTTCTTACCACCCTTACCTTTCGGTTTAGGCTAAGAATTTGAACTAAATTATATTGATCCTAGCCTTAGCTTTTTGGATGTCTTCCGTTGCGTAGAACTCACTCATCAATTCAGGTAATATAAAAAGAAATATATTTTCAAAACAATCTAAATTGATCAAATGATTCTAACAAGGACTTGTGGATCATATCCATATAAGATTAACAATTAATCTCTACATCCAAGAATTCCAATTCATGTTAAAATAAAACATTTTCATAAAATGATTTAGAATTGGAATTCCTTAAGCCTTTTTTAGCACTCAATATGATTCATACCAAAATCTCATTTAGACTTGATATAAAGTCTAAGTCTAGTACTAACTCTTGCATCTCATGCTGTAGCACAATTGAGATAAAAGCCAATGTAACATTTTAGCATTTCAATGGAGATTATGATCATATCATAAGCTATCTTCTATCAATGCATCATGCAATGGAAATTATGACAATGCTAAATCGAAAACATATTTATGTATTTTAGCTCCTTTAAGCACCATGTCCAAAATCATTTCTTAATTAATGTGATTCAACTAAAATAGTAGCTAGAGGACAAAATTTATAACAACTTTATTTTAAGACTATGAACATAATTACAGGGAAATTATATTTTGCATCCATAACCATATAATATGGAACCCGAAAAATATACTATACTAGGTGCAACGACAACGTTATCCCAAAATTAACATTCCTCAGAAGCGAGGTCATACCAATCACTATGATCATGTGAGAATTATTCTCATTATTAATGTTGTTATGGTAACTCTTACCAAACAAAAATAATTTGCCGCTTTTCCTTTAGCCTCTAAGTAATAATGACATAGCTCCGAAGGGAGGTTAACATTACACTTAGTCTAGTGTACACCATTTCCTAGAATCAATGTGTCACCAAGTAACTCCATGGAAGCGTGGTTGTTCTCAGTGTAAAAACACACTTCATCTATCATTAAGAAGTTTAATCTATAGTACCATGAATTAAACACCCTCCAAAGGGAGCAAGGCATATACGCCAAGGCGAGGTGCCTAATCACACTACTATAAACCAGCAATGGAGGCCGTGAGATTCAACCCTTGCTTGGATCCACTTGCTTGGTTGCTTGGATCCACTTGCTTGGTTGGATCCACTATCATCATGGGGGATGTGTGGAATTAATGGAGAGAACGGAAGATGTGGAGCGGTTTACGAGGAATCTTTTCCATGTTTTAGGAATGGTGAATCGGGGTCTGATTATATTAAACCTTTAAAAAGTTCTTTTAAAATTCACTAAGTGTTATCTAGTCGTCCATGCCCTTAGGTCATGGATGACTATCCTGAAATTGGATGATCTCGTTACCCATGGACGGATCGTATTCATGCTCGTGATGCTTCTGTTGGCTTTCTTTCCTCGTAAAACCTTTTGGATGTGGTCTGGTCATGGACAATAACTATGGGCGAACTAAACTTAATTTGGACCCCATTAGTTACTAAAAAATATCTAAAAATAACACTAAAATGATTTATATTCTTATTATTTAAAACACTTATACAAGAATAATTTTGTGAAAATAGTGATCATAAGTTTTTTTTTTTTTTTTTAATAAATAATTTCATATCAAAGCTTCTACTTTTCTCAAAATTATATGAAGGAATATAAAGATAGTTTATGGGTAAAAATTTGAGGCCCAATGGAAGAATGAGCTTGGATCAAGGCCCACTGTAATTAATTTGTAGAGATTGGTTTGCAAACCAATACTTGGGCTTCCTAAATGATGAATTATGTCAAAAATGAAAGTAAAGGCAGAAATACTAAGTTAAAGCAGGGTGATTAAGGATAAAAAAGTAGATATATCTTTCCTCGAAATGGCCGAGGAGCCCTTTTACACTTGGTAGATTAAAAGGATTGGTATTTTCTCTCTTTAATCTTGGGGATTTAATCCCAGTTCATTTGGTGCCTTTTCCTTTTTATTGTGTTCTTGCTCTGATCTTGGCCCTCCACGTGGAAGGTCGGTAATCCTCCTTCTAGATATTTGTCACATTGTTCCTTTTGAGGCCATGCTGAGTAGACTACAAGCTGTGTTGGCACTGCTCAAGTGTCATTTAGTCTTAATGCGGTTGGCATGGTTGGTGTAGTGCATTCAATGTGAAGGTGATAGATGCTTCTTTGGGATGCTTCCTTTCGCTCTTATCCACGTTTGTTACTGTTGCCTCCCTCAGCTCACACATTCCTACCTTGTGTGGTCTTCATCCCGCCCTCCTCATGCGATCCTCGTGCAAGGGTCTTCCTTAGGCTATCCATCCCTTTGGTAACAAAACTCTTTTCTAGGTAATTTTTTGGCCCACTTGGATCAAGTTAATTATTGGTTGGGTCTTCAAACTCCTCAGGCCTGGCCTAACAATACTAGTACTCTTAGCCCCCTTAAACTCCACTTACCTATCCTCTTGGGAACATGGGGTTTTGGATGTTGAAGAGCTTCATATGTGCCACTTGAAACCTATAGCCTCTCCCCAATGAAACTCATGGCTTTCAAGAAAGGAAAAGATGAAAAATTATTACAACAAAACGTCTCTTTCATAGTTCACACGTAACAACACATCTAATTAACTGATGTTACACATCCCTGATGCTTCAGTTTCCTAACGTTGTAGTTAATGCTGCAAGAGGCTACCTACCCTTCACATTCAAAAGTGAGATGGCGATCGTGCGATTCTCATTTCTCATCAACTAAGGGGCGGGAATTTTGCCTCTATTTCCTTTTATACAAACAAGAGAGTGGAGCTTATTTTGGATTTTATACAAATATTAAAGTTAAAAGAGTCACTCGAAGAGCTATCCTGCTTGCTCCTTTACTTTGTAAGTCATTTTATTCCTTCCTCGGCCTTGAATCTTTGTTATCTCTAGGATTTTTCTCTTGTCTTGTCTTCTTCCTCTGTTTAGGATGGGTAGGTTTGCTAACTTGGTAGATACTCTTGAGAAAAAAGAGGCTTTCAAAGCCAAGTACGGTATTCCCCCCGACATCTCTATAGAATATTGTGAGGTGGGGGATATCATAAGAAAACCGACGAGGGCCGTGGCCATTCTGATGATCACCTTCATAAAAGGTGGGATGAGGATACCCATGGATAGGGTCACGAGGGACTTCTTGCTATTTTTTAGGATAAATCTCTCCCAGTGTTCCCCAAACCTTTTCAATATAGTCAATAACATAGCTTTGCTAAACAAAAAGATGAACATCGACCTCACCCATCATGATATCAACAAGGTGTATAGTTGCCATGACAGTAGCAGTTTCGAATACTACCTTTATACTAGGAATGGCCCAATCAGGTTGATATGTTGTATCCCTGAAATCAACAGAGGTCTGGACTAGGACTACCTGATATTATCGGGAAACTAGCATGACGGGCTTTATTGCCCCATCCTTGAAGGATCTTGATTTTGATGTCACATATTTTGATTGTAAGAACGAAAAAATCCTAAGAGAAAGGTATAAATAACTATCTCATCCCTTGTGTAGAGCAATCTGTGTGTTTCTCATAAAAATGATTTCAAGAGCAACCTCTTGCAAAAAAAATACTTGAACAAAGGTGATGCAATTTATTAAAAAATGTGTACAATTGTAGGCTTGAAATAAAAGAAATGAAAAATTAAAGTGCCCTTTTGTTTGACAACTCTCATTAAGCTTTTAAGCAAATATTAAAAAAAAAAAAATGAAAGCATTAGTCAATAGATTGTAACTCTACATTGGGAGATGTGAGAGTTATAGGGTGTACCTCTTTAGGTGATAATCACTTTCAAACCAATGTAATTGATAATGTAGAAAATTTGCTTGAATTCTATCTACATATCACCAATTTTGTGTTTTGTACACATACAAGTTACACACACCACATGCAAATCTTTGCTAAATCAAGTACATAAGAATTTGTGTGTTGTCTAATTTGGCCATCTTTAATTGCATATGAATTGAATTTTAAATACAATTTTTTCTTGTTTTGGGTGGGAGTTTGAAGAAAAATGGGTTAGAAGTTTTAATTTTTTTTTCACTTCTTGATTGGTTTTAGAGTAAGGATTTGAGTGCCTTATGTGTTTGTAACTTACTGGATCTTGTTCATGTGCTTTAAGTCTCAAAAATTGCTTTCAAAGTTGTTTTATTGCAAAAATTTTCAAATTTTTAAAGTTGTAAAATTTTTCATTGCTTTGACCGATCGAAGTTTTTCCTCGACCGATCAAAACTATTAGTTTTTGTGTTTAAAAACTCTTTGCCCCTCTCGATCGTTGCCGAATTGATGTTTGACTAATTGAAAATTCCCAGAAAATTTCTTCGATTGTTGCTCAATTCCTTTCAACCAAATGAAACTCGAAAATTTTAGTTTTTTAAGGTCTTGACCGATCAGTCTTTTCATGCATCATTTGTGATTGGATTCACATGCATTGCACATATAGAGTAGGACATGCATTGCATTGTTTCCTTTTTCTTGTATTTTTCCTGTCTTATCTCTCTTAGTTTTTAACACATGCTCACTGATTGGTTTCACACACAATACACATACACTTTGCTAAATTGGGTACTCAACTTGATCTAAAAATTGATTAATTAATTTTTGAGGTATGTACATTTTAGAATATGCTATTTTTCTTGATGTGTGAACGGTTGAAATTGGGAATATTTTTTGAGAGATATGGTGGATAATAAATGAGCAAATATTTTCTCTACTCTTGAGGTTGATTTGAGTTCAAAATACCTTGACACATGAAAACATATTTGTGAGAGACTGTGAAAATTTGGGTGCTCTCAAAAAAGAGATTTGAGCGCTTTTAAAGGCACCTCTCTTTTTGGGTAAAGGGTGTGGAGTTGCCACTTGTTTTTTATACAAAAAAACAAGAAAAAGTAAATACAAATTACATGATCAAAGTATTTCGAATGTCATTGATTGAATAAAGACAAGTACAATTTTGGTAAATTAAACTTTACAAGGCTTTGGTTCCTAGTTACAATCTATGCAAAAGAATACAAAGCTTTGGTCCTAGTTACAATCTACCAAAATTAAATAGAAAAACACTAATCTACCTATCCAAAAACCCTAAGCTCGGGGGCTAAGTTACGGAATAGGAAGGTGTTAGACACCCATTCCGCCTAGACAGAGTCTGGTCTTTTAGACTCTAATGACCAATATACCCTTTTTTGCATGATATTCAATTGATATGTTGAACACACATGGCACACACTTGACAAAATTAATTTAAATAGATTTTCCTTATGGATGTGTCCTATTTCTAAAGAAAATTCAGATCTATTTTGGAAATTAAAAGAATAAGACTTGGTTTGTAAAAAAACATATCTGTTTTTATGTAAAAGAAAGAATTAGATTTTGTGAAAAAGAATCAGATTTGTTTTTATGTAAAGTTAAAAAAATGATTTTATCAAGAAAAATCAGATCTTTTTTTTTTTTTTATGTAAAAGAAAAAAAAAAGATTTTGTTAAAAAGAATCAGATCTGTTTTGAAAAGTAAAAAAATAATTTTAGGTTTGTATAAGAAAAATCAGATTTGTTTTTAGAAACAAGTAATTAAAAGAAAAGACTTTTTGAAAGAGGATCCACACTCATGCCATAAATTTATTATGCCTGCATCACATATAAAAAAAACTTCAACCTAACTTTCAATCCCTTCTTTTAAATTTCAAAATCTGCAATTTTGTAACAAAGAAAACTTTTTCTGGAAAAAAATCAGATCTGTATTTAATGAAAATACAGATCAGTTTTTGTGTTTAGCGAAAATCAGATCTGAAAATACAAATCAATTTTTGTGCTTAGAAGAAATCAGATCTGAAAAATATAGATAAGTTTTTGTGTTTAGAGAAAATTAGATCTAAAAAATACAGATAAGTTTTGTGTTTAGAAAAAAGTAGATCTAAAAAATACAAACCAGTTTTTGTGTTTAAAAGAATCAGATCTGAAAAATACAGATTAGCTTTTGTATTTAGAAAAAATCAGATCTGAAAAATACAGATCAGTTTTTATGTTTAGAAAAAAGAATTTTGTTAGTCATTGCAGATTTTGAAACTTAAGAAAAAGAGTTACAATAAACAAACACCTAAGCACATGTTAAAGAAAATTCTAGCAATGTATTTAAGCATGTTAACCATATCAAGAACAGAACATAATAAAAATATGCTAAACATATTTATGCATCAAACAATAACCAAAATTAATGAAAGAAGGAAAGAAAGAAGAAAAACAGAATACCTCTTGCATTAGCGTGCTCTTCTAATGAAAGAATATTTTAGGATTTAAAGAAATTTGTTCACCTCTTTGAAGCCTAAAATACTTTACTTACAAAAAAGAAGTTCCTAAAGAAAAAGCCTCTAGAATGTCTTTAACGTAAAGGGAATTGAAAAGTAAGAAAAGAAGAGCCTCTAATTCTGATTTGTTTCCTCTATTTATAGAGGTTGGGATGCTTAAAAAATGAGATTAGATACGAATTGGAATGCGTCTTCATCTCTAAAAAATCGTAAACGATAGGCCTCATTTCAATCAGGGAGTCCCCGGGTCGTGCCAACAATTTGGGGCAATCGGCACCTTTCATGTGCCGAATGACCCTCTTGGGTGCCAAGTCTGCGTTTGAGTTTTGGTCCAATTTGGACTCATTTTTTTTAGGATTCTTGAGCCGGGAATTGTACTTAGACACATTTTTAATCCGTATTCTAATAATTAATCTCTTTTTCCAGATATTCAGGTCTTTAAAGTGATAATTATCTTGTAGATAAATATTCCAAAAAGTCTTGATTATCCATAACTTCTTTGTTATCTGATTATCCACTTTATTCCCATGTAAGCAGGTCTATTTTTGACACTAACCAACAACCAATCACAAAATTATTTAATTAATTTTAATTGTTTAGCCAATCAAAATTAATTTAAATTAATCAGTTCCACTCAAACAAAATGCATGTAGACCGTGCAAACTTGATCATGTGATATCTTTTAATCCGACGGTTCAATTTGGAAATCAGACACACCATCGTGACCGTTAGAATCGCAAGATCATTTTTATGATATGCAATGAATGAATTAGTGCATGTAATGCAACTCTAAATGTCGGGTATATGAATGGTCACTCTAGCCATTTTCCTTGATTAAATTATAGATGCAAAATCGAGTGTCTACAACATTTTATATCATTGAGATCTATATTGTATGCTCTAAATTGATTATGCCTGAAAGTGTTTGCATGCATCTATTTATGGGGCACATGGTATCAAATTTGCATATAATAAAATAGAGAATATTTACATTCATGCACATGGTATCAAATTATCCATAACTTCTTTGTAAACTCAAAATCTTAGTTCATAGTTGGTGATGAAATTGGGCATTTCATCTGCGAACACTATAACATATCAATTAAGATGATTTGTCTTGATCATGGAAGTGGAGAATTCTAGTTAATATGTTAATACGTTAATACGTTTTAAGTGTATAAAACATATTGAACTGAACCGCTGTGAGATTTATTATTCTATTAACAACTGTCATATGAATAATAAATCTCATGACTTCTTATTTACATAAACTCTCAATCCTGAGGGAATAGTGAACCCGATCATGAAATGTAGGTTGCTTTAATATTTCAGCAGTGAGATCTAGACAAACGGTCAAAACCTCAATATGTTGGGTAACCACACATAATATTGAAGGAAAACATATTCTCAAGATGGAATTCATAATCTCTTTACAGAGATATAAAATATTCCATTCAGATAAGTTTAATAGGTCTAGTTATTCAGAGTGTTAGGCCTAACCAATTTAGTAAAGAGTTACTAAAGTTTATATTTTATGAAATTAGATTTCATAATATATATATATATATATATATATATATATATATGAATAATTTAAAGGATTAAACTGGGTGCTCAAGGATCAAGAGGTAATAATTTACAAAGTGACAGTTACATATTATGACTTTGTATTACTACGAATATTTTTATGAAGGAGTTAAATGTTTAATAAAGTCTGGGATATAATTTATTAATAAGGCCTAGAGTGCAATTATATTTATATAGTGGTATTAAATATAGTTAATGGTAATTTTGGGCTTGTCTAGAGTTGACTGATAAGTCCAAAGCCCTTTGGAGTTAGAAATTTATTTGTCTCTTTTGGTCCCACTCCAAGCCACACACTAAAGCCCAATTGGGCTAGTTTTAATAAGAGTTATTAAATAAAGTAACTACTGAGTGCAGAAAAATATGTGTGATTAAAAAGGAGAAAGAATCAGAGTTCTTCTTAAGGAAGACACTTGGTTATTCTCTTGAAAGATTACATACAGAACTGATTGAGAGATCACACACCTTGGGCAGATTGTGGAATTGGAGTGAAGATTGAAAGGCTTCTCAAGTCCAATCTTCATTTGTTTTGAATTTCTCTGCATCAAGGTACACTTTCTTGTACTTTATTTAGATGTTGCATGCTATCTCATACGAATGAAGTAAATCCATTTATTTTCCGCTACGCGTTTTTGTATGAGATGTGAAACTATAATTTTCCATATGTTTTTCCAACAGCCTAAGCATATGAAAACTTGTCCTCCAAGGGATTCGTCAAATCTCTAGATCCCACATCTATGCCCAATCCTGTACCTCACACTTGGAACCTTAATGAATATTGCCACTTCCACCAAAAATTCGGCCATAAAATCGAGTATTGTTTCCACCTCAAGCATGAAATACAAGACCTCATAGACAATGGAACCCTCCCAAATCCCAACATCATCACCAAGCCTAGCATTAGGAAGAACCCCTTGTTCGATTACCACCGAGCTTCTCCTTCATATCAGAATTGGGTGCAAATAGATAAGATCGAATGGGATTGTTCAAAGTTGATAGAGATCTTAGAAGTCAATGCGATAGAAGTTCAAGGGATATGGGATAAGGAGGATGAGATTTTGAAAAATGCAGTGGCTGTGTGGGGGATACTCCCCAAAGGGATAATCAAGTTAAAGAAAAGGGTCGTGGAAGACAATGTGGCATAAATTACTAGGAGTGGAAAGCACTACATACCATCCTTTTTAGAAAAGGATCATCCTAGTAGGGTCATTCGTAGGAGAAAGGTCTAAACCCATGGTGCCTAAAGAAAGGAAGAGAAAGAGGAAAAAGATAGAGTTTTGACTCAATTGAAGAATACTCAAGCCCATGTTTCTTTATGGGGCATGCTAATGGATTCTCACAAATATCATAGTGCTCTCTTGGATGCCTTGAATGGAAAGGAAGTACCCATAGAAACTACACCGCAAGAAGTGCTATCTCTCATGAGAGTTGAAGCACCATCTTATCCTCTCCTTGCCTTTTCTGATAAAGAACTTCCTCCCAAAAGAGCCACTCACACTAGGCCGTTGCAAATCACCATTGAGTGCATGGGTTCCAAGGTTCCAATGATACTTATTGATAATGGGTCCGCATTGAATATATGCCCTTTTAGGGCTGCTCTCACCATTGGCCTAGATGTGGAGATGATCATCCCCTCTCTTTTGACCGTTAAGGCATATGACAATACTTCAAGGAAGGTTATGGGAACTTTCAAGGTCCCATGTAAGATTGGTCCATTGGAGACGATTGTGGAATTCCACGTGATGGACATCATCCCAAACTACAACCTTCTCTTGGGAAGGGCGTGGCTTCATCCCATTGGAGCTATTCCTTCTTCTCTACACCAAAAGATGAAAATCCAATGGAAGGGAGGTATCGTTGTGATAAGTGGTGACAGTGAAATCCTAGCTCTCATCTATGGACTTAAGGAAGGAGGAAGTGAGCTTCAAATGAGTGGCTTTGAGTTTGTGAACATGACTGACTATGGATTAAAGGATGAAAGGTATACTACAGATTTGCTCCCATATTGTAGCCATAAGGTGATTGCAATGATGAAGAACATGGGGAATATGCCTGGTATGGGTCTTAGAAAAGAAGGAAAAAGGGTGGTTGAATTCCCTAATTTTGAGACTCAACTGACCAAGGAAGGTTTGAGATTCTTTGAAGTCCACGATGAAATCAAAAGGAACCTTGGTACCCTTAATGGAAACTTTGTGAAGGAAGGAGGAGGCTCTCCTTTTTGTGGCTTTCTCGAACTTTGGATAGGTAAGGATGGAAAAGTGTATTCGGTTTGGGAGATATTCTTTAACGAGAAGCTTATGTTCAAGGAGAAACCTACTGTGGTGATCAAGGAAGTTCAAGAGGAAGTCGACTGGGTGGACTACATGGATGCTGAAGCAATTGAGTCTACGCTGAAGATGGAGAGGGACGTGTTCACCATCACCAATAAAGAGCTAAGTGATCCTTCCACCTTCATCGTGCCTGCTGTGGGGTACCTCAATAATTGGACTTAGGTTGGGTTTTCTAAGAATGAGGGAAATAAATTTTGTAATGTAAGTTCCAATGTACTTTTCAACATTTTCAATAAGATGAATTATGATTTGGCTTATTTTGATGCGTCCCATAATATTGAGATTCTGCACTTAAATGATTCTAATGAATTTGAAAATGAAATTAATAACCAATTGGGAAAGAAAATTGAACCTATGGAGCCAACTTTTGAAACTCTTAATTTAGGCAATGATGAGAATCCACACTTAATTGGCTCAATCCTAAATGAAAAAGAAATAAAAGATCTCAAAAAGCTTCTCATGGAATTTCAAGAAGTGTTTGCATGGTCCTATGAAGATATGCCCGACATTGATCTCAAGATAACTCAACACCACATTGATACTTATGCTCACATGGCTTCTAAAGATTAAAGAAGAGGTCATCAAGTAGTTGAAAATAGGGTTCATCAAACCCGTACACCAAGCTGAATGGATAGCTAATGTTGTGCCTATACCAAAAAAGGATGGAAAAGTATTAATGTGTGTGGATTTCAGGGATTTGAACAAAGCTTGCCCTAAGGATGATTTCCCTCTTCCCCACATAGATGTCCTAGTGGATAATATGGCTAATAGTGCCTTGATGTCTTTCATGGATGGTTTCTCAGGATATAACCAAATCAAGATGGCTCCTAAGGATATGACTAAAACCACCTTCACCACAGAATAAGGAATCTATTGCTACACGGTAATGTCATTTGGGCTCAATAATGCGGGAGCAACTTACCAAAGGATGGCCATGGGCTTATTACATGACATGATGCCCAATGAGGTTGAGGTATACATGGATGACATGATGAAATCCAAGGATAGATAGGGTCATATCATTAACTTGAGAAAGTCCTTTGAGAGGATCAAAGAGTATAGATTGAGGTTGAATCCCCAAAAGTGTACATTTGGTGTAACAGCTAGGAAATTGCTAGGCTTTTTAGTAAGGGATAAAGGGATAGAAGTTGACCCACCTAAGATCAAATCCATATTAGAGATGCCTCCACCCAAGAGTGAAAAGGAGATAAGGGGATTCTGAGGTCGGTTACAATACATCAGCTGATTCATTACCAAACTCACCTCCACTTGTGAGCCCATCTTTAAGCTCCTAAAGAAGAATGAACCCATGCATGGAACGATGAATGTTAGAAAGCCTTTGAAATTATCAAGGAATACCTCCTCCATCCACCCAACCTAGTGCCTCCACAGCACAGGAAGCCATTACACCTCTCCATCATAGGAGATGCGGTTGGGAGCATGCTTGCATAAGAAGACGATGATGAGAATGAAAGAGTAGTGTACTATTTGAGCAAAAGATTCCATAATTATGAGACTAGATACACGCCTATAGAAAAGTCATGTTTTGCACTCATGTGGGCCATGTAGAAGTTAAAACCCATCCTTCTACCATTCCAAATTTGGATAGTAGCCAGAATGGACACATTGAAGTACCTATTTGAGAAACCCGCCTTGAGTGGGAGATTTTCGGGATAGTTGATCCTAGTAGTAGAGTTCGATTTGAAGTATGTGGCAAGAAAAATGATCAAAGGGAGCATAGTGTCAAACTTTTGTGCTGAGAACCCTGTAGAAAGAGATGATGGAAAAGAAGATTTCTCAAATAAGGATATTTTGGATATTGAACTAGGGGCATGAAAAATGTACTTTGATGTAGCAGTGAACCAATATGGAAATGGGATAAGAGCACTTTTGATCGCCCTTGATGGATCCCATGTGCCTTTGGCTGTCAAATTGAACTTTGAGGTGACTAATAACATGGCAAAATATGAAGCTTGTATTGTTAGAATGGAAGCTCTCCGAGAATTTGGGGTAAAAGAAGTAAAGGTATTTGGAGATTCGACCTTGGTTATAGCTCAAGCACAAAAATTGTGATAGGTAAAGGAAGAACATTTGAAGCCTTATCAGCAATATTTAGAGGATTTGACCAAAACCTTTGATAAGGTCGAATACACTATCATCCCTAGAGCTCATAATCAATTTACAGATACCTTGGCTACCTTAGCTTCCATGGTTGAAATACCCGAAGGAGTGTGGACAGGACCCCTAGAGATTGGGTAGAGCTATGAACTAGTACTTAAGGGGAGAATCGAGTCTTCAATCTTGGCTATAGAGAAGAAGGGGTTCCTTGGTATTATTACATCATAAAATTCTTAGAATTAGGAGTGTATCTTGATGGTGCCGATAAAAGAGAACATCTTTCGATAAGGATGATGGCTATGCAATACATCCAATGTGGAGGATAGCTCTATAGGAGATCTTATGATGGTATACACCTTTGTTGTTTGAAGAAGCCGGAAGAGTTATGGAAGAAGTTCATCAAGGGATTTGTGATCCTCACATGAATGGGAGGATGTTAGCCAAAAAGATCCTAAGGATGAGGTACTATTGGAATACAATGGAGATTGATTGTGTAGACTTTGTGAAGAGTTGCCATGACTGCCAAACACATGAAAATTTGAGTCACGTGCCACCTAGCGAGCTATATAACATGACCTCTCCTTGGCCTTTTTTAGTCTGGGGCATAGATGTGATTGGAAGGATAGCCCCAAAGGAACGGACATGAATACATCCTAGTGGTGATTGACTACTTCACAAAGTGGGTGGAAGTGGCCTCCTACTCCGTATTGAAAGCTAAAAATGTGGCTCAGTTCATAGAGAATAACATCATTTACCAGTACGGGTTACCATAAGAGATCATCTTAGATAATGGCTCCCACTTTTAGGGAGATTTTCTAAGGATCATGAAGTTTTGCAATATTGAGCATAATAAGTCTTCACCATACTGACCATAGACTAATGTGGCCATAGAAGCAGCCAATAAGAACATCAAGAACATCCTAACCAAGATGGTGGTGACATACAAGGACTAGGCCAAAAAACTTCCATTTGCTTTATGGGGTTACAAAACTTCTATTCGAACATCGACTGGGGCAACCCCTTACTCTTTAGCCTATAGATGCAAGCTAGTCCTTCCCATTGAGATAGAGATACAATCTTTGAGATTGCTAGTGGAAACCAAGGTCCTAGAGGAAGATTTGATGAAAGAAAGATATGACAACTGGCTTTAGTAGATGAGAAAAGAGCTATGGCACAATACCTTGCACAAGGGTACCAAAAAAGGATTGCTAGAGCATTCAACAAAAAAATGAAACCTAGAAACCTTAAAGAAGGGGACTTGGTCCTAAAAGTGCTTAGAGATGAAACTTATGATACAAGAGGGAAGAAGAAGCCTAGATGGTCTGGGCTTTTTATTATCAAGAAAATCATGTCTAGATGTGCTACAAGAATTATAGATTTGGATGGAGAAGAGATGCTTCACCCAATCAACGTGGATAGGCTCCGAAGATATAACATTTAAAAGAAAAAAGAAAAAGAAAAAAAGGCCTGCTAAGTTGAAAACTAGGAAGGGTGGCCTAGGCAAAAATTAAGGAGAAAGAACCTTGCTAGATTGAAAACCTAAAAGCGCGGTCTAGGCAAAAGATAGGGGGAAAGACCATGGGCATGGCGAAAATTCCTATAAGGATGTCATGGGCAAAAATTACAAGGCATGAAAAGAAGAAAAGAAAAAGAAAAAAAGAAGAAAAATAATGACAATAAGCAAAGATAATAAATGGATGATTCTTTTATTGCTCAAATTAAAAGATAATAAATTGTTTCCATAGGGGATGTGGAATATTCCAATCCTTTATTAAATTCAAAAGAAAATACATGAGAATCATAGAGTGCAAAAAAGTAAAATTTGGGGCATATGAAGGTAGTTAGCTAGTCCTCTTTCTTTTGTTGGACCTCTTGTAAGCTTTTTCATCTTTGGGAACCCACTTCATGTCAGCCTCTAGCCATTTCTTGAACCCCAAAGTTGGATGAAGGAATTGAGGAAAATAGATGCCTTTAGTCACCCTCTGCCGCGGCCAAGACTCACGAATTCTTCCCAAGATCTTGTTAGTAAATGCTAAGGTATGGAAGGAACCATCATCACTAGGAGCTCCTTGACGATCACCAAATTGCCTTGCAATCCGACATTTAGAGTAGTAAGAGTAATAGCGAAGCCCAACCAAAGAAACACAACTATCGTTAAAGCTGTAGTTGACCATGCTTGAAATGCACCACCATTCTACTACCCATTGAATATCTTTGACATCAATGCACTTCATGAACTCAGAGAACTCATCAAAACTCATCTCAGCACGCTCAGGCCTACGGTCACAATAGTGCTTGGGGAGATATTGACTAGGAGGAACAATGGGGGGATAAATCAATTAAAGCCTCTTGTATAGCTATATTTGAAAAAGGAAAGAGGAAAAAATAAATCATGAATGGAAAAAGGAGAGATAAAAAGGAAAATGACAAAAACGATATAAGGAGCCTTCGATAGGTTGAAAACCGAAAGGCAACCTATACAAAAATTAGCAAAATCCCGCTAGGTTGAGAATCTAGGTAAAAATTAGGGATTATACCTGAAGAAGGAGAGGGTTCCCCTCAAAGAAATTTGCTTCCTTCCTATGGACCACATCCAAGCCATTGAGGGATTCAACTAAGATTATGCCCATAAGACTTCCTGCCCTCAGATCACTAACCACCAAGCACATTCTTCGATCTATGCGATTTGTCTCATGTACCAAGAAGTGTCTCACAAGAATGCATAAACATAAAGCATTGAGATAATAAGAACGTGACCTACCGACTACAGGAATAGTCAACAGAGAAAAGTGCACAAAAACCGAGCAGATATTTAACTTGTCAAATATGCACCAATGCTACTCCGTGACAAGAGAAACACCCAAAAGAAGTTAGACTAAGGCAAGAAGATCCCCACCAATACTAGGAAGGATGAGAGTGTTGATCCCAGATTCACCCATGATAGCATTGAATTCTTCAAAAGTGGGACATATCTCTACACCGTTGAAGTGAAAGACATGCCAAGTAGGAATCCAAAAGTCGGCAGCAAAATGAAGAAGAGGTTCATCCACCTTGATTTGGTGATATGGAAAGATGCAAAAGAGACCAAAAGAAATGAGAGCCTTTTTGAAACTAGGGCCAAGCTTCTTAATCCATGCCGAGACTTCTAAAGGAGGAAATTCTACCATTGGAAAGCCTTAAAAAGTGTTTTCTGATTTGAAAATACGTTTGGTAAGGGTTTGGAGGCCCCCAACGGCTATTTTATACTTGAATAGGATGGCTAGGGTTTTTCTGACTAGCGGCACATGTATGCAGAGTAAGCTACGTACGCGTGGTCAAGACCTTAGTACGCAGGCATGCGTATGCGTACGCATGAAGGAAGGCAGGGCCAAGTTCCTTTTCCTACTTGGAGTATGATTCCTCCACCAAGACCTCTCCCAAGATTCCTATGACTTAAGGTACTACTCAAGGCACACTTAAGCTCATATTTTCAAGCATCAAAGATCAAGAAAAGAAATATCACATGAGTTGTTAAAATTAAGTACATGTTCTAAATTAAAGCATAAATGTAGAAGATGTTCTTAAATACAACCCAATGTCTCAAATAAAAGCTAAAATGCAGAAATTCATGCTAATAAAGAAGAAGAGAGAAGTAAAAAAAGATATATGCTATGTGTCTGTGTCTATTTGTCTGCAAAGGTCATCGGAAGCACCTCTTCCTTGCTTGGTAGTTGGGAATTGCCTCTGAATTGCCACCACCATCGCCATCATCATCATCATCATCACCCGGGTGTGTAAACCCTTCAGGACTGTAGATCTGTCTGGAATACTCTGTCATCTCTAGATTGAAGTTCCTCGTAAGCCAAACTAGCTCTTTATACTCCTGAACAGTGGGTTGAGTTTTCGAAAAGGGGAAGTGTTAGAACAAGTGTTGAGGGATAAAATAATACAAAAAGAAAGAGGATAAAGGAAGCTCACCGCTCGTGTACCCTCAGGAAAAGGGTAACCCATGACATTTTTGTTGCGGCACATCGCACGCTAACGAGCAAAACTGTCAGGACCATAGATATAGACCGACCACGGTAAGCAAGGAGGATTAATGGGAGCACTAGAAACAAGGCCGACTTAACATGAGTATCCCATGTGAACATCATTATGCGAAGCAATGCAAAGGAAAAAAGGAAATGAATGAGAAGGGAGAACATGTACTGCAGGAGTGAGGGAAGGCATAAGGCGAGTGTCGTTGAATTCCTCATAGTCTAGCACATTTGAAACCCGCTGAGTATAGGGGATGCCACTCCTTCACAATTGATATTCCGCATTCGTCATGGAAAATGGGGCAAGCATAAACACCAGAGGGTCCATCAAAACTTGTGGGGCGTCCCAACCTACCAACTGGCAGTGTCCCTCTCCGCCAAGTAGGGCACCTTGAAGCCAGCACCCTCGAAGGGCTGAGTAATCTCGAAAATGACAATAGCATCTACCTCCAAGTGTCAATCTACAATAGGAGGGGCACCCACCTAAGACTCCAATTAACCTGTGACAACACATAGGGTTAGAGAAGAAAAACCCTAAGAGACATGCTGGAGAAATAACGAGTGACATTGAATTCCTAACTCACCTCATTAGAAGATAGCCCCCAAAAATGAGCCCTAACCAAAGATAAGCTCTTTAGATATACATCCACACCCCGAGTAATGAGACTGTACTGAACGATCCAACACTAGAAAGGAAAGAATGAGGATACAGATTGCAAGATGATAGTTTGCAAGATGAATAAATACAGTTTGCTAAAGGATAGTTTGCAAGATAAATGGATACAGTTTGCAAGGTGATAGTTTGCAAGAGGATAGTTTGCAAGATGAATGAATGCAGTTTGCAAGAGGATAGTTAGCAAGTTGAATGAATGCAGTTTACAAGAGGACAGTTTGTAAGATGAATGGATACGGTTTACGAGATGACAGTTTGCAAGATAAATGGAAATAATTTGTAAGATGATAGTTTGCAAGATGAAGACATAGGAGCTATGAAAGAAAGGAAAAGAGAACTAACCTCAAGGAACTTCGAAGGCTCCATAAGCTAACACAGAGTCTCCCGGCTGAGCGTGTCCAAGGAAGAGTACAAGTAGGCGAGACATGCCTACCCCCAGTTGGCCTCCCGAGCCTCCCCAAAGTGGTGGAAAAGGGCTAGCCACCTCAAAGACACCATCTGCCTTCCGTTGGTGAAGAGATATGCCCCTAGAAGGTACAACAAGAAGGCCATAGCCATCTTGGCACAGTTGTCAGCCGTCATCTATGTGAGAGGCCTGTAATCCACCTCGATGTCAAAATAATGGATTGTCTCAGTGGTGTACCTATTCCTGAGCAAGTCTATGCCCAGCTGAGTACCCAACTCACCCTCCAAGTTTATGAGTGCCCTATCACACCTAAGGCCAGTCATGCAGTGGGAATCGTGGGGAGTTACAATCATCTCCCTATTAGTAATGTGAAAGGTATAGGTAGTTTCCCACCATCTCTCAACCAAAGTCTGCACCAGAATGGCACTGGCAGACCTCTTTGGTAGTAAATGGATAATTGGCTCAAAGCCCGCAGCACGAATGTGGGCCCTTGTTTCTACAGTAAGGATCTTATACCATGCCACCACATGGTTAGTGCTTCCTTTACTTGAAAATGGGGGTAAAGTCTACAAAAGGCTAAAAAAAGGGTGTTAGATTTGCATTTGGATAAGAGATAAATGAAACAGGAGTTAAAATAGGGTTCCTGACTGGCAACATGCGCATGCAAGCCCATGTCAGCATACGTAGGCACCAGGCGCGCATTCGCAGGTTGGAAACTGTGTATGCATGAACTCAAGAACAGATACACGTACGCATGAACAGGTTTACGTGTGCATTAAGCCTAGCCGCGCACGTATGAATGCAAGCCGCGTACACAAGCTTGAGTCTGTGTATGCATGAACACAGACAGCAGGTCTTTCTTCGACAATTTCAAGCATGCTTTGATCAAAACACATCCTAAACGTGTTCCTACCCCTTCTAAGGTATCAGGTTTTCATCTAAACCCAGCCCATAGCAAAACCCAAGCATTCATATGTCCAAAAATGGATTGAAACGGAAGATCAAAGAAAAATTCGAAAATGAGAAAAGTTTGAAAAATTTACTGATTTGGTCCTCGCGCCCTTTAAAATATGATCTTGTGGCCTGTATGTCAATGGAGGGGACTCATTTAGCCTCAGTACTCCATTCCAACGCGTAAGGATGAAAGCATCGCTCCCCTGCGGGTCCTAGGTGATAGGCCAAAAACGAATTGACCCCTTGTGATGAATCAATTGATTAATCAGCCTAGTTTATTAATTAATCAAATTAACATGCAAACGTGTGGTAGCACAAAAAAATTATTAATAACTAAAGTATGCAGCGGAAAATAAATTGACATGATGATTTGTTTACGAATGAGGAAAACCTACGCGGCAAAAATCCCACCGAGTGATTTTAAGGTCACCACTCCCGAGAATCCACTATTATCACAACAAACGTTTACAAGTAAAGTAATCTTAGTACCTTATACCAACCTACAGTTGAACTCTTACCCCAATACCCAATTTGACTTGTTCTGTAGTGACAATCTCTCCTTGTAATACACGGCTCCCAGTATGTGACTAACCATTTACATGGATCTCAGTACACGACTTCAATCACCAACTAGAGAAGGTTGTTGGCTACAAAGTTCTTTAATTCATCCAGATGATGAAGATCAAGAAGATGCTTGGTCACAAAACCCTATGGTGTACAAACACAGTAACTTCTTCATAAGAAAGATGAACTGGGGCAAATTCAGTCTCCTGTCACAATTTGCTTGAATAAAACTTTGCTCAACACTTGTGCAATTTGTGTCACCTTTGACGGCCTTAAAAATAATGCTTTATAGGTCTAAGGTATGAGAAAAGAAAGCCCAAACATACACTCACGGATTGAATGAAAAACAGTCTTGAAATTCTGAGTTACATAAACCTCGACAGATATGCTTTCTGTCGAGCTACTATCGAGCCATGGGCTAGAATAGCTCTTCAACGCTCGATAGATTTCTAGTTGTCGAGCTAGCTGTCGAGCTTTAATGAACAGCACTTTCTACACTTGAATCTTGGACAAAATTTAATGGTTTTAACACTTGAACTTGAAACAAGGTTTCTTGAAGCATCAAACACATCCTAGATCTATCCAATTACAAGTTAAGTACGTTTTGTCAAAGAATTAGCCAATTACATAAAATAGTGACATATGTTCCTAATATGTGAAACAAATATGTCCTAACACTAGGCATAAAGGCAACCCCCCCATGAGTTTAGACCATCAACCAAATCCCTAGTAAAGTATAGTATCATGGAAGGACTCCCTTACTGGTCCTAGGCATAAAGACAAACCCCTGTGAGTTGTGAGGAAATTTCCTTATGGAGCTGACGAGACTCCATCGTGGGTAGAATCAAAACAAGTTCTCTAGTGAGCCATGAAGAAAAAGAAGACTTTCCCCTGTGGACCACATATTACTAAAGACTTCCTCATAGGTCACAATCATCAATACATTTCTTAGCAAGTTACCATCCCCAGTAAACTACATACTAAGCTCTATCCACTGTAAGTCACCAAAACTTCTCAGCAGATCATCATCCCTAATGGATTCTTCACCCGAGACTCCTTCGTGGGTCAGAACACGAAGGCCACTTGTGTACATATCCTACGGGAATTGAATATGTAGGCATGGGCCACACATTAGTCAAGCAAATCAGAATACAAAATTTGTGCACATATCCTCTAAGAATTGAATATGTAGGCACATCATGCAGAACTTGTGCACATATCCCAAGGGAATTGACTATGTAGGCACGATAGAAGAGGTAGAGATAGAGATAGAGAAGACAAGTATTACCTAGAGGCATAAGCCACCCAGAGAAGTTTGAGGCAAGAGCCCCAGATGGACACCATAGATATATATCCTTATAAGCTCCTAAGAGCACCTTGTTTGTTTGGTTGATGATTGTGGCTGTTGGCCTTTTTTATTTTATTTATTTTTTATAAGTGACTCTAGAATAGTGAGTCACTCGCTTTTTATAAGCCAATGTGGGCGAAGTTTCTACTTCTCAACCTAAGTTGAAAGGCAAGGGTAAGAAGAAGAAGAAGAACAAATTGTGAGACATTTCATGAGTACTTTGCGAGAAAGGCCATCTTGCGAGGCACCTGCGAAACTCTCTACCTTGAGGATTTTAAGTGTGACTATCTTACCCTTCACTTATACTATATATACCCTAATTACTCATAAAAGTAAAAGAGGCTATTTAGAGAGAAAACCCTACATAGGTTTCTACAACATAACACACCCACCTTTTAGAGAGAGAGCTACTCATCCTTTAGTGAGAAATCATTGTAGTCTCTTCTCCTTCCCTCTCCCATTGTTATACCTTGAGAGGATATTTGTACACAAATACAACCATGCCCATTCAGAGTGTAGAGAGTATTTTAGAGCTTAGGAAGCTTTGGAGAT